>OZ005651.1:241053979-243453979 GCA_963930645.1 Salticus scenicus
AATCAAGTAATGGAAATAGGAGAATTAGTTGAATAACGTGTGAAGTTATTTACTTTCAATATTCTTGCTCTTAACTCTAAATTAATATATCACTTACTTCATCTTTAAAATAATATTCTATATCAGTATTACATGCATTTTTAATAAATGCTAAAAAATGCTCTTACCATGCGATTTGTTAAGAAATCTGTTCTTCCCTTAAAAGTTTTTAGGATCAATATTTGTATTTTTAAATATTTTTTTTTTCTTTCCAGAATTACAGTTTATCCTAATATTATTTTAGCTTCATAAAAAAAAAAGTTTTTTCGTTTTTTTTTTTTTTTTTTTTTTTTTTCGTTTTTTCATTTTAAATTAGTTCAATTTTTTGTCTTTAGCAAACATAAATATTCTAGTTTTTTTTTTTTTTTTTTTTTTTTTTTTTTCCTTTAAACTAATTAAGTTTAGATTTATGATTATAAAGTATTTATTACCTTTCCTTAAAAATCAACTATTTTTTTTTTAAACCTTTATGTATAAAGAACCCATAAAGTGTTTTATTATTATTATTATTATTATTATTATTATTATTATTATTCAACATTGTAGTGCTGCAAGTAAAGTGCTAGCATTTTTAATAAAACTCCCTTCATATTTATTCCCTTTCTTTCTGTTATTGACTTATAAAAGTTGAAAATAAAAGTCGGAAAAAAAATTAATAAATATATATACATACATATATATATATATATATATATATATATATATATATATTTTTTTTCTAAGCGATCTTTTCCGCATTATTTTTAATTAATATGTAAATTCGTTTCCTTGTTATTCAAATGGCAAAACAGTTGCTTAGAAATAGTTTATGTACATTCAGTAATAAAATTTCCAAAACAAAAGTAATAAACAATTGATTTTCGTAATATTGTGCATAAAAAAGACATGGATGTTTGAAGCGTATAGGATCAAATTGTGGACTCAAATAAATAAGGAAGAAGAAAAAGAAATAACTGCAATGCTGTTTTCATGTGCTTTAGCAATGTATGACATAGTAGAATCATCAGGTTAGAAAAATTAAATATCATAATAATAATATATTGTACACGTTAAAGTATATACAAAAAACAAGCATGACAAAATAAATAAATAAATATTTAATATTCCGAACGTAACATTACACTCTAATATTTGTAAATGCGTAATAAGTATTGCTAGCTTAATAAATGAAAATTTTAAGATAAAGATAGTAATTAAAAATTTAACAATAACAGAACAAAACATATCTTTCTGTCGTATATGGAGGAGTTGTAACTGTATACTCACCAAGGAAAACTAATTAGCGGTTGAAATGGAAAATTCTTTTAAAAGCCATACTTCTGATTATAATATTAATTACTTTTTGATTTCAGTAATTTTGAGCCGTGAAACAAATTAATTAAAATAAATACAACATATTCTTTTGCTTTTTATTAATCTATTTAATAAATTAATACGAATATTATAATAAATTTGTTTGAAATAATTCCGCAGTTTTTTTAATGTTCTGATTTTCAACTGCTTAGAACTGTGAAAATAACAAATATAAGTTTTCTTATTTTTAACGGTGCTAACAAATTTCCAATGAAATATATAATGAGTCTTTAAATGAAAAACGAATTTGAAAATAAAATGTGTAGTAATAGTACTATAATCTCTTTTTAATAGAATTCAAAATACCGGGTGATTCAAAAATCATCGAAAAAATTAAAAATATATATTATACATAAAATATTCACCATAGCAATATGCTCTTTTTACTGAAATGCGCAGAAAGATATGAAATGTTTTTTAAGTAACAAAAGATTCATTGCCAAATTACCGTATTTTCCGGCGTATATCGCGCAGGTTTGTTAAATCAGTTATACATCGGAAATTTAAATTTACAGTAAGAGCTATTTTTTAACAAGCTTCTATTTTTTACAAATATAGCTTTACTTTTAAATTACATTTTCTGGTGTGTAACTCATTTATGTGACCTGTGCGTTATACGCCGGAAAATACGGTAGTTTCATTTTTCTCCATGAAGTGGCAGCTGTAATTGTAAAATTACATTTTTACAGTGGCACAGTACATTCAACAACGCAACCAGAGTTTCAAACTTTTATAATTTATTCCAGACCGTTCGTAGCCCTTCCTTTTTTTTCATACTAGTAATTTTTAAGAATGATTTTCTTCTTATTTAATCATTGTCATTATTTAATACATTGGAGAGAAATGTTCTACGAAAATTTCTGGTGCGAAAAGAAGGCGTGGCTAAAAATGCTCCGGAATAAATTATAAAACTTGGTAACTTGGCGCAACTAAGACTGTGCAATGTGACAGCCGACATTGATAAGAATGGCCGTCAGACGTTACGCACTGGGAATTCTCCTAATAAAGCTTAAGTAACAATGCTTTATCTTTTAACAATATCTTGATTTTTTTTTTTTTAGAACGATTATCAGCGGTAATAAGCAATGAATGTTTAATTTGAATAATTACTCTCATCTGAAATTATATGCATCACGCCAAAGTCAGATTAATCAGTATTAGCAATATGGCGTGATTTGAGAAATTTGATCTGTTTAAAATATGGGAGAATAATGCAAATACATCGCCATCTGTTGGTGAAAAATATAACTATGATTTTTTTCTTATATATATATATATAATAAAAAAAAATCTTACTTTTCCGACAATGCTATAGTCAATACTTTTTGAATAATATATATATATTCTGTGAGTATTGGATCACACGATATATCCAGAGCCTGATTAAGGGGGGAAGCACACATTATCTCCGCTCTCACCGGAATATTTTTACAATTATTTTTTACTTCATGTCATAGAAATTCCACGCTTTGACGAGGAAATATTTTTTATAAAAAATGAACGGTGTAAAACAATCCAATTTACTCACCGTTATTAGGCACCAGAATTGTTTTAAAATAATTTTTAATGAGAATTTTCTGTTTATTATAGGAGGAAAGTATTTGTTAAAAAATAACGGTGTAAGTATAAATAATGTGTGCTTCCCCCTTAATCAGGTTCTGGATATATCCCATTATGCCATTACTGGCGATGGTTGTTTCAGTGCGTAATTACCTATTTATCCATTACAGTATCTGTAGTTTCTGCAAGGTCTAAATAGCTATAATACATACTTCTTTAAGCTAGAATAGCACATGTACGTTGAATTAAACGTACAGTAAGTCACAATAATTAGATCCCTCACATGGTTTTCGATATGTTTAAAGGCCATTACCATTGTAGTACGGTCATAAATAGTTTCTTAAATGACAAATTTATATCATGATAAATACTTATTTTTCTGTTAATAAACTTTCTCGTGTTAGTATGTTACAGTGATTGTTTCATTTTATATAAAATACTTTAACATAGCAATGGTTAAAAAGTACTGAATAGAAAATCAAATTTGGTAGGATAAATAAATTTTTACATCTTAGCTTTGGAAAACTCAATATCCATACATCATTTAGCATCATATTTTTTGTTTTCTTGATATAATGCCAACATTCTTAAATGACGGAATCATTTTCGCAAGAAGCGCACAATATTCAAAGTACAAATTGAATAAATAAAGTATACTTCGTTTAAATTTCAAAATTCCAATATATTGCTTATTCAAAGGCATTCATGTCATACAGATAAAACTTAAGAAAATATGTAACTTAAAAAATAATAAAATAATAATGTCGTTTAAAAGATTTGTAATATTTAAAAGTAATACAAGTGAGTTATTCGACATCGACAATAGTTGCCAATTTATATATATATATATTATATATATATATATATACGTTTGAAAAGGTTTTCTATTAATCATTTCAATCGAGCAAATACTTGTAGTTTATTTAATAAGTTAAAACTGTTAAAGAAATTTATAAAAGATTTCTGTTTAAAAAATACGGATTGCAAAAAGCGTATAAGTTGGAAGCTATGATTTCGGTAAAATTTTCATTAAAACTCCCATTAATACCGATTCGCTTTTACAGGAACGGCTTTTTTACTGTATTAATAAAAAATGAATAACAAAAAGTTATAACGAAGGGCTGCAAATGGTGGTTAGAGTTATTAAATGGCCTTTATCTCATTATTTAACGATATTTTCAGTATTTTTTAAATAAAAAGGGTTGTTCTGGTAAATTATAATAATGTCTATGACCTTCAGCAGTATTTACTGCTTCGTCGATTCTTTAAAACATCGCGGAGAATCAAAAGAATCTGCCGACGATATCAATCAACGGATGTTCTAAAATGAAATTCTCGTGACTTATGATTGCTTTATTTTATCAAGATTTCCCTGCCGTTGCCACCTGAGCGAGGAGAAATACTTAGTAAATACTTAAGATCATGCGATCAAAATTGGCTTAAGTTACTTGTGAAAAGGTGTCTGGCTATTCTTGTGATATCCATTGTCATCATTTTCAAAACAAGATTTGTTCTTTGAGAAACTTTTTCCGTTCCCCCTTTTATTCATAAATATTTTGCCGTCTCCACTCTGAAATATTGAAGGCAGTGCTTTTTTCCCCCTCATTTACAAATATAAATCCTTTTCTTAATTAATTAATTTGTTTATTTATTTTTGTAATTGAAAGATCATATTGACTAAATTTTAAAGCAGTGTATGAAAGAAAAAAGAAAGAGAGAAAAACTTTATATCAAAGACAATAAACTAAATTTTATTCTTGAATAACAAATAACTAAGAAATTTATAGTTATACATTTTAAATATTACTAATATAAATATTTATATTTCATTCTTTAAAGTATAAAATAAAAATTTTCATCAGCTACTTTCAATTCTTTACTATTCTCTTTCAATTTTTCTATTGTTCCCTAGATGATTCTTTAATCATACAGCTAACTCTACTTTACAAATTGCATCTCTCGATCATATTTGAGATAAAGTCTTCACAGTCTTACAGCATTCCTGAACCTGAGGTAATATGGTAGAGTGTTTGTTGTCCACCTATTGTGGTATTTTCTTGTAGTGTATCTACTCACTTCAAATAGCTGTAAAACATTGAAGTTATCTCCTTGTTAAACTCTATTAGCATATTTGAGCGTGTTATTCTGTTTGCTTAAATGAATGACTGCTGTTCTTTTCTTGTAAATCCCCTTATATTGTTATATATTGCAACAATACCATTGTCATCAACAGAATTTACTATTGCAAAAATGTATGCGGATTTAAATTCTTTTTTCTAGTAAAGAAAGAGAAATTCTAGAAATAATTAGTAGTCTTTATGCTTTTCAATAAGTTCATTTGCAGTTTTAATCCAGTAGCGACCGAAAATTTCAGTTCTTAAAACCTGGTAGACGGGAGATTCCTGGTTAAAACTCATGTATTACTCGTCGGCTTACCCGATCGTAGTTTTCCATGTTTTTCTCCAAAACTCGGGTGAATGCAGGTTAAAGGTCCCTCACAAAGAAACCCCACGGTGGGCATCTCTCTCAGAACCCAGACTTAAGAGTAGAAAAGCGACCTTAAATCCTACATCAAAACACCGTTAGTGTTTGAATGTGATTTATACTTATAATACCACTTCAGAGTTCATCTATGTCCAGTCCAGGTATGATTGAAGTCTTGTGAAATTAATGGTGAAAACTTTAAGAAAAATTTGATAAAATTTAGGTAAAAAGACATACAAAATCTGCTATCTCTTCCAAACAAAACTGTACTAATATTAAACGCTTTCATAATAGTAATAGAAAAGATAGGAGTGTTTTAATGCAATAGAAACGAAATGTCATAACGAAATGTCATAAATTTGAAAAATCCGATAAAATTTAGTCTAAAAAAAAAAATATTTAGATTTTTTCATGAATTATCTGTTTGGAGGCAAATAATGAGTTGGTATTTCACATGCTTTATATAGTAGCAGATAAAATCTAAACAAAATATCTTATATTTATTTTAAAACTACAATCGGAATTCGGTAAGACTTTTTAATATGATTTATGTAACCTATCACAATCGTATAAAAATATTTCATTCACTTTATGAGAGAAAAAAAATGATTTATCTATAGTATTAAGGGAATTTAACAGAATTTATGGAGAATAAATCATACTTTTAATGCCGAAATCAAATTATTAATAATATAATAGTAATCTCTTGTGACACTTAAACGCAATGTATTATTAAAAATACAATTAAACAATTTACAATTATTAGTGTATATTCAAATGTATGTTATTTGATGGCTGTTAAATAAAGCATTCCTT
This sequence comes from Salticus scenicus, assembly GCA_963930645.1. Classification (NCBI taxonomy): domain Eukaryota; kingdom Metazoa; phylum Arthropoda; class Arachnida; order Araneae; family Salticidae; genus Salticus; species Salticus scenicus. The sequence goes on from OZ005651.1 coordinate 241,060,232, forward strand.
TTCCTAAATTAAAATATTTTAAATATTTGTAGAACTTGGTATTTTTTTTTTTTCCCTCTAATAAAATATTGAAGATCAACTAAGTAATAATAAGCTTCGTTAATGCAAAGCATTTGTACGAAATGTAGCTAGGTATGCATTTGTTTATAAGAGATTGAAAATATCTATAATTAAGCAATATTTTAAGCATCACTCAATTATCTTGGGTAATGGCCTAGAAAACCTTGCCGTAATTTCTGATATTGCAGCTAAAGACGCTATTCTGATGGCCGCTGTCGAGACTGAATAGATTTTATGAAAGAAGTTGCGTCAATGTGTGGAAGGTGAAGAGAAAAGATTAAAACGTAGCATGGATATAATTTTAATTTAAAGCTGTCGTTTAAAATAGGGTGAATTGGGATTAAGTCTGAATATATATTGAGCGACATAAATATGAACCTAACTATAAATAGCGGATTTAACGCTCAAACTGGAGAAGAGCAAGTAACCGAGAATTTGAAAATTCTTTTGTGCACATGAGGTTAGATCTTTCTAAAGCTTCGCGAATATTTTTAAATTATAAGAGGAATGAGTAGTTAGTTGTTTAATGAGTCAATAAATTTAGTACGCTGTACAGTTTATAGCTTTATAAAAAGACGATTGTGATTGAGTTTAGTTTCTTACCATATAAACACAAAAGTGTTAAATATTTATAATATTTAAAAATATATAAAAGTATTCCGTCGCATATATATACTAATTTTGAATTAAAATTTTAAACACAAATAAAAGATAATTTCTAAAAAGGAAAAAAAAAATCTTAATAGACTCTCTATATACCAAGAGATTTTAATATGAGTTTACATATGTAATAAAACAAATGTATGAAAATATATTGCAATAAATGCCTATACGTGATCAAAATCGATATATAGCATTCAGTGTATGAATATATGTATGGTATAAGAAAGGAATTCATATGTTTAATATAAGAACTGAAAACTATGTGAAACAAGAGCAAAATTGGAACAAACATAAAAGAAATAACAATAAGAAGGAGCAATGGCCACTACGCCTTAGACGGGTGGAGCGGGTTAAACAAGTTCGTCGGGTGGGCAATTCTTTCCAAATCCTCTAGAAGACCGTATGATAACAAAGAATACTATATATATATATATGTGTGTGTGTGTGTGTGTGTGTATTAGATCATTTTTAAAACTATACGAAAAAGTTTCCCATTTTCCGAATAAAAAGTACTAGAGGCTGCAGCCACAGTTCCCAACTTTTATAATTTATTCACGAACATTTTTAGCCCCGCCTTCTTTTCGCACCAGAAAGTTTGTAGATTTAATATGTGACAACGATTAAATAAGAAGAAAATCATTTTTCAAAATTTCCGGCATGAAAAAGAGGCGGGGCTAAAAATGCTCGTGAATAAATTATAAAAGTTGGGAACGCTGGCTGCAGCACACGCTGTTACGTATGCAAAATTCTTGCAAATAACTTAAACTTTCGTACATTTATTGAGAAGGTTAAGGGGTGAGGAATTATTGCTGTAATTTTTATTTTTTTTTTAAAGTCAGCTTATTCTTTCTTTAAATATTTATATTTGGAAAATAATGATGTTTGATTTTTGTAACAATTGGGAAAAAAAAAATCATTCTATATTAAAATTATTTTTAGTATAATATTGTACATTTCCGTATAATTTGTGAAAGTAATTTTCATTAAAAAATATTTTATAAATAAAAATTTGGTTTGCTTGATATAATTATTAATTTGTTAAGCTTTATTTCGTTTTATAATTAACACATCCCAAAATTAATAAATTGTTAAACCATGTAGTATCATATATTTATCGAAAAGTGTAGCGAAAAGTATTTATTTTACTTACTATGTAATGACTCATTTGAAGTTTAAGTGCACATTGCGATGTATGTCCGATACATTTTAGCATATTTATGTTTCTACGGTCGGCCAAGTATCTAATTTCGGGGCGTCTGATGAGGTGACGCCCAAGACTTTTCGGGAAAAACCAAAAACCGGCCACCAGGATCCGTTGCCTTGGAAACAGTTGCTAGGCACGCTGAAGGGTCGATGACTATACCCGTTTTTCGAATTCCAAATTCGGCTTAAAAGGGGAGAAAATGTAACGAATATGTTATTAACAAAAAGAAGGTTAATGAGTACCGTCACGACATCTAAAATGGAAAAAGATTTGTTTTTGTTTTACCGACCGCCCGAACTTAAAATTCCAATTATCTTTACGAATTACTGACTTTTCTATATTTATCTCAATGATATTTCGGTGAAAGTAGATAAATAAAAATTATATTTCTTCACGTACTTTTTAAAACTATATTTCTTCTTCTTCTTTATATATATATTATTTCATCAATATTTCAGACTCATAGTCGCCAACTTTTACTCGTTTATTTTTTGTAATGTTTAACTACCACAATCTTTTTCCGAAAAGAAATATTTTGATTTAATTTTCTTAGATCAAAATTGGTGTACAGGAGTGAAAGTGTTCGCTTTTTTTTTTTTTTTTTTTTTTTTTTTTTTCTATCACTATTTTCAGAGAGAAATATCTGTTACATTTCTACAGTAATTTCTTGTGGTTGAATATAGAAATTATTGATAAAAAATAGTGGTGTAAGAGTTCCGTCTTGATACGGAAATACTTTCACTCTTGTAAGTACAAATAACTCTTTGAAAATATTAGCGATAATTGTCGAAGGAAAGCATCAAAGTTGTCACCTACACCGAATAATTCAACTGAAATTTTTGTTAAATCACATTTATGTTTTTCTCAACTATACTGAACAATCTAATTTGCCCAAATAATAATAATCTATATGACATTTATCACTTCATTCAGACCTGTCTATAAAGACAGCTATAGGATTTTTAGAAAAATTGCTATCTTAGTTCAATTTGATCCTACTTACTAAAGAAAAAACTCTTTGCTATCGAAAACTGGAGAAACAAGCATCACTGAACTATGAACTGAAAGTCATAGTTTTTTCGTATTTTTGTTGTCTGTGTAAATTCACTTGGTACGGGGACATAACCAGAGACATTGTCTGCAGGGGGCTAATGTAACTTGAGAGGGGAGTTGCTGAAACTGACTTCCTAGTTTGTTTCAATGGTGAAAAATTAAACATTATTGAATTTTGAAGTATCTGAGAGTGTGTGTGGGGGGGGGGGGGGGAGAACTTGAAGCCTCATAGCCCCTCTTTGACTACGCTCTTGGCTGGTAATCACCTAAAGACATTTTCTCATGGCCAACATAGCTTCTACAGACCCGACATTTTTCAAAGACTTCCCACCAATATTTTTAAACGTTAAATTTAATTTTTAATTTATAGACTATTTTTATAACGAAAATTGTTCTACAAAATTAGTGGTCATTCAAGAAAATGCAAGTACCGTACAAACCCTTGAAAATCATTGTTGGAGACTTTTCTTAAAGGCATTTTTCTGAAAATCGTTGCAAAAAATTAAATAAAATAAAACTTTAATTGGTGAAAGAAATTTATTTTATTCTTATTTATTTATTTATTTTTTATTTAGTATTTGGTAAAACGGTACTATTTTGCCCTTAATAATAATAATAATAATAATTAAAAAAAAAAAAAAAAAAAAAAAAAAAAAAAACATAAAATACGAATATATATATATGTGCGTGTGTGTTCATTATTAAATATATTATTATGTTTTTTTAACATTTTAATTAAACACCGCTTGTTAATTTACTTCAGTAAATGAATTAATGCATTAAGGTTGTTTAAAACCCTAAAATGTCTTTTTTTTCACCCCCCCCCCCCTTCACATACTTTCAATGATATACAATTAAAAAAAAAGAAAGAAAGAAAAGAAAAAATACACTTTTTTATGTTGTTTTTTATATTAACTTGAAAATAATTTATTTACTCGCTATGGAATCGCAGTTTTTTTTTTCTTTTGGTAGTATTGTCAGCGTAACAAAGCAAAGGAGAAAAAATGGCGAGAAATCGCCGTTTCCCGTGAAGTCTATTACTCTGGAGGCACGTCTTAGTAACTAGCGAGTAGCACGCTCCACCAGGTGGCGAGAACACGTCTCAAAGTAATCATGAAAAATGACTGACGGTGGATGCGCCAAATAGCTGCTCGGCGCGGTCTTCCACATTTTTCACGCGACTGGTGCTTAACTCGGATACAGGTCTCGACAAGACGTGGAACAATTGTTTTCCTAACGATCCTAATGAGACAAAAAGAAACCGTCATTTTTTTCCGTCTTTTTATTCGCATTATTTATTTAAACGCTTCTCCTGGCTTCATTCCGATCTGTCTTCATCAAGTTCCTACCCCCTCTACCAAACAACTTCATTACACGCGTCATCAGAAAATGAGAACTTCTCCCTACCCCTATCCCCATCTCTGTCTCATCGCCGATTTTTATCACTTTTTTTTCCCCTGTTTGGTAATTTATATTTTTCCCCATTTTCAAGGTGGAGTCTGCACCTTTTTGCCTTTTTTTCTGTCAAAGATAAGGAAACAATAATCGTCTAGGTGTGTCAACGTTGAATAAAATCAAAATATTGTATTGAATCAGAATTTTTTTTAAACTTCATATCCGTTCGGCGATGTAATTTAAATGTTAATGGCTATTTTTTTTTTTTTTTTTTTTTTTAATGTTGTCTGAAATTTGGAAAAAATTTTACTTTTTAATGGAATTATTTTATACATAAACTTTATTTATAATTCACGAATTAGTTTGATATTAATTTCAGAATATATTCTCTTTTTTTTTTTTTTTTTTTTTTTTTTAACCTTTGATTATTCCTTTTATTAATATTGAAAAGTATAATTTAAGAACACGATTTTGGAAAAATTTATATTTATTTTTTATTCAGAGTTAAGCTACTTTGTAAAGTATTCAGAGCTGGCAACCTAATCCAGAGGATTGTTAGTACTGCCCCTTTTTCTACACCACTTCATTTTTAGAGTAATTCTCTTCAAATGTATTTACGATGAATTAAAAAGAAAAATAGTCTAAAAAAAAAAGATTGTTGTGAAAAAAGGGGCGGTACTAAATATCCTCCGGATTAGATTTGCAGCTCTGAATATTTAATAAATGCAAAACCGTCAGTCTTTATAACGCAGGATATCTACTGACAGCATATTTTCTGTGACTCTTTTACTACTATATTTATATACAAATTGTCTGTAGAATGTTTCCGCGATTAATTAAAGGAAAAATTACTTTATGAATATAATGGTAAAGAGTCTGGATAAAAATTGGGGTCGGTAGACACTCAGTAACATAAACTTACCAACATCCTAATTAATATTCCGTAGTGTTGTTAGTCCTGCCCTTTTTCTCACACAAGTAAATCTTTAGAGCAATATTCGCCAAATGCAATTACGATTAAATAAGTAGAAAGATACTCTAAAAAAATACTGGTGTGCAAAAGAAGGCGGGGCTAAAAATACTACGAAATATTAATTAGTATGTTGGCAAGTATGGTAACCAGAGCTGCCAACCTAATCCGGCAAATCGCTAGTACCGCCCCCTTTTCTACACCACTTAATTTTTAAAGTATTTGTTTTCTTAATTCATCGCAAATTTATTTGAAGAGAATTACTATAAAAATTAAGTGGTGTAGAAAAAGGGGCTGTACTAGCAAATTGCCGGATTAGGTTGGCAGCTCTGGGTAACATATTCATAAAACCATCGATATAATAATTTTAGAAAACAGTTAGTAATAATTTATCTTAAACACATAAGAGCTTTAAATTACATCGTGTTGGATAACTGATTTCACAATTTTTACAACAGAATCAGCATAAAATTTTTTGGTATATATTTTTTAAGCATTTATTCTCTATCTGTCTACAGGGTTGCAGAGCTGCCAACCTAATTCGGCAAATTGTTAGTACCACCCCTTTTTCTACACCAGTCATTTCTTAGAGTTTTTTCCTTCTTAATTCATCGCAAATGTATTTGAAGAAAATTACTTTAAAAATTTAGTGGTGTAGAAAAAGGGGCGGTACTAACAATTTGCCGAATTAGGTTGGCAGCTCTGGGGTTGCCAACATTTTAATTTATTACGGATCATTTTTAGCCCCGCCTTTATTTTATACCACTTTTTTTTTTTTTTTTTTTTTTTTTTTTAAGAGTAAATATTTCTTATTTTATCGCAGTTATACATTGGAGGAAAATAGTCTAAAAATAAAGCGGTGCGAAATACATTCGTGGCTAAAAATGCTCCGGAATAAATTAAAATGCTGGCAACTATGTATCTCTATATAATAATAATAATAATTTATCATTATTATGATCAAAAAGAGAAATAACGCTTGTATGTTAACAAATAAATGAATAAATAAATCTTCAAATACGTTGTGTTGAAAACTACGTACGTAACCAATTTAAAAAAAAAAAAAAAAGAAAAAGAAAAAAAGAAAAAAACATAAAATGTTTCAACTAATATCTACTGAAAATCAAAAGCTTTGGACACAAGATTCAGGGTTTTTTTTTTTTTTCTTTTTTCAATAATAAAATTACATACACACGCATACATATACATAATATATAAATATAAGATTTCATAAAAATTTAGCTTTTAAAACATACATGATAATACCAAACCCAGAAAAATAAAACTGATTGTAACACAGTAAAAAAAGCTAGCACAGAAACTTTACGATTTATTTTAAGTTCCAATTAAAAGACAAAACCAATTTAAATTACTTACGCCTACATGAGTAAAAAAGGACCATAAAACTTTGTCAGAGAAAAAATGATGAAGGTTCTCAATAAATTTATTTGAAATGTAACAGGAAATATGAATTGAATTAAAAAGGACCACAGGAATTAAGAATTGGATTAATAAATGCTTAAAAATAGAAGTATTAGTGCATCAGGGAAACATGTACTTCTTTAAAGCAGAAGGAGCTGGAAGATTTCGTAAAACTATATAGCTATTTCTAGCAAAAGATTCCTATCTTACAACAAAACCATTTTGAAAGTGGAATGAAATAAAATATTAAAGCAAACCTACAAGGAATCCAGAGATAAAAAAGGGAAAAAAAAAATCAAAGATTTAACCACATGTCAAGCCATCACCAACACACACACAGAGTGTAACATTTTGCCATAATAACAATGCTATTAAAAATAAATTCCAGACAATCTTTGATTAATCGATAAAGTTTTACATTTGAAAATTTTCATTAACAATTAAATTCACTTTGTAATTGTAAATTTAATTTAGTTAGATAAATATTATTAAATTTTTAATATTTCTTAAATCATTAAACTTAAATTCTTTCACGGAGAGGAATTTAATTACTTCAAACAGTAATACATCTGTGTGCTAGCGCCATCTATCGTGAAGCTAGGTAAACAACGAAGTTTATGATAAGGTTGTAGGATTAAACAAGCAATTGCTGTTAAGTTGTTTATATATTGTTACAACGGATTAAATTATTTTTCTGCCCCAATTGAATTGTTGCAGTGAAAGTAGTTCTACAGTCAAAGTGAAAATAAAGGGACAATCCATTCACTTCCAGTAAGATCAGCTTAGGCGATAAACTTAACGACTTGGCGATGAATTTGGCGAAAATGGTTTTGGCGAAAAGTTTCGAATATCTGCGTTAAATAGAAGCCGAGTTCTGGGACTTTCCATTAGATTCTAGCAGAGAACCATCGCTGAAGTCTATAAATAGCAGTGGATCCACGACCGAAAATCAGTGTGGGCTCAGAGAGTTATTTTTAGTGACTTCACAGAAGCTGTGACTTTTCTTCGTGACCAGTGAAATTCCTGCTCTGTGAAATGTTTAACGCTAATTGCTCTGCTCTTGTGCAACTAGTAACTGTTCTCTTGAAATATTTCGAAAACCTTCGTTGATTAATGACTTTTGTGATTACGAGAGCTTTATTGAACTGTTTCTAAAATATTTGTTGAATTGAATATTTATTGAATTAAAATATTTGTTGAATATTCAGTTTTGTTGTACTGCTTCCAGAAGTTAAGCTAATAAAAAGTGCTATCATCGATAGGATTTTTTCTTTTTCTTTTTTTTTTTTTTTTTTTTTTTTTTTTTTCTTATAAAACTACTTTCCTTACTTAAGAAAGTCGACTTTTTTCGTAACAATATATATACATTTATAATTGAAAAATTTTATAATATCATAATTGTAAATTTCTTTTCATTTTCTCCTTATATGTAATTTTTATCACATATTATTAAAGTAACTTTTTTTAGAATGAGTGAAAGTGCGATTTTTTTTAATTAATTAAAACTTTAAAATGAATAAAAATGCATTAATTTTTTATCTATGGTTTGATCATTATACATTAAAAGAAACTAACTTTGTATTTTCTTTTTCCAAATTTAATTTTTATTTACATATTAAAAATGTAACTTTTATTAGGATAAGTGAAATTTTCATAGGTTTTTATTTATTTATTTATTATTATTATTATTAATTCAAACTTTAAAATTAATGAACATTTGTTAATTTTATTAATTTTATTTGTATGTGATTTGATCGTTATCCATTAAGAGAAAGCAGCTCAGTAAATAAAACCTTTTTCAAATTGAAATTTTTATTTACATATTATTTAACTAACTTTCATTAAGATGTGTCGAAGTGTAATGTTTTTTAATTTATTGAAACTTAATAATGTGTTAATTATTTAATCCTATTTCAGTAAAGTCTCATACAACGAGGTGGCAGAGATGACAAATAAGTAAAACAGTTTTATTTTTAACATCACTAAATTTTTAGAGTACCAATGTATTGGTTCATACACTCGATTTAGTTTTTTGGCATAAAGCAGTTGCTTTGATATAAAATTAGTGGTGTTAAAAAATAAAATTGTAATATTCATGAGGCAAACTTGCACCCGCGTTGTACGAGACTTTCCTGTATATTTAAATAAAATAATAATAAATAAACACTGTAAACAAAATCTTTTCAAATTGAAATTTCAGTGCACAAATTATATTTATTTACAAAATAATCGAAAGGTTTATATTACTATAGTTTATGATTTTATTAAAAAATGTGAAATGTCTAATAGATTCATTTCATACAATGAAGTTCCTATATTTAATTTCAAATCAATAAAATTCTGGCTAGGATTCTGATTAAAAAATTAAAAACTCATAAACTTTTTATTTTTTTTTTTATTTTATTTTTTTTTTTTTTGGCCATTCTACAATTTACTTTAAGATAGAGTTTGGAGAAAATGCATTATTGTTCGAAATTTATTTTGTTGAAGAACTTCATCAATTGTCGCCTAACCATTAATTTTGTCCACAGTCAATAAATCGCTTAATTACGCTGGGTCCACTGTATCAGATGGGACTGGATTCTTTAGTATCTTTGCTGTCACACCTGCCACAAGTTCACGAATTTCTAAAGTATTGATTTTTCTTGGCTGGATGGAATACCAAATATAGGAATAGACGCTCCTGTTTTAAATTCTTTGGGGAATAATGCGATAAAGAGCGGGAGAAAAGATAAAATATTTTATCTATACATTTTTGGTTGACTATCAAGATATATCTCATTGATCTATAAAATTCCCTGAAGTTTTAATGAGGTGAAATTTTAGTTCGCGATATTTAGATCGTTTTAGAAAGAAAAAAAAATGTAATTTTCATGATATTTTTAATTAACAACATGTGTAAAACAAAATAAAATAATCGTAAATGTGTCTTGAATTTTTATTTTCTCTATGAATTAATTTTCTAGTGAAATACCTTCTGATGGAAAATTGTCTAAATTTATATTTTTAATTTTATAGATTTGTTTGAATTTAAAATACTGATAAATTATAAGTTGTAAATGAATCTAGATTGAAAACAAAATAACAATAACATTTTAAATTTATTTATTGATTAGGAAAAAATAAGTGGATCAACTGAACATCCTTTTATAATTCTACAAAATATTTTTTTCGCTATTTTTTTTAACACTTACTCTGTAGAAATTTTCTGTCCAGTGAAATAGTGCATTTCCCTTAAATGCAAGAATCGTAATCCCCGCATTTTTTTTCCACCACTATTTTCTTCCAGAAGTATTTGTTGTATTTTTTTAGTATTGTGCTGTGATTAAATGGGGTAGAAATAATTGTATAAAAATAGTGGTAGGCAAAAAGACATAAACACCTCATTCCTTCGAGTGTCCTGAGAAAAAGGTGGGGACTAAGATCCCTCTAATTTTTCATTTTAGTTAAAATTTGTATTTAATAATAATAATAATAATAATAATAAAGTATCTCAAGTATCATTTTCAGCTTCACAACTCTAATCGTTTTTTTTTTTTTTTTTTTTTTTTTTTTTTTTATCAGCTTGCGAAAAATCGCCCTTGTAGAACTTAGTTTATAACATCTTACTTACCAACATTTTGAATTTTTAAATCAGATTTGTCACCGATATTTTTTAATAGAAGTAGGTAGTATTATTTTTCAACGATTAAATAAAGTGAAAGGTATAGTAGAAAATTTCTGGTATGATGTCTCTGGTCGTAATCAAAAAACTTGGAAGCTTGTAAAATGGTTAATAAAATTCAAACTAATAAATTCAAGAAGGATAAGCTTGTAATTTTAAGTAAAATTTTATCATATAAATATCTTGGTGGAAGAATCGTTGCAAAAGGACGGGTCCATACGAACCCTGTTAGGTTATTCTCATAATGCAGAGACTCCAACATCCTAATTAATCTTCCGTAGTGTTGTTAGTCACGCCCTTTTTTACATACCAGTAAATTTTTAGAGTAATAGTCTCCAAATTCAATTACGATTAAATAAGAAGAAAAATGCTCTAATATGATACTGGTGTGAAAAAAAAGGCGGGGCTAACAATACTATGGAATATTAATTAGTATGTTGGAGTCTCTGATAATGTATATTGAAGCATTATTCACAATACATATTATTACTGCATTAAAATATCCTTTTATTCATATACAGAGAGAGTTTCGATCGAAAACACTTCAGGGTGTTTTTTTAACATTTCATAAGTATCATAACACCTCCTTCTTCATCCCCAAAGTATTATAACGCATATTGTATCCCCATAACTTATTTAGCAAACAGACCATTATCTATTCATCTATATCGAAATACGTGACATTTATCTCAGCTTTAGCCAGAATTCTTACTTAATCCCCTCACAGTAATGCTTTTCTATCCAATGAACTTATTCTTAGGCGCAGATTCGTTTTCAAGAAAGACTATCGCTTTCGCTCTAAAGAAATGAACTGATGTACAGGTTATAGATAAAATTAATAGGTAACTTTAACTATGAAGGCCTTTAGAAAATTAACTCAAGACGTAGAATTATTTTGGAAAAGAGAATTCGGAAAATGTGCAATATAATTAGTAGCGTGGGGACATTAATTTGTTTCTAATGGCAGCGACAAATATGTGACACTCGAGATGAACATCCAGATAATAACCACTATCATCAAGGGAAGTCGAAATGGTACCACAAAAGCATTATCGTGTACTAACATAGTTTATATTTCGAACTGTTATGATGGAAGAGATTAAATTGTTTAAATTGAGGGGGACTTTAATTGGATTTCTGCAGATACTGTGAGCACTCAAAATTGAACTAAATCTCTAAGTGTAAGTTCTGCTGTTCTGTTATATTAAAAATCAATTTCAAAATCAATTATATTCTTACATTAAATTAAAAAAAAATTATATTATATGTATAAATAAACAAAATAAGTATTTAAAATAATTTCAAAATTCGAAATTTAAAGATCATACCAGAAAGCAAAAAATGAGTGTTTAAAGTGCATTTTGTTTTATTAAATTTTTTATTATAATAATATATTATACCTCTAGAAATAATTTGTGCTATTGCGATAGCAATATTTAAACCGTTGAGATAGGCTGATTTCCCGATTTTTAACAGTAAGCCCAGTCATTTGACATTCCTCTAAAATATTGCTATATTTCAAAGGATCAGGAAGAAGCAATCAGCAAACATTGCTTTTAGATAAAGGAACCTCAACCCGCTTGGGGAATAGCTTTCTTTTCCAGCAAAAGAATTTTAAGTATTTATGTTTAAATTATTTTAATATTATCCCCAGAAATCGATGTGGTAAATATCACTATATCTATTGGGTTGGCGAGAAAGTTCTGTCATATTTAATTAAACAACTGACACGAGAAATTGATCCTAAACAACATTTATATAATTTAACTCTTTATATCTCAAATTATTTTATTTTTGGAAAAATAGTTTGAAACTTTTTATTATATTTCTTTATGCATGAGAATCATCTCATATTAACGCTTTCACGACCGCATGATTTTGAAGTTTTTGACAGTAAGGTCCACCTGTGGGCATTATTCTCCCATGTTGCAATATTTCAGAGCGAAATTTTCTGTATTCACATTTATATTAGAAATGGATATACATTATAATTACATTCTTTCTAATCAAAGTATTTGTATCCATAGTATATTTCATTATAAAAATGTGAATAGTGGTTATATATTTAAGAAATAAGTAGCATACAAATTGCGAAAGAAACGCCCACTGGTGGAGTTACAGATTTTCAAATGAAGTGAATCTACATCAGCGTTCGCAAAAGTATTAAATTTAGCTTAATCTATAGCTTAACTACTGGGAAAGCTTAAACTATAGGGACTAAAGCTTAAACTATAGTCCTAATGAAATCCTGTAGTAAATTTAGGCTATATTGAGGAATTTTTTTTTTTTTTTTTTTTTTTTTTATGGGACTTTAAAGTCCCGGTGGGATACAGAGGTTTAAATACCTTCTAAAAGGTTATATAAATGTTCTCCAAGATGAATTCACGGTGTCATTTGTTTAATTCAATACTATAGAATTTTCCCTGAAAGCTAACATATACGCAGTGTTGCCAGATTTTGCTGCTTTTTTATTCAATTTTCAGAAGTGATATTTGATATACATATTAGTCGAATTATAAATGATTACGCAAATGTTACATTTAAAGTTTAGTGGTGGGTATTGAATAAAAAAGTCGCAAATTTGGCAACACTGTATCATACTTGCCAACTTCCTGATTATATACTAGATAATTTTTAATACACGCCCCATTTCCCACACCAGTATACTTTTAGAGTAATTTTCTCCAAATTTAAATTAGTGGTGGGTATTGAATAAAAAAGTCGCAAATTTGGCAACACTGTATCATACTTGCCAACTTCCTGATTATATACTAGATAATTTTTAATACACGCCCCATTTCCCACACCAGTATACTTTTAGAGTAATTTTCTCCAAATTTAAATACGATTAAATAAGAAAAACACTCAAAAATATACTGATGTAGAAAAAGGGGCGTGTACTAAAAAATCTTCCGGTTCATAATTAGGATGTTGGCAAGTATGCTGTATACAGGGTGGTCAAAGACCACATTTTTTTTCCTGATTCTTTCACCAATATTTTTCTTTCGGAATTTTTAATTGCATGTTTGCACCATTAGCTAAGTAAAAAAAAAACATATAAATATTCTGGTGGAAGAATCAGAGAAAAAAGGCAGGTATGTAACCACCCTGTGTATATGCGTCAACAGCAGTTAAAAAAATTAAATACAAATACGCAAAATCCTTTAAAAAATAATAATAATAACGTATTGTTATACTAAGTGTTTTTTTTTTTTTTTTTTTTTTTTCAACACTCGTCCGCCAAACTTTAATGCACTCAAAAGATGCCTGGTAAGACTTGAATTGTTTTTATTTTTTTCTATAAAAGTTTTTTTTAACGTGGTATATGTAAGAATCTTTCAATAATTTTCTCTCATTTATTGTTATATCTTAAGTATTATTTACTAACTGAGATTTCAAAGTAAATTTTAAAGTTAAACTATCAAAAATATATTTGTTGACAAAACACTTTAGTGTAAATAATACTCTTCAGACATTCAGTTACAGAATGGAAAAACATTTAACTGTACATGGATAAAGTGTTATAATTTCACAGTTTAAAAAGACAAAAGCAACACCTTACTTTATCTTTCAATATTTTATTAGATTTCATGGACAAAAATCATATAAATTATATTTGTAAATATTAATTCTGTAAGTAAGATTTATGAAATATGTTTGGTATGAAATTGAAATGCATATTATTTTTATCAATGGTAGAAGCATTATTATACTAAGCTAATTCTTAATTATTCTTGCATTGAAAAAACAATTCTGTGGCTGACATCTAGAAACTAAATTGAGGTTCTAGAAAAAATAGTTCCATGTCATCCTTATTAATTCTAGTTCGTTTTATTAGCGAGTTCTGAAAACTCATATTAACACTTTCGCGACCCATGTTTTTGTCTTTTTGAAAGTAAGGTCCGCCTGTAGGCGCTATTCTCCCAAGTTACAATATTTCAGAACCAATTTATTTATATTCACATTTATATTACAAATGGGTATACATTATAATTATATTCTTTCTAATCAAAGTATTTGTATTCATAGTATATTTCATTGGAAAAATTTTAATATTGGGTATATTCTTAAGAAATAAATAACATACAGATTGCGAAAGAAGCGCCCACTAGAGGAGTTACAGATTTTCAGATGACGTGAATCTACTTCAGCGGTCGCGAAAGTGTTAAAATTTTAGAGCGCTTTCCTATATTATCATGATCCGACTTATTTAAAAATCACTACAAATAAATGTGAATGGAAGGCGGCTTCAGTAACTAAAATTTTGGCTTATGACCCAATTCTTGGAAATAAAGCAAGAATTTCTCGCAATTCAGATAATATTCAGAGGATTTATAATATTCATATTATTGTTTTACCATCTAGAAAAGTGTAGACTAGAAATTTTCGATCATATCGTCTATTCAGATCATTTCTGTACTTTATACGCATAACTCAGTAATCTATACTTCTAGTTTAGGGATTCCGAAAACTGCTTTTTTTTAGGCGGAATATATATATATTCTCTCAGTGTGAGCTTATTTTCAGAAAGCTGTGTATAAACATATCGTTACTGATGATATTATAAGAAATTTTTGAACTGGCGATATTATAAGTGTGATTTTTTTTCTTTCTTATATATATATATACATATACTATTCCATGAAATGTCTATAATAAACAAATAAAACTAATGTGTAAGATATCTTGTGAGTATCCTGATGAGCAAAGGAATATAAAATAAAATAATACTAGCATTTATTAAAAGCGATTATAATTATTCTATTATTTTAAGAATATATTTTCTTTTTTTATATTTTCTTATATTCAAAGATTTTATCATGAAAGACTATTAACGGGCATCGGCCGCCAGTACGAGATAATCCATAATAATTTTGTAATGGATCTATAAATATTTATAACGTAATAAAATGTGATTTATGCATACTTGCCAACGTACTAATTAACATTCCGTAGTAATGTTAGCGCCGCCTTCTTTATTATACCAGTATCTTTTTAAAGTATTTTTCTTCTCATTTAATCGAAATTGCATTTGGAGAATATTACTCTAAAAATTTACTGGTGTGAAAAAAAGGGCGGGACTAACAATACTACGGAATATTAATTGGGATGTTGGCAAGTATGTTTATAAAAAATTTTTGAAAATACCCAAGCAGCACCGAAACGTTCTCTGAACGTTCAAAAATAGTTCTGCAGACACGTTCTAAGAACGTTCCCTTTGAACGTGTTATAGACGTCTATTTGTCCATCTTGAAGACGTACAATAGTACGGTTCAGGGAACGTTCAATGAACGTGTAGCTATCACCATCGGTGTTATAGAAGCGTCCAGAGAACGTTCTATGTATACGGTCTCAGAACGTTCTAAACGTTTTTAGAACGTTTTCAAAACGTTATACACATTTTCAGAACGTTCTAGAAAACGTACTGTAAACGTTCTAAAATAGTGTAGAAACGTTCTGAAAACGTTCTATACACACGTTCTCACAACGTTATGTAAACAATTTTTGAACGTTCTTTGAACGTGCTAAAAATGTATTTTATGTATAATAAAATGGAAGAACTCGCAACAATTGTTTCGGGTCGAAAGAAGACACGAACCTTCGTCAGACGAACATACTAGGCACGAGTGCTGCAAATACAAGAGCTACGTTGCAGATTTTTTGCAGCACTCGTGCCTACTTTGTTCGGTTGATGAAGGGTTGTGTCTTTTCTCGACCCGGAACAATTGCTTCGAGTTCTTGAATTTTATAGTGTCTGTTATTTACTTATTTTTTCTTTTCTTTTTTTTTTCCTTTCTTTTTTATCTTTTCTTTTCTTTTTTTCTTTTTGTGTAGTTTTTCTTTTATCTTTTTATTATATTTTTTTTCATATATAATTGTCTTAGTATAATAAAATTTTACATAGATGCATTGAAATATGGTATAACAAAAGATCCAAGTATTTTGAATATTCTAGATAAATATTTGAATTCAAAAACAAATAAAAAAATAAATTCAAGTTCTGGAATATTTTGAAAAATTTTAAGATAATATGCCCCCTGGAAATTAATTATTATTCCCTCCTAGATTTTGCATCATTATAATTTAACAATGGAATATAACCATATTTGGAAATTAATTTTAATAAGTTAACGGCCCTCTTCACTTACCGTCGCCGGTAGCCCGAGCCAATGTTATTCTATGGGAAAATTTTCTTTACAAATAACTTATTAACTAATACATAATTTTAAATTCTGTTTTCACATTCAGAAAATTTCCAACTGTTAAATTGACGGACCTTTTTTGAAAAAATATTTTTTTTAAATTTTTAATATTTTATTTTGAAATTGCAAAATGAAAAAAATTCACATATTGAAAATTCGTATTTTGCAGCTTCGAAGTAAAATATAAAAAGTTAAAAAAATAATTTTTTTAAAATGGTCCGTCCATTGAACAGCTGGGAATTTTCATAATGTGAAAACAGAATTTAAAAATATGTATTACTTAATAAGTTATTTGCAAAGAAAAAATTCCTATTGAATAACATTAGTTCGGCTTCCAGCGGCGGTGAGTGAAGACGGCCCTTAAGCAAAAAATTTAAAAATATTTATGTCTAAATTTTGGAACTTACTGCAAACTTTTAGCATTCAAACACAAAAGTATTTTATTAATTTTTAGATTATCAATGAAATCTCAAATTAATGCCCAGATATGTTACGTATTCTATTTTTAAACTATAATAATGCACAATCAATGAAAAACAAAAAATAAAAATTAGTTAAAACAAGTACACAAGTGTACAAAATTTAAACAATAAACTGTTTTCTCGTTTTCTATTTTTTTTCCACATAATTCTTAAACAAATAAACACATAAGTATAAAATTTGGATAGTAGGTTTTTTAAAATACCATAAATCGAATTTTATATAACTTTAGCATAAGTAATAATTGTTAAACTAAATATCAGTAAATTTTTCTCAAAAGTAAACATTGAAAAAATGAAAAATTTCAGCAATTTTAGAAATGCGTTAGATTAAAACCGTATATTTCTTCATGTCGTCAATTTTTTTTTTCTTCTTTTTTCTTCATTTTATCGCGTGTGAATATTTTTTTTTTTTTTTTTTTTTTTTAATTTTACATAGAAATATGAAAATCGTATAAGGCGTTCATTATTAAATTATTTATCGACGTTTTTATTATTCTGGTGATGATCACAGTTTATACAAATTAGCAATTATTATTATTATTATTATTATTTTCAAAAATTCCGTTATTAAAGTAAAAGAAAAGTGAACATAGAAAGTAAAACGAGGATTTTGTTTAGCATTTGAGGAATGTGCGTCTTCGCTTGTCTATAATGCATCATTAACACAATTTTTCATTAAGTTTTCTTTGCTAAAATTGTTGAAATTTTTAATTTTTTCCAAAGCTTACTTTAGAGAAAAATGAATAATTATTAGTTTAAAATTATTACTTATTCTAAAGTTATGTAAAATTCGATTAATGATATGATAACGAACATGATATCCAAATTTTATGTCCATGTGTTTATTTGTTTAAAAGTTATGCATAAAAGAAGAAAATGGGAAAGCAGGTTTGTTTCTTTAATTTTGAACAGCGGTGTATTTTAAATACGTTTAAAAATATAAAAAATAAAAATTATTATTATTATTTTGTTTTTTTATTTAAATAGATTACGTGAAATTTACTTAATATTGTCATATTTCAAATCATGCTTATGCGAAATTTATTTAAATTATTGATTTTGAGTTTATAAATTTTACATACACATGCAGTGAAATATAACAGTATAAAATGTGGTGAAACATTTTGAAAAATAAATAATTAACTAAAAGTTTATTCTGTAAACAAATAAATAAATAAAAATAAAATAAATAAACTTCAAAATTTAAAATATTCAGCAATATTAAGATTCACCTTAGTAACTATTTCTTTTTTAATACTTCTCCCTGCTTTTACATTTCTACAGTGTAATGTAAAATGTAATGTCAAATCATGCATGATCAAATCCTTTATATATTTCTTTAACGTGGATCAGTTGCAATTAATTTTTGCAGAAACGATATAGTAGTGCAATTATTGAAATACGCAAGCATAAAAAATAATATTTAAAAATGAACAATATTTAAGCATGCGGACTCAACTCAATGAACTAGTAAGAAAAAATTACGAAATTTGACTGCTTACATTATTTTATGGAAAACTGTATTTTTAAAAATTGCTTCTTCAATCTTTATAAGCATCATTTTAAGCATAGAAATACTTTAAAGATTATACAGAATATGAATAATTGTCATAAATTGACTAAAAATCATAAACATAAAAATATAATCAAAATAAGAATTATTATTATTATTATTATTTTTAACAAAATATTATACCAAAATAAATAAAAAGTCATTACCAACATCGCGACAAAAATTTAAAAGGAATCGTGAAAATCCTATACTATAACTGTACTGCCTGCGAAAATATGAAACTGGCTCTTCAACAATGAATTTTATGTTGAAACCTTTCGTTGAATGATCTTAGTCTCACTATTGCACTTATTAATTTGGTACTAATAATAATTTGGTTTCTTGTAAATTAAAATTTTAATCAGATGGGGAATTCGATATAACATATATGAGTTTCATTTTAATAAACTAAATTTTTAAGACTTCAATGCATATGCAAAATTTTACAAAAGAGAAAAACTTATCTGTAAGAGCTCGTATCCAAATGCGAATAACTTAAGAAATGAATACAAAATCAAAATACACTGAGTAAGCAGGCAGAAGCTGTGGACTTTGGATTGCATACGAATACGAACTTCCGGTGTAACGGAACGGCAGATGGCCGTTTACTGGTGGGAAAAATTTCTGTTCATTAAGCAAAACACGATTTATTCAATAACACCCGTTTTTAATACAGAATTTTCATACTATTCAAAACTTAAACTTTTTAAAAATTGGTATATTGAAGCATTCATAAAACTTTCTTCTATATTTTCCTGCACAGGTGGATGCCGTAAATATTATTTGCTAAAATAATCTATCAAAATTATTTTCCATGGCAAAGGTATAAGATTTTCATCTCAAATAAGTATAACGCTAAATATCCAAAAAATAAATTTTATAGTATTCAAAATATATATCTTAAGAAATGTATTTTACATAATGGAAAATGTAAAAAATCCATAACTTTGTTTTCAATTATCACAGATTTAGGGTTCACCCTTTCGTTTTAAAAGCATAGACGACCTTTCCCACAAGAATATTGAAAATTTTAAAACAATAGCGAAAGCACTGTGCTGTACAAATCGCCCATACTTTTTTAAAATTAAATATTACTAATATAAATTTATATATATATATATATATATATATACATATTTAATTTTCCATGGAAAAGTTAAAAACAATGCTCACTTATGTACATTTATACGAAATTTTGCCCTATTCTGCCATATTAAAAATTCTGAAAATAATGATATGACAGCGCCACCTATTGAACGATTTATTAACAAATATAATCGCCACCAGTTTAGGTCACAGTCCAAGTAAGCCAAGTTTGAATAAATTACGTTTAATAGTTCGTGAGATACAGCATCCATAAAATTTTAAAATTTATTAATTTAATCATATAAAATTAATCAACGCAGGTTCTTATAATTAATATTTTTATATATGAAATTTACATTCTTCACCAAAAGATGCTGAAATACAGATATCTGGAAAATCGCAGAAAGTAATAGCAGCACCATCCGTCGGTGGATATATACCGAAATTGAAGCAGCACATTTTGACATTATATATATATCTCATATACAAGTTTCGATAAATATTCGTATTATAGAAGATGAGGTATAGCCTTCCCTTAAGCTGAAACGAAACGTAGCAGTGTCACCTGTCATTTGATATGCACTCAAGTCAATCAGTAAAATTTACGTAATATCTATTTCACGTACCAATTTTAGAGCATTTATAAATCATAGAACATGAGCTATTGCGTTCCCTTGAATGAAATTAAATTGCAGCATACCAATGCCTCCACTTGTCAGATAGGCACGCAAACTGATTCAGCAAAGTTTTATATGATATTAATTTCACATACCAAGTTTAGTGTATTTATAATTATTTATATTACAAAAACTGAATTATTACCATTACGTTAACGGGATTAAATTGCAGGAGAGCAGCGCCCCCAGTTGATCAGTATACGCACATGTATTAAATCAGCGTAGTTTTATATAATATCTGTTTCACATATTAAGTTTGGTGCATTTGTGCACTGTAGAAGCTGAGATATAATCTCCCCATAAAAGGGGGAATTTACAGCATAGAAGCGAACCCTATCTGGTGATACACTCCAAAGGCTAATGAGCACCAAAGCTGATATTTAGGCCTAATTAAATATTCCTGATATTTAGCAAATTAGTTTAACGTCTAACATAAAGTTTGGTTAAATTCCGTCCATTGGTTTGTGAGAATCAGAGTCCACAAAACTTTGATAACACACAAACAAAAAGATAGACAGACTGGCATTTTCAAAGAATGGTTGAATTGTGTTCTGGACATCTCAAGAGTGTATAAACCTATAAAAAACCGGAGATAAAAAATTCCCAATTATCCAACACATTTTTCTTGGTATATACAAAATAAATAAATAAAATAAATTACTTTTTCATAACTTAATTTATTAACATTTTAAGAAGCAAATAATAATGAATATCTGCAAAAGTAATCTGGATTAATGTGTTTGACAGAATTCAACAATATAAAACTTAAATAAAATTATAAATAATTATGATGGTTATAACATGTAATTAAAGTTTAAAATTTTGTAATTTTTTCCCTAAAAATCATCTCTATTACATTTCAATAATTATTCTATACTGGCATGCCACCAAAATCTGAAACTGAAAATAAGGAAACAAAACTGAAAAAAAAAAAAAAAAAGCATTTTGTCACATTTGTTATAATCACACTGTTACAGAACGTGTGACGACGGTGATACACTTGAACGTTTTTCATAGAACTAGAATTGTACGTTTTATAGATGGTACAAAGCAAGCCTTTTCAGAACGTTCTAAGTAATACTATTTTTGAACGTCTAATCAAACGTTCTCTTGACACGAAACACGGTGTTTGAACGACTGTAACCGTTATTAGACGTTCACAGAACGTTCTCGTGCTACTTGGGTATGTACAGTTATATTTTTTTTTTCTTTCATAGTTCAATTAATACTTTTTCCTTGTGGAACTTTGTAAAATTTATTCCCTTATTAGCCATAAAATTCATTTTTTAAATTTTTTTTTTTTTTTCATTTATGGAAACTAAATTAATTATACTACTAAATTAATTTATAAATCGATTCGTTTTTACCAAATAATATTCTTCTGTATTACCTTTATTATTACTTTTTGAAACGCCGCTTGTTTATAATAATTAGTAGTAGTAGTAATATTTGTATTAGTAGCAATGCACACAGTTTTAAGTAAGTTAAGCATATTTATCTCAAACTTTTTGAGATTCGACGTATGACTACCTTCCCTGTTATATAAATAGTGATAATTTTAGGGAACTTTACGGTGTATGTCATTAGATAGATCTCCATTAGCATTTTGAAAGCACACATAATTTAACTGAATTTGTTCAATCGATATTTCGATATTACACAGCCTGTGAACTTTTAGTAGCTGTGGAAAGAAGAAAGGCGATCTCCAGTATCTAATATCGTGTGATATATTGGAACGGCCTATAATTAAGCAATTTATTGACGAGGAGTGATATTGTAGTTTTGACATGATTGAAAAGAGAATTTAGTATTATATTACACGTGCATATGATAAATATTAAGATTTGCTGCTTATTAACTGAAAATTATTATTTTCTGAGCAAAGATTTTTCTTACTTTTACGCTTTTTTCACCCTTTTTTAGCTATTACATCTAGAAACGGTTAATTTAAGCAAACACTGATTAAACATTTGATAAAATACACAAAAACGTTTATTGTTTACACCGTTCTTTATGATAGTATATCTTCATTCAGGTGTTGGTGTTACGGTTAAAGCCAATTGCCTATACTAGGGACTTAGGCCTAAATCTTTATGCAGGATACATAACTTATAGGATAAACAATTATACTAAATTTCACGAAAGTTTAACCATAGATGCTAACATTATAATTTATTTTAGAGTATATTTAGCTCCGCCTCTATTTCGCACCACTTTATATATAGAGAAATTTTCTCCACTATATAACTTTGATAAAATAAGAAAAAATAATTTTTTAAAAATAAGTGGTATGGAATAAAGGCGGAGCTAAAAATACTCCGGAATAAATTAAAATATTAGCATCTCTGGTTTAACTGATCATTGAAATATGTTTTGTATCTTCAAATCAAGTTTAATGCGTTCCTTTTTATTTTTACAGTAAAATCGTTTACTTTATCGATTGTTCTTAAAAATTGCATTAAATTTAATTCTGTCATCAAACATTTTTCAAATAAGAAGCAAACCCTATCGATCAACTTATCTAATGATTTAAATGCCACCTGACATCAAAAAGATTTGAAAATCTTTAAAATTATTGTGTGTTTTTCAAGAAAAATTATTTGAGAAGTTTTGATATCCCGAAACTTATTTTATCTGCAACCATCTTCTTATAGCAGGGATGGAACACGGGCGCAAAACTCATACGACCATAGCCTCCTAAACTAGATGCCTTCCGCGTGGCTTGGAAACTTAGCAACAGCTCAAACGGTAGACAGCGTCACCTGGTACAAATTGTGCGACTTTTTTATTCAAATGTGACCAATAATTTTAAGAGGAGACTAGCATAGCTAGAATCGCTCGACACCCCTCCTGGAGTGGTGAATGGCCCCTCCTCCCTGTTAATGATTTTAAGAAGTAATATATGATATATATAATTTAAAAACTTTTTGGTGGCTGTTGAATAAAAACGTCGCACAATCTGTACCAGGTGGCGCAGTCTACCGTCAAGTTTCCGAGCCACGCGGAAGGCATCTAATTTAGGAGGCTATGATACGACTATCAATGTAGCAAAATTTTCTACTTCTTACATCGTCGATATTACAGGTAAAGAAATTTCTTAAACAAATACCGATATGAATTCTGCGCCCGTGTTCCATCCCTGCTATAGTTTTGAAAATGTAGTACGTTTATCATAAATTATATTAGAATTTATATAATTATTTTAAGCCATTTCTGCACTAAACTTCAATTTTATTCTCATGATAAAATCGAAATAGAGCACAAAAGTTCTTCATTTATTATGCAGCAAATTATCATTAGTGCGAGTTTAATCAAATGGTAATTATTGAAAAAACTTGCATACCAATAAGGGTTCCGCGACCCTTAATTTTTCATACCGCTAATTTTAAATAGCATTTTTTCTTATAAAATAAGCCTGTTTATCTATTAAGAAGTTTATTTAAAGAAAAAAAAAAGTGTTGGGAGAGTTTTTGAACAAAAGGCGGGCCTGTGGGAACATATTCGCACAAAATGCTTAACATAAAAAAAAAAAAAAAAAAAAAAAAAAAAGAAAGAAAGAAAGAAAGAAAGAAATGTATTGTTTAAGTGGAACGCCTAAAAGAGAGGCAAGTCTTTTTAATGAAAAGAAAAGAGTTGTAAACATTTTAATTTATTCCGGAGCATTTTTAGCCCCACCTTTATTTTATTTTATACTATTTTTATTTAAGAATATATTTTTTTTTTTTTCGTATTTTATCGTAGTTATGTGAGAAAATTATTCTATAAATAAAGTGGTGCGAAATGAAGGCGGTGCTAAAAAGGCTCCGGAATAAATTAAAATGTTTTCAACTATGAAAAGAATTACCGTAATTTCTGGTAGATAACCCGCAGGTAAAATGTGTCATTTCTCCACCAGGAATTTTATTTAATAGAGAAATCTATACTTTTTCGAAAGAAGAGCTCGTACAAATACAAATTTATTTATCAATTGAAATTTCTGGTGCAAAACTGGATTATATAACCTGCGGGGTATCTACCAGAAATTACGGTAGCTCGTGATCGGCCAACGAAAGAGCATGACTGACATAAAATCTCCCTTTTTGTTAAAATACGCATTTAACTTTTCATATTTTAATTAAGAAGTATTTATATTTTGTTGAATAAATGCATATTACTATGCTATAAAATTGTTAATTTTTCTTATAAAATCACGTGAAAATAAATTTTTCATATAGTTTTTAATCCATTGAATATTTTTTATATATTAAAAAGCTTTCTAGTTTTACTATCCATGGATTGTAAAAATAATCGTTTTTCAACGCAATTCGAAGATGTATGATACCATAAATAAAATTATTTTAAAACATCTTTTCATCTCTGTAAGAAACGTTCTTTGAAAGTGTGGAATTACACATCTCGAGCCCAGGATATCGTGACTGAAAGACATTAAGTACACTTTAATGGCTAGTACCAGGTGCTAGAAATATTTTCTGTCGTTCAAATATGAATATAAGTATGAAACTTTTAAGTATGAAACGATATGCTTAAAATTCAGCACCGCTAAAGGAAGCGCATATTTGAAAATTTGCATCATTTCCCGCTTATAAAACGGCAGAATAAATAAAGACAAACGTTTTCTAGAAATAATTACTATTTAAATACGCCTTTTCAAAGGATATTAATTAACGTATATTGCTTAGAGCAAAATATTTTTAGTAAAATTACTCTTGAATCATAATGCAATTATCGTAAAAATATTTATTACTGTCGTCAATCACTATCACATTAAAAGGCTATGGTTCTCGTGGTAGAAGCATTTTTATTAAAAAATAAACTTGAAGTAGTTTCTGTGACTAATTATAGGTTTACTGTAATCATTCAATTTTCGCATCAAAAAGTGTTTTGTGTGTTCTTTCTTTCGAAAACATTAGCATAAAAACTTTTACTTAGAATAAATTTACTAAATATTTTTACTAATTGATAATTCCACTGTTTTAATCAATTTACAAATCAGCTATAAAAAACACTCCTTTTTCATCCTCACAAATCTAGAGAATGAAAAAAAAAAGGGGGGGGGGCTAGTGTTTTTATTCGGGTAAAATCGATAGATTTTTTTGTGTTTTAAAGAATTCTACCAGTTTCTTTTCACGTGACTTCAGAGCTCAAATTGTTCGTAAATTACCTCATTCTACACATTTTCTCAGTATGAAAATCTTTGAATTCTGGAAACAGTAAATCTGATTGAAAAATTACAAAAACTATATTCAGATAGTCTGGAGATTTTTTCTGGATTAATATGCCCCCAAGTGGCCGAGCAATTTTGATTTTGAAGCTTATAGACGAAAATTGCTAAATTCAAGTGCAGGTCGCCCTCGTCGTCCTAGAAGTTCTGAGTATTCCATGGTTTTATCCGAAATTGGCATGAATACGTCTAGAGCTACTCAGAAAGGCCCCCGCGGAGGGCATTTCAGTCAAGCCTTGGACAATATTGCTATCAATATATCTTAACCCCTCCCCTAAAACTAGATGACCACAAATATGTTTAATAGAAATTTTGCACTTATTTTTATTTTATTTTATTTATTTATTTATTTATATTATTATTCAGTCCTGTTTGTATCTAGCAGTCGATTTGAAAATCAAATGAAAATTGAATAGTCACCATCAAGTTGTAATGATCGCTATTCAAAAAAATTAACAATGTTATTTGAACTGTAAAAAATATATATATATATATATATATATATATATATATCTTCCTGCCAGACAATAATATCTTTGAATGTTAAAAACAATATTGTATGTTAAATCTGAGTCATAGATAATAATGCATTACAGTATTTTAAAATTACTTGAAATTAAGAAATTTTGCTTGAAACGTATTTTAAAACGAAATTTTTCCGATGAACAGTGATGACAAATGTAGTGACAATGTTAATATTTTGAAAAGTAAGAAATTTATCAAAAAAGTAAGTTTTAAAAACTTTCAGTAAATTGTTAAAATAAATAAATAAATAAAATAAAATAAAATAATATAAAATAAAAAGAATAATTTCGTGTTTTACATGGAAACATAGATTAAGATGCATCTTTATGGAGTTAATTTATTATATTTTCGAAGAGAAATTCAACACAAAATTAATTTTACGTTAAATTGAGACTCAATCCAAATGCATCTGCACCATCGCGGCAATTCTTTTAATATATTGAAAGTATTACAAACGTATATATTCGTTTATCTGTAACCTAAAATATACAGGGTGATCCAAAAGTCCCAGAAAAAATTTAAAAAGGTATTATTCAAAAAGTATTGACCGTAGCACTATGCGTTTTCCACTGAAATGCACGGAAAGACATGGGATTTTTTGGGGTAACAAAAAATTTCTTAACAAATGAGTTTACATTTCCCTTTATCATGTGGTGCTTTAATTATAAGATTACTTTTTTACAGCGGCACGGTACATTCATCATCGTAACTAGGATTATAAATGCTCAATGTGATAGCCATCATAAGAATGACCGTCAGACGTTGAGTATTGGAAATTCTCTTAAAAAAACTTCAGTATTCGAAATATGGCGTCATTTGATCAAGCGAATCTGTTTAAAATGTGAGAGGATACTGGAAACGCAGCGCGATATGTTGGTGAGAAATGTAACTAATATTTTTTCATATATATATACATAAAAATTCCCATACCTTTCTGTAAAAGTCAGTGAAAACTGCAAAGAGCTACAGTTAGTACTTTTAAATTATATATATATTGTTTTTTCTGTGACTTTTGGATCACCCGGTATATCCATATTTAAAGTATGAAACACTTTTTATTTTTAAAGAGACAATTTGCAAATACACGTTCTTTTACTGAGTAGAATATGAACGCATGAAAAACAGAAATATCTTTTTTTAAATCTCGTTTGTAAACAGAATAAATGTAGAGTTGTAAACATTTTGATTTATTCCGGATCATTTTTAACTCCGCCTTTATTTCATACCACTTTCCATTAAGAGTAATTTATTCTTATTTTATTCTGGTTATAAAGTTGCCAATATTTTAATTTATTTCGGAGCATTTTTAGCCCCGCTTTTATTTCATACCACTTTTTTTAAGAGTATTTTTTTCTTATTCTACCGCAGTTATATATATATATATATATATATATATATTGGAGAAAAATATTTTATAAGTAAAGTGGTGTGAATTAAAGGGGGCTGAAAATGCTCCGGACTAAATTAAAATTATGGCTACTATGTAGTTATATATTGAAGAAATTCTATAAATAAAGTTGTACGAAGATGCGGGGCTAAAAATGCTCCAGAATAAATCAAATTGTTGGCAACTATGTAAACGGCATATCATAGCTGCCAACCGTTTCGATTTTTGGATATCAGTAAATTTTTATAGAATTTTTCCCTTTATATAATCATCGAAAGCTACTACAAAAGCTTATAAAAAAAAAAAAAAAAATACAGCTATCAGACAATCGGAACGGTTTGGCAGATATGGTATATTATCTTTACTGACATAGTTTTCCATTTCAATTTCTAATTTATAGCTTCTCCCTGTTTCACCATTATTTTTTTTTTCAACTACGTTCCATATTTCCCAATCTTTGCTTCAGATTCTGCCTCTTTCAGTTTTCCCTACAAACTCAATTTCTTTCCCTCAATTCGTCGACTGTCCGAAATTCAGCAATAAGTAAAAGTTAGTGGCCAGGCGAAAAGGGAGGAACCGTCTTCATCCATCGAAATAAAAGCCTCTTCAGCTCTTCCGGGATTTGAAACGGGATTTATTTGGTCCCAATGTCCCACAAGATAGCAGGAGGACTTTCTAGACCCCTATTGTCATTCAGACGATTCGCAACTTTGTTTTCCTAATGGGAATCGTAAATCCATAGTGAATCTTGGACGAGGTTTTTAACAACCTGGTTTTGCCGCAATTGCTTTTTTTTTAACTTCTTGTTTTCTGACAGAGACAGTTGTAACATTTATGTGTATGCCTAAGAATTCCAAAACAGTCGTTGTTTATACAATTGTTTTGGCAATAGTTTAAGACTGTATAGGGCTGGAGGATATGTTTCCACTGTGGCATCTCTTATAAAGTAAAAAAAGAAAATAAATAACATTAAGTGCAGCTAAAGAAGGAGTTAAATAAATAGAATTAAAACAAAATAATTATATAATTAATAAATAATTGTTGGTCCTTTCTTTACTGAAGAAATTTGAGTAAGTGAGATCTCTCTTTTTTTTTTTTTTTTTTCATTTACTCCATGAAAAATTGTCATTTAATTGTTTTTCATTGAATTCATAATTTTTTCATTCATTTACGCAAAAAATTGGGTAAATGTTATATACAAAATGTAATTTTTAAGCCATAGAATATGAAAATGTAATTCATGTTTAAAAAATTGAAAAAAAAATCTATAATTAACCTTTTTATTATTATTGTTATTTACTTTGGACTGATTATCATACTTTAACAACTAACAACACGAATGAGCTATGTTATAATGATTTTGGAATTTTAAAACTTACAATTATTTTCCTAGATTTTAAAATTGTATTTAAATAAAATTATTTCATAAAAGTTTTATATTCAGTTTATTAAAATGTAATATTCAACTTCTTTTATATTTATTTATTATTAATATTGTAATTAATATCATTTTCTATGAACAAACCAGGTTGTACCTCTTTCTTTTTTTTTTTTTTTTTTTCAATTTTGTTTTAATCGCAAGGTAAAAATAATTTATCATTTCATTCAATTGCAGAAATATAAATCATAATGAATTTTCAACATTGCTTGACTACTTATGTGCCTCTAAAGTCTTTTACATGTTTTGGAGTTTGCTTTCAAATACAAAATTTATTTTTATAATATTAAAAAATAAATAAAATAAAATTAGAAAATACTTATAGTTTACAATGTAACCGTAAAAGATTTATTCCATTTTGTTGATTATTTTTTTTTCTCCATTAATAAAAATAGTGCCAGTGAAAAATATATATACTGTCTCAGATTTTTTTGGGTTGTTGTTGTTAATGTTTTAAATAATAATGCGTGAAATATTTAATTCATCAGTGTTTAAATTAGATGGTTAGACTATTTTATAGAGCAATGTTTGAATAATATTTTATATGATAAAATGTGTGATACCTTATTTATTTTGTATAAATGAAGAATTTTTAAAATCTAAATGAAATTTAATTAAATAATTCTCGCATACAAAGAAACATTATAATGTTTAAAAACATTTATATGTATCAGTAATCACAAAATACTTTATTTGAATAAAGATGAACATTGTATACGTATTAGTGACTGAAAGCACATAAGTTTCTGAAAATGTATTAACTTAGTAAACTGACAACCTCGAATGATAAATTTTGAGCTGTCTACAAAATTAATTACCAACGTGGCAGCTTAATTTGTACAAATTAAATGATGACATGGATTTTAAAAGTACCTCAAGTTATTATTTATGATTTTCGATCATTTTTCATGAGCATTTTAACAGAATAGTATCAGTATTACTAACTTTTTCCTAATGTATGTATAAATTATAAACATCTTACAAAGACACATGTAAGAAAAATTACAGAATTTAGTTTTATAAATTATAAAATGAAATTTATTGTCGTGTTCTGTTCTTGTGTATGTGTAAATATGTTGCAATACTTTCGTTTTCTTTGAATTAGATAACAAAATATAGAATATAACATTAAGCTTCTTCACATTTTAAAACCTTAATTGTATAATTCAAAATTTTTGGAGCTTAATAAAATAAATCCATAGAGAGGGGTTAGTGCAAAACAATCTCTAGTCCAAGATAAGTACTACAAACGATTACTGAATTTTTCTATTAAAAAAAAAAAAAAAAAAGTGGTATTCAAAACAGTGACCGTACTGACCGATGTATATATAACTATAGCCTCCTAAACTAGATTCCTTCCGCATGGCTCGGAAACTTGGCAACAGTTCAAACGATAGACAGCGCCACCTGGTACAGATGGTTGTGATCTTTTTCATTCAACTGTCACCAATAATTTTAAGAAGTGATGTATGATATATAAAATCAACGTTTCTTCGATTCTATTCGCCTTTTATGTATATCAAATGCCACTTTTAAAAATTTTTGGTGGCTGTTGAATAAAAAAAGTCCCGTAATCTATACCAGGTGGCGCTGCCTACCGCCAAGTTACCGAGCTATGTGGAAGGCATCTAGTTTAGGAGGCTATGATATAACATATTTGCTTATAGTTTATTGTTCCATTATGGACAATAGAGTATTTCCATTTAACACGATTGTGTCAGTCATGCAGAAGTATTAGATATTCACTTTTGTGCTACCACCATTTACATCCAGAAATCTTTATCATATTCATAGCTGCAAAACGTTTCGATATTTGGTTACCAGTAATATATATGCCGTTGCAATAAAACGCAAAGAAGGTCAGGATTTTAATGAATAATAAAAAATTTATTAGCAAATACAACATATTATAAAAAAAGAAAAAACTCAACAATTGTTTTGGGTCAAAATTTATAAGGCCTTCATTGGAATAAAATAGTTATGGGGAAAAGAAGCACGAGTGCAGCTCTAAAGCTTCACTTGTATGTTTCTTTCTTTCTTTTTTTTTTTTTCAGACAAAACGCTGTGTGATTATTTTTTTTTTTTTTTTTTTTTTTTTTTTTCCGGAGTTACCTATCGAGATATACCACTTCATCAAATATACACCATAGTGCATATTTCCCACCGTGTTAATATTTGAAACATAAATTGTTAAGTTTAAAAAATTATGAATCTGTAGAAATTTTATTACAATAGATTCTCTAATATTTGTACAGGAAGCATGTAAAGGAACGAAATATTAATTAAAAAAAAAAAAAAAAACTAGATGGATTTCATTTAACTTCAATTTATATAAAGATAGTTTGATATTAAATAAAATCATAGCTGCCGACTTTTTTATTTATTGCGAAATGTTGTTAGAAGCCCTTTTGTCACACCGTATTCTTTGTATAGTAATTTTCTTCATTTTAATCCTTATTATATATTGAAAAAAAAAATACTCTACAAAGAATGCGTTGTGAAAAAAGGCGGGCACTAACAATATTCCGAAATAATTTTTTTAAGTTGGCAGCTATGAATAAAAGTATGTTTATATTATATATAAGTAGTATTTATATGTTTTACCTTGCACAAGAACTTATCAAAGAGATTCTGCTGCGTGTGCGATAAAAGCATTTAATTGTTATAAAAATATCATTTTTACAGTTAAATTACGGTTATTTGAGGCATTTATATGTATGGATAACTATTGATTAAGCATAATTTATATGATTGCTAAAAATCTCTATTTAGTAAAACGGAAAATTAAATACATTCTTATAGATTTTAGAGTTACTATTAAAAAAAACAAATAAATAAAATTATTTTCTTTTAAAAATAAAAACCGCATTCTAAGTTTTAAAATACTGTAATTAAAATAAATATTACTTTAAACGCAACAAGTCAGATGATATTACTATTTTTATTCAAGGTGAAAAAGGCTTATTATTATTATTATTATTATTTTCAGGACTGTCCCTCTCTGACTTTACGTGTGTTTATATTTGTATGCTTAAATACGAAGATACAAGTAAATTTTATGTTGATGCTGGATAGATTTAATAAAAATGAAAGTACTTAGACGCTTCTTGTCTTACCTATAAGCAAATGATGCTCATGAAAATATGAAGGAAAACATTTCCACTGTTCTTTTTTTTTTTTTTTTTTTTTTTTTTTTCCTGCCGCTATTTCCTAGTAATAGTCATTATCGTATTTAATAGCAAAAAAATTTTGTAAAAAGTCATCAAGATTTCTGTTTGAAGATAATGGAAAAAGCGGAATTCTCATCTTTGAAATACACATACGTGCTCATGGGTAACAAGTCGAAACATTGTAGGAGAGAAGAAATAGTTCAATTTAGCCCCAGGTGGCGTTTTTTCTCATACAATTTCCTCTAGTGAGAATAATTTTTACCTACGGTAACAAAAATTATCTTCTACAGTAATATTTAAAAAATATATATATATCTTAAAAAATATTATTGGTGCCATGTTCTCTTTACGTACATTTGTATTACAATGTCATAATTTCAACTTATGGTAAAATGCCAACAATTTTTTTTTTTTCTCTTCGGCTTTTTATGGAAAAAAAAATAAATAAAAAATTGCGCAAATTTTCACATTAACACTTTCTCTAAAGAGCTTCACCATTTCAATTAGAACCAACATGGACAATTATTAGCGATTTAATATCAAAAATTATATATATATTCCTATGTTTTTTTTTTTTTTTTTTTTTTTTTTATAAATTATTTTTATGCTAATGCATTGAACATGAAGCCGCATTTCAAAATGCATTTTTACAATTTGAATGAACCTTCTTTTTTTTCAAGGACTCTTTCATCACTATTCTGTTATTCTCTAACCACAAAATTTATTTTAAATTTATAGGTTTATTTTAGGATAAAAGATGATATATAAAATTTATGGTATACAAATTTAAGGACCACGTGAACCCTGATTATGTGTATGTAGGATGATTTTTGAATATATATATATATACATTTTTTTTTTTTTTTTCATAAGATAGAGAAAATATATTGCACTCTTCAGGCAGACCGCAACTTTCTATAGAACAAATTCATGGTGATTTTACACGTCTGAAACATTTACGCAGTATTAGTATGAACATATTATTATGTTAAATATACAAAAATAAGTGTAATTTAAAAAAATTAAAAGAAATGTCTCGAAAACAAATTTACAGGGTGATTATAATTAAAGTTACGATTTCAAAACGCTATAATTTTAAAACTACCCACCAGAGTGATTTGATATTTTACCAGAGCAATCGTGAGGCAATGAAATTTTGTTTGGGGAGAAAAAAAAAAAAAAAAAAGTATTTCCAACATGTTCCTATAGATGGCGCTGTCGGGGTAATGTCAGGGGAAACGCCTAAATGGACTCATTAAACACAAGAATGTTATTAGCAACACAATGGAATAGCAGGAAACAATAGACTTCAAGGGTTTACTACAATTTTTTTAGCAAAAAGATAAGAATACGTGTTTACAGCGGAAACAGTCATAGTGAAAAGATAAAAAGAGGAGTTTCATGAAGCAAATACTTTACTAATAATTAACGGCATATTTTGGATTTTTTTTTTTTTTTTTTTTTTTTTTTTTTGCCAAACAAAATTCCATTGCCTCGCGATTGCTCTGATAAAATATCAAATCGCTCTGATCGGTAGTTTTAAAATTATAGCGCTTTGAAATCGCAACTTTAATTATAATTACCCCGTATATTCACCACTCTACTACATAACTTAATGTTCTAATTATTTTTTTATTTTCTATTGGGAAACCCAAGTTACTATAATCAGGTGTGTTTGCGTTCCGGATTTTTTATTGTATTGCTAAATAGTTAATTGCTAAACTTTGTTAGAAAACTATCAATAATACCACTGATAAAAAAAAGTCTGGTAGTAAATTCCAGGAACACAAACTGTGTAATAATAACTTCCTGGTATAAAACTATAAAATGTCAATGCAGTTTTCTACATAAATTATAAAATGTCATCTAATTTAAATATCTTCCTCCAAAATGCTTTGTCTAGCTAGGAATTATATCAAATAACGTAAATCACTTGGTAATTATAACTATAATAAACTGGTACCTTCACGTAGAAACCGTTCAAATTCCTTTAGGATGAGACCAAATTTCTCGCTTTTGAACTGAATAGAAGGTATTCGCACGCGATCATGCAATTTCAGATCGTTCATAGATTTCGAACAATGAAGGATTGCAGCGCAAATGATTCAAGAGTTAGGAATAAAGTGAAAGCTATTATTAAACATAAAGTGTAGGAATTTAATAGCAGTTCACTTTGAAACTGATATGTAGAAAATATTTTTCGGAATGCGGCATTTGAAACGAATACTAGTGGCATATATGTTTCTAAATACTATTCTCATTACGAAAAAAATAAATATTAAAGGATTTATTTTTGATTGCATATTATCAACTTTGAAATGAATGCATACTTTATGCATTAGGATTTTATATTTTAATATATTTAGACACATAAGATTTTTTCTTAGTATCTCTAAATATTAACCTCTTTTTAACATGAACATGCTTAATTTTTTCAAAGTAATTATTCATTTGTTTTTCTTTGTGTGTATGCATAGCTGCCAATATTTTAATTTATTCCGGAGTAATTTTAGCCCCGCCTCTATTTCGTACAACTTATTTTTGAAAAGTATTTTTTTTTTCTTATTTTATCGAAGTTATGTATTGAAGAAAATTTCTCTATAAATAAAGTGGTGCGAAATAAAGGCGGGGCTAAAAGTACTCTGGAATAAATTAAAATATTGGCAGCTATGTGTATGTCAGGGGCCATACTCTCTGACTTATTTTTTAGGACATTCTCAGAGATAAGAAATTTCCACCTTTATTACTACAGCCATTTTTATACAGTAATATCTATCTCATTTAAACGAAGCACCTAACTATAAAAATACCACAAAGATGAAATTATTTGTACCGAAAAAGTTGAAAATTTCTCTTTCTTCGAATTGTCCTGAAAAAAAAGGCGGAGAATACGACTCCTTGTGTATGTATGTGGTTGGTTGGGTTTTACGGAGTACAAGTGCTGAGCTCTAGGCAATTTGAGACAGTCTGGACATAGCCTCCTTAACTAGATGCCTGTCGCTTAGCTCGGAAACTAGGCAACAGTTGAAGCGGTAGACAGCGCCACCTGGTACAGATTGAACGACTTTTTTATTCAACAGCTACCAAAAACTTCCAAAAGTGGGATATGTTGTTGCCTGGTTTCCGAGCTACGCGACGGGCATCTATTTAAGGAGGCTATGGTCTGGAACTCATTCCTAGGGGTAGTCCGGAGAAATGGCATCACAATTTTTATCCTCATCGAAGGAGATGGCTTTCCTGCTGTGGTGACCCCCAGATGTATAATTTGTCATTAGGACAGATAGGACACAACGGATTTTACGTACACCAGCTACCATTAGTTTGCATGATGGCCTTTGGCGGCTCGACTATATATAGTAGAGTATATATAATCCTCAGTCTTCCAGTTAGGAACTCGGTGCTCTATCGACCTGGCAACAGCGGTCCTGTGTGCGTGTATATATATGTTATTTCTTGACGTCGAAACATGCCGTATTGCAATGTCTGGATATTTAAATCCATAATAATATCAATTCTGTTTTTAAAAATCGTCTTTAAGAAACTTGTGAGAGGTTTCGAATTCTAATATTTACGAACTATTTCTTTTATATCGAAGAAATATAAATCAGAATGCAATATGTAACAATCGAAAATAATATTTACAAAAATAATATTTCCACATTATATCAAATAATATATTAATATATTTCAAATATTATTTTGAATAGTTCCTCATATTCCCTATATATATACATAGCTGCCAATATTTTAATTTATTCAGGAGTAATTTTAGCCCCACCTCTATTTCGTACCACTTATTTCTTAAGAGTAAATTTTTCTAATTTTAACGAAGTTATGTATTGAAGAAAATTTCTCTATAGATAAAGTGGTGCGAAATAAAGGCGGAGCTTAAAGTACTCCGGAATAAATTAAAATATTGGCAGCTATGTATATACATATAAATCATGCAGTCTTCATTAAAGCTCAGGCACAGTTTTATATTACGAGATACATTCTAGTAAGGAGAGAATTATAAAACTAAAATTTGCTACTAGGGCAAATGGTAATTTTTACAATTGCAACTAAAACCTAAAAAAGATTAATAATTAATGATTTCTGTTATATAAAAAAAATAAGTAACTTAAAAAAACAGTTGTCAACTGCACATAATTATTACTAACAAAACTATCATTTTTGCCAACTTTTGCGCTGTTCGGCTACCGAGGGGAATTTTTGAGGGAAATTTTTATTTTGTTTAATCGGTGGCAACTGTTGCAAAAGTACTATATAAAAAATGTCAATTAAGTTTTTTCGGGAGCCAAAAACCATAAAACTTGGCAGCTATGAACTATTACTTTAAAGTATACTACTTAGTTATGTCTTAATTTTTAAAGATAGATAATATTTACTTAATGAATTTTGTGGTTCACTGTGTGCTTTAATTTTTCTTTATAAACATTAAAAACATATATGATAGTATTATATGCATAAACGAAATTTGTAGAAACGTACATAAATGAAGTTTTCTGAAATTATGGGCATTTAGTATCTGAAATATCGATGATTGATTACTGACATTTGAATGTATTAGCTGATGTAGGGCCGTAGATGTTGAAGATACGGTATGCATACAGTATCATAGCTGCCAGATTGTACGGTTTTCTTTATACCGGAATTTTTCCACAGAAATATTTAATTAATTTTTGCTGTATTTTTTACTGTTAAATAAGATGAAACTTTTATTTAAAAAAAGCGTTGTTAAAAATCGTCCAAGTTGGCCGCTATACAGTATTGCATTTTATCTAAAAATGAAAAATTTTAATTTAGAACGACAAATTGAATCACGAAATTTTAATTTACAAATAACTTCGTGGCCTATTGGAGTTGTGCCATAGTCAAATTTGTCTGCAAATATAGCTGCTCTGATGCAGACTCGGTGACCTTGCCAACGTATATTATGTGAGAAATGCCGAGCTTCTTATCAGCCAGAGTAGATCAGTGGTTAGAGCATTCGCGCGTTAAGCGGAAAACCCGGGTTCGATTCCCGTCTCTGGTATTTTTCACATTGTTGTTAAAAATAAGTCTTCCACTGTAATCTATCAGAAATGGAAACCTAATATAGTTCAATTTATAAATATTAAATGGAAATATAAACTTTTATATGAAACCTACTTTAGTGGTGCTGTCAAAGGTGCCAAGTGCCCTTAAGCTTATTAACATCTAACTACAAACTTAAATTAAATTTGTATTACCGCTCTTGTTTAAATTAAAATAATAAGCACCGTGCTTTACTTGCTCCAAGCTGCAAAATAATTGAAAATTGTCAGCCGTTTTACTGATAACCGTAATATCAATTAAAGTTATCGCATTATGCATAATTAAAAAAGTGTGATCCACGAAAAACGCCTGTAGTTTTTGTAGAAATTTTATACTTCAACTTTGAATTTATATGTACAAAATTCTACATTTGGACACTAATAATATAAAAAAAAAAATCTTCAATATTTTTAAACTTGTTTTTTTTATTTTAATTAATGTGAATAAAATTTCATACGTGTTATATATACGAATGTTACTTTCAGTATGTCAAAGTTGTTGTTTATGTTTTTGGTCCTCAGTTATTATTGCAGGACTTGCACCATTCCTTAATTTTTATATGCGTTTTATTATTTTATCACCATTATTTCAGAACAGTCATTTTTTTTAAGTACTATTGTAACTATAGCTTTAAAACCTTTAAGAAAAAAATATTTTTGAAAATAGTGGTAACAATATGTATGACAAAACATGCGTTAAATTTTAGAAAGGCTGCGAGACCTGTTATTGGTCATAATATTGGCCTTGAATATGCAGTTACTGTTTTCGACAGATAGTTGGTTATTTGGTCTTTGGTTTACGGTTATTCTCTAAGTTTCTTTATAAAGATAATTGAGCTATTAATATATATATATATATATATATATATATATATATATATATATATATATGATTCGTTTATCTTTATTTAAAGCAAAACATTATCGAAAAAAAAAAAAGAGATTTTCTTTTAATTTTAAAAATTAAAATCTGTTATAAAAAGTGGATCAGTTTAATTGAACGTAAAAATATAAAAGAATATTTTTTTTTCTATTGCTGTCTGCCTTTTCTTCTCTTATATGCAATTTAGCTTAAAATACGGTTTTCGTCCGAAACTTCATTTTCATTAAATGATTAATTAAATTTAGCACTAAAAATATTTCAGATTTTGGCCTACATCATTTGGTTTTCCCAAAACTTACAATACAAGTGTATAGTACACTGTTAAAATTTTCTACGGAAAAGTACTAGTGATCATTTATCTGAAGTCTTGTAAAAATTACAGACAAAAATAACCGGAGATATTAAAAAAATCTATGTTGCATATGCATTTAATGGATAATATTAATTTAATTAATTATTGGTGAGTTTATATTTCTGACTTAGCTTGCATTCTCTACAGTAGGAAATATTCATTTTTAATTTTCTCTCTTCTCTTCTGTGTCTTTGAGAAAATAAATAATTAAAATAAATAAAAATACAGAATAAAGATTGAGAATCTTAATTATTTACTTTTAAAAGTAAGAATTATTGTAAATTTACAGGGAGTCTCGATAAACATTTCAGTAGATTTACAGAATTTTTTACAGTGTAAACAATAGCATTCAGTCTTTCTTATCGGTGTTACATCATTTCAGATATTAAATTTTTTTTTTTGAAAAATTTTCTACCCAGAAACGGTTAACATTTTTATTAGCATGGTACACTTTTAACACAGCCAGGTAGCTGTAAAAAAGAAAAAAAAATTAGCAAAAAAAAATATGTATATTTTTTTAGTAAAATTTTATTTAATATTTCTTTTCTCAACTCAGTGCTGATCTTTCATAAGATTTGTTGCATTTCGTTTTCTTTATTAAAGATATCGTTTATTTACTGATTTGCTTGACAGAATTTGTTAAAATAAGTCATTTAATCGATCCCCTTTATTTATCTGAATATTTTGAGACTTTTTTATTAAGCTTGCAACATATTCAGATACTGAATTATTAGATTACTTCCTTTAAAGCTTATGCCGAATCAAGATTGCCGGATGGCGCTTTTGTTCGAAAATATCAAATTATTTTCCGCAAATCTTATCGCAGCCGCAATTAGAAATGAATTCCTAGAGGAATATCGCGAAGAATTAACATTTGTTTTATTAAGGTAAATTTCGGATGAGTAATTCTTATTATTCTCATGGATCTAGGCTCAATGGATCTAGTTCAAACGATCTTGATCGGAAAAATACTTTCATTTCAAGAAAGATTCCAACTTTCTCTTTTACGCTTTAGTGAAGAAGTTTATCTTTTACAAGTATTTGTGCTTTATTGCAGATATTTATCTTATCTATTTAAAGCAAGAATTAGTAATTAATGAATTAAAATGATTTCTACTTAAAAACATTTCTCTGGAATGTCTTCTTTACTTTTCCATGAGGGAATATTAAAACTTTTGTTTGTTATATTCATGTAATGACAAAAGACAGAGTAGTTTCTTAATTAAGATAAAATAGAGAAGTTTGATTTGGATAATATAAGTTATTATATCTAAAACTCATTTTCAGTTTAATCACTGTCAAATGTCTTCTATGTTGCAAAGTTTGTACAGTCCTTATTTTTCGGCACCAGTAAAATTTCATAGCATTTTTTGTCGTAAAACAAGTTTATAATTTTAAGTAAAATTTTATGGTATAAAAATTGTGGTGGAATAATCCTTACAAAAGAGCGGGTCTGTATGAACCCTGTATTGGTTTATTATATCACTTTTTAATCTTGTTTTAAATCCAATATAAAATAATCTAAAACAAATTTAATTAACACTTTCGCGACCGCTGACGTAGATTCGCGTCATTTGAAAATCTCTGACTCCACTAGTGGGCGTTTCCTTTGCAATTTGTATGTTATTTATTTCTCAAAAATATACCCAATATTCATATTTGTACTATCAATATACTATGGATATAAAAGCTTTGATTAGAAAGAGTACAACTATAATGTATATCCATTTGTAATATAAATGTGAATACAGAAAATTTTGTTCTGAAATATTGTAACTAGAGAGAATAACGCCCACAGGCGGACCTTACTGTGAAAAAGACAAAAACATGCTGTCGCGAAAGTGCTAAGTGAAGAAAATGTATGCATAGTTGCCAAGTTTTTTAATTTATTCCGGAATGCTGTTAGCTCCGCCCTTTATTCACACCGTAATCTTTGTAGAAAAATTTTCTTCAATATACAATTGCGATTAAATATGAAGAAAATTACTCTAAAAAGATTACGGTGTGAAAAAGGGGCGGGACTAACAACAATCCGGTATAAATTAAAAAACTTGGCAGCTATGTGTATGATTCATTTGGAAGTAAAGAAGGCTTTTTAAATGCTCTCCAAAAAATTTCTTTTTAAAAATTAAAAAATACTTATAATTCTTTCAAAAAAATTACTTTTACCAATTTCCAAATGGGCAAATGGAAGTAATTTCTCATATCTTTATGAGCAGTCAAATTTCTATTCAAAGATATATATCATTGTTATATCGTAAACTTAATGCATTAATTTCTGTCATATAAGACTAATAGTACTTCAAGAAATGTTAAGGGAAATAAACATTATAAGTAGTACTCCTAGTATCTTATCACAACCAAAATTGGAATATGATCCTCTTTTGGATTCGCTTCCTAAGAATTAACCTTCATGTTCATGCAAACTTCAAATGAATAAATCTTATTAGCGAAATTAAAGCTTTCTCAGAAAATTATGTTAATGAGGTGTCAGTTAAAACAACCGTAGCAGAGATTTTCATTTCCTTGGAGTATTTTCTGGTTTTCGATTAGAAGTATAATCCAAGTAAATTAACAATGCTCGGCATCATGGTTAATTACATTTCTGTCATCGTGAGTGAATTTAAATCAAAATTGAGTTCGAGCAATGACGAACACAATTTAGTTATTAAGGTATGAAATTAAGTGCTGCATTAGATTCTTCATCACAAATACAGAAATTACAGAAATTTTTATGCATTTCAAAAGCTTATTTTTATTTCCTTTAGACGTTTTTAAACAGTTATTGGTTATTTCTTTATTTTGAATGATAAGTTAGTCTTTTTAAAAAGATGATCTATGAAATGGTTTTATTTTAGAAATTTTGACAATTATGTTATAGCCATATCATAATACGCTGTTACAGTAGAATTTTCTAACAATATTTTTTTCATTCGAGTTTAAAAGAAAATGCTTATTTAAAAAACGAATAAAAGTTAAATTAATTTCAATAACTGAATTATTAAAAAGGATTATATTTCTCATTTCTCATTTTGTTCGGGTTTTAAATAGAAATTGAGATTGACAAATTTGTTACAGAAATTTCATTCAAAAACTGAATAGGAAATATTTTGGACACAATCTTTTGCTGTTTTTCTGTCGTTTGCTTTAGTTTTATATAAAAAATTTATAAAAGGTCTAAAAGTTTCAATAATGTTAATAATATATTTCTTGCCAATAATATTGAGAGCACAACACTAAGTTAACTGTTTCATCTACTTTGAACATCAGTTAGTATCATATTACTATGAACTCAGCAAATCAAAGTCAATGAAGTGATCTGTATGGGATCCGATCCTGGGGTAAAATTTGAGAAAGAGGGAAGAATAGATCGAAACTTGTGTCCGTAATAAAACGAGTCAGGCAACCAATATCTTATTATGAATAGGTGATTTTTAGGGACCTAAAAAAGTGGGGGAATCATTTCCTTGGTAATCTTTCTAAATGGCCCTATCTCGAATTCACGCGAGTTTCGGAGAAAATTTCGTAAAACTTCGAATGGTTAAGCCTATGAGTGCCACCTAAGCTGGAAATCGGCACCTCCCGTCTATCAGCTGTTACAGCAGAACCTCTCGGTCTCGGCTACAAGTGGGGCATTTTGAATTAGTCAGATTTCTAAAGACGTATTCAGAGTATTTTACCGCGTACCAAGTTTGTTCTTATTATATATATGTGTGTGCGTTAATAACTGCAATATTTATAAAAGTGAGTAAACAGTTGTATATATTATAAAAGAAGTAGTTGAAAATCTGTCATAAATTTCTTTAAAAAAAACCTACGGTGAGGTTTTTTTTTTTTTTTTTTTTTTTTTTTCCCTCCTGTAGATGTTATGTTGCGTTGCTGACTGCTTTTATTTTTTTATTATTTCGCATCGAAACAATTATTGCATATTTTTACTATTTATGATATTTACTTGCTTTCTTCATTTTTCAACACCAGGTTTGAGGTGCATTTTACTGAAAATTGTTAAAAACATTTCTTGCATATAATTTATATGTTTAAATAGATTACAGGAATAAACTTTTTCTATCTTTGTGGGATTTAGTATTAATAAAACGAAAACACATAAACAGCTTGTGCTTAGATAATCTAAAACTAAATTGTTTGAGTAATTTTCGCATTAAAGCTTTGATATATACAGTTGACATATTTATAAAAAGTGTGCATTTGCGTTTATCTACTATTTTACCTTGGCATTCTATTTAGGCCATGAGAATTTCATTGCTGGCGTGAATCCTTCTTATTACATTAAACATCTTTACATTTTTAACCCTTTCAGGGGCAAGGTAATGCGCTCATTTAATATAAAGAGCCACCAGAATTTACGAACCAGATTAGAAGAAAAGAAAAAAAGAATACATAATTATAGCTAAGATTATAAAACTGAACTTGTGTTGAAGTTTTCCGACGAATTGTTGCTATTCGAAGTTAAAATTAGGTAGTATAAAATATGTCCCACTGCCATAGTTGCCAGCATTTGCGCATTTTAGTTGCTGGAAAACTTTAATAGAAACTTTTATTTCAGTTAGTAAGTTAAAACTGTTACAGAAATATATAAAAATTTTCTATTAAATTTTTCTTGTAGCCAAAAGCGTAAAAGTTGGCAGCTATGCCCCTCCCTCTCTTCTAAGGATTAAAAGAAGACATAGAACACACTAAAATTCCTTTCCTCTTAAAAGTTTAATATCAAAAATGTTTTTATCATTCTCTTTTCATTATTTATGAAAATGAAAAATTGGTTTTCAAATCCACAAATATTTAAAAGCATCGCTTTCCTGAAAATTCCTTAAAACATTGATAAAAGTATAAACTGGTACATAAAGCAATCCATAAATCTTTCTATATCGATAACAACAGAAAAACTACATTTATTAACAAGGATTTCAACACTTTCGGTCAATAGAAATTATTTTCGACTTTAACAGTTTTCTTGAGCCTCTATTCTATTTTCCACATCCATCCACTAAATAAAATGTAAAATTGGGTGAGAAGAAGTATGTGATTTTATCGCTCCTGATTTCATTCAATCAGTTCTAATGTCTGAAAAGAAATAAATTATTACGCCGCTTGAGATATTTTTGTAATTTTTGTATACCTTTGTTCTCATCAGTCTTAGGTAAATATTAATAAATCAAGATCCATTATCGATGCTTGAAGAAATCGAAAATGTATCTTTCTCGATAAAGATAACAGAAAAGGAAACCATTGAAATAATAATAAAAATTCTTTCATTATGTTCAAGTGCTAAAAATTTCCTTTTCTTCCGTTGATATTCTGTAGTGTTTCATTTAACACTCTTTCGTTCTTTTTTTTTTGTTTTGTTTTTTGTTTTTCCTTTGTATTTACTTTCATGATTGAAACAGTTAAAATGAAAATACTTTTGCGTACAAAATATTAGTTTAGAAAAATGCGATCGTGTTATAAATCCTGTATGAGTTTAAAATACATAATAATTATTTTAAATAGATGTTAACGATTATAGTCATATCTAAAATTACTGTATAAAAATAGTGATATTCAAAATCCCCTTTCTAAGAATCTTCTTTGCGCCAGTTTTGTTTTATTAAAAGACAAAGATATATTTGTTCTTAAAAATATATTAGCAATAACCCGGAGAAATATAAGTTCATAGCTGCTAAGTGTTCCGAATTTTATATGCGGGAATTTTTTATCGAAATTTTCAGCTTATTTAATCGTATAAAACAACTCAAAAAACGTATAAATAAAAATTATAATAAACCTGATAAAAGATCAGTGTACTCAACAGCTATGTAACTTTATCAAATAATTAAAATTTCTAGTGTAAAACTGATATATCTGATCTGTCGGTTATAAACAAGAAAATACAGTACATAGCTGCCAACTCTTCCGCATTTTTAACACCAGTATTTCTTAGTAAATATTTTTGCTTTATTTAATAACTAAAACTATATAGTTGAATGAAATGAAAATAATTATTAAGAAATAATGGTTTTAAAAATTTGAAAGTGTAAATAAAATGTTTAATTTCAAGAAAAGTTTCGACATTTTTTCCCCCCTAAAATTTACCCTACATAGAATGTGAAAATCTGTGTGATACGGACAAATTTAAAGTAATACATGAAAAATAGAATATCATTTTAGTACGAATATATTACTAGACTAAAATATCAAATGTATTTCTCGCGCAATGCCACAGAAATTCCCTATTATATTTTCCGACTTTTATGTTTCAGTGAAAGCCTTTCGTGGAAT
Source organism: Salticus scenicus (assembly GCA_963930645.1). Taxonomy (NCBI): domain Eukaryota; kingdom Metazoa; phylum Arthropoda; class Arachnida; order Araneae; family Salticidae; genus Salticus; species Salticus scenicus. The sequence continues at coordinate 241,104,987 of OZ005651.1, forward strand.
GGAAATCATTATTTTAAATAACTTTCATTTTTTAAGAAAAATGGATACATCATTTATTTTATTTTATTTTATTTTATTTTATTTTTTCACTGCTTGAAAATTTATAATATTTAACATAATTTTACCTTTAAATTTCTCTTTTCAAGAACCCATTCTAGAATAACTCAATCGAAGGATATAACATTTATATAGGGTAGGTGCTCCAGTGATTGGCATGCTCCAGTAATCGACATCTATCCAGAAATAATTAATAAATAAGAAAAATAATAAAATCATATATTTTACGTATAATAATTTTAACATTTTATTTCAAACTTGGAGCATAGGGTGCTAATAACTGGTAAAATGAATAACTAGCAGTGTCAAACACTGGAACATAGGGTGCCAATTACTGATAAAATGAAAAACTGGTAGTGTCAATTACTGGAACAATGAGGTGTCAAATAAAAATTCATAAAATATTAATAATAATGATAATAATTGTTATCAGATGTATATATTTTAACATATATGTGGTTCTAACTTAAGATTTCTAAAAATATTTTCTGATGACTAGAACATTAAAAACATCAGAGATTGCTCTAAAAGTGTCAATCACTGGTGCACTTACCCTATTTAATTATATTAGCTTATGATTGATGATTTTTGAAAATTAATTCGTCAAAATGATTTGTTCGATAGTTAATTCTCCTAGAGATTATTAATGTATTGTCGAAAGGTTTGATATGTATCACTTCATATTATATCTAATTTATTTTACTTTCTAAGTTTTAATAATCTTAAAATTAAAATTATTTTCCGTCGCAATATACCGAAAATTAAATTTTTAATCATAAATAAATTAAAATAATAATATTTTCCGTCCTACCTTTTAGTTTCGCAGATCAACGCGAGAGCAAAATGTAACGTCAGCACAGCACAGACTTCATTTGAATTGTAAATTCTTCAATCGTATTTAGATACTTATTAAATGTCAAAGCTTTACCACATCCAAATGCAATTAGTGTTTAACTTTCAGCTCTACTAGTGTAACCGACAATTAATCCTTAAATAAATTTCCGGAACATTTATAACTAAAAGCGAATATAATTAGTCATTCAGAAATTCTCAAAATATATTTACGCTTGCATGGGAAAAAAAATAATAATAATAAATAATAAATAAATAAGTAAAACGCTCTCTAATACATTTTTCACTTCTGTTGGATCGTTTCCAAGCCTCTCCTAAGCGTTTTGTAACACTTTGAACTAGGGTAATAACCTGATTCTTCCTTATGATCATTGCAGAGAAAGGAGTTTTGAAACAGCATTTCGTACTTGTACGCAGGTGTCACACAGGTACCTAATTATTGTTTACGTGATGACTCTTAATTAAATTGAGTTTATACAGCAATATTGTTGCCACTTACAGTAAGAAGTTCGGTTAATGCAAATAACTGTAACATGTACAGGGAATATGATACATATTTCTTTGAACACATACTAAATTTTCATTTATACTTTTATTTATTTATTTATTTATTTATTATTATTAAACATTAAAATTGTTATATTTAAAAAATCAAATTAGATTCTAAGCGGGAAAGCGTGTTTGCATGAAGAAACGAAAATTCCCTTGTTTAAAAAATAAGCTTAGTCGTCACAAAACGAGGAATTTATTTCGCAAAACAAGTTCGTATTTCAGGAGTACAATTATGGAATAATAATATATATTTAACTGTAAAACATAAGTAATATTGTAAAATTTAGAAATTGTTAAAAGTAACAGAAAAATAGGAACGGGCAAACCTAGTGAATGGTGTGATATTGCCCCATTTCCTATAAAACTGTAATCGTGGTTTCATTGTTGTTCATCTGCTTTGAAATTTTGCTTTTAAATCCATGTGGTTCCTGTTCTGGTCGTGGCAGGCTGGGGGAGTGTTGCCGGCGTAAAACTAGTGTAACCCCACAGGCAAGTCACAAGTCTTGCCGCCTGCCGCCTGCCTCCTTCTTCCTATCTTGTGTTTCTTGGGTTGTTTTTTCATTAATTTTGATAAGTTTATGGTTTTAAGTTAAGATATGTTGTTTTACTTTATTGATTCGTTTCTTTTGCAGGCTGTTAATTAATAGATCTGGTTTCTTTACATTAGTGTATTTCATCCAATGATATATATATATATATTTTTTTTTTAAATCTTATTGGTCATTGGTGTTTCAGTGATCTTGTATCTGTTGCTTGGCTTCTACTATGCTTAATAGATCATCTTTATTATATATATATATATATATATATATATATATATATATATATATATATATATCATTATAAACATATTTAAAAAAAAAAAAAAAAAACGCTAATTTTGCAGAATATGAAAAAAAAAAAAAAAAAAAAAAGAATTTGTTTTTTATAGCTTTATTCATATTTTTTTCTGAACAAAGTTTAGTATACATGAAATTATTTTGCGACAACAATGCTGAAAATTTTGAAATATGCGCAATTTACCGTTTAATTTTATCAATTAATTAATTAATTTTATTTATATTTATTAATTTTTTTTTTCATTAGGATGATCAATAATAATAATATTGATTTATTGATTTTTTTTCATTAGGAATTTTTTATTTTTATTTTTATTTTTATTTTTTTCATTGGGATATTTTTTTTCATTGGGATAATATTTATCGTATTTTTACAATAGTTTTTTTTTTTTGTCTGTGTTAAATAGGATAGTGATTTTTGTTAGAAAAAAGTGGTGGTAGCGAAAATATCCATGTGTATAAATAATACTACATTTTCCATGAAATAATTACCCATTAAAGTATATTTCTCGTATTTGCGTTCTTGATTGAAATTTCATAAGTTTCTTTCTTTCTTCCTGTATTTTAAAAAGAAAACTTTAATCAAGATTATCTAAGTTTTCAATATTATATATATATATATATATATATATATATATATATATATATAATGCTACTCGTTGGCTGTTAATAATAATTTAGTTGTTAAGAATACTAAGCTTTTGTTCAATAGTTTAAAATGAATAATAATAATAATAACCAAAATTGAATAAATAAATATAATATATGTATACTAAAAATTACATTTCTTTGAATCAAAAATGAATATCACTAAAAATGAATTTAAAAATTTGGAGAACTTACTAAAGAATTAATAATGTATTTACCATTTAATGTACAGTCGGCAGCAAATGTCTCCGAGCACTAGCAATAATCCCTGTCTAAACAAGTACACTTAATACTATTTTGTTAAATAAATGCTTGTCGAGTCATGTTCTTAGTCAGTCTAAGAACATGACTTGACAAGAATTTATTTAACAAAACAGTATTAAGTGTACTTTTTTGGTATCGAAATCATTAGCTAATGCTCGGATACTTTTGCTGCCGACTGTATCCTATTTTGAAGATTTTGATTTTCGTTACGAGTTGCAAACTGAAAATTGTATTAACAAAGCTTAAGGTTTATGCCAGACAATTTGCATTTTATCAGTAAGCGAAATTATTATATATAAACTTAATTTCGTACAAGTAAACTGCAGTCGGCAGCAAAATTATTCGAGCGCTACCAATAATTCATGTGTAAAAAAAGGACACTTAATGCTGTTTCGTCAAATAAATCCTTGTCGAATCATGTTCTTTCGTTGCCAGTAAAACTGTGATTACCTGAACTATTTCATTCATATACAACTTCTAACTGGACATTATCAGGGTCAGAGCTGCCAACATTTTTAACTTTTAAATCAGAATTGACACCAGTATTTTTAAATGGAAAATGTTATATGTATTTTCGACGATTACTATTACCGTAAACAGCTGTAAAAATTTTGCGGTTTGAATTGTCCCTTGAAAAGCGGGAGACTTGCCATCTATGATCGGGGTCAGCCCCTTTGATACGGGTTAGTATTTGCAATGTTCACAAATTTCATGATGAGAGGAAGATTTCGGTACATAATGTTTTCTCTCTACACATAGCATTCGAATAAATTCTTCCATGTATTAATGAATGTTTTGCTCAATTTTGCCGCTTGATCGCATTTTTCGCAAGTACCGCATTTTCCTGCGTATAATACACAAGTCAGATAAATCAATTTTACAGCAGAAATTTTAATCAACAAATAAAGCTATATGTGTATGAAGCGATACCGCGTACAAATCAATCTCGTCTCTTAATTGAAATTTATTTTGTTTAAAAACTGATTTATTCTACCTGCGAATTGTACGCAGGAAAATGAGTATATAGAATTAGATGAAATTTGACAGAATATTTTGGACGACAAAGTACGTTTACAAAATATGTATACTTCTATTCAAGTAATACATGCTTCACCCCAAAACATTCCTCTAAAGGAAACGAATGATACGATCTCGGGAGTTCTTTACATAAAATACTATAAAACATATTTAAGATGTAACGCTCTGGGACTTCAGCAGAAAAAGTTCTTTCAATATCTTTCTCATACAGCAAAAAATTTTGATCTGTATGAAATTCTGTGAATCATCTGAATAGAATATAAAATAAAAATAAAGCATCAATTCAACTTGCTATTGTAAACGTTGAAAACATTTTTTATTTATTTATTTATTTATTTAAAAGTCATAGAAATTCACAGAGTGATTATGTCGTCGAGTCAATATTATTTTTTCCTGTCAAAAATTACACTGTAATAAATAATTTGCAATTGGACCATTAAAACTCGTATGCAGTCATTTGAATTCAAATTCACGTATTCGGTTCATGTTTTGTTTCACTTCTGTTTAAATTTTTCTTATCTCTTATATACTCACATTTATTGAAATTTAACTCTTCTGATTTTTTACAAATCCGTGTAGAGTCAAGTATTTTAAAACATATTTCTGTGCATAATAAAAAGACGTTTATAACATTCATATTTTAAATTACAAATACCCATAAGAATCTTTTTTTTTTTTTGTTACAATCACCGTTTTAAATTTTACGGGTGCATGTGCTTTATGAAGTTAATGTGTTTGTATATTATAACTTATATCATATGTAATAATTACTTCTAAATATTATAACTACATTTATTTTATTAACAATAAATGCTTACAAATTGGTCTTTTCCCAGACTTGTTTCATGTTAAATTAAAATATGTATAATCTTGATTTTGAATAAAATAAGGAGAAAAGACATTTCCGTTAAATTAATCTATTATTAAAAATCTTTTTTCTTTTACTATTTTTTGCAACTTATCTCCATTTATTTCATTAAAAAATATATTAATATAGGGTTGGGGGGGGGGGACTACATTACACCGGTAAAAACGGACAATAGTTTCTAATACATTTTTTCAAATTTTTGGCTTTTTTCCAAAACACAAACCTTAAGCTACTTATAACGGTAATATTTTTTTTTTTTTTTTTCTGATATGTCTTATGATTTTTTTTTTTTTTTTTTTTTTTTTTTATGGGTTTGACCTTGTCAGAGAATTACTTTATTAATGTTAACTCCAAACTTATTAAACAAGGTTTTTTTACTACTCAGTAATGTGTATTTTTAGACAAAGAGTGACATTTTTTTTTTATGTTTCAGTTTCTGAAATGGAAGGTTTCAATGCATTTTTAACTAATTCCATGTAAATGCATAGCTGCCAACCGTTACAATTTTCGGATACCGATACTTTTAAAAATAATTTCTACCTTATTCAATTACAGAAAACTGCTACAAAAGCATACAAAAAGTTTCCATTGGAAAACACGGATGTCAAAAAATAGGAACAGTTGGCAGCTATGTAAATGAAGTGTAAATCATACACGGAGATATTGTCATTTCCAGCAAAATTTTCGCTTAATAATCACTACTCTTTTTAATCACAAAAAAATTGCGGCAAATATACGATAACGAGTTGTATGTGGTGATAGTGGTAGAAATTTTTATCCTTCTATGTACAATCGTTTGCAAAATTATTCGAGCGCTAGCAATTATTCCTATATAAAAATATACACTTAATGCTGCTTTGTTAAATAAATCCTTGTCGAGTCACGTTCTTAGTCAGTCTAAGAACATGATTCGACAAGGATTTATTCAACAAAACAGTATTAAGTGTACTTTTTTTATATAGGAATTATTGCTAGTGCTCGAATAATTTTTGCTGCCGACTGTAACTGACACTACATACTGCCGTGGAATTACCCTTATTTTTTATTTTTATTTTTACTTTTCCAAACACAAGTTTTTAATCCTATACTTTAGGACATATTACCCAATATTTAGCGAATGACATATATATGGTGAACAATAATGAAGAATTTTATCCATATATCATTTATTTAATAAGTAACCAAAACAAATTTGAACAAAATAAAAATTGCAGTAGTAAAAAAAAAAAGAAACTTTTAGAAAATGATATTTTATAGAAATTTAGAATTTTTTTTTTTTTTTTAAGAAATTTTTTAAAACGTTTGCACAAACTTTCCGATTTTCAATATATTTTAGTTCTGTTCCACAAAATTTTAGATATTTGTAAAATGATGCTACAATCCATTGAGTAAAGTACTTCAAATACCCTGAAAATTACCCTTTATCAATATCAAGCTTTAATCTTTATACTTTACAAAGCAATGTACATGTATAACATACATCAAATATATTTGTCTCATTCCTAATGTAAAATTATCTGGAGTGTTAACACATATACTACCATTTGAATTGAAATCACATAAGATAAATTTAACCAACTGTAATCAGATAAGTTTTAATATGCAATACATAGTTTTGCCATATGGCATTTTGACATCCTTTTACAACTTATCAAATTATAATTCCAGTGCAGTCATCTCCCGATCATTACAACGATCCCAGGCGTATTTCATATACATCCAGGTGTATTCAATGAAAATAGACATCGACATCCGCTCTCCATCTTTTGGAATTTCTCCAAGTTTAGTGGGATGGAATGACGAAATTTACCGTACATGTTACAACGTATGTCATATGTAGCAGGATTTTAATCGACCAGAAAGTTTAAGAACATAAAACTGTCCGTTTTGGAAGATGAAGAAATATTTTGAGCATTTATTAACACCGCAAGTCTGTGGATATTCTACTGTCACAGAGTTTCAATTCACAGTATTTAACAATTTTTATAACTAATGATTCTTGAGCAATAAAATGAGACATCAATTTAGTAGAGTACATAAAAATGTTCTTTTTTATAAGTTAGAAGAGAACACTTTGACTATTATAAGCTATTACTTTGCATAATATCAGAAAAACTTTAAAATATTTTCAGTTTTATAGTGAAATTTTTATTTTATCATTCATGGGAAAAAGGCAAAATAGAAATTTGGATTTTTAAAACATATTTACATGTTAAACACTGAGTATGTGCATTATTTGAAAATCACTCTGTCATTCAGCTGGATTGAGTGCAAACGGTTGCGCATGATAACCCAAAATTATTCTAACTAAAACTCAAAGAACCATATTTATGTGCATCAAGACAAATAGTTAATATATACAGAAACGTGTCAAGTCTCGTTGTATATGAGTTCCACAGCTGCCAAGTCTTCCGGGATTTGTATACCACTATTTCCTTATAAAACATTTTGGTGCATTTAACAACTTATTTTCGCCAATTAAATAAGATTAAGAGAATTTAAAAAAAAAGTGGGGGGGGGAGGGGTACACAAAAATACAAAAACTTGGCAGCTATGGAGTTCCATGTACAGACCACTAACTTCTTTGCGTTTTGTACCCAAGAATCAAAGAAAATGTCATTCATATTGATTATGGTACTATTTTATCGAGTTCTGTATTTTTTGCGTTCATATATAGAAACATAGCAATAAATTCAATGGGGTCTTCATTATAACAAAACTAGGTGCACTTCGTGTTTTAATACTATCATCATTATAAATAGTGTTCATCACTATGAAAAAAGGTCCCTAATTACAAAAAATTCAACGTTATATTTATAAAAGGTGTTCTTTTCCTCTAATATATATACGAGGGTTGATCCAAAAAAAAGTTTACAAGCAGAAGCATTTGAAACGTAATAATTGTGGAGCGAATATTTCCACCCAGGGTGGTTGACAGATGGCGCTAGTTGTCCTACAGCGGTTCTACGAGTAAGTAGCGTCAGTACGCAGACACTTAAGAGCGACAGTAATGGCACGACGTCTAGAAAAGTGGTCTCGCATAGAGGTGCGAGCCGTAATTCGATTCTTATGGGCCATCGTTGCGTGAAGCCATCCGACGCAAACGGCCTGGATTACTGAGCAAAGGCGTCATTCTTCTGCATGACAATGCCAGGCCCCATACAGCTCACCAGACTCAGGAATTGCTGCAAAGGTTCAAGTGGGAGGTCTGGAATCACCCCCCATACAGCCCCGATTTGGCTCCAAGTGACTATTTCCTTTTTCCGGCGTTGAAGCGAAACTTATCCGGAACACGGTTCACTTCAGACGATGCAGTGAAAACAGCTGCCGAGAAATGGCTCAATGAGCAGGGCCCTGATTATTACCAAGACGGGATAAACAATAAGTTGGTCGAACGTTCTGACAAATGCCTAAACAGGTTTGGCGACTATGTGGAATAGTGAAGGCCAGATGTGTCTCTTGATTCCCATTTGTATCTTGTTTCTATTGTTAATAAATACTTTTTCATTTGCCTTGTAAACTTTTTTTTGGATCACCCCTCGTATATATATATATATATATATATATATATATATATACTGCACATCCTCTCCGCGGATAGTCGAAATTTTGATAGCATGTCTTCGGATCACCTGTAGGTGTGAATCACATACTTTCCTCAATTGGTCGTCGTATAGTTGTAGTATGACGTTAAACCCACTTAATCTTCACTCCTTTTATTGCGACAAAGTGTGGTAAATTTTCAATGGATTTTAATTTCGTCACTGTTGTGTTTTAATACCTTTAGAGGCGGTGGAATACATTTTATACGAACTAATTTTAATTCCCAACTACAAAAATTCATTCCAAGAACTTTTAATAAAATTTTACTCAGCCGAAAATATTCATTTATTTCTTTTCTTCTAATGTTATTCCCAAATTCTGGTGGGCACTTGATTTTAACCCTTTGCCGGTCCTATTTAATTCCACACCTCTAAGCAGCATTGCCTACCGTACGATAATTATCGTACACATACTTGCCAAGTCTCCGAATTAGGCGGGGTACTTCATTCCAGAAATTTTCTGTAAAAAATTTCAATGTAGTTAATTGTGGAAAATTGATATGAAATATTTCTATCAAAAAATACTGGTGTGAAACTTGATTTAAAAATTAGAAAGGTTGGCAAGTATTATCCTATGATTTGGCAACGCTGCCTTTGGGTCAAAAGGGCTGATTCTTTTAACAACTGTGAAAGTTACGTTTTTCTTTAACGAAAATGAAATCCAGCATTTACACCGGAATAAACTTCTTATTTAAGCACATTTTTATTAACACTTTAAATGAGCGTGTTTAGATATTTTCAAGAAAATGTGAATTTTCCTCAGATGAGGACAAGTCCAATCGACTTTTCACCCCATAAAACCCTTAACACCCATTTTTCCACAAAACGTTTATATATATTCCCGAGCAAACCCAATTTCTGCCATATTTTGCAACAGGAGGATAAAGGGTTAACAGCAAAAAAGAATTTTCCAAATATGAGAATGAACCTAACCGGTTTTGCACTACAGAATTCCAAATCGTTTATTTTACCCCCAAAAACACCTAGCCCCAAACTTTCATCAAAATCGTTAGAACGCGTTTCTATTATACATATATATCAGAGTTCCCAACTTTTATAATTTATTCAAGAGCATTTTTAGCCCGCCTCTTTCAAAACGGAAATTTTGAAAATGATTTTCTTCTTATTTAATCGTTGTCACATATTAACCCTTTCAGGGGTGGTGATGCCACTACAGCCTCACCTAGTTTTAATTTTCATTTGCTAAAACACATCTCTGATTTTTTTTTTTTTTTTTTTTTTTTTTTGGAAAAATTTTACTTTTTGTAACAACGCAGAAAAGTCGTCAAATTATTTCATTTTAATTTTGTTCGTGAATTCCGGTGGCAGCGTAATTTAAATGATCCGAATTACCTTGCGCCGGAAATGGTTAAAGAGAAATAATCTAGAAAATTTTTGGTGCGAAAAGAAGGCGGGGCTAAAAATACTCATGAATAAATTATAAAAGTTGGAAACTCTGATATATATATAACAAGTCACGTGATTTACTATTTTAATATAAGAGAAGGATTTTTGTTTCAATTTAAATATGTTTACAAAATCAAGGGCTCTGCCAGTATGCAATAAAGTTGTTTTAGGATTTAAAAAAAAAAAATTTAAATAAAAAATTAGTTTAAATTTCAATGCTTTATCATAGCTGAAAAATTTTACGTAGCTTTTTATACAGTTTCCCTTTTCCTTTTCTTTATTTTTTTAATTCCATCTTATTTATATCATAGAAAACTGCTACAGAAACTTATTTTAAAAAATTACTGGAAACCATAAAACGTAGCGCTTTGCAGCCATGGTTTTAAGAACATTTTTTTTATCCAGAAAATAACACTTGATCTGTTTACTTCTGTTCTAGGATATGAACTTTTTAAAATTATACATCATAATATAATAGAACAAAAGCGGCAAATGTTACTAAATATAAAATGTAGAAAATTAAATATAATTCAAATAAATATTAAAAATGAACTTTCATTCTTTCATCAAGTAAAGTTACGAAATTTATTTATGACACTTAAATTAAGCATAAATTTTTAAGTGTACTTTATTAATTATTAACATCAGCTCAAATTACTAACCCCACTTAATTATGCGAAAATGTTTATTTTTTAAATTTCATAAATGACATATTTAAACTTTGAAAATGCTTTTAACAACATTTATTTCAATACCTTTGAGTATATCAAAGTACCCGTTTTGTGGTAAACAGAAAAATATTTGCTTGAAATTCCAATTTTATATTTTCAAAGAGTCAATTTTATATTTTTTATTTTCTAAACCATATATTCAATGAAGCAGATATTTAGCTTGCGACCCTTCAAATGATAAATTTTATAAAAATTACCTAAGTAAACTTTTGATATAATTTATCTGATTTCTTAAATGCCAGTTACATAATTTTCACATAATTTAACAAATATTTGTACATTTTCGAGGATTATTTATCAATCTGTTAAAAATAAAATAAAAATTTACAATAATTATATCATAGTTATTTTCATACTTATGAAAATAATATACTGCAATACCTCTCAGATTTATCATCATTTTAAAACACTAATTAAGCTGAATATAATTACCTTAAAAGAAGAATTAGAAGCATTTCTATACAATTTAGAGAGACACTTGTAAATTTCGTTTCTCTTACAAACATAATTTTTTTAAATTCAGTAGACTTTCTAGTAACTGTTTTTGTGTGTGTTAAATGAAGCTTTTTTTTTTTTTTTTTTTTTTTTTTTTTTGAACTCTAAAGTTTTATGTTATGAAATTATAAAGTCTATCATAATGTAAATTTATGCAAATAACCGCGTATTTAAAATTTATCCATTTGCGCCTTAACCCTTTTAGGGCCAAGGTAATTAGTTATACTCAGGTAATGTGGAAAGCCACCAGCATTTGCCAAAAGTAAAAAGAAAAAAAAAGAAAAAAAAAAAGATTTTTCTTTTTTTCCCTAAGATGAAGAAAAAAAAAAATGTTAAAAAATGCCGTAATGATTTTTTCCAATTTGGAATTAGTAATTGCATCCTTTCGAGAAGACGCTGGGAGTTAAATGTTTGATAGAAAATTCACATACATGTAAACTTATGAAATACGTATCTGATTAAATAAATCTATAGTAAATGAACAACCTTTTGTCGCCAATTGAAAATACGTTTGTAACTTGTACAATTATATTCCTTTAATTTTTTGCATTTTTTGAGTTTGTATGTTATTTATAAATAAATAAAATGAAAGGTCCTATGTGAAGGCAAAATCAATTTTAAATAATTGCATTTTCCTCTCGGCGATAATACAATGTTTGTTCCCTACCGGAAATTTTTAAGATTTTTAGAAGTTTTCTATCATAAAATAAGTAATTTTTAACTAATAAAAAATGTTGTTAAAAAACCGTACAAGTTGGCCATTTACATAGCTGCCAATATTTTAATTTATTCCGGAGTAATTTTAGCACCGCCTCTATTTCGTACCACTTATTTCTTAAAAGTAAATTTTTCTAATTTTATCGAAGTTATGTATTGAAGAAAATTTCTCTATAAATAATGTGGTGCAAAATAAAAGCGGGGTTTAAAGTACTCGGGAATAAATTAAAATATTGGCAGCTATGCATTTATAAAAATAAATAGCTGAAAAAATATAACCTGTCGTTACCCTGTATTACAATGGTTTCCAATGTTAAGCAATTTCTTTCTTTTCTTTTCTTTCTTTTTCTTTTTTTTTTTTCCTCTTTGCTCTTTTGCACTTTTATAACTTTTAAACAAGCATTTATCTGAACACTAAATACGAATATCATTTTCATTATCAAATGATAAGTCAATATATACATTATTTCAATGTATGAAATATTTTTTATTCGAATATTATCTCAATTTTCCTCAAAAATACATTTTTAAAGAAATATACAATTTGAAATTTTGTAGAAATGAACACCTATTTAGAGATGGGGTTAAGGATGTTATACAAATAGGTGAAGATGTACATATCTTCAAAAATTTTATTGAAGCTTTTTTTTTTCTGTCTTTTGTTTTTGTATATACACATATTAACCAGAAATCTCGATGAAGTGTTTAATATAAAACTGTTTATTAACGGATTTTCTATTGTGGCTGTGTTCATAACTTACAAATAAATAATTATTTTCAAGTTCGTTTTGAAGCAAAAGAAAAGGAAGAGAAATCTTGTTGTCATTTTAAAATTTAGGAGGCATGTGCATCTTTGCCTAACAAAAATTAGAGTTTCCAACATATTAATTTATTCCAGAGCATTTATGGCCCCGCCCTTATTCCATACCACATTTCTTTTCTTTTTTTTTTTTTTTTCCCTAAGATTTAATTTTTCCTATTTTATCGCAGTTATATATTGGAGAAAAATACTCTATAAATAAGGTGGTGAGGAGTAGAGGTGTGGCTAAAAATGCTCTAGAATAAATTAAAATGTTGGCAACTATGCTAATATGCATATTCAGCGTCATCATTCGTTTAGACTCCCCCCCCCCCCCCCTAAAATCATTTTCTTTCTTCAAACACACATTTTTAAGAAAAATCGGACAGGGTTCGTCCTTGAATTGAGAGAGTTTCTTCACCACTTATTTTGCATAACATTTTTAATTGATAAAAAAGCCCGTAAGTTAAAAATATATATATATTATTCAAAAATACTGTGGAATGTCTTTGAAAAAATTCGGTTCTACATAAACACTGTTAGAGAAGAAGTGTTAATTTCTATGTACATTTTTTTTCCAAAATAAAAGTAATATAAAAATAGATTAAGTATTTGATTACAGACATGCATTATAGATTTCAGGTTATTTTTTTTTAATTTGTTGAAGAGTTTAAAAAAAAAGGGGGGGGGGAACTGTTTTTTCTTAACTTTTGTAAAAGAGTGTATTATAAGATCTATAATTCACATAATTGTACACTTATTAACATTCAGTTTTATGCTGCTTTTAATAATTTTTTTCTCAATCGCATCTAATCATGAAAACCACTGCTTACTGTATAATAAAAATAATCCAAACAAGCATCAATCGAGAGAGAATATAGAATATGTTTTTTTTTTTGACGCATAAAACAATTGCTCTCGTCTTCTCGTTTTCGAGTTATAAATTCTGAAATTTGCTAATAATCGGTGAAGCCACGCCTGAACCGATAAAACTACGCCTTACTAACAAAATGAATGAAATCCAAAACAATCAGAAATCCAAAGAGCATAGATAAACGTGTTGTTTGATGTATAAATCAGCTGTCCATTTCAGCTTTGAGATATATTCTATCACAGGGATGGAACACTGCAGAATTCATACCGGTATTTGTTTAAGAAATTTCTCTACCAATAATATCGTTGATTTAAGAAAATTTTGTTTCATCGATAGTGGTATGATTTCTGCGCCAGTGTTCTATCCCTGCTATCGAGATATGATATATGAAAATTCGTTAATGTAGAGTAGAAAATCATGGTTCTGACAGAATTTTAATTGGACTCCTCCCATTCCTTTATCTTTACTGCATTTTTACTCAAGCTTAAATATAGAATCTCGAGAACGGGCTCACGAGGACATACAGTTTACGCGTCGAAAATCACATTTGATTACGCCCTCTCGACTGAACATCATTTAATTAATTTTTATTATTACACAATTGGGATGGTTTCCTGGTAAGTGAAAATTGACTACAATAAAATAAGTATAAACGACGGCAATATACTCCATATCTTTATCATATAAAGCGTCAAAATATATTAAATTATAAGTTTTTTACTTTTTATGCTGAATGGATTGATTAATTACAGTAACAATAAAACTTAAATAAATATTAACTGGTACAAAAGAACTAGAGTGTCAGATTATTTCTTTCGATTCCTTTATTCTGATAATAGTCAGGGATGGGAATTTGGCACAGAATTTGTATTGGCACCAGTATTTGTTAAAAAAATTTCTCTACTCATAAAATGTTTGGTTTTAGAAGAAGAAAATTTTTTTTCATGAATACCGGTGTGAGTTCAGCGCCAAGTTCTTATAATACGAATTTGTTAACATTTTAATTTATCACGGAGCATTTTTAGCACCGCCTTTATTCCCCACCACTTTTATTTTAAAAGTAATTTTTTCTTATATTATTGTAGTTATATATTTGAGAGAAATATTCTCTAAATAAAATGGTGCGAAATAAAGGCGGAACTAAAAATGATCCGGAATAAATTAAAATGCTGGCAACTATGATAATTGTTCACCATATGTTTTTTTTTTTTCCCGCATTAGGTGCTTTAGACTCACTTTCAGTTTTCCGTATAATATATTAATGTACTAGGTATGGAAATAATTTTAATTTATTCCGGAGCATTGTTTATACTCAGGTTTATTTTATTTTTCACCACATTTTTGAAGAGTAATTTTTTTCTTATTTAATCGTATTTTTTTTTTTTTTTTTTTTTTTTTTTAATTACTTTCCAATAAAAAGTGGTGTTTGATAAAAGCGAGTACTATTAATGCTCTGGAATAAATTAGACATTTTCACGTATCTAGTACATCAAATCAAATTTTCATCGATACAGATGCACCTCGATAAAATTAAAGACGGGTAATGTGTGTTCAACATGTGGAATAAAACATTGCTTAGATTTTTCAAGTTATAAAATCATATATAAAGACTGTGTTATTAAAATAGACCACCGTTTATAATTTTCCTTCTGTGAACCTGCTTTTACAAAAGAAAATGCATTTAAATATTTGAACAATAAGTTTCTTCCATTTGAAATACTTAATAAACAATTATCTTTTAATCAGAAGAAAATAAATATGCCCACTTAGGAATAGAAAATAAAAATGCTTTTTAAAATATTTGTTAATAAATACTCCCTAAACGTTAAATTGCTAAATGCTTGACAATTCGTTTGCTGAGTTTGTATCCTTCCTCTTGTTGTATATTTTTCTCATTGCATTAAGAACGCATTAGCAGCCCTTTACAACTTAATAACACTTTGTAAAACTGAACAAATTTTTCTTGCACATCAATTCACTAATCACTAATTAGTATGTTGACGGATGGATAACTCGCAATCAAAGTAATGAATACATGAGGAGTTATTTAATTTTTGAAGAGGGTTTTAATATCTGTAAATGATTATGCCAAAGAACTTAAATCGTAATAAATATCTCAGTAAGACAAAATTAAACAAGATTTAAAAAAATAAAATTTAACTCTGCTACAGTTTTTGACATTGAATTAAAATAAAGAAATGTGTAGATGCAAGATCTTTCGCAACATTGAAGCTGAATGATAGCTCTATAGAATTCTTAGACTATCATAAAAAATGGAAATTTTTAATTACTATTCATAAAATAAAATATTTTTGTCAGATATTTAAATTTTAACGGCAGAGGCGTGTAATTAATTTGTAGCAAACTTTTGCTTTAACTTTAAATGTTAGATGAGAAATGCTTTCCCTTTTTTTCGTGAAGTTAAAATTATAATAAAAGGAAAGATTTTAAAATTTCAAGTTTTATGAGAGACAGCTTTTTACTAAAACAATAGAAATTCAAAGATCTTTGGTTTTGGGATCCGAAACGTATGAAAATCGTTACTTAAATGTAGTTTTAATTTTTCATCTTGTTTTACACATAAAGTTATAAGTTAGATAAAATTATAATTAGCTCTATTTTATATTATAAACATATTCTGGCACAGTTAAAAAGAATATGTATATATAATAGAAATTTATTACGGAAAATACAAACTGGTGTCAGAAATAAGAATCAAACTGTCAATTAAAAATATTCCGTAGTACCATATTAATACTACCATCTCATAGAGCACGGCATTTCCAAATAGTAATTTTTACTTAACGTCTCTTTCAATTAAATAAATGTATGTTTACTATTCAGAAATAGTTCAGAAATAGTGCTTCCAAAAAATGGAAAGTAAAATCCTGTTATATAATAAGTACCTACCCTCTCGTATCCCTTTTCTCTCTTCCCCGCTTTTTCTCTCTCATTTTATATGTAAATTTATTTTCGTAGTTGAACTGAAAATCTTTTCTTTTATGAAATCGCTTTTTGCTGTTGTATCGCAAAGTAAACAAAATCTAACCATTCCACTCGTGGGGAATTTAAAACAGTATATAAAGTTTTTTTTTCTAATCTGGCCTATTGCATTGTGCTTTTAGTCAGTTATAGGTGCCTTCTATTTATAGGGAAATTAAAATGTTAACGGTATAAAAAAGCTTAAAAAATTCCCTTTTAACAAAAACTATTTATTAATATTTTTAATATAAATAACCCTTCCAACTTCCAACATTCAAATAAATATTCGACAGCATTGTTAGTTCCCGCCCTTTTATACACACCAGTTTATTTTTAGAGTAATTTTCTCCAAATGTAATATGGATTAACCCGTTCAGCGCCACGTCAGCCACCGGTGACTGACAGTGTGAAATATGACATAAAAAAATAAATAAATAAATAAATACATGTTTTTAAGTTCTGACAATTTATTTAAAATTTACTTAATTTTTATTTATTATAGGATTACATACTTTCCAACATCCTAATTAATATTCCGTAGTGTTGTTAGTCCCGCCCTTTTTCTCACACCAGTAAATTTTTAGAGCAATAGTCTTCAAATGCAATTACGATTAAACAAGAAGAAAAATACTCTATAAAGATACCGGTGTAAAAAAGAAGGCGGGGCTAACAATACTAAGGAATATTAATTAGTATGTTGGCAAGAATGGGATTATATCATTAAGGCATTTTAATGGATTTTGTTGAAATACTGTAAACATAACACGCTTCTAAGCAACGCTCGTGGCCTGAATGGGATTTCCTTAAGAATTTGCGTGGTGCTCAACGTGTTAAATAAGAAGAAAAATATTAAAAAAGAAAAAGAAAAGAAACTGGAGTGAAAAAAAAAAAGGCGGTTCCTAAGAATCAGTGTTGTGCAAGTTCACAAAAAAAACATACTAGTTCAAACTCAAGTTCATCGTGTAAAAAACGAGCTAGTTCGCGCTCAAACTCATGTCTGAAAGAAATGAACGCGTTCAGTTCAAGTTCATTTTTAAAAACGAGCAAAGCTCACTAAAAGTTCATTTTTACGTACTTTTTTTTTTTTTTTTTTTTTTTAATAGATCTTATCTTCTGTGAACACTTTCATAGGTAATTTCCCTTTTTTTTTCTAAAATTACCAATTACCATGAAAATTATTTTTAATTTTACGCTTAATTAAACTTATTAACTTATAATTCTTAATTATAACTTATTAATTTAATTGTAGTAAAAATTTATTTAGCAAACACTTCTGAATAGTGTACCCACTGTTTTTGCATGGTTTTTTATTCTCAAATTTTCAATACGTTGTTTATGCGCATGAGAACTTATTAATAGGAGACAAATTCTATCATTTAGAGGTTCCGTTGTTTTAAATGAGTGTTGCGCAGGACCGCGTTCATGAGTTTAATTAAAACTTTTTCAGTTTTGAGCTGAATTTCGCTCGTTTTTTAAATTGTGAACTTGAGCTGAGCAAAGTTCGTTTTCTCATGAATTTGAGCGGGAAAAGTAACTCAAACTCATATGGATTTTATTCCTTTGGGAAAATTTTTATATTCTTGGTAGCAATACTTTCTACCCTTTTAATTACAAGAGAGGACGCATTTCTCACAAGAGAGAAACGATTCGGGTCGGGTAATCGCTTATTACCTGCTTTGCTGGTCGGGTGCAGTTAAAATTTAAAAGTTGCATTAATTTTCATTCACAAAATTAATTTCTCCGAAGATTGTTTTATGCTTTACTTATGAATCGAAACTTTTAAATGAAGAAATTGGATGACATTGTCTTCATTCCTAGTAATTTAAAGACATGACTGATAACATGAATTTAATTACATTTACTTAAATATTAATACTTAACGTTTAAAGCTTTATATGGAAAACAATTTTTTTTTCCAACCTATATTTTATTCCTTATTTTACTGTCAAAATACTTGGAACAATGGATTTTTTAAATATAAGTTTTAATACAGCTAAATGTTTGTTTATAATTAGATAAACACATTGTTGTAATATATTTAATTTCTGAAAGATTTCTTCAATAATATAATTGTAGTTTGTGTAAAAGAACTTCTATTCATCTTATTATCTAACACAATTTTAACAATATGGCGGGTCAGAAGCTGCAGATTCATGTCGTGTTGAAGGTCAAAAGTCATTTTGTAGGTCGGGTCGGCTGCGAGTCAAGTTTACTCGAACAACGCAGGACTCTAAGCTAATCCTTTCATAAGAAGAAATATAAATTCCGCTGGTCACCTGGTACGATTGAAGACTTAAATGCCCTATCCAGTAGGCTACCGTTTACCTCGCTACAGTATTTTTTTTTTTTTTTTTTTTTTTTTTTGTGTGTGTGTGTGTGTGTGTGTGCATGTGTGTGCCCCAGTTTTCCACGATATTATACTGTTGTCAATTTTGTATTTCAGTTTTCATGCAATCAAATCTATGCTTTTTCAATATCAGAAATTTATGCGAAATACCTCGTATTATGAAAAGTTATGGAAGTTCTAAGACTGATTTAAGAAAAGTTTTAAGAAAGCCTTTCATTAAAAATAAAAATTTAAAAATTTAAAAGCATAATATTAAATCCCAATAATTAAATCCTGTTTGCTGTTATCATAAATGATATTTTAAAACTAGCTGTACATTTAAAAAAAGAAAAATAATCTTTAGCTTAGTACACGTACTATATTTCAATTTTTGTGGATGTATATATTCATTTTAGAAAAAAAAAAAAGAAACATTAAGACAATTTAAATTAGATTATAAATAGCTTGTTGTAATAAGGAGGACTAATATTCTATTTTTATTTTTATTTTCTTATTTTTTATTTCATTTATTTATTTTTAATTATTATTATTTACATTTTCCAGAAAGTGTTGAAAATAAAATAATCATTGATATAAAATCTACATCTCTGACATGAAATTATTTCAATAATCTGAATGCATTTTTATTTTTAGTATTAAAAATATAAATAGACATTAAAAACTTTAATATTATTCTTTTACTCTATGTATAATATGTGTTAAACCAGTAATCCTTGTCTAAATGCTTTAATTTTTAAAGATGCTATCTTTCAATGCAAAAGTTATAAAATAAAGATTATTTTCATGAATTAAAGTATTACTTTCGCAAATAACAAGAATCTCATTATTTTTAAAGAAAAAAAGATAATATATGGACATGTGACTCGCAAGATATCTAGTTCTGTGAAAGCAGATCCTTTCTCTAGATTAGCATCGTCTTTATCAGAAAATGAAATGTCCGGTACTTTTATGAGAGGGCTACAATTTGTCACACTGCCTCAGGGCTGTGAGGTGTAGTACCAAAGAAAGTAGATAGATATCTAATTTCTCTGGTAGTACATCTCCCGCGTCTCTGGGTGGTCTTGCACCCGAACAAAGCAATGTAATGTTTAGTATTTTATAGTAGATTCTCACGCTTTTTTCTTTTGAATCCAATACAATGTCGCCATGTGCATGTTTTGTCGGAGACGACCGACTAGGTACTCTCAAAGAATATTTGCGCTCCCCTTACTAATTATTTTTAACCCATATGTTCGAATTGTGTCGAAAACATGAAAGAAATCCCTCGCTTAAAAAATGGTCAACAGATTTCCTGAAAAGGAAACTTACCACTGAACTGTTATTTAAAACAAAATGTATTTGTTCACAATGTTTCCAAGAAATTTTATAAACATGTCTCAGATTTATCAATATATATTACTACGTAAAATGATGAGTTTTTATTTATTTATTTATTTATTTATTAACTGATTTAAGCTTTTATTAAGATTTATTTTTAGTTCTGTAATATAGGGGAGACCGGGACACAGTGAACCACTTTTACACTCTTATTATTATTATTATTATTATTATTATTATTATTATTATTATTTTCACAAAAAACAGAAAAGCAATGTACTTAATATATATATAGCAAGCAAACTCTAAGCCCTTCTTGGCATGTCTTAATTTTTTTATAATAATATTTCCAATACGTTATAAATAAAAATAAAAAAATGTGAGCACTCACAAAGTGGACCACTATGCCCCATGACCGAGGTACAGTGGACCAGACTCTTTTGTTTATATTAAATTATTAGAAATTACTTTCTTTTTTCTCTAAAATTAATTTCTTATGCTGTTCTAGTCTAACAAGTATAATTCAAGCATTTTCCTGAAATAAAATAAACAAAATTAAAATAAACGAATAAGAAATCAAATTCCACTAAGAAAATTTATTAAGTTGAAATAGATAATTGTTTTTTATTCTTTTATTAATATTTTATAAATCAGATATATTTTTTTAAATTCAGATATTAATAAATATTATACTACTATTCAAATATTTAATATTTTTTTCTATTATTTTGAGGTATAATTAATTTACATTATATTTGTAGGATAAATTTAACTAAAATGTATGAAGCTACTTTCTTTTGCTTTTCACATGTGATTTCTAAAACCAACAATAATAATAAATTTTTTTACTATTTATTAAATTAGATAATTTTCCTTTTATTAATGCTATATAATTCAAATATTTATTAAATTTAGATATCAATAATTATTATATTACTATTCAAATATTTATTCTTTTCAGAAATTTATAATTATTTTTATTTATTTTATCATAGCATTAAGATATTTATTACTGTGAGATATTAATACTTTACATTATATTTGCATCTATAAATTTAACTAAAAATAATATAAGTATTAAACTAATTTATATTTTTAGGCACATTGGAAGGTGGTCCAATGTGTCCCGTACCAGAGTAAAACAGATAATAATAATAAAATAATATACAGACTACAAATATGCTAATAATTTTTAGAAATTTAAAAACAGCAATATCTTGCCTTCCTTTAACAGCTATATAGTATTTATAGTCGCTAGTTCAAGTTAAAAAAAAAAAACTGCTCAAAATGGTTACCTTACTATTTCCTATGTGGTTTTTTTGGCTGCATAGATACAACTAGTACCATGCTGCCATACATGAGTATCCATATGAACTAAAAGAGTTGAATATTAATAGATTTAAATAGGGGTGGTCCACTGTGCCCCGTGCTCCCCTACATTTAATAAAGCTTTATAAATCAAAAACTGAATTTTATTATGTATATTTTCTTTACATAATTAAAGGTTGTAAATGGTCAAGTTAGTGATTTTTTTTTCTTAATTGGTTAAGTGAAAGATAAAATTTCTTAAAGATAAAATAATTTCTGTAATAATGATACTTTTGCCATCCAAATTCTGGTATTTTATTTTATTACTTTTTTTTTTTTTTTCCCCACATAAAGTTTCAACATACATTTATTTATTTGTTTGTTTGCTTGTCAGTCACATCCCTATATTTTAATATTTGGGTTGAAAAAAAAAAAAAAAAAAAAAAAAAAAAACTAAAATTTTGATTGTATTTTTTTATTGTTCAAAATTAATTGTAAAATTGCTGTTAATTTGAGGTTCAAGTTACAACACTTCCAGATCATTTTCAATTGATATTTCTTGAATATACATTCTAAAATTAAAAATGGTTTGAACTAAGAAGTCTTGTTTATATAATTTTGAAACAAATTAAAATAATCATCTAAAATATTTTTGAAGCTATAGTAAAATTTTCGTGTACATGCTATTTACAATAGCAGAGATTAAGTTCATGAGTGAGACGTATGTACACACTTCAAGATAGTCCACGAAGAGTTGAGAAGTTTACAAAACTACACATTTTTTCTCGCTAATATTTCTGAAGAAATTGAATAAATCTTAAAAACAAAAAAGTGAGAGAGAGAGACTAATACCATTTTTAATATGTAGTATTTTGTAGACGAAACTTTATAAGGCGATTTCTTTGAATTTTTGGAAAATGCAGATAAAGACGAACGCATCGTTTTCTATGAACGCTTGCAAACGGGAGGTAAGAGGGAACACTCATCCCTCCCACAAGTCCTACACACACTATGTTAAAACAAACTGGCACGTTTGGTAAATTTCAAACTTAGTTGGCAAAATTCTTAAACACTTTTCAGTCAAACACTATAATGTATTTACAGATTCTAATTTTGCATTTCTTTCCCCCTCCTTTTTTTTTTCCTTTATTCTATATTCAATAAAAGAAAGTATTGGATTCGTAAAAATTTTCGGCTTCCGGTTTTCGATGAATTTACACGTTTTTAAAGGTCCAGAACACGATTGGACGATTTTTAGAAAATGTCTGTCTGTGTGTGTGCGTCAAAAATGTTTGGGGACTGTATCTCAGGAACTACAGCACAGGATTACATGTAAATTTATATGCAGATGTACCTTGACTAAAATTAGCGCCTTCGGAATTTTAGTATCAATTTCTCAACAGGTGGCGCTGCTAGGCCGCGATTTCCACAGTTTCATGGAAGGCTGTATCTCAGGAACTGATGCACGAAATTGCATATAAATTTATATGCAGATGCATTTTTTCATTAAAATCAAAGAAAAGATAATATAAAGAAAATTATTATCTTTCAATCTGCTCCTTGACTCCCCCTTCCTCCAGGTATATAGTAAGTGAAAATGGTAACAATTACATTGATTGAAATTTTTAAAAATGTATTATGAAATAATTCTTTAAATTTATTCTTTGATGTTTATTATTTTGCGATTTTCAAATTGCAAAAATGCCCTTTTTCCTGGGCCTTTTTTTTCTGGGTGCCCTTTTTATGAGTCCCTTTTTTTCCAAGTGCCCTTTTCTCCGGGATCCATTTTGCACAATTATTCTGTTTTCTGTCCTTTTCTTCTTCTATTTTCCTTTTTATATTTCAGACAGAAATATTTAATACGAGTTTGAGTTTGAATTGTTTTTTCACGCTCAAGTTCGTGAAAAAAACGAGTTTCGTTCAACTCAAGTTCATAATTTAAAAAACGAGCGAAGTTCAACTCAAAACTCAAAATTTTTGAGCTACGCTCATGAACGCGTTCAAATGAACGCGTTCGTGCACAACACTGCTAAGAATACTACGGAATATTAATTAGAATGTTGACAGGTATGGATCGCTATATATATATATATGAAAGGGATAAAAAATAGTTAAATTTAAATAATTAAAACCCCATTTTAAAATCTAGAAATCGCTAATAATTCGTAAGTGCACCTTTAAGCTTTGTTTCACAGCAGGAGACTTCATAACGCGAAAATCAGAAAAATTGAACAACTTTCAGAATAAAAAGTGATGAGTAAGTGCAATTCTCCTTTTCTTGTGGTTAAGTAATGCATATTAATTAATCCTGGGGATCTAGACCTCAGCCTAGCTGTCAATCATAAAGTTAATAGCCAATGATTGAGCAGGGGAGGACTAAATATTCCCACCGAAATAGACGATATTTAAGTTGGAACACACGAGAAATCGTGGCTTTTTCCGATATTGAATTGCCTAATAAATCGACGTTAAATATTAATCTTATCATGTAAAAGCTCGCTAGCGAAACCCGCGGGCCCGGAGGGGCGCCGCTACGGAGAAGTGCCGACCTTCGGCGGGGTTACGGGACGTATGACACTCAGGATGTCTAACTTTCATCGCTTCCTTAAAGTATCGCTTAAAGTATCGCTTGCTTCCATCAAAAACTTAAACAACAGTTTTTTTTTAATTGGCATGCGTTTATGGTTCAAATAAAGATGGGTTCTTTTAAAGTATTTCATAAAATATAACATTTTTTCACTGATAAAATAAAATAAAAAAATCTATTAAATCTTTCCAATAGCTAAAAAGGGCTAAAGTTGGCACTTATGGATGTAACTTTTTACCCTAACTGCCAACTTCTATGCTTTGCGGTTACCAAAAATTTTTAATAAAAATCATTTTCAAATTTCCGTAGCTGCTTTCACCGATTGAATAAAATAAAAAATTCTACTTAATTAACCCGTTATTAGTCGCTATAGACAGCGCCACCTATTACAGATTTCGCACTTTTTATTTAACTGTCACCAATAATTTTAAGAAGTGATGTGATCCACGTTTCTTCGATTTTATTCGTGTTTTACGTATAACAAATGTCACTTCTAAAAGTTTTAGGTGGCTATTGAATAGAAAAATCTGTCAACGCTGAAGGATGCGCGGCAAATCGACCAACTAGCGACTACTAACGGGGTGAATTTAAAAACTGTTAAATTTCACAGTTATTCATACATTTTCTGGTGATAATTCTGAAGACTACATATTTTTCTACTTCATTAGTTCGATAATAGAAATTTTGAAATTTCTTGAGAGATTAACAAATTTTAAATAGGCTCAGACTGGTATTTTAAATTTTAGTTAATTCATTAAATAACATTTTCTTTTGGTACAAATTTCTACAATGCCATTTAAAATAAATTTAAATATTGAAACATTTTTAAATTATTTTTGAGAAATCGAATCATGGCAACAAAAGTAAAAATCTACTGCATTGCATATGGTATTTTATTACTTATTAAATGTAATATATTAACAACACATCTTTCAATTTAATCGGTCTCTTGCTAATTTTCGTCTTAGCCAGTTTTGGTACGTATGGAGGAATACCAATAACCACGTCTTCATCTATCACTTATTTTTGACCTTTGACTTGATACAGCCTTCCAGTAGTTCTTTGGACAAGAACTTGAAGAAACCCCTTGACCTTTTGCTCCCCGTATCCCTCTATTGGATGGGCGGGTTGACCAATCTGACGTCATCCTGTCGCCCCTCCGTTGGCATAGTAACGCCTCCCTAAGTCAGACCTTTGGGTCAGTATGATCTCGCCATTTATACTGCCCTCACGGGACCATGCGGAGATGTGAGGGGGGAAAAGAGCTAATTCTGACCATTTGGGTGGATAATCACTAGGGACATTAGTCGAAGTTTCTTTAACACATTCTGGTGAGATACGGTTACATGTCTTTTGAACTAAACAAAGAAATTTTGTTAACGTGTCAGAAAAAGATGAACATCCATATTTTTAATTTTTTTTTTTTTTAATTATTTATAATTTTAAATAATAGCATTCATTCAGCTCCCCATTAAATTTAAATAATTTCGAAATAATCTTATAGAAATATGACTAGATTTAATGTCAGGTCTTTATTATATGCCGTGTAAATCGCGATAGTATATTATTCATAAAAAAAAAAAAGTGTGTAGCTTTTAATTTATAATTACTACATATTTAACTTTATTATTAAATGGAATGAGTTCATTCAAGTGTTTAGAAAGAATATACGAAAAATTCTACTAAAATTTCATTTTTATCTGCATTATGAAAATTTAAAGATAAAATACAGAAGTTAAAACATTTTCAAGCGTATCCGTAAATTGACTTCCAACTTCCAACATCCCAAAACTAAGAGAGATTTCAAATAATCCATTTGGTAATAAAATAGCATTGAATATAATATCGGCATTATTACAGATTTCAATTTTGGGAAATTCAGTAGTTCCACTTACGGCGGTCCACAAATTTTTGAATTTTAGACTGTGATGTATATATACTATGTATATACAGTTCACATTTGCTAACTTTTACTCTTTTTGACATCCGGATAACTTTGATAGAATTTTTCTTTTTAAAAGTTTTCGCTGATTAAATAAAATGAAAATTTTTATTAGAATTTTCCTGCAGTCAATAAGAGTAAAAAGTACCATTTTTTTTTAATAGAAATTTTCACCTTATTTAATCTCAGAGGACTGCTACAAAAGCTTATAAAAAATATATGTAAAGAAATATATGTTTCGAAAATTTGGAATGTTTGACAGCTATGTCTATGATACGAGAATATTATATTATATCTCAGACACAACTAAAATACAGATTAAATTTTTGTAAAGAAATTGACAAATAATAATAATAATAATACATATACATACATACCAACATCATAATTAATATTCCATAATGTTGTTTGCCCCACCCTTTTTTTCACACCAGTAAATTTTTAGAGTAGTATTCTCCAAAAGCAATCACCATTAAATAAGAAGAAAAATATTCTAAAAAGATACTGGTAAGAAAAAGAAGGCGGGGTTAACAATACTACGGAATATTAATTAGTATGTTGGCAAGTATGCATATATCTCCTCGTTTCTGGACTTCTCTTCGAATCATACATTTCGTCATTTAACATCTCAGTGTTCATTACTCTAATTTTTACTTAAGACAACCAATGTGATTATGATTGTTTTCATATTGATTTTGGACCTGTGATACAAAAATTACTACAGTTATTTTCTTCGGAAACTGCTCAAATCGGATATATCCGTTAAACACCAGAAATTTTATTTAATAAAATGCAATGTTTAGTAATTGTTACACATATAATTATATCTATTAAATAAAATTCTCAATGTCAAACGGATTATCGTGACCTGTGGCGTATAAGCTGGAAATTATTGTAACTGTCTAGTAATAAAATAATGAATATTAACACTTTCGCGACCGCTGACGTAGATTCACGTTATTTGAAAATCTCTAACTCCACCAGTGCGCGTTTCTTTCGCAATTCGTATGTTATTTATTTCTTAAAAATATACCCAATATTCATATTTATACAACCAATATACTATGGATATAAATACTTTGATTAGAAAGAGCATAATTATAATGTATATTCATTTGTAATATGTAAATGTGAATACGGAAAATTTTGTTCTGAATCATTGTAAATGGGGAGAATAACGCCCGCAGGCGGACCTTACTGTGAAAAAGACAAAAACATGCGGTCGTGAAAGTGTTAACACATTGTCGTCAGGATATTTTCCTATTTTAAATAGTAAGCCCCGCCTTTTTGCGTTCCTCTAAAACGTTATATTATTTATTGAAATGATTTTACATATTCATAATAAAATTATTCAAATTTTATTCTTAGTAATTGATTCTGTAAATGTTACTGGCATATATACATCAACAGCATACAAAGTGTTAAACACTAACACATAAAATGTTTTTTTTTTTTTTTTTTTTAAGTAAAGTATTATTTTAGAGGAACGCCTGAAGGCGGGGCTCGTTTTTCATGAGAAACATAATTTTACATGACCAGCAAGCAAAATGTTAGAATGCAATGGTTTGGTAATTATTCAAATAGTAAATATATTCACAACAGATACCAGAAGTCATTTTTTACTTTCTTCTATTTTCAAATCAATAGCTTTTCTGTAAATGTCACAGTTATTCATTTATGTAAAATTTCACTTTTAAATTTATGAATTACTTTCAACAGACTTATATTTTCAGTTTAATATTAGGTCTAACAGAAAATTCTGTATTTTTTAATTAAATAATAATAATAGCAGAAAATGATAATTTTACCTTCTTAAAAATAGGTTTAAAAATAAAACAGATATTATTAATACAATTAATAAATAAATCTCCGTTCATACTTGCCATCATCCTAATTAATATTCCGTAGTGTTCTTAGCCCCGCCCTTTTTTTCACACTTGTAAATCTTTAGAGAAATATTCTGCAAATGCAATTACGATTCAATAAGAAGAAAAATACTCTAAAAAGATACTGGTGTGAAAAATAAGGCGGGGCTGACAATACTACGGAATATTAATTAGTATGTTGGGAAGCACAGAGCTGCCAACCCAATCCGGCAAATTGATAACGCCTATTGAAAAACGCCCCTTTTTCTACACCACTTAATTTTTAGAGCAAGTCTCTTCAAATATATCTATGATGAATTAAATAGAAAAATACTCTAAAAATTAAGTGGTGTAGAAAAAGGGGCGGTACTAACAATTTGCCGGATTAGGTTGGCAGCTCTGCAAGCATGCTCCTTTTTTTTTTTTTTTTTTTTTTTTTTTATTACTATTTGTTTGTTTGTTTATTTATTTATTTTGTAAGAATAATTTAAAAAATATTATTAGTATAATAACTTTTTATAAATAAATTTCCGTTTTTTTTTTTTTTTTGTAAATGAAATGTAGATTTAAAAATAAAGTTTTTGATAGAGCATAGAGCTATATGTTATTTATCTCTTGCGATTGTTTCCTTTACAATATGTCATATAACCATACATTTAGGCATTTAATTCGATTTCAAGTTAGCTTTTAGATCTCAATATTATCTGCAGGTTGATCTGGTTATTCCTATAAACAGTAGCTATTCGGGATTATGGAATCTGGCTATTTTAATGGAACAAAAGCTCAATCGACTGATCGTAATCAATTTAAAGATGTGAGAATTGTTAACGTAATTTATTCCCCATATTATCTACGCTTAAAACATATTTATTTGAGACGAAATGAAATTTGTATCTGCTGATAGTTACTATGGTATTTACAATAACTATGTATCTCGGTTGGAACTCAGAGTTGCGTTGTTTATGCTATCTTTTTAGATTGACTGATTTTTATGCATTTTAACTACTTTTCATTTAATATCATTTGCTTTATAAAATAAATAATTCTATTTACCTACGAAGTTCTTGTTAAGGAATGTAATATGTAGTTTCATGATGTCTGTATAAATCATTCTTTTGAAAAATAGGTCACGAAAAACAAACTGCATTTTAAAATGTTGATTTATTTATTGATTTATTACCTTAATGTTTTGTCATAAGAAATCATGTGTAAATTTTAAATAATCAATATAAATTTTAATATGTTTTCTAGGCATTATTTCACGAGCAGATGCATAGTTACCAGGATTTCCTATTTTGGGACACCAGTATTTTTTATAGAAATTTTTAGCGTGTTTAATCATCTAAAGCAGTTAAAAAAACTTATGAAAAATACCGGTATCCAAAGATCGGAACCATCCGCAGCTGAGGTAAAAAACATTAATGCAAACGTTTACGCTTTTTGATTACTTAAAAATTAGAATATATATATATATATATATATATATATATATATATATACAGAGAGCTGCCAACCTAATCCGGCAAATTGTTAGTACCGCCCATTTTTCTACACCACTTAATTTTTAGAGTAATTCTCTTCAAATATATTTACGATGAATTAAGAAAACAAATACTCTAAAAATTAAGTGGTGTAGAAAAATGGGCGGTACTAACAATTTGCCGGATTAGGTTGGCAGTTCTGGTTATATATACATTTAATCAGTGAAAACTGTTGCAAAAATATATAAAGAACCTCTATTATTATTATTATTATTTTTACGGCAGTCTAAAAGCGTAAAATTTGGCAACTAATATCATCTTTTAAATGCATATTTAGAAGTTATTTTTATGAAAATAGTACTTTCATTTTATGTATATAATATATATTCTATGTACTCTTATCATATTGCTCTAATCGGTTTATATTGCCCAATTACTGATTACTCGTAGTATTTTACAGCTTCCTTAAATTAAAAAGAATTTCACCAAGTATCAATTTCTTTCTGGCGACAGATTTAGAGTGAGCAAATTTAAAATACGAGGGTTCCAAAAAAAAGGGGGGGGGGAAAGGGATATCTGTTCCAGAATAAATTGAAATCAAACTTAATTTCATTTGCAGAAACTGAAACTTGGTTCTTTTTATTAAAAAGATTTCCTTTAAAGAACTACTGCATTCCGAATCGGATTGTTCAGTTTAGTATTTCAGTTTTTGGAGTATTTTTCTAGTCAAATTGTATAATCAAATTTCTCTAACATGTCTGTTAAAAATAGATTAAATGCAATATTTTAAAAAATAGCTCCCACTTTCTTTAAATACTTTTCTTTAGTTCGTGGACAATATCTCGTGCAGCTGATAAATACCAAGAGAAGATAATCAGGTTTATCGGATATTTCTATTGATCATTTTGTTCTATCCTTTCTTATAATTTAATAAATTGTTGCTTTACTTCTTTTATCATCTTAAAATGTTTAATGCTGTTCAATTTGTGGGCTAAAAAGCTTTCTCTTTAATGGGAAACCCGTTTAGAAAATGCTGAACTGACTTTTTTTTTTTTTTTTTTTTTTTTTTTCAGGTGAATTTATATATATATATATATATATATTTCTTTTTTTTTTAAGTGATAACAGTTTTTGAAATTTAAGCACTGCACTCCCTATTATTTATTTCTTAAGGTAGAATTTATTAATTTCTAAGCTATCTACAAAAAAAAAATTATATATTTCAAAATATACATATTCTCCGAAGTTGCGAAAATGTATAGAAACCACATATGAACCTAGTCGTATGAAAATAATATCATCAAAATAATATCTTTATTAAAGAAAAAAAAAAAGAAAGAAACTACCGTATTTTCCGGCGTAAAACGCGCAGGTTTTTTAAATCAGTTATGCACCGAAAATTTAAATTTACAGTGAAAGCTATTTTTTAACACTTTCGCGACCGATGACGTAGATTCACGTCATTTGAAAATCTGTAACTCCGCCAGTGGGCGTTTCTTTTGCACTTTGTATGTCATTTACTTCTTAAGAACGTACGCAATATTCATATTTGTATAACCAGTATACTATGTTTATAAATACTCTGATTAGAGAGGGTATAATTATAATGTATATCCATTTGTAATATGAATATTGTAACTTGGGAGAGTAATTACCACAGACGGGCCTTACTGTCAAAAAGACAAATATTTATGGCCACAAAATTGTTAACAAGCTTCTGTTTCTTACAAATATAGGTTTGTTTGTAAATTACTTTTCCTGGTATGTAACTCATTTGTGACCTGCGCGTTATACGCCGGAGAATACGGTATTTAATTATGGGATTAGCTAGAGTTTCATACTTGCCCACCTATCCCGGAAGATTGTTAGTCACGCCCTTTTCCGCCTATTTCTTCACACCAGTCTTTTTTTAGAGTACTTTTTTTCTTATTTAATCGTAAATATATTTAAAGAGAATTACTCTAATGATTAAGTGGTGTACGAAAAGGGGCGGGAACTAACAATCTTCTGGGTTACGTTAGCAAGTATGGAGTTGCTACGGCCTTTGTTGCAGGGATATTTACATAGTTGCCAACATTTTAATTTATTCCGGAGCATTTTTAGCCCCGCATTTCTTCCATACCACTTTTATTTAAAGAGTAAATTTTTCTTATTTTATCGTAATTATATATGTTGTAGAAAAAAAAAAAAAAAAATCTAGGGGGAATTTTTTCAAGTGCAAACTAATAAATTAACTTTGCGACGAGGACACCTCGCGTTGAAAGCTTAAATAGGATAGAGATTATTTTATAAATATAGTGGTAGCAAAACAGCCAGAAATTTTTCATTTCTGAAAGTATTCTGGAAAAAAGGTGGGGAGTTATGTATAAGAACTCTTTTTAAGAGATACGAGCACCACCTTAGGCGTTCTTCTAAAACAATGCTTTACTTTTAAAAAAGTCTTTATATTTACATTTTGTATTAAACACTTTGTGTGCTGCCTGTGTATACGTATGTCAGTGACATTTACCATCACGATTGATGAGGGTAAATTTTGATATAATCAGAAATACGTAAAATAATTTTATTCAATAATGTAATATTATGCAGAAATTCCAAAAGATGGGGTTTAATGTTTAAAACTGGGTTGCAAACATTTTAATTCATTCTGGAGCATTTTAGCCTTTATTTCATACCTTTTTTTTTTTTTAAGCGTTCTATTCTATTACGAGTTCTATTTAAGAGTTTTATTCTGAGATTATTTTATAAATAAGCCATAGAAGCCAACATTTTAATTTCTTCCGGAGTATTTTTAGCTCCGCCTTTATTCTATACCACTTATTTTTTTAAATATTTTTTTCATATTTTATCAAAGTTATATGTTGGAGAAACTTTTTCTAAAAATATAGTGGTGCGAAATAAAGGTGGGGCTAAAAATACTCCGGAATAAATTAAAATGTAGGCATCTATGAATAAACTGATGCGAAATAAAGGCGGGGCTTAAAATACACCTGAATAAGTTAAAGAGTTGTCAACTATGGTTTAAAACCGGAAAATACCCTATGACAATTTGTTAAAGAAATATATATATATAGAACTGTCAGAAATTAAACCGAAAAATAAATGAAAAATGTTAAATAGGATGGAGATTATTTCCTAAAAAATAGTGGTAGCGAAAACGCCGAAAATTTCTCTTTCCTGAAAGTGTTCTGAAAAAAGGGCGGGAAGTCACTTAAAAGTACTTTTATAAGAAAAATGGGCTCCACTTTAGGTGTTCTTCTAAAAACAATCCTTTACATTAAAAAAGGGTTTTGTATATTTGCGTTAAGCACTCTGTATGCCAGCGGCATTTACCGCATCGATTGTTAAGGTTAAAATTTGATTTCATCAGAAATACGTAAAATCCTTTTTTTCATTAGTGTTTTAAAGAAACTCCGGTTTAGTGTTCAAAATAAGAAAGTACCCCAAGGACGATGTGTTAAAGAAATATAGATATAGAACTGAAAAAAAGTAAATAAAAAAATAAGTGAAAATTAAGAGTGACATGATATTTATAAAAAGAAAATTACCACAAAGATTCTAACATATAATTGCATTCGAAAACTTTCGACTACAAAATTTATAAGTTGAAAGCTTGTAGGAGTATGTATTCTATCTACAAAATCTGGGTAATCAATCTCTGATCCGAAATATCACACAAAATTGAGTGCGTGTGAAATGGTGAATTATAAAAAACCATACTTAACACATCGAGGCTACATAAATTAGTAAAACGGTGTGCCAATATTTTTTATTTATTCCGAAGAATTGTTTGAACCAGTTTAATTTTCACACCACTCATTCGAAGATTTGTGCTATTTTCTTCTTATTAAATCGTAATTACACATTGGAGAAAATTACTTTACAAACTTGGTGAAAAAAAAAAAGTCGGGTACTAACAATACAGGGTGATTATAATTAAAATTACGATTTCAAAACGCTATAATTTTAAAACTACCCATCAGAGCGATTTGATATTTTACCAGAGCAATCGTGAGGAAATGAAATTTTGTTTGCCAAAAGAATATATATATATATATATATATATATATATATATATATAGTTCCAAAATGTGCCGTTAATTATCCGTAAAGTATTTGTTTCATGAAACTCCGCTTTTTCTCTTTTCACTATATGACTGTTTCCGCTGTAAACACGTATTCTTGTCTTTTTGCTAATAAAATATTGTAGCAAATCCTTGAAATCAATTGTTTCCTGCTATTCCGTTGTGTTGCTAACAACATTCCTGTGTTTAATGAGTCCATTTAGGCGCTTCCCCTGACATTCCCCTGACAGCGCCATCTATAGGATAATGTTGGAACTACTTTTTTCCTCCTCCAAAGAAAATTTCGTTGCCTCACGATTGCTCTGGTAAAATATCAAATCGCTGTGATGGGTAGTTTTAAAATTACAGCGTTTTGAAATCGTAACTTTAATTATAATCACCCTGTACTTCGGAATAAACTAGATATGTTGCCATATCTCATATGGCAATAGTAGGATGCGAAGTAATGAAAATGAGTGATAAATAGGCAATACTATGAACTTAAAAATATGAATTAATTTTTAAATCTTAAACATATTTTTAATTACAAATCCAGATTACTCTACCAAAAGTAATAACGAGTTTAAATTTTAATGTCTGTCCTTTCCTTTAACTCTTTGAAGGGCGGTTGGATGCATTTTACTTCACCTAAATTTTATCCCCAACTGTAAAGTTCGTCCTAGAAATTTTCAAGAAAAGTTTACTTTCATAACTTAGCGGAATTTTTTTTTCCCCTAACCCTTTTAGTAAATCTAAGGGGTTTTGATATTATGTGACCGTCATTACATTGCCCTTCAAAGGGTTAAGTGTAACTGTTATTATATGCTGAAATTTAGCCTCCATGTTGCCATTTATGCTGCACATATTATCTATTACATACTATGCAAATAAACTTAGATTCGAGAATATATGATAGATATGAAATTATTTATGCTATTTCTATATGTATTTTCAAACAATGAATTTTAAAATGAAGCAAAAATGCAAAAACTATTTTTATCGATACATTTTAGAATGTTCAGAGTACAGTAAAATAAACGACAAATAATAGGCTTTACGATATATATATATATATATATTTTTTT
This sequence comes from Salticus scenicus, assembly GCA_963930645.1. Taxonomy (NCBI): domain Eukaryota; kingdom Metazoa; phylum Arthropoda; class Arachnida; order Araneae; family Salticidae; genus Salticus; species Salticus scenicus. Next base: position 241,139,708 of record OZ005651.1, read on the forward strand.
TTTTTTTAAGCTTCTAATTTCAGAATTCAAAAATGTTTATAACGTACACATTAATTGTGGTACCGTATTAAACTTAATTAGACTTTTTTTCTCACACGTTTATATTACATTACTTTTTTTTTTTTTTTTTTTTTTTTTTTTTTTTTTTTTAGTAGACTGTAGAAAATTTCTCAATAAAATTTAATTTCTTTTTAAAAAACAAGACAAAAATAGTATAAACGATTTATTTTTTTACACCGGGTTTTTATGCTGAAAAATAATTTTGAAAAATTTTACGTCTGACGCGTTCGTTTACAAATTTTATGTGCGGTTTTTTTTTTAGTGCGTGTGTGTGTAAATTAAAACAGAATGCCTTAAATCTTAGACATTCATTCACATTCCGGAGTATTTTAACTCTTTCGAACTTATAAGATTAAAATTCGAATCTTCTTTGCATGTATTGATACGATGTAACTTATTTTAAATGCCTTTCAAGTAGTCAAATGATATTTATCGCCAACTACGAATATCTGAGATTCGCTTTTCCATCTGAAGCAGTCCATGCGCATCGAATTTCATTCCTCGCAAACGCTTTTAAAAAGTGCGAAAGAAAACTTCGTGTCTGGCCGAATAAAAACACCTTTTTTTTCTCACCCATTAAGCTGCTCTCCTTTCACCATTCGCGTTGTTAATGCTCCCAACGTTCCCGGGCGAAGAAACATTTTCTTTTCCGGAAATTATATGTAATCACATTTTGGGGCTGTTTCTTTTGACACCTTTTTTGTTTCTCCCCGGCTGCAGTCTCAGCTATCCCTGTGGCAGTTTCTTTGTTTCATATCTTCAATCAAGCGATCCGAAAATAATACCTACTTTCACTTTCCACTTGCTCTCCAGGGATCAAGCACAAACTGCAATAAATTCAATGGTGGTCACGTATCTTCAATAAACGCTTGCTGGTCCCCACTCATTTTTGGTTGCTGTTCCCAAAGGGGCCACTTCGAGCGCAGAAAAGCAAGCTACTGAAGCCATGAGATAGCTTTGGTGATTTTTGCGGCCCCAGAAATTGTCCACTATAGTCATTGTTAGTTGTACTTTAGTGCCCTTGTATAGAGAGGTTTAAGAGCAGAATATGCTATAAAATCTGAACCATGATTACTGCTTCCTTGAGGATATGGCAATATAGCCTATTGTATAACCCTGATATATATATCATTTAAATCGGATTTCGCTCATATCACTTATATTTGTATTTTTTCTGCCATCTGTTTTGGCAGTTATATAAACGTTTTTAAATTAGCTACTCTTTATAGAGGTTGTTTAGTTTAAATCCGTAAATTTTAGGATAAAAATATCAAACCATCGATAATGCGTTTCATATAAAAGATATCCGATGCAATATCAGAAAAATTGCTATATTCAGTTTTAAACTATGTGTATTTAAAATTATACAAAATATATGTCAATTGAATTATAGCTAAGTTTTTAATAATCCTTTTTTTTTGTAATGTAGATTTAATAGTTAACTCAGTAGAATCGAAAGTACGAAGTTGTGCTGAATATCTGCGAGCGACACATGAGCACGTGAATATAATAAAATATATAAATAATGTATGTACATAGAATATATGTGTTGTTGTAGCTGGTTACTATATATTTATTTAATGATGTCTTTTGAAACTTTCTTCCAACTCTTCTACTTTTTGTAAACCACTGTTTTATAATAAGTGTATATGTTTTATTTAATTCCAAAATTTGTTCGTTAAATAAAGCATTTTTTTAAAAAATTATTATTATTATTATTATTATTATTATTTTCGGAAACAGCGATGCTAAAGAAGCATAAGAGTTGGTAGTTATGAGAGTGTGTGGAAAGTGTTCATTACTCAATCAACACTTTCGCGACCGCATGTTTTTGTCTTTTTGATAGTACGTTCCACCAGAGACTCCAACATCCTAATTAACCTGTTAGTAGTCGCTATAAACAGCGCCACCTATTACAGATTGCGCACTTTTTATTTAACTGTCACCAATGATTTTAAGAAGTGATGTGATAGACGTTTCTTCGATTTTATTCGCGTATTATGTATATCAAATGCCACTTCTAAAAATTTTTTGGTGGCTATTGAATACAAAAAATCTGTCAACACTGAAAAATGGGCGGCAAATCGACCAACAAGCGACTACTAACGGGTTAATATTCCGTAATGTTCTTAGTCACGCCCTTTTTTACACGCCAGTAAATTTTTAGAGTAATAGTCTCCAAATTCAATTACGATTAAATAAGAAGAAAAATACTCTAAAATGATACTGGTGTAAAAAAAAAAGGCGGGGCTAACAATACTACGGAATATTAATTAGTATGTTGGAGTCTCTGCGTTCCACCTGTGGGCGTTATTCTTTCAAGCTACATTATTTCAAAACAAGGTTATCTGAATACATATTTTTATTACATATAAATATACGTTACAATTATACTCTTTCTAATGAAAGTATTTGTATCCATAGTATTTTGATTGTACAAATACGAATATGGGGAGTATTTTTAAGAAACATAGCAACATACAAATTGCGAAAGGAACGCCCAGTGGTGGAGTTCGAGATTTCCAAATGACGTGAATTTACGTCAGCGGTCGCGAAAGTGTTAAGACATTATTCCTTTTTTAACCACCTTCGGTCTCCGATTCGTCCAAAGTACCCGATATCGTTTTAAATGTGTATATCTCTGCGCTAGCGAAATTTTTCGTATCTTTGCGTCAGAAAATAATGAAGATAAAAATTTTCTTACTTGTATCTAATTTGCACCATTTATTAGATTGTTCCAAAAAATAAAGAGATGTTGGAAAAATTATTACAGATGTGCTGTTATAGTTGAATAATTTGACCGATGTTATTACGGTTATTGTTGTAAAATCTGAAAATCTGACAAAATATGGACCACAAAATATTATAATAACAATAGAAATCTATTCAGCTAAACAAATTTAAAAACTACACTTGGAGAACATCAACTCGACTTTATTTTTCTTTATGTAAGGTATTGTAATATTTAAAAGTCTTTTTAAAATTGTAAATATTTAGAATTATTAAACACTTATATATCATATTATTTTTTATTATAATTGTTTTTTATGCAATCTTATTCATGATGGGAAAATGCAAATGTGTGTCGAGAAAATTAATTGTAACGAATATTTTAACGAATTTTTATAAATATTTAAAAAATATATATTCAAAGTACAATTAATCAGAAAAGAAACTTTAAGAAAAAGTAAATGAGATTCCTTTAATAAAATAAAATAAATGAAATGCATGAAAAGATTCTGAAAAAAAGAAAAAAAAAAAAATCTTTATCTCAAGTACGCCAGATTTGGAAGTATCATTGAGAGAGTCTTTTCTATATTAATCTTAAAATAGAGTAAAATACAAATAAATCAACATTACAACTAATTAAAGGATAATATGTTTTATTATTTTTTCCTTCTTTTTATATATATATATATATATATATATATATATATATATATATATAGCTGTTCAGATAAAAATGAACATATGTCTGAATATCCTGTATCATTAAATTTTTTCTTGCTTAGAATGCAATTCTAATTAATTTTTATTAAAAATTGTATTTCGATTCAGATAAACATTTGCGTTTTAATTGTGAGTGTTTTTATAAAAATTTTAATGGTGAAAATAAGCTTTTATTCTTTTTTTCTTCTGCCCTGAAGAACCTTTAAATTAAACTATAATACGATAAGTATTTTATCATATTTTATTTTATTAGTTTTTTGTTAATTATTTTGATTTTTCTATTCATGATATTATTTTATTTATTTTATACTTTTCCTTCTATTTTTCTCATTATGCGTATAGATAGATGAATCGATCAATAGTTAAATAGATAGATACATATATAAATATATTATTTATATAAATAAGTATATTTGTAGATAACAGTATATATATATATATATATATATATATAATTATGAACAGTGTTAGTATATACATAATTATTAACAATATCAATAGCTACAATTTTATATATAATTATTCATTTCTTTATATGAAGAGAAATACTGATATAGCGTAGATAAAATAAAAGTAAAGATAGACAATCTGGAAAGTCGATGAAGCAACTTACATTTATAGATAGATAACGTTATAAAATAAATAGCATGTTTAAAGAGTGTAAGCAATTCATTGTTTATATGCGCATATATAAAAATTCTGTGTCGCTTTGTCGTGTTATAAATAAATCTGGAAAAACAGTTTAAATTCTGTTAGTGCATAAAGTAATTTCAAACTATTTATGTCGTTTCAATTCTGAACTATAATATGATACCTTTATTTAATTATTTTTTATTGCCATTAAAATATATAAATATGCAGAAAATGCATAACTGCCAACTTTTTTAAATTTAATCCGGAATGCTTTTAGTACGCGTCCTTTTTTTCACACTGTGATTTTTCTAGGGTAATTTTCTTCATATTTAATCGTAATTATATATTGAAGAAAATTGCACTTTAAAGAATACGGCGTGAAAAAAGGGCGGGTATTAGTAACATTCTAGAATAAATTTAAATAGTTGGCAGCTATGAAATGTTATTATTAATACGTTTTTCAAATTTCATTATACATATTCTGTAATTGCCGTCATGTTAGCCACAAGCCAGATACGTCGTTTTCACCAGAAATTTTATCTAATAAAATATATTATTTCTATATATGATGCAAACATAACTATTACGGTTAATTAAATTTTCCGATCTCAAACTGATTTATCTCATCTGCAGCTTACAGCAAACATGCGAACATTTTAATTTTTTCCGGAGCACTGTTAGTACTCGCCCATTTTTCCCACCACTTTTCTTTAAGAGTATTTTTCTTATTTATTCGTAATTGCATATTAGAGTAAAATTAATCTGTAAAAAAAAGTCTGGTGTGAAAAAAAGGCAGGTACGAACAGTACTCCGGAATAAATTAAGATGTTTGCGTGTGTATTTATAATCATATTAATCATTTGATTTAATTTAACTTGTAATTAACATATTTCACAAATAACCCATTAAAAATAATCTAAAAGCATTCAGGGATGGAACACGGGCGCAGACTTCATACCACTATCAATGTAAGAAAATTTTCTACTTCTTAAATCAACGATATTATAGGTAGAGAAATTTCTTCAACAGATTCCGGTGTGAATCCTGCGCCCGTGTTCCATCCCTGAGCATTTTATACCCAACAACATTACATAAAATAATCTGATCTTTTATTATTATTGTTTATTTAAAGCGCGAAAGAAAAATTTCATCTGTGAATTTCGAAGTCTATGAGCAGCTAAATATATCTTCGATACTGTTCTAAACGCTTGATGAAAAATTCAATAAGTGTTTTCGTTAGTTTATTAAAACTGTCAGCAGTCTGTGTGCGTTATAAATGCGTCTCCAAAAAAGTGAGCTCATACGATTAAAAAATAGGGCTGGTCGTTTTCAGTAATGTACATGTGAAATAAAGGTGAATAAACCTTTTTTTTTCACTTTTTATTTATTACATGTATTAAAAACAGAAACCGTCTTTATGTCGCTTGAATTTTAGCACAGTTAAATTTTGACTATTAACTACAGTTATTTTTAAAATTTGGAAAATAATCACTTTATAACAATCGAAAGAATGCATGATTTTTAGAAGGAATTTTGAAAATTAAACCCATATTTATTTCTGTTTTAATTCAGATAATTTTCACCAATGACGTATCTACTAATAAATTTTATTGGAATTCAGTGTGAATCAGCCTTAATGTTTCTCTATTTTTGCATTTATATTTGCATTTGCAAGAAAAAATAAGAATGTAAATTTTACTGCCCCTTACATATCATATTTCAGTCGACTTTATATTTTTATTGGAAAGTTTCCAACTTTATGGGTTTTCTGAGAAGATTTAGCACCAGTATATTCTTTTTTTTAATCATTCAGATGTTTAAACCTTTGCCGGTCCTAACGCTCTAAAGCGCTCTAAACAGTGTTGCTAAATTTAGGGATATTTTTATTCAATTATTATCAATAATTTTGAGAAGTGATATTTGATATACATAATAGACGAATTACCTTCAAAGTGATTAGGCAACCGTTACAGTCAAAATTTAGTGGTTGGGTATAGAATAAAAAAAGTTCCTAAATTTGACAACATTGAACACAGGAATGAAATTATATAGGATCTTTAAGGGGTTAATTGATATAAAATTTTCTATTAAAATTAGTAGTGTTATATCTTTCAAGGGAAAAAAAAAAAAAAAAAAAAAAAAAAAAAAAAACAGAAACGTTGTAAATACGTTGTTGCCTACCATACGCATACTTGCCAACCATCTCATTAATAACCGTACAATTGTTAACTCCCCTTGAAAAAACACCCCTTTTTTCACACCACTTTATTTTTAGAGTAATTCTCTACAAATGTTGTTACGATTAAATTAGAATAAAATTACTGGTGTGAGAAAAAAGGCAGATACTAAAAAATGTACGGTTCATAATGAGATGGTTGGCAGGTCTGCATACGTTTCGTTTTCTATTTCACCGCGGGTCGTGCAAACAAATGTAAAATAATTATTTACACTCTTTATCTTAAAAATTTCGTTTGCTTTCATAATTTTACTTAATTCTACAGTATTTAATTTTATACAGACAGAAATTTTCTTTATACCATTAAAAATATTTTATATAAAGATTCCCTCTTCAACGAGATCAGGTATTTTAATAATTAAAATTGAAATATAACGTAACGAAAAATATTGAGCAATAAAAATAAAGTGGTCAAGAATTATATTTAATTTGAATCCTCGTTTCACATTATATTTAACAACAGAAAAATATGCGCATTTTGCCCGAATCTTATTCATTTAACTGCATTAACATTTATAAGTTAAATTACCTTAATATTCTCCTTGCATATAAATTGCATGATGTCTGAAATGTAGTCGTCTCAAAAATTAAAAGTGGCAAAGTTGACGTAAATAGGTTAAGTGATAATTAAACTAATATTGGTAAAGATGAGGAGAAGATTGTGACAACACACGGCCTCTTAAGTAAAGGAAATAAAATTTGATATGCGTTATCTTTTTTAATGCGAGTACAACATAAAATCAACTGATAGTATTAAAATCGTTAAAAATAAACAACTATTCGTATCTTGTTACCACTAGCAATTACGATATTTTAAATTTTAAAAACATTATTTTGATGATTTTTCTAAAAGCCGTGTATACAAAAGAGAAATTTTTAAATTTATTCTATACCTGAAGTATTTATTGATTAAAGGAGAAATTATAATCGGGCCGAGCCCAATGTTTCCTCCCTTTTTTCAGGACACTTTCAGGAAATAGAAATTTTATCTTTTTGCTACCACTTACTATTTTCATACAGGATTCATTGTCTTATTTTTATTTTATTTTTAATGTGTCGTGATTAAATAGGATACAGAATATTTTATAAAAATAGTTTCAAAAACAAAAATGACAAAAATTTCCCATTCCTGAAAATGCCCTAAAGAAAGGACGGAGAATTCTAGCTTTCCAACAGAGTTCCCAACTTTTATAATTTATTCACGAGCATTTTTAGCCCCGCCTCTTTTTCATACCGGAAATTTTGAAAAATGATTTTCTTCTTATTTAATCATTGTCATATATTAAAGAGAAATAATCTACAAAATTTCTCGTGCGAAAAGAAGGCGGGGCTAAAAATTCTCGTGAATAAATTATAAAAGTTGGGAATTCTGCTTTCCAATCGGAAAGTTTTAGATTAATCAAAACATGTGTATAATTTAACTTTAACTAAAAATTTAGAAATTTTAAGCTTGTGTTACTGGATTTAAGAAAATGGTATGATTGAAAAATGCACTACCTTCCTTTAAAACACCAATCACTTTCAAGTTTATACATTTCCCCAAAAATCTGAAAAATACTTGACAAATTATTCTGAAACTTCGGGTTCTATAAAATCATGTTACACATCATATATTTCAGTGAACGTTTTATCGCGGGGACAGCACGGGGACAACCAATAAAGTAAAGAAAAAGTATTGGTTTAGGATCACCCTGTAAAAAGTTATGCTTAAAATATGTTGTAGCTATAATACGTGATTATGACGCTTCTTTAATTTATTTGTGGTCATATGTATCTAAATAGCACATAAATTCAAGAAAATATAAATGTTTCTTCAAAAGCTTTTAAAAACTTTGGTTATAATATGCGTGTATTCAACTCAATGTAATGTCATTTTTTGAAAACTTGAAATACTACACACACAACATACAGCAACAAGAATATAAATGCATTTAATATAGGATGAAATATGAGCATTTTTATTAAATAATTTTGAGAGCGCATGCGCAAGTGTTAACACAATTTCTTTTGCATAGTTTATCCGCCAAATGTTTTGCGTTACTTATATGAAAAGCACATGCAAATATCGTGAAAGTTCAAAATATTACCTTTGATAGAATAAACTAAATTTCACTTTTTCTCAAAGAAAACCAAGTAGGGGGTTTACCCAAATTTTTAACACTTTAACTCGCAGTGTGCTCGCTACGAGGACACAATTACTAATTCTCAACTGCAAACATTCATACCGGAAAATTTCAACAAGATTTTACCTTTATAACTTCTGTTATTGCTTTCTGCTCTTTTAAGTTTGTTCGTAAATTTTGGGGGCTTTCCATGTTAAATGAGCCTAATTACCTTGTCCTTTAAAGGTTTATACAATGAAAGGCAATAACTCGTACATTGGTTGTAAAGAAACCCCTCAAATATTAGCAGTTTTTTTTTTTTTTTTTTTTTTTCAATTACTTTGTTGTAACAATGAATTTTTGAAATTCGCATTTTACATAGAATTAACACCAATTCGATGTATAATAAGTGCTTATGCAACAGACAGGAAAATCAGCTCCCCCCCCCCCCCTGTACACTTTTACGTGGACCAGAACATGTACAATTTTTATATGCAAATCATAATAACATTGGATTTATGTGACGTCACTAGACATAAAGACTACCTTATTTATAAGTTATTTTTATCAACCCACTTCATAAGGTTATGTTTCACATACATTGGTTCAAAGAAAATATATCATAATTTGGGTAACTTAAATAATGTAGTCTTTATTCTTATATATATATATATATATATATATACATAATATGCAAATGAAAATAACAGTAGATGTGACGTCACAACGCATAAAGACTGCTTTATTTATTCGGTTATGTTAATAACTCGACTTCATACAGTTATATTTCACATACATTGATTTAAAGAAAGTTCATCATAATTTCTTTAATTAATTCAAATAATGTTCTCGATTTCAGGAAATATATATATATATAGCAAATCATAATAATTGTAGATTTCCGTAACGTCACTAGACATAAAAACTGCCCTATATTCGATTTCTAACTAAAAACTTTTAGAATAAGCTCTGAGTTTCGAACTATAGGAGCAATGCTATCACAGATAAAAATAAACGGTTGCTATGAAAAGACATTAAAGGTCTGACTAAGCATTAGGGTCAAGCTAACTGCACAGGTGCTAATCAGTTTCATTAGATAGCTACGAACCTAAAAAAAAAAAGGAGAAAAAGGCAGTTAGGAAAACAAAATGGATTTTATTTTTTCTGGAATTAATCGATTAGTGTTCTTTTTATTATTATTTCTCTGACTCATCGATAGGATAATCGATTTCAAAAACATTTCTTTTTCGTTTGTTTGGTAGACTTTCGGAAAATTTTCAAGAAAAAAATACATTAAATGTTAATTTTTTGCTCTTAAATTAATGTTTTATATTTATTATTATGGATTAATTCCATGTAGCTGCACAGCTGCCAACCGTTCCAACTTTTGAATGCCGGTACTTTTTTATAGAAATTTTCACCTTATTTAATCATAGAAAAGTACTTTTATGATTATAAAAAGTTTCTATAAAATAATATATCGGTATCCAAATATCGGAACGGTTGGCAGCTACGTAAATGTAGCGTCAGTTACCCACCCCACAGGAATATTTCTACTTATAAGGGTATTTTCTAACAACAATCACTATTCTATTTAATTACAAAAAATGCTATAAATATACGATATTGATATCTGTATGGAAATAGTGGTAGGTAATGTAATCCTTCAGTGTGACTGATATAACCTTCTGCCGTGAAATTACTTTATGGAATAAAATACGTTTATGTTCATAACCATTTTTTTCTGTAGATTAAATGTAGATTGCACCTGTGTATGCAACATTTATTGTGTTAACTGACAAAAAGTATGACATAACACCAGAGCCTGATTAAGGGGGAAGCACTCATTATTTATACTTACACCGTTATTTTTTAACAAATACTTTCCTCCTATAATAAACAGAAAATTCTCATTAAAAATTATTTTAAAAGAATTCTGGTGTCGAATAACGGTGAGTAAATTGAATTGTTTTACACCGTTCATTTTTTATAAAAAATATTTCCTCGTCAAAGCGTGGAATTTCTACGACATGAAGTAAAAAATAATTGTAAAAATATTCCGGTGACAGCGGAGATAATGTGTCCTTCCCCCTTAATCAGGCTCTGCATAACACAAAATCATTTTGCCGTAATATTCTGCTAACAATTCACTTATTTGAATCAAAATCTTTAATCTTTAATACTCTTCCCACCTCCCTTCCATAAAAGGGAAAAAAAAAAAAAAGATTTCAGTACCTACTTTAGTTTGAAATTTTTATTTATTTATTTATTCGTGTAGTCAATCGGCCATAATACATACACGTCGCACGCCATATACACACATAAAATTGTTGATCAATACTTTATTTATTGCGTTCAATATTTTTCAGGCAGTGGTGGGATGAATTTCACCCATATTTTAAGTGAATAGATGAGTGCATACGGCCGTATATATGTACACATTACATCCAACTGAAATGATTATATGTTGTACTTTCTGCATGCAGCTCAGGATCTTCTATTTTTTCATTTGGTATAGTTAAAAATTGTTTAACAATTTCGCGACCGCTGACGTGAATTCATGTCGTTTAAAAATCTGTAACTCCGCCAGTAGGCGTTTCTTCAGGTTACATATGTTATATTAATTCTTAACAATATACCCGATATTCACATTTTGTACAATTAATGCACTATGGATAAAAATACTTTGATTGGAAAGAGTAAAATTATAATGTATATCCATTTATATTATAAATATGAATACAGAAAACATTGATTCAAAATAACGTAACAACCAAGAATAACGCTCACAAACTGTCAAAAAGACAAAAACATGCGGTCGCAAAAGTGTTAACAGTTTTTACAGTCATTTAAAAAAAAAAAAGAAGAAAAAATCTTTTTTTTATAAGTAATGAAATAAATTATTCAATTAAAGTTAATACACAGAAATATAATTAATATTATTTATAAGAATATAAATCTAATTTACTTCGTACATAACATATTAATGTTAAGATACTTTGAAAGATTAATTTTGCTATCCGTTCTTTACATCTTATTTTAAGCCCCAGAATGAAATATTTTGCACGTATGTCTAATGTTAAAAATGCGTTTATATTTCACCTCCGTGTTAATCTTACGCTTAAACTGTTCGGTTGTTAAAATGAACACTAATTAACTTGAAGATGATACGAGGAGTATTTTCTCACAAATCACAATTTTTCATCGTATATAATTCTAGATAATGACACGTACTTTAAAGATACATTTTAAAGTTTATTTTCCTGCCGTTAAAGTTACACATTGATTTGTTGACTAAGAGAAATTTTCTGAGCTTATAATGAATGGGCAAAATTTTGTTCTTTTCATTTTTGCCTTACCGTTTGGGTGGATGATTTATTTCTCCAACATCTAACAACTAGTTGTAGCAAGGCGTAGGAAACCATCTGTTTCATTACTTATTCATATTACTGATTCATATATCACAAACTTTTGAAGCATTATGAGTACAGATATTTTGGAAATAGTTACAGCTTCCTTTTTACGAATACGTTTTCAGTAATATTTTTTTATGCAAATTCTTTTTTTTTTTTTTTTTTTTTTTTTAGATTTTCTAAAAGTAGTATTTTAATAAAAAATAAATATTTTATTACAAAAAAAAAAAAAAAAAAAAAAAAAAAAAAGATCTAGAAGTGATATTTAAATTATTGATATATAATGACTGTTAATGAAACCTACTTTTCTAATTTATCGATATTTTATTTCATTAATTAATATTTATTACACTTAGTATTTAATTTGTATATGTATTTACTTAAAATCCAACCAAATTTGTAAAAAGTTTAACTGAACTAGACTAACTTCAACTTTTTAATTTTTAAATTTCATAAAAATATAGTGACCAGTTTAAAAAGATCACACGGTAATAAAAGCGAAAAAATCGTTTATTATGATAGAAAATCTCAGTTTAATCATCAATATATACGCTAAAATTTTTTTAATGTTCTTGTAAAATGAAAAAAAAAAGAAAAAGAAAAAACCTTTTTAAATGTTTGTCTTAGATATTTATAAGTATACGTTTTATTTATTTATTTATTTACAAAATGGCAGGTGTATTAATAATTTCTTGTGTATGTACTTTCGAATTATAAAGGTAGATTAAATTCTATTTTAAAGTGTGAAATTTCAAAATTTTAAGAATTCACTTCATTTTTTTTTTTTTTTTTTGAAGTTCAATATTTTTATAATTAATATTTTTTAAATTCATCTTAATTAACATTAATACAATAAAAACAAGTTTTATAACTTACCTAGTTTTATAAAATACAAGTTATTTACAAAAATTTTGCATTAAAAAAAAAAAAAAACTAAATTATAGAAACTTTTTATTTGTATGCATTTAAATAATTACCAGATATTTTTATAGTTGAAGACATTTATAGTTCAAAACATTGGAAAACTTGCTTTATGTGGTTATAATAATGAAAAAGTTATAAGATTCTAAACTCATGTGAAAATAAATTCTAGATTATTTTATTTTTAGCAAAATATCTTGTATGTTACACAAAATGGGATAAATAATATGTTATAAGTAATAGAAAATATATATATAAGTAAAATCATGTATACAGACGTGCATATTTTGTTTAAATTAGACTGTAGAATTATTGTGAAAATAATTTTAATATACATTTGCCGTTATTTTATATATATATATATTCTAAATTGTCTTCGTTATCATGGAGCGATCTTCGTAAACCTTGTCTTATATTAGTGTACTTAAAATAAAATGTTTGAATGCATTGCATACAAAAGGTAAATCCTTGTAATTATCTCTTTTAGTAGCAGTAAATGATATATATTTAGGCCTACCTGAGTGTGGTTTGTTGCAATATCATAAATTCAAGGTCTATGAAAAGATAAAATAACCATTAAAGAGTACCTTGCTTAACTTAAAATGCGTAGTAGACTTTATTAAGTTTTCCTGTCTAGAATTACTGGCAATATAATAAATAGCATTTGTTTGCCATGGACTTAAGATGAATGAAAGGCATTTTTAAACAAATATTCAGAGAACAAGTTTTCTTTATGCATAATGCATTTCAATAGCTGTGGATATATATATTTGTTTAACCCGTTAGTAGTCGCTAGTTGGTGGATTTGCCGCCCATCCTTCAGTTTTGTCAGACTTTTTTATTCAACAGCCACCAAAAATTTTTAGAAGTGGCATTTGATATACATAAAACGCGAATAAAATCGAAGAAACGTTGATCACATCACTTTTTAAAATTATTGGTGCGAGTTAAATAAAAAGTGCGCAATCTGTAATAGGTGGCGCTGTCTATAGCGACTACTAACGGGTTAAGAAAATATTTGCGATTTGAATTTTGATGGTTTTAAAATATAGTTCTACTAAATTTTAGAAAACTGAGAAAAAAAGGAGTAGATTGCTGGAAGTAATTTATTTATCAAATAATTATATTTAAATGCTCAATAACATTATAAATATCATTAAAAGACACTTCTTAGAAAATTTTGAGTTTTAATATTGCAACTTTCTGTTTCTTGTGTTATATTGTGAGTATTATTGCCAAATGCTACCATTTTTGTCACAGATAAATTTAACCCCTTAACGATCGCATATTTTTCAAAGACACGCCCATAAATTCCACATTTTTGTCTAATTAAAAAAAAAAAAAAAAAAAAAAAAAAAATTGAAAATAAATATATGAATAATATATAAATTTATTCTGTACATATTTTCAAATACATTATATATAATTTGGTACTGGCTGGTGCTTTCATGTACCCTAAAATGTTAGAGGAAAAATACACGTGGGGCGTGATCACTGCCCTTGAATATCACGGGTGCGAGAAGGTAGGGGTTAAATAAAAAGTTTTTACAATTTTTTAAAAAAAATTTCCCATGTTAAAATAACGTAAAGTTTTTACTTAGATTGTGTATGATGTGGTTATTGGTGTAGCAATTCTGTAAAAATATAAACAGAAATTATTAAAAATACCGTAATGTCATATACATATCCAGAAGTGCCATATGATTACCAACTGAAATTAAATATCGTGCCTCTTTTTAGGAATAGTAATCTTCGTCCATACTTGCCAACATCCTAATTAATATTCCGTGACCATAGTATCCTTTGCGCCGCCTTCTTTTTCGCATCAGTATCTTTTTAGAGTATTTTTCTTCTTATTAAATCGTAATTGCACTTAGAGAATATTACTCAAAAAAATTACTGGTGTGAAAAAAAGGGCGGGACTAACAACACTACGGAATATTAACACTTTCACGACCGCAAGCTTTTGTCTTTTAGACAATAATATCCGCCTGTGGGCGTTATTCTCCCAAGTTACAATATTTCAGAACAGAATTTTCTGTATCCACATTTATATTACAAATGGAAATACATTATAATTTTACTATTTCTAATCAAAGTACTTGTATCCATAGTATATATATTGTACAGTCAGCAACCCCCCCCCCCCCCCCCCAACTAATTTCACCGTAAATTACCATAGAAACATGAGGTTGGTACCGATCGATTTGTAATAACGTCTAATTTATAACGGTATAGATAGATATTGCTTAGGAGTTATCTACATATTAAAACTGGCATCAACTTTATCTTTTTCAGTGGTAACCCCATATTATATATATATATATATATAGAGAGAGAGAGAGAGAGAGAGAGAGAGCGAGAGAGAGATCAAATCATCGCGAAAAATGGTATAGTTTGTATATTTCGTTCAATTTTTAATAGTCGTCAAAGTATGAGGATGCTAATGTTAAATGAATATGACAAACATTGATTCATATCTTCCCGAAAAATTATTATATTTAATTTTCTTTTTTTATTCACGTTAGAATGAAGTGACCCAAACCTATTTTTGCATGAATAGAACAGGCATCAATGAAAACATTGATTTCCAAATTTGCAGCTCGTTCCTAACATTATTTTTTGAGCTACAGAAATACTTCCTTTTTTTAATGCTGTTAGGGGGCCATCACTTGTTATAATCTGTATACTCTGTAAGTAAATATCTGTATATAACCTTGCGGAAAACTATTTTAATTTACCTTCATGTTATTGTTACTGTTTTCTAAGCAACATTTCGATTTTTATTATACAAATTGGCTTATTTTTGTAAATTATCACAATGCATGCAAGAGATTGTGAAAGAATTCCAAAAGAAAACAAGCCCCGCTTCTATATCCATAAAAAACACTATTTTGCGTGTTCGAATTTCACTCTATATGCGACGCTGGTATGCATGAACCTCAATGGCATTTACTACGTCGATTGCTGAAGACAAAACTTAAATTTTTAATTGCGAATATTTAAAATCATTTTGTTTTAGAATGTAAAGTTTTAGAAAAATATGGAAAGGCGTGGCTTACGTAACAAGATAGGAACATTCCCGATCATCACATGTTAAATAGTAAATTTCCTCTTAAATAGTAAATAACTTTTCCTAGTTTCTCAAAGCTAAAATTCTATTTTAACCCTGTTGTTCTTTTTTTGTACTTGAATATTGTAGAGTTCGTACACCTCAAGTTAAATGCCGTGATTTAGAGAATGCTTTAAGGCGAGGATCATTGTTTTCTGATTTTATAATTTTGACTGATCTTTATGTTTTTTGGTGTGCTGAAACCGAAAATGAATCCAGTTTTTCTCTATCGTGCATAGATATTTGCCAATACAGGTGCCTACCTATACAATTTCTTCCATTACTCTTCCATCAATATAATTATATGGTATGTTTTATAGTATGTTTCCATGATTTATTAATCCTTTAAGGTTCACTACTTAATTTATTTTAAAAATTACTAAACTAATTTTAAAAATGGCTTTTAGCCACATAGCTGATCATAAATATTTAAAAAATAAAAAATTAGCATTGTTCCTTTTCGAGAAATTTTCGGTTTGAAACATCTGTAAGTAAACCTTATTAAATTCAAATAATATTTAATTTAATAAATAAATCACTTTATAAGTAAACATTATCGACAACAACAACTCGTAAAAGTTGCATAGATCCCAACATTTCAATCTATTCCGGAGTATTTTAACCCTTTACGGGGCAAGATAATTCTGATCATTTAAATTACACTGCCACCGGAATTTATGAACATAATTAAAATAGAAGAAATTTTAAATTTTCATGTTGAAAAAAGGGCGTTTTCTGCTTTGTTATAAATGTAAATTTTTGCTAAAAAATTTCCGGGGTGAGTTTTTGCACTTGAGAATTATAATTAGGTGTTCCATGTAGTGGAACACTGAGCGGCAAAGGGTTAAACTTGGACATTTATTTTTGTAATAGCACAGCACTAGACAAAAAACCATACCAACCAACCTACTGTTATGACGGTATATGTAAGAAATTGTGTCGGTAAACACCCTGCATTGACAAAAATCTATACGTGGTAGAGAAAAATGGGCTGCATTTTCGGTTTCAGCACATCAAAAAACATAAAGACCAGCTAAAATCATCAAATCAAATTTTGTCAACTTCATTTTTGTCGACCTGTGTAATTTTTTTTTTCCAATTATTATTATTATTATTATTTAATAATTTATATGCGAATTTTCTATTTAAATCTTGTTGGGACATTTTTGCTATTGTTTACTGTGCTGTTCGTACGCTTTATGATATTTAAATTTTATCGCAGGATGTAACAGAATAAAATAATGATTTTTTATTAAATGTTTTTTTTTTTTTTTTTTTAATACAGAATAAAACAATGGAAAACTTTTTTTTTTTTTTATGTTTGTAAAATCTATTATTCAAACAAAACGAAATATTATTTATTTTCGATTAATTCTAATCACGGAGTAAAATTCACACTCATTATAGAAAAGTATTTAAAACAAAGTAATATGTCTTTTCACTTTTAAAGGTGTACAGGGATGGAACACGGGCGCAGAATTCATAAAAGAATATGTTTAAGAAATTTTTTTACTTATAATATCGTTGATTTAAGAAGTAGAAATTTTTCCTATATTGATAGTGGTATGAATTCTGCGCCCGTGTTCCATCCCTGGGTGTAGATACTGATCTTACACTTTTCATAATTAAGAATTCAAGTACAGTAGACTCATGTATAATGCGGGATATTCGTTCGGGGCAATAGGAAATCGCATTATGTAAGACATATATTATCAGACTAATCTATACAAGTTCAGTCCAATATTAAAAAAAAATTATTTTATTTTACCCTCTTTTGTTTTGTTTTTTATTGTTTTCTCAGTAAGGTTTCGATGTTTACGATACAAATTAACCTATTTTTGTAAAATTAACACAATGCAGGAAAGAAATTTTAACGGCATTCCAAAACAATAATAAACCCCACCCTCTAGCTTTTTCCAAAACAATACTTTACTTTAAAAAATGTTTCTTTTTTTATTAATTTTATTTTGTTTGACACTTTATAAGACGCTAGCATATATAAACGAATGAAATTTACCGTTTCGATTGTTGATGACAAAATTTCAGTTGTTTAATCATGAATTTGTTAAATAATTTGATGTTTTAGAAAACGTATAAAGGCGTGACTTATTACTCAAAACAGGAATGCTTTTGAACAGTATCTCTTTTATACTGAATATTAAATGTCGTTTCGCACATTTTTGTAAATTGTATATTGTAGGTTTGTATGCATCAAACTAAATGTAACACTTTACAGAAATGCTTTCATGCGGGCCTTACAGTATAACATAAAAATATACCCAACAAAATAGCTGAATTATTTTTTCTGAAATATTAAACATTTTTTTCATTATTAATTTATCGCTGTTGTTATTATCATTTTCATTATTACTATTTTTTCTTGCTACCTACATTTTTGTAACTGAATATTGTAGGGTTCATATGACTCAAGCTATTTAAATTCTAGCGCATAAAGTTACATAATAAACTTTTTCATATTTGTTAAAAATGAACTATTAAAAAATTTTTAATTCATAAACTATATTTAAGAAGAAAAAATAAGAGTCATTTACGACTTAGAGAAATCAAAAATTTTATTAACTGTGTGCAGAGCCTGATTAAGGGGGAAGCACACATTACCTCCGCTCTCACCGGAATATTTTTACAATTATTTTTTACTTTATGTCATAGAAATTCCACGCTTTGACGAGGAAATATTTTTTATAAAAAATGAACGGTGTAAAACAATCCAATTTACTCACCGTTATTAGACGCCAGAATTCTTTTAAAATAACTCTTAATGAGAATTTTCTGTTTATTATAGGAGGAAAGTATTTGTTAAAAAATAACGGTGTAAGTATAAATAATGTGTGCTTCCCCCTTAATCTGGCTCTGACTGTGTGAAAATGTTAAATTTATCTTACGCGTTATACGCGACTGTTTATCGCGCCGTATGAGTACGATTCTCAACTTTTTTTGTTAGTGCTTTGTAGCAGTGTATTATAGAAGAATCAACTTATGTAAATAAGTTTAGAAGAAAGAGCAATGCATTCAGTAGGTTAATTTCGTTTTATTTCATAATTAATAGTTTTGTACATTTTTTCCGGTGTAAATCTTAATGAGTAATGTCCATTGTTTGGTGGATCGTAAATTATTTTTTCTAAATGTATAGACGGACCCCTAACAAGTTTTCGCTTGCAACTCTGTCAAGAATTGATTTAAAGTATATAAATACGACTTTTTCCAAACCGCCTTGATCTCAGAAATTCGAATATGATATCAAAAATAGGGGTTGCAATTGAAAAAAAGGAAGTTGATGCCTGTTTTAATATGAAGACGACCACTTAAGCAAATTCTAACTATACCGTTTTAAACTAGACGTTATTGCAAATTGATCGGTACCAACTGCATGTTTCTACGGCAATTTACGGTGAAATGAGTTGGGGGGGGGGCTTTTTTTTTCTGACTGTACAAATATGAATATTGGGTATATTCTTAAGAAATAAATAACACGCAAAATGTGAGCGAAACGCCCATTGGCGGAGTTATAGATTTTCAAATGACGTGAAACTACGTCAGCGGTCTCGAAAGTGTTAATTAGGATGTTGTCAAATACGTTCGTTCCATTAAATCGTAGATAATTATTACCAAAGAATATTATTAAAAATTCTGGTATGAAGATTATGGACAATTTGAAATAACTTGGTACTTTTGCATATTACCCAAAATAATCACTCCATATGACATAATATTAGGTCTACCGCAAAGTTCTGTATTTCTGAATTAAAATACTGGCATCGGAAATTTATCCTGGATAATATTTGAGATATTTTTGGGTAATTTCTAAGATGACAATTGGTAAAGTACCATGCATACATATTGGTAAACAAAAGTTTCTGGTGTCAATCTATTAATTGAACAGGTCAGAGCTTTTAGGTAGACTAGACCTAATATTATCTGAGTAAATAACTTTTTTTTTTTTTTTTTTTTTTTGTTTTTTTTTGTTTGGTATACTCTGTATTTTAATTAGAAATAATTCAAATTTTTATGCAATATATTCATGATATAACAAAAAATAATATTAATACTAACAAAAAATAATATTATATATCTAGCGTACGAAAATGAAATATTTTAATTAATCAGGAAAGTCCTTATAAGCGAAACAAATTAAAATAAGTCTTTGTAAGACAAAAAGTACATAATTAAAGATCTTTTTGAATTAAAAACTTCATCTCTTTAAAGTAATTTCTACCACGCTGAAAAAGAATATCCATATAAGTACACCCAGATGTTTTTGCGACTTGTCAAATACTTAGAGTATTATAAGAACGGAGAACAAATTTCGGCGTGTGTGTATCGCCAAGCTCTAGAGAGCTTAATCTCCTTGTCGTAGTAAAAACAGCGCCTAACTCATTAGCATTTTTACAGTTTAAACAAAATGTAAAATAAAGAAATCTGGTCACATTAGCATTATTCATTTCATTTCGAAGATTTTTAGGGTTAACAGAAAAGATAAATTTGTCGTTTTAAACATACATGATTAGATGACCTGGTAACCACTTCGTCCTGAATGAAAGACGCTAAAAATGAAATTCTCTTTCACTTGTGTAATTTGCACTTATGAATAGCTAGAAAAAATTATGCTAATTTTAAAATTATTTGACATTTCAAAAGCATTTATAGTGTGCATTTATTTTATAAAATTTAGGCGCAAAAGCAAATATATTACAAAAAACATTTTAACTTGAATTATATTTTGTAAATTGTCGTAAGAGAAAATTTTTATTTATTTATTTATTTATTTTTATTTATTTATTTATTTATATTTTTTTTTGCGTTTATAATTGCATGCAATGCACAAATTAAACAAATGCATAAAGTTAAAAAACACTTAAAAAATAAATACTATTGCTATTTTTTATTCCATTAATTAATAAAAGAGTTAACAATGCTCAAATTTCATGTTTTATTAATTAATATTTTTTGATTAAAAGTGATTAATAGATAAAGATAGGATGTTTATGTAACCGAAAATATTCTGAAGTAAGGAAGTGATTTAAAACTTATCTCACTTTTGAAATTTAATTCAGTGCTAATGATTAGAGGATTATTAATATTATCATACCTGCCAACTTACTAATTAATATTCCGGAAGATTTTTATAACCAGCCCCTTTTTCTACACCGCTTTATTTTTAGAAAAAAAAAAAAAATTCAAATGTAATTACGATTAAATAAAAAAGAAAAATACACTAAAAAAGACTGATGTGAAAGAAAAGGGCGGGTACTGACAATCTTTTAGATATTAATTAATAAATTGGCAGGTATGATATAACTAAAAAATAATAAACAGGAATTAAATAACTGTTCCAAAACTATACTTTTATCCAGAACTCAAAAATAAGACAAGTATTACGCCTTTGGAAAAAAGAAGTGAAGCATAAAATTTTATGATTTTAGAATTCTCTCTTCCATATAAAAAGCCAAATTAAATTTGCAATAGTTTACTCTGAATTTCAGTGCACGTTTTTCAAAATTTTACTTTCATGTTCAAGTTAAAAAATGAAAAGAAAACTTTTTAAAAAGCGCTTTTATTATTATAGTGGTACATTTGTTTAGCAGACGCCTTAGTTGACAGTTTTTGGAGATAGTGTTTCTTTTACTTTCAAAATAGTTAGATTTTTTTTTTCCCTTTGATTCAAAATTTTGCAGCCATGGAACAACAAAATATATTTAAATAATTCTTAAGTGCTAAGTATTTGTCGAGGATTTTTACTACTAATCTTTAGAAAGGGTATCTTCTTTTTTAATAAAGTAGTTGTATTTTCTTTTTTCTTTTCATGTATGACACAAATTACTACTTTGTTTTAGATTACTTTTCATAAATAATTCTAAAGCAGTTTCTCTACTTCTTAAATCAACGATATTATAGGTCGAGAAATTTTCTAAAAAAATACCAGTAGGAGTTCTGCGCCAGTGTTCCATCCCTGTATTCGAGAATGTTGTTAGTAACTGCCCTTTTTTTCACACCGTAATCTTTCTAGAGTAATTTTTTTCATATTTAATCGTAATTATATATTGAAGAAAATTATAAAGAATACGGTATAAAAAAAAAAGGGCGGGTACTAACAACATTCAGGAATAGATTAAAACACTTTGCATCTATGCTCTCAGTTATTGAAACTGTCATATAGCTGTGTAAGGAATCTTGGCGCGTGATTTTTCAATAAGATGATTATTAAGATAAATGTATGGGGAATATTTCAGATATTCTAATGGTTATAAGTTAGTCCAGAGCATTGTTAACACTTTCGCGACCGCATGTTTTCGTCTTTTTGAAAGTAAGGTCCGCCTGTGGGCGTTATTCTCCTAAGTTACAATATTTCAGAACAAAATTTTCTATATTCAGATTCATATTACAAATGTATATACATTATAATTACACTCTTTCTAATCAAACTATTTATATCCATAGTATATTGGTTGTATAAAAATGAATAATGAGTATATATTTAAGAAATAAATGAAATACAAATTGCAAAAGAAACGCCCACTGGAGGAGTGACAGATTTTCAAATGACGTGATCTACGTCAGCAGTCGCGAAATTGTTAATACCTGCATTTTTTTCAGACAACTTTATTTGAAGAGTAATTTTCCTCTTATTTAATCGTAATTACGTGATGGAGGAAATTATTCTACAGAAAAAGCGATGTGCGAAACACACCACCACTTTTTTGAGAAAGTTTCTCCAATGTTTATTTACGATTACGTAAGCAGAATATTACTCTTCAAAAATATGGTGTGAAAAAAAGGCGGATACTAATAATGCTCCGTTATAAATTAAAAATACTCGAACATCTTACATTAATGTCTTGAAGGGCGGTGGTGCATATTATACACCACATAATTTTAATTTCCAATTACGAAAATTCGTCTCGGATATAATCACTAAAAGTTTACTTTTATAACTTAGTGGAAAAAATACATTTATTACTTTCTTCTAATCTTGTTCCTAAATTCTGGTGGCTTTTGCTATTCACCACTCATCTGCCAACGAAAATTTAAGAAATCCACTATCCAATGCCACCGTTCGCCTTAAACTCTAAAATGAATAAATCTTTCGAAAACACTGTAAAGATCACTTCCAAGGTTATTTTATTTCATTGTCAAATCGTGTCAGTAGTTTCACTGGTAACAGTACAAGACAAAGAATCGTACTTTGGAAAGACGAATATACACGGCCGGGGCAGTTAAGTGGTTAAATGGGCGTAATTAACTTGCCCCTAAAAGAGTTACAGAGTTTCCAACTTTTATGATTTATTCCGGAGCATTTTTAGCCAAGCCTTCTTTTCTCACCAGAATGTTCGTTGAACCATAGCCTCCTTAACTAGATGTCTGTCGCGTAGCTCGGAAACTAGGCAACAGTTGAAGCGGTAGACAGCGCCACCTGGTACAGATTGCGCGACTTTTTTATTCAACAGACACCAAAAATTTTAAAAAGTGGGATATGATATACATAAAAGGCGAATAGAATTGAAGAAACATCGATTATGTATGTCATGTATCACTTCTTTAAATTATTGGTGACAGTTGAATAAAAAAATCTTATAATCTGTACTAGGTGGCGCTGTCTACCGCTTCAACTATTGCCTAGTTTCCGAGCTACGCGACAGGCATCTAGTTAAGGAGGCTATGGTAGAACATTTCTCTCCAATATGTGACAACGATTGAATAAGAAGAAAATCATTCTTCAATATTACTGGTATGAGAAAAATGCGAGGCTAACAAATTCTCCGAAATAAATTATAAAACTTAACAACTCTGGGGTCAAAATTCTGTTTTGCATGAGAAATTTTACTGAATAGACATAATTACATTTGTGCCAGTTACTAAAATATTTCATGTTATTAAATAAAGTTTCTGGTGGGAAATTGATGCATGTGACCGCCGAAAATTATTGCATGTGCAGGGATGGAATACGGGCGCAGAATTCATACCACTATGAATGTAAGAAAATTTTCTACCTCTTAAATCAACGATATTACAGGTAAAGAAATTTCTTAAACCGATTCCGGTATGAATTCTGCGCCCGTGTTCCATCCCTGCATGTGTTTCACACACTTATATTTAAAAATTAAGATTTCTCAAAAAGAAACGAATCTAAAAAATCATTATCACTACCGAATGCATGTATAGTTTAAAATATCAAATTTCAGTTTAAACTAGTTACTTTCTGACATTTGTATAAAATGTATGTACTACTTTCTGTAAAATTTATTTGTAAAGCTCTAACTTCTGTAAAAAAATTTATTGTTACCTTTTAAAATTCTCTTGAGCTTAATAAGTTGAAAAGATAAAGCATAACTATTATTTTATTGAAATATTGTAACCAAACATCTTTTATTTTACTGTTTTGACCTTTAGGTTTGTTTAACTCTAAAATATTTCGTTTAACTTCCACCTAAAAAATGAAGAAGAAAACTTATTTTGATCTGCAGCAAAACTATAGCTTTCATATAATATATATCTTTGCTTTCTTCAAAATACTGTGATTTATATGTTTCATAGTTGTATGGTGTGCTGATAAAAAGTTCAATATAATTCTAATATCTACATGTGTAATTGCTTGAAAAGTTTTTGAGTAACATTCTAACGGCCAGAGCCTGATTAAGGGGGAAGCACACATTATTTATACTTACACCGTTATTTTTTAACAAATACTTTCCTCATATAATAAACAGAAAATTTTCATTAAAGATTATTTTAAAAGAATTTTGGTGTCTAATAACGGTGAGTAAATTGGATTGTTTTACACCGTTCATTTTTTATAAAAAATATTTCCTCGTCAAAGCGTGGAATTTCTATGACATGAAGTAAAAAATAATTGTAAAAATATTCCGGTGAGAGAGGAGATAATGTGTGCTTCCCCCTTAATCAGGCTCTGCTAACGGCATTAACATATATGGAGAAAACACGGACACACACAAAATGTGCGCTAAAAAAAAACAAAAAAAAAAAAAAAAAAAAAAAAAAAAAAACGAACAACACTAATAAAGTATAGAAAGATGTAATAAAATGCATACAATCGAGACACTCTGTTGTTATAATAAATTTCTATAGATTTTAATACTTTGAATTAAAATAATTAAATTATTCATATATTAAGAATATTTCATATTCCACATATAGAGTTTAAAGGGTTGCTCAATCTGTTTAACACTTGCGTGGTGTGCTGATAAGAACATCAATATAATTCTGATATCTACATGTGTCATTGCTTGAAGCGTTTTAAAGGAACAAGTTAACAGTATCACAGCTGGCAACATGCTGCTTAATAATCCGAAAGATTGTTAGTACCCCCTCCCCCCCCCTTTTTTCCACAACAGTCTTTTTTTAAATCACCTTTCTTCCTATTTCATGTTTAATACATTTAAAGAGAATTAATATAAAAAATTAAGTGGGGTGTAGAAAAATGGGCGGTTACTGACAGTACTCCGGATTAAGTTGGCAGCTATGCAGTATTAACATATCGAGAGGAATATATACACACAAAATGCACGATAAAAAATTGCAAACAACACCATTAAAATAAAGATAGATGTATGGAATAATCAACAAAATATGTAAAATATAGGTATGCGAGACATTCTAGAGTTGTAAAAAAAATACGCTGAATTTAATATTTTGCATTAGACAATTTAAATAATTAAGTTTTCTACTGATCCGCCTTTTCTTCTTTGCTCTTCCACCATTACATTGATATAATTATTTGTACCTTAATTGATTACAAAAACTAACTGTGAAACAAATTCTGATTCTGGAACCGTAGCGAACCTGGTTTATGTGTCCCTGTAGTTAATTTTTTTACTAAACTAATTATTAAATAACACATATAATATCATTAATACCCCTTGCTATATATATAATATACCATTATTTTTTCTTTTTCTTTTTCTTTTCTTTTTAGATCCTATTTTTAATTTCGTTTCATTTGACAAAAAAGAAAAATCTTAGATTTATAGTTCATGAATATAAAAGTTTATTATAAATTTAACATTTTTTTTTTTTTTTTTTTTTTATCAAAAACTATTTCAAAACATTAAATGGCAGATAAATATTTGTAATATCACAAATATAAAATCCCTCATATTTAAACTATGATAATAAAAAATAAAATAAATAAATAAAATACTCTTTCATAAAAGAATAGATAAAAGATGTAAAGTGATCTTCTTGAGAGGAAGAAGGATCAAAGGTAATTTCAATATTTTAACAAAATGTCAGTATGGCATGTTTCTAAAATATATAGATAAATTTTTAATAATTTTATTATTTGACGTCGTTTAACGTATATCCTACTCAAAACAATGACTGTCTAATAAAATTTTGGGTAAAATTTTATCCGATTTTTCAAAATGCAGTTTAAAAGAATAAATTTTTAGGAAATTTCTTGCCTGATTATAAATGACAGATTCAAGATGGGTAAAAAATTGACTTTCGTTTTTGCTTATTTTTCAGTGAGCGGTGGTAAGGAACCAAAATACCTTTTTTTACGGTCGCCTCACTCCATTTCAGAACCTAATGGTGCATTCAGGATCCCCTATCATTATTGCTTGATCTCGTGAAAAATATTAATGCGGGAAAACTTATGCCTTTCATAGATATTGGATCTGCATTCCTAGAACATTTTAGAAACAGCATTCGTCCATTCCTTTTTTTTTATTTTGTTAAAAAATGCATGATGCTTTTACTTTAATTTGAGATTTGAAATATAGTTTTGAGTGCTATTTTAGCTACATGGAATGAAGATGTTTTTCGTGCTCTACGTATTTTAGGGGAAATTTCTCTATAATAAAAAGGAATTTTATATGAAATTGTTTTTTTTCTCTTTTTTTTATAAGAAAAAATTATTATTGTTATTAATGGAGACCAAAACTCTTAGATATTTGTCAATTATCAATTTGTGAAAATCACAAAAATTAATTTACATTTTTTTTTTTTTTTTCAAATAAGTTACATCGTTTTTGTGCTAATTAATTTTATCATACCTGCCAACATTCTAATTAACACTTTCGCGACCGCATGTTTTTGTCTTTATGACAGTAAGGTCCGCCTGTCAGCGTTATTCTCCCCATTTACAATATTTCAGAACAAAATTTTCCGTATTCACATTTATATTACAAATGGATATACATTATAGTTACACTCTTTCTAATCAAAGCATTTATATACATAGTATATTAATAGTACAAATATGAATACTGGGTATATTTTTAAGAAATAAATAACATACAAATTTCGAAAGAAACGCCCGCTGGTGGAGCTAGAGATTTTCAAATGACGTGAATCTACGTCAGCGGTCGCGAAAGTGCTAACCCCTTGTCGGTCGCATATTTTTCAAAGACACGCTCATAAAGTCCACATTTTTGTCTTATAAAAAAAAAAAAAAGATTGGAAATAAATATATGAATAATATATAAATTTATTCTGTACATATTTTCAAATACATTATATACAGCTTGATACTGGCTGGTGCTTTCATGTACACTAAAATGTTAAAGGAAAAATACACGTGAGGTGTGTTCACTGCCCGTGAATATCACGGGAGCGAGAAAGAAGGGGTTAATATTCCGTTGCATTGCTAGTGCCCGCCTCCCCCCTACCCTTTTTTTCCCAAACACAAGTTTTTTTTTTTTTTTTTTTTTTTTTTTTTTTAAGTTTTTTTAAGTTTTTTTCTTTTTATTTAATCGTAATTATATTTAAAGAAAATTCTTCTAAAAATAAAGTGGTGTGGAAAAAGGGGCAGGTACTAAAAATGCTACGTAATATTAATTAAAATGTTGGCAGTTATGTTTTTACGGTTATATTTATGTGCGTTTCAACGTTTCTCTTAAAATTACCAACATAATTTGTTCTGAATTTTTATGATAGTAAAGCACTGCGCTATCGAAAATTAATCTCTCTCTTTTTTTTTTTTTTTTTTTTTTTTTTTTTTTAATATCTCCATCAAATTCTGCATAATATTCTCAAATACATGCATATGTCTTTATATGTGTAGGAATACTTTTTTATTTAAATGAATTAAAAGATATAAGAAGCATCTTGTAGTAGTTTGAAAGGTAATGATTGGTAATTTTTTACAAAAAAGAATTAATGCAGATCACTTCTTAATTTAAAAACGTTACTTATCTACAAGTTTGAAAAATAATTTGTCAATTTGCCATTATATATAAAATATGAAAAAATGCATGTTTTACCTTTAGATATATATATATATATTTGATAAATTTGACAAATGTTAAAAAATAATTTTAATGTAATTGGCTTCAGGTTTTTTTTTTTCCCTTTAAGCTAGTGTTTTATTTAAAATCTCATCAACACAACCTGCCATTGTCACATGTTAGTATATATTGTAAATCAAAATGTTGAAATTATTTGGGAGTGACAAATTACGAAATAAATAAAAACTAAGCTTTAAAAATGTCTGTTAATTTCATGATATATGTGTACTAGAGGTGCATTATTAAAGGTGGTTCGTAACCCTCATATCGGAATTTTTAATAGTAATTTTTTAATTATCAAGAAATAAATAAGACAAATCTTGCTATTCCTAAATAATGATATGAAAATTATATTTTTAGTTTCAAATAACTTGGCACCTGTGATAAATACATATGTATATTTTAACACAAATTGTCTTATCCATAAATAAAATAATTACATAATTTATAAAAAAAAAAATTCTACTTATAATAATTTCTTATGCAATTCATTGTATTTGCAATTTTCAAAATGAAAATCTTTGTTATACTCTTCTTTCTTGGTAGCTGACAATTTCTTTCTAATAATGATCCTCTTTTTCATCTTGGAAATTACATTTCCTTACACATGTACTCAGAGCCTGACTAAACCACACTGTGACCACCATTTTGAAAAAATTACTTTTCACTTATAATTGGTAGGAATTCATAATTAGAATATGAAGGATTTTATCACAGTTGTCAAAATTTTAATTTATTCCGGAGCATTTTTAGCCCTGCCTTTATTTCATACCACTTTCATTTTAAGAGTAGTTTTTTCCTTATTTTATGGTAGCTATATATTGGAGAAAATTATTCTATAAAGTCATCTGAAATAAAGATGGGGCTAAAAATACTCCGGAATAAATTAAAATGGTGGTAACTCTGATTTTATATTTGAAAAATAGTAATGTCTCTTTGACTCTGTAAATTAAGAGAGATATGTCAAAGGAGACAATTTTTTTTAAAAATAATTGTGTCTTTATTTTAACGAGGAATTTCTGTAAATAATTGCTTAAAAATACTGGTCTGAATCAGACCTTGATGACAGTATGCCCCAGGCTTAATCAAGCTATGCTAAGGCTTCAACTATTAGGAATACTACTGGTTGTTCTAAAAATTGATTACCAGTGTTGATTTAATGTATAATTAACAATAACTCTCAACAAGAAAGATATCAGATTCATTTATAGATAACTCACGCATGCAAAATAATAATAATAATAATAACAGAGCTGCCAATCCTCAGGATTATTCCATATCAGTGTTTCTGGAAAAGACAATTATAGGTATATTTCATAATCGTCAAATTTTACGATTTCTTTTTCATCTGATTTCAATTTATTAATAACGTGCTGTGTTTGATATAGTGCTATATTTTACATACTTGTCAACCTAACATGGAAGATTGTTAGTTCTCGCCCCTTTTTGTGCACCACTTAACTTTTAGAGTAATTCTCTTCAAATATACATACTTGCCAACCATTTCATTATGAAACGTACAATTTTTAGTACCCGCCTTTTTTTTCACACCAATAATTTTTTAGCGTAATTTTAGTCTTATTTAATCGTGACAACATTTGGAGAGAATAACTCTAAAAATATAGTGGTGTGAGAAAAGGGGCGTTTTTTCAGGTGGCATTAACAATTGTACGATTATTAATGAGAGGGTTGGCAAGTATGAATATATTTACGATTAAATAAGAAGAAAAGTACTCTAAAATAAGACTGGCGTGAAAAAATAGGCGAAAAGGGATGGGACTAACAATCTTCCGGGTTAGGTTTTCACGTATGATTTTGTATAAAAAATTTTTAGAAGAATTTTCTACAACTAGGGGTGAAAGTGGTTATCGTCATCCGCACCACTATTTTTATTTAGAAAAAATGAGTATGTTTTTATTTTAATATCCTTTGATTAAGTAGGATACAGATTATTGTAAAAAATTTCTGGTGGAAGAGTTCCGTCAAAAGACGGAAAACTTTCAGCCTAGTCTACTACAACAGAGTTGGCAACTTTTATAATTTATTCCGGAGCATTGTTAGCACCGCCCTTTTCTCACACCGGAAATTTTAAAGAATGATTTTCCCCTTCCCGTTGTCACGTATTAAAGAAAAATATTCTGTAAAATTTCTGGTGTGAAAAGAAGGCGGGACCAAAATTGCTCCAGAATAAATTAAAAAACTGGCAGCTCTGCAACAAAATAAGTGAAGTGGGTTTGTTTTAAAGGAGTGGTGTAAAAAGTAAAGTTTCAACCCTGCAATTGAAGTTTTATGTAATATTTCATAAATGTAGCAGAATGATTTCGATACATTCAAATATTTTATACTTGTTTAAAAACTTATGCGATATTTAATTAATTCTAAAGTTAAATATTAATACTTTCGAATTAAAATTAACTATAAAACTTTTGATTCTGACATCCTGTTTTTAACATAGGTTTTTACTAATAAAAATAAAATTTTAAATGTTTTAAATATAAACCAATAGTCTCATTTTCATGTTTATACATAATATTGGAGGTGGTTGACTTTCGAACAACTTCAGTTTTTTTTTTTTTTTTTTTGCATGACAACACTAACACATTAAAAATAATTAAATATGAATGTCTATCGTTAATGTATTTTATTTTGAAAGAAAATGTGTCAGGGAAGTTTTAGGCTTCATCATTGCAGAATTTTCATTTAAAATATCACATTAAATTCTTACTTTTATGTTCTGTGTTTGGATTTTGTACGCGCATGATATTACTTTGAAATGAGGTCACAATATTGTTCTTAAACTTCATCAGACAATTCACCCCCTTTTTTCGCGCACACTTGACCTACATGTTTCGTTCGGTAACCGTTGAATCAACCTGTAGCATTTTTAGTTTTAATATGCTGGTATTGCTTTTCATAACATGATTTATGATGTGAGATTCAAATAACAGTTCTTTCTCACTATGAATTTTTTGTGCATTTTTTTCAACGTTCGTCAGTTGTATTACAATATTGATGAAACTTGATTTATATTTCAAATTATTGCGTTCCTAAATAACTTCGATAGTTTTTCATAGAAAAATATTTAATTTGTGTAATAATTAAAAATTTTCAAGCATGCTTTCATATATATATACCTTTGTTATTGGTGTTTCACGATATCATAGCTTCGACCGGCGTAATTTTTTTAACTAAAATAAACGCACATAGCATAAACATTGTACTTTTAAAGGGTATAATAACATGTTATTACGGTTTGCATTATTTAAATTCGTATTTATTGTAAATCATACTTGTAAACGTTTCTATTTTTGAAAAGTTAAAGAAGTAGTTTTAAAATATTGATTGTTTGGTTCAAAACTATTTTGTATGTTTTCTCTAAATGCAGTTATTTAGATGCTTAATTTTCATATGTGTTTAAATAAACATCATAGCTGCCAACCGTTCTAATTTTTGGATACTAGTATTTTTTAATCGAAAATTTTACGTTTATTATTGATCGAAAACTGTTACAAAACTTTCAGCAAAAAAAAAAAAAATAAATAAATAAATAAAATAAAATAAAACCAGTATTTAAAAATCGGGATTATAGGCAGCTATAGCAAACATATATGTTTTAAATAATACTAGGAATATAGAACAGTACATTTATAAAATTTTTGCTTAGGTAAATTTTGACTGTCTATATTTTTGAATAAAAGGTTAAAAATTTTAAATATTGATCAGTACGTTAAAAAAAAAAAAAAATCGAACAATTATACAATTAAATTGCACTTTATCTCATTATATAAATATCGTTTAATTTTCTATGTCACTTAATAATGAGTATAAAAAGGGAAATGATTCAATCACCTGTCAATATTTTAAGGATTTATCATATTACATTTTGCCTATTTATGTGATCCTTATATGTTTTTATTACATATTTTCTCTACATTTTTTTTTTCTTTTTTTGTCTAGGTAAGGATTGGCAATCAATTGCTGTTTTCTTATGTGTTGTATAATAGCATTGGTAAGAAATACATTTTATTAATTATTTTAAAGTTTGTTTAAACAGTACATTTTATGTATGGTTACATTTTTAAATCTGTGAATGCAACATGTATTCATTTACACTCAAGATTTGTCTTTTAAACAGTAAGGTGAAAGCTTTTCTTTTGGAAATATTTTTATCAAAATAAAAAAAGATACATAGCTCTCTCTCTCTCTCTCTCTCTTTGCCAACAATTCAGATTTTTGGATACAGGTATTTTTTATTATAGAAATTTTCACCTTGTTTAATCATTGAAAAAAAAAAAAAAAAAAAAAAAAAAAAAAAAGCTTATAAGAAATTTCTGTTAAATACCAATATCCATATAAATCGAAACGTTTGGCAGCTATAGAAATATTTGGCTTTTATCTTTTTACACGCAAACAAATTTTTTAATCAGTTACAAGTGATAATCTTTGTGGTAATTATTAAGCTATTTAATGAAGTAATAATGCAGTCATGTTAATAGACATTTTGACATTTCATATCATATGTATAAACAAATTTATTTCCTCACTTTAGTAGGCATAAATTTTAGTTAAACTTACAGAAAGGGATACATATAGTTAGATTAATTTTCGTTAAAATTTACTCGAATTTTATGCAAAAATATTTTATAAATATGCTGAACTTATTATTCAGACACTAATCAAAATTTTCGCAAGTTGCGCAAAATTACTGTTTTAATAATATTTTCACTATTTTCGTTTAAAATGCTTCGCTTTATTCTTTTTTTTTTTTTTAACGTATTTCTTTATTAAAAACCGACTTCAATGTACCATTTTTCTTTCTTCTTATAATAAATCTCCTGATATAAACATATAAATACACCTAATTAAAAAAAAAAAAAAAAAATTCTCAATTTGTTACTCTAAGTTCGCTTTCAAATTTTTCTCGTTAAAAAGAAAAGAAAAAAAAAAAAAAATAACGTTAAAACTGCTTTTCCCCCCCTCAAAAATTAGCTGTGTAATACTTAAAAGAAATGAGTACTAAATAATTGTGTAAATTTAATTTTAATGATTTATTTGCTGCTTCTTGCCTCCATTATCAACACAGAAAGCTAGTTCTTATTTACATATGGTAAACCTTCAGAGCACTTTCTTCTACTTTCAATTTTTATCTCTCCAAGATCTACAGCAAGGTAAACAAACAGGTCGGCATATTAATAGCCGTGCCGAAATGGTATTAACACAGCTTGTACGAGTCACCTTCTCCCTCCGTTCAATTTACACTTGACTCTGGAATTGCGCTCATTTCCACACCCGGTGATTTACACACGCACAAATATAATATCTTTAATGTCCTCAGCAGGTCGACTTTTACTTGAAAGAATTTTTCCATTAAACTTAGTTTCGTATTTGAGTAAGACAAGCGGCCACAGACCCTCCCCTCCGCCATTTCTATCCCCCGTTGCATCTGAATCCCCACGATCTTTCTGAGGATCTCGGGTGCATTACCAGTGGAAGCACTAGGGGTAGGAGAGGATTTATCTGCTCTAGGATTTGGCTAGAGAAAGCATCGCTCTACAAAATTGATTTCAAAACTTTTATAAGATTTTTATTTTCTATTTTTGCTTTTTGTAATTTATAGGATTGCGTAACGTCCATCTCATTTTGATAGAGCTTAAATAAAGTTATTTCTATATAAAAGAATAAAGATAGTTTCCATTAAATTTCGAATAAAATGCGTAATTATTATCAAAATTAGTCAATTTAACTGAGCTGATTAGCAGTATTTTGGTTCATATATGTATATTAGCAGTATTGTATATTTGTATATATATATATATATATCAGGGGTCGTAGTCTCCGCCTTTTTTTCAGGACACATTCAAGGATGAGAAAATTTCGCTTCTTCCCTCACCACTTTTTCTTTAGAGAAATTTTTATTGCATTTTTAAAGTAATATGTCGTGATTAAACAGAGTATAGAAATTATTTTATAAAAATAACTGGTAACAAAAAAAGCATAAATTTCTTATTTTTCAAAGTGCAGGGGTCACACTCTCCGCCCTTTTTTCAGGACACTCTCAAAGATAAGAAATATCCGTCTTTTTTGCCATCACTAATTTTATGCAGAAATACTTTTGAATAAATTTATAGTAATGTGCCATAACTAGGATTATTGCATAAAAATAGTGGTAGCAATAAATTAAAAAAATTTTCATTCCTTAGAGTGTCCTGAAAAGAGGACGGAGAGTACGACCCCTCAAAGTGTCCTGAAAAAAAGGCGGAGACTACGACCCCTGAGATATATATATATACAACGATCTCTTACGATGTTGAAGTTTTTGTATTTTACTTCTTAATTATTTTGGATTTCGTTTGGTAATCGTGTAGTTCATTTACTTAGGTTTTATTCTGTTCAATACAAATTGTTTGTTTTATAGGCAAATTGGGTGCATAAAATCTAGTACTTCTTAGCTTTAAGCTTATAGATTTTACAGAAATGTGTATATATATTTTCTTACAATTATTCAATATGTGCCTCTGATGAAATATTGGCTATTGTTATCTGTTCGGCTTTTTTGTTTTAATACTTTTTCATAACAGATATTTTCGTCTTATGTAATTGCAAAGTGTAAACAAACATTTTTTTTTTTTTTTTTTTTTTTTTTGTAAATAGTAGTGTTAAAAAGCAAAAGTGTTGTTTTCAGGGCTCGGTGCAATCCCCCCCCCCCCCCCCCCCCCGACCCCTTTTTTTTTTTTTTTTTTTTTTTTTTTTTTTATCTCTTTGTTAATAGAAATATTTAGTGATACTTTTCTTCGATCGAATAATACAAAGATTGTTTCATATAAATAGTGGAGTTCAAAAAAGTGACTGCGGTGACGCTTGTGGTTTCGAATAAACACAACAATAAAGTGTTAAAAAAATATTATTTTCACTTTTTTTAATCTTACAGTATGGAGTATTTAAATCATAAAATATGACTTAAAGTGCAATTTACAAAACTCAAATGATTTCAGAAGAAATTAAATCAATTTTAAAACGCAATCTAAAATATTCCCTTTTTCAAATCGAAATTCCCAGTCTTCCACTAAACAACTTTTATTTTACGGTGATATTCCTTTTTGAAATATTGTTAGAGGGATTCTCCCTTCGTTTGTACAGCTTATCCTTTATTAGTTTTAGGTCAGCATTTAAACAGTCATAATGCCGGAAAACCCATAAAGGAGCTTCGCAAGTATGCAAATAAGGATAAAGGATTTCTTTTTTTAATACCAATTTTGTATTCTTTATTTTTTCTAAGTAGTTTTACGGCTATGTTAAATCTGGGACTGCTCTTTTCTCATCCGTGTTGCTGTAATGATTATTCGCGTGACCGAAAGGCAAATAGCTAGTGAAAATACCAGAAGCTGTATTCAATTTTTAAATAATTTGTTTTCGAATTTTTTTTTTTTTTTTTTTTTCCCATGTTAAATCAAAGTCTTGGTATTTTAATAAAATGCCACCATCTTCGAGTCTAGTAGGAAAACTCATGATTTCGTACGTCATTAATAATTTCATAAATGTACAGCTGCCACTATTTTAATTTATTCCGGAGTAATTTTAGCCCCGCCTCTAATTCGTACCACTTATTTTTTTAAATCAATTTTTTTCTTATTTTATCGAAGTTATGTATTAAAGAAATTTTTTCTATAAATAAAGTGGTGCGAATTAAAGGCGGGGCTAAAACTACTCCGGAATAAATTAAAATATTGGCAGCTATGTAAATGAAATGTTTAAATCATTTATGTCTGTCACATTTAAATTACCAATAATTATTGGAACCAAATCAAATAAGTAAATTCATATTGCATACCTGGCAACATCCTAATTAAAACTTTCGCGACCGCTGACTTAGATTCATGTCATTTGAAAATCTGTAACTCCGCCAGTGGGCGTTTCTTTCGAAATTTGTGTGTTATTTATTTCTTAAGAATATACCCAATATTCATATTTTTAGAATCAAATATATTATGGATACAAATACCTTGATTAGAAAAAATATAATCAGAATGTATATCCATTTGTAAGATAAGTTTAAACACAGAAAGTATTGTCCTAAAATATTGTAACTTGGGAGAATAACGCCCACAGACGGACTTTAGTGTCAAAAAGACAAAAGCATGCGGTCGCGAAAGTGTTAATATACCGTAAAATTGTTAGTACCGCCTCTTTTTCCACACTACTTAATATTTATAATAATTTTCTCCAAATGTAATTGCGATTAAATAAGAAGAAAAATACTCTTTAAAAAAAAAAAAGTGGTACTATGAATTTTATTAAATATTAATTAGAATGTTGCCAGGTATGTTATAGCTATTTGATTTAGTAAATTCATGTCCTTTTGATTTTACAGGGGTCGTACTCTCCGCTCTTTTTTAAAGACACTGTCAGAGATAAGAAATTTTTGCCTATTTTGCCACCACAAATTTCATGAAAAAATATTTATAGTATTTTTATAATAATGTGTCGTGATTGAATAGAATAGAGATTATTGTATAAAAATTGCGTTAGTATTAACAACAAAAATGTTTGATTCCTGAGAGTGTCCAGAAAAAGAGGCAGAGAATAAGACCACTAATTTTATAATTACATGGTCTAGTCTCCACCTTTTTTTCAGGGCACTTTGAGAAAGGAGAAACTTATGCCTTTCTTGCCACCACTATTTATATACAATAATTTCTGTACTGTTTAATCACGACATATTACTTTAAAAATACAATAGAGATTTCTCTAAGAAAATAATCTGGTGTGTCACTCACGCGACTTTCTCTTACCCTGAAATTTAATACTATAAATACAGGTTGCAGATTAAAAGGTAAGATAACGAGTACTGTTATGTAAACCTGTATTAAACAATTCGTATTAGGCTTCTGAAGAGTTTTATATGATAATTAGTTCTGTGTGAGGGGGGCTACCGCCCCCCTGAACCCCCCGTTTCATTAATGCACCTACATTTATATAGAATTTAATTCGATTAAAAAATAATTCAGTTTTTAAAAAATAATTTATTAAAATTATTATTTAAAAAAATTATCTTTTATGATGATGCAGATGATTTCCATATTAGAGAAGAAGTATAACACCAAATATCCAAAAAAAGTCCATTTTTTTCTCAATATTTAATATATATATATATATATATATATATGAATGATAGATAACGTAATAAAATTTAATCTTAAAATTTAGCATTTAATAGAACTAAAACAATAACAACACACAAAAATATAGAACTGAATTTAACTTAGAGGAAAGACTGACGATTTTTTTTCTAAGTTTTTTTTCGTTAAAAGTAAAAAAAAAAAAAAAAAAAAAAAAAAAAAAAATCGATAACTTTATTTTAACATATCGCAGATCGATCGTTCAACCACTCGTTTTAAAGGTATTGGCGAGCTCTTTTGAAAGATACCCATCATGAAAATTTACTCCCCTCGAGGGTGGACTTCCCCCCAGGGGGGCAGGCGAGGCTCCTACATACACATTTTTTTTTCCCTGTTGACTATCTCTATTACAAAAAATATATATTCGTTTCATTTGGTTTAGTGCAGTCTATTGATGTTAAACTCTACTTACCAGCAATTTCCCCCATAGACGTAATGTATTTGAATACTTTTGAGTGTCCCTGTACATGAACCATTTGCTTGATCTTAACGAAAAGTTTAGTGTAGCATCCTTATATGATACACATTTAGAATACCAAGTTTGAACTTTCTGCCATAATTTGTTTTGGAGATATTCTGATAACAGACAGACACACAGACATACACACAGACCATTTGTTAAAAACACATGATTTTCGTATTCAGGGGACCTCAGAACATGTAACTATAACAAAAACTCGCGTTCGAAAATTTGACCCAAAAACAATACTTTCTCTACCTTATGGGTAAGAGAAAGTAAAAATGGGGGCAAAAGAGATGAAAATTTCTCATCCTTGAAAGTGTTCTAGAAAAAAAGTCGGAGACTACGACCCCTGAATGGTAGAACAATTTTTTTCTCTTGATGAAGTGCATTATTTTATCTTATTTATTTTGTTACCTACAGATGAAAAAAGAAATTATGAAACCGTACTTATCATACCTTATAATACACTCAGGTTTCAAATTATTATGGATTGTCGTAACCCTGGTGCAGGAAGTTTTTAGCCCCTTAACGCGCGCTGTCCTCGCTGCGAGGACGCAAAATTTAATATCTAGCTGCAAAAATTCATCCCGGAAAATTTTTAGCAAAAATTTGCGTTTATAACATAGCAGAAAAGGCCGGTTTTTTTAACCTTAAAATTTAAAATTTATTTTAGTTTAATTTAGTTCATGAATTCCGGTGGCAGTATAATTTAAATTATCCGAATTGTCTTGCGCCGCAAAGGGTTAACAGTCTTCTTATCTAATAAGTTTCTGCGATTAAATAGGTCTTCCCAAACAGTGGAAGAAATTTATTTTCAGCTAGTAGTAAATATGAAACTCTGTAAATACGTAATAACATAGCCTCCTAAACTAGATGCCACGTGGCAACAGTTCAAGCGGTAGACAGCGCCACCTGGTACAGATTGCGCGACTCTTTTATTCAACAGCCACCAAAAATTTTAAAAGTGGGATTTCATATACATAAAAAGCGAATAGAATTGAAGAAACGTCGATTATATATATGATATATATGTTCTTAAAATTATTGATGACAATTGAATAAAAAAGTCGAGCAATTTGCACCAGCTGGCGCTGTCTACCGTTTGAACTGTAGCCAAGTTTCCGAGCCACGCTGAAGGCATTTAGTTTAGGAGGCTATGGTAATAATTTACAATTTAGGATATGTTAATATACACTTTTATACAAATTTAGGGTAAAAACATGTTGTATGTATCAAAGCTTTAACAATTTTTATTATACCTAAATATGTCTTTAACCCAACGCGTTTTAAAACTGGTTTTGGCATATCTTCAGTTTAACACGTCGTCTTTTAGTCTCTTTCTTTTAATAAAAAATGCTTCATGCACATTACATGTCATTTTGATTCTTACGGAGAAAGAGACATATTCTAAAAAAAAAAAAGAAAAAAAAAAATCTTAAATTCAAAAAGAGGAATTCGGGGCTGGATTTGTAGGAAGCAAATAAAATGAAAGAAAATAACACAAAATTTTAATATCTAAAAATTAGCTAATTCATTGTACATTATACAAACCATATCCAATAATCTAAATATTTACGGACATGGAGGATTTAAAACATCGCTAGCTTTAAACATAGAAACCGTCATATTCACCTCATATGTTGATACATTTAAACGTGATTGTAATGTGTTACCCAATGTAAGGTAACAGAATAGTGCGGAATCCACTTCAAACTGCAGGTTCCGGTTTAGTGAGACTTAACCCGTTGATTAATTCTTTATTTTTTAGTTTCCGTACAAGAAGTATTCATTTTTTTTTTTTTTTTTTTTTTTTTTTTTTAACTGATATTTTACATTATTATATGCTTTTAATTAAGCTCCACATTTGGAAGTTATTCTTCCAAGTTACAAGGTTTTCTATATTCATATTTTTATTACATATGCTGAGCTGGCGATATTTTTTATTTATTACACAGCATGGTTAGTACGCGTTTTCTATTGATACTACTTTTCTGGAGAGTAATTTTCTTCTCATTTAATAGTAATTACGTATTAGAGAAAATTACTCTACAAAGAATGTGGTGTGAAAAGAAAGCTGGTACTAACAATGCTACGGAATAAAATTAAAAAGTTGACTGTCCTGTCATACATTGTCAGACATGTTAACATTTTAATTTATTCCGGAGCATTGTTAGTACCTTCTTTTTTTTTTTTTTTTTTAATCACACCACCGTTCTTGAAGGATATTTTTCTTTTATTTAACCTTAATTAAAGATGGC
Source organism: Salticus scenicus (assembly GCA_963930645.1). Lineage (NCBI taxonomy): Eukaryota > Metazoa > Arthropoda > Arachnida > Araneae > Salticidae > Salticus > Salticus scenicus. The sequence goes on from OZ005651.1 coordinate 241,179,795, forward strand.
GAAAATTTCTCTAGAAATAAAGTATTTCGATAAAAGGCCGCAAAAATCACGTCAACTAGTTTTTATTTATTTATTTATTTATTTATTTTAGCAAGCGATTAATTTGGGAGGGGGGGGAAGTAGGCTAACAACAAACTGGGAGAATAAATACTTTTATGGATCCTTGTGCCATATTCAACATGTGATTCGATTTAAAAAACCCTCTTTCTTTTCGTTAATTCTTTTTAAACTTTAAACCCTTTATTTTTCTTATTTAGAGAGTGTCTATGAGAGATTCCTTCAGGCTTCGAACGCTCCAACATTTCTTTGTATCTTTTCAACCACTAATTTTATATCACAAATTTCATTATAATAGAAGTCTATAAATTTAAAGAAATTTATCGTTAAGAAATACTGGTGGGAGACTCCTACAAAAGAAGCATAGCCGCACGAACCCTATTCCTTATACATATTTGCCAACGTACTAACTAATGTTCCGTAGTATTGTTAGCCTCGCCATCTTTTTCACACCAGTATCTTTTTAGGATATTTTTCTTCTTATTTAATTGTAAATGCGTTTGCAGAATATTGCTCTAAAAATTTACTGATGTGAAAAAAAGGGCGGGCCTAACAAGTCTGCGGAATATTAACACTTTCGCGGTCGCATGTTTTTGTCTTTTTGACAGTATGTTCCGCCTATGGACGTTATTTTTGCAAGCTACATTATTTCAGAACAAGGTTTTCCGTATGCATGTATATATTACATGTACATAATAATTATACTCTTTCTAGTGAAAATATTTGTATCCATAGTATTTTGTTTGGGCAAATATAAATATATGTAATATTCTTAAGAAATATAGCAACATACAAATTGCAAAAGAAACGCCCACTGGAGGATTTACAGATTTCCAAATCATGTGAATTTATGTCAGCGGTCACGAAAGTGTTAATTAGGATGTTGGCAAGTATGCTTATATAACAAACTCATAGATGACAACTCGTACTTTTTTTTTTCCTACCGGGAATTTTTAATCGAATTTTTTAATAAGCATTTTACCAGTTTTCTGTGATTAAACATGATAACAATTTTCCAAAGAAATACTGATGTTAAAAAACCGTACAAGTTGGCACCTAGGCATATTAACCCTTTCACTACCAATATAAAGTGCCCTTGGGACCAGTGTTGCCAGATTGAGGGAATTCTTTGTATTTGATATCTACCACTAAATTTTAAGTGCCTAATAACTTCGAAGACTTCTTCGTTAGATGTTTTCCGGAATGATTATACAACCGTTGCAATTGAAATTTATTGATGGATATTCAATAAAAAATTACCCCAATCTGGCAGTACTGCTTGGGACGTATATGTCCCAGTGGTAGTGAAAGGGTTAATAGCTATTTTGCGGAATTCTTTGAAAAAAAAAATTTATTGAGCCCTAATTACACACACACACACACAAAAATAAAAAAGTTTGTTATATGTCCACATAATTTATCAATAGATGCAGGAGGTATTATAAGAAGACCATTGAGGTATTATAAGAAGATTTTCCAAAAGTCAAAGAAATTTCAGATACCAGATAATTCAAATTCAAATGGTCCTCAATAACAGCCAACCCTCGCCATGGGAAGGCGGAAATTTTAAGCAAATTTGATGTACCATATTGTGAGATAAGAATGCACAGATGGCGACTAACTGCATTTATTTGCAAGATGAAAAGAAACCGAATTAGAAAAGTCATAACATGCTATTGTAGATTTGCATTACGTTAAAGAAAGAATAATACATGATCAAAGGTTTCGATAGAGTTACAATTAGCAAAAGATAAATATGTGGGAAGAGGGAGGATGTAAAAATTTAAAAAACATACTGTATGTGAATTTAAGTTACAATTTAGAAGCCATAAAAATGTTTTCGTCACCTTTTTTTTTTTTTTTTTTTTTTTTTAATGATAATATATTTTTTAAAATATGTGATAATCGACATCACATTTCCTTCTACGCTATAAAAGTAAAATTTTATTAAAAACAATTCCGGGGACCTAAGCCTAGGTGGAATGCCTCCATAGATGTCTTATTTTTCAGTAAAATTTCTGAAATACTTACAATTATATTGATTTTATAGTATTCCATACAGTGATATGTTGGTTTTACGCTGTAAATAGTCTTTTCCACATAAAGACACATTTCAGGGATGGAACACGGGCGCAGAATTCATACCACTCTCAATGTAAGAAAATTTTCTACCTCTTAAATCAACGATATTATAGGTAGAGAAATTTCTTAAACGGATTCCGGTATGAATTCTGCGCCCGTGTTCCATCCCTGACATTTACAAGAGCAGAATAAAAAGCTATAGAATATTATATTTTGTATTATATGATATCGAGTAAATAGCGATTTACTTAAATAACTAAGCATGAATATGACTAATAAGAAACTAATAAGAAAAATATTAGGAATACAAGAATTAAAAATAAATGCTTTAACCTACTTCAACCTCTACATTTATATAATCATATTATCTTACTATACAATCGCATTATTAAAATCTTTGCACATATAAACACGGGTTTCGGAAAAAAGTTTGTTTAATACTAAATTAGAGACTTTATTTATATTTACATTGTTGACAACTTTTACGCATTTTAAGTATCACTATTTCTGTTTATAAAAAATTTTTAACTTATTTTTAAACTACTAATTACTTTGTTTTATTTAAAGTCTACTAAAGAAAACTGTCTTTGAATAGTGGCAGTCAAAATGCGTAAAAATACATATTAACATTAAATGAGATTTTTAAAATTTACTAGAAATAAATACATTTTGTATCATAATAAGAAATTCCATTTCAAAGAAGTTTTTATCTTGTATGTTATACAGTCCTTAATATGAATATTAATCATGTATTAACGTATACCCATTTTGAATCACAATGTTTAACCCTTTAACGATCATGGTTTCGCGATGAAATAAAATATTTACATAGGTGCCAACATGTACGTTTTTTTTTCACACCACTATTTATTTTCAAAAGAATTCATCAAGTTTAATCCCAGAAAACTGCTAAAACACTTATTAAAAATTTCTGGTAGCCTCACCCCCCCCCCCCCCCCCCCAAAAAAAAAAAAAAAAAAAAAAAAACGTACAAGTTGGCGGTTATGTATTAAACATATTTTATGCAACAATTTTCCAATATTTTTTCTTTGTTTTAATCGATTTTTAAACTTTTGTTCCTTCTCCGTTCGGTAGATGACAGCATTATTCCAACATTTAACAACTGTTGACATCATTTTTAATTTCTTATTAAGCACCTTGTAGATCTGATGATGCACTTATGTCTAGTTATTGCATCTAATGAATGTCCGTGCTATTATTTTGACTTAAAACAGCAATTGCGATATATATATATATATATATATATATATATATATATATATTTGTAATTTATAGATTTTACTTTCAGAGTTATTTATTAATTTATTTAGATTTGAATTTAAAGTTTTGAGTTGGAGGTTAACATATAGAAGTTTCATGCCAAAAATCTCTAGACAATTAAAAATGCTATATATATATATATATATATATTTTTTTTTTTTTTTTTTAGAAATTTATGATCAACTGTGTGTCTAAGTTATTTTTGAAATTCGATTAGCTATTGATATATGTAATGTAAATATGCAATGAACGTCACAGGGTATAAAAAAAAATTTTAAAAAGTGTCTTATACATTAGTTACTCAGAATAATCATCTGCTGTTACTGTAATGTATGTGTATGTGTGTGTGGGGGGGGGGGCACATACGAAAAGAGGAATTAAACTTGAGAAGTTAGAAAAAACAGCAGGTGCGGTTTCACGTGATAATAAATTCCTTCTCTGTTATAACATATCTAACCAGGTTTCCCAGGTTAAAAAATATCGCTTGGAAGCTCGAAAAGGTTGTAGATTTTTAAGATAAACTTTAAAAAAGATGTCACAGTGTAATGGAACCTGTTTAATGACTATGATTCATTAACCCATTATGTATGATCGTCCTTTCTAAAGGACAGTCTGATAAGATGAATTGACATGCACGCTAGCACATCATTGTGTTGTTATTGTTTTTTTTCTTTCTTTGATTCAGTGGGAAAAATGGAGCTGAAAGGTTTGACATAATTGGATGTATATTTGTTATATAGTTATATTTATTTATTTTCTTTGTATTTGAGATAACTTTTAATGTTTCTTTTGTGCGTGTGTGTGTGTGTGTGCGTGCGTGTGTTAAATGTTTCAGAATTTTGTTAGAATATTTTTTTAATCTATTCCGCTTGAAAATTTTGCATTACTTAAATTTATTTTTAATTGTTAAATAGAAAAGAAAATGTATGTATTTTTGTATGTAAAAGTGCAGAGTAGTTTATATATATATATATCCTTTTTTATTAGCAACAGGATTCCTTTTATTTTGGACTAATGGAAAAGCTTATAAAAAATTGAAAAACACCAGGTTGACAGAATCTTTGTAAATTTAAATGGATCCTTACAAGTGGTTGAACACTGCTTTCACCCAATAACAAACAGGCCAATATTTCTAATTTATTTTAAAACACTGTCAGTGCAACTTTTTTTTTTTTTTTTCACATCCTAGTTTTTAAGAGTAGTTTTCTTATTATTCAATAATAATTGCATATTGGCGAAAAATTAATCTACAAGTAAAGTGGTGTAAAAATAAGGCAAGTCTAACAGTGCTCCTGGATAAAATAAAAATTTTTGGCATGTCTTCAATAACAGCAAAATCGCTGCTACACTTATTTCATGCATATGTATGGATACATGTAGGTATTGCAATTACAGGACTTTTAGTAGTACTTTAATTGAATACCACTTTTTTTGTTGTTCTTGTTGCAATTCGTATTATTCAATTGAAGAAAAGCAGTACTGTTTATTAAAAGAAAGAAAAAGAAAAAGGAAGAAAGAAAGAAAAGAAAGTGGTATTCAATTAAGGAGTTGCTAAAAGCCGAGGAATTGTAGGCTGCACTGTTTAAATTCCATGTAAGTATAAGTATGCATCTATTGTACAGTCAGTCAAATAATTAACTGTACGCGAAACCTTTCTCAGAATGCCAAAGAATGAGTCAATATTAAAAAAAAACCTTAAAAAAAAATCTTTTTTTTTTACTTTAACTCATTTTATTAATGTATTGTATGTAATGTATTGTAATTTTTGTATGCAAGTGTATATTGATTTAATTAGTGATCAATATTTTTCCTGATTTGATTTGTACATAATCAATGAATGTTTTGAAAATAAAACAACTTTTTTTTTTTTTTTTTTTTTTTCAGTTTTTATGAAATAAAAATATTTCAGAAATGCTAGTATATTAAAAAAAAAAAAAAAAAAAAAAAAAAAAAATCATTAGTTCAATACTTTTTTAATTTAAAACGAAATGTTAACCAAATTTTAATGTCGATGGTGAATGTTAAGAGAAATAATTGTCATAAAAATATAAAAACTCCAGAATATTTTTTTTTGTTGTTGTTGCTGTTTCGTTCGTTTAAAAGGTAACTGATGTAAAATTCTTAAAGGCAAAAAAAATTAAAATTTAATTTATAATCACGATATGTCATAGTTACTAAGCCTTCCGGTTTTCATGGAACACGTATTACTACTAATTTTTAGTAGAATTAGTAGTTATAGTTAGATTTAGTAGTTTTAGTAGTTTTCTAGTAATTGCCTACGTTTAATTGTATTGGAAAGTATTAATAAAATATAGTGGTAATAGTTTTGTAAAAAGGAACCTTTTTTTTTTTTTTTTTTTTTTTTTTTTTTTTTTTTTTATCGTACTTATGCAAAGTTGCCAAGTTTTATGATTGGAATCCGGAGCATTTTCAGCCATGCCTTCTTTTCGCTCCAGAATTTTTGTAAAACATTTCTCTCCAATATGTGACAACGATTAAATAAGAAGAAAATAATTATTAAAAATTATTGGTTTGAAAAAAAGGCGGGGCTAAGAACGCTGACTGTATAAAATATAAAACTTGACACTCTGGTAATGTGTTGGAGAAACTTATCCTGTAAATAAAGTAGGGCGAAATAAAGGTGGGGCTATAAATGCTTCGAAATAAATTAAGATGTTAGCAACTTACAAGGTTCGTACGTTCCGACGACATTTTTTTTTTTTATCTTTTCAACCACAAATTTAATATAATAAAAAGTCTTAACCGTCGAACCATGTAAAAGCTTCTATGATTACTTTTTGAAAATGGCATACTTAAACATTTTTCATTTTAATGAAGGAAAAAAATACAGTGTAATTCTAATTATATGTGTTAAACAGTAACGTTAACTCATTTAATGTTAATTCAAAATTCTTACAAAATGAGTTTTATTTATTTATTTTTTTTTAACCCTTTCAGGGGCTGCAACCACAAATTTTAATTCAAAATTGCAAAAACGGTTCCCGAAAATTTTTTATAAAATTTTTCTTTTATAGCTTAGACGAATAACTTCATTTATTTCTTATCTTTTAATATTGTTGTTGATTTCTGGTGACTGTTGATTTTAAAGGAAGAAGATTCGCTTGCCCTTAAAAGGGTTAATCAAGTTATCTTACTCCTGGCTTACAAATGATTCCATGACTTTCCTTCTACTTTTTTAACATCACTATTAAGTAGTTGCAGACTTTTATGCTTTTTGGCAACAGGAAAATTTTATTACAAAATTTTATCTCATTTAATCAGTGAAAATTGCCACAAAAAAAAATATACAAAAATTTCCAATAAAAAATGTCCGGTAGCTAAAACCGTAAAAGTTGGCAACTATGCTACCGCATATTGTTAATCAAAAATTTATTATTTCCGTACATAAAACAATCAAATAAGAAAAGATCATTTCAAAAATTCTTCCTTTTCGTCACAGCCCGTTGTATGTCTTATTATTAGCATTAGTCCATGAACGGAAATTTTCGAAATTTGGCTGAATATTTTGCGCCAGTCTCAATTAACACGTTGAGCGCCATGTCAGCCATTCTAGATTCTAGACATTTTGTCATATATCTCAAAGTACTGAAGGAATCATCTTGAAACTTTAGGAGTGTGCAGAACATGTTATACTTCAAATATTTCAGTGAAAGTTTTACCTCGAAAGTAAAGCAGTACCAATAGAAAATTCAAACGTTGAGCGCCCTGTCAGCCATCGGTGGCTGACAGTGTCAAATATGATATTTAAAGTCGCGTTAACCATCGGTGGTAGATATAAAATAGGATATAAAACTAAAAATATTACATTTAATGATTGAAAATTTATTAAAAATTTGCTTAATTTTTATTTATTACAGGAGGAATCATTATGGAATTTTAATGGATTTTAAGAATTTGCGTGGCGCTCAACGTGTTAATATTGTGCAAATGCAACAATTACTGCATTCGTTAACTTAAAATGCAAGTATAGAAAAATTACGAAAACTAATTCCTTGACTGAATGTTAATTTTTCATGTTTTCTTTGATGTTATGTTAATACGTATAAGTACGAAAAATAACAATTTTATTTTAAAAATACATATATTTTCTTGCCCTTTATTTAAATATCATGGCACATATAATTTTAAATGTATCACAAGACTGTCTCATTTCATCTTTAATATTCTTGAGAAATACTTAAGCCTACATAGATATACGACTCTGTAAAAAAAATCAAGCAAAAAGTTATTTGAATTATTTTCACATGCCATTTTTCTTCTTCACTTATACTAGTTATCTAGTCAGAGGATTCATCTGACCCTGAATTGATGTGTTTCATTTCTTAAAAAAAAAAAAAAAAAAAAAAAAAAAAACTGGTTAGAATATTAGTTCATCGCTTGTTGTTAGGCTGCCTTGAAAAAAAAACGTGAATCGCTTAATTTGCATTCTTATTTGTTTCAGAATTTAATTATATATTCCTAATCTTTATGACATGTGCGCTTTCAATGCATAAAAGGTTGACGTAATACTTTGAACAATAAAATGACTTGACTGCTGAAAGAAGTTCGCTGTTTTATTTTACTAACACAAATTTTAGTATCAAACTATTTATACTGTCGTTTACTGTAAATTGTAAATTATAATATCGTTAAGAAAGAAGTGAAGCAATGTAGGAATACAGACCAACTGCCTACCCGATAGATCTTGGCCAGAGAAGGATGGGGCATGTCGTGGTATGAATTCACGCAAGTTTCGGAGAAAAAGCACAAAAAATTCTGAACAGCTGGGTGATGGACGCAATGTGCATTCGAACCTGGCATGACCCGTATACCAACTTAGAGAGCAAAACTTCTCGGCTTGTGTTGAAGTCGAGGAAACTATATTTATCCTTTACGTATGAAATTTTCTGTATTTTCGGTTTTTTCAAGTAAGATGATACTTTCAATTAATAAGAAAATATATCCGTTTTTCTCTAAAATGACATAGTATTTCGGTAATTACATAGATTTTGAAATTCGTAGGTGTCTTAATACTTGATCTAGAAGAATATAAATACGTGATAAAATCTGCTGAAAGTCTATCGTAAACGGTTTTTAAAAAAGATGACTTTGTTTATCAATAATTTCTAAGTTAAGATAAAAATAGCATTATGAAAAATTAGACCAAGATTTATAACCTTACGTTAGGTATACTACAATATTGTGCCATTTAATGATACTCTGGTCGGTACAAGAAGCTTTAATTTACATTTTTGTTAGATTACAAATGGGAACTCTAGATAATTATCCTATTATAAAAAAAAAAAAAAAAAGACTAAATGTTAAATATACAAAATATAATATAAGCAAATAATTTTACAATGATTATACATTACAAAAAATGCATAATTTTTACAAAATAATGACCCATTTTTTATTTTAAATTTTTGTATATTTGAAGTACAAGAGACTGTTTATGAGCTTTTTGGCCAATAAACTCATCTTAGCCTTGTACATAAATAAGTACAGATCCTAAACATATTTCCAGAAATTTATTTCACCATACCGTATTTACTTGTAGAATTGCCAACATGTCTAAATTATTCTAGGGCAATGTTAATAATCGCTTTTTCTTCAAAGCACTGTTTTTGTAAAGTGATTTTCTCCATTATGTAACTACGATTAAATAAGAAAATTTATTCTTCAAAAAATTGATATGGAAAAAAAGCGAGTGCTGATGATGCTTCAAAATAAATTATAAATGTTGGCAACTCTGTATATGTTCGACATCACCTGTAATAAAATTTTATTTTATTTACTTTTAGAACAACAATTTTATTTTCTACTTTCATTGACATTATTTTTTTTTATTCTGATTTATCAATATACAGTTATCATAGCTTTAACAGTATTCGGAAAGATTCCGACCTTTCTATTATCAGATTTGAAATCTTTTAGACCTTCCTCACTAAAAATAGACTCTTTATTGAAACTTGGACATACAGATTGGCTCAAGAAAATAAAACATAAAAAGGGCTAACCCTCAAGGCCGCCAAAAAAAGTTACAAGCATGACGTCATGCTTCGCTTGGCCTACACTCACCTTCATCCTCTAGTTTCTGCTGACAGGCAGATCTCCCCACACATACATTCACAATATAACATAAAAAGATGAAAAAAAATATATAAAGAAAAGTACTAGCGAAATTGTTCTGTCAATTTCCTCTTTCTGCTGTGCTGAAAAACATGTCTGTCTTAGACACCCATTTCTTTTCTTTAGAGTGCTGTTGGTTGAAGAAGATGCCACTGACCCCCAGTACTTGTCTCCCCCATACGTACTATGTACAAAAAATCGAGGGCATGATGACAAGAATATTAAAAGTTTTGCTCCAACAATACATAGCTTCTTCGATATGTTTACACTTACCATATTCGGTATAAGGAGTTCTTTTTTTTTTTTTTTTTTTTTTTTTTTTATCGATAGATTTTTTATACACGAGAAGATATAAATGCTGTATAGATATTTGTAAAATTTATTTATTCTTACTAGATATTCAAGGAATTCCTCTTTTTGTTTTTCATTTTGTTTCTTTTCACATTTTAAAAACTGTTCTGAAAATGCGCAGTTTATGTAATTCGTTAAAGGATGCTGTCATTTATTGCATCACATTTTTCTTTAAATACAGCAATGACTATTCTCAACAGATGATCTCATATGAAAGGAAGTGTTAATCTTGTGATAGTGTAGATAGATATAAATGCCCTTGGGGAAATTACTGTCTCTAAACGTCCATTAAATTTTTTACCATCTTTTTTTCACGGTTTGTGTAGATTGAATGTTAAATGTGGCATTCATTCATCTTTCATTCTTTAAAGCTAAAATAGCTTGATATCAACAGATGTGAATATGTACATAGCTAATTTTTAAATCAGACTTATCATTACTACTTTTAAATGGAAAGCTGTTATTTTTCACGATTAAGTAAATGGTAAATCGTTATAGAAAATGTATGGTATGAAGTCGTCCGGAGAAAATCGGAGAGTTGGTAGTAATGTATACACACACACACATATATATATAGTTTAAATATTATTATTATTTGTTAAACTGATAGAACCTACTCTGTGTTGCTACTTTAAGAAAAAAAAAATTTACATATATTTCAGTTCTTAAATCGTTTGTTATCAACAAATGTTATATATATATATATAGTGGTGCCAAGTTACAACGAACGAAAAATCAATTTCATACCAGTATAAAGAAATATTAAAACTTGTCCTATTAAATCGCAGGCAATAATTACTAAAGAATGCAATAAAATTTTTCTGGCATTAAAATTACGAACAATCCGTAATTACTTGGCACCGCTGTAAAAAGGTGCCAACTCTCTCATTTCTCAAGGAAGACTTCATACCGGAAAGTTCTCAAAAATGATTTGTTTATTGAATCGTCGAAAATATATGTGACAAACCCTTTCAAAAATAATGGTGAAAATTCTTATTTAAAATTCCAAAGGTTGGCAGCTATGAATATATATATATACATATACTAGCAGACCCGGCCACGCGTTGCTGTGACTAAGTTATACGTTGAATTATACGGCTGTAAACTATTTAGTACAGTTAAATTATTATTTACGAACAAAGACGAAAACGTTGTAGCCGATGTAAAAACCCACAGGGTTGAGATTTGAAACTTAGGTCAAAATTTGGAAGCGATTGATAAAAATTTTCGTAGTGTTGATATTAAGCACAAATTAATTTTATTGTAGGGTCCTATAAATTTTAATGGAGAAGTGATATATATTATTTCTAATGCTACTTTGGATAAAATTGCTAAAATGACTAATATATAAATTAAATTCTATTAAAATTCTATTAAAATAAAAGTATAAAAGAAACAGACGATTCTAAAATCAATTTTTATGGAGGAGTGAAATATAATATATGCTATAATGGATAATTTTACTATTAAATGACCTCATCATTTTAAAGAGGGCAACAGCTGTAGTTATAAAAGGGAAAACAATAAGGCTAAACCAGAAAAATAAGTAAATTTGATAAATATTTTAAAACTTTAAAATTGGAAATCTTATGAAATATTGGACATTTAAAGTAAATACATGTATCATTTTAAATACAAAAAGATTTTGGAAAAGTTTAGTGTATTTTAACGAAGTGATGAGAAGTTTTTGAGTATGTTAAAATTTTAATAGTAAATTCAAGTCAATAAAGATGGGAAACATTGAGGATTAAGATAAGAATAATTATAAGATTTAAAAAAAAAAAAAAAAAAAAAAAAAAAACTTTTTATATACCATGCTTTTAAATTTTAATATACTAATAATATACAAATTAAAAGGAAAATGATAAATATTCTATCATAGTTTGAAGTCAAATTTGTTTTCAAATGTCTAAATAAAATATCTGATGTAAGATACTAATATTTTGCAGCGGAATAGATTTCATTTCTGTCATCCTTGGCGAAAAAAAAAGAATATCGCCAAATTATCTGGCGAAAATATTTAATTCCTTTCAAAAATCATGGTTATTTTAACAACTTATATTAAAAGAGTAATGAATAATATGAAACAATATTTCGTACAATACATATTACATGTCATACATACGTACAATGAATAATACATATTACATTTCGTACAATGCATACATCTGGCATGTATATTTTCGTGTTACGCTTTTGATCGCCAAATAATAATAATAATAATAAAAAAAGCCAAGGGCGACAGAGTTTAAAAATTTAAAATTAAAATTTTGTCAATTTGACAGCAAAATAATTCAATCTAACACCCGCGATAACTAATACATATAATACTAATACACTAATACTAATACATAAATTTCCTCGATTTTTAATAATTTCTTACAAAAAATCCAGTGGGCAATTAATATAGGAAATCTTTTTCTTGGCTGCACAGACGGTCAGTGAGTCACACTTCGCTTGCGTATAGAACTCATAGATATAGTATAGCATATATAGAATAGAGTGATCATTGGGGAGAAAAAAGTTATTCCTTTTCATTTGGGAAAAGACGACGTTTTTACCAAAATATGGCCGTCTTTCCCCGAGTGAATACACACGGGAATACATACTAATATTTTAGCAAATAAAATTTATGAATAATTTATTTGCTAAAGGGGAATGGAAGACTCCAGATACAGTTTCAAATTCATATTTCTTTCTTTCTTTTCTTTTTCTTTTTTTTTTCTTTTTCTTTTTTTTTTTTTTTTTTCAATACCACTTAATGGCTGTTTCCAAAGCTTTTATTTTTTATCTTTTTTCGGCATCAAAAATCTTTCTACGATAACATGGGGATGAGAGATCTATATATATTACTATATCTATGATAGAACTACATTAGCACTTTATCAATGTGTATAAAATCTTTAAATTGATTATGACGTCAATTTTCGTGAGATGCATAATTTAACTTTTTATAATTTTTTAACGTTCACGTTTGATTAAATGTATTTATTTTTATGTCGAAAGAAAATGAACTCGTATTTTTTTTTTTTTTTTTTTTTTTTTTGGCAACAATTAAATTAATGGAACTCACAGATATTTTGGAGCAACTTTAATAAAGGTCTATAATTAACAAATAATTGCAATAAAACAATATTGTGACAATAAATTGAGATAAAAACTATCCTATCTCTCAAGTTGGATCAAACTGCACACAGTGTGCAAAATTTCATCAAAATCAGTTCCTTAGTTTAGGAGTTTACCCCGGACAAACATCGTGACACGTAATTTATATATATATACAGATTAAATTATAAAGTTTTGATCAATGAAGCACAAATAAGTAAAAAACAGGATTAATTTCACTGTATTATCTTCATTATAATATGAATTCAATTTACACTTCAGTCTAAGTAACACGTGGCCGGCTATGCTAACACCAAAAATTAAAAAAGTGGAAATAATTGAATTATACGAAATTTATTAATAGGTTAAAAAGTTGAAGATTCTTTGTGTAGATGGCAGCACCAAATATATTTCAGCTTTCATTTCAACCCAGTCGAAAGGTATCGACATCTGTTAGAATCATTTGGAGTTAACAGATAATTGTGACTGTCAAATAATAACAGACAAATAATTAGCAATAAATTAAAATTGCGACTATAATTTGAGATTTAAACTATCCTATCTCTCAAGTTGGATCGAACTGCACATGGTGTGCGAATTTTATTATAATCGGTTAAGTGGTTTAGGAGTCCATTGAGGACAAACATTGTGACACGAGATTTATATATATTAAGATATACATTTAAATTGGTAAAACCTACCCAGTGCTTGCACTTTATTACGAAACAAAATATCCATTAATTATAAAATGATAAATCGTACTGAAAAAACTATAATTGTATTTACAGGAAATTAATATAAGTTTTGATTATAATGAGATCAAATTACACAGCTACCAACTCTCCCGTTTTTCCCGGAAGACTTCACAACTGAAATTTTCTGTAACAATTTTTAATTGATTTAATCGTAGAAAATATATGTGCCAGGTTTATTCTTCCAAATAGTGGTGATAAATCTGATTTAAAAATTCGAAATGTTAGCAGCTATGACATTAGGCTTTCAGATTAAACTTATTCTTCAGCTTTGGTTTTACAATGTTTGCATCTGACCTTCGACATTTGAAAATGCTTCTTTAGAAAAATAGTAAAAAATTTCTGTTTAACCCTTTGAAGGACAGCAAGTGATGCATTTTATACCACATAATTTTAATTCAGAACTACGAAACTCGTCTAAGAGATTTTCCAAAAGTTTTACTTATATAACTCTGCGGAAAAATTCCATTTAATTCTTTTGTTGTGACCTTGTTTGTTCTTAAATCCTGGTGTCTTTTGATATTATTTTTGGAGTACCGATATTCTTTTACATAAATTTCCACCTGATTTAATTATAGAAAACTGCTCCATAATCTATAAAAATTTTCTATAAAAAAATATCGGTATTCAAAAATCGGAACAATCATCAGCTATTATAAGTGTTTCTAAATATTTCATAGGGGAAAAGTCTTGATTTCTCGACGTGTTTAAAAATACTTACATATTAAGTAATATTTAATATAATAGGAATTGTGATTTTCCTTATTCGCATAAAAATTATTCTACTTCTGAAAACAATTCCTCTTTCAGTAAACCAATATCATTAGTGGCGATTTTTAATGATCTTTACACCTCAGACAAGAACTAAAAATAATCTAGTCTAAAAATGCAATTTATCATTATCTTACAATTTGTATCCTGACAATCGCCCACGCTCGACCTTCTCTAAAATTGTCTCTAGATAAAAAGCTGGGAGTCAGTATTAACTGAAACAATATAAGAACCTGTGCATTTTTATGAAGACTTGTTTTATATTTTTAAATAATTTATGGTACTTTTGGTTATCGAAATATTTATCATCCTTCTTCACAATCTTCTTTCAAACATAAGCAGTATTTCTTCTTATTATTATTTTTTTCTTTTAAATCACTCTTTTATGTTTCCTTAAAACATTTATACAGTTTTTCAAACGTCGAATAAAATTTCACCGATGCATTCACGACTATTTGGTCCTACCAATACCATGAGTTGTTCTGTTCTCAAAGCTGGTAGACGGGAGGTGCCGGGTTCAAAACCTGATCGCTCTCGTTGGCTTAGCTATCCGGAGATTTCTACGGTTTTCTTCGAAACTCTCGTGAATATGGAATAGAAACCCTTAGAAAAACCAACACGGAAGGCATTCCAATCAGGCTGAAATACCCGGAGGAAACAATCGGCCCTAACTCGCATACCATTACTACCACGACCGTTTAATAAAATTAACTACGAAAATGTCGCCAATAGAATTTTTCCATTTTCAATGCGTTTTACTGTCGACTACGTCAAAAGATTCTCCTTTATAGTGTTTTCATCTTATAGTGAGGGTTTTTTTTTTTTTAGGACACTTACAGGGAGGAGAAATTTTCGCCTGTTTTGTTACCACTGTTTTTCTTACAGAAGTCTTTAAAGCAATATGTCGTGATTATAAACAGGATAGAAATTATTGTATAAAAATAGTGGTCGTAAAAAAGTCATAAGTTTCTCATTTCTGAAAGTATATTAAAAAAAAAAAAAAAAAAATGCGGAGACTGTGACCTCCAGTTGTACATTTATAATCTTTGCTATAGCGCTAAGCAATTAATGATAATCATGCTTTAGTATTGTATTATGTTTTAAAAATTCGATTATATTTTAAATATGTGATCGATTTATTAAAAATAATTTATAATTGATAGAATTGAACTCACGTATAAATTCAGAAATATGTTTTTATTTATTGCAGGTATAAAAATCAAAAGAACCATGAGAGGGTCTCAGTGTTTATTAAAATTTGAATACCTTATTAAAATTTTAAAAATATGTAGCGTTTGCTGCGGTTCAATTTTTTTAGCAAATGGGGTTATATGTAAATATGTAATTAAAAAGATTATGTATAAGAACTTAGCACAATAGTAAAAGCTTTAGAGAAAAAATTCAAGGTTATAGAGAAATTGAAGGAAAGCAACATTTTTATAAACATTAAATTCGAATTTATTCTTTTTTAGTCTTGATTAAACCAGACATTTGAATTTAATATCAAAATCTAAATCGATTCCTTATGAATTGTAACACTTTCGCGACCGCATCTTTTTGTCTTTTTGACAGTAAAGTCCACCTGTGGGCATTATTCTTCCAAGTTACAATATTTCAGAACAAAATTTTGGATATTCAGATTCATATTACAAATGGATATACATTATAATTATATTCTTTCTAATCATAGTATTTATATCCATAGTATATTGGTTGTACAAATATGAATATTGCGTATATTTTTAAGAAATAAATGACATACAAATTGCAAAAGAAACGCCCACTGGCGGAGTTACAGATTTTCAAATGACGTGAATCTACGTCAGCGGCCGCAAAAGTGTTAAGAACATTTTACAAATAAGTTTTTCTTCTTTAAGAGCTAGTATCATGTACTCGCAATTTCTAAAATGAAGTTTATTAATGCAGGGGTTGAAATTTGGCGCAGAACTCATACCGGCATTTGTTTAAAATTTTTCTCTACTTATAAAAACGTTGGTTTAAAAGAAGAAAATTTTGTTTCATAAATATCGGTATGAGTTCTGCGCCAAATTTCTACCCCTGTTAATAAGGAGGGGAAAGGGTCGTTTGTTTTTAATTTTTAAGTTAAACTAAATAGTGTAAATTTTAAATTTTGTATCTAATAAAAAAAGAACTTAAAAAAGTTATTTATAATATTACATTTATTTTTATCTTTTATTCTTTTTTAATTACTCACTAACGATTTAATTTTCAAAATATCGTACCATTGTTAAAATCGAATCTTATGCGTTGTGATATATAAATGCAGATATACCAACATTTACATAGCTGCCATTTCTACCGCACTTGGCGGGAGACTTCGTACCATATTTTTTAATAGTAAATATCAAGATATTCGCAAATCGTTAATATCACACGTTTCTATTAAAAAATCCAGAAAGTAATATACTTTATTTTAAAAATGTAAATGTCGTCAGCTGTGCATTTCTAATCCATTCCGAAGCACTGTTAATACCCAGGATTTTTTTTACCACTTTTTTCGAAGAGTAATTTTCTTTTTATTTAATCGTAATTACATTTCGGAGGAAGTCACTCGACAAAAAAGTTGTGTGTGGCGGAAAATGCCGTGTACTAATAATGCTTTGGAATAAATTAGAAAAGTTAGCAAAACTATAAATAATTAAAACCATCATTTAATTTTTTCAAAATTCAGTCATTCTCCCTTTATATAAAACAGTTTTTTTTTTTTTTTTTTTTTTTTTTTTCCCATTATAAAGAAAATGTAAAATGTGGAGTAAACCAACTAATATAAATTCAGTCATCTCTTTTCAAATTCATGGAAAGTACCGCACTTCCTTTCTATGATTGGAATGTAAATATGAAGCATCAAGCCAAGCAAAACAACAAGATATATCCGCAAGCTTCTCCAAAAGACTTCAATAACGAAACAACGGAAACAGTAGATTTCAGTTTTGTGGCGAAGAAAACGTTGCATTTAAATCTTTGTCTGAATCTGTTGTCGTAAAACTAAGTGTCGTAAGTCACCTTCAAAAAAAGGAGAGAATGTTGACTCCAGTATTTTATGGTCTCTTCATGAGGGAAACCCATTCTCCAGAGTAAATATAACCTTAAAAGTCTCAGTGACTCTGCATTTTGAGTGAGTGCGATGGCGGACGATATATTTACTTGCGCTCGCAGTTTAAATTACAAGATATCTTTTACCTTGCTGAAATAACTTAAAAGAAAAGCCGTTCTGATAAGGTCATTTTAAACGGATGTACTTTATTGATATTCACACGTTATAAGTAAAAGGAAATACATTTAACTGGGTGTATGCATCGTTAATTTTTTATAGCAGGAAATTCAAATGCTGCGAAACGATTTTACTATTCCAATATCAAGGCAGAACTTCTTTTTTTTTATTAGTATTATTTCTCTTCTCAGAATAAAATTCTATTATCAGTGTAAGCTTTTAATAGTTAAAAATAATAGAGTCGTAAATCAGTATAAATGTTTATATCCAATAAACATTACTCTCCAACCTAAGCTACTTTTGAATGCATCCAGATAAAATATAACAACATATATGTTTATATCCATCGTTATAAAACCTTATTCTACAGCCCATGCTTTTGAATACATCAAGATGAAATATAAAAACTTATATATATTTTTTAATATTATTTGATGACAATGAAAGCACATTCTAATAAAACATGCCGATATAAATTTATTGTTTTTAAATATTTTATTTATTTCTTATTGATTTTTTTTTTTTTTTTTTTTTTTTTACTACGTTATGCATTATACCGTAATTTTCTGTGTATAATCCGCAGGTCAGATAAGTCAGTTCTGCACCAGAAATTTTAATTAGCAAACGAGGTTCTATTTGTACGAGCTGTTTCTTCAAAATAATATAGATTTTTGTGTTAAACAAAATTTCTGGTGGAAGAATGACATATTTTAGCTGCGGATTATACGCAAAAAATTACGGTGTATAATTTTGAAAAAAAAAATATTTTATTACAACAAAATTTTGCAAATTTAGCTAACTAACATATTTAGTGTAATTAATTAAAATAAAATAGTGTGTTTATGAATATTCTATATTTTTAATCAACTTTTATAATAAGATACAAAATATATCATTAAAAATGTAATTTAAAATATTGTGCTATTTGATGTTGCTAAAGTATTGACATTATCTCTAAATTGTCTCAATACACATCGAACAGGTAAATTAATTTGTTTATACTAACTTCCATGTCCATCAATTTTTGACACTGGTGAGAAAACAGCAACAGAATATAAATACAATGTTAGTGTCGTGAAAATTCTACTCAATATTTTTTCTCAATATTTTCAATATTTTCCTATTTTTTCATATACACTATGGTTAAATTACTTACAAATATGTGTAATGTTAGTTAATATTTTTAATGTTAGTTCATAACTGAGAAAATTTTTGTAATTTAGTCTATTTTTTGTTTAGTTTTATAAAAAATACCTGTCAAATTGAATAACAAAAACGAAATTATTTTATTTAGATTTTTGTCAATTTTCATTAAACACAATTTTCTTTCATTTTCAAAAAAATATTATTTTAAATATGATCATAGCTACCAACTCGCTCGTTTTTTTTAGGAGACATCAAGCCAGAAATTTCCTATAACAAATTTCAATTTATTTAATGATAGAAAATGAATCTCATAGATTTCTATTTTAACCCTTTAACGCGCAGTGTCCTTGTCAAATACACAATTTCCAACTTCAAAAAATCATTTTGGAATTTTTAAAAAAATTTAAGTTTGTTTACTTAGCGGTAAAAAATCATTTATTTCTTTTCTTTTACCCCTGTTCCTAAATTTTAGTGGCTCAGCGTAATTACCTTGCCCTTAAAAGGGTTAAAACAGCGATAATAAATCAGATTTGAAAAGCAGAAATATTGGTAACATGATGAAGATACATGTTAAAGCTTAATTTTTCTTGCTATTCCACCTTACATAAATCAGATCAATATAGCTGTAAACTTTGTAGCTTTCAACATTAACTTTGAAAATAGCTACAAAAATGGAATGCAATTCCGTGCATGGAACGGTGAGAGCTCTGTCCATTAGATTTACCGCGATTTTTTTTTTTTTTTTTTTTTTTTTTTTTTTACAGGAATCGATTTTTATTAATTTATTTATTTATCGTTTTCGTAGTGCATAAACAATTATTCATAATGTGTATTTAAATTTGCATAATATTTTGTATTACATACATATACATATATATATAGTCTTCCTATTTATCCAACTGGAATTTTTGTGTCATTTACATCTTTTCGTAAATAATTAATACCCGTCTTTTTTGTCTTGCCACTTTTTTTTTTCTTTTGTAAAATAGGGGAAAGTGGGGGAAAATGGAATATCATTTCTATTTGAACTCACCATAATAAATTGAAATATTTTGAATCATTGTGGAAAACATTATTGCAAACTTTGAAGTGTTGTTAATGTGTTTTAAGATTTTATGTTACAAAAAGTAGAGTTTACATGCAAAATATACATTTTTAGGTATTTTAGTGCTAAGGTGTTTCCCTATTCTGAACAGTACGCCCCATCTTTTGGCGTTTTTCTAACACACTGCATTATTTTAGAAAATCATTTTAGGTACTCGTGTATTTTGTAAGAGGAACAGACAAAGTTTTTATTAAAAAAAAAAAAAAAAAAAAAAAAAAAAAAATTACGGGACCCGCAAGCTATGTGTTAAGAAAAAAGGGTTATTTATATCATAACCTATCATAGCCTTTCATAGCCTATCATGGCATAATATCATAGCCACCTAAACTAGATGCCTTCCGCGTGGCTCGGAAACTTGGCACATTTGAAGCGGTAGACAGCGCCACCTGGTACAGATTGTGCGACTTTTTTATTCAACAGCCACCAAAAAATTTTAAAAGTGAGATTTGATATACATAAAATGTGAATAGAATCGAAGAAACGTCGATTACATATATCATATATCACTTATTAAAATTATTGGTGACGGTTGAATGAAAAAGCCACGCAATCTGTACCAGGTGGCGCTGTCTACCACTTGAACTATTGCCAAGTTTCCGAGCCACGCGGAAGGCATCTAGTTTAGGAGGCTATGGTAATATAGACCAAGCAGGTAATATGGAATAGTTATGAAGGGAATATGGAGTACACATTTCCTTAGAGGGTAACATGAGATAGGGGGTAGTACCTTAACATGGAATCATGAATGATTGCAATATAAATATTTTATTTTGAAATTATTATTGAAAATAAACATAGTAGTGAAAAGTTTATGAAAATTCAAGATTTACAAAAATTGCAAATGATATGGAATAGCTGGTATTCAATTCTGCCCGAATTGCCATCATGGAGAATAAATCAACCTCAACCACCTGTTGGTGGAAATAAATTCATGGAAATCAGACTACTAATTAACTCAACTCCCCTGCCAGAAATGATACTAGCTTTTCACTCATTTTATTGTTTCTTATATAGATTACAGAATTCGTATTACTTACTTCCAAAAAGTCAGAATCTTGATAAACTAAAGAAGTTGTTTGTTGAAAGACTGCTCTTCTCTCTGACACAAGGTGAACTACTGTTTATATTTAAGGCGCAGTGAATGCATCTAACGTAATTACGATAAGCTGCAGCTCTATGGAAGTTAGATATAAGGTATTCCATTTTACCCGACTATTCTATATTTCCCACTGTTCCCCTTAATGTTGAATTGTAGGCAGAAGTCACAGCGTTCCTACATTTTAAACGACACGTTCCTACATTTTAACGAGCGTTTTATTGTTTTGCTAATATTATTTTCAAATATTAAATTTTTAACATTATATTATATAGCGTCAAATCCTTTATAAAAAGAATTTAATTTGAAAATCAGTGCTGAAAACATAATAAACGCACGAAAAAATATTGGAAAACGGCGATCCCAAGGAGTGTTAAGGCCGATGAACTACGCAAGGGACCAACACCCTCCGTTGGGATCTTTGGAGAAAACCATGGAAAACTCCGAAAGACGAACGCTACCAGCTTTGAGAACAAAACTTCTCGACCGCTTGTGGGGCACTGTAGCATATTATTCTTCTATTTCACTGTAATTACATATTGGATAAAATTACTCTATAAAGAATGTGGTGTGAAACATAAAGCAGGTTCTAATAATTGCAGGGATGGAACACGGGCGCAGATTTCATACCAGAATCTGTGTAAGAAATTTCTCTACCTATAATATCGTTGATTGAAGAAGTAGAAAATTTTCTTACATTGACAGTGGTATGAATTCTGCGCCCGTGTTCCATCCCTGTAATTGTTCTCCAGAATAAATTAAAAATATTGGCATAAACATTAAATTATCAGAAAATGAATTGATTAGTTCACAAAAATTTATGCGTTTTAGTATTCTTAATATTTAACATTTGCAGAAAAAACTGTACTTAAATAACATATTAAGTAAGTGATGCTAATACTATTTTATTAGGGTTTTTTTTTTTTTTTTTTTTTTTCGTATAATCTGCGGATTACATAAATCAGCTTCTCGTTAGGAGTTTTAATTAACAGACGAAATTACATGTATAAGCGTTATTACTTCGTACATATATAGCGTTGTATGTTGATCAAAATTTCTGGTATAAAACTGCTTTATCTGACATGCGAAATATACGCAGGAAAATGCAGTTCTAATGTAAAAAATCGAAAAATTATTCAAACTTCCTCTAGCATGATAAAGAAGTCTTATAAAAACACGGTCTTGTTTTAGCGTTTAGTTAAATTAAATAATTTTAAATTTTAATTAAAAAGATAAAAATTGATATAACTATATATAGAGTTAATATGATATAATATATATAGAGTTAACAAAATTAGACTGATTGCTAAAATATTTAAATCAATTTTTTCACAAATACGTTATGAAATATCAGTTATAGAAATGTTAGAATAATCTTAAAAGACATATACAATATATAGTCCGTCATTAATTTCCTACAAAATTTTTTGTTTTACTTTTAAATGGGTGTCGACGGTCAAAACATTTTCCCTGATTGTTCCATAAGTATATTTATATAATAATTTTTTACTTACTACTAAAAATCCCGAAGCAAAAATACTGGTGGAAGAATCAGGAAAAAAATTTCGATTGTCGACACCCTGTTTAAAACATATTTTAATAAGCGTAATGGCTTAGGTATACTTTTTCTTTAAACATAAAAATAGCTGAAATGATAAAATAACAATTAAGATTTTTTTCAGATTAAAATAAAAATTTTCAAAAGAAAAAAAAAAAATAAATAAATATGTATATATATATATATATATATATATATATATATATATATAAAATACATAAATATATTTTTTTTTACATAACTATATTATTCGAATTTATATAAGAATACCACTGCCAGGGATGGAAACTTGGCGCAGAACTCATACCACTACTTATGAAACATTTTTTTTTCCCCTGCAGACCAAAGATCGTATAGATAGAGAAATTTTGTAAACAAATACCGGTATAAATTCTGCGCCAAATTCCCATCTCTGCACTGCGTAAAGGCAATACATCAAGCTTTCACTTTGAGAAATACCTTAAAAAATTTTTTGTTGTTAGGTTTTTTTTTTTTTTTTTTTTTTTTCTTTCTTTTGCAAAAAAATTTCCTTACTTTTTGCAAATGACCAACACATCCCGAAACTTGAACCTGTCTGGAGCATTTCGTAAGTTTGTTTGTAATATGAACTTTCTATCGAGGTTGACGAGGGTGGCGGAAAGCAACAAGGAAAAATAAAAAAAAATGAAAAATAAAAAAAACTGCAGTTAATTTCAATAGATCATTCGTATAAGTGAATCTATGCAAATGCACAAGACCGGATACATAAATCGCGCGGTAGCGCCCTTGGCCCAGTTGACACTGGGGGCCCTCCCACAGTCGCCTGTCCAAGGCCCAGGACCATGACGTCATAAACATAGCCTTGTAACTACTCTTTATACTATTATTCGCCTTTGTATATTAGATCATTTGTTTTTCTACGCAGTATTCTTTTCACAATTAGCACTTAATGCACCGAGATTAACTCTTAATAAAATTTTGAGTGACTGACTCTTGTATAATCAATGTTTAATTGTTTTCTTAGTAAATGCCTTACATAGTATTAAAAAAAATGTTTTACTTAAAGAGCATTTTTCAGTACTTTCTGCATACTTATATTTAATGTGGTAATTAATATATCTGGCATATTTAACGTGACTCAGCATTTTTAGTGTTCTTTATTCTGCAACTGAGTGAGCAGGGTTATTTTACAATAGTCATAGCTCCAATACTTCGCGTTCTGCTCTTATTGCGTTTTCTGCTCTTATTGCGTTCTCTTCGACAATAATCGCCAGATAATCGTTGGGTATAGTTATAATTTTCTAATAATGATACAATTATATAGTAAAAACTTAAAGGCCTTACCATTCTTTCTTTTATTTTATAACTAAATGAAGAAATTGAATTATGTTAAAGGTTGCTGACTTTAGCAGAGCCTGATTAAGGGGGAAGCACACATTATTTATAATTACACCGTTATTTTTTAACAAATACTTTCCTCCTATAATAAACAGAAAATTCTCATTAAAAATTATTTAAAAAGAATTCTGGTGTCTAATAACGGTGAGTAAATTGGATTGTTTTACACCGTTCATTTTTTATAAAAAATATTTCCTCGTCAAAGCGTGGAATTTCTATGACATGAAGTAAAAAATAATTGTAAAAATATTCCGGTAAGAGCGGAGATAATGTGTGCTTCCCCCTTAATCAGGCTCTGGACTTTAGCACTTTTTGGCAACCGGGAAATTTCAATAAGGTTTTCTTTATATATATTTTTGTAACAGTTTTTACTGATTTTATAAAATAAAAATTTCTATTAAATTTTCAGGTAGCCAAAAAAGCGCTAAAGTTGACAAATATAAGACTATCGTATATTTCTGTGTAATATCCGCTGGTCAGATAAATCAATTTCAGCCCATCCAGGGCAGGAGGGATGTATTAAAGTCCAACTGCAAAAACTAGCTTGGAAAATTTTTTACAAAATTTTACTCAATGAATATCGAGGAAAAAAATTCAATTATTTATTTTCTTTTAGACTTGATCGTAAATTCTTTTGGCAGTTCGCTTTAAATGAGCAAAATTACCTTGCCCCTAAAAAGGTTAAACAAGAAATTATATTTGCATAGCTGTCAACATCCTAATTAATATTCCGTAGTACTGTTAGTTCTCTCCCCATTTTTTACGACATTTTATTTTTAGAGTAATTTTCTTCAAATGCAGAGTTGCCAACATTTTAATTTATTCCGGAGTATTTTTAGCCCCGCCTTTATTTTATACCATTTTTTCTTTAAGAGTAATTTTTTCTTATTTCATCTTAGTTATATATTGAAGATAATTACTCTATAAATAAAGTGGTACGAAATAAAGGCGGAGCTAAAAATGCTGTGGAATAAATTAACACTTTCACCACCGCATGCTTTTGCCTTTTTGACAGTAAGGTGCGCCTGTGGGCGTTATTCTTCCAAGTTACGATATTTCAGAACAAAATTTTCTATATTCACATTTATATTACAAATGGATATACATTAAAATTATACTCTTTCTAACCAAAAAGATTTGTATCCATAGCATATTGATTGTAGTACAAATACGAATATTGGGTATATTCTTAAGAAATAAATAACATACAAAACTGAAAGAAAAGTTGATAACTCTAATATTCTAATTATACATGAAAACTTAAAAATTTAAATGACCGTAATTTTTCTGCGTATAACCTGATTATGCGCGTTAAATTACGATAATCTCATTCGGTCTCCTTTTTAACTTTAAAAATGTATATCTAGTTGAATGTTTACATATATATGTGTGAATTAATAACTTAATCATCAACTCACTAAATGGTTTTCTTTCCCTTTTATATGAAAGAAAATATCCCTGAATGGCTTTCACGTTTTCTCAATGTGGTCTTTGTAATGCATTTCATCTGCCGTGGGATTATACTTAAATCCAGAAAGAAATCGAATATTTTCTCCTATTTCTGATTTTGCCCTCATGTGATTTATGCTTAGGTTAATAACCTTGTGAATCATCAATTCAACTACGTACAGGCTTTATGACTTCTTGTGACTAGAATGCAGACAACTTGACATATGTATGAAAATACTTATTTGAATAATAAATTTGAACGAAACCATTTTTTTTTTCCTGCCATAACGAAAAAATAATTTAAGACTAGAATTATCCGGTACAAAAAATTGTATTGCAGATGAAACAGATTTTCTAGTGTAATGATATATTCAGTTTTTAGCTAAGGTTGAGGCACAAAAAAAAAAAAAAAAAAAATTATGTTGTGTGATTTATTTTTATGCGCCATTTTTAATGCATGGTTTGTTTTCTTATGTGTCTCCTTTATATGAAACTTTTCTGAGAAGTTTATTTTTTCCTAATCATATTATAGGTATGAGGAACTTAGGTATTCGTGAAAATTTTCGACCTCGGCTTATATTTACGTCTTTACGCGTTTTGAGATGTGCGATATCTTAACCCTTTCAGGGGCAATGCAATTACATCTATTTAATATAAAGTGCCACCAAAATTTGAGAACAGAATTAGATAAAAAGAAAGAAATACATTTTTTCGGCTAACTCAAAAAGGTAAAAAATTATTAAAAATTTCCGAGGTGAATTTTCGAAATTGGGAATTAAAATTAGATGGTGTAAAATATGTACCACCGCCCCTGAAAGGGTTAAAATCACAAAATCAGTACAGTGTCCATTTGTACGTTAGTGTATTAGTTAAAATGACTTATTAGACTGTGTGAAAATACCTCATAAATGAACGATCGTGAAGAGGTCGGACCAGTTTAAAATATCACTTATGACGCTGGCAAGAACCCTATTTAATTTCAACATTTGAATTTAAAAAATTCGTAAGTTATTCCAAATTACGATTTTCATGGATAAAAGGACAAAATTTCGCGTAAATGTGCATTATAAAGTTTATCGTAAAGGTCGTTGGCCAGTTTTAAAATATCGTTTATGATTCTGGCATGAACATTATTCATTATGTACATTTTATTTTTTATTTTAAGAACTTCGTAAATTATTTTAGCTTAATATTTTCTTAACATGAGAGATTAGAGCAAAATTTCGCATAAATTTTCATTATGATGATTATTTTAATCCTAAACTTGTCCGAAGAGTTTTAAAATATCATGTATCATAATGGTATTAATATTAGTGTATATCATCATTCTACTTTAAAAGTTTTTTAAGTTCGAAATTGAATTCGAAATAAATAAAAAAAATTTCGTAATACGGCAGAATAGGTCAATATTTCATGAAAACTTGCATTATGGGAATTATTGCATCGGAAAAAGTAAGGAGTTTCTTAAAAACTAAAACACTAAACTAACTCTAAAAAATTAATCTGAAATTAGGATAAGGTAAATGCATCAAAGTACGGAAGAATAGCCCAGTGGGTGGGTCATTTCAGTTTCTACTGTTCCGGCTAATCGTCCGAGTTCATTCCTCTTAACATGAATATAATATGACAATTTAAAAGATCACACTAAACGATAGTTTTTACAGCAGAATGTGCTGGCACCCATTTTTGCCAGCACATTCTGCTTTTAATCCTTCCAGGGGCGGTGATATATATTTTATACCACCTAATTTCAGTTCTCAACTGCAAAAATTCATCCCAGAAATTTTATATAAAATTTTGCTTTTTTACCTTATCTGAAAACATTCATTTATTACTTTACTTCTAATCTTGATCTCAGACTCTGGTGGCAGTTGATTTTAAATTAACTTAAATTCATTGCCTCTGAAGGGGTTAAACCCTTTAACGTTCACTACTTAATTTATTTTAAAAAATACGAAACTAATTTTAAAAATGGCTTTTAGACACATAGCTAATCATAAATATTTAAAAAATAAAAAATTAGCATTGTTCTTTTTCGAGAAATTTTCGGTTTGAAACATCTGTAAGTAAACCTTATTAAATTCAAATAATATTTAATTTAATAAATAAATCACTTTATAAGTAAACATTATCGACAACAAAAATTCGTTAAAATTTGCATAGATCCCAACATTTCAATTTATTCAAGAGTATTTTAACCCTTTGCAGCGCAAGGTAATTCGGTTCATTTAAATTACACTGCCACCGGAATTTACTAACACAATTAAAATAGAAGAAATTTTTTATTTTCACGTTAAAAAAAAAGAGCCTTTTCTGCTATGTTATAAATGTAAATTTTTGCTAAAAAATTTCCCGGATGAATTTTTGCACTTGAGAATTAAAATTCGGTGTTCCATCAGCGGGAACACTGCGACTGAAAGGGTTAAATAGAGTAATTTACTGCTAAAACATCTGTAAAGACAGTCTATTTTATAGATGTTTCTATTGTAGATTTTTTATTTTTAATAGCGGAATATGCTGGCACCCATTTTGTCAGCACATTCTGCTGTAAAAACTGACGTTATTTTTTTTTACAGTGATATATATAATGGGGAACTGTGCCAGAGCCTGATTAAGGGAGAAGCACACATTATTTATACTTACACCGTTATTTTTTAACAAATACTTTCCTCCTATAATAAGCAGAAAATTCTCATTAAAAATTATTTTAAAAGAATTCTCGTGTCTAATAACGGTGAGTAAATTGGATTGTTTTACACCGTTCATTTTTTATAAAAAATATTTCCTCGTCAAAGCGTGGACTTTCTATGACATGAAGTAAAAAATAATTGTAAAAATATTCCGGTGAGAGCGGAGATAATGTGTGTTTCCCCCTTAATCAGGCTCTGAACTGAGCGGAGCCAATCTATGCCAACTAGTTTCGATGGTAGTAGAAAAGTAACGTTAAATATACAGTTGGGTTCAAGTTATAGCTATCGTAATCTCTCTTTTCTGCTAGTTTCTATATTATCTATTAGCCAAAAAATACCGTGTTTATACCTTGTACAGGACTTGGTTGCTAATAGTAACTTGAAATCAGTTCAAGTTAGAAGTTCTAATTTGTATAACTGTGAGTGTATAGTACGAATGTAATTGTATAGACCTTACTACTTTATCGATATAGAAAAATTCGGGCATTTTATTTTACCATAACCTCTCTCTTATAATAGTGGAAATTTGTATTTTCCTATCAAAATAAAAACGATAAATTTTATTATTATACAAAAATTTATTGATTAAAAATTGGTTATTTACTATTTAAAATAACAAAATTCGTTTCAGTAGTCACACGTTACTGTTTGTCATATGTGACTTGCTATTTCGGATAATTATATGGTAAATAAAATGATTTTGTTCAATAAATGAAGTTTAACTAGATATATGCTTCACCTAAATTTGGTAAGTGATTTTAAATCTAAATGGTCTTTTCAAAAAGCATGATGCTGTTTACATAGTTGCCAAATCTTCCGTTTTTCCCGAAAAATGTATTACTATTACTTTTTAATATAAATTTTTAGTGCCTTCATTTCCGGCATATAACGCAGTCCAGACACATTCGCTTCACACTAAAAAGTTCATTTAAAAAAATATATTATTTTTGTGTTTGGTACAAATATAACTCTTAGTTAAAATTCCAGGCATCAAACTGCTTTGTCTCAGATTCCAACATTTTATATTTGTCCGTAATGTTGTTAAAACCCGTTCTTTTTTTCACACTTTATTTGTAAAATAATTTTCTTCAATGCGTAATTTCGATTGAGTATGAAAAAAATTACTCTGCGAAACAAAAAAAAAAAAAAAAAAAAAAAAAATGAAATAAAGACGTATACCATACGTGCCATGGATAAAATTAAAAAGCCAAATTTCTAGCAATTGCTTGCGGTTATAATAGCATTGAAAAGTACTATTCGAAAATAGTGGTGGTTATTAAAAAATAAATAAATAAAATAAAATAAAAGTTGTCAACTATATGTTTAAAAGTTGGTTTCTGTTTAGACTACTGATATAAGAATGCATTGAAGTTTTTGAAAAAGTGTTTATGTGATCGATAACTAACTGAACTAGTTTTGATAAGGATTTAATTAACAAAATTCTCACCGATAGAATATTGAAGAAAAATTCTCATTTTTCTTTCTTTTAATTTTACATATTGCCATGACAATTCAAAATTTGGTTGAAGCCTTTGCAGAGCTGCTAACTCTCTGGGTTAATTCATTCCGCTATTCTTTTAAAGTTATAATTGGCTTGTTGAATCACATAATTTTTGCTAAAATATAAAGTGAATATTTATATAAAAAAAATTATTGGTATTCAAAAATCCGGTAAGTTGGCAAATATTTTACCGTTAGTTCAAAAAGTTTGCCATTGTTAGACAATTAAAGTCAAATTTATTGTAAATGCTTCCATTTTTAGCGTTATTATTAAAGCATTTGCCAGTATTATCACTTTTACACAGTGTTGCCAGATTGGGGACTTTTTTATTCAATATTCACCAGAAAATTTAAATTGTAACGGCTGCCTAATAACTTCGAAGATTAATCTTCTATTATTTATATCAAACATCACTTTTCAAAATTATTGGTGACAGTTGAATGAAAAAAGTCCCCAGTCTGGCAACACTGCTTTTATACCTCAATGCTGTCATTTACTAATCGGTCTGTATATAGTAAACAAAATAGGTACAATAAATTACAACATCAAAAAATTCGTTCTTTACTTATTGTTTTTTTTTTTCTGTGTGTGTATGTGTGCTAATATACAATGCATTATCAAAGTTTACAAAACAAATGCAGTTTTAACCAATACAATAAAATTAAACATATTTTCCTCATACAGCTAACATTTATTTTTTAATATAAATAAATTTGAATTAAATCTACTTAAATTGCAGGGACGGAACACGGGCGCAGAATTCATACCACTATGAATGTAAGAAATTTTTCTACTTCTTAAATCAACGATATTATAAGCAGAGAAATTGCTTAAACGGATTCCGGTATGAATTCTGCGCCCGTGTTCCATCCCTGAAATTGTCATCTTCAAAAATTGAAACTAGTATACACAATTAAAGTTAATTAGTTATCTTTTTTATTAAATATTTTGTTCTAATTCAAAAAATGATTTATATTATCATAGGAGGCGTAGAAAATGATTTATAATTTATAATTTATTCCGGAGTACTGCTAGTACACTCCGTTGTTTCACACCACTACTTTTTAAAGAACATTTTTCTTCTATTTCATTGCAATTACATATTAGATAAAATTTCTCTTCAAGCAAAGTGGTGTGAAAAAAAGGCGGATACTGACTCCAGAAATTTTATAAATGTTGCTGGATGTGAGAAATAACTTCAGCTGAGGGGGAAAAAACGTTCTCGATAAATTAATAAATTTTTGTGAAACAAAGTTATAGCTAAACTAGCCAGTAAAAGTTAGTTTACGTTGAAGTTTATAAAACATTTATTTATTTTTATTTATTTTTTTTCTATTTCTTTCTTAATTAATATGCATTAGTCAATAAAGAAACGTTTAGTAATAATAAAATATTATTTTAAAAATACCTCGTGTAAATTGACAATAATATCCCTTTTATTGTTTAGTTTATCAAAACATTTTCTTCCCTTTACATTAGAAAAATATCCAACTATTCTTGTGATAAATACATTGTATTTTAATACATGAAATACAAACGATATTTCTTCGAAGGAATTTAGAATTTTGCATTTCATGTTTTATTTTCCAGCGTTTAAAGATTTTTTTTTTTTTTTTTTTTTTTTTTTTAAGGATTAATTTGTAGAATTTATTTTTTAAATGCAATGTTATTTTTCCATATGGCTTAGCTTTTACTATTAAAAAAAAAAAAAAAAATCATAAATTTAAATTTATATAATACTTTAATTTATAAGCTATTAGTTTCATATATATATATATATATATATATATATATTTAAATCTAATGTTTAATAACTATCACTGCAAATTTCAAATCAATATTATAGCGAAATGTTTCTTCTTAATCAATAGATTGCAAAAAAAAAACAACAAATGATAAATGATTACAAAAAACTTTAAATTTTATGTAAAGCATAGTTGGAAAAATAGCATTCCATTCCTACCATTGTAAGCTATAAAATGTAAATTCCAACCATTTTCGAAAAAGAAAGAAAAATATACTAAATTTATTCTTCGGATGCTCCAGCGGAATTTTAAATTTGTAGACCTTCAAGATATGCCATCCTGCAAATCCCAACTGTGATGTTAGGCATATTTGAGGAATAGTCTTGACTACTAAAACCTGGTACAGAAAGATTATCGGGGCTATGTTACTATAAAATAAAGTAATGTCTATAAAGTGAAGCCTGCAGCAGGGATATTCTACTAATCTCTTCTATCACGCGGGTCATAAATATGTGGATCCATGTGATATTTTATGTATCGCCTTGCACATATGTCGTTTTCCTAAACAGCTCGTGACTCATTTAGCACGGGAGGGCTTAGGCGAGAGAGGATGAAGAAAAATGAAAGCAAAATAACGGTTATTTTCTTTCTTTAAGAAATGAATGAAAGCCAGACTTCATGTAGAAGTAATGTAAGACCAAGCTACGTGATAAAACTGCCGTAACAGGTTTTTCTTACTTTTCTCGCATAATTAATTGAAAGAATGTTCTGGTGAAGAAGAAAAAAATAAAAAGAGCATTAAAATTCGAAAAAAAAAAAAAAAAAAAAGTCGTCTCCTCTCTCCCCCTTCAAAAATAGAAATATCTTACCCCATTATAGCTTCTGCCTACTCCCGTTTTTACTCATTTTCTAGGGCACTAAGTTGGCCTGCCATTTCATCTAATAATTCTTCAGCGCCCTCCCAGAAATTTATGACGGTGTGTGATCGGGCGAATATTAGTTCCATAAAAGAATAGAATGGAAGGTGAGAGAGGATTGGAGGGGTACAGAGAGCGAGGAAATCGTCTGACGACAGAAAATGGGACGGGATTCGCGAAAAGTCTTCAGCGGTGATGAATTGGGTGACGAGAGAAAATAGCCGACATTAAAAGACTTGGAAAAACCGCTTTACATCAATAGAGCAGTTCGCTTAGGTTTATAGTTTTACCTTAAAAAATTTATAAACATACTTCTGTATAAAGAACAAAGTATTTATTATTAAAATACATATTAATTCAAAAAGGGTTATTGATTCACCATCCTGATTTAGCTTTACATATTCAGAAATTAATGAGAGGGGTTTATATTGTACCACTACGTTCATTTTATGCATATTAAGGATAATTAGAGCGAGACTAACGGCTTAAAGTGGATTAGCTAACCAGCCCGACATATTTAGTATACAGAGCTGCCTACTTTTTAATTTATTCCATAACATTGTTAGTACCCGCCTTCTTTTCATACCACATTTTTAGAAGAGTAATTTTCTTTTTATCTAACCGTAACTACAGATTGTAGTAAATTATTACAAAGAAAGTGGTGTGAAAAAATGCGGGTACTAACATTTTTATCGAAAAAATTAAAAAATCAGCTAACTTAATTTGCCACTACTATCTATCTATCTACCTATCTGTCTCTATTTATCTCTCTCTCTCTCTCTGCCTATATATATATATATAACTTTTGTTTTACTAAATTGTTATTTCTAAGTTGTACAGAAAGCTGGAACTGCAACTTTCCATAAAATGCTATTTTTTTTATTACAAATACTTTCAATTTCTTTTCTAATAAAGATAAAACATTTTATGCAACAAGCTCTTTTCTCATCCTCTCTTTTCATTTCCTGGAAATAATATTTCCGAATAGTTATAACAGAAAAATATCTTTTAACGAAAAAAAAAAATTCTGTAAATTTTTTTTGTTCGTTTTAAAATCACAAGGGAGATTCATAATTGTGCTTATCCCCAAACTTTTAATTGCCCGAGAGAAAGAAATACTTGACATTTATCAAGCAAAAATCAGCAAGTACATTTTAACTCTGCTTGCTGAAGCATAAACTTTCCAGAGAGTTAAAAAAAAATCATATTCAATTTATGAATCAGATTTAATGTATTCATACATTGTTATTTTTAATAAGCGGAAAAAAACTTCTTAAAAAGATAAATTTTAAGTGCTTTTGTTTCATAAAAAGCTAGTTTTCATCGTAAGTGATATTTTTATATTGTTTAATTAAATGCTTAGCTAATCCGCATTGGTAAAAAAGTATTTCATCGATTTTTTTTTTCTTTTCTTTTCCATGTTTGCATTTTTTTCATTCGAGTGAATTATATCTGAAAAAAGTGTACGCTAGTAATTTATTTAATAATTTTTACTAGTGTTAGAATATAAAACTAAACGTTAATTTATGATTCAAGAAAAAAGTTATTCAAAACAGAGCAGTAAATAAGATTTGAATGCATATTTAAAAAAAAATACTCAGTATTTATTAATTCCCATGTGATACCAAAGAATAGTGGATTAATTTTTGGATATTAGGAGTTTTTTCATGTTTGTTAGTTGTTAGAAATATCCCATGAATGGCATAAAGAATGAAATTTTATTAAATATTGGTTATATATATTTTCTTTTTTTTTTTTTACAGATTAATTTCATTTTCAAGAAAGCCTGAATCGCACTTTCTTCTAACATGTAAAATTCCTGACAATGTATTATGCATATCAATTATTCTCCGAATTCGTCAAAAGTCAGAAGCATTGTTTGTAGTCAGAAAGTTTTTTTTTTTTTTTTTTTTTTAAGCATGCTTTTCAACATTATTTACGACATAATTGCACAAAACATTTTCTGTCCTTTTTACATTTGTTCTTACATTCAGAGCCCGATTAAGGGGGAAGCACACATTATTTATACTTACACCGTTATTTTTTAACAAATACTTTCCTTCTATAATAAATAGAAAATTCTCATTAAAAATTATTTTAAAAGAATTCTGGTGTCTAATAACGGTGAGTAAATTGGATTGTTTTACACAGTTCATTTTTTATAAAAAATATTTCCTCGTCGAAGCGTGGAATTTCTATGACATGAAGTAATAAATAATTGTAAAAATATTCCGGTGAGAGCGGAGATAATGTGTGCTTCCCCTTTAATCAGGCTCTGCTTATATTAAACCCAAGAAATATCCTCAGGGGTGAAAATTTGGCACAGAACTGATACCGGTAATTATGAAAAAAAAAATTTTTTTTTCTTCTTAAACTAATGCTTTCATATTTAATAAAAAAGCACCACAAAACTGGCGTTGTAAAAATATTACTTACAAACTTTGAATAAACACCATAAAATGCAATAAACTCGCAACAATTGTTTCGGGTCGCTTGCCGCTTTGAATGCAGCACTCGGGCTTACTTTATTCGCTTGATGAAGCGTCGTGTGTTTTTTCGACCCGAAACAATTGTTGCGAGTTTATTGCATTTTATGGTGTTTATTCAAAGTTTGTAAGTAATAATGCTTTCATAAGTAGAGAATTTTTTTAAATATAATATCGGTGTAAGTTCTGCGCCAAATTATCACCCCTGTGTACTAAAAAGCATAAAAAAAATTTCGTTAAATGATAATGAATACGCTTTTTGTAAAAGAAAAAAGATAAGAAACACAATAATATGCATAAACGCTTATCAATAGTTTCGGTTTGAAAAAGTAACCACAACTCTTCATCAGGCGAAAAAAAAAAAAAACGGAACGCACGAGTGCTCGATTTCCTTCTAATATTGATAAACTCGCATCATCATAAAAGTGCCGTATTATCTGGCGTATAACGCACAGGCTTGTTAAATCAGCTACACACCGGAAATTTAAATTTACAGTAAAAGCTACTTTTTAGCAAGCGTTTGTTTCTTATAAATATACTTTTAATTGTAAATTAAATTTTCTGGTAACTCACTTATGTGACCTGTGCGTTATACGCCGAAAAATATGGTAATTAAAATTCATTTTGGAGTATTCTATAAAACGTACTTTAAGGAATTATAAACGCATACAATGTCTATAAAGTACAAAATTACAAAGTAAGTTGGTAAAATTTTTGTCATAAAACCGTATTTTCCTGTGTATAATCAGCAGATGTGCTAAAACAATTTTACACAGGACATTCTAATTAATAGACAAAGTCAATTTTAAGTGACGTTTTGTTTCGTACAAATAGTTACCTTTCACTGTAAATTCAATTTTGCGATGTAAAATTGTTATGTCAGACCTGTGTCTTATATGCAAGAAAGTACGTATGCAACAAAAAGGATATGAATAATGTTTTTTCGTCTGTAAAATATTCAAAAATACTTATACTTAAAAAAAAAAAAATCTTTCTTAGACAATATTTTTGACACAGTGTCTGAGAGGAAGATTTATTTAAATTATGTGTGTTTATTTTGAATATATTAACGCTTCATAAGTTGAATCTTCACTAATTTAGACTGGTTTTGAACGCTAAAGAATCCTGTTTCAACCTTAAACTTAAGGTGACCCGCCCTAAATTGCATATATTAATAGTTTACGACTAGTTAGGTGAACCGGATATTTCCTTCAGGTTACTCCGTTCTAAGTTCAAATTGACTACCAATTTGAACTTAGTTTGTTATCAACCTCAATTGCCTCTCATTTCGTCTCCAAATTTTTTATCTTTATGCTCTTATGACTTCACATTATTTACATTTCTATTTGATAGCATTTAATTTTTTAAATAAATGCATAGTTTCACGTGCAGCTTATATCTTGATTTACATTTATTTAAATCTTGAACGCTAACCATTTGGCTACCAGATCGGCACCGTCAAAATAGAAATTGTAACATAACATGTGCGAGTTGCCAAGCTCCCAAATAATCATTGTAATAATTATGTAATCATTATAAAAATGGCGTAATTATCAATATTTTAATATTTAATTGCGACTAATTAACAGTAATTGTAAAAACCAAAACTAAATTTGGCCTATCTACTGACAAAACTCTTTCATTTAAGAACCAAAATAAAGTAAACATAGGTTTCTCATACGAACTGACCAAAAATAGGCCTTATCTTTTAAATATATAGATAAATCTCCGTTCTTTATGGCAAAAAGTAATAAACCAGGCTATGTTGTATAAGAAAAACGTTTTCTTTAATTGTTGTTCACATTTACCGTAATTTTCGGCATTTAATCTGCAGGTAAAATATGTCATTCCTCCACCAATAATTTTATATAATAGAAAAATCTGTATTATTTGAAAAAAAAAAAAAAAAAAAAAACAGCACGTACAAATATAATTTTCTTTGTCAATAAAAAATTCTGATGCAAAACTTACTTTTTTGAAATGCACATTATAGGCTGAAAATTACGGTAAAAGTATATGAAAGTCATACCTGCCAACATCTTAATTAATATCCCATAGTCTCGTTAGTCACGCCTTCTTTCTCACATCAGTATTTTTTTTTTAGAGTGTTATTCTACTTACTTAATCTCAATTACATTTGGAGAATATAACTCTCCAAAAATACTGATGGGAAATAAAGCGCTCGACTAACAATACTACACAATATTAATTAGGATCAGCGTTCCCAATATAATTTATTCCCGAGCATTTTTAGCCCCGCTTGTTTTTCATACCGGAAATTTTGAAAAAATGATTTTCTTCTTATTTAATCGTTTATTAAAGAGAAATAATCTACAAAATTTCTCGTGTGGAAAGAAGGCAGGGCTAAAAATGCTCGTGAATAAATTATAAAAGTTGGAAACTCTGATTAGGATGTTTTCAGGTATGTTAAAGTGGCTGTAAGTGGCAACGCAAAAGAAAAAAAAAAACTGGCAGTTTTTTTTATTATTATTATTTATTTATTTAACGCTTTCGCTTTGTTTGCAGCACTCATGCCTGCTTTGTTCGCCTGAAGAAGAATCATGCTACTATTTTTGCAATTTATGGTGTTTACGTACAAAATTTTTATTTATCATTAGGATGGAATTATCATAAGATATTTTTCAACTAAAATGTTAAAAATAAATACAGCATCATTAATTTTCTAAAAGAAAACTAATCTCAAAACTATTGCCTTTATGTTGAAATCAAAAGTAAAAAAAAAAAAATAATAATAATTAGTGTCTTACAACACACTGAAATGAAAATTTATTTCTGTGTTCTAAGTTTTATTAATTTAGATAACGTGTGTTAATTTGTTGAAACTATTCTCTTGCATCCTCAGTATTCTTATTTTCACAGTTTCCTTTTTATTAGTCATTCGATTGAGTATCCTTTTTCGTCTGACTCCAGTTTCTTATTAATTTAATGACATAAATAAAGAGTTTAACATTGTGAAATGGGATTACTTACGAAATAAAAGCCTTAAGCACATTCGTTAAGTTATTTATAAACAGAAACTTTTTTATTCACATTATTAGCGTGACCAGACGTCTGGCAACAAGGGTATGTCCTTGTCTTTTTCGTAGATATTTGACAAGCATTTTACAGATATTCACACATTTTATTTTATGTATGAGGGTTTTTTTTTTTTCTTTTGTGTGTGTAAGTAAAACTGCAGCATAATCTGCAGAAGTATGATTTTATTTAATACTTTTATTTTCGGAAATGTTAATAAAAGTCATAAGAAAAATTCATTAAATTCATAAGCAAATATTTATATTAAAAAGAAAAGGTGGGAATGAAGAGATTTGATAGTTAATATATAAAAAATTGTTACTTTAAAAATAAATATTGATTAATTTTAGTATTTGCATTTATCATTTTTACTCTTTCTTTCTCTCTTCTTCTTCTTCTTCTTCGTTTTTTTTTTTTTTTTTTTTTTTTTTAATATTATTGTAAAATGTTAAAGTTAAGATAAATAATAAAATGTTATACATAACCTGCAATTTTGCTGCTGAAAGGCTACTTTATCTTACCTCAATCTTCTAAACAGCTTTCTCTCCGTCTCTCTCTTAAGGGCCCGCTTCACTCACCGCCGCTGGAAGCCGAAGCTAATGTTATTCTATGGGAAATTTTTCTTTACAAATAACTTATTAACTAATACACATTTTTAAATTCCGTTTTCACATTCTGAAAATTCCCAGCTGTTAAATTGACGGACATTTTTTTTTAAATTATTTTTTTAACTTTTTATATTTTATTTTGAAATTGCAAAATGAAAAAATCTCACATATTGGAAATTCGTATTTTGCAGCTTCAAAATAGAATATAAAAAGTTAAAAAAATAATTTTTTAAAAAAGGTCCGTCAATTTAACAGCTGGGAATTTTCTGAATGTGAAAACAGAATTTAAAAATATGTATTAGTTAATAAGTTATTTGTAAAGAAAATTTCCCCATAGAATAACATTGGTTCGGGCTTCCGACGACGGTAAGTGAAGAGGGCCGTTAAATTCGCTGCAGCGATAGACATATCACTGTGATGAAAATGCAGCTTAAGATGTGAAACTGCAGAGTACAATTATGTATATAAAAATAATTAAATCATATTTTTGTTTGAAGCTGTAAAGTAATATATATATATATATATAATAATTATTCATTAAGCATAGAAAAGCCAAGCAATAGATGCAAGATCACTGAAACCACAAAGACCAATAAAAATGATTTTTTTTTTTTTTTTTATGTAAAGAGAAACAAGTGTACACTCAAAAAGAAAAACAGTTTTATCGCAATAACAAAAATTTTGTAAATCAACCAGTTACATACATATAGCCTCAATAAAAATTCTCTTATAAGATTCGTATCGCTCACTTATTGCTTGTTTACACATAGATCTATGATATTAGTTTATCAGACCATCTAGTGACAGCGACTCTTCTTCAAACCATATTCTTTTGGTCAATCGAAGCGAGTTAATTTGCTTAAATCTTTAAGGGGCAGGGTAATTACGCTCATTTAAGGTATATAGCCACCAGAATTTACGAACAAAACTAAAAGAAAATAAATAAAAAACTTTTTATTTATTTATTTTTTATTTTATTTTATTTTTATTTTTATTTTTATTTTTTTTAGACTTTCTAAATAAAAAACTTTTTTTCCGCATTGTCAGTAAAGTAAAATTTTGTTGGAGAAGTTTTACAGTTGGGAATCAATAACTGCGTCCTCGTGGTGAGAACATAATGCGTTAAATGGTAAAAAGCAGTGCTCCCAGATTGACGAAATATTTTATCAGGGATGGAAATTTGGAGCAGAACTCATAGCAGTATTCGTTTAAAATATTTCTCTGCCCATAAAATGGTTGATTTAAAAGAAGAAAATTTCGTTTCAGTTATTATGGTATAAATTCTGTGCCAAATTTTCACCCCTGTTTTTTATTCAATATCCACCACTAAATTTTAATTGTAACGGTTGCCTAATCCCTTCGAAGACTTCGTAGAACACACATATTCAGAGTTCCGAAATTTTATAATTTATTCACGAGCATTTTTAGCCCCGCCTCTTTTTCATACCGAAAATTTTGAAAAATTATTTTCTTCTTATTTAATCGTTGCATAGCCTCCTAAACTAGATGCCTTCCGCGTTGCTCGGAAACTTGACGGTAGACAGCGCCACCTGGTACAGATTGCGCGACTATTTTATTCAACAGCATACTTGCCAACCATCTCATTAATAACCGTACAATTTTTAACGCCCCCTTAGAAAACGCCCCTTTTCTCACACCACTATATTTTTAGAGTTATTCTCTCCAAATGTTGTTATGATTAAATAAGTCTAAAATTACTCTGAAAAATTATTGATGTGAAAAAAAAGGCGGGTACTAAAAATCGTACGGTTCATATTGAGATGGTTGGCAAGTATGCAACAGCCACCAAGAATTTTTAAAAGTGGGATTTGATATACGTAAAAAGCGAATAGAATCGAAAAAACGTCGATTATACATATCTAATATCACTTCTTAAATTTATTGATGACAGTTGAATAAAAAAGAACGCAATCTGTACCAGGTGGCGCTGTCTACCGCTTGAACAGTTGCCAAGCTTCTGAGCCACGCGACAGGCATCTAGTTTAGGAGGCTATGAATCGTTGTCACATATTAAAAGAAATAATCTACAAACTTTCTGGTGCGAAAAGAAGGCGGGGCTAAAAATGCTCGTGAATAAATTATAAAAGTTGCTAACTCTGCACATATTGCTAAAAGAATAAAATATATTTGCCAACGAAGTAAATTTGGTTTTTCCCAAAAAATCTGTTTTTCTAGTGTGGCTCGCACTGATATATAACTTCGTGAACAAAATGGCCACGTAACAAAATTGCTTTTTTATCCTCAAGAAAATAAATATTTAAATCAATTTCTATCTAAAAATTCTTTAAAGTTGTTTTCCTAATGTGTTATAATAGCAAAAGAATTTATAAAAAAATAAATCTGCTAAACCAACGATAAAGCCAATAAATTATATTTGTATCTGTGTCTTCTCACAGCATATTTCAAAATATCCTTACAAAAATGTCAACAAACTGTATCAATTATGTCACTCTTTTGTTGAAAAATAAAACTTGTTTAAACATATTTTTCTAGTAAATTT
The DNA here is from genome assembly GCA_963930645.1 of Salticus scenicus. Classification (NCBI taxonomy): domain Eukaryota; kingdom Metazoa; phylum Arthropoda; class Arachnida; order Araneae; family Salticidae; genus Salticus; species Salticus scenicus. Next base: position 241,220,793 of record OZ005651.1, read on the forward strand.
AGAAAGAAATTGCCCTTCAAATTAGCGTTTAATAGCTTGACAGTATTTGTTTTACAATATATGTTTACTGTTAGTATCTTGAATGTAGATGAAAGTTCATGAATTATTCATTCTTATAATCTTTTGCATTTTCCGTATTTTTAAGCCACAAGAGAAGATAAATAAAAATAAAGTGTTTGATGTTTGAAATCTTTTACTATGCAGAGTAAGATATCTGTAGTTAAATGTTTGACGATCAAAATTTTGATGCTTGCTTTCTTTTTCATTCTATGTTAAATTGAATTCCTTGAAAAGCGCATTCTGAAAAAAAAAAAAAAAAAAAAAAGTTGCATCGTAAATGCTTGCAGTGTAGAAGCGCAAAATCGGGACTTAAAAAACACTGCAGGAAAAGATAGGAATGGGAAAATCCATGAGTCGAAAACATATAGCGAAATGGAATCAAATATTTGAATTTTGAATGTAGAATATCTTTGCGCATTGACTTTAAAAAAACTTTTGTACCACTGCCAAAAAACCGTTTAAATCAACGTTTTCTTTAAAGTTTCTTTAAAATTGTTTACCTAAGGGAAGCTAAGTATAACTAAAATATGGCGTTATAACAAATTTTTGGATGTGAATTTACATTGCGTAAAATGTAAATTAAAAGTTAAGTTTGAAAATAAAAATGTAAAGTAAAAAGTTAAAAAATCTAGGGAAATAAATTTAATTAATGCTGCAAAACCTTTTTCTGAAACTTCTATAATAATAAAATTATATAACACTTTATTTTTAAACTATTACTTTCTATACTACTAACATATTTTTATAATTCACTGAAAATATTGGTACGATGTATATCTTTTTAAATCAGTTTGTTTAATAAAAGTTTTTAACTAACTTGTCTTGTCAGTATTATATATTAGACTCTCAAAATAAAAAGGTAGCTTAAATTTGATGGATAAATCATTCGACAGGGAACATTTAAAGAATTTACAGAATACCTTCATCCAGCAGTGGATTGAAAATGATTGACAACAATGAAGATGAAGATATTTTATGACATATAATATAGCTTTTCTATTAATATTTGTTTTATTAATAAGTTAAATACGGAAAATTGTCACATTAAACGATTTTTTATGTTCATCTCTAAAAACGAAAATGTGATAAAAATAAATAAATAGACATTACTTTTTTAACCCTTTGCGGTGCAAGGTAATTGGGATCATTTAAATTACACTGCCACCGGAATTCACGAACAAAATTAAAAGAAAAGAAATTGACGACCTTTACTGCTACGTTATAAAAGTAAAATTTTGCTAAAAAGTTTCCGGAGTGAGTTTTTGCAGTTGAAAATTAAAATTAGGTGATGCTGTAGTGGCATCACCGCCCCTGAAAGGGTTAAAATAAAGTAGAAATATAAAGAGTGTTGTATACTATTTTAAGTTTCTTTCCAAATATTAAAAAGAAAAAGAAAAAGAAAAAAATCATATAGCATAGCTGCCAACTTTTACGCATTTTGGCAACCGAAAAAATTTTAATAAAAAAAATTTCTGTGAATTTCTGTAACAATTTATTTAAATCTTTCGGTAATAAAAAAGGACAAAGTTGGAAAGTATGAAATAACGGGTGTACCAGAATAAAATAGACTGATATAAATTGATGTATAACTAAATTTATTTAAGTGAAACCCAACTTGGTTTTTCACATAAACAATATCGATAGAATAACAAACAAAATGCAACATATTAATTTATGTAAATAATCCCCGTTGCTGTTTGCCATTCGATGTAAGCGTCTGGACAACTTTCCATTATTACGTCCTTTCTTATTCTCTTTACAGCTCGTTTTAGTTCTGAAATCAGTATTTTTTAACATTTTGTTTTATCCCAGTTCATCTGCTGTACAAATTCATCTTAAATCGAGTAGTCCAGTAGATTGAAATTCATTTCATCTAACCTTTTCTGAAATTGCGTCGCACCCAATTAGCGAATTTGATTCTTTTCTGCTTTTGGGTTTCTATGAGTTTAGGTTGTATTCGTTTTTTGTAAGATCTTAATCCAATGTCATCATTAAGTATTCGCTGTACAGATGGTTTTGATACTTTCAGTTCCCTAGCAAGTTTCCTTATGGATATGCTCTTCTTACGTGTCAAGCGACTCTTCACTTTTTGAATCAGATTTTTGGTGAGGACAATGCGTGGACAGTCTAGAGGTTGAGATGTTTTAATATTGTCACTCTTTCTAATCATATTACACCATTTAAATCAGTGGCATAACTTAAAACATCTTTCAAATGACGAAATATTTTGCTTCTGGATTCTCCACTTTTGAACTTGGAAAGTGCCAATTTTTGTACTTCTTTGCTCTTCATACTATTCTGTAGTTGCAACATAATTTTTGCTCTTGTGTTGTGGCACAGATTTTACCAGTGTAATTGGGAATCTATAAAAAACGTATATGTCTATTTTTAATGTAAAATTTCCATGCATCCATACAAATAGTAATAGTCTATTTTATTCTGGTACACCCGTTAGTTTACTTTAAGTATAAATATTTGGTTGGAAAAAAAAAAAAAAAAAAAACATTAAGACTATCAGTAATTTGTTTTAATAAATTTTATTACATCAAAACACATTCTACCTAACTTCATAAAACTTTAAATGACTCATGAAGTAATAAGTTATCATCTTAAATCATAATATAACGTTAGGAAAAGAAAATAATCTTAAAGTTATTTTAGTATCATTTGTAGACGCTTCTTTTTTTTCTTTCTCAATCTGAATGATAAATACGAGTTTAAAGGTTTCCGCTTCTGAAATTTTCTTTCTTTAGAAAACGCAGACGACGCAATCTCGGTAATGGGCCAAAAACGATCACGCTTACAGTCACGTTTATCCACCTCTCCACCGTTGTAACCGTCAACCGACGACTAACACCGTTAACGTTCTTTTTCCCATAGGTAACTTTCATGGGGGTGTTTTTTAAACTTCGATTACTTATTTACGTGTTCCCCAGTTAAAGCATTTTCCACGTAGCTTTGCGCCCCACGTACGCTAATTTTATAAGACTTTTCTGTTTTCAGAATTTTAGATCGACCGGTTTCCATTGCTGCCCGCAAGACCAAAGCATAAATGACTATGACTCCAAATTGATGTCTTTTTTTTTTTTTTTTTTTTTTTTTTTTTTTGTCTTTATGTATAAGAGAGGTTTGACTTTTTTAATATTTTTTTTTAAGACTTTCTTACAGTTTCCTGAAATTTATTGATGCAAAATTTCAAATTAGGAAGAAAGACTGGAGATTTTTTAAAGAAGACTTTTAAACTTTTTACAGTTTTAAAGTTTCCCCATCATTTTTTACATTAATCAATTTATAGCGTAACATAAATTGATCACGACCAAAACATTATTCTCAACATTTCATGACAAGTCTGTTAATGCCCTCGCGTTTCCTATAATGAGGTATTTATTTCTTAGAATTTTTGCATTTATGAAGTAATGACTTTTTTAGCATTTGGGAAATTATCTGATGATATGATTGTAAAATTAAGACTTTCTTTTGGTAACTCATTATTGTTAAAAATATCTTCAAACCTTACTTAAATATTCATGACTTTGTAATAACTTTGTGTCGAGTATTTTATAGATAAAGTTGTCAATTTTGTTTCAGCAATGATAATCATATCTTAGTTATTTTAGTAGAATGTGAGTAATATTATTTTTGAATATTTTAATTTTTTCACTTTAAAAATTTATTTAATAATAGTTTAATAGATGAAAATTTAATTTTTTTTCATTGGAAATTTTTTTAACACTATTTTTCATAAAATATTTACGAAATTTTTACAGTCGTACATAAAAGATAGCCAATTTTGCATATAATTTCACGGATTTGAAAACAAATTCAGTTTTAAAATCGTTAATAAGGTTTCATATTTTTAAACTATATAAAATTCTAAAGCTAAATATTTTATTAAAATTATTTATTTATTTATTTTATTTTTATCATTAGATGGCACCACCACTGGCCATCTCCAAAGTATACTTCCAAATATGAACTTCTGATCATGTGTTTCAGCTCAAAAAGTTATACATTTTCAGTTTCTTTAAGAAAATGTGTATTTCACGTCTATTAGATTAAATTTTTGCATCCGAAATTTCTAACATCCGAATTTTTGCTTTAAGCAATCCGATGTGGCTCTACCAATCACATTACATCACTATCGTATCGTTTCAATTAAATTTTATCGTAACTGGTCCACTTTAGAGAAATATTATATAGGTAGCGTATATGCACTATGCTTCTATCCAGAAACCAACTTTTTTTCTACATAGTACATGTTCATGAAGTACAATGAAGTTGTAGTAAAAAATGTCTAGTCTGAAGCAGTGGTGCCAGATCAGGCGAATTTTGTATTAAATAATCACCAATAATTTTAAGATGTGATATTTGATGTACATAATAGACATACTTGCCAACATCCTAATTAATATTCCGCAGTGTTGCTCGTCCCGCCTTTTTTTTCACACCAGTAAACTTTTAGAGTAATATTTTCCAAATGCGGTTACGGTTAAATAAGAAGAAAAATCTTCTAAAAAAATATTGGTGTACTAAAGAAGGCGGGGCTAACAATACTACACTACGGAATATTAATTAGTATGTTGGCAAGTATGTAATAGCATAGCCTCCTTAACTAGATGCTTGTCGCGTAGCTCGGAAACTAGGCAACAGTTGAAGCGGTAGACAGCGCCACCTGCTACAGATTGCGCGACTTTTTTTATTCAACAGCCGCCAAAATTTTTTGAAAGTGGGATATGATATACATAAAAGGCGAATAGAATCGAAAAAACGTTGATTATATATATCATGTATCACTTCTTTAAATTGTTGGTACAGCTGAATAAAAAAGTCCTATAATCTGTATTAGGTGGCGCTGTCTCCCGCTTCAACTGTTGCCTAGTTTCCGAGCTACGCAACAGGCGTCTAGATAAGGAGGCTATGGTAATAGATTATCAATCTTCGAAGTGATTAGGCAAGTGTTACAATTAAAAATTATTGGTGATTATTGAATAAAAATCCACCAGATCTGGCAACACTGGTCTGAAGCAGAGTTCCCAAGTTTTATAATTTATTCACGAGCATTTTTAGCCCCGACTCTTTTTCATGCCGGAAAATTTGAAAAATGATTTTCTTCTTATTTAATGGTTGTCACATGTTAAAGAGAAATAATCTACAAAATTTCTGGTGCGAAAGGAAGGTGGGGCTAAAAATGCTCGTGAATAAATTATAAAAGATGGGAACTCTGGTCTGAAGTCTTCCACCGAATTCAGGAGACCTGGCAGCTGTTACAAAAAGGTTAATGTTAAACAAAATTTGCTTATCATGATGTGCTGGTTGAAAATAAAATTTTTGCTTTTATATTTACTATAAAAAAATAAATAAATAAAAAACTTAAACTGCTCGTAAATATTATTTTCTTAAAATACTTTGGTCTCCTAGATCTTTAAATACAGTATAGCATGGGAGCTGTGCTTTTATCTAGCAGCCAACTCCCTTTCTACGTAGTGCACGTACATGAAGTACAATGAATAGATCTAATGGAGGCTGTATGCCAGTCATTCTGTTTAATTGCATTGACTGTCGGTGTCAACATCGGTAGAGTGATTATATGTATTGACATTTACCAATGTCAAATAGATAAGGTAAAGGGATGAGAAACTCTTCCTGGAGATTATGTATTAATGAAATCTGGGCTACCTAACGTAGTGAGTCCTTTTGGTTTGGACATAAGACATAATTACGTTATCGTTAAAATAAAGCATGCATCCGGTATTGTTTATAGCTTCAAAAGTTAATGTATTGATGAAAATAAGAATTTAGTGTTTATTATACTTAATATTTTCGAAAGATTGACTGTTTCATTAGAAAATAAAAATTGAGTTTTTTATTTTTTTATGTTATTTTATTTTTTTGTCATGTAATTAAATGCAGGATTTTGAGCAGTCACTGATTTGAAAACCCTTTTAGTATAAAGCAATCTTTCTCTTATTGTTTCAAAGGTATATATTACAAACGGTTAAAGAAGATTACTATTAAAAAGGGTGATATTCAAAATAGGGACTGCTGAAAATAATATATATGCAAGTGGAAGTGTTTGATTTAATTATTTACTATCTAAATGTAACCGTCTTGCTATCGTTTTTATTTTATTTTACAATCAATGTAGTTCTTTTGTTGTGATTTACACTATACGAATCATATCTATTTTAACTTTTATATATATCTAAAATTCATTGTTCGATGAACTATATACAGTTCGTAATATAACAACTTTCATTGGCAAAGTTTTTATTTTATTTTATTTTATTTTATTTTTTATATTTACTCTAAAACTAATTTTCTAAGTGTGTATAATTTTTTTTTTTTTAAACTTTACTTTGTACTTTACTTTACTTTAGTACATTGCACAGTGCAATTTAAGTTTGTGTTCAAAATCTTACATTAGAACAACTCTAACAATGATTTATTAATATTTTCTGTATATATATGTATATATATTCTTTATATATAAAATTTCTACTCATTTTTATTGATTTCGTAATATTTCATGCTATTAAATAGGGACTGATCAAAAAAAAAAAAAAAGACCCTCTAAAAGACGGGTATATAAAAATAAATATTTACCTTTTCTTAAGTAATTGAATTATATTACGTAAACTTCGCTCAGCTCTTATAAAGATCCAATATTTTTCCTTAAATTGCCATTAATTTTCCTATTCTCGCAAGCTACTAAATATTTCAAAAAAATTCTACGATATTTGATATTGAATAAAGTACTTTTATCTTGAGTAGGAAAAAATTTGCTGACATCACTTTCCAGAACATCTGAGTGAGCTTAAATTTTGAGTTTCATTTTCGAAAAAAAGTTTTTTTGTAATCAGGCATATAACTTAAGTCTTTAATATTCCAACTCAGTAAAAAATATTGCTTTTCTTTCTAAAAATTTCCGAAAAATTAATAACTAGTACCAGTTTGTTTTTAAATCTATATAGTTCTATTATTAGTATGATACATTTATAATAATACGCATTTTTTATGCATAGAAATATTTTGTGATGGAAATTGTATACAACTATAACTACTGTTATTTTAAAGTAATATATATAGTGAAACTACGTTTCCAAAAACTAGCAGTGACGACGAGTCCAAAAGTTTGGAGAGGTGCCAAATTGACGGACAGGTTGGGATTTGGAAAACATTCAGTCATTCGGCGATTATTGTCTCTCAATTAGATGACTGCCACCCCTATTTTAACACTGGACTCGTTGAGTCAGCACATGCGCAGAGCCTTCCATGGTTTCAAGAAATGTGGTTGAAGAATAACTACCGTAATTTCTGGTAGGTACCCCGCAGGTTATATAATCCAGTTTTGCACCAGAAATTTCAATTCATAAATAAATTTATATTTGTACGAGCTCTTCCTTCGAAAAAGTATAGATTTCTCTATTAAATAAAAATTCTGGTGGAGAAATGACACATTTTACCTGCGGGTTATCTACCAGAAATTACGGTATATTAATCTTTATTTTAAAAAACCAATTATTACAAGATGCATCTAAAACATTTAATACAGTGTGGCTACATACCCGCTACTTTTTCCTGATTCTTCCACCACTATATTATTATTCTTATTATTACCGCTCTATGTTATTCCACCACTATATTATTATTCTTATTATTACCGCTCTATGTTATTCCACCACTATATTTATATGATAATTTTTCATTTACTTAATCGTGCAAACTTACTATTAAAAATACCGAAAAAAGTACTGGTGGAAGAATCGGGGAACAAATGCAGCCTGTCACCACTCTGTATTAATTAGATTTTAATATTTTACGCTTATGAGATGCTTCAACCAATTTAAATGTAAAATCTATTTAAAATTTAGTATTTAAAAAATAATAATAAGTAGACAAGAATTAGTCTGTGTTTAGATTTACAAAAGGAATTTCATTTAAACATTATTAGAAATATTAGAAAAGAAAAAATATTAAATTTATTAAAATTAAAATTAAAAATATTTAAAAAAAAAAAATATTCTTTTTTAATGAATCATAGCTTGAGAAGTTGTATTTTAAGCTTTTTGCAATGATACGTATTTTGACTAATTGGTAACTATAAAATTTAAAATTATTTTTCATAAGTCAATTAAAGATATTTTTAATGGATATAAAAAGAATTCTTCTATTTAGTATTTAATTCATTGTATTGATATTATTCAAATTGTATACAATGTTATTCATTTCTTCATCTAAATGGATAAAGTAACGATTGGGTGGCTTTTCGAAACTTTACAAAAGTATAAGACTTTATTTTTAAATTTTCTTTTGTGATATACTTTAACAATCAAAAGTGCCTGTTTGATCAGTATATAAAAACCCGAGAATTGAGAATTTTTAAAAACATCTTCATAAATTCTAAATTTTTTCTAAGTAAAATACGCATTTAAGAAACTTTTCTTTAAAAGATTTATCATTGTTTATAACTTTTTCTTTTTCAAATGAACAGATATAATAAATAAGAGTTATTTACAGACACACACATGTACATACACTCTCTCTCAAACACACACATATACATTATATGTATACTCTTTTTAATATAGTTTATGAACAAAACAATTTTGTAATAAATATATATATATATATATATTTAATAAAATTAAGCATAATTTATATTTAAGCATTAATATATTAAAACCAATGTAACATTTAAAATGAGATGATGAATACAAAAAATGAATTTAAAAACTTTAAAAATACATTTTAATTAAAAACATTAAAATACACGACAGACGTTTTGGCTAGAACACTAGCCCTCCTCAGTGTCAAACATACAAGCGCAACATTTACAGAAATTCATAGTACATCATAACAAGATTATATATTCAGAAGGAATAGCTTTAGCCTCGTTCAAGGCAGAATGTTGCATTTTAGTAAAAGCGCCCTCTAGAAAAATACTGGATTCATATATATTTACATTAGAGGCAAAATTTTTAAAGTTGTCAAAATCAGGAATGTGATCACTATTGAGAGAATGGATTACGAATTTCGACCTTAAATCTCCTGTTTTATATGAGCGTTTGTATTCCTTTATATATATATATATATATTTTTTTTTTTTTTTTTCAGTTTTATTTTTTATATTAAAATTAAAATAAAAACCCACAAATTTTTACAATTTAGTTCTTAAGACGCGAGTCTAAAAATTAACGATTAGAACAAATAATTCTTAGAAAAAAAAAAAAAATGTTATTGTTACAAATTTTTGAAAACTATTCTGAGTCACAAAAAATGCGTGTTTTATGTTTAGTGCGTGTATATATCTGCGATTAGTACAAAGAAATAATGGGAAGAAAATGTAATTTCCAATAATTCACACGCAAATAAGCCCAAAATCTAAATAAAAATATTAATAGAATAAGATTTATCAACAGATAATATATATAGTGTTGCTGCAGCTAAAGCTATATCCGTAGGTTCAATATAAAACCCATCTTAACGACAAATGTCAGGGAAGAGTGTATAAAGTACATCTGTGTTAATGTCAATAATTAATAACTAAGTTTATTTTACTCTACCACTAAAAAATTATAGCTGTTATGAATTTAATAAAAATGTATTTTCTAATTATATAAATATTGGTTTTCGAAGTATATTATTACCACATTAAATGTCAGATCTGATCTTTCATCTGTCATTATTTTTGCTGCTGAATCTGCTACTCAGGTTCACGGAGGAAAAAGAGATGGGGCTAACTAAGACCGTTAGCTTGAATTCTGGATGAAATATTGCAGTAATTTTTCGCCTTGCCATAAGATATTTTCCTTTCTCCTCTACTGTTAGTGCCTACTGTATCTGTGATGCAATTCAGAGACAAATCCCAGAAGAGAAATTGATCGTTGCATGGAATTCCGGAAAATATTGTAAATTATCGTTAAAAAAATTTTTCCAAAGAAATATATCCTTTTAAAAGAGAAGAATAAATATATATTTGTGGTATGAAACTGTCTGTAAAATAGTCGTTTGTATTTTGGTGTAAACTTTAAATTTCGGATCATTTTGTTTTTTAATGATATTTAAATATGCTTTATTGATCATTATAATTAATTCAAATAAAATTGTTAAAGATTTAATTCTTTGATAAATTCACATAACATCTTATTTACCCATATTAATATAAAAGTATTCGCGTAAATGTGTCATGCGAATAAAAGTTTCATTTTACATAAATAGGAATACGTTGTAACAGGAATGCCAACTTTTTAATTTATTCCATATCATTGTCAGTTTCTGCCTTTTTTTTTTTTTTTTTCTATACCGCTTTTTTGGAAGAGAAATCTTCTTATTTAAGAATAGTTACATATTGGATAAATTATTATACAAAGAAAGTGATGTGTAAGAAAAGCTAATATTAATGGTACTATGTAATAACAGAGCTGCCAACCTAATCCGGCAAATTGTTAGTACCGCCCCTTTTTCTACACCACTTAATTTTTAGAGTATTTTTCTATTTAATTCATCATAGATATATTTGAAGAGAATTGCTCTAAAAATTAAGTGGTGTAGAAAAAGGGGCGTTTTTCAATAGGCGTTAACAATTTGCCGGATTAGGTTGGCAGCTCTGGAATAAATTAAATAGTCTGTAGCATTGTTAGTACACGCCTGTTTTTCACACCACTTTTCATGTAAACACCAGTAACTGAGAGTATGAATTTTATTTTGCTATTACAAGCTTCTCAGCAGTCACTATTTTGATTACCATTTTTTTTTTAAATAGTTAACTTCATTAATCGTTTGTAGTATCGTTTCTAGTCTAAATAATAACACAAAGATTGCTTCATATATATACACATGTAAAAAAAAATTATTCAAAATAATGACCGCTGAGATCCTTGATATTATTAAAAAAAATTATATTTATAAATATGAAAAAAAGAGAGAAACATACAGCAGATATGCCAACAGTTCTAAATTTATTTTGAAACGTTGTTGTTAACCGCCTTTTTTCACACCATCTTTTTGTATAGTAATTTTCCCAAAAAAGTAATTACGATAAATAAAAAGAAAAATACTCTTTAAAAAAGATGGTGTGAAAAAAAAAAAAAATCGAGTACTAACAATATTCCGGAATAAATTAGAAATTTTGGCATATCTGAGATATATATCAATCTGAAATAAGAAATTATTATTACAAATTTTCTCGCAAAGCACTTTCAAATAAGAGTTTATCTAAAGTAGGTTTGCGGTACATATTCGTAAATTGGAAATATCATATGAAGTAATTACTAAAATATTTCTAAAACACATATTACAAACAAATTATACTTATAATATTTCTGTTTGCGTCAAAGTTTTTTTTTTTTTTTTTTTTAATCTAATTTTATAGCACACATCTTATATTTTGAATACCAGTGTTTTTTTACCAATAAACTTTACTTTAATTGCCGAATTTCTGCAGTTAAATAAAAAATATATAAATTGCACAAAATTTGTGTTTTTTTTTTTTTTTTTTTTTTTTTTTTGAGAAGAATAGAATAAAAAAGGGCGCTGCGTCTTTTGCCCTATAATTTACAATAAATAAAATATTTAATCATTAGCTCCAAAAAATATATAATAGCAGAAAATGATGCAATGAAATACGCATATCAGTTCGGTTTCGAGTTTAAGAAAAACAAAAATTAAATGTTAATGATTTAAATATTAAAAACTTATACATATATATATATATATATATATTTCTAAGCTTTATTATTATTTACATTTTCTTGTATTTTTAATTTAAAGTCAGTAAAATTGTATTTGTATTATGACGATAATAAATACACTACGGAAGTTTTATCAAAACATCTCAAATTAAAAATTTAATACAGATTTCAGATTTAAATTCCAATTTAAACAAACTTTAAGTTACAATTACAATTACAAACTTTAAGTTAAATTACAATTACAGGTAAATTACAACTTAATGAACTTTCATTTATTATGCAATTAAAATATGATTCAAAAACATAATAATAATTTTTCTAAGTATTGTATTTAACTATATGTTTTGATTGTTGAAATCATAATTAAGTTATTCACTTACCAATTTAAAACTCAAGGGGATAATCTTATATTAAGAAAAATGTCTCTATCTTTAAAAGCATAGCTTGGAAAAAGGTTATTACGAATACCTAAATTTTGCATAAATTTCTCATTTTTGAATCCACCTATTGGTCCCTTGATGAAACCGCATGAAGTATTTCTTAGAAAGAATCTCTTTCTAAAAAATGTTTGAATTATACTTCTAGGAATTAAAGAAAGGAACTGTTCCTCTTCGCTTTCATGACTTTTTCTTTGAAATAGTAATGTTTGCAAAGGAACATTCTTACTTCTTAATTAAATTTCTCAACACTTGGGGGAGTTGAAAAAGATTCGAAATCTACAGAATAATTTCATCGCATTAAATTTAATTATCATCATTATTAGTATTACCTTACTTATCCATATGTGTTTGAAAAAAAAAGATACCATATTAAAACATACTGGATGCGAGTTGAATCAAGATTGACTAACTTTCTAAAAAGAGTAAAATACTTCTTCTCAGTTATTTTCATAGCTTTAACTTTTCAAAAGTTTCCTAAATGATTTTTTGTTTAGATGTAACAAATTTAAGCGCGTAATAAATTTGCACCATTAAAAATGTTTTATAGAGTGGAGAAAGTGGATTTCTAAAATTGTTAAAATAAAGTATTTATATAATTATTCTATTTTAACTGTTATAAATTCATAGATGCCAACATTTTAATTTATTCCGGAGTATTTTTAGCAACGCCTTTTTTTTTCATACCACTTATTTTTAATAATACATTTTTCTTATCTTATGGAAGTTATATATTGGAGAAAATTTTGCTATAAATAAAGTGGTGCGAAATAAAGGCGGAGCTAAAAATACTCCGGAATACATTAAAATATTGGCGTCTATGTATATTTTATACTCTTGATTGATCACTACGTTTGCATTTCTACTAGTGTTATATAGTGCCTCCTAAACTAAATACCTTCCGCGTGGCTCGCAAACTTGGCAACAGTTCAAGTGGTAGACAGCGTCACCTGGTACAGATTGCGCGACTTTTTTATTCAACTGTCACCAATAATTTTAAGAAATGATATATGATATATATAATCGACGTTTCTGCGATTCTATTCGCCTTTTATGTATATCAAATCCCACTTTAAAAAATTTTTGGTGGCTGTTGAATAAAAAAGTCGAGCAATCTGTGCCAGGTAGCGCTGTCTACCGCTTGAACTGTTGCCAAGTTTTAGAGCCACTCGGAAGGCATCCAGTTTAGGAGGCTATGGTTATATATATATATATATGGATGGATTAAATGTCTTTTTCAAAAATGTGTTTGTCTTTTTAAAATTCTATATGTGTTGATTTTTTAACTCTTAACTAGCATTATTACTATTATATTATTTTGACTTTATATTTTTAATTTTTTTATTATTATTATTATTTAAATGCACACGCACCATAAGGAGAGTATGCAATTTATTTAAAAAAATTTAAATAATTCATGATTTAAAAATTTTTTTACTGAACACAGAATTTGGTCTCATAACAGATTTGCTTAACCTTTTGTATCCCACCGGGACTTTAAAGTCCCATTAAAAAAATTCCTCAATGTAGCCTAAATTTACTACAGGATTTTTTAGGGACTATACTTTAAGCTTTAGTCCCTATAGTTTAAGCTTTCCCTATAGTTAAGCTATAGTTTAAGCGAAATTTAATACTTTCGCGACCGCTGACGTAGATTCACGTCATTTGAAAATTTGTAACTCCACCAGTGGGCGTTTCTTTCGCAATTTGTATGCTAATTATTTCTTAAATATATAACCAGTATTCACATTTTTACAATGAAATATACAATGGATACGAATACTTTGATTCGAAGGAATATAATTATAATGTATATCCATTTCTAATATAAATGTGAATACAGAAAATTTTGTTCTGAAATATTGTAACATAGGAGAATAACGCCCACAGGCGGACACCGTACGGTCAAAAATTCAAAATCATGCAGTCGCGAATGTGTTAATATGAGATGATTCTCATGCATAAAGAAATATAATAACAAAGTTTCAAACTTTTTTTCCAAAAATAAAATAATTTAGGATATAAAGGGTTAAGATAAAATACTCATAAAGCATAACTAACAAATTTTACGATTTTTGGCTCCTGGAAAACTTTAATATTCCTTTTCAGATATTTCTGTAATTTTTGTAGCTGATTAAATAAAATAAAAAAAATTCCTTTAATATTTTCCAGTAGCTGAAAATAGTGAAATTTGGCAATTATGAATTACGAGAATGAGAAATGAAATAAACTTTGCTCTGTGTTTTAAACTCTATGTTTAAAAAAAATTTTTGTACTCGCATGCATGCGCCACAGTCGATGTTTAATGTTTAGTTAAATATGTCACGACAAATTATCAGATTTTTATGTTTTTAGTATCTGTAAATTTCATTTATTGTGTCAAATACTTCTTTTCTAGACAAATAAATGATTTTGAAGCATAACATCGGATCAAGAGTAAACTATGTGAATTTTTCATAAATAAAAAATGGACTTTCATTCCCCCCCCCCTCCCCAATTACGTTACTTAACGTTTGCGTGTTCAATTACGTTTTCACGCTCGAATTTAGCAACAATATTAAGTTTTAATCAAATGATTCTTATCCAGAAGCTTCTTAGAAATTCTACATGTAATTTTTCTGTGTTATATTTAAACAACGAATACAGGGATGGAACACGGGCGCAGAATTCATACCACTATCAATGTAAGAAAATTTTCTACTTCTTAAATCAACGATATTATAGGTAGAGAAATTTCTTAAACGGATTCCGGTATGAATTCTGCGCCCGTGTTCCATCTCTGCGAATAGTTGTCAGGAATTTCAGTTTTCCCGGATCAGGGATGGAACACGGGCGCAGAATTCATACCGGAATCTGTTTAAGAATTATTTCTACCAATAATATCGTTGATTTAAGAGGTAGAAAATTTTCTTACATTGATAGTGGTATGAATTCTGCGCCCGTGTTCCATCCCTGCCGGATAATTTTTACTAGAGATTTTTAGTAAAAATTTTCTAGAAATTATCTAAAAACTTTTTTAAAATAATGGTGGTCATTGTTAAAAAAAAAAAAAAAAAAAAAAAAAAAAAAAAGCCTAAATATTGGCAGTTATGCGATATGACAGATGTGCCAGCATTTCTAAATTAATCCAGAGCATTGTTAGTACACGCTATTTTTTTCATACCACATTTTTTAGGAGTAATTTTCTTCTTATTTAATCACAATTATTAAAATTTCTCTAAAATGATAAGGAAAAAAAGGTAAAAGAAAAAATGGTAAGGAAAAACGCCGAGCACTAACAACTCTCCGGAATAAATTAGAAATGTTGGCATAGCTGCTGACATCAGTGTTGCCAAACTTGGGGGCTTTTTTATTCAGTAGTCACCAATAATTTCGAGAAGTGATATTTGATATGTATAATAGACCATTAATCTTTGAAGTAATTAGGCAACCGTTATAATTAAAATTTAGTGATGGATATTGCATGAAAAAGCTTCTAAATCTGGCAACACCGGCTAAGATTACTATTTTATATTTATTACAAGTATTTTTAAACAGAAACCTTTCACATAATTTCCTGCATTAATAAAATTAAATAAACTGAAAACATTTATAAAACTTTCCGGTTTGAAGTCTCCGTTGAAAGAAAATAAAAATAAAAATGCGGAGACTTCGCACTATGTATCTGTAATGATATATTTTAGATAACGATTGTTAAAAACCAATGTAACATTTAAAATGAGATAAAGAATACAAAAATTTAAAACTTTAAAAATACATTTTAATTAAAACGTTAAAACACAAGACAGACGTTTCGGCTAGAACTCTAGCCCTCCTCAGTGTCAAACATACGAGCACAACATTTACAAAAATTCATAATACATCATAGCAAGATTAAATATTCAGGAGGAATAGCTTTTAACGATTGTTGATAAAAGTCTGTTTTAACTCTTTCAGGGGCGCCGTTTGCATAGTGTAAACAGAAGTTTTTTATTTCCAATTGCAAAATCTGACCCTGGAAATTTTTTTATAAAATTTTTCTTGTATAACACAGAGCAGGGATGGAACACGGGCGCAGAATTCATACCACTATCAATGTAAGAAAATTTTCTACCTCTTAAATCGACGATATTATAGGTAGAGAAATTTCTTAAACACATTCCGGTATGAATACTGCGCCCGTGTTCCATCCCTGCACAGAGGCATAACTCCGTTTATTACCATGTTTTTATTAACTTCGATTCTTGTTTGTTTGTTCAGTACAAATCTTGCAATCGATTTTTAACTAACTTCCCTACTAGCTAGACATTTAAAACTTTCAGGACAGCTCAGAACACGGTGACAATGCATTTTTTTAATACTTTTAGTCAACTGTTTAAGGTCCCTACTGCCTTCGGCAGCGTTTATATGATTCGACAGAAAATTTATTTAACTAACTTCCCGACTAGCTAGACAGTTTAAACTTTCAGAATAGTTCAGAACACGGTGAAAATTCATATTTTTTAATACTTTTAGCCAACTGTTTCGGGTTCTTGCTTCCTTCGGCAGCGTTACCAGTGCAAAACTTGCAATCGATTTTTAACTTAATTCCCGGCTAGCTAGTCATTTGAAACTTTTAAACAGCTCAAAACACGATAGCAATGAATTTTTTTAATACTTTTAGCCAATTGTTCTAGATTTCCGCTGCCTTCGGTAGCGTTTATATGATTCAACAGAAATTTTAAAAACATGGTATACAAAAAGTTCTTTTTATCTTGTACAGTCGGGGGGGAAAAAACGCAACACTCGCAGTAATTTCGTTATTAATTGACGCAAGAACATCTAATAGACATAATTCAACAGGAAATTAAAAGCACTTTCAGAATATGTCGTCAAATTTTGGATTAGGGGTCATCTACATATTGAAATGAGTGCAAACTTTGATTTTTTTCAATAGCAACACCCAATTTTGACTTCATTTTCGAATTTTTGGGAGTCTGGCAGTGCGGAAAAGTATACTGTTTGTATACTTTATCTTTAGTATTTATAGAGTTATAATCAAAAATGTGTTAGGGGGTTATCTGTAAATGTAGAAAAATAAAATTAAGATCCTATAAGAAATAGACAAAATTTTAAAGTTTCACACCGGAAATCTTTCAAGAAAAAAATAATTATAAAATTTAATGAAACGTTGCGTCTTTTCGAGTTCCTTAATTATCCTGAATTCAATTTTTTAGATTTGTATATACTTCAGTACTTTTTTAGATAATTTTAGGTCTATTTAAATACATTATACTTGCGATTAGTCCTTACAGTACTCTTTGAAAAAAGTGCAATATTTTTCAAGTAAAAACGTCTATTAAAGCTGTACTGACCACCAATAAAGCTTAAATTTTCTTTCGTAGGTAACATAATAGACCAAATGAAATAATATATATATACAACAACGCATAAACTAAACCTTTTCGGATAAATTATTGTAAGGGTTCATGAAGTAAATATTAAACAATTTTAATCGCACTTACCAGTTTTTGATCAGTTGAACTCTTTGGAACTGCACGATTCGTTTTATAATTTCTATGAAAATATATTTTCTTAATAAACCTTTCACGACTGCTGACGTAGATTCACGCCATTTGAAAATCTGTAACTCTGTCAGTGGGCGTTTCTTTCGTAATTTGTGTGTTACATATTTCTTAAGTGTGTACCCAGTGTTCATATTTTTGCAATAAAATATACTGCGGATAGAAATATATTGATTAGAAAGAATATAATTATAATGTATATCCATTTGTAATATAACCGTGAATACAGAAAATTTGTTGTAAAATATTATATTTTGAGAGTATAATGCCCGTAGGCGGGTCTTACTGTCAAAAAGACAAAATCCTGCGGTCGCGAAAAGTGTTAAAATATATTTATAAAAGTTAAGTATGTTTTTAAAAATGTATAAAGTTAAAATATATTAATAAAATATCAAAGACTAAAGTGTCCTTAAAATAATATTCCTCCCCCCCCCCCTATAAAATAAATAAATAAGTAAATAAATAAAATAAAATAAAGCAATATATGAAGCAAATGAGTTAGCTTTTTTTAACTATGACGGTAGTTAAGAAACGAGTTTACAAGTATGTCTTGCATTCCAATTCCATTTGTTATTTATATTTGACAATTTCACATTAAACCTATTTTTCTATTTAAAACAGTAAACCCCGCCTATTTAGTTATTTTTTTTTTCTTCTGGTGTTCGTTTAACCCTTTGCGGCGCAAGACAATTCGGATCATTTAAATTATACTGCCACCGGAATTCATGAACTAAATTAAACTAAAAGAAATTTTAAATTTTAAGGTTAAAAAAAACGGCATCTTCTGATATGTTATAAACATAAGTTTTTGCTAAAAAATTTCCGGGATGAATCTTTGCAGCTGGATCTTAAATTTTGCGTCCTCGCAGCGAGGACAGCGCGTTAAGGGGTTAAAACATTCAAAGTTTATCACCAATTAATCGATGAAGTAAATACCACTTGTGCGTATTTTTGTCAACATAAAATAAGGTGTTTAACATGAATACTCAATGTCACATTTACTTTTTTTTTTCTGTATTGTTTTGTTTTGAAGAACGATGAAGGCGGGACTGGTCTTCTTTAGAAAACAGGAATTTTTGATGCTAACACTTATGTCTAAAAATCATCATTTTTGTTTCATTTCTTTGCGTTTGACGTTGTTGTTATATAATTTGACCCGTAAATAAAAAATAAAAATATTTTGTTTAATTTTCTTTGTTATTTTTAAAGATTTGATTCGTTATCTCATGCAAAACTTTATAAGAGACGGCCCCCTAAACCACTCCAAAAGAAAGATTTATTTATGTCTCGAAAACTAATAACCGGAATGAGCTGCATATTTGCACACCCATATTTTTCAGCATTAGAATTCATTTTATGTAAAAATTAATATAGGTCATAATTCATAATTTTTATGAATATGAATTTATTAATAGTTTCAGAATTAAAAATATTTTTCAGAATCAAAAGTAATGATGGATTATGTTTGGGTTTCTTCACTGTATCTCGTAAAAAAAAAAAAAAAAAAAAATTATATCGATCAAGTTACTTTTTGTGAAGATATTAATAAAAGTTTGAAATATGAATTTAACATTGGCACCTTCAAACTTTGAACGCTTATAACTCTGTGAAAAAATAAGTAAAATATACAACCAATATACTTTTTCGCGTTGTCGCGATCCCAGGAATTCAAATATAAAATAAAAATGGGGCATTACCATTGAAAAAAATCAAAGTTGGTGCGCGTTTTAATATGTAGACGACCCCTAATTCAAAATTTCAGTTCACTTTCTGAAACTACTCACAATTCCCCGTCGAATGATACCTATTACATTTTTCTGCATCGATTAGCGACGAAGTTACGTTGAGTGTTGCGTTTTTTTTCCCCCAACTGTATCTATTTTCTCCATTATGTATTTATGATTAAACAAGAAGAAAAATGCTTTTAAAATATACTGGTGTGAAAAAAGGGTGGGGATAACAGTACTCCGGAATATATTATAAATGTTACCAGGTATGTAAAAAACATTCTTTGGATTGTATAAAAGTGCAAGTTTAATGAAGCATCAATTGTTTGTGCTCATCTCCTCTCTTATAATATAATTCTCGAAAAAGACCCTATTTCCTCACAATAAATAAAAATATGATTGTCATTGAAATATTTTCCGTTTACAATAAAGCAGCAGTTTTTTAAATTTTTGTTAAAAGATTATATGCCACTAAATAATGGTATTTATCTTAATTCCTAAAAAAGAATTTTTTTGTAATACTTTAGTGTAAGTATAGCTTTTTATATATTTTTGCAATGATTAATCTCCCTTCCAGCGTTTATGAATTTTGCATTTTAAATGCGTAGTTCAGAGAATTTCCACTAATAAATATGAAAAAGCTTTCTTCCTTTACGAATGTTGAGCCCACTTAGTTGTTCAATAGTTAACGCTCTGGCCTTTAGTTTTCTGGTGTTGGTTTGAATTTCGGTTCTGGCAATGACGTTCAAAGTTGTTTGGAATCAGCGTTCCCAACTTTTATAATTTATTCACGAGCATTTTTAGCCCCGCCTCTTTTTCATACCGGAAATTTTGAAAAATGATTTTCTTCTTATTTAATCGGTGTCACATATTAAAGAGAGATAACTTACAAAATTTCTCTTGCGAAAAGAAGGCGGGGCTAAAAATGCTCGTGAATAAACTATAAAAGTTGGGAACGCTGTTTGGAATCCACTTTGCCAAAGTTCGCTGTGTAATCAGAGCCTGATTAAGGGGGAATATTTATAATGCGTGACTAAGAATGAATTTATGATTTTGATGCTGATATTCGATTTTATATTTGCATTGTTTTACTCTAAGTATATTTCAGCAAACATGAAAAATAAGACGTAAATGGAAAGATAGTCTTAAAATTTAAAAAATAATTCTAAATTTAAAACTCTTTCTACCTAAACATAAATATATATAATCTTTTGAAGTCCAAGATTTAATTTTACAAGCAGAGCCTGATTAAGGGGGAAGCACACATTATTTATACTGACACCGTTATTTTTTAACAAATACTTTCCTCCTATAATAAACAGAAAATTTTCATTAAAAATTATTTTAAAAGAATTCTGGTGTCTAATAACGGTGAGTAAATTGGATTGTTTTACACCGTTCATTTTTTATAAAAAATATTTCCTCCTGAAAGCGTGGAATGTCTATAACATGAAGTAAAAAATAATTGTAAAAATATTCCGGTAAGAGCGAGCTTCCCCCTTAATCAGGCCCTGTATGTAATGAACCTTAATATGCAAAAGATGTCGATAGAGAGACATCCCAAACCCAAACACGAATTTTTAATTACTTTTTACATTCTTCATATATTTTGAAAGCAGCTTCATATACTTCGAGCAGCTTCATACATTTTGAAAACCACTATTTTTCAGTTATATTTCTTATTTAATTTTAGAAATTTGGCGATTCAAAAAAAGTAGATTATAAAAAATATAATATTTAAGATTCTGTGCGACCCTTGTTCTTACTAAATACGAAAACAGCTTTAAAGATTTTTAACTTTAATTTAATTTTTAGTTTTTAGCCTTTAATTTATTTAATATTAATGAAATGTACATTGATACACTTTAAAACTTAAAAATATTCATATTAGAAACTTATACAAAGATGTAATCTGAAAACGGAAACCGGAAAATTTGAAACTGGATAGAGACCATTTTACTACACTGAAAACATCTAACAACGGTTTAATAAAGCGCTGTTAACTCCAAGTTTATAGTAAATACATAAATCTGTTCTATTCGTACCGAGAAAGACATGAAAATATTTATAGCCATAAGCAATTTCAATACATGAGTGTGTCCATTTGAACCCCCCCCCCCCTCCCCTCTACGTAGTCGGAGGTGGGGCTTTTCATATAAACAGGAATTCGATTTCTCCAGACCCCCGATCGATATTACGATAGATTACTCAATCTATCAAACCAGCGAGCAGATTAAATGTGTTTTGATTAGTTAAAATTTGTTGCAATGCTGGCTGGTTCAGATGTGAATTGAAGCTTCTGAAAATTTATTTCAAGTGGGTTGTTTGATGAACGTAAATAAATATTTGCATAAGCTCTTTGTGTTAGACGAAAAATAAAATTCTGCATCTTTTTAAACAGAAATCGAGAAAACGTTTTTGATTTTTATTTTTTAGTACTCCAGCACATGTTGTAAAATAAATATAAAAATACGTATGTATTTCTTTGTGAAATTAAATTTGGCTAAATCAATTTAATAATATAAGTATATTTCATACTGTCAATTGCAAATTATTCAATATTTCGAAAAAAAAAAAAATAATAGCGTATTGTTCTCTTAATGGTTTGAACATTTTTCTTTTTCAAAAATGGCATGTTCAAATCTTTTTTTTTTTTTTAATATATTTTAAATATTGGAGATCTTTTAAAAATAGTAATAGTTCCAGCGAAATATGCACATAATATGCAAGGCTGATCCAAAGAATTTCACTAAGCAAAACAATCTTTTGTAATCTTTTAGGTAAATTTAAAAAATAAAAATATTTATCGTTTTATATTATTTTTTTTATTGTTGAGAATGTTCTGATAAACTCGTATATTTTTTGTCTTACACAATTTTCAATTTTCTTTGCACACATATTTTAAGCCAAACAGAAAATTGTTATTTGCTCAAATCTTGCTAATTAAGAAATATAATTAATTGTACAAAATGTCACGATAAACTTTTTTTTTTCATAATTCAAAGAAGTAGAATCTGGATATTCATTTATTTATTTATTTATTTATTTTTATTTTTACTTTTTTTTTTTTCAAAGAAACAATACAAATTTGGCCAAAAAAGAGCACCGCCTAAACAAAGTTATTATTATTATTATTATTTAATTACCATTATGCATTACAAAATAAAATTTAAAAAAGTGATTGACCACATAACTATCACAAAAAAAAAAAAAAAAAAAAAAAAAAAAAAAAACTATTTATTTATTTATTTATTTTAACCCTTTTCATTCTCTAAAATCAAATAGAAAATGCATTGTTGCCACCAACATCAAATTATTATTTTCGAATTTCTCTTACTTTCAACACTGCTATGTATTAAAAAAAATCTTTTTGACTTTCTGCTTAAATAAATCAAGTTTAATAATAATGAAATAAAATAAAAACTTAGTCAAACATATATTTTATTTGCCGTCCGCCTCTTTTGCGGAACATCACCCATTTCTTCATGAGGCGAAGTGTGGAGTGGAATACTAAAAGAGTGGCCAGCCATCCTTTGTGGATTGGAGTGAGGTGCCAAATTCGGTAGACTAACAACAGCACGTTCGCTCTAATGCAAGTCTAACTGGATAAGATTTCGATGTGCTGTTGTTTGCAGAAGCATCTTTAAAAGACACGCCTGCTGCATGTTTGAAGGAGGAAATTGTTTGATGCTGTTACTTTTGTATCGAGAACTTCTTATTCTTTAATACAAAATATTTTCAATAAAGATGCAGGGGCATAATATAACACTGAAAATAAATGTTAAAATGCAAATAAATGTCTTTGTATGCTTAAAACGTAATAATATATGCATATATCCGACATTTCTAATGTATTCTAGAGCATTTTTAGTACCCACTCTTTCACATCACTTTTTTTAAAGAGCAATTTTCTTTATAGTTAATTGTAATATTGAGGGGAAAATAACGCTATCAAAAAGTTGTGCAAAAAACACGTATCTTCATCTTATTTAAATGAAGAATTTTAGTCTAAATCAGAGCTGCCAACCAAATCCGGCAAATTGTCAGTACCACCCCTTTTCCTACACCACTTAATTTTTAGAGTAATTCTCTTCAAATATATTTACGATGAATGAAGAAGACAAATACTCTAAAAATTAAGTGGTGTAGAAAAAGGGGCGGTACTAACAATTTGCCGGATTAGGTTGGCAGCTCTGCTAAATAAAGCAAAATCTTTTCATAAGAAATTATGGTATGATAAAAGTCAGAAAAATCGTCAGCTATTCTGACAGCTAATTAATTCGAAGCATTTTACGTATTTCCTATAATGTTTGTTCATTATATAGCTTAGTATTTATTTCACTTATAAGATTTTTTTACCAAAAGATAGTGTATAAGAAAATTACTTAAAACACACATAGATGCCAATATTTGAATTTATTCCGGAATGTTTTCAATCCCGGCCTTTATTTCGCATCACTGTATTTTTAAAATAAGTGTCTTCAATATATCTGTACTGATAAGTATAAAGGATTTAAGTCCAAAAATGTCGATTTTGAGTTAAGTACATAGTCAGATTCAGAAAAAAATTCTCTATCGATTGGTATAAAGGATTTAATTCTATGTCATTTAGTCTTTGAGAAAATCCATTGGTAAAAAAAGGACCAATTCAGAAATTTACCATTCATGTATGGTATAAAATATTTAATTCAATTTTTCCCGTTATTAAATGAAGGTTGACAACCACTGAATGGTATAAAGGGTATAAATCAACGAAATACCCTTTTCCTAATCGATTCTTCTGATTTGTTTTTAGCTAGTTAAATTTTATTTTTCGTCTCCTGAAAAATCAAGAATATGGACTTAAATCCTTTATACTTATCAGTACAGATATAACCACTATAAAATAAGTAAAAATTACTCTTAAAAAAAAAAAAATAAATAAAATAAAATAAAAAAAAGTGGTATGAAATAAAAGCGGGTTTAAAAACATTCCGTAATAAATTCAAATATTGGCAGTTATGAATACATTATTGTTAAAATAAATTATATTTGTGTGTTTTTCAATTTGTAATCTTTCATATGTTTGACATTTAAAACGTTTACACATTTAATATTTTTCTTAAAATAAGCAACAGTATTTTTAAAAAATTTTCAACGTGAGTAATGTAAATGAGAGATATTGTGAGTAACAAAATAAATTTATTTAAATATTTTTTATTATATATTTTTTTTATTATATTGGCATAAATAGAAGCCATCAATATGAAACAAAAAACCTTTGTAACAAATAGGAATTAACATTCATGTGATGTAATAAGTAACTAAGGTCTTTTACCCTCTAGAAGTTACGCATGAGGGCTTTTAATACCATTTAATTCAGTCTTTTATAGAGACCGCTGTTGAAGTGCCCGCATGCAGTCACTGTAGCTGTTTGCGTGTTATGTGATCTAATAAGTAATACTAACAAAACTCACATCGGTGCTGTATTTTGTTTACATTCTCATTAATTTTTTGTCAGTAAATATCAGTTAAATAATTGAGTTTTCTGTATAAAATATGAAAGGAAAAAGGGTCTCTGTATTTCTTAACTGCGAACCACTTATGCATTGATACATTCGCACATGTGCATGGTCGGAAAAACAGAGCAGTCAAGATTAATTCAAATGAAAATCATTATATAAAATGATATCTGTTTTGACACACCAAGATTCCAATTGTGTTATTTAAAGATATTCTTTAACTATGGTCTAGCAGCTTCTGAATATTAATTTTTTTTTTCCAGAAGCTCATAGTTTTGGCAAAATATTTTAATTCATCAGAGTTTATGATTAAATTAAAAATCTCTAGTCAAATTTCCATTTATTAAGAAAAACCTGTTTTCTTGTTTTCTTCTTTTTTTCCATGAACAAATGAACATAAAATATGGATAACACGTTCGTTATAAAACCATCAATAAAATTTTAACTTTTTCAAGAGGAATAATTTTTAAAATGATATTACAGAGCTGCCAACCTAATCCGGCAAATTGTTAGTACCGCCCCTTTTTCTACACCATTTAATTTTTAGAGTATATTCTTCTTAAATCATCGTAGATAAATTTGAAGAGAATTTCTTTAAAAATTATGTGGTGTAGAAAAAGGGGCGGTACTAACAATTGCCGGATTAGGTAGGCAACTCTGCTGTTATTATTTTTGTCTTAAAAAAAAAAAAAAAAAAAAAAAAAAAAAAAAAAAAATCAATGTTCCTTTATGTTTTCATTCACCACCCTCATTTTTTTCCTTACCATTCATTTTATGCAGCAATTTTTTTCATTATATAAGCCTTTAAATGCAGAAAGAGTTTTATTCTAAGAAAAAAGTGGTGGAAGAGTCCTTACAGAAAAGCATTCTGTACGAGCCCTGTAATTTGTGTTTGAAAAAAAAAAGGGATAAACGAATAATTTTAGAAAGAAAACTAATGGAAAGATGGTAGTACAGAGACAGCATAGTTGCCAATTTTTACACTTTTTTTAATAGAAATTTTTTACATATTTTCGTAGCAGTTTTCATTAATTACATAAAATAAAAATTCCTAGTAACATTTTCTGGTATCCAAAAAGCGTAAAATTTGGCTATTATAGGAATAGATTGCAGTTAGGCAAAGATGCATATATCTCTAAATGTTAAACTACAACCAGATTTTTATCACTTTATTTCCTTTTCATTTGTTTTCATATTGGACCATTTGAAAAAACATAATTATGAATTTTTAAGCGATGACTATGGACAGAGCCTGATTAAGGGGGAAGCACACATTATCTCCGCTCTCACCGGAATATTTTTACAATTATTTTTTACTTCATGTCATAGAAATTCCACGCTTTGGCGAGGAAATATTTTTTATAAAAAATGAACGGTGTAAAACAATCCAATTTACTCACCGTTATTAGACACCAGAATTAGTTTAAAATAATTTTTAATGAGAATTTTCTGTTTATTATAGGAGGACAGTATTTGTTAAAAAAATAACGGTGTAAGTATAAATAATGTGTGCTTCCCCCTTAATCAGGCTCTGACTATGGACAGAATAATAAAATAGTCAATAAAATTACGATTTTTAAAATTCGACTCTCGTTTTTTAATATTCTCTGAATTGTGAAAAAAAAATAGAAATATTTGTAGATATTAGTTTTTTTTTTTTTAATTGCATATTATGTATATATATTTATATATATATATATATACATAGCTGCTAACATTTTAATTTATTCGGGAACATTTTTAACCACGCTTTTATTTTAAACCACTTTATTTATAGACTAAATTTTTGCAATATAAAACTGCGATAAGATAAAATTACTTTTAGAATAAAAGTGGTATGAAATAAAGGCGGGGCTGAAATTGCTCATATATAGAGTTCCCAACTTTTATAATTTATTCACGAGCACTTTTAGCCTCGCCTCTTTTTCAAACCGGAAATTTTGTAAAATGATTTTCTTCTTATTTAATCGTTGTTACATATTAAAGAGAAATAATCTACAAAATTTCTGGTGTGAAAAGAAGGCGAGGCTAAAAATGCTCGTGAATAAATTATAAAAGTTGCGAACTCTTCTCAGGTATAAATTACAATGTTGGCAACTCTGTAAATATATATATATATATATTCACGACATGCATGTAGTGTGTGCAGAACTGCCAACTTTTTTATTTATACCGTAGCATTGAAATTTCATGAATAAATAAGGTAAAATTTCTAAAAAAAAAAAATACAGATTTTCAAAAATCGGTAAATTGAAAGCTAGGAATTTTATGCGATTCATTTTATACATATAATGCTAAAAAAAAAAAAAAAAAAAAAAAAAGTCACATGAATTGTTTTATTTGGAAAAATCAATAAATGTTGATTACGAAAGGAAAAACAAGTTTTCATGTAAAATCATTAAAAATAATCTTAACACTCTAAAATCGAATTCAACAAATTCAATTTGAATATAAGAACTTTCACACTAAAAAGAACATGCGAGATAGCATTAATATTTAATTAACATTTATTAAGAATAAAAAGTTTTTATAAAATCATCTCTGCAGTGGTAACTAATCTTATGAATTTCTACGTCTAGAAACACTTCGGTGTTTGAAATATGTATATTTATCGAAAAAATTGAAAGAGGTTATTTATCTGTCATCATTGCAAATTGCTCTTTTGATTCAAAGAAATAATTTTTAATGATACTTAGTGAAATAAGTGATCCTTGATTTCTTTAATTAACTTTTGCTGTAGGTTAGAGTTAATTTAAGAAATGATTCTTGAATGCTGAGTTTTCAGAATTTGTCAATGAGATTTAAATATTCATATAAAAGTGCGTTACGTGACGGAATTTTCAGTTACCGCCCAAAAAAGATTAGAAAAGATTAAATGAATATTAACTCTTGTGAATCATGATGCACGAATATTTATAATGCGTGACTCAGAATGAATTTATGATTTTGATGTTGATATTCGATTTTATATTTGCATTGTTTTACTCTGAGTATATTTCAGCAAACATGAAAAATAAGACGTAAATGGAAAGATAGTCTTAAAATTTAAAAAATAATTCTAAATTTAAAACTCTCTCTACCTAAACATAAATACAGTGAAACCTCTCAAGTTGGACACCCCTTTAAGTTGGACACCCCTCTAAGTTGGACACTTTTTCTCGGAACGGAATGTATCCATAGGATTATCATTATGTCCAACCTCTATAAGTTGGACACCCCTCTAACTTGGAAGTTGGACAGTCAAATACTGTCCTAAGTTAGACAATTTTACCCAATGAGACAGGAAAAAAATATAGAACTTCCGTTTTCTCACTTTTTTTTTTAGAAATTTTACTTATCCCTTGTAGAAATAGCTGTAAATATCTAAAAAACAATGTTTCTTGTCACAATATATTCATCTCTGTCTCATTTTATAAAAAAATATTTATTTTCTTCAATTGAAAAGTTCACAAATAACTGAATTTTAGTGCATATATAAGAGTCTTTCTTTTTACTGATTTGCATGAATTGTTTTTGTCCTTTTCTCCAGTAAATATCCAATAGAGATCCTACAGGCATGTTCTGACTAAGACTGTTTTAAAATGAGCATTAGACAATACACTTCGGTTGTTAGAGTTCCTCTTCATTTGTCCCTTTTATTTTTCCTACCAAGTTTTACTTGAGTGTATAATTGCACTAAACTTAATATGTGAGAGATCTATCTATAGTGAAAAAATATGCTGATTCAATACGGGTGCATATCAATCGACAGGTGTCGCTGCTATGCTGCAGTTTTCCCCGTTCACGGAAAAATTAAATCTCATTTTTTAGAACGAATAAATTCACCAAACTTCATAAGTGAGATGGCTGTTATGAAAATTAATGTATATATCAGTATCAGTAGACAAAGTGGTGCTACTTTTAATCACATTCTCCGATTTTCCATATGACTACCATAATTGTCTATTGAATAAAATTGCACCAAAACGCATATGCAAAATCTTTATTGATTAAATTTTCAATCATATTAACTGGTGGATGGCGCTAATATATAAAAAGTTGTAGAAGAAAGTGTTATTATGGCCACAATATACCAGTTTAAATTTAGATTTTAAATTGGCAAATTAATCATTTTTTGTATATAAGTTATGAATACTTAATTATGTTATATTTAGATATGATTAAAAGTTAAAAGGCATGCATAGATACAGTTTAATTAAATCGGAAAATGTAAGCACCCCTATAAGTTGGACACCTCTCTAAGTTGGACACTTTTTCCTGGAACCGCAGGTGTCTAACTTAGGGAGGTTTTACTGTATATATAATCTTTTGAAGTCCAAGATTTAATTTTACAAGAATGCTGACTATCAACTATATTGCTAAGCAGAAAAAAAAAAAAAAAAAAAAAAAAAAGACTGCAGGTCAGAGAAATTGGTTTTACACCAGAATGTTTTATTAAGAGATAAAAGTAAATTTGTACGATACAAAACTTCATTTAAAAATTTCTTTGTCCGGTATGAAACCGATTTAGAGGATTTGCAGATTGTAGACAGGAAAATATGGTGCTCCTCTCAGTATGCCGGTATAATCAGGAATCACTCTTTATATATATTTATAGTTTTATTACATTGATTGTTTGATACATTGTATTGCACGAGCTGTACTTAAATTTTAAATCTAAATTTTTAAAAATCATATAGAAAAAACATAAAAATAAAAAATATTTGTTAATATTAATATTTATTTATTTTGTTTTTAGTTTAAATTAGTTAATTATAATTATTACCTACCTTTCTTCGCACATATAATATAACTTATAAATTAGTTAGCAGATATAATATAACTTGTTAGGATTTTTTTATTGAAATGGTTTTAAAATCAAAGCACAAAAAAGTTTTTTATATGTTTAAAAAAATCGTGC
Organism: Salticus scenicus; assembly: GCA_963930645.1. Lineage (NCBI taxonomy): Eukaryota > Metazoa > Arthropoda > Arachnida > Araneae > Salticidae > Salticus > Salticus scenicus. The sequence continues at coordinate 241,250,651 of OZ005651.1, forward strand.
GATAAAATAAGTGGAAACAGTGAAATATATACGGATATAAAAAATTAGTTTACAAACAGAAAGTACGTTAGATCGTACATATTTCAAAATAAACTACACGAAGCTGAAACGTGGCAGCTATTGCAGGATGTTTCACATGGGATACAAAAGCTTTCTCAGGCTAAAATGTTCTCTCTTATTCATTTCTACATATAGTTTTTAAAATGTCGCTCATGACAACGTTTCTTTGAAAAATGATTTGGCGAAGGAAGGCACCTTTGGGAAAACTAACAGAATAAGTGATTTTTAGAAACATGCGACGGCAAACAGCTTCAATTCAATATGTTTAAGATTCTAAGACAACACAATTTTAAAGTTTCGAAAGCATACAGAAAAAAAAATTGCAGACGAATTAAACTTCTAGTTTTGGATAGTCATGTGGTGCCATTGAGGAATTACATACTTTATAAATCTTTCTTTAAAAGGGGAGGTAAAAAAAGTAAGGCTTAGAAAACTGCAATAACTCGCAAGACTTAATGCAGTTAGAAATACATGAGCAAAAAGATGAAACTTTTTTACGAAAAATAAATAAATTGGTTATTTTCAGACTGGAAAAGTATGTTTATGTAGCATGAGAAATGAGTTTGAAGAAAAATTTTAGTTCTTTCTCAATATTACTTGGTATATGTATTCTAGCTATTCCCGTTATATGCATAGATTTTTTAAATAATGCATTTAAGAAACCGGCAAAATTTATAAACTAGTTTTCAGAATTAAAAGATTGATTGTTATTGCTAAACTATTAAAAATATGTACTGCTTTTGTTTTAAAACCTGGTTTAAATTTTTATACGTACGGCTGTAGGAAGAAAATATTTATATATATATATAATCTTCATATTGATTTGAATTAAATTTCCTTTTCTTGCATTGTTTTCTAAACTTTTAGCATTTCAATTATTTATTAATTGCCTCATGATTTATGATTCAATCTCAGTTAGCTCATTTTTTCGACATCTTTTTTCTACTCCTACATTTGATACTAGGTTACATCTGCTGCAACGTTTGAAAAGGTTTTCAATATAGTATACCGTGTTTTCTGGCGTATAACGCGCAGGTTTGTTAAATTAGCTATACACTGGAAATTTTAATTTACAGTTAAGGCTATTTTTTAACAAGCTTATGTTTCTTACAAATTTAGGTTTGTTTGTAATGTAAATTAGATTTTCTGGTGTGTAACTCATTTATGCGACCTGCGCGTTATGCGCCGGAAAATACAATATATATATATATATGATAAAATTAATATGAAAACGGTGCTTTTGTAAAAATATAAAATAAAACAAAAAAATTTTATTCATATTAAATGATTATGTAATTATGTAGCTTAATAACATACTTTATATGAAATGCTTGGAAATTGTGCTATGACTACCTGCAGGTTCTCAGCAGTCACTACTTTGCGTACCACTTTTCTTTCTTTCTTTCTTCTTTTTTTGTGATCTTTAATATTTCGTAGTACATATCTTCAAAAGAACAATACAAAAATTGTTTTATATAAAAAGTGGTATTCAAAATATGGACTATTGAGAACTTTGCTACTTGCTCAATTGCAATGTTTCTGTATACTATACATAATAAGACATACATAATATACATACATATAATTCATATTCTAACATCTCTACACACTATACAATACTATTACTATTATCCACTAACAGTTTTCTAAATTACCCATACACACATTTCAAGTGTTCAATATTTCAGCAATTTTATACATTAAGTTCCAGCCATACCGCAAAATAATAAAATTTATAAATTAATTTCAAACTGTTAAGAAACATAAAAAGGATAGAAATTATCAAGATTTATAGATACGTTATTGAAACGCTTTGATTATAATGTTCCTTCGGGACAAATTAGTTCTTCTTTAAATATATATTTAGGATATTTCCTTTATTGACGAATAGGTTTTTTTTTTATGCTGAAGTACATAATAAAATTTATTTTTAAAAAATCTTCTTCTTCTTCTTTTTTTTTTTTTTTTTTTTTTTTTGTATTTAAATGTTTTTTAATGGATTATGCAAATGAAATGACTGCTTACTGCGTTAATGAAAGTAAATATTTATAATAATTTGCCGAAATAATTTTAGTATGAAACTCCAATCTCTTTTTTTTTCTGCATGATTCTAGATATTTATTATTAAGTTAATTTGAAATTTAAAAAATTACTTCAGTGTCAATTTAACCCTTTCCGGCACAGTGTTGCAGCTGCTGCAACACCTAATTTTAGTTCTCAAGTGCAAAAACTCATCCCAGAAATTTTGTATAGACTTTTTCGTCTGCACTATAGAGGTGAAACGTCATTTATTTTTTGTCTTCTAATATAGTTTTAGAATTCCGGTGGCTGTTGATTGTAAATGAGCAGAATTACTCTGTGCCGGAAAGGGTTAAGCAAGAGTCTTTCGTAATTATTATTATTATTATTTATTTATTTATTTTATTTTATTTTATTTTATTTTTTTGGTACAATTGTGAAGCATGCCTGGCAACATTTTAATTTATTCCAGAGATTTTTTATACCCACCTTTATTTCCTACCACTTTATTTTAAACGTAATTTTTTTTTTTTTTCATTTTATCATAGTTATATATTGGAGAAAATTGCTCAATAAATTGGTGTGAAATAAAGGCGGAGCTTAAAGTGCTCCGGAATAAATTAAAATGTTGGCAACTATGTTGATATTCCATAAAATTTTTGTCCCGCTTTTTTTTCACACCAGTCTTTTTTTTCCATTTAATCCCAATTATATTTGGAGAAAATTATTCTAAATATTAAGTGGTGTGAAAAAAGGGGCGGCACTAACAATTTTACTGAATATAAATTAGAATGTTGGCAGGTATGGTGAAGAAACGACTCATGCTGGTTAAATATACAGTTCTGGGTACAGTTATCATAATTGTTTGGAAAATATTTAAAACTAGCTATCTTAGTTTGTTGAGCTTTAAGCAAAATATGATTGAAGAACGAATAAATCAGCATATTTTCTTATTATGCAGCATGGTTATTTTAGGGAATTCCATGTTATCTCCAAATTGCATAAATATACAGATACATATAAAAATTCCTTGTTAAAAATGCCTGTATACGTATAAAGATGTTAGGAAGTTTTCAGAATATTTTACTATGTATGCATAATGCACTAATAAGAATGAAACAACGTTAGATATATGTTTATAGGGGAACATGAATTTATTTTTACAGAAAAATATATGTATTGTAATAAGAGTCGCCAGTGGTTTAATATGACTACTGTTTTCCTGTGCTAAAAATTGAACCTTGTGAATGATGCAAGACGCACAACATGTATCGGTACACAGAGTACTGGAACTTATTTTTCTCAACTAATAATGTAATCAGGGCTTCCTCAGACGATTTTTTTTTTTTTTTTTTTTTTTTTTTTTTTTGTCTTCTTTTCGTACCCCTATTTTCAAAAAAATAAAATGTATAATATATTTTTGCTGGTAAATATACATTTTGCTTGCATAAATTTATTATAAATTTTGTATTGTGGAAATAGTGGCACGAAAATAAGAAGAAGAAGAAGGAGAAAATGTCGTCTGTGGCAGCCCCTGTGTGATAGTTAGCAACACTTTACAGCATAGCTAACGTGCAGGGACATTTTTATTTAATAATTACCACTAGTTTTAAGGAATGAAATTTGATGTATACGATAATCGAATAGACAAACACACAATTAGACAAAATTTACAATAAAAATTTAGGGATGTATGTTAAATATAACAGTCCCCGTATGTTGACAACATTGATGCAAAGTTTTTTTTGAGAAACGACAACAAAATATTTTTGAAATTCATTATTTCTGATATTGGTACGTTAGGCTTTAAGGAATTTCATGGCGGCAAAAACCAAAAGTAATTAAGTCTAGATTTCTTTATTTCTATGCCGTACAGAAGGAAATTTTATCTATATATTTTTTCTTTTAGAAGAATACCAATACAACACACGTTTTTCCAGAATTTCTGTGATCTATTCAGTATTCAGATTGTCACATTAAGGTATAAGAACTAAATAATAATAATAATAATAAGATCAGTTGAGAATTCAAGGAATCGTTGATGAAAAAGCGAGTGATTCATTACACAGCACTCTTATAAAACAGGCTCAAATGCCATAAAGCTATCACACTAAGATCTTCAACGAGTTTAAAGGGGGGGGGGGGAGGTTATATGATAGCGTGAAGTATTTGTATTAATGCCCTTCTCTATGACATTATTACTTTTTTAATTTGAAAAACACCTCTTCACTTTTTAAATTTTGACACTGACATACAACACCCACTTAAATTCTGGCGAAATTCTGAATGAAAAATGTGTGAGGGCAGACTGATAGCAAAAGAGTGATTGTAAACATGATAGAATGTATATCTTTGAATCTTCTAGATAGGACATAAGATTCTTCACACCGTTGTGAAAAATCTGCTTTCTTTGATGTTTCGCAAACCGGTAAATGGCGCTGTCCTGCAGTTTTTTTTTCAGGAGTGTGACATGAAATTTTATTAACTTTCATTAAACACTGTTACATTTTTTGTCGTAAAAAATAATAAAGATTTAATGTGAAACATATCACCTGACAGGGGGCGCTTTTCTAAATTTATTTTTTAGTTATATCGTAACCTCTATAACGTGGACTGGCTCTAAATTCAATATATATATAATATATGTATATATAATGATTTAGTTTGATACATATCGCCTGAGAAGGGGCGCTGCTATTAAATATTTTCAAAAAAAATTTTTAGTTATATCTTAACCTCTATAACATGGACTGGCTCTAAATTCAATATATATATAATGATTTTTACGTAAATAAAAATTAATGGAAATTTTCTTAGTAGATTCTTGCGATAAACCTAATTAATATTGTTGTTACCTTTTTCAACATAGATTTATCCGACCAAATAATATATGGTTTTGTGGTTGCTACTTCATACTAATTTTAAAGTTCACATGCGATAACATTGCTATAAAATAATTATTTATGGAGAATATACTTGAAAAACAAGACAATTCTAAGAAAATATATAATAATGATTTTTTATTATTGCACGTATGTAACTGTAATCATCATTTATTTCGGTGATAAATAGCCTTCATTCTTCTTTTATAAACCATTAGAAACAATATTCGTGGATTTTTTTTTTCTTTCTTTCTTTCAAACTTTTAATTGCAAAAGTTTTATAACAAAGAACGTCTAGGAAAATTTTTCTGACTATCATTATTCATAAAAAAGAAAAATAACTTTTTTTTTATTTATACGCTTGTAGCATTCAAAAATTGGAAGGAGAATATTTTTTCTCTTTATTTATTCCTTAAATTCGAAAAATTTCATGCATCGAAAAGGTAATATGATTGCATTATTTTCCATACGCTTATTTTGCCTAAAATTGCACTCTAAAATATCTTTAGAAAAATCTCCGGGGTAACATTGTTTAAGCATAGAAATTATAAATGGCAAAATAAGCAGATTTAAAAGAGGTCTTATTTATATAAATATTATTGCATCCAAGCATATGCGATTGTCCCAATAAAAAATTTTTTAAATGTGCAAAATCACAATAATTTTCTATTTCCCGATTTCACTAAATTTAAAATTTTTCGAAAGAAAATCAAATATAATTGCATTATTAGCATGATTTTCCTGTTCTTTACATTCTTTAGGAGCATATACCGGGAAATTTCGAAATTTCTTTTACGGTAATGTTTTGTTGACTATACACTAATAAAAGCTGATTCCGAAGAATTCAAACATGTTTCCGAAATGTAACAGTTTGCTGAGTTACCTATTTTTTGCGAATGTGTGTATTTCTTTCTTTTTTTTCCCTCGTTCATTTATTAATTAATTAATTAATTTGTAATTTCAATTATAATTTGCTTTATTTAATCTTTCAATTAAGTAATTCAAACTTAAGAAAATTGAGTCATTTTTCTGCTGGATAGAGTTTAAATCATCAATTCTCAAAGACTACAAACTAGCACATTTACAAGTAGTGTGGTTAAGTATTTTAGTTAACTGTTTTCCTTGTACAATTTTATAAATAAATATTTTATCATACGTTTGTGCATTATTTTATACGTGCAAATAAATAACTGAGACAATGCTTGATTATTAGCATACATGCCATACATTAAATTCACATGGTCTCAATATCTGGAACTATTCATTAAAATGTTACGAAACTTTTTTGATAAATATGAGAATACGTTATTTAAAAAAAAAAAAAAAAAAAAAAAAAAAAAATGAGACAGATAGTCTACTGAATAAACCGATTAATTATATATAAGTTAACCACAATGAGTATATTACGGTTTAATTTGGAAATTAAAGAAAAAAACTCATCCGAACTGGTTTAAGAAAGAAATCACGATTTGCATGTTAAATATTATTATTATTTTTTTTTTTCGAAGTTATGAACGGCACATTACACTGTCAAGCAAAGTGAATTTTAGAAAAGTGAGGTAGTGATGTAAAATGTTTGCTATGAAATTTTGTCAAGGTTCTAATTTAGTTGACTCTTCTAGACGTTGTCCAAAATTAAACATAGTTTATTTTCTTCTTTCTTCATTGATACATATTCCAGATTTAATAATTTCTGATGTATATTTACAGAAACAGGAAGCTTTAAATTGTTTAGCTTTAATTGCTGTATTTCCCTGTGTATATTCCGCAGGTTTTGGAAATGTGTTTTATACCAGAAATTTCAATTAAGACACAAAGCTATACTTGTAAGAGAAAACACCTCGCAAAAAAATATCTTTTTCTGTTAAGTAAATCTTCTGAGGTAAAGATGATTTGTCTGATTTACGTATAATACCATAGCTACCAACATTTTAATTTATTCCGGAGTATTTTTAGCCCCTCCGTTGTTTCATACCACTTATTTTTTTTTTTTCTTAAATCGTAGTTATATATTGGAGAGAATTATTCTATAAGTAAAATGGTGCGAAACAAAAATGGGGCTAAAAATACCCCGGAATAAATTAAAATAGTCTCAGCTGTGATAATACTGCGGTACATACAACATGTGTATCAATTTTACCTATGTTTAATGTTCTTACACTTGTGAGTGTCTAATTATATTTATCAATTTGACAGTTGACAGTTCACTATATTTCTATATTTCAATTGAAAATATATTTCTTCACTGAATGCAGAATATTTTTTTTCTTTGATAACTACTTGCATAAATTTGCAGATTTCACGTTACGAATACCTATACCATTTCCGAAAATATCCAGATTCTTACATCAGTATTCATTGAGAAATCCATAGATATTCTCCCTATTCTACAGCAGGAATTCAAATAAGTATTACATTTTGCATGTGAAAATGTGACAGAAACTAGATATATAAAATATTTGCATCCCACCCCACCCCACAACCCACGAGATTACGGAAACACGAGTCTTCAAATATTCCACGGATCAATGTTCTATTGATAGCAGCTTTCATATACTGGGCCACTGCCAGCAAAATTTGTCACGTAACTTTGGCCTCAGAGGTTCAAAACTCCGAGAACTATATATTGATATTATGGATGAAAATCACGAATTTTCACCATGGAACATCTATCCGTGCTTTACGAACTTTCACTTCAAGATAAAAGATAAACAAATCTAAATACTGTGGTACAAGTTGTTTGGTATAATTTTAAAAACTATAAGTCACATTTATAAGGTTTTGATTGCGAAAGATTTTTAAGTAAAAATCTTTTCGCGTTAACAGTTCTAATCGAGTTTTAGTCAATGTATAACATCAACAAGTAATTAATCATTTACTTGTACATGCAATGACTAAAAACCGTTAGAATCCAAAAACTGTTCGAATTTATTATTATTTATCAAAATTTTAAAAGATACTTTAAACAACGAAAAGTCTTCGTTAAATATTTTTCTGTAGAAATGTGTTAATTTTAGAAAATATTTTAAATTTCTGCCATTAGTGAGGTTTGTATCCAGTTTTTTTTTTTTTTTTTTTTCAAGATTTAACTATTTGAAACAGAAATACTATTATGTATAGTATTTGGAACATATGCAACTATATATGCATACTTGCTAACCATCTCATTAATAACCGTACAAATGTTAACGCCCTCTGAAAAAACGCCCCTTTTCTCACACCACTATATTTTTAGAGTAATTCTCTCCAAATGCGATTATGAATTAAATAAGATTAAAATTACTCTAAAAAATTATTGGTGTGAAAAAAAAGGCGGGTACTAAAAATTGTACGGTTCATAATGAGATGGTTGGCAAGTATGTATATATATCACGTATAAAGGTTTTACTACTCTTAACTTCTCGGATTCCTTAATTTTATAGACATTGTAGAAAAGAAAGCTTTAAATTAATTTTTTAAAATTATTTCGTACCTCAATTATGTTCTATTTTAAAAGACGAAAAATATTAGGTTTCAGTTCAATCTTCGTCAGCGTTGCCAGATGTGTGTGTGTGTGTGTTTTTATTGTTATTCAATAGTCACCAATAATTTTGAGAAGGGATATTAGACATACATAATAGACTAATCAATCTTCGAAGTGATTAGCAAAACGTTACAAATAAAAATTATTGGTGACTATCGAATAAAAAAATGGCCAAATCTGGCAACCCTGATCTTCGTACGTTTTTGTAAGCTTTGGTATTTAGTACTCTAATATTAACCCTTTATATCCCAAATTGTTTTATTTTTGGAAAAATTGTTTGAAACTTTTTTATTATATTTCTTTATGCATGAGAATCATCTCATATTAACACTTTCGCGACCACATGATTTTGAATTTTTGACAGTAAGGTCCGCCTGTGGGCATTATTCTCCCATGTTACTATATTTCAGAACAAAATTTTCTGTATTTACATTTATATTAGAAATGGATATACATTATAATTATATTCTTTCTAATCAAAGTATTTGTATCCATAGTATATTTCATTGTATAAATGTGAATATTGGTTATATATTTAAAAATTAAATAGCATACAAATTGCGAAAGAAACGCCCAATGGTGGAGTTACAGATTTTCAAATGACGTGAATCTACGTCAGCGGTCGCAAAAGTGTTAAATTTAGCTTAAACTATAGCTTAACAATAGGGAAAGCTTAAACTATAGGGACTAAAGCCTAAACTATAGTCCCAATGAAATCCTGTAGTAAATTTAGTCTATATTGAGGAATTTTTTGATGGGACTTTAAAGTCTCGGTGGGATACAAAGGGTTAAAAATTGATGAAAACTTTAATTCATATTATTTATTAGTATATAGTGAGTATTGTGAGTAATAATCTCATTAACACTTTCGCGACCGCTGACGTAGATTCACGTCATTTGAAAATCTGTAATTCCGCCAGTGTGCGTTTCTTTCGCCTTTTGTATGTTACTTATTTCTTAAGAATATACCCAATATTCATATTTGTACAATCAATATACTATGGATACAAATATTTTTGGTTAGAAAGAGTATAATTTTAATATATATCCATTTGTAATATAAATGTGAATATAGAGAATTTTGTTCTGAAATATCGTAACTTGGAAGAATAACGCCCACAGGCGAACCTTACTGCCAAAAAGACAAAAACATGCGGTCGTGAAAGTGTTAATATTAATATTGTTTTGGTCATGAGCTTTTTTATTAATTTCTAGTGCCAATTCTCAATATATAGCAACAGGTCATAGATGCAACAACATTCTTCTGTCAAAATTTATTTTTTTAGGCCAATCACATATACTTGAAATTTTTTAGCAAAACATATGGTACCAGACAGCGTTAGGTGTTAAAGTATTAGTCGCAAACAGATTTCGATGACAGAGGACATGGTGACAGATGATGACGAATTTTCCTTGTGTCTGAAAACTTGAGCAATTTATGAACATATGGCTTAGACGAAGCTTTTAATGCTATGTGGCCTTGTAGTGTGTCAAAGAATACATTTTAGAATGTTTGTCAGAAAGAGGGCTCGATTAACACTCGAAAAAAAAAATGTATAAATCGCTTTATTTTACCCAATAAAATGATTACTAAATGCAGAACTGCCAATATTTCTAATTTATTCCGTAGCATTATTAGTTACTGACTTTTTTCAGACCATATTTTTTGTCGAGAAATATTCTCCAATCTGTAATTATGATTAATTAGGAAGAAAATTATTCTTTAAAAGAGTGGTGTGAAAAAAAGAGCGGGCACAGGCAAAATTACGGAACAAATTAAAAAGTTAGCAGATCTTCTAAATTTTTGGTATAAAATCTGTCGTAAGCATAATTTAATAATTAATATCCATCATTTAAAATCCATTTATTTAGACCATAGAGAGATTAATCCAAAAAAATGAATAAAAAAATAAATAAAACAAAACAAAATAAAAATAAAAATAAATAAATAAATAAATAGCAAAACTAATTTTTACTGCTTACTGATATTTTCTAAGGAGCAATTTCATGATACATGCATATTTACCAACCTAACCCTGAATATTGTTAGTTTCCGCCCCTTTTTGTACACCACTTAATTTTTAGAGCAATTCTCTTCAAGTATATTTACGATTAAATAAGAAGAAAAGTACTCTAAAAATTGACTGGTGTGAAAAAATAGGCGGAAAGAGGCGGGGCTAACAATCTTCCGAGTTAGGTTGGCAGGTTTGTATATGTAGTATCAATCACACACAAGGATATATCCACTTTTTACTTTTGCCACCAGTATTTTCTATCAATAATCACTATCTTATTTAATCGCAAAAATATTGTAAAAATACGATAAATATTTCTGTATAATGGTGGTGGCGAAATAAGCATGAATTAGCCTGTAGTTAAAAAAAACTGCTCCATTTTAACAAGCTCTGACATAAAACAATAAAGGTTTTTCCTAAATGCTAATACTTACTTTATGCAGCGGATAAACGAAATTTCAAATGTTTTATTATTATTTATTTATTTATTTCCAAATCTGAAAGAGTGTGACCTTCGAAATATATTTACTCCACGATTACCTCTAAATGCTTGACTTTTTCATTTTCTATGTGGTACGTTATGAAAGAAAATACGCATCGCATGAACAAGTAATCGAGTAGGTTGGAAATTCATTCAGATCAAGCCTCTAGCTTCTACAGTCATATGACATTCTAGTATTTCTGCTTGTATTTTACGTGGGATTTATGTAGTTTGCTAATGAGCTTACTAAGTTACTCATCACCAAGCGTAGATTCACTGAATTCAACCACGCCTTGTATTTTTTATGATGTTAAGCGAGATCGCTTATGATTCTTTATGACAATCAATCACATTGACTTATCTGTTCACTCATGCTGAAAGTAAAAAATTCTCATCAGTTAGTTTCTTAAGCGGGTATCACTGTTTCTGTAAAAACTGTTGCTAGTCAGGAAAAAAAGTTTTAATTTGAAGTTTGTATTAGGAATTATTATACGCACATTTTTTTTTTTTAAATTAACTTCCTTATAACATTAAATATGGTAAAATTTCTAGTGTATTACGGTGCATTGTTAGTACCTGTCTTTACTTCGCGCCATTTTTTTTTTTTTTTAAGTGTAATTTTCTTCATATTTAATTGTAATTATAAGATTTTGAAAATTACTCTAGAGAAAAAGTTGTGTGAAAAAAAATCGGCTTCTAATAATGTTCCGGAATAAATTAGAAATGTTAGTATAGCTGTAGCATGAATTATTACTTTGTAAGCTAATCGAAATCATTCACTTTTATAAGGTCCCTACAAACTCACTTATCCGCAGTTCATCCTAAAGATATCAGCCCTTTCATCCACATTACATCCTAAAGATGTCTATTTCATCCTCAAAATGTCCTATAAATGTCCTCCAAATAAAATGTGTTTGTAGAGGATCTTCACTGGTATGTAGTGAAGATCCAGTGTAAAAATTTCAGTAAAAGGTTTATGATAAATCGATTTAAAAAATATTTCTATAGCTTTTCATAATAGTAATTTCATATTGCACGTTTTCCACTTTATAGTGAAGAATACAAAATACATAATATATAAGTATACAATACTAGAGAATACAAAATTCTTACATTTCATTACTCAACACCAATTTTTGACGGTTTTTATTAAAAGTTAAAATTTAACTTTACGATAATCAATTAATATAAATGAAAAATAAATTTAAACTTTCGAAAATATAAAACATTCAAAATCTAAAACTGAATGTTTGAACATTTTTTTTAATTTCTTGTTCAAATTTCAAAATAATGTGAATATCGAAAACGCATTTATCGGTATGATAAATGTGGGAAGATGCTTAAAGAGTTATTTGGTGGAAAATATCCAAAAGTTCCAATCCTTTTCTCACTGACTGTAATCTGTGCTATGCATTTATTCATGAGTGTGAAAACTCGCATGAAAGTATTTGCAATGGATGAGCATGGTTGAAAATTCAATTTTTCAATATTAGCTTCAGTATTCTCTAATTTCCATTTTATGAAAAATTCTTTTTATACTTATCCCTGATTATGAAAAATAACAAATTAAGTATAATTTAAATTATGAGAATCTTTTTTTTTATATATATATAATCTGATTAATAATTTCTCAGATTCAAATTATGCATCAGTGTGGTTAACACTGACAAATACTTTCCATCTTTTCAATTATTTTTATACTGAACAAACTGAAGAAACAAAAGGTCAAAATTGACTAGAAAAAGTCATCGAAGAGAGGGAAGGGGCTCGGGTTGGGGCCCTAAAGCTATCGTCTAGGGTTTAATGCGTCGCGCTTATTATGTGACTCGGCGGTGGCTGGGGTTGGTGGGTGGGAGCCACCGCACATTAAAATGTAAAAAACGAGTAAAAGAAAGCTAAAAATCCATAGAAAAAGCATGGGATGAAAACGAAAAAAGTCTCATAATTTTAAGTGTGTAAAATATATAAAAAAAAAAAAAAACTAACACCGGAAGAAACAAATGGCCAAAATTGACTAGAAAAAGTCCTCGGACAGCAGGAGAGGACTCGGGGCAGAGTTCCCAACTTTTATAATTTATTCAAGAGCATTTTTAGCCCCGCATCTTTTCATACCGGAAATTTTGAAAAATGATTTTTTTCTTATTTAATCGTTATCACATATTAAAGAGAAATAATCTACAAAATTTCTGGTGCGAACAGAAGGCGGGGTTAAAAATGCTCGTGAATAAATCATACAAGTTGGGAACTCTGACTCGGGTTGCAGCCCTAAAGCTATCGTCAAGGGTTTAATACGTCTCGTTTATTATGTGACTAAAGACATTATTTGCATACCAGATATGCCAGCATTTCTTATTTATTCAGGAATATTAATAATACATGTTGCGATGTCAATTATCGCATATTCTAAAAAATATATTATCGCATAAGAGAAACAATTTAATGTAGCGAACACATTTTTATGACCTCTAAATTATAACTTAAATTCACGTACAGTGTGTTCTTTAAATTTTTATATCACCCCTCTTCCCACAAATGACCTTTTGCTAATTGCAACTCTATCGAAACGTTTGACCATGAATTATTCTTTCTTTAACGTAATGCAGGTATACAATAGCATATTATGACTTTTTCTAATCCGGTTTCTTGTCATCTTGCAAATAAATGCAGTTAGTCGCCATGTGTGCATTCCTTGTCTCACAATATGGTACATTAATTTTGCTTAAAACTTCCGTCTTCACATGGCGATGGTTGGCTTTTATTCAGGACCGTTTGAAGATTCAAGTTTTGAACAGATTCAAGTAGAAATCTATCTGTAAAATTAGAAACCAAATTACGCTGGTTGGGGCCCATAGACGAGAAAGGTTGAAGGGCTTTCAAAATACTTCATCTTCTTTAATTAGTGCTTTATTAAAATGATCTTAATTTCTGGTTTATATGAAGTCTTATTTCAAACAGTTCGTTTATGGATGCCAGTCGTAAAATATCGGGGATGATTCTAGTCCGTTAAGTAGCAGGAAAAATCCTAGTATATTTACAATACATCCCATATAAGTCCAAGATATTCTGGGGGAGAATATATGTCCCATACATGTTCTTCCACTGGACATCTTGAGAACAGTGTTGCCACATTCTACGACTTTTTATTCAATAGCCGCCACTAAATTTTAAATGTAACGGTTGCCTAATCACTTCGAAGATTACATATATCAAATATCACTTTTTCAAAATTATTGGTGACTATTGAATAAAAAAGTAGCAAAATCTGGCAACGCTGCTTAAGGATGTCCCAGGAAAAAGATATGCTATATGTGGTATTCCAAACCAGAAATTTTAGTCAATAAACAAATTTAGTTTTATAAAGAATGCGTAAACATGAAATGCATTATTTGGTAAAACTAGTGAGATGTGAAATTAGTTCAGAGATATACAAAAATAATCATATTAAATTGTTTTAAATAAATAAGTGCATCGTATTAAATAAAATTTCTGCCGTACTTTCCTGTCCATAATCCGCATATCTGATATATCTGTTTCACACCAGAAATTTTAATTTACAGATAAGGGTATATTAGTGCGAGATAAAACATAGCTTAGGAATAGCTTTGTACGTTGATTACACTTTTCCGGTGGGAAATTGATTTAGCAAACCTGTACGCAGGAAAATACCGTGCTTCAAACTGGCAATTACATAGCTGCCAACATCCTAATTAATATTTTGTAATTTTGTTAGCACCTGCTTTTTTCTTCACGACAGTCTTTTTTTAGAGTATTTTTCTTCTTATTTAATCGTAATTACATTTGGGGAGAATTAATCTAAAAATTAAGTGTTGTAGAAAAAAGGGCAGGTACTAACAGTAATACGAATATTAATTAGGATGTTAGCAGCTATGCAATTAAGATGTTAAGGGAACTTACAATAGAAATTTTACAAAGACCAGAGATGCCATCTTCTATAATTGATTTCGGAGCATTGTTACCCCCGTCTTTATTTTATACCACTTATTTTTTAAGAGCAATTTTTTCTTATTTTATCGTAGTTATGTATTGGAGAAATTTATTCTATAAATAAAGTGGTGTGAAATAAAGACGGGGCTAAAAAAAATTCCGGAATAAGTTAAGAAAGTTGGCAACTCTAACAAATGATATAATTAAATGCATTACATTTTACGTAATATTGTTTTAATTTTTATATATTATACACATATTTGTCTACAAATCTGTTTTCTTTCATTCTAGGTAAGATTTATATTCAAGCACTTTAAAATGGAGTATTTTTCACTTGAGTTATATAACGAACTGTTCAGAAATATTTTAAGCCAAAAACAGTTTCTCAGCCTTCGAAAGCTTCTCTTAGGGTAAGGAATTAAATATTATGCTACTAAAATAGTTAGTATTTATTCTGATAAAAAACAATGAAAATAATGTAAAAAACAATGTGAACATTGCTGGCATTTGTTAGAAATTGCATGTATGCCTTTTTAGTGAATATATATATGAATTAAATTTAGTATTATATTTAAACAATTTTAAATAGCTACAATAATTACACCGTTTGTAACAAAGCTAATTGCTACATTGAAGAATATAGAATAAATACTAGAAACTAATTAAAAGTAAAGCACGCTACCAGTACTATTTAACAATAATTTTTTATTTATTATGATAGAAAATGTGTGTTTCCACTGGGAAATGATTTTTATAAGAAATCAGTGATGTCTGAGAATAGAAATCAGATAGAAATCATCACTATTTTCATACTTGCCAACCTAACCCGAAAGATTGTTAGTTTCCGCCCATTTTTGTACACCACTTAATTTTTAGAGTAATCCTCTTCAAATATATTTACGATTAAATAAGAAGAAAAGTACTCTAAAAAAAAGTCTGGTGTGAAAAAATTAGGAGGAAAAGGGCGAGACAAAAAAATCTTCCGGGTTAGGTTGGCAAGTGTGTATTTTATTTCATTTTTAAGTCTCATTATTTAAACGAAGAATTTTCTATTGAAAGCAGAAAATATCTGTAAAAATATAGTTTTGAGAATGTGTCCCGATCTTAATCAGGCTCTGTATAGACTTTTTACACTGCGCTTGTTCCTACTTTTTTTCCCTGATGAAGATCTGTATTCTACTATTTCGAGTCAAAAAAAATTATTGTGTATTTTTTTTTTTTTTTTTAAGTTTTTTTTTTTTTTTTTTTTTTTTTTTTTATATATTAATATTTGGCTTTTGGACGCTTATTCCCACTTCGCTGCAATGTATATTACAAAACGCCAGCAGAGAAATCATCATTTTCTAAAACATTTTACAAACTGTCGAAGTATTTGGAGTACTCGCATTTATATCATCTTCTATACAAGCAAGTTTTGTATTTTAGTAGTTTTTTAAGACTTTACTTTCGTTGTTTTTCGTATGTAGTGAAAATATTTATTTATTTTTTCTTTATTTTTCCATGTGTATGTCTTATATGATGACAAGTTAAATCTATTGAACTGTTTGCTAATTTTATTTATTTATTTATTTTATTTTTTTTTTTTTTTAACGTCATTGGCTTTTTCATCGAAATATTTTTCTGGCTTTATAATTAAAACTTGTGTGCTAATACGGTTATTCTGAAGTTAATCCTTTTAATATGTTCTTACAATTACAGAAATATCATTTTTATATAGTTTAAGTTTTTATTGTGTTTCTTTTATAAAAACTTAGATTTCTGCGCAAGTAAATGTTGAGTTTTCAAAGGTTTTTCTTGACAATTACAAGATGATTAATTAATTGTATGGATATGTTAATTTATCTCTAACTTTTAAAAGTTTCAACGTTATTTTTTAATTCAACTAATAAGCTGTAATCTTTAACTATTTAATCATATAGTAATGTACTGGATTGACTATTTGGAATTTTATGCACAAATGAGTTTCAGACTCAGTTTGAATAAAGCTTAACTAACAAATTTCAATACTCTTTTTCTTTATTTTTTAAAAACAGATTTAAATGTTTTTAAAATGATAATAAGGATTTTGAAGAATAAAAATTTTTAGAAAATCAAATACCGAAAAGTTAAGAAAAAAAAAGAAACTTCTCAGGTCGAAATAACAATGAAAAAATCTCTTCATCAAGCAAATAAAATAGGTGCGGATGTAGTGTGAATCATTTTAGATATATTTAAAAAATGCTTAGAAAATTTTACATAATGTGAACAATTCTGAAGATGTGTAGTTTTACCAACTGTATCTAGGAGGAGTAAGATAATAAAATAAGTCGTATCGATATCAAATTTCAAAGGTATCTTTATCCGTGACTTTCACAAAAATCATTAGAGCGGTTTCTGAGAAAAGCAGATTTTTGCAATATTTTTGCCCTAATTTTCCTGAATATAAGAGTAATTCAAATCAAATTATCCTATCATAAGGTTCCTAACTCTGTTTTATTATTATTATTGTTGTTGTTGTTATTGTTGCTGTTGTTGTTGTTGTTGCTGTTAAAATCGTTCAAGCAGTTTCTGTCACTTTTTAAACTAAATAAACGTCTAGTTAGAAAAAGTTCACTGTTAATCCTAAGATTTTTCAAACAATCGTGGTTTAAAGTAATCTGGTTCTATTTATCATATTAACTACTTTTTGAGTATATCTTACTGTATGATTACTAAAAATACATTTTACCGCAAACCACAAAATGCATCACTATTACTAGTTACAGAAGACAAAAGTCCAGTCGCATATTATTACTTCCTGTTTGGGTGCGACTGAAATACCTTTCATTCAAAGTAAATTCCGCCCACTGTCAAAAAGTTTCAACCCAGGATATTGAAATATTCTATAAAAAAAAAAAAAAAAAAAGATGAAGAAGAAGTACGAAATCAGTGCTACACTGTAACCATATGTTTCAATGTCTGTTTCCTGCTGGGCCTTTATCTATCGTTATAATGGAGAATCCTACTTGATTGTTTGAAAACTTGTTGCAGAATTATTTCCTCTGATTAGTTTTTTCTCTCTCTCAGCCATACTAAATTTGTTTAAGCGTCTATGTCATTTTTCAAGTTAACTATTTCTCATATTAAAATTTAAATGCTTGGCTAAATAATGAGTTTTGAATAGCAACTAAGTAATATATTTCATTTGGTTATTAGTTGCATAACAATGGTAGAATATCAAATAATAAAGTTTATATCAAATGATATAAACAATATCAAACTATAATGTAAATAAGAGCCATGTTTTCCTGTATATAATTCTTGTATATAATAAACCAATTCTAACGTTAGATATTTTAAAAAGCAAAGCTGTACGAAGATCGAAAATTGTTACTATGTAGTATTTATGACTGACTGTCATGCATCTCCCCCTCCCCCTCCCCCTCCTTCCCCCAAATAGCTGGATGGAACACAGAGCAGGTACTTAAAAGAAAAAATAAATAAATAAATAAATAAATGAGTGAAGAAAATGGATATTCACTGAACTCTATACTTATGAATAGCTTGAGGAATTGTTTTTAACACATATCCATCGGCATATTTTCCTATTTTGAACACGAAAAGTAACCGAGCACTAGCAAAAATTCCTATACAAAAAAGTACACTTAATACTGTTTTATTAAATAAATCCTTGTCGAATCATGTTCTAAGACTGACTAAGAACAGGATTCAAGAAGGATTTATTTAACAAAATTGTATTAAGATGTACTTTTTTACATAGGAATTTTTGCAAGTGCTCGGTTACTTTTTCTGCCGACTGTAAGGAATTAAACAAAAACAAGTTTTTTTTATAATAATAATAATATATTGTTTTAGAAAAACGCATAAAGGTGAAGCTCGTTTTTTTTTTTTTTTTTTTTTTTGTTTTTTTTCCATAAGAATGTAATTCTTGTTACTGAAATGTTAAAGAAACACCTGACTGCTCTGTAAGAAAGTTATCAATTCCAATACTGAACAAAGAGAAGCGCAAAAATAAATAAATAAACAAATAAATAAATATGTCTGTCTTTGACAGAAATTAGTTTAGTACGACAGGAGTAATTTGTATATTGTAATCTTATAACTAAAAAAATTTTATTTATTTATTTATTTATTTATTTGTAATTAGCCACCATGGCTAATAACAAGCTGGACATTTCTCACATAATAACCGTTGTCAAAGTCACTGTATCTGCAAACGCAGATATAACTGTTATTTTGTGAGAAATGTTGAGCTGGTTGTCAGCCAGGGTGGCTCAGTGGAAGAACATCCGCATGTTAAGCGGAGGGCATGGGTTCAATTAATCAAAGGAGACTTGGCGCTAGAGTATTAAAACCAGTAAAAACTACAACATCAGAAACGCCAAAAGAAAAATATTTGGGAAGCATACAGCTGTTTCGGTAGCCTTAAGCGTACCGTCTTCAGTGCATAAAGAATTCTGAAATTGGAGAAGTGCTCGTATATATAGAAGAGGGACTGAATTCAGTTCAACCAATTGGATTACGGGAAAGGTGGGGAAAGTGACCAATAGGAATTTTAGAAACGCTAGCTGTGTAAACTGTAGAAAATTTAAGAGAAATGTAGACTGAATGTAAAACTTTCAACAATCAGATAAATAGGGAACACAATTCACAAGAATTTTAAGATTTTTATAAATATAAAAAGCTTCAAAGAAATCGAGTTCATGAATGGATTTAGGTCTGCAAATTATTTTAGCTGAATCAAATTTAACATTATGATTTACCTCCCAGATATGCTTAGAAATAGCCGATTTATTGGTTTATTGTTTACGGACGTAATTAATATGTTCTTTTAGACGGAATTTGAGATTGCGTTTGGTTTGGCCAATGTATAGAAAGCAGCCATTTTTTGGTTAGGTGTTCACCTAACCAAAAAATGTCTGCTTTCTGTACTTTTGTTAATCGTGCCCTTAATATTTGTTCAAATCCTATTTTATTAAACTTTGAAATTAAATATCTGAAAGCCATTGCAATTGACAGAGGTTATGACTCTTCCAGCATTATAGACAAAGCTATCCAAAAATTACAACTCCCTCGTACTTCGTCTACTAAATCAGTGTATTCTAATATCAGTATTGTTTTACCCTATTTTCCTACATCCAGTCAAGCCATAGCTAAAATTCTCAAACAACGTGACTTTAAAATAATATTTTCGCCTTCCAATAAACTCACCTTTTCTCAGTTAAAAGATCCTATAGATATCCATAATTCTTGGGGCATTTACAGTATTTCCTGTCAGTGTGGTTTACCATACATTGGCCAAACCAAATGCAATCTCAAATTCCGTCTAAAAGAACATATTAATTACATCCGTAAACAAGAAACCAATAAATCGGCTATTTCTAAGCATTGCTGGGAGGTAAATCATAATTTAAAATTTGATTCAGCTAAAATAATTTGCAGACCTAAATCCATTCATGAACTCGATTTCTTTGAAGCTTTTTATAATTATAAATATCTTAAAAATCTTGTAAATTGTAATTTTGCTCTTCCCTATTTGTCTGATTGTTGGAAATTTTACATTCGGTCCACATTTTCTTAATTTTTTCTACAGTTTACACAGCTAGCGTTTTTAAAATTTCTATTGGCCACTCCCCCCCCCCCCCCCACCTTTCCCGTAATCCTATTGGTTGAACTGAATTCGGTCCCTCCTCAATATATACGAGCACTTCTCCAGTTTCAGAATTCTTATGCACTGAAGACGGTACGCTTAATGCTACTGAAACAGCTGTATGCTTCCCAAATATTTTTCTTTTGACGTTTCTGACGTTGTAGTTCTTATTGGTTTTATCTTGGGTTCAATTCCCGGCTCTGGCATTTTGCACATAGTTGGTATAAAAAAAATCAATCTTATACTCTAAACTACTTAAAACGAATTTGAACAGTTCATGAGTGTATCAATAAAATTTCTAAATATTTCAAGATAGTTTATTAAATTAATGGTAAAATTGGATATTGGCAGGCATCCTGGCATATTGAAAGGGTGACAACGCAAAATAGCTGTCTGAAAGAAATAGTCCTGTCGTACTAAGAAGTAAATAAATTAACAAGGAAAAAGGTACGTTCAACATTCGAAATACTAAAACATTATATTTCATTAAATAAAATTTCTGGTGAAAAACGCATGTGTCAAACTGTGAGTTGCGCGCCAGGAAATACAGTATACTATACAGCCAAAATTTAATGAAATTGATAGATATTTTTCGATAAAACAAAACTGATATTATTTACAAGATCAGTGGTCACACTGAGCGCAAAATCATACGTATTTTGTATAAATAGACACTAATTAATGTTTTTGTAATAAATAATACGGCTTTTTAACTGCATTATCATATTTTATTTTGATGCAGGACTTAACTTAATACGAGAAAATATTTTGAATTTTTATAATCCAACAACTGATGCATATTTTTATTGTTTATATATATGTATATATATTTATTAAAAGCTTACCGAAGTCAGTCGATATTTTAAAGTCTTAATTTATTATTAATTTAGACTAAAATGATTTTGTCATTTGTGCCATATAAAATACACTTCATAAAATTTAAGCGATAAGTTATTATTTAATTTTAACAAAATTAAATTACAATGTGCATGTGTTTTGTAAAAGATCTTAATATATATATAATAAAATTATTTTGTTTTTAACAGCATTATCCCATTTTGTTTTGATTCCTTTATTTACTTCAAAAAGGATAATATTTTGATTTTTTTTTTTCTTTTTTGCTCAATAAGACATAGGCACTTTTGTATTAACCACATGCCAGTAATTAATCGCTATCCTAAACTGAAGTGAAGAAACCAACATATTAAATCAGTTTGAAAACTATTTTTAGGACTACAATTCAGTGTTCGGCTAACTGCGACCTATGTTAGTCTGTCGAAACCTGTGTTAACCTTATGTCAAAATATATTAACCTAAACTTATGGCGTGCAGTTAATACGAAAGTACCGAGATATAATTTTATTCTTTATTCATACATTTTGAACATTTTTTTTTTTTTTCCACAAAGCTTACTTAAGTCTGTCGATATTCTGAAGTCTTAGTTTATCATTGCTTTAGACTAAAATGGTTTTATCACTTGTGTCCCACAAAATAATAAAGGTAAATAAATAAATAAATAAATGAAATAAGCAATAAGTTATTATTTATTTCTAACAATCTTGGACGTAATATTTACCATTATATATATATATATATATATATATATATATATATATATATATATATATATATAAGCGTCTCTGCGTGTAAAATTTCTCAGTACTTAAAAAGTTCTTAAGGGAAAAAAATGACAGGACTTCCTTTAATTTATGCCATTGATAAAATAATGGTCTAAGTTTAATAGAAGCTGGTATGTGTTGCCCAAGAGTTAATCTCCTTTTTTATCGTTCTGTCATTTTTCTTTGCTGATCCATCATCTGTCAAAACACTGAAAAAAAAAATTCTCAGCAGCATTTTCCTTGCAATTAATATATTTCTTGCTTCGAAAGAATTTTTCATAATCTATTTTTCATGTAAAGCAAGAAAGGCAAATTTAGTTGACTGCAACTTTTCTTTTTTTTTTTTTCTTCCTGTAAAACTATTCATGATATTCAAGACCTCATTCAAAAATATTAAATTTTTACATTAGAAAGACTGAAATTGTTTAAAATTCATGCTCTAACTAACCTTGCAAATAAAAGGCAGCTATCAAATCTGCCGTTTACCTTGGAAGACACCATACCAAAAAGTGTCCGCAAAAAATTTCAGTTTGCTTAATCGTTAAAAAAAAAAATATTAATTAATTAATTAAAATTAAAATAAAATAAGGGCAATTTTAAGTTTAAAAATAGTGTTGATAATTCTGATTTAAAAATTTGAAATGTTGGCAACTATGAAAGGATCTTCGTTAAAGCAACAGTGTTACCAAGTTCCTTAATTTATTCTGGAGCATTTTCAGCCCCAATTTTTTTTTCTCTCATACCACTTTTATTATAAGAATATATATATATATTTAATCATAGTTATATACAGAGCTGCCAACCTAATCCGACAAATTGTTAGTACCGCCCCTTTTTCTACGCCACTTAATTTTTAGAATATTTTTCTTCATAATTCATCGTTGATACATTTGAAGAGAATTACTCTAAAAATTAACTGGTGTAGAAAAAGGGGCGGTACTAACAATTTGCCGGGTTAGGTTGGCAGCTCTGATATATATTATGGAAAATTATTTTATAAATTAAGTGGCGTGAAATAAAGACTGGGCTAAAAGTACTCCGGAATAAATTAAGTAACTTGGCAACTCTGAGGAAACATGAGTAACACAGCTGCTAACTTTACGTTTTTTTTTTTTTTTTCTTTTTTTTTTCTTTTGCTACCAGAATTTTTTTTATAGAATTTTTTATTAATCTTTTTAGAACTTTTCTTTAATTAATCATAATGATACATTTTACAAAGAAATACTGGTGTTGAAAAACCGTATAAATAGACACCTGTGGAATAATGACAGTAAGAATTTTATTTTATTTTATTATTATTGTTATTTGCTACAAATTTATGGCACAAGAACTGACTGAACTTTTTCTTTGAAAGATAAAAAAATTACATAATTATTGAAACAAAGTGGTTCACAAATACTTAAAAAAAAATTTATGCTTAGTTTTTATTATTGTTATTATTTTTATTAATATTATTTTTAAAGTGTGAATTATAAATAAGACCTTATTTTAAAACGGAAAATAATATTTGATATTTCATCCGTTGTAGATTTGTTGCATGATGAATGTAAAATCATCGTTTATTCATACGTTTTAGAAATAAAAGCATTCAATATAAAAGAAAAATATTGTATCAAGTGCTTTGTTTTTATGTATACAGGCACATAAAATATACACTTAAACAAAAATGTGTTCTTGCTTATAATCTTGATATACTCGCAGGGATCGGAGTAGCCTTTATTTTTAATAATATATTTTTTTATTTTTATTTTCAATAACCGTTTGCAGTATTTTTAATTCGATTGAATAATACGAAGAATGCTTATAGTTGCTTTCACAATAAAGACTGCTCCAATCCCTCTATATATGCTACTCTTAATTACTTTTTCACATGGCAAAAATAGTTATGCGTGTGAATTTATCTATCTAATTCTCCAACGGAAAAAAATTAATATGTACATTTGAAAAAACTTAACGAACACGTGAATCTCTTAACCTTCCTTAAACAGGTTCCAATATGTACACTTCATTGATTATAAATATTGGAACCTGTTTGCTGTATCTATTTGAGATCTGCATATCCCCCCTAAAAATTTTGGCCATTCTAATCTTTAACTTTTTTTTTTTTTTTTCAAGCAATTGATCAAGTCTTCTGAATAATAATAACAGGAATTAACATTTATGAACATAGTTAAAAGGAATCGACTGGAGCTTGTTGTAGTCTCCCTTTTTTTCTGTTTGATCATCGCAGAATAGCAACATTTTGTCTGGCCTTGACAGGTGCTGCAGCAATTGAAAAATTTAAATTATGCACGTAGGGATTTCTTAGAAAGTTGTTTAGGGAGGGAAAAAAATAAAAGATAAAATTCGACCTTGACGCCTGGTCGATCAAAAATGGCCGACAGGTAGATACACCTAAGCTTTCCAGTTTCTAGTGTCTGGCATTCGAATTTTATCGGAGATAGAATAGAAGAAAAGAGAAAAAAAAAACTTTTTAAGATTGCTCTAGACTTAGAGATTACCTGCTCAGTGTATGCAATGCAACTGATGCGCAACGTTACGCTGCCCAAGTCGGTCTCATTAACGTCTTGCGTGGAATACTGATGAGATTTTTTTGATCGAACCGATTCTCTGATATGTCGTCTTGAATTGAATCAATTATCCACATTTTCAAGGGGGAGGGGGGATTAATGATCAGAATACTTTTCTTATTCCAGAGGATTCCCTATTTTGTTTGCGGCAACCGTTATCTCTGGATAACACTTTCACTTGGGTATCAGTTAGAATCCGCAGTGGAATATTTCATTAGTTTTCTTATCGTTCAACTTTTATTTTCGCTATTCCTGATGAATAGCTTGCTGTAAATAGCAGAATAAAAATAAATGTTTAATTTGGCTTTGTTTTACTGGAGACTTTATCGGGTGTTTTCAGGCTGTTAAGCACAGTAGTGTTAAGGAAAGCTTAGTAATCCCCTGCAGAGTTCTTCAGCTCGTGTACGTTTTTTCTTTAAGTTTATGTTTAAAAGCTCCAAGAGTTCCTGTTTTCTCTTTAAATAAAATAATCACTTTTGCCAAAAAAAAAAAAAAAAAAAAAAAGAAAGAAAAAAAAAAAAAAAAAAAAGAAAAAAAAAAGAAGAAAAAAAAATAATAATAAAAAGAAAATCAATTAAAAATATGCGTTTTCTATTCGATATTACTTTTTTAAATTTTAAGTTATATTGTATGTAACTACATGAAAAATGAAAAATAAACTAAATATTTTAAAACATTAATTAAGAATGAATAATATATGTTTTTTTTTTTTTATGTTCTGAATTAATTTCTCTTATGTTGAATTAATTAATTATAATTTGTTCGCGATATACTATGTTATATAATAATAAATATACTTTCCAGTATTCCTTAGCAGAATTTCGCCTTATTAATTTTAAATACAGTTTTATTCACCGCCGTTATCCGTATACCAATTATTATGTAAACTTGCGGTTGTGAAATTGTATGATTTTCCCTGTGGCTGTATATATATATGGCTACTTATTGCTTGTATGGGCCAGTACAGTATTAAATTTATTTCAATGTTAATTTGAACTGACGATAAAATTATGAATATATTAAAAAAAATTATCATAAATCTTATAGAAGAAATTTCAGGATATTAATCTCTAACATGATAATAATTTCATTATATCACGCTATTTATTTCACTGAATTTTTTTATAATATAATGATTTTTGAAATACTTTAGATATTGAATATGGTCAAAATTGTTTTACAACATTTTTTAAATTTCATTTCAGTTTAAGGTAAGAAATGATAATTGTATTTACTTTATAAGAAATATCTAAACAGCTGTTTCTTACAAGAATAATTATTTTAATAGTAAACATTGTCACACATCTTGCAGTAATAGTAAAATAACTTAAAGGGTTTTTTTAATTAAGAATTCGTATTATGAGTTTTCGTATAGCTGCCAACATCTTAATTAATATTCCGTAGAACTGTTAGCACCCGCCCTTTTTCCTACACCACTTAATCTTTAGAGTAATTCTCTTCAAATGTAATTACGATTAAATAAGAAGGAAAATATTAAAGAAATAAAAATAATCTGGTGTGTCACCCACACGACTTTCTCTTACCCTGAAATTTAATACTATAAATACAGGTTGCAGATTAATAAGTAAGATAATGTAAACCTATGTTAAACAATTCAAATTAGGCTTCGGAAGAGTTTTATATGGTAATTAATTCTGTGTGAGGGGGGCTACCGCCCCCCTCAACCCACCGTTTCATTAATGCACCTAGATTTATATAGAATTTAATTCGGTTATTAAAAAATAATTCTGTTTTTAATTTATTCCATTTATTTAAAGTCCATTTTAAAGTCCGTACAAACTTTTAGGGGAGGTTGGATACAACATGAGAATTGACAATTGCGTACGGAACTCATGCCCACAGACTTCATTTTAACCTATAAGAACTGGATGTTTCTAGTTAATTTTTAACAGTAAAACTAGCATATGAGCGTGGCTTTTGCAAATTGCATTTTTAGCTAAATGTTATATTGTACGTAATATTGATTATCACTTCTTTTTACCTAAACATTAACATCTAAAAATGCTTAGTTAGCGGTCACTTTCGCGACCGCTGGCGTAGATTCACGTCATTTGGAAATCTGTAACTCCGCCAGTCGGCGTTTCTGCTGCAATTTGTATGTAGCTATATTTCTTACGAATATCCCCTGTATTCATATTTGTACAATCAAAATACTGTGGATAAAAAAACTTTCATTAGAAAGAGTAATAATTATTATGTATATTCATGTATAATATAAATATGTGTAGAGAAAACGTAGCTTGAAAGAATAACGCCCACAGGTGGAGCATAGTATCAAAAAGACAAAACAAATGAGGTTGCGAAAGTGTTAAAAATACAATATACGTAAGCCACACCACACCCATTTGTGTGTTTTATTGTTAAAAATTAACCAAAAAATTAATTTCTGAAAGGGTTGAAATGGCGTTTGCGATCATGGGTTCCTGTGCAATTTTTAATTCTTATGATGTGGCCTACCTCTCTTAAAAGTTTGTACGTTGGGCTTTGAATAACCCTGTATATATATATTTATTAAGTGTGGTGACAATATGCCCCGGTCTAAATGAAGCTTAGGTGTGACATGATTAATTCACGGAAGGGGGTTAACTAAATATATGTTTATGGAAAATATTAAAATAAATTTTTCCCCCAAATACCTTTAATAATATAATAAAAAATCAGTAAACGATCAAAAATTATTATAAGGGTTTTTTGCTACAGAATAGGCATGTCATAGTTGCGAACCTTTCAAATTTTTTAATCACATTCATCACCAATAATTTTTAACCCCTTAACGCGCGCTGTCCTCGCTGCGAGGACGCAAAATTTAAGATCGAGCTGCAAAAATTCATCCCGGAAATTTCTTAGCAAAAATTCACGTTTATAACATATCAGGAAAGGCAGATTTTTTAAACCTTAACATTTAAAATTTCTTTTAGTTTAATTTAGTTCATGAATTCCGGTGGCAGTATAATTTAAATGTTTCAAATTGTCTTGCGCCGCAAAGGGTTAAAGGAATGTGCCACATATATTTTCGACAATTAAGTAAGCTGATAACAATTGTAAAAAAATTCCGGTATTAGGTCTCCTTTGAAAAACGGGAGACCAGGCACCTATGCTGTGTACTTATATTTGTTTCCAATGTTGCCATAAAAATTACATTTTTCTTCTTATTTAATGCTAGTGTCAAGTTTGTAACAAGCTATAAATTCAAAAAACATAACATTATCGATCAAGCATCCCTCTCCTTGTCGCAACATATGAAGACAGAGACGGCAAAAAGAAAGTCGACTGAATATGATTGATTAGATTTAGTTCGGGAGCTGTTGAAAACCTTTAGAAAGGAAAGATAACCTCCAAACATAGTTTTTTTTTTTTTTTTTTTTTTTTTTTTTTTGCCTGAAATAAATAAAGCATATTCTTAGATAGATTAGAAGAAGCTTATACGTTTTTCTGATCGAATGAGAATACAATTACTTTGACACTTGCATTGTAATATTGATTTATTAAACAAAAATTCGTTTTAAAAATTCTTTGAAGCTTAATTTGTCAATAAACTCTCTATGTTTTAAACTGAACTATTGATTACGTTAAAAAACTTCATTGTAAAATCATGATTTGCATAGATATTTCAAACTGTAAATGTAAAAGGGTTCAAAATAATTCTTTTTTATTTAATTTTATTTAATTTTATTTATTTATTTAATGAAAAAAAAATTGCATGGGTATTTTTATTCATGTATCTAAATTGCTAAATAGGAATTAAAATTTGCTGAAATTATTATGGTCTTACGCTTTACATGTCATTTGTATGAATGTGTAAATTCTGAGTATAAATAAAATAATTTACAAATCATAAAATATATAATAGTCGAAAATATTTTTATTATGATTATAATAGGTATTTTAAAAGATATTGGTTCTTGTGCATAATATTTATAGTTTAGTTAGCTTTTGGTTTAGTTTACGTTGTACCCGTATAATGTTTATATTCTTATATATATATATATATACTGCAATTTGATGAGAGTTATTTCACTTTTTAAGGCTGTAAAAATACATGTTTAGTTTTGGATCTTTAATTATCGAAATTCATTGAAGTTTATTATTTTCTTTTTGGATATAACATTCACAGATATGCCAACATTACTAATTTTTTCTGAAAATTTGTTGGTAGCCACCATTTTTTCCCCAAAAAAATAATTTTCTTCTTATTTAATCATAATTACACATTGAGGATAATTACTCTTCAAGAAAAGTGGTGTGATAAAAGGATGTGTACTAAAATGCTCCGGATTAAATTAGAAATTGTGATATATTTTCATTCATTGGAAGTAAGACAAGACCACCAAAAAGCAAAGTTTCATATGAATTGTAATACGGTAGGTATAAAAATGTATATTTAAATAGAAACATCTTATCACATTCACAACCATTGACGTGCATCTACGTCATTTGATAATCAGTTATTTCCCTTACGGCTGTTTCTTTTGTAATTTGCACATTGCTTTATTTCATAACAAACCCAATATTCGTATTTGAACAATCAATTTATTATGGGTACAAATCGCGAGCAGTGCAATTAGGATTTTGAAATACACGTCCCACTTATGAGTATTATGTAAAAAAAAATAGCTAGAGCTAATAAATGCAGATTTTTATTATCACTTTTAATGAATAAAACTTTTTTACACCATTAGTCATAAAAAATCTTTACAGAGAGTTATGAGAAATTTCTATTTGAAATTAGTGGTGTCCAAAATCCATAATTGTTAGCAGCTCTGCTTTGGTATTTCCAAATAAGGCGAATTCGATATTCTCTGAGCTACGACGAGTATATATTCGCATGATGTGTAATGGCATGTAATGCGCACTTTGACCCGTAATGACGTGCATATTACGTTTTTAACACTGAACTGGTAATAACATACAAGTTTTCCATAACATAAATGTCAAAAAGAAATTTTAAACTTAAAATGTAGAATAAAGCGTACAGTTTTTGAAAGAAAATAAGAAAGAAATCAGCAGCAAAATATTTTCTTTATAATTATATGTTTAAATCATACTCCTGTGTCATCTTCCGTCTTAATAGTATAAGTGTTAATTCATTTCGCTTATTCCCTTGCGCCGTTCACTGCTCCTCATAGGAATATTCCTTTTATAACCATCCGGTACAAAAGCTTTAAAGAACAAACAAAAATATTAAAAACTTACTTTAGAGAGAAAAAAAAAAAAAACTTTTATTATCATGCTTTGTCTTGAAGATATCGCTGGTAATTTATTCGGAAGCTTTTATAATATCGTTTTCTTTTTTGAAAAAAAAAGAACTATTTTAAGAAAATTCTTCATAAATATGGCTTTAAAATCTGCGCGACGAAAGGTTTTTTAAGGTTGAATTTTTTCACAGACAGCATTGCATAAGCTAGTTCCGTATTCTAATGGCAAAGACTTTTCGTTACACAATTTTGACACACGAAAGTGTGATAAATTTTGTAGTGTTTTTTTTTTTCCCTGTCTATAAAAATTGTGCTACGAAATCTAGAACGTTTGAAGAATAAGTGAAGAAAAATATTGGCGTTTGTTACTTACAGAAACGTTATAACACTTTTTTTTTCCTGAAATGTTTTTACCGAAAAGTTGAAAGAGTTAAAGTAGGAAAACATTCTTAAGAAAATACATTGCTTAAAGAAAAATTCTAGCTAAGAGAAGCTTTTATTTAAATGATTACTTGTTTCACGAAACAAGTTTAGTATTTTATATCTATTTTTTCTGAGTATATTAAAATTTTCCGTAAAAAGACAACGAAAAAGAAATTTAGCGAAAAAATATTTTTATTTCTTTTACAAGACAATCATAAAAAGTAAAAGTTATGCCAACGTCTTTTTTTCTTTCATTTAAACCTTAGATTCTTTTAGTAATTATAAATTTATTAAATTTACAGATATGCTACCATTTTAATTTATTCAACAGCACTGTTAGTACCTTTTTCCGCACCACTTTTTTTGTGGCGAAATTTTCTTCAATATGTAATTACTATAAAATAAGAAAAAGAAAACGTTCCGGAAAGGGGCAGGTACAATCAGTACTCCGCAATAGTTACAAATTTTGAATATCTGCATTTAAAGTATGCACCGTATTTTTCTGCATTTAATTCACAGGTAAGAATAAAACAATTTTGTACTGGAAGTTGCATAGCTGCCAAGTTTTTTAACCCTTATCGCTCGTATGTCCTTTCTGAAGAGACATTAAAAAATCGAGCCATGCCTTAAGGTGTTCCTCTGCAAATGAAATGTTATTTTTCTAAAACGTGTGACTATAGGCTACCTTTCGGCTACCGGAAAATGTTAACAGAAAGATTTATTTTATTTAATGATGTAACATAAAACAAGTAAAATAAAACAGATTATTACAATTTTTCAGTAGCCAAAAGGTAGTAAGTTGGAAACTATAGTGTGATGTTTTAAAGGAACGCCAAAAGGCGTGTGTTACTGTTCAAAATAGGAAAATATGCCGAGAGCAAAGGGTTAATTTATTCCGAAATGTTATTAGTCCCGCCCCTTTTTCACAGCGTAATATTTTTAGAGTAATTGACTTCATATTTAATCGTAATTATACATTGAATAATTTTTTTCTACAAAGATTACGGTGTGAAAAGAGGGCGGGGCTAACAACATTCCGGAATAAATTAAAAAGGTTGGCAGCTATGAAGTTGCAATCAAGAGACAAAACTGTATATGTATAAAATTGATTTATCTGACCTGCGGATTATACGCTGGAAAATACGGTAATTTTTATTTCAATTTAGTTTTATATAATTAAATTGCCTAATTGTTCTATATTCCAGTATTTTTATGGATCATTTTTTTCTCTCTTACATATATTTGTATAAGCATGAAAATTAAATAAATGAATCAAACTGAAATTCTTTATTAATAAATGTATTTTTTTATCCGATAACTGCCATAAATCATCAACTCCTACATGAGATTTTAATGAATACCTTAAATAATTTATGAGAAAATTGCTTCTATAACCTTTAGATTCATCAGCATTTTTTATACGACGAACTTTTTATCCAGTATTATCTAGTGATAATTTCATTTCTAATTCTCTGGGTGTGGTTGCACATTTCAAATTTAGCAGGGCTATTTCACACGTCCTCAAGATATTTTGGGCTTATAGATAATCAAATTGCAATGAATAGCAAATTTTTCTGAAAAATTCAGTTCATTATAAAAGTTCTAAATAGCTTTTTAAAACACAAAAATAAATTTCCTTTATCATTTTAACCTCCCATCATATATGAGGAAATTACAGGGTTGCCAATATTTTAATTTATTCCGGAGCATTTTTAGCCCCGCCTTTATTCCATACCACTTTCTTTTTAAGAGTAAATTTTTGTTATTGTATCGTGATTTTATACATTGAAGATAAAAACTCTAAAAATAAAGTGGTGCAAAGTGGAGGCGGGGCTAAAAATTCTCCGGAATCAATTAAAATGTTGGTAACCCTAAAATTAGGTATTCGTGAAAAATTCGAACCTTTTTTTTTACGTTTTTAACGTTTTGAGGTGGGAATAATCTGAAACACAAAATCGATGTGCAGTCAGTCTATAGGTTACTCTTTTTAGTTTGTTAGACTGAATAGACAATATCTCAAAACTTAATTATCATAAAGTGGTCGGATTTTAATAGATCACTTGTGATACTGGCAAGAAAGCCATTTATTTTCCGCATTCCACTTTGAAAACTTCGTAAGTTAGTCGAAATTAATTATTTTCTAAACATAAAAGAATAGGACAAAGTTTCGTATAAATATGCATTATGAGGAATTTTTTTAATCGTAGTGATCTCAAAAGAGTTTTACAGATCTGCCAACCTAACCCGGCAAATTGTTAGTACCACCCCTTTTTCTACACCAGTCATTTTTTAGAGTTTTTTTTTTCTTCTTAATTCATCGTAAATATATTTAAAGAAAATTACTTTAAAAATTAAGTGGTGTAGAAAAATAGGCGGTACTAACATTTTGCCGGATTAGGTTGGCAGCTCTGGTTTTAACCCGTTAGTAGTCGCTAGTTGGTCGATTTGCCGCCCATCCTTCAGTGTTGCCAGATTTTTTTATTCAATAGTCACCAAAAATTTTTAAAAGTAGTATTTGATATACATAAAATGCGAATAAAATCGAAGGAACGTCGATCACATCACTTCTTAAAATTATTGGTGTGTGTTAAATAAAAAGTGCGCAATCTGTAATAGGTGGCGCTGTCTATAGCGACTACTAACGGGTTAAAACATCATTTATGATACTGACATTGAACATTTTTTAGTGTGAATATTCTACTTTAAAAATTTTGTGAGTTAATCGAAATTTGAGATATTTTTTTAACATGGAAGATATTTTTTTAACATTTAACATTTTTTTAACATCGTCAAAATTTCGCTAAACTCTTTGTTTGCGGGTCACGTAAAATTACGTTATTCGTGAAAAACGAGCCCCGACTTCAGGTGTTCCTTTAAAAAAAAATACTTTACTTAAAAAAAAAAAATGATTTTACGTGTTCGTGTTTAATATTTTATATGCTGCTGGTGTATATAAATGGCAGTGACAATTACAGGATAAATTACTAAGATTAAAATTTGTTTAATTTAATCATGAATACGTAAAATCATTTTAATAAATACTATAACATTTTAGAGGAACGCAAAAAGACGTCTCTGACTTTTCAAAATAGGAAAAATGTCCCGATGACAATGTGTTAAACGTGCATTATGAGCATTATTGCATTGGAAATATTATGGAGTTGCATGAAAACAACAATATGAAACTAACCCTAATAAAAATAGTCAACAAATTAGAATAAAGTGAATGCGTCGATATGGATGCAGAGTCGTTTAGTGGGTGGAGCACTTGAACCTGGACCGTAATAAGCAGCGCTCCCATCTTTTATAATTTATTCACGAGCATTTTTAGCCCCTCCTTCTTTTCGCACCAGAAATTTTGCAGATTATTTCTCTTTAATATGTAACTACGATTAAATAAGAAGAAAATCATTTTTCAAAATTTCCGGTATGAAAAAGAGGCGGGGCTCAAAATGGTCGTGAATAAGTTATAAAAGTTGGGAACTCTGGTAATAAGTACCCTACTTTCTGGCGTATAACGCACAGGTCACATGAGTGAGTTAAAATTTAATTTACAAATAAAGATATATACGTAAGAAAGAAAAGCTTGTTAAAAAGTAGCTTTTACTGTAAATTTAAATTTCCGGTGTATAACTGATTTAACAAACGCCGGAAAATACGGTAATTGACCAAGATTACATTTCCTTTAGCCCTTTGAGGGGCAAAGTAATTTTGCTCATATAAAATCAAATGCCACCAGAAGAATTTACAAACAATTTTAGAAGACTAAAATAAATGAAGTCTTGCTCTAAAATTAAAATTTTATTAAAAAAATTTCCGGGGCCAGATTTTGCATTTTGAAATTAAAAATAGGTAGTATAAAGTATAGCCCTTGAAAAATTAACATGAATATAGTATGACCTCTAGTCAGGAATCGCACTCCCCGTCCCCGCCGTTTTTGCTACCACTAATTTTATACAATAATTTCTATCCTATTTTAATTTCGACACATAAAAATACAATAAAAATTTCTGTATAAAAATAGTTGTAGCAAAATGACAAATTTCTCATACTTGGAAGTGTCCTGAAAAAAGGGCTCAAGATACGATCTCTGCTATAGTAGAAATTTATGAGATCGACTATATGATGTGTAACTGAACAGAGTTCATCTTTTATTATTAGTATTATTATTCTGTAAACATTGCCTAACTTCACATATTTCATTGGAGTTAAACTAATTAAATGTTAAAAGAAAATATCTTTATGCATATACCATTTACCTTCTGCTTTTACAACTTCTTCTTCTTTTTTTTTTTCCCAACGACCATTCCATTTTTTCCCCATTATCTAATAGCCCACATTCTGACCATGAAAAGTGTTACAATATATAATTACATTACTTTGTATTTATATCGCCTATTTTTAAAATATATATTTATTGCACGAGACCTTGAAACTATGTTACCTACCGTTAAAACAGGTTCGTTACTTACTTGACGTAACAAACCTCTCCTATCATATTTTTTTTTTTTTTTACTTTTTTATCTTTCCTTGAAATCATATAGCGTGCTTCTTCTGTTCTATTACAACTGCGTGCAGTAAAGGATCAAAAAATAATCCGTAGTTGACACTAATAGAATGGAATTAAAAAGGGCATAGCTTTGGACTTCCTTCGCGTATGCATTTTTTTTTTTTTTTTTTCTTTATACGAGAACTCGTCACAAGGTCGATGTTTGCATTGATTACAGGTGTTCCGCAAAATCACTAAAACATATTCAACTAAGCTTGTTAACCGATATTCACGTTTGTAGCGTCCTTTCGATAGATCACTTGAAAGGGATTAATTTTCTCATTCATTAATAGACAAAAGCTTTTTTAGTTTCAAACTCTACTTTCATGGTATTATTTGAATTGAAAGAAGCCATACTAATTGTTATGTTAAATGTATAGGACTAACGCATTAGCTTATATTAACTTTCAATTAATTCTGGATTACTTCGTAGTTAGATAATTTTCTATACGCAGAGCTTTCTTAAAGGAATTAGTTATTCCGGAGTAAATTGCAAATGCTACTATGTTGGTTTACACTCATTCCAGTTTAATAAAAGTTTATTTTGATTAGTACTTTCAGTTAAATAATAGCGTAAATTTATGGAACATCACTTTAAAAAAAAAAAAAAAAAAAAAAAACTGTGGTAAACAAATAAAATAAAAAAAATTCCGATATATGAAATATTTGTGAAACACTATAAGATGACATTTTTGTTCATCCCCAATAACGCTCCAGGAGCTTTAAAAAAAAAAAATAAAAAAAAAAAAAATGTCGGAGGCTAAGAATAAATTCAAAATTCCATCATTTCTAATTAATTTTCGCCAATTTTTAGTACCTATTTTTTTTTTTTTTTTTTTTTTTTTTTGAGAGCAGTTTTATTCTTTGTTGTAATTACAAATTAAAATAAATAGTCTACAAAGAAAAAAAAATGTGGTGTGTAAAAAAGGCTGGTACTAACATAGCTTCGTAATAGGTTAGAAATATTAGAATATCTGAATCTGATAAAACGGGGTTGGTACGGACCCGCCCTTTTGTAAAAATTCTTCCACCACAATATTTATATAATAAAATTTTACTTAAAATCATAAGCTTACATTATGACGAAAATTGCTATAAAATTTTACTGGTGCCAAAAAATGACGATTGTGTAACCCCTGGTATGGACCCGTCATTTTGCAAAGACTCTTCCACCATTTTTTCTAACAATAAAATTCTTCCTAAATTAATGAGCTTATTTTTTGACAAAAATTGCCATATAAAATTTGTAAATGTAAAAATGTTTAAAAGCGTTGAAAATTATTACATTGAACAAACTTCTTTGGTAATTATTAATAACAACCGGTCAATGTGATAAATTCGCAAAAATTATTCACTTTAACCAAACTTCATTGGTAATTATTAATAATAACCAGTCAATGTGATAAATTCTTATAAATTATTCACTTTAACCGACATATTTGGTTATTATTAATAATCGCCGGTTATTATGAATAATTACCAACCAGTCACATTGACCGTAACTCACACATACATATATTGCAAATAATGTTAAAAATAAACAGAATATTTTATTAATATAAATATAAATGCAAATATTTAATAAAAACATTTAATTGTATAGAGGTATAGAAAGCAAGGCACAAAGGAAATGGTTAAATAAAAATATAAAATCCAAAGTTAACTCTCCCGATGGGATTTTGAAAGTATAACTTAGTAAATAGGCTCTAACATTTGTTATAATACTTGTATCTTGTATCAATCGATTGTTTTCTTGTTTCTCAATCTTACATTGAAGAGCGTTGCTAAGAAACTCCCAGACACAACTATGCTAAAAGTCAGTCAGTTCGATCTGTAGCACAGATTTATTTTGTCAGTTCCTATATATATATATATATATATATATATATATATATTAATAATACGGAACCATTTCTGATTTTCGCCCTCATAAAGAACTTGTCTTAAAATTATTTGAAATTAAACATTAAGGTTGTCCCTAAAAAGAAAAGTACAAACAAATAAAATTTTACTTTCTATTAAATGTTATAAAAATCAGTGCCTCCAGTAAATTAAAGAAATTTCTGATGAGTTTTTATTAATTTCTAATTTTGTAATTTAATTAAATCTAAATATTTCACATTAACGATGCAAATGCATTTGTAGTTATATATGCTTTTCTTGATTTTTATCTAAAATATGTTCATTGAAAGCTATATGTCGATTTTTCTGACAGTATAAAACAAACAAAATGCTTGAAAACATATGAAAATGTTTAATGAAATTATAAAGAATTTATAACTCGAAAACGAGCTAACGAGGGCTATTGCTTTATACGTCAAAAAACATATTTATATATGCTCTTTCGATTAATGCTTGTGTGGATTTTTTTTGTGATTACACTATGGGATGGTTTCCTGGTCAGTAAACTTCTTTCAATTAATACACTAAAAGGAAGGATGCATGCTATTTCCATACAAATGAAAATAGATAATTAACCCTTTCAGTCGCAGTGTTCCCGCTGATGGAACACCTAATTTTAATTCTCAAGTGCAAAAAACTCATCCCGGAAAATTTTTAGCAAAAATTTACATTTATAACATAGCAGAAAAGGCCCTTTTTTTTCAACCTGAAAATTTAAAATTTCTTTTATTTTAACTTTGTTAGTAAATTCCGGTGGCAGTGTCATTTAAATGATCCGAATTACCCTGCGCCGCAAAGGGTTAAGAGAAGCCTCTGGTCACATGTTACAGCCACAACATTTTTCAAGCATTACATTTTACAGGGTGATCATAAATATTATGTTTTCTTCTTTATTTGTTGTTGGGGCCCATTTCGTCTTGAGGACTAAACTTTCGCTTAAAAATATGAGTTATATCATGTTCTTTATGTGCCCAAAGTTTCAGGATAATTCTTCAAGTAATTTTCTAAATATTTGATGAAACGTGTAAAATCAAAAGTATCCGGTCATTTATGGAAAGGTTGTGTATTATCTGCTTCACTGCAGTTGCATGGTTCTCTCATTTCTTGCATGTATTACCTTCCACCGTGTGACCTTTCTTTTGGGGGAAGGGGTTAAATTTGAAGTACAATGTCTAAGTTTTGAAACTGGCAATCTTCAGAGAAGACGTATCACCCCAGACCATAGGAAACAGTTCTTGCGACATCTTACGTTCGGCCTTAGTGAATGTTATGTACCAAATTCAGTGTGATGATTTCGGAAATGTTTGTCACATTGAAAATGCAGTCCTTACTAGAAAATTGACATTTTTAATAAATTATTATGTTTTACTAAAATTTCATTTTGGTATATTTTGTCCATTTTAACCCAGAGGGTAATTGAATTTTCTAAGCGTGATGCATCCTTCTTATTAATTTCTTTGTTTGTAATAACTTTTTAACTTTGTTGTAAATTTATATTTTGATATTTAATCTGTGTTATCACTGTTTATCCGTATACCATTACTTTTAGAAATGTCTGTATAGTGAATAGTTTTTCCCGTGTCGTCTTTGTCCGGCTACCATGTTGCGTAGAGTTTTGGCTTATAAATCAAAATATAGATAATTATGGAAGCGCCAGTTAAAAATAAAACATCTGTATTGTGAAAAAACTTTCATACCTTTTGTATATTTTTTAAAATTTTAAATCTCCTGATAATTTTATAGTAAACGTTAATGAAGAAGAAATTTTTTAATTAATTAATTTTTAAATTAAAAGAAAAGTATTATTTTAATTTTATCCAATCTATCTTATTCAAAATTCCCTTTTCATTATTTAATTCATAATTAAATATTATATTTTAATCTAAAAAATTAGTTAGAATAGCATAAAATATGTTTTTGCACTTAATATAAAATAATCATTGTACTTTTAACATGGTGGAGCATTATTTATTTGCTCAATTTTATTAATCTTTAGTTAATTTTAAGCTAACCATTTCTTCATGGAAAAATTACATTGTGCAGCTCAATAGGTCTGCCAATATTTCTAATTTATATTGCAATATAGTTAGTGGCCATCATTTTTTTCTCCAAGCCACTATTTTTATAGAAAGATTTTCTCTAATATGTAATTACTGTTAAATGAGAAGAAAAATACTCTTTAAAAAAGTGGTGTATAGAAAGGCGAATACTAACAGATATGCCAACATTTCTAACTTATTCTGGAGCATTGTTAACATGCACATTTATTTAACACCACTAACTTTTAATAGCAGTTTCTTCTTATTTCATACCCTCCAACATACTAATTAATATTCTGTAGTATTGTTAGCCCCGCCTTCTTTTTCACACCAGTATATTTTTAGAGTATTTTTCTTCTTATTTAATCGCAATTGCATTTGGAGAATATTACTCTAAAAATTTATTGGTGGGAGAAAAAGGGCGGGACTAACAATACTACGGAATATTAATTAGGATGTTGGAGGGTATGTTATTTAATCGTAATTATATATTGGCATATCTGGATACTAACAATCTTACAAAATAAATTAAAAATAATGGTAGATCTAGCTCAATAAAGAAAAGTAAAATAACCGTTAAATAAAAAAATATTAAATGCAAAATTTTCATATATATGTGACTTTTTTATACTTTGCTAATGAATTATTAATAATGCCTTAACATTTAACTGATTGGACACCGCAAAACAATCAATTTATTTTTAAAAAGTTAACGCCCTTAAAGAATATTCATTTAAAAAATTGTGAATTATTTTTAATTCAACAGGAAAAAATAAAATAAACTAACATTCAAGAAAAAATTAATAAAAATTTCTATGCAGAATTACTCTCAATAGCTCACTTTAAAACATTGTAAAATCGATTAGTTTTAAAATAGTTACATAGTAGCGTGTTTATTAAATATAATGTGTTGCTTATATCATAATTAACTTTCATTGACGGTATAATAAAGTTTTGTCGATAAATTCCATTAACAAAATTAGAGTATTTAGAGTTTTGTTAATTCAAATTTGATGAAAAACTATTTAAACACAAGCAAATATTTCATTATCTATATGTTAAATAACGTAAAATGTTTCAAAAATAATTATCGTACCGCCTACCTTTTTTTTTTTTTTTTTTTTCTTTTCTTCCTTTAGTCTTTCACATAAATTTTTCATAGTGTCATTTACGTTATTTTTAACTGAAAGTAGTTCATAAACAATGTAAAAATTTAAAAGACTTAAAATGCATGGAAACTGCAAGTCGAAAAAAAAAATATTTATTGACAAAAAATTTAATTATTCATCATTTAGTTTCTTTGAAAATGAATGTTGTTTGCTTGAATTAAATTATTTTGTAACTTAGTTGTGTAATTCGTTTATTATTAATGTTGACCGAAAGTTTTTTTTTTTTTTTTTTTTTTAATCAGTGATTATATATAAAAAAAAAAAAAAAAAATCTATAGGTAAATTTATAGTATTTTATGTATGTTAGTTTTTCTGTTTTTTGTGGTCGTAGCTCGTAAATATTTATTTAGATTTTTTTTTTTCTTTTAATTTAAAGTCAACATCATTTTTTATCACACAGAATTAAAGTTTTATATTTTAGTTTTTGTTTTATTTGCAGATAATTAACACATTAAATCAGCTGAACTCCTCATTTTCTATTAAAATAATAATAATAATAATAATGATAATAATAATTAGAAATGTTTACGTTAATTTATTATTTTATACTGAGCATTAAATGTAATTCTGTTGGCACAGGTCTGCAAATACCTGTTTTGCTCTTTTTTTTTTTTTTTTTTTTTTTTTTTTTCAGTGGAAGTGAATTTTAAATTTCCTTTTTTGAGCAAAAACGTTTCAATGCAAGTTTTATTTAATTTTTACAAACAAAATGAATTATCAAATTCAGTTTGCTTTTTTCTATCTTTCTTTACAAATAAATCTTTAATTATTAAAGTTAATATTTTGTTAATAAAGTAATATTTTTATCTTAAAAAAAAAAAAAAGTTTGTTGATTGTGAAACTATTTTTTAACATTTCATTTGTTTTAGACACGTAAACCAGCGTTAAATTCGAAATTGTTAAGCAAGTTCTGTTCCGCAAGCTGACAGACGGCAGGTGCCGAGTTCGGATAGAAGTCACGTTTCATTGACCTAGTAGCCGTTCGGCGTTTTCTGTAGTTTCTGCGAAACTAGGGTGAATTCGGGCTAGTGCAGCTTAAGACCCTCCACGGAGGACATCCCAGTTATGCCTGCGTCTCCCATATGGGCAGTTGGCATTAATCAACAACATCAACGCCAACGGAATTAATAAAGATTTAACACTGCATTGCATAAGTGTTTTTTTTTTTTTTAATGAACCAAAGAAATATAATTTTTTTCTTTTTTAATGACAGTGGCTTCAACTTTCTTTCTTTCTTTTTTTTTTTTTTTTTTTTTTTTTTTTTTTTTTTTATACTGTTGTAACACTCGGTAAATGTGCAATTAGAAAAAAATGCAAAGATTTTCTTTTAAAAATGTGCAGTCACACAACAAAAAAAATTACTTTAAATATTTTAGATACGCAAATTATCTACAATGGGGGAAAATAAACCTACTTTCTAAGTTTTAACTGAATTCTTTGTCTTATAGAGCATAATGTCATCGACATTAAAGGCACACTTTCGAATCTAGGCGTTTTTGTCGAATATCTAAATAAGTATTTCATTATTCCTCTTGAAACTTTAGGGGTTAAAAAAAAAAAAAAAAAAAAAAAATAGTTATACCACATACATTCCAGCTACATTTTGTCCCGAAGGCTGGAAAGAGATCAGTCGCAAATTAAAAAAAAATTAATTTTTGGGATCACTTTGTAAAAAATTATGCTTGAAACAAGTTGTATCTACAGTCATGCTTGCCAACATCCTAATTAATATTCCGTAGTGTTGTTAGCCCCGCCTTCTTTTTCACACCAGAATATTCTTAAAATATTTTTCTTCTTATTCAATCGTAATTGCATTTGGAAAATATTATTCTAAAAATTTACTGGTGTGAAAAAAAGGGCGGGACTAACAACACTACGGAATATTAATTAGAATGTTGGGAAGTATGCTACAGAGCTGCCAACCAAATCCGGCGTATTGTTAGTACCGCCCATTTTTCTACACCACTTAATTTTTAGAGTAATTCTCTTCAAATATATTTACAATGAATTAAGAAAACAAATACTCTAAAAATTACGTGGTGTAGAAAAATGGGCGGTACTAACAATTTGCCGGATTAGGTTGGCGGGTCTGATGCTATAGTATACGATTTTGAGCCTTTATTTAATTATACATTATAAATTTATATGAGAATTCCACTCATATTAAACGAAGGTATAAAAGTTCCTTTATTTACGTCGAGAATTTTTCGAACGCTTTTTGTTTATAACATGCAGTATTTTAAAAACAAAGAAATGTCAGTTTTGGAAAACTTGACATATTACATTAGACATAACATACTGCTATCAGAATATAAAAATATCGAATATCTGATAGAATACGAACATTTTCACTAAATAATTTTTAACTGCGTATGTGCAAGTGTTAGCGAAATTTCTTTTGCATTTAGCCAAATGTAAAGCCTAGCTCTAAAAATGTCCCCAAGCAAATATCCTGAAAACTCAGAGAGATATCGTCGATAGAAAAGTTGATTTTCAAGTGCTTTTATAGAGATGCAAAACACTAAGGAGTTTTTACCCATATTTTCATTTTGAATCGACGAACAGTCGTGGACATAATTGAAGACACACTTTGCATTTTCTCGAAAAATGGGGAAAATATTTCAGAACCATTATGTTTGCTGAAATGTGTTGTTTATATCAATATTAAATTACATAATCTTTTATATCTGATGTTTTTGATTATGAAATCTTTAGCATGTGATGTATAAGTCAATAATATTGGCTATACCTTTTATTCTGTTGATATTATAATTACTGTCCTGTTACTTTTGACTTTCAATTTCAGGTTGAAAAATTCTCTTTATATTTGTAAGTTTACTAATCTCAATAATAAATTAATATTTTGTAGTTATCATTATATTATTCAAAAGATTACATAAACAATATCTTTTTTTTTTTTTTTTTTTTTTTTTTTTTGAGAAAACGCAAAGTGGGCATTTACTTTTCACGACTGTTCGTCGATTCAAAATGGAAATATGTGTAAAACCCCTCAGTGTTTTGCATATTTTTGAAAGTACTTGAAAATCATCTTTTCTATTGACGATATCTTTCTGAGTTTTAACTGTATTTGCTTGGGAATTTTTTAGTATTAGTCTACACATTTGGCTAAAAAATTATGCGAAAAGAATTTCGCTAACGCTAGCGCATGCACAGTTAAAAAATATTTAGTAAAAATCCTGGTATTTTATCAGATATTTGATAGTTTTATATTCTGATTGCAGTATGTTGTGTGTAATGTAATATGTCAAGTTTGATATATATGATTTTTTTTTTTTTTTTTTTTTTTGTGGGGGGGGGGGGGGTTAATTTGTGACTGATCCCCTTTTATGTTTCTGGACAAAATTTCCGCTTGAATATATGTGTTGTGCTTTTTACTCCTAAAGTATTAAGAAGATTCATGAAATATTTCTTTAGATATTCGAAAAAAACCTCTAGATTCGAAAGTGTGTCTTCACTTATGTCGGTGATTGTATTTGCCAACATTTTGAATTTTAAATCAAAATTATCACCACTATTTTTTAATAGAAGTATGTGCTATTATTTTCTAAAGCGAAAATTGTTGAAGTAAATTTCTTCTATGAAGTCTCCCTCTAAAATCATAAGACTTGGCAACTTAGCCATAAAGAATCAACGTTAAATTCAATTTACCTTAAAATTTTTGAATAGCATGCTAGGTATGATATGGTATTAGGATTAGGGCCGATTGGCTTCACTAGGGAAAATTAAAGCATCCTCCATCATACATAATACCACATGGTCTCAGCCTTATTATTATTATTATTATTATTATTATTAGTCTAGTCAAAGAGGAAAATTAGAGAAAATTGAAAATTAAAATTAAATATATGGTGGGGAAAAACGCAATTTTAAACTATGAAATTCTGTATTATTCAGCAGCTCAATTATTAGCAATGGTTTATCTGAGTATATATATATTAAAAAAAAAAAAAAGAAAGAAAGAAAGAAAGAAACAATAAAAAATATTTGCTCTAAGCTCTAAGGCATACATTATATTCTCTTGCTTAAAAACTTATTTATGGTTAAAATTTTGGTGGTACAAACATTTATATAAAGACATCCTTAATTTTGCTTAAGACTGA
Organism: Salticus scenicus; assembly: GCA_963930645.1. Classification (NCBI taxonomy): domain Eukaryota; kingdom Metazoa; phylum Arthropoda; class Arachnida; order Araneae; family Salticidae; genus Salticus; species Salticus scenicus. The sequence continues at coordinate 241,294,813 of OZ005651.1, forward strand.
TATGTTAAATGAGGAAAAAAAGGCTTCTTCTTTTACAATTTCGTATATTCCAGACATGCCGGCATTTTCATTTATTCCAGAGCACTGTTAGTACCCGTCCTTTTCTCACACAACTTTATTTGTAGTGAAATTTTCTCCAATATGTAATTAGAATTAAATAAGAAAAAATGCCCTTCACGAAAAGTGGTGTGAAAAAAGGTTCGGCTGTTGAAAATGCTCCAAAATAAGTTAAAATGTTGGCATATCTGATATTTGATGAAACTTGTCAAAGAGAACTTTTCCAACATTTCTAATATATTCGGAGCATTGTTAAAACTAGCCTTTTTTCACAACACATTTTTTATAAGTAATTTTCTGCTTGGGAGATTGTTCTTAAGTATTGGAGAAAATTACTCTTCAAAAAAATGTGTCTTGATAAAAGGCAAGTAAAACAGGTATGCCATCATTTCTAATTTATCCTGAATTACTGATACTACCGTTCTTTTTCCTTCACTACTTTTTATTTTATTTTATTTATTTATTTATTTATTTTTGTAAAAGAATTTTATCCAATATGTAATTACTATTAAATAGGAAGAAAAATACTCTTTTAAAAAAGTGGTGTAGAAAAAGGGTAGAATCTAAATAAATTCGTAATTTTTGTTTACATGAAGAACAATGGTTGAGAGTTACTAGAAATGTTGGCGTATCTACAAATAAATTAAGAAAATATAATTCTGAAAATATTAGACAATCATCTTAAGAAATGATGTGTAATAAATCTGACCCTCAATATTAACTGTAATAATTCTCGCTTGTCGTCTCCATATTGACTTACAAAAAATGACCAAGCATTAACGAGGATTTATTTTAATTCCTTAACTGAATACTGCATCCCCCTGTCATACGCGTCGCCCAAATTAAGTGGGAACGTGACATTTTGAAAAGTCGGGGAACTCAAAAATTGCTTCTGCACTGGGTGTCGCTCTTCATCAATACTAATTAGTGTCCAAGTATTAGATTTCCAGAGCTCTGTTTTTGTAGCTACTTCTGAAAGGAGGCCTTTAACGCTCGGGTAGGAGATTTGTCTTCTTTACGTCGTCCGCTCCTGACATTGATCCCGAAAATGGGAAAACCCAATCTGTGCAATTTTACATCCACTATAAGAAACTTTGTTCGTGGAGTTTTCAAGAATTTTGTAACACTCAACTAAATATTGCCTAAAACTTTGTAAATATTTGGTAATAGATTTATTTATTTTTTGCGGTAACTCTTAGGCGAAAGCGTTTACTTTCCCCTGACGCAATGATTATTTTTAAAACGCGATCACTTTTTGCATAAATTGCTAAAACAAAGAAAAGGGAAATGTGTTTTCAGTTGCACAGTCAGATAGAAACATCATTATAAATGTTTATATTAGGGTACTTTGAATATAAATCTAATTCAACTAAATCTGGTGTTTTTTTTTTTTTTTTTTTTTTCAATTATATGAATATTATTTGTTTTAGAATAAATTACTTTCATCTTGTTTGCATTTATTTTAAACAGTCGTGTAGTTTATTACTGATGTTTTAGATTACGTACTTATTTTTTTAGAAGATATACGTATACATTTTTTATTTATTTTATTTATTTATTTTTATTATTATTATTATTTTTTCTCTCATCAGAAAACAACTCTGTAACAAATAATTAAGTTATAGAAAATAATTTTCATTCCTTTTTATAATTTCATAGATAACTTTTAATAAAGCTTTTAAACGACAAAATTAAATTTCGAAGTCTATTGAAACAAATTTCCGACAAACATAGTTAAAACAATTTGGTGTGACAATCACACGATTTCCTCTTTCCCTGCATTTCAGTATATAAAGACACATTGCACGGTAACCCTCTTAGGAGAATAGTAATTTTGGTCATTTAAAATCAAAAGCCACTACAATTTACAAATAATATTACAAGAGAAGTAATAAATCTTTTTCTTCTAAGTTATAAAACTAATATTCTAGAAAAAAAAAAAAAAATCCGTATGAGTTTCTTGCAGTTGGGAATTAAAATTATGTGATGCTTTAATGGCATCCCCACCAGAGGGTAAGATAGCAAGTATTGTATATATACAAAACTACGTGAAAAAGAATTCAAAATAGGTTTAGGATCAGTTTTATTTGACAAGTAATTCTGAGTGTAATGGCCCCTCTCAACCCCTCCCCCTCCGTTTGAATATGGTGCCCATATTTATATAGAATTCAAGGCTTTTACACAGTTTAAAAGTTTACTCCAAATTATTGAAGCAGCTTTGACAACTTTGTTTCCCTCCGTGCCACATTTTGAAACTTATCAATCTCTACAAAATTTATCAAACGTTTCAAGTAACAACTTCATATGAACTTCAGAATACAATATTTTAATTGACTGCATTCATTTGTTTTTAAGCTACGCTGATAATAGACACACACAAGGATAAACCGATAAAAACTTGGCTTAAGTATTCGGGAACCTCAAAACGATTAATATTACTAAAAACAAGCACCGAACATTTCACTTAAAAAATACTTTATTTACCGCATGGGTATGAGGAATTAATTTTCCTTCCTGAGCAGTTTTCTTGCAATTTCCATGTATATATATAGTCCCACTATATTTTAATTCTTTTGGGTAGCCCTGTAAATGATTGGTGAATGATTTTCATACCACATTCTACACGAAACATGCTTTTATGTACATAAAAAATGTACGTTTATTTTACTTAGTTTAGTGCAGCCTATAGATATTAGACTGCACTTATCAAAATTTCGCCCATAGCAGGGATGGAACACGGGCGCAGAATTCATACCGGAATCCGTTTAAGAAATATCTCTACCTCTAATATCGTTGATTTAAGAAGTAGAAAATTTTCTTACATTGATAGTGGTATGAATTCTGCGCCCGTGTTCCATCCCTGCCATAGACGTAATGTATTTGAATTCTCTTGGATGTCCCTGTACTCGTACCATTTGCTTGATTTTAACTAAAAGTTTAGTGCCCTTATATGATACGGATTTAGAATACTAAGTTTAACTTCCTGCTGCGATTTGTTCTTGAGATGTGCTGATAACAGGCACACACACAGACCAACTGCTAAACACCTGATTTTTGGATTCAGGGGACCACACCGTAAGAGAAAGTAAAACGTTTTGTAGGTCATTCAACTATTTTTTTTTTTTTTTTTAGTTAAAAATTTTCCCTTTTCGGAACACCCTTTTATCTATAAGAACCACGAAAAGTTAATTATATAAAAACTTCAATGTTAATCAGGAATAAAAATCCCCCCCCCCCTCCTTTCTTTTTTTTTGGTTGGGAAGAGAGGAGGAAAGCTATTAATATTTCCTTACAGAAAACCCTACCGAAATTTTACTGTATTTTTAAAACCTATATTAATAAAATCAGACTTTTCAATGTAAATTTCTCAGAATAAAAAAAATTTGTAATATCTTTACGTTTCTCACATCGTGTAGGCCAAAAATGACTTCAGAAAATTGTCTGTCTGTGTGTGTGTGTGTATGTCGTTGTGTCTCTATGTCTGTAACGCTGTTTTTGTCCGAGTGCCATGTGAGAACGGCTGGACGGAATTAAACAATACTTGGCAAGGATTTAGGTCTGTCGGTACCCAACTTAAAATTATATCTATCGAACAATTCAAAATTTTGATTAGATTCAGAGATATGGGTAAAAACAAAAAAAAAAAAAAAAGTCTGTGCGTTCGCCATAAGGCTTTTGCTAGTAAAACGCTTTGAATGGAAAACAAATTGCGTTATCTTTACGTTTCAGACATCAGGAAACCCTAAAATTATTTCAGAATATTTTCTCTGTGTGAATGGGAGGGATGGAGGTATATGGAATGTTTTTTATTCCACCGGCTATCACGTGAATACGACTAGAAAGCATTCAATGACTCCTGTCTGAAGTTTAGGTCCGTGCCCAACTTAAAATTATATCGATCGAAAATTTCAAAATTTTACTTAGATTTACAGACATGATCAAAATACACTTCTTTAACCAATTAAAAATTATATCTAGGCATTTAGATACGTTAAATGGTTAAATGGCTATATTTGATAAAGAAATCGACTTTTTATTTGTTATATTTTTCTGTTTTAATGTAAACTCTGAGTTTTCTTACGCAGGCGAAGTCTTTGCTGTTTCTTTGTTCTTTACTTTTTTTTTTTTTTTTTTGGAAGTTCTTTTTATTTACATTTCCCTTTTAAAATTAGATTGTTTTCAACATAAACAAAAACATTTCATCGCAAGAAATGGTTATTAGATGTTCTCTCAAAAAGCTGTAAGGAAAGTATAACTTTAGTCTATTTTACCTGAAACCCACCATGCGAATAAAAGCAAAAAACAAATTCTTAAATTAAATAAATACAGCATATCAATTTTAATACATGTATATGTGAGCACTAGCTTTAGTAGCCGTTTTTTGGAACATAAATGGCAATAGAAATCATGTTTTTTGAGCGTTGAGAAAATTTATGTTAAAATCAGTTCGCAAATAATTATGCAAATTAAAAGCTACCCTAACAACACAGTTGTCCACAATACATCCTGAAGGTGTCCATAGGATGTCAATAGACGTCCTTTTCATCGATAGGACAACCGGAGGATGTCATTTGGAGACTATGTGCTGGAAAGCTTCAATAAAGATAAATAATTTTTCATAATATTCTGTGAATAAAATCAAAGTCCCGTGTGAAGAACAGGCACCACAGTTAGTAATTCAATAAAATGGAATGAATAAAAAAATGTAGTGGCATAGCAAAGAAAGTTGAAAATGACATTTCTGGTTAATTGACTATTTTTTGCTTGTTCCTTTCGCTTTCGTTTAAATAAATCCTAACATTCGAAAGTAAACCTAAAAAATCTCAATTCTATTTCCATCTATAAGACGGCTTTAACATCTACACAAATTTGAAGTTAATCCATTTATCTTCTTTTTACAAAAACCTGAAGAAGCACTGAAACATGACTATGTATATACATCTATACATTGATTTCATACAAGCGAAGGTATTAAAGGACTGTCAATAGAAACGCAATCGACTTGTTTCCACTCTTTTCGTTTCCATGGAGCTGTCACAAAGAATGGAATCGTGTTATAGACTTTAAATGACTAGCGACGCATATTGCGACGGTGATGTAATTTTTTAAAAGGTTTCTGCAACAATAAATGACATTTGTTGGTATTTCTTTGGAAGTTGAATGTTTGCTAAAGTATTTATATTGCAAAAAGTGCATTTTTCGAGTATTATTTCTCGTTACATAGTTTGAAATCAATGCAGTTTAAATGTACATAATACGTCGATCATATATTTAAGCTAACTGGAATTTCCCAAAGTTTAACTATTTATTTATTTATTTAAAATTATTTGCCGGTCATGTTAATTTAAGATTTACAGATATAGAGAATCGACAGACACACACACACACACACACACACACACATATATATATATATATATAACAATACAATTATAGATTATATGTCGTGAGGGCTTAAAAAAAAAAAAGAGCTGTCTTTATTGTTTAAGAAAATAATTTTAAAATAATTTTAAAGGTATAATAGCAATATAATGTATATAAATAATAGGTTTGTTGTAAACATAGCTGCCAAGTTTTTTAATTTATTCCGGAATGTTGTTAGCCCCGCCCTTTTTTCACACCGTAATAATTGTAGAAAAATTTTCTTCAATATATAACGAGGATTAAATATGAAGAAACTTACTCTAAAAGGATTACGGTGTGAAAAAAGGGCGGGGCTAACAACATTCCGGAATAAATTTTAAAACTTGGCAGCTATGGTTGTAAGTTTTTATTAATGTATAAAATTACTTTTGGATTATTAATAATTAATATATTACTATTAAGTTATTTAATAGTTAATATAAAAACATTATTATATTGAATGTCGAACACGAATAACGTCGAGTAGTGTTTCGATTTAATCATTTATTTCAATTTAGTTTCTATTTAATTACAACTATGCTTAATTTAAAATTTTAAAATTCGCTTTTACATTAAATATTAAATGCAATTTAAAACAGTATGGATTTATTTAAAAAAACTGATTTAACAGTTAGATTTTCTAACGTAACCAAAGGAAAAACAAATTCAGTAAAAAACATTTTAGAAATCTTCATAATTCTGTTTTAATTTAAAATTTTTAAAAAAAAAAAGTTCAAGATAATAAGCAATAAACAAAATTTCATTAAATGCATGAATTTGTTTATAACATTTTCAATATGAAATTGTCCCCAATCTGTACACAATATGTACTTATCTAAACAAGGAATTAGAATAAAGAAAAAAAAAAATCCCTGCAAATTGCATTTGAATTCCGCTTCATTTTGCAAAGCACTGATATGTTACTATTTTAATTAAAAATCTTGCGAAGCAAAAGAAAAATATGGCGTGCTTGCGTGATTCTGTAACGACTAAATAATTTATTAAAGAAAAATATTACACATTAGTCTTCTTCTAAATTAATCATATGCTCCCTTGAAGGTAAATTTAAAAAAGGGAACTTTTCCCTTCATTTTCGCATGAAAGGGTTAAGAAAGAACTGATGATAAATTATAAATTTGCATAATGGAGTAGTTTTCCTTTCTTGTCTCTAATAAATGCATTTGTATAATCATTGTACTCTTTTACGTAGCAACAACGTACAAAAAGCTGTTAAGATTATCACAGGCGAAGAATAAAAATTTTTCACTTAAAAGGAAAGTTTTTCAAGTGTCACTAATATAAAAATATTGCAAATAACCACGTAGTTCACTGTATTTTATCTTCACTTAGCCTGTCAAGTTTTCCTAATGCTTACATCTTTTAAGACTATTGCCATGACAGATCGCTCTACTAAAACACTCATTTTCTGGAGCCGGATTTTGTTCTTGACACAGCGTTATGATTTCAGAGATTTTAACAATGTATTATTTTCTTTTGGAAGTGCGGGGGCGCAAGTCTCTAATTTTATACCTTGTCTAAATATTATAAAAATATTTTTGAAATTTGTAAGCGAAGTGCATCATTTTCTTCTTTTTAATCAGATTTATTTGGATAAATGAAAACAAATTATTGCAATATAACCTCTTTCTTAATGAATAAGATTTTCGTAGTTGTTAGAAAAATGCTTTTTATTTAAAAATTTGTCAAAGCTGTCGGAAATAAATGTTGATTCAGACAGTAAATTTATTAAAAGTCTTTTAGTCGATTTTTGTTTCTTAACTAATTTAAGGGCAAATACTTTTAATAAATAAATGTTAAATAAATTTAATGACTTTCTAAGGTTTGGTCTTTTTCTGATGAAAATGGATGCTTGATATTTTCCGATTAAAGACATTTAAAAATTTTATTTATAGCTATGTATCTAAATCAACTAAAATTTGAGCTTCCCGCTTTGTCTTTTTTAAGCTTTCTGTCCATATAAATTCTGTATATAGAGATAAAAATTACCCATAACGATATACTATATATATATATATATATAATTAAAAATAAATTCATCATTATACACGCTGGTTTCCAAAAGCTATGCAACAAACTTTTTTCTTCTTTTATTTATTTACTTTTTTCTTTTCTTTTCATTTTTTTTTTTTTTCATTTTTGTTTGCGAATAACTTTTAAACAAATGAATGTGAGAAAAACGTTTTTTTTTTTTTTTTTTTTTAAATATACATACGAACATAAAATTTCTATTAGGTGTTCGTTATGAAATTATTATTTTTTATTTTATCGCCATTTTTACTATCTTGGCGATGTTCATAACTCATAAATTACAAATTAAAACTTTTTTTCAAAAAGTTCGTCACGGGAAAAAAAAAATAGGGGGGGGGGGGATTACGGGAAAAAAATTCGGCTGTAATTTTACATTTGGACGCAGACATGTTATCTGCCTAGCTGCATGACTGCCAACTCGTCCGCATTTTTAACACAAGTATTTCTTTATAAAAATTTTTGCCTTATTTAAAGACTAAAACTCTGCAAGATCTCTAGTTTTTAAGAAAAATTAGATATAAAGACTTTACGTTAATTTAGAAATTATTCTTGATATTAAAGCTGTATAAAATTCAACTAATAATTTTGTAACAAACGTGCCATCCAAATTTCATATTCGTATGCTCACTAGTTTAAGATTTATGCACTAAAAAGAAGTCTGTTTTTAACTTGGAAATCATTGTAGCTTTCAAAGTAAATAATAAATATAACATTTATTTTTTTAGATAAATGCTATATTCATTATATAAATGTAATAGGTAAATAATAATATTAATAAATATTTCAAATTATTCATATTTAAGGTACACCTTTTATACGCGATTTTCGTCAAAAAACACAGTTTTCAATTTTTCTGTAGGAATAATCTTGAAACTCTTAACTTTAATTATATGTTTGAATTTTGTTTCTAGTGTAAATAGAACCCGAGTTATGACGTTTTAAAAAATACACGACAACACAAAAAAGAAATTATTTTGGAGCAAAACTTACTGCAAAACATGATATTTCCTACACTCTTTCATCAAAAGTTATCACACTTGGCATAAGTGTTTATAGTGTTATTATCCAGATTTTTAACTACTTTTATTAAGCTATCTTATAATTTGTTCATTTCTGGGGTTAAAAAGTTAGAACCGGAAAATTTTCAATACAATTAATTTGATAGCATATAACGCTTAAACTATCATATACAATCTGATAAAGTTGAAATGTTGAAATTCTAAACATACTGTGTAAAATACCTTTAAAATATTTTAAAATATTATTGTTTTTTTTTTTTAATTTTACGTTTTGCGTAACTGTCATTTTTTAGACAAACCGTACGCGTTTTTACTTTTTTTTTTTTTTTTTTTTTTTTCGAGCTTTTTTGTATATCATAATACTTTTTAATACAAATGAAGAAATTAAAAAATATATAACTTTAAAAAATGTAAGTATTAAATATATATATATGACGTCTAAAGGTGTACATATATCTTTTAGTGTAAATTCTGAAATATGCCGATTTATGCTGTCATAATAAGAATCAAATTACTTCTTTCAAAATTTTCTTCTGTTATTCCCTTCATCGGTAAGTTATTATTATTTTTATCGTTATCATTACTTACATCGGTATCTTATTGCTAAATTCATACGTTTCTCATGGACAGCAATAGGGGTACAGCTAAAAAAAATACGATTTTTGAACTAAGTACAGGTCTAAATGTGAAAACATTATCTGTAGAAATTATTAACTTACCCTTTAGAGAAAATAATAGTTTGAAGATAATCTTTATTTAATTAAATTCAGACATTTTTTATGCATTTTTATAGCACAATGAAAACTTATACTTCTTTATCTCAAAACGTGATATTTTGAGTTGTGTCACTATTGAAGCCCATAAGCAATATATGGAATATCTTTATGCTATAGTAAATATGTAACGTGAAAAATCAAACGTAAAAAAGCACAAATATCCGCCCTGAAGCTACTATGTGAATATTTTAAGGCTTATAGAACATTTTCTTCAATATTCCAGAAGCTTTGTTTCTAGTCTAACGTTTTTTAAACGAAAGAAAAAGATTCCAGAAACAACATATGCATTGTTTTGAGTCTGTCGTTCATATTGATTATATTTAAAATAAAGCTTGGAATTTACATAAATATCTTAATGATCAATGGTAATGGAAAACGGTTAAATTACAGGGATTTGTAGATGAGATATTTGTCATTTCTAGGGAAAAAGTTATTATATCTATATTTTTGCACACGATAAAAAAAATAAAAAAAGGAAAGATCATGTAGTCGTTATATTTCTGTATCTTTAATTCTAAGTGGTAATCTTGGCCTTATATCAATATCGAAATTTTTACTCAACCTGTGTTGGCAACTTCTACGTCTTAACACCACTTTTCTAAACAATAATTTTTACCTTATTTAAACATGGAAAACTTTTATATATTTGCGTGTTCTTTTCCATGAAATTAATATTAAGTGTTATAATAATTTTCCATATCAGTACTAATAATGATTGTTTGAGATTTATTTTTAATAATTAGCTTTAAATCATTTATTCCAGCTATTATAGATACAATAGAATGTAAAGATATTGCTCAAAGTTTAACAACAGAAAAACATTTTTCCTTTAACCCTTTCAGTCGCAGTGTTCCCGCTGATGGAACACCTAATTTTAATTCTCAGGAGCAAAAACTCATCCCGGAAATTTTTTAGCAAAAATTTACATTTATAACAAAGCAGAAAAGGCCCTTTTTTTAAGATGAAAATTTGAAATTTCTTGTATTTTAATTATGTTCGTAAATTCCGGTGGCAGTGTAATTTAAATGAGCCGAATTACCTTGCGCCGCAAAGGGTTAAAATACTCCGGAATAAATTGAAATGTTGGGATCTATTCAACTTTTACGAGTTGTTGTTGTCGATAATGTTTACTTATAAAGTGATTTATTTATTAAATTAAATATTATTTGAATTTAATAAGGTTTACTTACAGATGTTTCAAACCGAAAATTTCTCAAAAAGGAACGATGCTAATTTTTTATTTTTTAAATATTTATGATCAGCTATGTGTCTAAAAGCCATTTTTAAAATTAGTTTAGTAATTTTTAAAATAAATTAAGTAGTGAACGTTAAAGGGTTAAAAACATTGGGCTTATCAAAAGTTTTTGTTTATTTATTTTTAATTGAATAAAAATTTTTGCATGATGGATTTTCCTGTTCCCGTTTCATTAAATCTCATATTTTTGGAGGTAATTGACAAAGACGTCTGTGGATTACTGAATTCACAATGTCTTCATCAAAATTTAATTATTGTTTGAGAGTTCTTTCTGTATGAACATTTTGAGGTGTATATAATAATGCAGAGCTGCCAACCTAATCCGGCAAATTGTTAGTATCGCCCCTTTTCCTACACCACTTAATTTTTAAAGTAATTTTCTTCAAATATATTTGCGATGAATTAAGAAGAAAAAAACTCTTAAGAAATGACTGGTGTAGAAAAAAAGGGATGTACTAACAATTTGCCGGATTAGGTTGGCAGCTCTGATAATGCAATATTCTGTTGCAAAGTTTGTAATCTTTATTTCCATGTTATTTGCCATAACAATAATAATAGTGATTATAATCATATCAAATAATAATATTTTTTAATTTTTTAATTTACATTTAAATCATTTATTTCAGTTATTATGAATACAATAGAACATAAAATCTTTTCTCAATATTTAACTTCGGAAATACGTCTTTTTTCCTTTTAAAATATTTCACTAATCAAAAAGTTTTTTTTTTTTTTTTTCCTAATTGGATAAAAACGTTTGTATTGTAAATTTAGCTGTTTCATTTTCATTAAATCTCATATTTTTGGAGATAATTGACAAAGACTTCTATTTATTACAGAACTCATAATATCGTCGAAAAAATCTTATGATTGTCGAAAAAATTTTTCTACATGAACATTTTGAAGTTTATTTAATAATTCCATATTCTATTTCATAAATTACACATATAAAGTGTGCAAGGAAGTTGTAACACTGAATTATTGTCTAACAGAGCTACAGTTAAACATAATAGTTTGAACTTATGCATTAATCTAACATGATTGAAAAAGGGGTACAAAATTGTAAAAATTGCATTCAACTTACAGATTTTTTAATTAATAACATATTTCACTTTCGTCTGACCGATATCGTGCCATTTTTAACACTTTCGCGACCACATGTTTTCGTCTTTTTTTAAAAGTAAGGTCCGCCTGTGGGCGTTATTCTCCCAAGTTACAATATCTCAGAACAAAATTTTCTATATTCAGATTCATATTACAAATGGATATACATTATACTCTTTCTGATCAAAGTATTTATATTCATAGTATACTGGTTGTATAAATATGAATATTGTGTATATTTTTAAGAAATAAATGACATACAAATTGCAAAAGAAACACTCACTGGCGGAGTTACAGATTTCCAAATGATGTGAATCTACGTCAGCGGTCACGAAAGTGTTAGTAGAGTTAGTTTGTTGCTTAAATATTCAAAATTGTTGCAGTTACATACTTGCCAACCATCTCATTAATAACCGTAACGTTAACGCCCCCTGAAAAAACGCCGCTTTTCTCACACCACTATATTTTTAGAGTTATTCTCTCCAAATGTTGTTACAATTAAATAAGACTAAAATTACTCTAAAAAATTATTGGTGTGAAAAAAAAGGCGGGTACTAAAAATTGTACGGTTCATAATGAGATGGTTGGCAAGTATGCAGTTAATAGGCCACATCAAAGAATGAAAACAACCAAATGCTCCTACGCTATTTTTTTGGATAACTAAAGTTTTAAAATGCAAGAACTAGTTTTATAAACTAGTTAAGTCTTGCATTTAGTGCTCTGATCGCAAACAGAAAGAATGCAATGCAGAAGTTTGCGAATTTGATTGTATGTGACCCTAATGGAGTAGTATTGTATGATGACCTTAAGGATGGAACACGGGCGCACAATTCATACCGGTATTTGTTTAAGAAATTTCTCCACCTATAATATCGTTTATTTAAGGAATAGAAAATTTTCTGACATTGGTAGTGGTATGCAGTGACTCCAACATCCTAATTAATATTCCGTAGTGTTGTTAGTCACGCCCTTTTTTACACACCAGTAAATTTTTAGAGTAATAGTCTCCAAATTCAATTACGATTAAATAAGAAGAAAAATACTCCAAAATGATTCTGGTGTGAAAAAAAAGGTGGGGCTAACAATACTACGGAATATTAATTAGTATGTTGGAGTCTCTGGCTGGTATGTGTTCTGCGCCCGTGTTCCATCCCTTTGTCCTTCAAATTAAAAAAAATATCTTTTTCAAACCACCCCATGTAGGTTATCAGTTGCAAATATTTTTGCTGCCCAATATATTGTTCTCTTACCTTTTCCAAAATGTAAATGATTACAAAGATTTAAGAAAATCTATCATATGTGCTGACACGAAAATTTCTTCATCGCATTATTTAGGACATTTCCATTAAATAATATATATATATATATATATTAGAGTAACAAATGTATAATCTAAAGAAATAATGTTTGTTTTTTAATTTAAATAATCAATTATTAAATTTCTAATACAGGAACTAATCTCAAAGTTTTTAAAATTAGAAGCATGTTACGTCCGTCCAACATCATAAGAGAAAAAAGTTAAAATATTGCGGAATTGCTTTTCTGAAAATAATAAATTAGAAAAACAAAAGAACGACAGAAAATTTTCATTCTAAACAGTAAAAAAAAAAAATTAATGAATATAATAAACCATTACTGTCTTATTTTAAATAAAAAGTGTATAAACTAATTTTAAATAAACATTGAATATCCAATCCATAAATCTTTCTTATTTACAATAAAGGACTAGTATAATCATTTTCCGCTTTTGTTTGTTTAACACAATCGCGTTTTGTTCACATTTTTAAGTTTTTTTTTTTTTTCTTTCTTTTGCTACAAGATGCATTAAAGCAGTTAATAAATTAAAGCGGTGTCAAAGCAAGTAATTTATAATATTTTACAACTCCAAGTGTTTTTTGTTTGAATAATACTAACTGTTCTATTTTGCTTTATTTTATTGAGATAATTTAATTTTCAGATGTCTAAATAAAATTGCTGCAGGATAATTCTTAAGAAAAACGTTTTCTTTGAGATTTTCTTTTCTTTGTAGTTTATTACGTTCGAGGTTATCATTAATTAATTTGATCGTAACCTCATATTTTTATTTCTTTTATTTTCATACACTTTTTTCTACTTTAAAAATGAAAAAATCTTTCACATTTTAAAATGTTTTCGTAACAATAGTGATTGAATTGTCAAATTTCAAACAAGTAAAAAAAATAAAATAAAATAAATAAATAACTTAGCAGCTGCGTTGTTTTAAAAGTTATGTATATTTTAATTACGAAAAGTGTTATTTATTGGAATTTCACATTTTAAATGTTGAGGTTTTTTGTTTTATTTTTCCCAAGTGAAATCCAAAAGAAGTAAAAAAGAGAGAGAAAAATATTTTTGTCTTATCTTTTTAGTTATAAACTCCTTAATTAAACGTTTTCCAAATAACAAAACCATTTGTGCGATATCAGAATGTAAATATTTGTAATTTAAATCAGATTTCAGTAAACTAAAAAAATGACAAATTTATATATATATATATATATATATTAACATTTATAGAGAAGTTTTTGAGTAACTTCGTACTCTTTAAGTAAAACAAAATGTAATTTGAAATTTATAATAATAATAACAAGAAGAAAAATATATGTTTGTGCGTAACTCAAGGTTCATTTTCAACATTTTTCTGTTGTTCATAAATTACGTATTTTAAAAATATTCAGGTTTCATCAAATATGTCTTTATGGATGTATAAAAGACAGCAAGCCCTTTAAGTGAAGTGTTTCAAAATTAAGGATTTTCAAAAGCAATTAAACCCGACAGTATATAATTTATTTTATTTATTAATTTATTTCCTAAGCACAATGTATTTACAAAAATTGGTGAAGTCCTTTTGAAAAGTACATACACTACTTGGAAAGTGCAGAAAAGGATTTTATTACTAGGTGCTAATTTTGAATATATGCTTGCCAACATACTAATTAATATTCCGTAGTATTGTTAGCCCCGCCTTCTTTTTCACACCAGTAACTTTGTAGAGTATTTTTCTTCTTATTTAATCGTAATTGTATTTTGAGAATATTACTCTAAAGATTTACTGGTGTGAAGAAAAGGGCGGGCATAACAACACTACGGAATATTAATTTAGATGTTGGCAAGTGTGTGAATATGTAATGTAAATTTTTGAATATAAAGATCCACTCTGAGGTGTAGATTAAATGTTTTGAACAACTCTACAACAAAATGCTGCAGTTTCTTCAAGTGTAAAATGATGTATAAAATTTTGTTGATATGTGGTGGAAGTTATTTCTACTGTTTTTAATTTTATATCCGTGTTACTTTGCTTAGTGAAACCCAAGTGTAATATTTGCATTTTTTTTTATAGCACTACATGCAGCAACTATGGCTTTACACTTTCGTCATACGTTTATTTTTAACTTTTTCTATCAAAGTTGAAAACTTTTATCAATTGGCTCGTATGCATATACAAGTTTTAACTTTTATAAATTTGCTTTGACTATTACAAAATTTAGATGCTTAAGTCACAGTAAGAAAAGTGTACTAAGCTTTCCTTGTTCATTCACAAGTACACATATCGCACGCAGGGTATTCAGATACGTTATCATGTATGGGAACTAGAGTCCTGCATCGGGTCGGGTACACATGGTTTACCTGCTTTGTGGGTCATATTTGCATTAATTTTTTGCCCACGGGTCTACCCACAAATGATGATGATTATTATTATTATTATTAATCTAATCTTCTGGATTCCTAAAAAAAGGTGCCATTGCCAGATCTGCCAACATTTTAATTTATTCCGGAGTGCTTTTAGCCCCGCCTTTATTTCACACGACATTTTCTTTAAGAGTAATTTGTTAATTTTATCGTTAGACTAATTTTATCGTAATTATATAATATAGGAGATTTTTTGATTTTTTTTTATTAATAAAGTGGTACGAAATAAAGGCGGGTCTAAAAATGATCTTTAATAAATTAAAGTGTTGGCAAGTATGCTATAGGTAGTAACTTATGAAATTATTAGTACAATTTTATTTTATTTTATTTATTTATTTTTTATCCTTTGCTTTGTTATTCATTGATTCGTACTTACGAGGCTTTTTCCCACTGTATTAAACATTTGTATCTTATCGAGTCCATATATTATCTATAAGATTAGCAGGTACATCACACACACTGCCATTATCTACTATTATTATTTTTTATTATTATTATTTTTTTTTTTTTTAAGTGGAAATTGCAGGAGTGTTTGTGTTCCGGGTTTTATTCAACTACAATTGATTAAAAAGTAACATTTTTGTAAACTTTTTCGTAATTTTCATTAATAACACTTATAATGAATATTACAATTCACAGTTTACCGTTAAAAAAAAAAAAAAAAAAAAAAAAAAAAAAAAAAATCTAGAACTCGAACACCCCTAAAATCGGATACAGGAATTTAAAAAACTCAGTGAAGACACTCTGTAAAAGAACTATTTTACATGGAAATGAATGCTATTTTTAAAAATGTCTATTCCTATACCAGTCAAATTTATATTTTTTATTATTTAAACGTTTTGTTTTTTCTTGTAAAATAAACAGATTTTTACTCCCAATCTCACAGGCAGTTTTTATTTGTATAAACAACAGATTTTTCTGCAGTGATGAATTAAAGCGTTTAGAATTATTAAACGAACTATTTTAATTTACTGAATTTATGTATCGTGAAATTTTTATACTGCATAACAATTTCTTATGGATAAAGCAAACTAATTTTTAATAATATTTCTGCTTCAGAAATAATTTTTTTCCTGCATTTTTTGTATCATATATATATATATATATATTTCCAATATTGTGCGTTCGATAGCTCGTACAATACATATTTATGACAATAGAAATTCATTCTTATTTAATGATATTAATTATTATTAATTTAATTATTAACTTTGAAAAAAGAGTATAATAATGCCATCCAATATCAAGTAACAATGAGTGAAAGTGTAAAAAGCTTTGAAAAACTTTTAATTAAAAAAATGCTTTCAAAAAATTTTTAAATTAAATGCATGGTTGCATACATACTTGCTGCTATGAAAATGAATGGATATTCTTATTTAAAACGAAGAGCGGAAAATATTTTCAGTTTCGTTCCTCATGAATGAGCGCCATCTGTTGACAAATAATGAAACTACTGGAACATTTCTTACCATTGGAACATTCAAAATATTTGTATTTAGTTATCAAATTTTCACTTGAATAACTGTTACTCTAAAGAGCTTAAAATTATATTTTCTCTGTGTATGTACAAATGCAAAAAAAAATTTTGGGAAACCAAGTGTCTCTATAAAAGTTCTTTCATGAAAAGTGTATCAGCACTTATTAAAAAAAAAAAAAAAAAAAAAAAAAAAAAAACCGAAAAGAAAGAAAGAAGAAACTGTGATTTAAAATCCCATGATATGTAATCAGCAAGCAATTTTTCTCTTTTGAATATCTTATAAAATATTACTGACTGACTAATAGCTTTAAAATTTCCAGGCGGAATTAAAATTTTTAAATATTTTGTAAATATATTACATAACAATAATAATAGTGAATGTAATTTTTGTAGATTTTAGATGAATACAGGGTAATTTATGTAAATTTTTCCTCTTGTAAAATTTCCTTTGTTTGTCATTATCTTTTCTTTATTTGTGTAACTACTCTACGTTTTTATATGGCCATACTTTATGTTTTTGTTAAAATTATTTAATATTCTTGTAATAATTAAGTTATTTATTTTAATTATTTTTTATTTTATTTATTTTTATTTTTATTTATTTATTTATTTATTTGAAACTGATACTCCGTGTAAAACTACGTTGAAATATCAAATTGCATTTTCAATTTGTATTTTTGTAATTCAAATATTTAAGCACATTTTTCTAAAATCAGTTTTTTTCAATCTATCAAACACTGAATTTTATAATCATTCAGCCAATTCCACTAAATTTTCTTTCCGATCTTAAAAAAATATTTTCTGTGTAAAGTAGTTCTGATGTTTCTTTATCCCTTTATTTTTTTTCAGGCAATGTTATTCAAATTTTAAAACGCAAAACGAAATGGAAGATTTTTAAATCAAAACCAAAACATTTTATAATAGAAATTTCTTATGTTCGCTGATATTCCGAACCATTGTTAGTACCCTCCGTTTTATCACTCCACTTTTTTTTTTTTATAAAGTAATTTTCATCTTATTTAATCGTAATTACATTTTGGAGAAAATTACTCTTTAAAAAGAGTGGTGTGAAAAACAAAGTTGGGTGCTAACAATGATCGGAATAAATCGAAAAGGTTTACATACGTACATATCTAAAATTAGTACAAGTGTGCATTTTTTTTTTTTTTTTAATAGTAAAAAACATTCATTCACTTTACTTTTTCTATGCGTTCTGTTTCATCTTCTGATTAATTTACATACAGGTATACATAGTTGCTAGCTTTTGCACTTTTTAGCTACCGGAAAATCTTACCTTTTTTTTTTTTTTTTTTTTTTTTTTTTTTTCATTGGTGAACATAGTTGCCAGACTTTGTAAATTTTTTATTGAACGTTATTTTATACGATATTATATTCTATTTATTGAAATTTCTGGTATGAAATGAATGCGCCTGACCCAGTTTTCTCAGACAAAGTCTGACAACACTACGTCAGGCGCATTCATTTCATACCGGAAATTTCATTAAATAGGACATAATATAGTATAAAATAATGTTCAATAAAAAAGTCGTGAAGTCTGGAAACTGTGCATATAGGCATAGTTGCCAATTCATTCCAAAATGTTATTAGTACCCCGCCTTTTTTTCACACCGTAATCATAATGGAGTAATTTTCTTCATATTTAATCGTAATTATATACTGAAGAAAATTACTTTAAATACGGTATGAAAAAGGGGCGGGTACTAACAACATTCCGAAATAAGTTAAAAAGTTGGTAGCTATGCATATAAGTATTAGTCTACTACACATAGGTGTAATGAAAGGTGCTCTTAAAATATTTTATCATGTTAATAAAGAAACAAATACTAAAATCTAAATGACATGATTTAAAAAAAAAAAAAAAAAACTAAATTATGTTAGATGTAGTATCTAAGTAAACAGTATTTTTAAAAAAGTTTTTCTCATTGTCTCTCACACAAAATTTTTAACAAAGACTTTTTAAAAAGGAGCCACACTGTTTCCAAAACAATGTCTCTAATTTAAAAATCGATATTGCGAAATTTTATCAGAAGATTTCTGTTTTGGTTTTTACTTCTTTTCCCAGATAACTTAAAATTTACACAGTGCCTTTCACTTTTTATAATATTGCCACAAAACTTTCTTGAACTAATATGTTACGCAATTCCCTTAGCATTAAAACAACAGGGATAAGTGAAAAGCTAAACAAAATATTTAATTAAATCACTAATAACAGTATCGTCAATAAAATTAGAATTAGTAATTTTCTAAAGTTATATAATAGGAAAAAATATTCTAAAAAAAATATTTTTCAGTTCGATTGAAAGTTCAATTTGCAATGATTTATTTCGAATGGCTTCCTACTTTCGAAATAACAAACAAAATAAATGAAATCTCGATACAATTGATGACCAATTGTAATCACTAGAAAAATTTAATACTTTTAAATTGCAAAAGTCATATTTCAACCGGAAAAAAAAAAAAAAAAAAAAAAAAACAGAAAAACAGAAAAAACAGCTTATTAAATATCGGAATAATGTTTTTCTTCCAAAAATCAAATAAAACTAGAGCGTCAAGAAGTATTCATATATTTCATGTTTGCTTTTCATAGTAGTCTAAATCTGTGTTAATTTACGTCGCTTTTTTTTCCCTTAATTCTTTTTTTTTTATTATTATTATTACTTACGAGTGGCCTAATTAACAAACTAATAAACATTTTATATTGAGAAGAAAATTAATTAAAGCTTTAGAGTAAACGCAAATGTTTTTTAATTTTAAAGAAGTGCATTTTAAAAGTTATTTTTAATTAGTATCTTTTTTATTTAAAATTTTATATATACATCAAAATGTTTTTAAGAAATAAGAAAATTATTTTTATTTAAATATGAGAATAGATGATTTTGAAATAAATATATTTTCAGGGAAACACTTGTTTTTATCTCTTTTAGATAAGTATTAAAATTTTAAACTAAAAATTCAAATACTCAAAGGGCGTTTTTAATGTGAAATTTATGTTATCCTTCTCTTTGTACTAACAGGTTTTTTGATAAAATTTGCTGTTTTAGTTAATTAAAGCATGAGCTATATTTTTAATTCGCAAATGATAATTTTTTCATGTACTTGTACATCAAATTTGAATAGCTCTTCAAATATTCAGTGCATTGAAGTTAATTATATATTTTCAAAAATATTTACATTTTTTTACAGTTTTCGAGTGATATTTCAAAAGCTTTAATTCAATAACTGTAGACTTTTTTTAAATATAATTTCTTGTTATTCCTTTCAGATTGTCTCAAAGCAATTGTAAAATGTATCTGTATATGAAATGTCTGTTATTATTATGTTTGAAACTTTCAATGTGTCCCACTTTCTTTTTCGTAGAGAAATAAATAAATATATACTTCAGAAACGTTTAGAGAAAAATAACCAGTTGTTATTATTTTATTTTATTTTTAGTTAAAAGAAAATTCTTCTACCATACTATGTTAAACATGTAGGAAAATACTATGTTATAAACATTCCATAAATGTCACACATCTTCTCGAGGTTTTATTTTGTTCTTATATATTCAATTTGGACACGCATTGGTAACTATATACTTTAGTTGAAGATCTACGGTGAATCCATGTAATTAGGAGACGCATAACATATGCACGACGTTTCTGAAACTATCAATCATAATTTTATTGTTTTTATTCTGTATAAGAAAACTTAAAGAGTGTAGCTGAAACAGAAAAGAAAAAAATTCCCAACGACAAAACTGTCAATTCGTGATACTTTTTTTAAATCGAAGGAAGTAATTGATACTATATTTTATATCAGTGGTTCCAAACGTGTTTTTTATACGATAAAAATCATTTTCAGTCGAGTACTTGATAATTTGGCCGAAAAAGAAAGAAAAAAAAACATTATCAAAACACTTTTTACTAGACTTCATGAACATGTCTGCCACAGACGACTTTTTTTTTCTATTATTATTATTATTATCCTACCACTCTTTCCATAACATAAAATTTATAATAAATGAATGGCGGCAAAGTGCAAAATTACCTGTGTAAATATAGTATAGAATAGATAACTCTTTCTAGGTTTAAAAATGCAAATAACTAGGTTCTTTCATACATTTTTGAAAGACTAACATAAGTTTTAAACAACGAAGTCCCCACTTCTATTGTTATTAGATTCATAGGAGGACGGATTATGAAATTATTGATTTTGCTCCTTTGTGGTATTAGTTACTTCAACTGTGATCACAAAAATTAACCCCTTATTGATGACGTAAGTTTTGTTTGAATGTTTTAACTCATTCATATGTTTTATTAGTAAGACTTTTGTGTGTACTTAAAAAACAGTGGCATAAACACAATAAGTACATAGTTACCAACATTTTAATTTATTCCGGTGCAGTTTTAGCCCCGCCTTTATTTCGCACCACTTTACTTTTAGAATATTTTTCTCCATTATATAAATAGCCGGACTAAAAATGCTCCGGAATAAATTAAAATGTTGGCAACCCTGTAAGTACCTTAAAAACCGGTGTATGAACGCACTCAGTGCTTTATTCAATAGCCACCACTAAAATTTAATTATAACGTTTTTTAATCACTTCGAAGTGTAGTCGTCTTTTACAAGCATCAAATGTCACTTATAGAAATTATTGGTGACAATTGAATAAGAAATTTCCTCATTCTGGAAGTACTGGCCGCGGCTCATACGCCGGGTTTTACGGTACCATAATTTCCGGGTAATAAGCGCACTTTATTAATTAATACATTATAAAAATTTCTTGTTTAAACCTGATGTTTCCAGTCTCTGGCTTATACGCATACTTGCCAACCTAACCCGGAAGATTGTTAGTTCCCGCCCCTTCTTGTACTCCACTTAATTTTTAGAGTAATTCTCTTCAAATATATTTGCGATTACGTAAGAAGAAAAGTACTTTAAAAAATACTGGTGTGAAAAAATAGACGGAAAGGAGACTAACAATCTTCCGGGTTAGATTGGCAAGTATGCTTATACGCAAAATTACGGTAGTTAAAATGTTTGCTGCACTTCCAAATTTTTAATTAAACTTACCGTATTTTCTTGCGTATATTCCGCAGACCAGATAAATCGATTTCACACCAAAAAGTTTTCTTTAAAAAAAAATGTGTATTTGTGCAAGACAGATCCTCGTTTAAAACAGTTTTCTCTTTTAATTATAATTCCTGGGGTGAAACTGATTTTGCAGACCTGTGGAATATACGCAGGTCAAATATCGTATTTTCCGGCGCGTAACGCGCAATTTTTTAAATCAGCAATATACCGGAAACTTAAATTTACAGTAAAAGCTATCTTTTAACAAGCTTTTGTTTCTTACATATATAGCTTTATTTGTAAATTAAATTTCCTGGTGTACAACTCATTTATGTGACCTGTGCGTTATACGCCAAAAAATACGGTAAATGAGTTTTGTTCCTGAAATTTTAATTGGTAGATAATGTAATTTCTCAATGAAATATCGTTTTATTGTTAATTGAAATTCCTGATGTAAAACCATATCTGCTAAACTTTATAATTTTTTAATAATATTTATCACCACTATATTTATAAAGGAGCATGTCACGTATATTTGCGATGATGAAATGAGCTCAAAACAATTATATATATATATATATATTTTCGATATTAAGTCTTTCTTGAAAAGTGAGAGACTTGGCACCTATGTAAAACTGATTTATCCGACCTGCAAATTCAGAGTTGCTAACATTTGAATTTATTCCGGGGCCTTTGTAGCCCCGCCTTTAATCCGAACCACTTATTTTTTAAGACAGTTTTTTTTTTTTTTCTTATTTTATCGTAATTATGTATTGGAGAAAATTACTCTATAAATAAAATGGAGCGAAATTAAGGCGCAGATAAAAATTCTCCGGAATAGATTAAAATGTTGGCAACTATGGCAAATTATACGCAGAAAATTGCCGTAAATAGTTTTTATTATTATTGTTATTATTATTATTATTCACAAAAAATCATATACTAGGTATCTTATTTGCATCTGTGAGTAAAAGCTATTTAGTTTTGAGAAAACGCAAAAGCCACGCATTCCTTAAATGAAAAATTATATCAACTCACTTTACCTGAAACATAAAACCTGGAATATAAATATCTTCTCATTCACATGATTCTCAGTAGCACGCATAGCGTTAATGGCCTTTATCATCAATAACTGAGCTCCCAGCGAGGAAGCTCTATACTTGCTGTTGTAACAAAACGCCTGCAGGTTTGGCAGCGAAACAGATAACAGTAATTTAAAGGGTTGGGATACATTGTAGTGAATTTCATATCAAGAATTGGCGAAAATAATTTTGAGAACTTCGTGTAACAACTTGATAAAAATGTAAATGTACACTGAAACGCTGATTATTTAAAAAATTAACATTTATTGTAAATTTTATAAGGGAAATATTCATTCGTTTCTTAATATAATGTAATCATAAATTCAATCTCCCGTTCATCAGTTATTTCCTTTGGAATTTAAGTAAATTGAAAATTAATTTCAAGAGAGGTTTATTTGAATTATTTATATTTTTTGAGTTTCATAAAACTGGTAAATTAAGTTGTCATGAAAAATTTAAAACGCTCAATTCATTTATGATAAAAAGTAATCATGTTATAAAATTTTAAATAATAATATTTCAAGGCAGTTCCGGATTCAAAACAGTATCTTTTTGAAAAAGCTTTCAAGAGAATGTTAAAAAAGCTTATATAATCTTTATAATTTCATTTATGTTTAATTCAGCTGCATACCTGCCAACATTTTAATTAATATTCCGTAAAATTTTTAGTCCTGTTTTTTTTTTTTTTTTTTTTTTACCAGTCTTTTTTAAGAGTATTTTCCTTCACATTTATTCGCAATTACGTTTTGGGGAAATTACTCTAAATATTAAGTGGTGTGGAAAAAGGGGCAGTACTAACAATTTTGCGGAATATTAATTAAAATGTTGGCAGGTTGGCTGCATGGCATTACGAGGTGTCAAAATTAACTAAAAACGCTTTAACCATTTGCCAGACTTATTTAATTTATTCTTCTGGTTAATGTTTTCAAATTTAGGAACTTTTTTATTCAACATCCGCCACTAAATTTTAATTGTAACGGTTGCCTTATCACTTCGAAAGTTATTCGTCCATCATGTATATCAAATAACACTACTCAAAAATAGTGGTGATAGTTGAATAAATGAGTTCCTAAATTTAGCAACACTCTTTAGAGCGTTAAGGACGGCAAAGGGTTCATTATCTCTTTTGTTTATTTAGGGGAATTTCATTCACATGCGTGGATATGTGTTTTCAGAGCTACCAACCTTCGGGATTTTTTCGCACCCCTTTGTTTTTTATTTTTTAAGTTATCTTCGCATTATTTAATCACAAAATCTTGTTATTGAAGAAAGCTATTCTTGCTCTTTAAAAAATTATTGGTATTCAAATATCCAGAGGGTTGGAAACTCAGTGTTTTAATGATAGGTAAAATAGGGTTTAGATAATAGGTAATAGGTTTTCGGGTGGCTTGATTTCATTTATTTTATTCTATTCATATGGGAAAGTGCTTGCATGTATCAGTCATGCTTCTCTAAACAATTTCTAGATTTTCTAATACAAACGTTATGTTAATTGCAGCTTTCACTATTCATTTTCTCTTTATTAAGTTTCATATTCTTGTCTATAGTCAGTCAATTTTAAATAACATTTCATATTATGGAGAAACCATTTGGTATGGAAATGATTATGTTATTTTCCTGATATTATTCAACATAGGATATGTTATCTTTGCATAGCAGCCAACCTAACCGAAGTATTCTTAGTACCCGTCCTTTTTTCACACTACTTAATTTTTAGAGTAATTTGCTTCAAATGTGTTTGCAATGAAATAAAAAGAAAAGTACTCTAAAAAGCTGTTGCAGGGATGGAACACGGGCGCAGAATTCATATCGGAATCCGTTTAAGAAATTTCTCTACCTATAATATCGTTGATTTAAGAAGTAGAAAATTTTCTTACATTGAGAGTGGTATGAATTCTGCGCCCGTGTTCCATCCCTGCTGTTGTCAAAAAAAAAAAAAAAAAAAAAAGAGCGGATACTAACAATCCTTCGGATTATTAATTAGGATGTTGGAAGCTATGTCTTTGTTTCATTTATAATTTCAAACCATACACATTTAAGAACAAGCTTTAAACACTTATGAATAGTATTATCAGATTTTAAAAATGTAAAGTGTATATTTGAAAATGTTTTTATTTTATGATTGTTTTAAGAAATGAATTTTTTGCGATCCTCATTTTACAGAAAAAAAAAATGAAGCTGCAAATTTAAATAGCTATTTTTTAGTCAGTCTTTATTTAATATATATATATATATATATATATGGTAATATGTCAAATTGTTTTACAACGTAAAATTTACAAAACGAAACGTCTTAAAAACTTTAAAATTTACTGGTATTAATATCAACAAAATATCTGCATTTTAAGCAATTTTTAACAGGAAATTAATATTTAAAACTAACGGTTTAAATGCTGCTAGTCGTTGATAAGAGCCCATTCCACGTAACCATTCAGATTTTTTTTTTTTCTTCTTTTTATCATTTAAGCTTTAATAGAGAAATTTAATGGTTTAAGTTTCCCTGCGTGCCACTCTCGTGATCTTATAAAATAGTACAAATTCTAATAAATTACTTATATAATATTTTGAAAGTCTTTAAATTCTGAAGATTAAAAATGAAATATGTGATTTAAAGAACCTTCTCCTGATTCTGAATTGAAAGCTTAAAAGTATTTTTGATTTATCGGTTAATATACTTCAAAAATCACTTTTTAATGAGTAGCTGATTCTTGTATCTCCAAAAAAAAAAAAATATATATATATATATATATATATTTAATATCTCAGTTGAGTGGATTTCACAAAAATATACTTTGTTATTAAAAATGTTAATAAAAGTTTCAATTGACTATCTTAGTTTTAAACTGATAATTTTTATCAGCATTTTCTTACTCAGCTGAAATATTTGCTGAGATTTGTTGTCTGTGTAGCTCTTTAAAGCTCTATCGATCCATAAGTTTTCCATTTTCCGATTAAGAGTTTATTACACTCTTTTTTATCACGCGTTTATTTTGAGAATTTGCCAATCAATATCATTTTTGCTAAAATATTTATCATGTTTCAACAGTATTATGATTTGAACGAAATTCATTGTTATGTTAAGATGAATACCGAAATTATACATTTGTTAATATAATTTGTTATTAAGAATGTTTATAAAAGTATCAATTGAGCATCTTAGTTTGAAAGGGATCGTTTTCATCAGTATTTTCTTACTGTGTTAAAGTAGTTGCCGAGACTTGTTGTCTGTATAGCTCTTTAAAACTCTATCGAACCATAAATTTTTCAGTTTCAAATTAAGAGTTACTTGCACATTTTTTTATCACGCGTTTATTTTGAGAATTTGTCAATCAATAGCATTTTTGTAAAATACTTCTCATTTTTCAGCAATAATACGATCTGAACGATTTAAATAAAATTCATAGTTATGTCAAGATGAATACCGAAAATATACTTCTGTTAATATACTTTGTTATGAAAAATATTAATAAAAGTTTCAAGTACGTATCTTAGTTTCAAGCTGATAATTTTTATCAGCATTTTCTTACTCGGCTGAAACAGTTGCAGAGATTCTCTGCCTGTATAGCTCTTTAAAGTTTTATCGATCTCAGTTTCAGATTAAGAGTTTATTAAAAAAAAATTTATCACGCATTTATTTTGAGAATTTTCCAATCAATAACATTTTTGTAAAATATTTATCCTTTTTCAGTAATATTACGACCTAAACGATTTGAATAAAAATCAATAGTTATGCTAAGATAAATGGTAAAAAGATACTTCTGTTAATTTAGAGGAGATTAATGGATTATTTAAATTTAATTTAAATAAATTTCATTATATTTCACTTTTTTTTTAATTACCTGAACTGTAGAAATTTTAAATCTAATTACTGTCGGCTGTAATTACCGTAATTTCTGGTAGATACCCCGCAGGTTATATAATCCAGTTTCGCACCAGAAATTTCAATTGATAAATAAATTTATATTTATACGAGCTCTTCCTTCGAAAAAGTATAGATTTCTCCATTAAATAAAATTTCTGGTGGAGAAATGACACACCATACCTGCGGCTTATCTACCAGAAATTACGGTAATTTAGACATACCACTAAAAACTATTGTCAACAAAATATTTAAGAAGAAATTAAATGGAAGGTGTAAGCTGCATCTGTTACGTACACATTTTATTATAAAAAATAAATATATATATGTACAGCCGGGGGAAAAAAAACGCAACACCCGCTGTAATTTCGTTATTAATTGACTCAGGAACATCTAATAGACATCATTTAACAGGAAATTAAAAGCACTTTCTGAATATGTCGTCAAATTTTGAATTAGGGGTCATCCACATATTGAAATGAGAGTCAACTTTGATTTTTTCAATAACAACACCCAATTTTGACTTCATTTTCGAATTTCTGAGAGTCTGCCAGTGCGGAAAAGTATACTGTTTGTATACTTTATCTTTAGTATTTATAGAGTTATAATCAAAAATGTGTTAGGGGGTTATCTATAAATGTAGAAAAATAAAATTTATAGAGTTATAATCAAAAATGTGTTAGGGGGTTATCTATAAATGTAGAAAAATAAAATTAAGATCCTATAAAAACTAGAGAAAATTTTAATGTTTCACACCGGAAATCTTTCAGGAAAAAAAATTTTAGAAATTAATAAAACGCTGCCTCTTTTCTAGTTCTTTAATTATCCTGAATTCATTTTCTTAGATTTGTATATACTTCAGTACTTTTTGAGATAATTTTAGGTCTATTTAAATACGTTACACTTGCGATTAGTCCATACAGTACTCTTTGAAAAAATTCCAATATTTTTCAAGTAAAAGTGTCTATTATGTCTGTACTGGTCACCAATAAAGCTTAAATTTTCTTTCGTAGGTGTAACGTAACATACGAAATGAAATAATATATATATACAACAACGCATAAACTAAATCTTTTCGGATAAAATATTGTTAGCGTTCATGAAGTAAATATTAAACAAATTTAATCGCACTTACCAGTTTTGGGTCAGTTGAACTCTTTGGAACTGTACGATTCGTTTTATAATTTCTATGAAAATATAATTTCTTAATTAATCCTTTCGCGACTGCTTACGTAGATTCAAGCCATTTGAAAATCTGTAACTCTGTCAGTGGGCGTTTCTTTCGTAATTTGTGTGTTACATATTTCTTAAGTGTGTACCCAGTGTTCATATTTTTGTAATAAAATATACTATGGATAGAAATATATTGATTAAAAAGAATATAATTATAATGTATATCCAATTGTTATATAATTGTGAATACAGAAAATTTGTTTTGAAATATTTTATTTTGAGAGTTTAACGCCCATAGGCGGGTCTTACTGTCAAAAAGAAAAAATCCTGCAGTAGCAAAAAGTGTTAAATTATATTTATAAAAGTTAAAGTATGTTTTTAAAAATGTATAAAGTTAAAATATATTAATAAAATTTTAAAGACTAAAGTGTCCTTAAAATAATAATCGTCCCCCTACAAAATAAATAAATAAGTAAATAAATAAAATAAAATAAAACATTATATGAAGCAAATGATTAAGCTTTTTTTAACTATGACGGTAGTTAACGATTTTGCAAGTCTGTCTTGCATTCCAATTCCATTCGTTTTTTTATATTTGACAATTTCACATTAAACATATTTTTCTATTTAAAACAGTAAACCCCGCCTATTTAGTTTTTTTTTTTTTTCTTCTAGTGTTTGTTTAAAAGATTCAAAATTTATCACCAATTAATCGATGAAGTAAATACCACTTGTGCATATTTTTTTCAACATAAAATAAGGTGTTTAACAATAATACTCAATGTCACATTTACTTTTCTTTTCTGTAATGTTTTGTTTTGAAGAACGATGAAGGCGGGGCTTGTCTTCTTTAGAAAACAGGAATTCTTGATGCTAACACTAATGTCTAAAAATCGTCATTTTTGTTTCATTTCTTTGCATTTGACGTTGTTGTTATATAATTTGACCTGTAAATAAAAAATAAAAATATTTTGTTTAATTTTCTTTGTTATTTTTTAAGATTTGATTCGTTATCTCATGCAAAACTTTATAAGAGACGGCCCCCTAAACCACTCCAAAAGAAAGATTTATTTATATCTCGAAAACTAATAACTGGAATGAGCTGCAAATTTGCACACCCAAATTTTTCAGCATTAGGATTCATTTTATGTAAAAATTAAGATAGGTCATAATTCATAATTTTTATGAATAAGAATTTATTAATATTTTTGCAGAATAAAAAATATTTTTCAGAATCAAAAGTAATGATGGATTATGTTTGGGCTTCTTCACAGTATCTTGTAACTATATATATTTTATATATATATATATATATATATCGATCAAGTTTTTTTTTGTGAAGATATTAATAAAAGTTTGAAATATGAATTTAACATTAGCACCTTCAAACTTTGAACGCTTATAACTCTGTGAAAAAATAAGTAAAATATACAAGCAATATACTTTTTCGGGTTGTCGCAATCCCAGGAATTCAAATATAAAATAAAAATAGGGTGTTACCATTGAAAAAATCAAAGTTGGTGAGCGTTTTAATATGTAGACGACCCCCAATTCAAAATTTCAGTTCATTTTCTGAAACTACTCACAATTCCCCGTCGAATGATACCTATTACATTTTTCTACATCGATTAGCAATGAAGTTACGTTGAGTGTTGCGGTTTTTTTTTTTTCCCCGACTGTACATAATTTAAAATATAATATTTTATCTGTTTGATAAAATTTGTAGTCAGTAAATTGTAATGTGCAATTACTTATAAGTGTTCCCTAATGTGAAAAGGTCCTGTTATTTCTTAAAGCCGAATAACGTTTTACAAAATTATTGCGATAATTTCACCATCATAACAGGAATATGGTGGAAAATAAAGTTTTTTTTTCTCTTTAAATAATCTAAATAACTACATTTTACCAACTTCATACTCGCCCACTTTTCATTGGCTAAATTTACACACTTCAAAAACTTAAACTGGATAATACCACAACACTTGTTATGTTAATCACGCACAAAAATGGGATTTAAACTTTTACTTCTTCCACTATTCTTTAACAACAACGCTGCGCTGAAAAAAAAAAAAAAAAAGACCCTGATACTATTATTGCTGATTCTTATGTAAAATGACCTCCTGAATCCAAATATGACAACCATTTTGCCCAGTCACTTACCGTTTTCTTGGGACGATACTCCCTCCCCCAATTTTTATCACTGTCCGATAATTTTATGGCCATGAATTTGATTTGAAGAATGAAAAATAATTATTTTAACTCTAAAAAACAAAAAATATAATGTTTAATAAACAACATTAATAATAGATTAAAAAATATAAGAAATGCAATGCATAATTTCAGTGGCAAATCCCCCTCCCCTAAATTTTCCCCTTGTCGCAAATGTTGATGTTTTAGAATTTTCCGACTCTGTAGCCCCTCAGAAGATATTTAACAGTTAAAATAATCCTCCTCCTCCCCCCCCCCCCCCAAAAAAAAAATAATAATAATTAAAATAAAATAAATAAATGAATAAATGAAATAAAATGTATTGCCATAAAATTACCGAAATGTGATAAAAATAGGGGGCCGTTCCTAAAAAAACGGTGGGTGATAGAGCAAAATGGACGTCATATTCGGATTCAGGAGGTCATTTTACATAAGAATTTGCCAAAATGGTGTTGGTGGCAATTTTCATGCCGAGCAGTGTAATTAGGGTTCTACTTAATCATTTAACGGGGCGTGGTAAGTACACTTAACAACAAAATCCTCAATTTTTAAATAAGGAAGGATGTATGAAAAAACGAAACAAAAGAACAAAATGTCACACTCTGTGTTGATTCCTTTTTTCTCAAATTCTCTTTCTAAAGGAGTGGTAAGTAATTTTACCACAAAATGAGTGCTTAGACTAAAAACAGTATTTGTGGAAAAAATAGTTTACAACGCCGTTATACAATGCCTTAAGTATACTTCTCATACTCATGCCCTTACAAAGGATTAAAAATCAAATCCTTTTTATCTAACAAGCTAATGAATGTCTTTTCTTAAATCAATATCAATCCCAAAAATATTTTAATACCCAATTAGTAGAAATAAATGACCCGTTATAGGGTTAATTCCAAAATAATACTAATAATAATAAAATAATAAATAAAAATTGTTAAAAGCTGTTGTAAATATGCATTAAAGGTTTTTGGATAGAAATAATGGTAGCAAAAAAAAATGTTTAAATCTCATCCCAGTGCGTCAAAGCATAACTGGTGCCATGGAATAACTAGAATACAAAATTACTTTGTTATTAAAGCTTTTTTATAGCCAAGTATCTTCTGTATACTATTCAAAACACAACATTTGTTAATTCAAATCAAAATAAACATAAACTTTCTTTTGGCAATATGCAAAGTATTAAATTTTACATTCTTAACTAATAGAATAACGTTTGAAGTTTAACAATTTTTAGCAGTTGGAATATGAAGATCATTTAGAAGAAATATTAAATCTCTTTGATGCCTGAATTATAAATGTTTTGATTAACAAACCGATAGGGTTTGTAACATTAGAATTGAGATACGTTATGTAAATTTTTATATATGAAAACATATCAAATTATTCATATGTGCTTGAAAATTTACTGCCAAATTTTACTCTTTTTAACTACCAGAAATCTTTGATAAATTACTGTAACAGTTTCTACTGATTAAATAAAATAAAATTTTCCACTTATTAAAAGTAATGTTGAAAAAGCGTAATGTTCGGCAGCTATAATACCGTTCCATAAGGAGATTTCCGGTATTACGAATGCTATCTGACTATTCTAGTGAATAAAAATTAGTTACATATTAATGTAACCGTAGAATTCAATATTTGAACTTATGTTTGATTCCTTCATTTAAAAATACTTATCGTTACGAATATACTGTACTTACTTTTCCTCTTATTTTTCAAGTATATCCAGTGACTAAAATGTTTAGAACTTTATATTAAATTAAAAATTGCCAATAATAATAATAATAGTAATAATAAAATAGTTAAGAATAGTTTTCTCCTATTTCATTAGCTAATTTTACACATCCTTGATTGAACCAGACCTAAGACCTTCGTACAGTCAGTATACCTTGACACATACACCGCACAATCACATCGTTGATTGTTTAAGGATTTCAAAAATTATTTTCTATATTATAGAAATGAAACTAACTAAGAGAATTATATGTATGCAATTATCACTTTTGCTTGAAGAGGTATTTTGATGAACGTTGCAATCTATTATTGTTTATAGAACTACAATATTACTTTCCTATCATACTATATGTGTGGGGAACTTCAGTAATTGTGAAAATTTTCGAACTTGATTTTTTGATGTTTTTACACTTTTCAGGTTTGAGGAATCCGAAAATTACAAAATTGCTGTCTTGTCCTTCTGTAGTTTGTTAATCGATTAGTTTGTTAGTCTGTGTACTCGATATATCAAAAAATGAATGATTGCAGAGAGGTCCAAGCAGTTAGTTTTAAAATATTACTTATGACACTGGTAATAAACTTATTTGTTTTCAATGTTCTAATTTAAAAACTTCGTAAGTTATTGGAAATTTACTATTTTTTTAACGTTGAGAAATAGGGAAAATTTTCGCATAAACGGGTATCATGAGGATTATTTTCATCGTAAAGATATTGTACGAGTTTTGAACTATCATTTGTGATGCTGACATCATTGACTATGAACATTCTACTTAAAAAACTTCTTAAGTTATTCAAAATTTACGAATTTCTTATCATTGGAGATTAGGGGAAACTTTCGCATAAATGTGTATTATGAGAAGTATTTTGATCGTAAAAATATTCGACAAGTTTTAAAATATCATCTATGATATTGGTAAGAACATCATTAACTATGGATATTCTATTTTGAAAACTTCGTAAGTTATTCGAAATTTGCGATTTTCTTAACATGACAGAATAAGACAATATGTCACATAGGCTTTCATTATGGGGTTTATTGGATTGGAAATAATATGGAGTTACACGAAAACTGAAATATGAAATTGGCCTTAATAAAGTTAAACAACAAATTAGGATAAGGTAAATGTATCGAAGTGGTGATAGGGTAGGCTAGTGGTTGAGGCATACCATACTTTGACCGAGACGAGTGATCGATAAACTTCACTTCTCTTGACATGGTTCGTACGGCCACGCCGTTTTTCAAGGACTGTCCCACCAGTATTTTTCTGCAATATATTCCCTTTTAAGTTTTAAGGATTTTTTAATATCTGAATAATAATACCGGTGCAGAAAATTAAGAAAATTAAAGGACTGTACGAACTATGCTTGAAACAATTTTAATATGTTGTATAGTAGAAATTTATGAGAATAAGTACATCATAGGGAACTGAGCGGTGTCCACCTGTGCCAACTATTTTTTTTTTTTCATTTATTTATCTGAAAAAGAATTGCTCTTTTAGTTATAATCAGTTTAATGTTTATTAAATACAGCAACCCATAATATATTTTTATTGTTTTTCTTGAAAAAATATTTAAAGAGTTAATTATGAGAAATTTTGTATCATTGAACATCGTCATAATTCATAGTAAAATAGGTAGAAAACGTGCCAAAAAACTCTAAATCGTAAGTCTGGCAAAACTCATCTTAGCGGGAGTTCTCGGCAGCCTGTCAAAAAGGGGGTGCTTTCAAGGTTGAACGTACCTTGGTTCCAAATTTCAGAAATAAGATTCATCAAACGTCTTAGTAAAAATTTATAGAATGATCTAGAAAGAACAGCTGTGGTAAATTATTGTTTATCCTTATTTCATAATAAAGGAAATGAGGTAAACTATCCAAAAAAGAATAAGGTGACATGGAATTGATGATATTATATACTGGAAGAACAGTTGTGTGTAGATGAATGTTTGCAGTTTTGTATACCTAACTTCGATCATCCAATGTGCTTAAAAAAAATTAGTATTTTTGTGAGAATGAATAGATATTAAAATTCCTTATATTCCATGAAATTGCGCATTTTCAATTAACCTGTAATGTTGTTAAAGTAATTTTAGAAATTTCTGGAAAAAACTAAAATTGATTATAAATAAAAGAAAAGTTTCTTTAATAGTGATACAGAATTATTAAGAACGTATGTCAGTTTCTTCATTTTATTCATTGACTCTTATCAAACGCACAACGAATGACTTTTTATTAAATATAGGGCGACCATATTCTTTTAATTGAAATTTAGGACAAATATGGCGACGTCCTCAAGTGTCGAGGACAAAATAAGTAAATCACTTTAAATTGTAAAATTTTAGTAATTTTTATGCATGACGTACCTGAAAGAACTTATTTCAGCTTATTTATTATACATATAATAAATTATTATAATAAAACATTATTAACTTTATAACCGGCGTCCTCAAATGTGTTCTAATTTTTCGGGTACAAAGGTAGCTTTCGAGGACGTCTGGTTACTCTGTAAAATTCCCGCGCATAAGACGTAGGCATATTTGCCAAATTTCCCGATTTCAGTGGGAGGCTTCTACAACAATTTTCTCTTTATTTAATTTTAGAAAAAGTATGTGACTGATACCCGTTAAGAAATAATGATGATAAATCTGATTTTAAAATTCAAAGTATTGGCAAGTATGGACGTAGACCTGCTAATTATGCTAGTTTATCCGTAATGATATTAAGCCCTGCCTTTTTTTCACACCAGAATAGTTGTAGAGCAATAGTCTTTTTATTTAATTATGAGAAAAATTGCTAAATATTACTTTACAGCTATAATGGTGTGAGAAAAAGGCGGGGCCAAATACCATTACGGATAAACTAGCATAGTTAGCAGGTCTATGGCCAGACTCGTCAGACACACTCGTTTTACACCAGAAATTTTATTTAATAAAATATATAATTTTTGTGTTTTATACAAGCATATCTGTTATTGTTAATTAATATTTGTGATATCAAACTGATTTATCTTACCTGAGGATTATACGCCAAAAATTAATGTAATCCAATATATATATATATATATATATATATATATATATATATATTACGAAATAGGATATATCTAATGATCCTCAAACCATAAAATACAGTAATGTCTCATACAACGCGGTGGCAGAGATGAAAAATAAATAAATCAGGGTTTTTTTTTTTTTTTTTTTTTTTTTTTTTTTAAACACCATTAAATTTTTAGAGTACTAATATATTGGTTCTATTTAGTTCTTGTATAAAGCAGTTGCTTTGATATAAAATTAGTGGTGTTAAAAAATAAAGTTGTAATATTCATCAGGCAAACTTGCACCCGCGTTGTACGAGACTTTACAGCATGTACTTTCGATTCTGAAAGAAAATTTTAATGGGGAACAAACGTGAAAGTTCATGCTATGTAAAATAATGAAAAACAAGACCCACAATTTCGTATTTAGTGACATAACACATACTTAAAAATTCAAACATTTTTACGTCGATTTTTAAGGGAATAATGCTTGCTTTATTTAATTATCAACTTTTAGTTTCAATTTTAACCTGTAGTTGATTATGGAAGGCATTTTTCTAACTTTCCTAAAATTATTATCGGTAGACAGATATAGAATTTAAATATTTTAGTGTTTAGAATTTTGTTTCCTTTGCTATTCAAATTTTGGTTTATATTTCCTTTTCCTCTTTTATATTTATCCAGAGCTGCCAACCTAATCCGGAAAATTGTTAATTCTGCCCCTTTTTCTACACCACTTAATTTTTAAAGTAATTTTCTTCAAATATATTTGCGATGAATTAAAAAGAAATAAACTCTAAGAAATTACTAGTGTAGAAAAAGGGGCGGTACTAACAATTTGCCGGATTAGTTTGGCAGCTCTGCTTATCATTCATAACTTTTTTCGGATAAATTCCCGTACTTTTTTTCACTTCTTTCAAACCAACATACATTATATTTTATTCTATTTGTTCGACACGAATATCGGTTTCATTGTTTACGCTAACTACCGGAGCCTGATTAAGGGGGAAGCACACATTATCTCCGCTGTCACCGGAATATTTTTACAATTATTTTTTACTTCATGTCATAGAACTTCCACGCTTTGACGAGGAAATATTTTTTATAAAAAATGAACGGTGTAAAACAATCCAATTTACCCACCGTTATTAGACACCAGAATTCTTTTAAAATAATTTTTAATGAGAGTTTTCTGTTTATTATAGGAGGAAAGTATTTATTAAAAAATAACGGTGTAAGTATAAATAATGTGTGCTTCCCCCTTAATCAGGCTCTGCTAACTACAAAGAAATCTTTATTCCTTCACATACATGCCAGTTTTTGGCTATCAAAAAATTTTACTAGAAATTTCCATTTTGCTTAATCAGTGAAAACTGTTACAGAAATACATAAAAATTTTCTATTAATATTTTCCGGTAGCCAAGAATTTCTAAAGTCAGCAACTATAGTCATTTATAGACTACGTTCTAAGTGAAAATTGCCATAGTTGCCAAGTCTCCCGTTTTTCAAGGGAGATTTCATACCGGACAATTTTATTATAATTTTTAGTTTCTTTGATCGTCAAAAATACATATGAAAAATTCTGTTTTAGAAATACCGGTGATAAATTTGATTTAAAAATTAGTACGTTTGGTAGCTATGGAATTGCTGAAGAAGTTGTTAATTATATTTTTACTGTGATGATGTTAGTTTTACTAAAAATTGAAAGCATTTTTAATGATGTCGATCAGGAAATTTTTAACTATGATAAAAGTGCGCGAATGAAACTTATACTTGAAAACTGATTTTTGTAAAATAATTTTTTAAGACACAATTTTTAACCGTTTGTTAGACAATTTTTCAGCTATGTTTAACCCTTTATATCCCAAATTATTTTATTTTTGGAAAAATAGTTTGAAACGTTTTTATTATATTTCTTTCGCGACCGCATGATTTTGAATTTTTGACAGTAAGGTCCGCCTGTGGGCGTTATTCTCCTATGTTACAATATTTCAGAACAAAATTTTCTGTATTCACATTTATATTAGAAATGGATATACATTATAATTATATTCTTTCTAATCAAAGTATTTGTATCCATAGTATATTTTATTGTAAAAATGTGAATATTGGTTATATATTTAAGAAATAAATAGCATAAAAATTGCGAAAGAAACGCCCACTGGTGGAGTTACAGATTTTCAAATGACGTGAATCTACGTCAGCTGTTGCGAAAGTATTAAATTTAGCTTAACCTATAGCTTAACTATAGGGAAAGATTAAACTATAGGGACTAAAGCTTAAGCTATAGTCCCAATGAAATCCTGTCGTAAATTTAGGCTATATTGAGGAATTTTTTTTATGGGACTTTAAAGTCCCGGTGGGATACAAAGGGTTAATCAATAATGTTTCTGTAACTAACTTTTTTTTTTTTTTTTTTTTCTAAAAATTGTGTAAAAATAAAAGTTCTTCATATTATGTCCCTAACGGTGTTTTGAATATAGTAAGATTTTCTACATTTACATGACTTAGTTTTATTTTTTGGTCTGACCTTTTTCCATCTTCATAATTTACTATAGGTTTTCATATGTATATATATGTGTGTGTGACATTTAATTGAAGAATTTTAATCTTCAAATAAAGCAAAAATTTTTGTAAAAAATAGTGGTTTTCAAAATCATAAAAGTTGGCAACTATACCAACCCGTACCTTCATAACACCCCATACCATTCCATCCTATCACTGCTTTATAATGCCTCTAAAATGTAGGCATCGTGATATTTATATGACATTCGACTGCGCAGATCACCATAAGAGCTGTGGAAATTAAATGTCGTTGAATCTATAAATATCACTACTTTTTAATATTTTTCTTATCTACATGATTTCTTGCCACCTAAGGCAAGTTACCTTTCCCTTTCGCTTTCCCCAAACGTCGGCTTTATTACAAGGCGTCGTGCAAGCAAAAGCCGTTCGGAAAATTTATTTCTTAATATGAAGAATTACTTGTTTGTCCTACAAGTGCTCATTCCAAGTCACTAGATGCATCATATTTTTCTTTATCTTTCCTTGAAAAAAAGAAAGAAAGGAAGAAAGAAAGAAGGTCTTCACTGCGGTCTTTCAATAATGTTACTATTTTTATTTTTATTTATTTATTTATTTATTTTTCACAACTGTTTTTTTTTTTTAGTATTTCAGTTTCCTTTCATCTTAATACAATTATGCAAAACCCTGGCGAGTGAAATAGCTTTTTTTCATAAGTTGTAGTTCTAAAAACATAATAATGCCATTACATTTATTGCATAATGATTTTACAGGGAAAAAAAAAAAAAAAAAAAAAAAAAAACAATTTCTTATCTGTTTTATTCTTATGTGACTGTATGATATAATACTTGAATTTTCAAATTTTTGCAACTGAATTTCAATTAATGGTATTCAACGTATGTACTTTTTATTAAAAAAATCAATTTTATTGTTTAAAAAAACCACCATATACTAACCTCAGCTTGCTAATAAGTTCTACCGTAGAAAAGAATTAATTTCATTTTCTTTTTATATGCGATTTCTCGCCCTATATTTTATTCAACAGTTATCCACAAATGTACCTGACATTTTCCCCCTCATTTAATGTAAATGTATGTTAAGTTGTTTTATGTTGAGCTTCATTTAAACGAACTACAACAGCACCTTGCCTTCTCAAACATGAAATTCATTTAAACGTTCATTGTTTTCCAAGTCAGATCCAATTATTCTTCCTTTCTCTCTACACTGGACTCTCAAGCAAGCCAGCGCTCTTCAAATAGCAACACCTTTTGCATTCAAAATCGTTTTCACTTGTTAGAGCGCGGCCATCTTTTGAAAAGAAAATTCCAAATGAATTCCAAAGCATCCTGGAGATTGAGGGTAGTTTTTACTACCAGACGTGACTTCCATAGCTTTCTCGTAAGAGCCCTATTATCCAATGCTTCGGCGCAACGCGATAAAAATAACGGATGGCCTTAGCCCCATGCGACACACTACCGCATTTTCTTAAAGTTTTTATTTAAGTTTCTCTGCAGGCCGCCTATTCAATGAAATGAAAGCATGTATCTCTGTGTGAAAGTATACAAATAGAATTAGAGAAAATGCGTTCGAGCTTTTTAAAAATGTACTGCCTTTTACTACTAAACTCTGACAAACTGAAAGTGCTTCTTTTGGTTAAAAATAATAACTTATCAAAAATAAATTCACTTAAATGGTAACTTTTCTTTTTATTCACAAAATTCGGCATTTATAGAATAAATTCTATATGTTACTAATGAAAATTCAATTTTTTATTAATTTTTTTAATGGTTGGAAATTTTTTATATTTATTGATGTACATACAAAGGGCTTTATTTTAAATTAGTAGCAAGAAAATTTGTATGGATAGAACATATTTGTTAAAAAACTCATAAATTATTTGTAGGAAATTTGTTTAGTTTTTTTACACATTTCATTTAATTAAATTTTGTAAAATATTTTCATATTAATCCTTTTATCTTAATGTGCATAGTGCATATGAAATATTATTTTATATTGTTTTAATCCTTGTGTTATATAGGATAAGAATATGAAAAATTACGCAGCTCTGCATCAGGTATAGTCAGGGCTTACATGAAAACACTGCCAAAAAGGAAGATTGCTAACTCCTTGAAATATTTTAAATGATGAAATTAAGGACTGGGAAGTTAAATGTTAAATTGAACAATAGTTAAACATTATTAAACTTGTTTAATAATTAAACATTGTTTAAATCGTTATTTACTTATAAATACTTTTACAGGTTTTCTTTTTTAAAAAAATATGATTTTTTTAAGCATATTTTGAAAAGGTTTAATAAAAATGTTTTGGATAGGTATATTACTTATAATTTACAATAATCTTTTGTGAAAATCTTTTAGCATTTTCTATATTATCATCACAATTATGAACTTCATGTATAGCCACTTTTAATAGAGAAAAATATTTGTCTCTCTAAAGTAATCTATTTCAAAATGGCAAAAGTGTTGACCACATATAATCGAACAATATACTGAAAAAAATAATAGAGATTAAAATAAAAACTACAAATGAATTTAGAAAGCTAATTAGCTGCGTTAAGAAGTAAAACCAGAATTTAAAAAAAAAATCTCCTTGCTGCTCATCTTGTCTTATAAACGTTACGTCAGTGAATTGAACAACTTAAAAGTTCATATACATTTTTAAGATAGTATAATTAGTATAGAAGTTCTACACTTGAACAGTAAAAAATTATTATTATTATTATTATTATTATTATTTAGCATTTCTAAGCAAAATCTTAGTAGTAGAGTGTTTTTACTATAATTTTTTTTAATATACATTTATATTGATTGATCTTCGACTGTAACTAAAAGATTAACATTAAATTTGCAGGCTTATGTTTATAACTATATTTCATTGTTCTTGTTAAATTTGAATGCATTTAGCAATAATATAATTATAATGGAAAATTAAAGTAATATATATACATATATGCATAAGCCATTAGCTACTAAACTGCAACAACAAGATTTTATTCGTAATATGCGAGAAACTTCAAACATTTTATGTAACAATGATGAGAAAAATTTCATTAGCAATTTCTTTCAAAAATGAACAACGTATATTTTCTTAAAAAATCGATAATTTTTGTAATGAAATCTTCATTCAAATATTCTTTATAGCAAAGCTGCCAACTTTTAAATTTATTTGGTAATATTGTTACTACCCGCCTTTCTTTTTCACACCACATTCTTTGTGCAGTGACTTTTTCAATATGTAATTACGGTTCAGTAAGGTGAAAATTACTCTTCTAAGAAACTGGTATTAAAAAAAAGGTGGATACTAACAATGTTGCAATATCATACTTGCCAATTTACTAGTCAATGTATAGAAGATTGTCAGTATCCGTCCTTTTTTTTTCACACCAGTCTTTATTCAAAGTTTTTGTTGTTGTTGTTGTTGTTATTTAATCATAATCACGTTTGTGAAAAATTTCTCTAAAAATAAAGTGGTGTGGAAAAAGCGAGGTTTCTAAAAATCTTA
Source organism: Salticus scenicus (assembly GCA_963930645.1). Classification (NCBI taxonomy): domain Eukaryota; kingdom Metazoa; phylum Arthropoda; class Arachnida; order Araneae; family Salticidae; genus Salticus; species Salticus scenicus. Next base: position 241,335,864 of record OZ005651.1, read on the forward strand.
AGGATATTATTTAGTAAGTTGGCAGGTATGTAATATAAATTAACACTTTCGTGACCGCATGTTTTTGTCTTTTTTGCCCTAAGGTCCGCCTATGGACGTTATTCTCCCAAGTTACAATTTTTCAGAACAAAATTTTCTGTATTCACATTTATAATACAAATGGATATACATTATAATTATACACTCTCTAATCAAAGTATTTGTATACATAGTATATTGATTGCACAAATATGAATATTATGTATATTTTTAAAGAAAGAAATAACATATAAATTGCAAAAGAAACGCCCACGGGTGTAGTTACAGATTTTTAAATGAGATGAATCTACGTCAGAGGTCGCGAAAGTGTTAAGAAAGTTGGCAACTCTGCACTGTAAACGTAAATGTCTTAAATTCAGTTTAAAAAGTGTCTTAAATGGATGGTCATTTTTTAAGTGAAAAAAAAGTGTCTTACTTTTTAAGACACCTTTTTGCATCAGAAATTAAGATATTGCAAGTGTCTTAAAACGCCGCCATGTTTTAGGCTTAAAAACACCGCCATGTTAGGCTTAAAAATACTACCGTTTTTAAGGCTTTTTAATAAATATATAAATAAATAAATATGGCGTGCTATTATGTTTTTCTGTTAAAAATATATTTTAGAATTGTTTAGAGCATTAATGCAATATTTATATAAATAAAAGAAAGAAAAAAAAAGTCTCATTCTCCAGCGTTGGGATTCGAACTCAAACTGGCTAAGGAAACCGAAACCTCGAGCCAAGCATCGTCGGAGTGAAGTATTTACCAATCACGCTGCCGTCGAATACAGCAAAATGTGTTTTTATGGTTTAATATACTGCAGTATTCGTGAAACTAATCGCAGTGTTATGTTTTATTTCTAATTTTTTGCCATAAAAATATTGATAGTATGGTATTTTAAACTTAATAAATATTATCTTAAATTTAATATTTAGAGGACCAGCATTTTTTAATAATTCATAACAAGTATGTGAAGGTTTCATCCCTCGATGATAACGATTTCTTTCCTTAAAGTGATATTTAAATAAAAACGAACTGTAATCATGAATACAGGAAAATTTGTAGTTTTACATTTAGATGTAGGTGAATTTGTGAAAGAAAAAAGTTTTTAAATGAATAATAATAAGAAGACAGAAAGAAAAAAAAAATATATGCACAAATTATTCATGATTGTTCAATTATAATTTCAGTTTCTTCTCTACAATACAAATTACTTGATACATCCGTTTCCACACTTTTTCTTTTAATATAAGAAAGCTTTAAAGACAAAGATTTTTTTTTTTTTTTTTTTTTTTTTTTTTTGAACAAAATAAGCTTTGTGTCTAAATATGATGTTTATGAATTGTGTTAAAGATAATAGCATGCAAATATAATTCACATCCCTAGAGTATTATTCCATAAAAATATAATTTCATAGAGCTACCATAATTTAAGTAGTTTAAAAGCTCATTATATAAGATAATAATTTATTTATTGAATGTGGAAAGAAGTAGGATAAGCATTTTTCTTAAAGTAGATTCCGTATGAAAAAATTTCTAAGTAATGCAAGTGTCTGAATTTCTAAAGTGTCTGAAAATTCAAACGCGTTTTGCTGTCTGAAAATTCGCGAATTTGCGTGTTTCAGACATTTTTGTGCCTGAATTGATATTTCAGACATATTTCTGTCTTAAATCAAAATATCTATAACGTCTAAGGTATATTTTAAGACATTTACGTGTCTTAAATGCCGTTTCAGTTGTTTTTATGTCTTACTTTAAGACCCTTTTATTTGCAGTGTGTTAATAATAAATCTGATCATTATTAAATATTTGAACTTTCAACAACGGAATCTTTATTTGGTCTATTTATACATTAATGTTACCTAATATTCTTTATCAATATTCATTTGCTTTTTTTCTTTCTCAATCATATTTCCCTTAACCAATTTCATAATACAATTGTAGTATATTCTATTTCATAATATCAACTTGTCTCGTATATCTGTCAAAAGAAAGCGCAACTATCTGTAGAGAGTGTGGGTGTGGCAGAAAAATCTGAGAAAATGAAATCATATATCAGAGGGGAGCGTCTGCTTTCTTATAGGAGATATGTCCAAGTTTTTTTGCCTAATTCATAGTAATCAAGATTTATTACTGAACAGCTGCCCGTCTCTCAAATGTATGGCGCATATTGTGACGTTAGACTAAAAAATAGTAAAATTAAGGGATAATTTGTTGAAATGGATTATACTAAGCAACATATGTCTGGAGGTCAAATGAATTTCAAACTAAAAATAGGTTTTTAACTAAATATTTAATAAAACAGACATGTTTATTTTTAACATTATCAAATAAAAAAAAGACCGTTAAGATGAAGGAAAGCCATTATCAAAGACATGATGTTAAACATTAATATCGCGTGGCATTTATTTTTATTTTTATGTATTTTTATGTATTTTTTTTTTTTTTTTTTTTTTTTTTTATGAGATTTTACATAAAAATTTATTGAAAGAAATTTTAATCTAACGACTAATTCTATTTCATATGTTAGTGTCAATGACAAGATTTTCGCTCGTTTTGCTATTATTTTTATCTTACAGAAATCTTAATCGTATTTATACCAATTTTATTCTTTTACAGGATGATGATTATTTGAAAATAATGGAAGCAGAAATGCTTTTGCATACTTGCCAACCATATCATTAATAACCGTACAATTGTTAACGCCCCCTGAAAAAGCGCCCCTTTTCTCACGCCACTATATTTTTAGAGTTATTCTCTTCAAATATAGTTACGATTAAATAAGACTAACATTACTCTAAAAAATTATTGGTGTGAAAAAAAAGGCGGGTACTAAAAATTGTACGGTTCATAATGAGATGGTTGGCAAGTATGCTATTGTGTGTGAGACCCTGCATTTGCCATCAAATTATCCCCAAATCATTTCTAGTATTTTAATGTACAGGGGTCGCATTCTCTGTCTTTTTTTTAGGGCACTTTCAGGGATGAAAATTTTCAGACTTTTTTACAACCAGTCTTTTTATGGAGAAAATTTTACGTTACTTTTTATAGCAATATAGCAGGATAAAGCAGGATAGAGATTTTTCTATAAAAATTGTGGTGGTAAAAAACACGAAAATTTCTCACCATCGTATCATCCCTGAAAAAAGAGCGGAGAATGCGATCCCTGCATGATGTATCATTATTTCATACCTACCGACATTCTAATTAATATTCCGCAGCATTGATAGTACCCGCTCCTTTTTCCTCACCATTATATTTTTAGAGTAATTTTCTCCAAATGTAATTACGATTAAATAAGAGAAAAATACTCTAAAAAAAAGACTGGTGTGAAAAAGAAGGCGGGTACTAACAACATAACTGCCAACATTCTAATTAATATTCCGTAATATTATTAGTACCCGCTTTTTTTCCCCACTAATTCTGTTCTTTTGTATTTTTCTTCTTATTTAGTTGTAATTAGATTTAGAGAAATTACTCTAAAAATAAAGTGGTGTAAGTAAAGGGGCCACTACTAATAATACTACGGAATATTAGTTAGAATGTTGGAAGGTATAACTAACAATACTACGGAATATTAATTAAATTGTTAGCAAGTATGTTAATACGCACTCTTTTAAAAATTATAACTAAATAACGCTGAATTTTCCGCAAACACAGTTAAATAAATTCCTAGTCATTATTTAGATAGATATGTTTCCGTTATAGCAAATTTTTAAAATGTTAAATTTTCCTAGCTATATTTTTTAATTAAAATTTATATATTTTTAACTTTACGTGAGTTTTATCTCGAAGTAATTTTAGCTATAGTACTTCTATAACGACAGCAACAACAATAATAATTATAATTATAATAATTAAAAATTTATAACTAGCATTGGACTCAGTTTTGAGGTTTTTTTTTTTTTTTTTTTTTTAAATCTGAAACTGAAAAAAAAAAAAAAAAAAAAAAAAAAAAAAATATATATATATATAATATTTCCTTCATAATGAATATTTTTTTTAAGGGTTCAAAAACAAATTAGATTAAAACCTTAAATTTTAAATTATTGAGTAAAGATACAGTTTAGCAAAATATATAATAATAATCCAAATTCAGTGATTCAAAATAAAGATAATCGCCTTTATCATGCTTGAATGAATCGAGAAATATTGTCGAAACAACCGTATTTTCATGCACCTACACACACATATATTACAAATGTGCATAAATTTCTAATTTATACCGATTTTCATTAATAGTACCCAGCTTTTGTTTCTCACCACTTTCAAATACACCAGCATTCTAATTTATACTGGATCGTTGTTAGTACCCGCACTTTTTTTCACACCACATTTCTTGAAGGGTATTCTTCTTATATAATCGTTATCATAGCTGCCAAGTTTTTTAATTTATGCCAGAATGTTGTTAGTACCTGCCCTTTTTTCACACCGTATTCTTTGTAATTTAATCGTAATTATACATTGGAGAAAATTACTCTATAAAGAATGAGGTGTGGAAAAAAGGTGGGTGCTAACAACATTTAGGAATAAATTTTAAAAGTTGGCATCTATGATCGTTACGGATCTTGGAGAAATTTTCTCTACAAATAAAATGGTGTGAAAAATGGCGGGTACTAACAGCGCTCCATAATAAATTAAAATGTTGGCATGTATGCACTTTTTTCAACACTTTCGCGACCGCTGACGTAGATTCACGTCACTTAAAATCTGTAGCTCCACCAGTGGGCGATTTCTTCGCAATTTGTATGTTTTTTTTTTTTTTTTTTTTTTTTTTCTAAGAATATACCCAATGTTCAAATTTGTGCAATCAATATACTATGAATACAGATACTTCGATTAGAAAAAATATAATTATAATGTATATCCATTTGTATTATAAATGTGAATACAAAATATTTTGTTCTAAAATATTGTAACTTGGGAGAATAACACCCACAGGCGGACCTTACTTTCAAAAAGACAAAAACATGCGGTCGCAAAAGTTTTAACGCTTTTACGATCGCATGATTTTGTCTTTTTGACAGTAAGGCCTGCCTGTGGGTGCTATTCTCGCAATTTGCAATATTTCAGAACAAAACATTGTGTATTCACACTTATATTAAAAATGAATATACATTATAACTATATTCTTTCTAATCAAAATATTTGTATCCATAGTACATTTCATTGTAAAAATATGAATGTTGAGTATATATTTAAGAAATAAATAACATACAAATTGAGGAAGAAACGCCCTCTGGTGGAGTTACAGATTTTCAAATGACGTGAAACTACATCAGCGGTCACGAAAGTGTTAAGAGTACCGTAATTTCTGGTAGATAACCCGCAGGTAAGATGTGCTATTTCACCACCAGAAATTTTATTTAATAGAGAAATCTATACTTTTTCGAAGGTACAGCTCGTACAAATATAAATTTATCTATCAATTGAAATTTCTGGTGTAAAACTAGATTATATAACCTGCGGGGTATCTACTAGAAATTACGGTAATTTTTTTTTCTTATTTAATCATAAGTACCTATTGAAAGTAAATTGCTCTACAAAGAAGTTGTTGAATACTAACAATCTTCTAGAATAAATTAGAAATTTTGGCATATATTAGTGCTCGTTCCTAAAAATAGTAATCATTAGTGTTAGTAATTTGTAGTACATCATATAACCGATATATAGCGACGTCGTTTTACACTAATATTGGAATCGTCAGTTGTATAATTGATTACCTGTGAACCTGTTATGTCGTTCGGTCCTTATTCCAATCTCAGATGAGAGTTTGACGGATCCATTCGTGGAGAATGATTTTGATTTCTACCAGGTCCACTTTGATAAATGAGGAGAGTGTTGGCAGGTTATAGGAATGCTCGTTTATACGCACTGCAAGCCAATATTGCAGGAGATTTCGATCGTCCCTTTTGCACCAAAAGATTAAAGTTCTTAACGGCAGTTTTTGAATGTTTAACCATGCAGAAACTCTTGAACTACGAGTTAATGTAGAACATATTTAAATTTTTAATTCTAAAGGAGATATTTATCACATATATTTTCCTTACCTGTGTTATTATTTTTGTTTAATTTTCTGAAAAGTATTTTTTTTTTCTTTCTCAACTTGAATGGGGTGTGTCAGAAATGTATAAGTAATTGTTAGCTTGGAAAAATAGGTGTGACACTGAAATTAAAATAAGATTGTCTGCAGATTGTTAGATTCACTAAGTTTTATCTTTAGAAGCAAATCATCTCTCACAGAATTTTGTAAACTTTTATAAGTTTGTAATTAATTTTTTTTTTTTTTTTTTTTTTTTTTTTTTTTTCGTTTTTTATAAATTTATCATTAAAATTTTTTATTAAATAATTGTATTCTTTCTTTCTTTTTTTTTTTTTTTTACTTTCTTCTTTACCCATTCAGTATGTATTGAATTCATAAAAATTTTCCAAGACTAGTTATCGACTAATTTGCATGTTTTGAGACGTTCTGAGCGCGATTTGATCATTTTTAGAAAATATCCGTCAACGTTGAAAACGCCAATGTAAAAAATGTTTAAAGCAAACTTCAGTTTCGGTAGCGTTAAGCGTACAGTCATCAGTACAGAATGACATAGCAAATTGTGGCTGCTATATATAGATGGGGAAGCGAGTTTTAGAGTCAGAATAGAAGCCAATATCAATTTAAGAAACTGGAGGTGTTGGCCAATAGGAAATCGGTATATAGAAAGCTGTGTAAATAGTAGGTGAAAATCAAGATTATGTGGATTTTATGTAATATTTCCAACAATCAGAGAGAGGGGGTACAGCAAAATCATAATTAATGATATTTTTATGATTTTTACCGATATGGAAAGCTTCTAGAAAATCGAGTTCATGTAAGTGTTTAGGCCGACAGATTATTTTAGCTGTATAAAAGTTAAAAGTATGGTTATTCTTCCAAGACTGTTCAGCAATGACCTATGTTTATTTCTTGTTCCTGAATATAACCCTTCGTTGCTAATCCAACTCTAAAATTCTCTTTCCCATCTATATATAAGAGCAATAATCCGCCTTGTCATTCTGCACTGATTATGGTACGCTTAACGCGACCGAAACTGCAGTTTGCTTTTAATATGTTTTACATTGGCGTTTTCAACATTGTGTAAATATATTTCTGTTCAACGTCAATTCTGGTTATACATAAATATCTCGTCTCAGTGTGTGGAAGACAAAAATTTTGTGACAGCTCTACATCAAGTACTAATGCATATAATTTTGTCAAAATTTGTATTTAGTTGCACCCTAATATCAATTGGTGCCAACTAAATTTTGATGTGTATCGCCCAACAGAGGGTGCTGATATGCTGTAATTTTCTACACTTAAGTAAAGGCTATATTTTATATCATGTATAGCTGCACAATAATTGATTTTAAGACAGCAATCATTTAAAACTATGTTGATTCAATTTATCTGTACATCGGTTAACGGACAGCGCAGCTATGCCGCTATTTTTTCCGTGAACGGGAAATCTATATCTCAGCATTAGTCAAGTCTAAAATTACGATATAAAAATAGAGATATTCACATTTCCTGTTGCGAGAACTCTGCTGCAATTGCTCACATTTTGCATATTTCCATATGGTTATATCTCAGGTGCTATTGGTTAAAATTGCACCAAACTGCGTTTATAAAGTCTTTATTGTGAAAAGCTATGATTAAATCTTTGTGCATATTAACCAACAGGTGGGTGATGTTACATATAACGATATAAAAAAAAAATTGTGATGGCTACTGCATACTAGTTTATATTTAAACTGAAAATTTCAAGGGAAGGCTTCGTCCTCCTTTTCAGTTATTCTTTTGAAATAATATTTATAATTTACTTGAGATATATTTTAGAGGTTTATTCGGGAACTTATTTCAAATTATTTTGGCGTTTGAAAAACATTTTTTAATATAACTAGAAGTCTAAATAATTAAACACTGCTCATTTTTTATCTTGGATAATAGAAGTTTCAAAAGGAATCTGAATAGAAAATAATCAAGATAAATCGCTTTCGTAATTAAAAAAAAAAAAAAAAAAAAAAAAAAGCTGTCAAATCTATATACATGTACCCCTCCCAGTCAACTCGAAAACTGGTGCTGTTTTAAGTTTGAGATTAAAGCCTATTGACTGTATTTTGATACTAGGCCTACGTGGGATGCCATCTTTAGCGAGGGGGACTTTCTAAGGGAATCTAGTTCGTATTTACGCAAGTTTCTGGGGTAGAAAACTTTGAAAAAACCGAATAACTAGGTCAGTAAGCGTGACCTGTATTTGAACCCGGCATCTCCCGTCTACCAGCTTGGAGAGCAAAATTCCACGCTCAAAAACTCGGAGTTAAATTCACGTGTATTTTCGTACATGTTCTCACACATGTGACTTGTATTTAACTACTCTCTCAGATGCCAACTTAGATTTAATCATTCATTAAATTTAGTATAGTAAGAGTTTAGTAAGTAAGAATAATTCCACATAAGATAAACTGCTTTAAAAAGAAATCGGAATTGCATTTTTTGTTCCAAGATCAATTTTTTCACACCAGTATTAATTACATCGGCACATTTGGCTTAAAATGGATTCCGAATTAATACGAACACCCGTGCATAAATCGGTTGCCCCGGCCCCAGGAAGCTTAAGACCAGAGCGCTAATCATTCTGACACCAAAGGGCCTTATAAAGGAATCAGCAATTTGCTTCTAATTCTTGTACCTGATAATAAAATTATTCATTCAAACATATATATATATATAAGAGAGAGACAGAGGAGCGTGGGGCTAGTTGTAACAGGGGTAAGAAGTAAGAAGTAACACTCAATTTACGAAATAGTTAAATATTCCGATAAACATAATTCTTATGACGCATTTTATTATGTAAGCACCCGCAAAAATGATTAATGAGAGGTTCTGCACACGTGCTTCATTTTAGCTAGTTAGTAGAAAAACAACACATTTCGTAAATTTTGATTAAAGGTATGTTAATTTATAGTTTAAAGAAATGTTTATAGCTATTTATTTTGTCTATGTATTGTGATGTAGATTATCACATATTATAAAATTTATTTTTTCTCTTTAAAAGATAGGTAAATTCTCTAAATAAATTAAATTATAAATTAAATTATTTAATCTTAAACAACTATTTAAAATATAACGATATAACTTTTTTTAACCTATAAATAATAAATTTATAATATACGTTTTCTAATTTTTATATCTTCCCTTTCATATATTTTTCAATGTAACTGAAACAAAATCTTTGATCTGTTCCCAGTATTTACTTAGAAATCCTAATGTAATGAAAACTCTTTTCGCACTGGAAAGGATATGTTTTGACTTATTTCTATCTTTTTGTTTCGTGAAACCAGAAAATAATTAATTCGGTCTCTTTTAATCTTCCATCGAAATGTAACTCAGGTGCCCTCTTGTCGCCTAATTTACATCAGCAGCTAGATAAAATATTTTCTTAGCTGGTTGTTCCACAGGAACTAAAACACTTGGCCAAATCATGCCAACATTCACTAACAAAGGCTATTGAAGTACTGGTTGCCTTTTCAAAAATTACATAAAAATAAGCGTAACGTATCGCAACGATTCTCTATCTTAAACTTTGAACTTGGCGTCTATAATTAAACGCCAAATGTATTGTCATATTTTGCTCCAGCTTTGAAAGCTCACTTTCTTACTGACTTTGGATCATGTTATAGCTGAAGAAAGATTAGGGCCTGTGGCCCGGCTTTATGCCCGGTATTGTTTCCCCACTCCTTATTGCTATTGTCAAAATTTATTATTATTTTTTTTTTTTTTTTAATTCTATGGTCACTCTACAAAATATATTATTTCAAGTAATCAATAAATTCATCTGAACTGATCAACCAATAGTTTCTTGGATTCGTGCTTGGGTAATCTGTTTTCATAATCTTCATCAGATGCGTTAAGTTATAAAATGCATGTTTATTTATTTATTATTAATATTATTATTATTTTTTTTTTTTTTGTATAAATCGTTATATATTTTTTAATAAATAAACAAAATGATTAAAATCATTCGATGGGGCAAGTTGTAACATTCATGTACTTAGACATCCTATTTTAAATGTTAACAAGCAAATTATTTATTTTGTCCTTTATTCTATGAATTCGTCTTCTCTTCTATGATTTGTCTTGTCTTCTATGATTTTGTCTTGTTTTACAATGAGGAACTATAAAAAGAAGTCTGAAAGAGCTTCAAAGGGTCATATATGGTTTGGCTACAGCTGAAATCTTCGAAAAAGGTACAAATATTAGATGCCATCACCATAGATGCCAATATTTTAATTTATTCCGGAGTATTTTTAGACCCGCCTTTATTTCGCACCATTTTATTTATAGAAAAATTTTCTCCAGTATATAACTTTGATTAAATAACAAAAATTTATCCCTAAAAAATAAGTGGTATAGAAAAAAAGAGGGGCTAAAAATACTCTGGAATAAATTAAAATGTTGGCGTTTATGCCATCACCCGAAGAAAAAAAAAAAAAAAAAAAAAAAAGCACTTGAAAAATATTTTGAAGAGATAATTAAAAAGTAACACAAACATAAAGGGAAAGAAAAAAGAAAGAAAAAGATTAAAGAAATAAATTAATAAATAATAAAACGAAAGGATAAAAACATAAATAAAAGGATTTTAACTTCAGATATAAATTCTGAATCAAAGGAGTGGTTTTACTTAGCTTCTGGAGATGCCTACAGCCAGGGATCGTAGTCTCCGCCTTTTTTTTTTTTTTTTTTTTTTTTTTTAGGACACTTTCATAAATGAGAAATTTATATCATTTTTACTACTACTATTTTTATACAATAATTTCTATCGTTTTTAATCACGGTATATTACTTTAAAAATACAATAAAAATCTCTCTAAGAAAAAAAGTGGTGGCAAAACAGGCGGAATTTTCTCATCCCTCAAGGGTGTTTGTGTCCCCGAATTTGCCACCAGAATTTTTTAACAGTGATATTAATGATAGTTGACTAGTAAAGCATGGTTCCCACGGCCCGACTTTTTTTTTTCAATGACTCTTCCACCAGAATAATCTTAAGATAAGTTTATCCTTAAATTTATGAGCTCTGGCCCGTTGCCAGGTGCTGTGTTCGAATCCCGGTTAAAGCCGTAGTTCCCAACTAATGAACGATAATGTGCACAAGATGACAGTAAAACGACATCCCAAACGAAACCTAACCTGAGCTATTAAATTAGAAATTAGTATATAAGCAGATAAATTCTGTATTCAAAAGTTGTAAAACAGAGAAATCTTTTGAATGTTTTTAAAAAATAAGTTTTGTAAGATTTTTTTTAAAGCATATTTTATTTATAAGTATTCAAATGTCTTAAAATACATATATTTATTTAAATTGGTGCGTTGTATACCATTTATTAATTACTTTGCGAATATTTAAATTGCTATCAAATGCTATTCGAGCTTAACTTAGAACATTAATTATATATAAGCTTACCATCATAAAAATAAAGCTAGTTTCATTACTCAAAAAAGATTTTTGTTTTTTAACCTTAAGCTTTCAATAGCACCTTAAAAAAGAAAAATGAAAGGTAGATGAAAAGAAAAAAAAAATGGAAATTATACTTATGACATACATAAATTAACCCTTCCATAAGCTTTCAAAATATTTTAATTCATCCAAGCAGTTAATCCTACAATATTTGATTGATGAAATATTTCTGCTTACATCAACCTACTTCGCGTCGAAGTGATTCTTAGCAGACACAATGTATAAAACCTTTGCTAACTTTAATGAAAAAAAAAATAGATAAATAAATATGGAGAAACACAAGTGGTTGTAGCAAAGAATGCGGCCAGGCAAGACTATGCCTTGTTGAAAAGTTGAGGGAGGAGGGGGGGGGGGGGGGTAAAACTTTATTGGGGGAAACCGTCTGCCGTGCTGTCTGGGCCACTGTCCCGGATGTTTGCTTTGCCATGGTAACACAGAATGCAACTTGGCCGTTACACTGTAGATTTCTTTAACGCATGCGTTTTATTTGGCGCGTAGTTTAGTAGAGTACGGGTTTCTGTAACGGCTATTTTTCCGTTACATTGTTTCTCTGTACAACTGCATGTCTGTTCCTCGTAAGAAAAAGAAAGAGAGAGAAGTTTTTTTTTTTTTTTTTTTTGTGCATTATTTTTACGTATTTGATTAAGGACATTGTATATTTAAAAAAATAATAATAATATCAAACATTTTTAGGAAGAATTTCATATTTATTTATTTATTTAAACATAAAAAATTAAAATGTGAGCTTCACTGAAATACTTATCTACTATAAAATTTTAATGTTAAGAGTGAGAGTTTGATATCATCCAACTCCAATTGAATATATTGAATTTAAAAAATTAGGAACTACAAATAAAGTTTAATATATTCCTCTTTTATTTTACCAGAATATACATTTTAACAGAGTTCTATAATTTTCAGAGTTTATAATGTCTTTAAAATATTCTAGATTTTTAGATGACCTTACAATCATCAGTTAAATAAGAATTATCATTGGTAAATATTATAAAAAGTAATATAAACCGATAACTGTAATATTATTTATTTTGTATAACAACAATGAGAAAATTGTTAAATAGGTAAAACGGAAATCAATATCTATTGTTGTTGCATTTTGTCTTTTAGAAAAATATAAATAATCGGATGTATTTAAAACACTCTACTATTTCATATACACTCATGTCCATAAATTAAGGATAATTCAGATACACACTGAAATCGAACTTTAATGCAAAAATTTCACCTGTAGAAATACCACACACATCTTTAAGAATAATATGCAAATTATAGGAAGCCATCAGATGACTCCGATATGATGTTACAATGACGAAAGAGTAAGAAGGGGGTAGATAAGGAATGGGAGCAAAGAAGGAAAATTGTTCACAAGCGTTCTGTGTGCCGCTCAGTGCCACAACCAAAAGGTTATGACACAGACGACGCATGCAGATAATTTTATACGTAGTAAAATTATCGGCAGACTAGAATGTGGGCGTACTCAGATAGAAGTATTGGGGGAACTTAGAATCGTCCAAAATGTCATCTCTAGGCTTTGGCAACGATTCTAAAATGATGGAAATGCCAGTCGACGTTACAGTACTAGTCGGCCCCGAGTTACAATGCCGAATGACCACCGGTATTTTTCAGTAATTCCCAAAATAAGCAGATAAAGCACAGCATCAGACCTGTCTCGTCAGCTGTCTGAAGCCACGAGTGCCACAGTTTCAAGACAAACCATGTATAGACGTTTGGGAGATATTTTTCTATATCACCAAAAATAAATACAAAAACTGGCGTACAGACAATCCCTAATGACGCTGATTCCATAAAATTCATTTACTTGAAGAGGATTTTACAGGCACTTAATATTCTTCAAAATAGCCTTCTCCTGCATTAATACACCGTTGCCAACAACTCTGCCACCCATTGATGCCCGCCTAGAAGTCTTTAACTGAAATGCTGTTCATAAGTTATTCTTTTTTTTTTTTTTTTCAAGCTCTCCGGATTGTCAAAAAGATTATCTTTTAAGCTTGCATTTAACCGAGGAAATAGAAAGAAGTCTGTTGGTGACAAATCGGCGCTGTACGGGGACTGGATCAGCATAAATACCAACTTGTATGTTTTTTTAACACTACTATATCTTTGTGAAAAAAAAAAATCATCAAGCTTAATTGCAGAAAACTGCTACAAAATATATTAAAATATTCTATTAAAAATTTCCGGTATCAAAAAACGTCCGAATTGGCAGCTATGGGTCAGCGTTGCGACACTGTTTTTTGCCAGAAATTGTGTCAGGAGTATGGCACAAATTTTCACATTTGAAGTTCTTCCATGATGATTTGATGCGGAATCGATTTTGTAAGTCCAACGTCTCCACAATCTTTCGAACAACCTTCTGGCAATCATAGTCCAAAAGCGTTTTAATTTCGGTCACATTGTGATGTCGATTATCACATATTCTAAAAAATATATTATTATATTAAAAATTAAATTAAATATGTAACGAACACTTTTTCATAACCTCTAAATTGCAACTTTAATTCACATACAGTATGTTCTTTAAATTTTTACATTCTCCCTCTTCCCACATATGTATCTTTTGCTTATTGCAACTCTATCGAAACCTTTGATCATATATTATTCGTTCTTTAACGTTAATGCAGATCTACAATAGCTTGTTTTGACTTTTCCTAATTCGGTTTCTTTTCATCTTACAAAATAAAGGCAGTTTGTCGCCTTGTGTGCATTCTTTATCTCATAATATGGTACGTTAATTTTTGCTTAAAAGTTCCGGTTCCCATGGCGTGTTTTGGCGTTTAGTGAGGACCGTTTGAATTATAATTATGTGGTAACCTTTTCAAAAATTGTATGTATTTATACGTCACATAATTACAACCATTTTTTCTCTACTATTTGAATTTGGCGTCGACTAAAGCTCTGGCGAATTTAATCAAGAAATCGAAGCGTGACTTCATCACAAAAATGTAAGCTATCAAGACGTCGTTGTTGGGGCTCCTGGCTCCCCCTCCACTCCGTACTTTGTAATATCTTCGAAAATTTATTAATTTTTACATTCACGTATATGGTCACCACAGATGTTTATTATTTTTAAAATTTTAAATACAATAAGTCTGCAGATTGAATAATGTCTATTTCTGAAGATTTCCTGAGTTGTTGCATTACTTCGCATGTACTCTCTCAAGTTATGTTTTTAAATTGTATTCAGTTAATACGTCAATATTTTCGGCCATCAAAATCTATTTCACACACATTGTCTGAATTTCGAGGACTTTATGAATGCCCAGCACGTTGTTCATCATTGACGTCCTCTCATCCGTCTTTGAAGGCTTTGTACCAACTAAACACTTGAGCCTTGGACAAAGAATCCTTGCCGTAAGTTTTTATAACATAGCAAGCGTCTTTGTAGCCGATTCGTTCATTTCTACACAATACTTTATGGCGTGTCACTGCTCAACATTTCGCTGCATTCTGAAAACCTAACGCCACTTTCAAACACGTGTCTGCTTTATGAGCAATCTGTGCCTAGCAAAGGATCGAAACCAACTGACTTCCACCAGATTCTGTAGTTGACACCGGTACCACCTGCAAACTTTGGCCCTCTGGTTTTCTGCTAGGTGTCTCATTACTTTCTGGACAGACCCTGTAAGGGGCTGTTGAACAATAGTTTGCTCAAATCACTCCAAGAAAGGACATAAAATATATTTTCTTCAGATCCTACGAGATGAAAAACATAGCTTTGATAAATACACCAAGCGAGAAAGCTGACGTCTTCCGAGGCTAAAAGATGGCGGCTGATGCGTCGGCTTGTATTTTTACAGGGGCTCCATTTAGTCCTAGATGTTTTTTACCAGGGTTGCCAGATTTGGCCTTTTTTTATTCAATAGTCACCAATAATTTTTATTTGTAGCGTTTGACTAATCACTTCGAAGAGTGATAGTCTATTATGTATATCAAATGTCGCTTCTCAAAATTATTGGTGACTATTAAATAAAAAAAAGGCTACATCTGGCAACGCTGTTTTGTTCGGTGAATCATGGATTTCTAAATATAGTCAGAGCTCCAAATCACCAACTTTTTTTTCACCGTTAAATTTAAAACACAAATTTCATATTAAAATAAGTTCAACATTTTTAATAGAGCTTCATTGTTACTATATAGTGGTGGGAAAGCGTCCTAAAAAGTAGGGGTACTTCGAACGCTGAAAGTTTAGCGGCATAACAACAAAAAGTTATCAGTTTATCAAAAGGTTTAATTAAATTTGCAGTAATGGATTTTCGGGGTTTAATTACATTTTTATGTAATATTAATCAAATATTTATATTTCGGGTACACCCGCATTTCTAATTTACACTGGGGTATTGTTATTACCTGCCTTTTTTCATACGACTTTTTTCTTTTTCTTTCTTTCTTTCTTTCTTTCTTTCTTTTTTCTTTTTTTTTTCTTTTCTTTTTTTTTTTTTTTTTTGTAGAGTAATTTTTTCCAATATGTAATTACATAAGGAAAAAATTGCTCTGCAAAATAAAAAAAAAAAGTAAGTGTTGTGAAGAAAAGGCGGGTTCTAACAATACTCAGGAATAAATTAGAAATATTAGCATATCTTATATATTTCGTGTTACTGATACTTCCTGATCAACTCACTTTTATATAACAAATTACACGCGCTACTTAAGACTTAATTAAATGGTCTTGACATACCAACTGCAACTTTAATAAAAATATAAAGATTAACTATCATTAATTTAAAAATAAAAACTTTTTATATGAGTGTTATGGAATCTACTTTTTACTTTCATTTAAATGCTTATTTCTGTAACAGTAACAATTTTTTTTTTTTTTTTTTTTTTTTTTTTTTTAACCTATTTTATAACAGTTACTTATTATCCTTCACATAAACCTTTTTTATTGTTATTTTCATTATTCAAATGATAACAGTAAAAAGAGCAAGAGAGGATTTAAAAAAAAAAAAAAAAAAAAAAAGACAATTTAAATTTTTTGAAACCTTTGTTTTTTGACGTCTTAATCATTTCTTTTAGAAAATAAAACAGTTTATTTCTTTTAAAAGGCACTTTATAAAAACAAGTTTAAAACTAATTTTTCTTTCATTTAGAATAATGAAAGCGTTTAATCAAAAAAGGTTAATTAACTGCGCAGAAAGAAATATTCAAATTAGTTTACGAATTCTATCCTTTGCTAGAAAAATAAGTACAAGACTATAATTATAAGATCTGGCTAAATCTTTGAGCATTTTTATGTGTCCAGAGGATTTTTTTTTTCTATCTCTACTTGTATATTTCAAAACTCTGAATTGTTCAATTTTTATTCTCGCATTTTTAAAGAGAAAAAATAACAAGGTAATTATTTTGAAATATCTTGAACTGTTACATTTATAAATCTTATGATAATATTCTTGAAACAATACCGCCTTATTACATAGATTTTTTGAGTGATCATTAAAAAAAAAAGAAAAAAAAAGCTGTTCATTATAAAGATTTTTTTGTGCTTTATTTTTTCTGCTAGTATTAAAAAAAATAGCTGTGTGATTATATTTCTCCGAATAATTGCACCTATCTTTAATTTATCGCACTAAAACATATTAAATCGGTAGAACACGGCTAATTAATTAAATATAATTTCTAACTTTTACCGTTCACATGTTTCACTAAAAAATTATCGATGACTTATGTTTGATTTTAACTTTTTTTGTTTCTTGTCTGAAGTTCGTTAATAAAAGCATAAAATTTAATAGTTTTCTTATCTGTATCCGAGTAATTAAAACTTTCTAAAATTAATAAAATGATTTATGTGTTTTTTATGTTTTAGACAGTCAATATTTACTCATTTAACATAATTTCTTTTAGAATAATTTCCTTTTTTTTTTTTTTTTTTTAATAAAATTTTCGACATTTTCAATATAAAAGAAAGAAAATGCGCATTAATTATAAGGCAGAGGAACTAATAAAAATTAAATCTTGCTATTGAAAAATATCAATAATAATATATAAATTATGTAACACATGTTTCATGGTTTTTTTTTTTTTTTTTTTTTTTATGCGACTTATACTTTTACATATTATTGTCTAGAAAAATGTGTTTTATTAGAAATTTAAGAAATCTGATTCATATATAGTACGATTTCTAATTTGAATTATATATATGTATCTATATAGATATACATATGTATGTATATTCATACCTGCCAACTGTTATGGTTTGTGAATACTTGTATTTTTATTTTATTTTATTATATATTATTTATTTATTTATTTAAATTTCTGTAGCAGTTTTCTCTTATTGAATAAGGTAAAAATTTCTAAAAAAATATATTGGTATCCAAAAATTATAACATTAGGTAGCCATGTTTTTCAACCTTACATAATTTATGAATTTAAATAGTAAATAAATTTAGCTATTAAGTTGAAATCCCATTTAATAAAAATCATGTAATTAAAAAGCATAAAAAAAATCATTATTTCATTGATATCAATTAATTACCATTATTCATTTTGATTAAATACTTGTTTTTTTTTTTTTTTCAGTTTGAAATATTAAATATACATAGTTATTAAGTTGAAATTACCATTTGAAAAAATAAAAAAGAAAAGAAAGGAAAAGAAAAGAAAAGAAAAAAACATACTTCTTTACATCAAGTTTTTTGATAAATCTTCAAACCTGAAATTCCAACTATAGATTTTAAAATTCGACTAATGTTTAAAAAGTCATCCTCTAAAGGCATTAAAAATATTGCATTCATGTTTCATGTATTTTTTTTTTTTTTTTTTTTTTTTTTTTTTGGGGGGGGGGGGCTTTTTGATGGTAAGCTCCACCTGTGGGCGTTATTTTTTTATATTACAATATTTTAAAAAACGATGTTTACTGTATTCAATTATATAAATAAATATACGTTACAGTTATACTCTTCCTAATCAAAGTATTTGTGTGCATAGTGCACTGATTGCACAAATATGTATATTGGGTATATTGTTAAGAAATAATGTAACCTGTGTAACCTAAAGGAACGCCCACTGGCGGAGTTACAGATTTTCAAATAACGTGAATTCACGTCAGCGGTCGAGAAAACCTTAATATAATTAAAAAAAAATTAATATTTCAGAACACATTCAATCAGATTTTAAAAATCATTGCGCCCTAAATGTTACTACTATTAAAATTTTAATTTTCTGAAATAAGTCTAATTATATATATATATTTGTTGATGTATGTATCAGTGTGACAACAGACCCGCCTTTTTTTTTTTCCTGATTCTTACACAAGTATATTTATATGATAGTTTTTCACTCAATTAATCGTTCAAACTAACTATTAAAAATTCCTGAAGAAAAATACTGGTGGAAGGATGAGGGGGAAAAAAATTGGCCTGTTGCTACCCTGTATATTTTCGTCCTTTTGGAAATTTTAGAAAGTTTTCAAACGCAGAAACTTTGAATATGCTTTCTCTTTGTTCTAAATCGTTTCCAATTTGTTTCTTTTCATTTTTCAAATAAAATTTCAAAAATATATCATAGCTTATCCTGGAATTGGGCCCACCAGCGGCTGAGCGGTTCTGCGCTCAAAGCGGGTAGACGTGAGGTGCCGGGTTCGATCCCCGGTCGCGCTCGTCGGCCTAGCCGTTCGGAGTTTTCCGTGGTTTCCTCCGAAACTTGCGTAAATACGGGCTAGGACCCCTTAGAAAGACCTCCACGGAAGGCACTCCCCCTCAGGCCTAGGACCCCAGTGTTGTCAATCGGCCTTAATCCCTAACACCAACACTAACACTAACACCTGGAATTGGATTAAAAAATATATATATATGAAATACTGAAAATTAATATTTGTATTGAAAAGTTGTATGATTATTTTTTATTAGATTTATAATTATAAAAAATAATGCCGGGGATACATTCTTTTATTAATTAAATGTTCGAATCAAATCTTCATATATCTGCCATCAATTTAGACATACAATGATTGTAGGAATTTTCTGGTTTCCCTTTTTTATTTGTTTAAATGTACTGGTATTTTATTTTATTTTATTTTTTATTTATTTATTTATTTTATTTTTATTTTTATTTTTTAACAAATAAATGTGTAGTGATTTTAAAACTTTTAAATGAAGTTATTTTCGTTTGTATATCCCAATCATGATTTTCTAATATTGAATAGAACTATCAGATCAAGTATGCTTTTAGAGGGATTCACACTTCCCTTTACTTAATTTATTAATTCAATTTTTATTTATTTTATTTACTTTACTTTATTTTATTTTATTTTTTGTAAATTAATCTCTTTAAAATTTTTATTACATAACTTTGTTAATTAACCATCTTGAAATTAACAAAGGAAAAAGTACTTAGATTTTCTAAGTTTCTAGAAAAATACTTTGAAGCAGAGCCTGATTAAGGGGGAAGCACACATTATCTCCGCTGTCACCGGAATATTTTTACAATTATTTTTTACTTCATATCATAAAAATTCCACGCTTTGACGAGGAAATATTTTTTATAAAAAATGAACGGTGTATAACAATCCAATTTACTCACCATTATTAGACACCAGAATTCTTTTTAAATAATTTTTAATGAGAATTTTCTGTTTATTATAGGAGGAAAGCATTTGTTAAAAAATAACGGTGTAAGTATAAATAATGTGTGCTTCCCCCTTAATCAGGCTCTGCTTTGAAGTATACTGTTTGAAACTGCAGTAAATAAAATAAAAAAATTTTGGGGTCGAGTGCGGGAGGGGAAGATACTTATTTTTATTTTTTTCCCCGTTTTCATCATAAATAATTCTTTTTAATGAAACGATATTAAAAACTTCCTTCGAGTAACAGTTGCGAAATGATAATGAAATTAACACTTTCACGACCGCTGACGTAGATTCACGTCATTTGGAAATCTGTAACTCCGCTAGTGGGCGTTTCTTTTTCAATTTGTATGTTATTTAGTTCTTTTACAATGAAATATACTATGGATACAAATACTTTGATTAGAAAGAATATAATTATAATGTATATCCATTTGTAATATAAATGTGAATACAGAAAATTTTGTTCTGAAATATTGTAACGTAGGAGATTAACGCCTATAGGCGGACTTTACTGACAAAAAGATAAAAGTATGCGGTCGCGAAAGTTTTAACTAATAGGACATTTTATAATTTATTCCGGAGCATTTTTAGTCTCGCCTTTATTTCACACCACTGTATTTATAGAATAATTTCCTCCAATGCATAACTATGGCTGAATAAGAAAAAAATCCACTTATAAAAAAGGTGTTTAAAAGACGGTGGAGCTAACAATGCTCCGGAATAAATTTTAAAAGTTGGCAACTAAATTTAAAGGCTGGTTTTATAAATCCCAACTATATTTTTTTCGAGCTTAGAAATGAAACATATATCTTAAAAATGTTAAAAATAGTAGCCACAGTGTGCCCTGGTCTTAATCTGGGCCTGCATCTGCATATTAAATCACAGCATTCATGGCTATTTTAACCTCAATCTATAAAAAAAAGATTAAAAACAGACTTCTACTAGAAATATTATAAGCAATTCAAGATAAAAAAATTACTGAAAATTTAAATTATAACAGCATTTAATATTAAAATTTAAAATAACTGCAAAATCTGAATCACAGATTAATTGTTTAACAAAATAGTAAGTAATTTATTTAATGAATATTAATGAGCTAGCTTTAGTGAATGTAGATAAAAGCGAAGTTCGGCACTTTGAAAAGAAATCTTATAACCAATATTCGAATATTTGCGATGTAAAACATATTTCTCTAGTTATATAAAATTAAAAAATAATAACACATTTAAAAAGGTATTTTTATGGCAATAATATTTAATCTTATTTCATTATGCAACTGTTCTTAGTTTATTTCTCATTTCAACATAAAAGATCTTATTTCTTTAATATTGATTTCCAAATTATCGAAGACGATTTGAAATTTCGATTTTTCCCTTATTAACTTTTGAGATAACACGACTTTTAATAACTTTTATATCTAAGGTATTTTCGCTCAAGCGTATCAAAAACTTGAATAAGCAAAATGAAGAATCAATTTTTCGGTACGTTTGCAGCATTTATTTTATTTTGTTTAAATGATTGCGTAACTAAAATAGAAATTGATTGAGAAATGGTTGCATTCATGAATGAGAACAAAGAAACATAAAGGTATCTGATTATATTCTGTAATGATTAAAAGTTTCAAAAGACAAATCAAAATTAAATTTTTCAAAGCTAATATTATCTGTGATAGCTTTTTAAAAACCGTTAGTTATTCTTTTTCAGGATTATAAATAAAAATAAAAAGAGAAGTCCGTGAGAGTTAGTTTTTAAGAATTGTACAATTATATTTACCGTAATTTCTGGTAGATAACCCGCAGGTAAGATGTGTCATTTCTCCACCAGAAATTTTATTTAATAGAGAAATCTCTACTTTTTCGAAGGAAGAGCTCGTACAAATATAAATTTATTTATCAATTGAAATTTCTGGTGCAAAACTGGATTACATAACCTGCGGGGTATCTAACAGAAATTACGTGTATCGTGAAAATTCGACTAATATTTTTAAGTAAGAATTTAAATATAAGAATTCAAATTTTTCGTGTGAGCAATGTTCATATTAATTACTACATTCTTCAGTAAAAGAAAAAAAAATCACAATTCTTTATTCCCATCACGATACATTTCTATTTGAACATCTTTATCTATTTGCTTCTCAATCCGACCTATCAGGGTTTTTCTTCTGGGCATTTCAGTGACAAAGAATACTTTCTATATTAAAACAATATGTCACTAGTTTGAAAAAAAATTATATTCACATATATTGCTAGACAAATGATAAAACATAAAAGAAATTAAAAAAATAAAATAAAATATACTCACTTCTGATGTCAAAAGATAGATAATAAAAGAAAGTTAGAACAATGCAGAGTTATTCTTCTATGCGTCTTAATGTTTGAAGTTTTAACAAATAAATATGAGAAAATAAATCCAGGAAATAAGTTAAATCACGAGCCGCTATATTGAATTAAAAAAAATAACACGTGCAGATTTAACAACTTACTTCTATAAGCATTTTAAATACAAAAGATTATGTGAATATATTTAAAAAGCGTATAAAACTAAAGCTATCTGTGTATGTCTTCTTGACATCATATGAGAAGAACCTTTCTTTTCTGCAACACACATTAACCCAGAGCCTGATTAAGGGGGAAGCACACATTATTTATACTTACACCGTTATATTTTAACAAATACTTTCCTCCTATAATAAACAGAAAATTCTCATTTAAAAATTATTTTAAAAGAATTCTGGTGTCTAATAACGGTGAGTAAATTGGATTGTTTTACACCGTTCATTTTTTATAAAAAATATTTCCTCGTCAAAGCGTGGAATTTCTATGACATGAAGTAAAAAATAATCGTAAAAATATTCCGGTGAGAGCGGAGATAATGTGTGCTTCCCCCTTAATCAGGCTCTGCATTAACCATACCTATCAAACGATACTGCTTTTAAGCCCTTCCTCTTGTTAAAAACAGACTGAAACCGCACGACATATTTCATGTTTGCTTAATATATAGATTTCTAGAAATAAAAGACATGAATTGGTTGATTATCAGAAATAACAATTCTATATCTGATAATTATATACTCTTACCTCGTCTGAACAATTTAATTTTGCCATAGTTGCCAACTTCAGCACTTTTCGGCTACCGGAAAATTTCAATAGACAAAAAGTGCTAAAATTGGCAGCTATAGGCAGAGCCTGATTAAGGGGGAAGCACGCATTATCTCCGCTCTCATCGGAATATTTTTACAATTATTTTTTACTTCATGTCATACAAATTCCAAGCTTTGACGAGGAAATATTTTTTATAAAAAATGAACGGTGTAAAACAATCCAATTTACTCACCGTTATTAGACACCAGAATTCTTTTAAAATAATTTTTAATGAGAATTTTCTGTTTATTATAGGAGGAAAGTATTTGTTAAAAAATAACAGTGTAAGTATAAATAATGTGTGCTTCCCCCTTATTCAGGCTCTAGCTATAGGCTTCACTACTTAGTCGATGTATTTTCACATCTACCAAAATTAAATATCTCCTGGTATGTTTCTTGGAACACTTTTCAAAACAGTTTAAAATGCGCCTTTGACTTCGGTTCGTCCACCATTAAATTTTTGTTCATATGCTTGTATTACTGTGAAGTTAATAAATATTATTGAGCATGTTAATGAAAAAAGCATATTCCTGATTGACAATCGTATATGTGGGAGTTATAATTTATTTACAGGGACACAAAAAAGAGGATACATTCCGATCTATGGGTAGTTATTTTTTTTAACAATACCAGTGATGGAACACGGGCGCAGAACTCATAATACTATTATTGTAAGAAAATTTTCTACTTCTTAAATCAATGATATTGTAGGAAGAGAAATTTCTTAAACAAATACCGGTATGAATCCTGCGCCCGTGTTTCATCCCTACAATCGTAGCTGCCAATATTTTAATTTATTCCGGAGTACTTTTAGCCCCGCCTTTATTTCGCACCACTTTATTTCTAGAAAAATTTTCTTCAATACGTAACTTCGGTAAAATAAGAAAAATTACTTTCAAAACATAAGTGGTACGAAATAGAGGCGGGGCTAAAATTACTCCGGAATAAGTTAAAACATTGGCAGTTATGCCTGCAATACATTAGTTTCATTTTACAAAATCAAACATAATGAATTTATCATATGTTACTGAACTTTATTACAGCATGATTAATGTAGAAAATGATGATCATGACATTTATTCTTTGTTTATATACAACAATTGTGAAGTTTTAATTAATACTGTTATAAACAAATATTTGTCAATGACATTCTTGAAGGTGGCGAGTGAAGCGCACTTTTTGAGGTACGTAAGCTTATATAACCGCATTGTAATTTGTGATTGAAAATTTCCAAAAATATTCCTTACTTTAACCGTCTATTGTAAATTGAACATATTTACGGTTAACGATTAGGGAAATCAAAGTTATCAAATGACTTATCAAATGATCCTTGTGTATTGAAGCATTTCGTTCAGTCTGGAATATTGCTTGAACCACGCCTTCGCAATGAACTTGCCTGCCTAATGCTTACTAATGTTACTTAATGTCTATTTTTTCTGTTAACGGCACGAATGAGATTGCATAACTAGAAATAAGATGTAAGGCTTCTTCAAAATAAAATCAAAAGCAAAGGAGAATGTTTGAATTGTTTCTCATCCAGAACTAATTGCGAATAATGATAAACTCAAACAATAAATTTTCATTTTATTCTCCTTTCTCTATCGCAGAGTTTAAGATAAAATTAGATTGGCCTCTTCTAATATGAAATATAAATTCTTATGAGTAATTTTAGATCAAGTGATTTATAAATGACATGGAAAAAATTATTCTTTTAAACTTTAATTCATTCAAAGCCAAATCAGCATGTATCAATAATGGATGAACAAAAATCAATTTTTTGTTCCATTAATTATTTAATAGATGGGCATATTTCTTCATGAGACATATAATGATATTTGGTAATTAAATACAGTGATAACAAACTTAGTTTTTTTTTTTTTTTTTTTCAATATCCACCACTAAATTTTAATTGTAACGGTTGCCTAACCACTTTCAATATATCGTCTATTATGTTTATCAAATATCACTCCAGAGTTCCCAACTTTTATAATTTATTCACGAGCATTTTTAGCCCTGCCTCTTTTTCATACCGGAAATTTTGAGAAATGATTTTCTTCTTATATAACCCCTTAACGCGTGCTGTCCTCGCTGAGAGGACGCAAAATTTAAGATCCAGCTGCAAAAATTCATCCCGGAAATTTTTGATCATTTGAAATGATCCTAATTGTCTTCAGTGCTGCCAGATTTGAGGGAAATTTTTATTCAATAGCCACCGTTAAATTTAACTTGTAACTGTTAACTAATTTCGTCGACGATTTCTGTGAAAGGTGTTTCGAAACAATTAACAAACCTTTTCAATTAAATTTTAGTGGTGGGTGTTAAATAAAAATTTCCCTCAATCTGGCAGCACTGATTGTCTTGCGGCGCAAAGGGTTTCGCAAGACAATTTGAAACATTTAAAATATACTGCCACCGGAATTCATGAACTAAATTAAACTAAAAGAAATTTTAAATTTTAAGGTTTAAAAAACCGGCCTTTTCTGATATGTTATAAACGTGAATTTTTGCTAAAATATTTCCGGGAGGAATTTTTGCAGCTGGATCTTAAATTTTGCGTCCTCGTGGCGAGGACACCGCGCGTTAAGGGGTTAATCGTAAGAGAAATAATCTACAAAATTTCTGGTGCGAAAAGAAGGCAGAGCTAAAAATGCTTGTGGATAAATTATAAAAGTTGGGAACTCTGTATCACTCCTTAAAATTATTGATGATTATTGAATAAATATGTTCTTAAATTGACAGCACTGATTATATGGTAGAAGGTAGTGTCAGTCACACAGCAGGAAAAGATTCCCTACCACTACTGCCACACAGAATTCTTTGTGCAGGCCTGCCAACCCTCTGTATTATTTCATACCACTATTTTTTTTAATTTAATTTCAACTTATTTTGTCACAAAATTTCATTGTGTAATAAAGCGAATTTTACTTTAAATGGTGGAAGCAGAAATATCCCTGTGGTGACTGATACTTGATTTACATGAAATTACCCTGTTATTAGCATAATGTTTGAATTTTGTTGAGGATACTTCTAGAACGCTAATTTGTCCGCTGTATTACGAAACAAAATCCAATGTCATGGAAGAATCTAGAAATAAGTGGCGATAATTGACTTTCCAACGCAAATCTAAGCAGGTTTTCTTTATTATTATTATTATATTTAAAATTAAAAAAGACTAAAAGACTAAAACTCATAAAATTACAAAAAAAAAAAAAAAAAAGTACAAGAGACTGAGAATCGAAGAAGCACGCTGAATCTTAAAGCCACGCAAAGGAAAATAAATTATTATCCATTTTTCATTTTAAAAATATTTTACGATTATTATTTTTATATTTGACGCTAAAGTTAAAAATATCTGTTCGGTTTCCTAGTTATGAGAAATTTGATCGCCTGTAAAATCGTCCAAAAAAATTTCAGATACAGTTAGAAATGCAAGATTAGAATATTGCTAATTATTAAGTATGACACAACGATGTGATTCCCCTTATTTTTGAGACCACTATTTTCTAACAATAACACTATTCTACTTACAATACAATAATGATACAATACAATACTATCGAAAAGATATGGAAATAATGGTAATGAAAAAGGGATAATTTATTATTTGCAAATTATTTGCATCAATTAAAAAATTTTAGTGCATGCAATATCAGGAGTTCATAACATTCATAAATAATTTATTTGATTTCAAAATTGCTCTTATATCGATTTAAAATAACCTAATTTGTTAAGGACAAATCTCATTTGCTCATATAATTCATTATTTTAGTTTGACAAAAATCCGTTTAAAAAAAGAAAAATTAACTCTTTTTAGTTTAGTTTAGAATTTTTTTTTTTTTAACGTTTTTCTCAATATTAAAGCATACCTGATCATTTTTTTACCATTATTATATTCCACTTTATAAAATACTGTACTTTGGTCTATAATGTGCGTCATTAGGTTACGAATTGCTGGGTTATAAAAGAGGACAAATGACTGATATTAAGGGATATTGGAAAATGTATGCAGAAACGATAGATGAAAGTTTATTTTTCGGACTCGATCGAATATTCATATCAATATCTGACGTTCCGTGATTTATGTTGTAAAATTTATTGAATCAAACTTATTAATTTTACCTCTGAAAAAAAAAATCTGCATTTAATATGTGGTCTTAAATTGAAGCATTAGGAAAATTATTCTTCCATCCAGGGTTTTTTTTCCCACCAGCATACCTGCCAACATTTTAATTAATATTCCGTAGCAATATTAAATGATGAAAAGATGTTTCTTCTTTCACAATTTCATACGATTAAGATTTTAATTTATTTCGTATATGCTAACATTTTTATTTATTCCGTAGTATTGTTAGTACACGCTATTTTTTATTTTCATTTTTGGAATAATTTTCTGCAAATGCAGAACTGCCAAAATGCTAACTAACAGAGATGCCAACATTTTAGTTTATTACAGAGCATCTTTAGCCCCGCCTTTATTTCCTACCACTTTTCTTTTAAGTACATTTTTCTTATTTTATCATAGATATACATGAGAGAAATTGTTTCTATAAATAAAGTGGTGCGAATTAAAGGCGGGGCTAAAAATGTTCCTGAATAAATTAAAATGTGACAACTATGTAATTAACAATCCGGAGGATTGTTAGTACCCGCCTGTTTTTTTTTTTTTTTTTTTTTTTTTTACCGTCTTTTTTAAAGTACCTTTATTCTTTTTTCATCGTAAATACATTTAAAGAGAATTGCTCTAAAAATTAAGTGATGTGGAAAAATTGGCGGATACTAGCAATACTACGGATTAGGTTGGCAGCTATAGAAATGTAATTACGGTTAAATATGAAAAAAACTACTCCGAAAAAAGAGTGGTGTGGAAAGAAAAAGGCAGGTTTTAACAATACTACGGGATATTAATAAGAATGTTGTCAGATATGCACCAGAATATATTTCCCGTAATTTTTACCTTAATTGATCACGAAAACTTATTAGTGGTGCCTGTTATAAAAAATTCTCGTGGGAGATTCAGCGAAAAATACAGGCCATTGGAACTCCTTCATATATCATTTTAATTATCTTAACACTTTCGCTACCGCTGACGTATATTCACGTCATTTGAAAATCTGTAACTCCGCCAGTGGGCGTTTCTTTTGCAATTTATATGTCATTTATTTCTTAAAATATACACAATATTCATATTTGTACAACCAATATACTAAGGATATAAATACTTTGATTAGAAAGAGTATAATTATAATGTATATCCATTTGTAATATGAATCTCAATATAGAAAACTGTGTTCTGAAATATTGTAACTTAGGAGAATAACGCCCACAGGCGGACCTTACTGTCAAAAAGTCGCGGTCGCGAAAGTATTAACCTGAAATAACTTGTTATTGAAATAAACTGGTCATCTTATATTTATTTTTCAAAAAATAGTTTTTTACTCATTATTATTATTTTTATTATTATTTTATTTTTTTTATGGAATATTTACTAACTATAAAACTTATTCTTTCTGACAAAACTTGATGGCAAGCTAATTAACACTTTGCCTGTCCTATTTTTTCAGTTTCTGGTCAGTGTTATCAAATTTAAAGACATTTTTTTCTCAATATCCAAAACTAAGTTTTAACTGTAGTCACTTTAAAGGTCATTCGTCCAATATGTATATCAAATAATATTCCTCAAAATTATTGGTGATAATGAATAAAAGAGTTCTACATTTGGCAACATTGTTCAGGGCGCTTTAGAGCTTTAGGGAAGAATTGATTAAAAGTTTTGAAATACAGTTTGGTTTAAGGCTAAGGTTAATATGAGAAACTTATTTCATGGATGTAATAAAAATCTAATATTACCTATACTGAAACGCCCATGCAGAATTGTATTTCCCTCTTCCATTCAGTAACTCGTTTGTTTCAATACTTTACATTTTTTATGCTTACTGTATTTTATGGTCCTAACATACCCGTCGGAATTCATTTTTCAGCTTAGCTTTGCAATAATAATGGAACTAAGATTTCATTTCCAAAAGCATTATGTTCCAAATTTATTTACCGTTTGACCTTGAAGTCTTCAAAGCTTCTTCAGTGTGCGAGAAAGTTGAGTCCTTTTTTTTTCTATTCTCTCTCTCTCTCTCTCTCTCTGTCTTCTATTCACTGTAGGTATTTATTTTCATCAATTCAGCTTTAAAGAATTACTTGAAGGCCAGTTCACACATGGCACACCCTGTACCATTGACCTTGGTCATTAAATATGCTAAGCAACTCAGGTGTGATGCTGTGTGTCTTAAACTTAGGAATTACCGCGCTCGCCTGCATTTCTTCTGGTTTTTCAACAGGTCAAAATAGAAAAAGCATGTAATTTCATTTGAAAAAAAAAAATAATAATAATAATAGAGGCTAAAGAATGTTTTTTTCTCTCTAAATTAGAATCGTAATGTATTGTAAATCACGAAAATTTCTTGTTTCATATGCATTTATTTATGATTTTATCTTTGTGCAATGATTCATTACCAACATTATACTGAAGGTATATTATTTCTTTTTTAAATTATTACAGAAGGGCCGGAGAAGTTAGGAGTTGAATGGCAGAGTATGTGGTATTCTAAGGTCTTCTATAATTATCATAATACTTAATAAGTATTTTCGGTTTCATGTACATGTGAAAAGTTAATACTCAGAGGCAAATTCCGTTAGTTAAACTGATCATTGTATTTCTGACTTTTTTCTCTTTTTTTTTTTTTTTTTTTTTTCATGAACATTAACTGTGCCTTATTTATTCTAAAAGAACTTATCAAAAAACTATAATAAATGTTTGAAAATATTGATTGTAAAGAACATGCCCTACTTGAATATCTAAATTACACTTGTTAATGCTTCCTAAAAATCTAAAAAGGTTCAATAGTTTATATTATTTTATGTTTTTTGTGCTAACTAGCAGTCTCTTAAATTAAAAACCGTCTTGAAAAGAACACTTACAATAAAGTTAATGGATTTTTTTTTTTTTTTTTTATATATATATATTTCTGTTTAAAATACTTCCAAAATACTTGAAAAAATGTATGTGAGAAACACTTCCAAAAAATATATATATATATATATTTTAATACTTAGCTGTTAGAAAACCAAAATATTTTTATCGAAATTTTCATCTTCTTTGATCATAGAAAACTGCTGCAGAAACTTACAAAAGTGTTTGGGATCCAAAAATCGAAACACTTGGCACTTTTCTAACATTTTATTCTGTAGCCTGTCAATTCCACACATCTTAAAAGCAGAGACTCCAACATACTAATTAATATTCCGTAGTATTGTTAGCCCCGCCTTTTTTTTCACACCAGTATCATTTTAGAGTATTTTTCTTCTTATTCAATCGTAATTGAATTTCGAGACTATTACTCTAAAAATTTACTGGTGTTTTAAAAAGGGCGTGACTGACAACACTACGGAATATTAATTAGGATGTTGGAGTCTCTGCTTAAAAGTGTAACGTTATTGCGTTATCGAAATAATACTTAGATGAATGAAATTACCTTTATATAAATCCAAAATTATGATCAAAAGGTAGCAGAAATTCAGTTCCACCCCACCAACTCAGAAATACCTCCATGGTACGACTCCGGTTATCAGCGGTCCTACTCTTCGTCCTTTTATCAATGTACTCTCAGGAATGGCAAATTTTAAAATTCATTACTACCCTGTATAATCAGTAAAATAAACTGTAAATATATCCAGAAATTTTCTACATGAAATTAGTGGTGGCATAAAGGGAAGAAAATTATCCCCAAGTTTGTCTTGAAAAAAGGGCGGAGAGTACGACTTCTGGGTCGTACTGTCTGCCCTTTTTTCAGGACATGCTCGTTTAAAAGAAATTTCCGCCTTCGTTGCCGCTAATAATTTCATGCAGAAATCTTTATGGAATTTTTATAGTAACGTATCAAGATTAAATAGTTTAGAGATTATTGTAAAAAAAAAAAAAAAAAAAAAAAAAAATGGTTACTTCAGGAGTGTCCCGAAAAAAGGTTGGAGAGCCCTTTATCAGAGATGCCAACTTTTATAATTTATTCCGGCATATCGTTAGCCCTTCCCAATTTTTCTCATACCAGTAATTCTTAAGAATGATATTCTTCTAAATTAATCGTTGTCACATATGGAAGAGAAATATTCTAGAAAATTGTGTTGTGAAAAGAAGGCGGGGCTAAAAATGCTCCTCAATAAATTATAAAAGTTGTCAACTCTGCTTTATGAACCGACCATTCTATGACACTAAAAAACAATAAAATGAGTAATATACACTTCGTATGTAGTATCTATTTGTATAGCTTTTACAGTTGCTGCTTTTTAATACATGCTTTAGAAATTGAAAGTATTTTTCACTTGCAATCAAATATTTTTGTATTAACAATTGTCTTTCAATAACTTCATTGCACCATTTCAGGGTAAAAAAATCTTTAATTATATATATTTATCACTTAAACTAGCATTCTGAAAGAGAGTGTCTACCGACCTGACTTTTACCGTGACTCTTCCAGTTATGTATTCATATAGTAATCTTCTATAATGTGTTTCTACGATTAATTACTAGAAAAATTACTAAATCATTGTAGTGATGAAAGAGTCACTGAAAAAAAAAAAAAAAAAAAAAAAAACCGGGCGGTAAGCACCCTGTGAAATTTATTTAGGAGAGGTCTGTTATATTTTAAAAGATATTAATTCCAATCACGATATCATATTATTTTTACGTACACATAAACGGATCTAGAATTTCAAATGAATATTTCAATAAATTTAAGGAAAAAAATTGTCTTATATCATATCACAGGCAACACTCAATGTCATTGCCCCTATAAGAAGATTAAGTTATCTTTTCTTTCAACGATTTTGAAGACTTTCATTTAACATCTCTGTGTTTTCTATTGATCGAAAATTCAATTCAAATAAAAAAAAAAAATTCCACAATTCTAGTTATATATAATTTTATCATGTTTTTAACATTATTTCGAATGTATGATAAAAAATAATAAAAATGCTGGAATGAAAATTATTTTTTTAAATTGCACACTTTTTGTATACATTTAAAAAACTCTAAAATACTGAACATTTTGATGAACAAAATTTTATCTGAATATTAAAAATACCTAACGAAAGTAAAGTGTCACCTTATATAGAATTAATATGGATCCACCTTTTTTCAATGATTCTGCAACCACCATTCTATAACTATTTTTGTTTTATTTATATATTCATTTAATGATAAAAGTTGATATATAAAACTAATAGCTCACAAATTTAAACACTGCATGAACCCTCACTGCAAAAAATAAACCCGTAAAAGTACAGGGAAAATCTGGCAGCTGGGATGCCAGTATTTCCCCGTCAAATATACAGTTTAAAACTGTAAAATTGTATCACTGACATATATTTTACGCAGGAATTCTGTAAATTAATCAGGTTTTTTGTCAAAAGTACAGTTTTGTCCTGTATATTTGACGGAGAAATACTGGCACCCCGGCTGCCAGATTTTTCCTGTTATTTTAAGGATTTTCTTTTTTTTTTTTTTTTTTTTTTTTGCAGTGCTGTTTATAACACAGTTGCCAACTTCTACGCATTTTAAATACCTTTATTTTTGTAGAAAGATTTTTTTTTTCTTTAAAGACTGAAATTCTTAAATTAAATAAGACAAAAGACTATTTTAACCCTTTGCTGGTCTTATTTAATTCCACTCCTTTGGTCAGTGTTGCCACATTTACGGGGTTTCTTAATTTAATATCCAACACTTTATTTTAACTGTAATGGTTGCCTAATCACTTTGAAGGTTATTCGTCCATTATGTATATCAAATATATCTCCTCAAAATTATTGGTGATAGTTGAATAAAAGAGTCCCTAAATTTGGCAACACTGTTTAGAGCACTTTAGACAGTTAGGGCCGGCAATGAGTTGAAACTGTGATATTTAAAATCGTAGTTGCCAATTTTTGCGCTTTGTAGCTACCAGAATATTTTAATAGAAACTTTTATTTTATTGAAGCAGTGGAAACTGTTACAGAAATTTCATGAAAAATTTTACTAAAAATTTTCCGGTAGGCAAAAAGCATAAAAGTTGGCAACTATGCAAAATGAGTAAAGGTTCGTCACTATGTTACAGCATATCTACAAAAATATGACCTCAAAATTATTCATTTATAGCGTTAAAGATAAAATAAATTACTGCACAACATATTTATTAGATAGGCAGGAAATTTCTGTTGCATTAGATCAAACAATTGACACCAGAAATATTTCCTGAATAACATGTATGTAACTTTTCAGAAGATCTTAAAATTTATATAAATGTTGTCCAAGACAGATTTCCGGTGTCAGTTGTTTAGTGTAATGTGACAGAATTTTCCCTTCGACCTAGAGCATACTTGCCAACATACTAATTAATATTCTGTAGTATTGTTAGCACCGCCTTCTTTTTCACACCAGTATATTTTTAGCGTATTTTTCTTCTTATTTAATCGTAATTGAATTTTGAGAATATTACTCTAAAAATTTACTGGTGTGAAAAAAAGGGCGGGAGTAACAATACTACGTAATATTAATTAGGATGTTGGCAAGTACGACCTAGAGTCATTCCATCTCAAATCATCACAGCTAAAAACCTGCCGCCTCAGAGTTTTATGAAACTGGTCTCATTTATTTATTCTGTAGAGAAAGGAATGTATACCAATTAATAAGTCCCTACGACTTAATTTTTTTATATACAGGGCCGCAAAAATGGGTAATAAATGCAAAATTTCAAAATTCGTCTTCTATATATTTTGTTTTCTAAGTAACTTAAAGATCGTGGTATAATTAGAAAGCTTATAATACAGGCTTTTAAATGATATATCACATGCATATATTTTTAAAGATTTTCATTTTAAGGTCAAGCATTTTGACCTTTGACCTTTAATATCTCAAAAAGTGCATATTTAATTTTATTTAAAAATTGTATATTATTCTTGCGTTTATTTTCTATAATTATTGTAAATTTCAACATGGGACGGACATGTTATACTGAGATATACATTAAAATGCAACCCTCCATCAATATTTTCATACTAACATAACGTACGTTTTACAAAAAAATGGCCATCCTATGTTGAAACTTGCAATAACTATGGATAATAAACGTAAGAATAACATATAACTTAAAAAAAAAAAAAAAAGTAAATGTGTACTTTTTGAGATATTGGAGGTCAAAGATCAAAATGTTTGACCTCAAAGTGAAACTTTTTAAAATATATATATACATGCTATATATCATTTAAAAGTCTGAATTATAAACTTTCTAATAATATAAATCTTAAATCTCTAAGTTAATTAGGAAACAAAATATGGGTACATTTATAGCAGAAGAATTTTCAAAATTTGCATTTTCACCCATTTTTGCAGCCCTGTATATCAAAAACTAAAAGATATAGGGACTTATTAATTGGTATACATACATTTCTCAATAGAAAAAATTAATGAGCCAAATTTCATGAAAATCTGAGGAAGTCAGGTTGAAAATGCAGGGGTTTTGTTTTGGTTTGACATGGAATGACCCCCTAATAATAGCATTAATAATAAAGGAGAAAATATGACTTTTTATGGGTTTTTTTTTTTTTTTTTTCTTAATTTTCTTAACTTCTTTGAAAAAATTTCTTGATAATATCACCGTGTGATGTAGAAATCACATATATTTTTAAAATTCTCTATTTAATTTTAATTCAAATCTATTTTATCGCTTTATATAATAATTCACTCATGTATTCAATATTAATCTTTAGTAACTGCCGAATTTTTCCTCTATCAGTAAAATAAAAAAAATAAAAAATGTAAAAGATAATCAATCTCCTAGCATATTCTCATAATGATTTCCTATCATAAAGAATAACACATGGCCCATTTTATTTATGTTCCTCCTAAATCACAGTAGCCTTATTCCTAACGTAATTTATTCAGTTAGACAAAATATCCTTGAACACTATCAAATTAAAGCTATATTGCGGTTTACTTTTCTCAGGATGAATCTCTGGCGAAATTTGTGATTTTTGATAGGGTTATCATATTATGACAATCCTACTCTGTATTCAAAATTGTTAGTTTAATTTCAGTGTAACGTATCTTTAAAAAACCACTTTTTATGTGTTCTTGCTGGCGATGAAATTAAATGCCAATATGTAACAATAATTTGAATTTGGCTGAAACTTTATCATTCTTCTCTGATCGCTCCTGCTTAGAAGATACGGATGTAGTTCCTAAAATATTTATACGTTAGGGGCACCTTCTTATCTCACTTCCCTCCTTATTTTATGCAGCAAGTCAATAAAAAAAACTGTGCACAATTCTTTGTCAAATTTTTATTGATTTCTGAATTTATTATTTTAAACACCTCTGGATAGAATCTTGGTTATTTTAATGGAAGAATTGCAAACTGTTCCTAGCGGCAATCAACGCAAGTAGAAGAAGTCTTTTTCATTTATACGAATATATGGCCTAGTGGAGACCATCGAATTGGAAACTTCTATTTACATTTTATCTCCCTGCTACTAACTGCAAAATCTTCTCAACATGCCTGTATTATCCTACGAAATATTATCATACCTACTGTACAAGAAAATCTTCGTAACACACCGTAAAAAAAAAAAAAAAAAACACCGAGACTTAAACTTTGTACATCACTTTCACAAAAGCATCATCAAATGGAAAGATTATAAAAGGCAAAGCTAGGAGAGTTTGCGTACAATTCAACAAAACGATATAAAAAATCCAAATATTTATTTTTTGCTAACTGTTGGTACGTAATTTTGAATTGATCCTTTTTCTACGCATTTCCATTACTATTTTGTTGTTCTGCTATAATTTAAAACAACAGCTGTAATAAAACCAAGAGAGCTATTTTACACAATCTCTCCTTATAGGGTAGGAGTGATTGCGCACATAGGTAGGAGAAATTGAGCTTAATTATAACTACAATTACGTTGTTAATAATAATTGCGCTTAAATAACGTTGTTGTAAGGCATTTGTAAATAAATATTTTTCTTTTGAAAGTGGATATTTCAATTCAATAATTTAAAAATCAGAAGAAAAAAAAAAAAATTCAAGGATTACAAAAATTTAATGAAAGAAAAAATATTAAAGAAACAGAAAAAAAGAACAAGACCAGATAAAGATTGCAAATAAAATTAAGTTACTAGATAACACGTTTAACATAAAATCATATGACTATCGTAATTAGTTTAATAAGTATAGAATTTGCACATAATATTTTAAGGAGTCTATTCAAGTAATTTGCAGAATTATCGTTGGTATGTCGCTACAGAAAAAGTTTAAATTATGGATGTTTAAAAAAGAAGAGACATTGCATGTGGATTTTATTTTTTTTTTTACAGTAATTTGACTCTTATGGATTTTAAATGAATGGACTTATTTTTTGAATATGTATCTTTGCACTTATATATATATATCTTAATGGAATCTTAATATAACATAACACTGAAGAAGACTCAACGGGACGAATCGAAAGCTAAGGATGAATATGTAACTAATTGAAATGTTTTACTATATATATAAGAGAATGTTTTCATATTTTTTTTATACTTTATAAAGGTTTTTTTTAGCAGTTATATTGTGAAATATTTGAATTGGTTGTATTAAAAATGATAAATTGTTGAGTATACATACTCATAGATGCCAACATTATAATTTATTCCGGAGTATTTTTAGCCCCGCCTTTATTCAATACCACTTATTCGTTAAAAATAATTTTTATTTTTAATTTAACGAAGTTATATATTAAAGAAAATTTGTCTATAAATAAAGTGGTGCGAAATAAAGACGGGGCTGAAAATACTCCGGAATAAATTAAAATGTTGGCATCTGTGCATACATAATATAATTAAAATAAAATCATAGCTACCAAAATTTTAATTTATTACGAAGTATTTTTAGTCCCGCCTTTATTTCGCACCCCATTATGTATAGACAATTTTTTTTTCAAAAATATAACTTCAATAAAATAAGAACAAATTACTCTTAAAAAATAAATGGTATGAAATAAAAACGAAGCTAAAAATACTCCAGAATAAATTAAAATGCTGGCAGCTATGCTTAAAATTAGTAAATATCCTGTTCAGCTTAAACGGTTTCTTGTTTGATAACTGAATCTAAAAAATCTTCCAGTTCATAATTAGCATAGATGCCAATATTTAAATTTATTCTGGAGTATGTTTAGCCCCGCCTTTATTCCATACCACTTATTTTTTAAGAATAATTTTTTCTTACTTTATCGAAGTTGTATATTGGAGAAAATTTTTCTATAAATATAGTGCAGGCAGAGCTGCCGACCTAATCCGGCAAACTGTTAGTACCGCCCATTTTTCTACACCACTTAATTTTTAGAGTATTTGTTTTCTTAATTCATCGTAAATATATTTGAAGAGAATTACTCTAAAAATTAAGTGGTGTAGAAAAATGGGCGGTACCAACAATTTGCCGGATTAGGTTGGCAGCTCTGAAAGTGGTGCGAAATAAAGGCGGGGCTAAAAATACTCCGGAATAAATTAAAATGTTGGCATCTATGAATTAAGATGTTGGCAAGTATTGATTTACGATGAAATAGGAAGAAAAGTACTGTATATAAGACTGGTGTGAAAAAAAAGGCGGGTACTTACAATTCTTCAGATTATTAATTAGGATGCTGGCAACTCTGTAGATGGAGTACCATGTAAATATGTTAGTTAAGTGCAGTGTTTTGACGTGGATTATTTTTGATACTTTAATAGATTTTGTTGCATCAGAAATTTTGTATCCATTTTTGCAATATGTAATTTTTACACGTAATTTTAATCCATTCTCACAGAATATTAACCATATCCAAATGCAATTCAGCTATGTGAATTTTGTCACAGAATAAGTATCATCATTAAAAAATAATTTTTCATTGATTTTAATAGTGTATCTCTTATAAAATTATATTCCTATTAGTAAAATTTTAAATACTTATAATTGACGATTGCATGTGTTTGAATACCGAAAATCAATATTTTTATGAAGTCAACTGTACTTTAGAGATAACGAAGGAACATTTGCCATGAAAGAGAACCTTTTAGTACAGTTAATGAACACAAAATTAATTAAACATTCATAAGTAGTGCTCGTCTGTTAAGAAAGTGATGGAGATGCATCTAAGTCCACACCCAAAGTTTTCATATATCAATAAATATGATTAACAAATGAGTATGTATGATTAAAATTGAATCCTATCAAATATTCCTTACTAAATTAGAATAGTACATTCTATTCTTCTTTCTGTTAGTTATATTAATTTTGAAATGTAAAAATCTGATTAAAAGTTTAGAAGGCAGTTTCAAACGCAGTTTAAAGTTCTCTAAATGTTTCTCAAACTATTTATGTTGTTTAAATAATGTTTTTGATTCAAATCGCGATTTACAGGATGAATTTTAATTAACCTACAACTTTGAACTCAAATAACTCTTGAGCCATTGCAGATAGCGTAAGGCGACCAAATTTTCTAAAGTAAAAAGTGGGGACAAATTAGCACTGTCTCCGTAATTTCAAAATAAGAAACGATAGCACAAAAACAATGCTTTAAAAAAAAGCGTACTATCATTAATTTTAAATTATAAATTGTGACAAAAGCTTTACTTATAAAACAAGTTTCTGCGGGGAAATAGAAAACAAACTACCAAAAGTAGAGACTGTTCCCACAAAATAGAGACTTTGGTCACTTTTAGCGCCACATATTTTTTTATCAGTCTTGAAAAAAGCATGGAAAAGGAATTTAATTATAAAGCTTTCAAAGTGAGAACCTTCGTAGGGGATACCGTAGCACAACTTAGTCAGAAAAGTTTGTTTATGAGTCCCCCTTCACCATTGAAAAATTTCTTTTTTAATACTCGCAAATAAATCATTTACGGATCTCTTGGGGTTAATAAAATATGTCGGCTTCTTCTTGTAAACCGCATTTTTCATACAATCCCCAAGCACAGAAACCATAGTGATTGATATCTGGTTAATAAGATGGCCAATGAAATAAACCAAAATAACTGTTTTGGTATTGATTCAGTCTCACTAAGAATTGTGATAACAGTCTGCTGTTCAATTCTATTCATTTTGCACATCAATTCTCTTGTTCTAATAGTTATCTTTGCACCAGATTATCTTATCAAGTCATCTCTCACGTAATCAAACATTTTAAATTTTTATATCTGAACCCTTACCAATGTTCTAGAAAAAAGCGACCAAACGTCCCCATTTTGTAGGGACAGACCCCACTTTTGGTAGTTTGATTTTTATTTCCCCGCAAAAACTTGTTTTCTAAGTGAAGCTTTTGTCTCAATTTATAACTTAAAATTAATCATAATTATATTAATCATGATGCTGGCTCATATCATGATACTGCATGTAGGATATCGGTTCATGGATATCTTTGGATCGATAATTAGTACCACTCGCAAGTTAAGAGCGTTGTCGTCTACAATCAGACCTAAGACAAAACATATTTTCATCTAGTACGCAAGCTTAGTCCTGATCGGCTCATTTGCGATGATCAGACATCACTGCAAAAGGGTCATACGGTGATATCTGGGCAACGGAACGTAACATGACTCCTAGTGTAAATTCCTAGAACATTTTTGTGTGTGCGTGTGTGTGTACATTTTCACAATGATAATACGCCCTTTACAGTTGTATAAACGCTTATGAAAAAATATTAAAGTCTTCTACTGTCTGCCTAAGTGTGGTCATGGGAGGATTAAAGCCTATTGCAGAGCTGCCAACATTTTAATTTATTCGGAAATATTTTTAGCCCCGCTTTTATATCATACCACTTTATTCTTAATAGTAATTTTTTGCGTATTTTATCGTAATTATATATTGGAGAGGATTATTCTATAAATAAAGTGGTGTGAAATAAAGGCGGGGCTAAAAATGCTCCGGAATAAATTAAAATGTTAGCAACTATGCTATTGTGTACGTTAAGAATCTAGGCCTGCAGAAAATGCATTTCATGGCGT
The DNA here is from genome assembly GCA_963930645.1 of Salticus scenicus. Taxonomy (NCBI): domain Eukaryota; kingdom Metazoa; phylum Arthropoda; class Arachnida; order Araneae; family Salticidae; genus Salticus; species Salticus scenicus. The sequence continues at coordinate 241,376,201 of OZ005651.1, forward strand.
AAAAGAGGGTCCTAGCTCGTATTTGCACGAACTTCAAAGAAAAACAGGGAAATTTCTGAACGATTAGATCGACTAGCGGGGACCTGGATTCAAAGTTGGCACCTCCCGTCCACTACATTGAGACCAAAACCTTTCCGCCACTGAAGGCATATTCTATCTAAAAAATTAATTTTTAATGAAAAATAACTTATATTGAACAATATTGTTTAAGCACTGTTATTTAATAAGATTTTGTTCATTATAACAGATGGTTATTTTATAAACAGTTTTATATTAAAACTTAAATTCTTAAATATTTAATATACGAAAAAAAAAAATGTTTGAGAGTCGAGGTCTTGTGGAACATTTGTGTGTTTTATAGTTTGAAAGAATAAATTTTCTTTTCTTTGAAGTACGTGAATTAATTTCTTTAATGAATTATTATTTTATTTTTTTTTATTTTTTTTTTTTGTTTCCCTTGTCATACTCTATACCATTTTTCTTTTTTTTTTCTAGGTAAGTTTCCTGTTACAAGTTTCTATGTTTACTAAATCTAGAAAAGGGTAAGATAATATTTCTATAACTGCAATTTTGCTAAAACTTGCAAAATGTTACTTACGCGTTTTATATAAAATATATTTATGCATACATGATATGTTCATATAGGTGCGAACTTGTACGGTTTTTTAACACTAGTATTTATTTGTAAAAAAAAAATAATAATAATGATTAATCGAAGAAAACTGTTAAAAAGTTAATTAAAAAATTTCCGGTAGCAAAAAAACATACAAGTTGGCAGCTATGTATGTTTATGAAAACTGGATTTTTACTGAAAGTTTTTAATGGCTAGAAACAGAGTGGAAATAAGTACATGAGATATTATATCCTCTAAAATATATTCGGAAACAGGCAAAATTAAGGACAGTATTTTTTTAAGTTGAGTGAAACAACTATCTTTCGTATTACAATAGAAATAAATTTAAAAGTGCTTTTTGTAGAAATTCTTAAATATAACTTCTTTTTAATATTTAGTACATTTGAAATCGCAAGATATTTTCCATCATGGTTTAATATCATTTCATACTATTACATTTTTTTCCATGTATGCTAATTGTGTAAGATTTAATTAAAACTTTCAATGAATTCATTTTTTCAAAATAAACTTTTCGAAAATGTATTTGTTTTCAATGACATAAATAATCAAAAATCAATATGAAAATAATTACTGTAATTTCCTGCATTAGGGAAATTAATTTATATTAGACGAATTAGTTTTACACCAGAAATTTTATTAAACAGATGAAATTATTTTTCTGCAAAATATTTCTTCGTAAACATTTACTTTTTCTCTGTCAGACAAAATACAAGGTGTAAAACTGATTCACTTGACCTGCGGATTATACGCAGGACATTGTTGTATTTTGAGAGAGATTGTACTGGCTTAAGCAAATATCATTATCTATATATAAATAAAATTTAAAAAATAATAATTATTCAAAACACGATGTCAATGAATTAAAAAACAAAGATTCTCGTAACTTATTGTAGCGTTTATGCCTAAATTGGGAAAAAAATTCCCTTTAATGTTTGTTAATTCCATTTCAAAATTTCATATGTCATTGTTGAAACAATTCAAAATTTATAGTTCTATAATGTTTTATCATCGTAATTTTGAATTTTAAATTTTAAATTGTGCTTTTATTGTACATTATAAATTCGTTTAATATTCAATGTACAATGGTGCATTTGGCTAAATATGCTATTTGCTTAAATATGTTACTTATTTTACAGTTCTCTCTCTCTCTCTTTTTTTTTTCTTTCAATCGATAATTGGTCATTATTTCTTGGGGTGTTAACAAGCGTTGCTGTTCGAGAGAGAATAAATATTGTTCATTCAAAGTTAAACTCAGGTTATATTTTACTTTTCTCCTTCCTTTTCTCTTTACTCTCCGTGTCACATTGCTCATTTAAAACGCTTGCAATATTTACCCCCTCAGGCAACTGTTTTTTTTTTTTGTTTTTGTTTTTGTTTTTTTCAACCACTTCAATATAGCGTCTTTTTTTTTTAGTTTTTCGAAAATTTTTGAATTTATACCTTTAAAGTAGGCATTAAATTCTGCAGCCTTACATGCGCTTTAGACGTGACGTTAAAGATTTTTAGGGGGAGGGGTGGGGCTGAGGGAAGGGAACAGTGCAGATTAACAGTATTCGAATGTAAAGGAAAAGCGAAAATTAAAAGTGCTCATTTAAAACGCTTGCATTAAAAAAGGTGGGCTAACAGTACGCCGAAATAAATTATAAAAGTTGGCAACTCTGTATCTGGCACTAAAAGGGTTAATATCAATTTCAAATGCATTCTCTATAAAGTATAGATGATAACATGAGTGATGAAATATGAACAAAAATTTTAATTGTGCTTATTAAAATTCCTAAGCCGTTCATGTAATTTTCTGTACTGGAACAATTTAGATCGCTCTTCTTATACAGATTAAATAAATTGCTATTTATGTAAACAAAGCACTCTCCTTCTCTCAGAGATTTTGAAATAGATTTATTGGAAACGCTAAGCACATACACAAAACCACTTTCTTTCTAAATTTCTTCTTATGCAGAGATGTTAGTTTGTCTTTTACAGCTGATTCCGAAACAGTGATTCCAAATTAAGTCCCTTCAGAGCTTTGTGGCATCGTGCATCCCTATAGAGCCCAGTGGCTGTTCCTCTTCTTTTCTTTCAGAGAAAGTTCCAGAGAAAGGAGCCCAACTAAATAACTAATAATTCAGGGTTTCTCTCTCGAGCCAATAATCTTCTCACCCCCAACTTTTTCCCTCCAGAGACTGACTTTCTTTGGTTACACATGTTGGCGATGCTTTTATGTTGCATGCAACCCTTTTAGTATCCAGAGAATAAGATATGATTATTAATGCTAGTTGTCTGTCTTGTCCGTTGCTCAAATGCTCTAACATTGTTGCCTGATCTTGATAAAATAGGATATAAAGGTGGCCTACTTGTTTGTTTTCAAATAAAGCAACAAATATTTACATTGTATATGGCTTATCCATATTTTATGAATAATATTACTTATTCTGTGTTCTGAAATAAAAAGCAAAAGGAGCCTCTGAATCGGTAAACACTAATCCATAAAAGAAGTTTCTGATGAGATAAAATAGAAAATATTTATTATACAGGAAAATATATACAAAATGGAATTTACGTACAAGAATAAGTTCATATATATCAGGAAAATATAACGACATGGTTTAATAGATATTGTGGATAATATAGATTTTGTCATTATTTCGACAATAATATTTAATAAAAAGTAAAAAACGGTAATATTGTAGTTAAAGTGACATAATTAGTAACACTACAGATGAGTATAAAAGGTTTAAAAGCTCAATATCATGGTTAAAAATCGTCAGCAATTGCAAGGGAACGCAATTAAACCAACACTGTTATTCAATCAAGTAAAATCAAGTAATCAACTGATTTTCTTTTTCATGTATATATATATAATATGCAATTAAAATAAACACATTGCATGAAATTCAAATTAACACATTCTTAGTGACAGTAATTTACGGCGATTATTTTTCGTCCCGGACTTGCGCATGTAGAGTGAGATTTTTCGTGAGGAACGCCAAAATACGGTGCTTAAAAAAAGAGAAAATACCCCGACAACAAAGAAAGTGGGTTTTTTTCAAAAAATTTACTTTTACGTGGGGCACGTACACGTACTCTATCATTATAGATCTCCGAAGAATAGCGTCAATATATCCCTATAAGAAGATGCGCTAGTGTGAAGTGGCAAACTGCAGAAGAAAGTAGGCTTCTCGCATGCGATGAGATGTTAACACATCAGAGTTGCAAACTTTTATAATTTATTCAGGAGCGTTTTTAGCCCCGCCTTCAATTCGCAGCAGAATTTTTGTAGAAATTTCTCTCCAATATGTGACAAGGATTGAATGAGAAGAAAATCATTTTTTCAAAATTACTGATATGAAAAAAAGGCGGGACTAACAAAGCTCCGGAATAAATTATAAAAGTTGACAAATCTAACACATTGCCGTCGGAGTATTCTCCTATTTTAAACAGTAAACTCCGCCTATTGGAATTTCTCTAAAACATTGCATTTTAACAAAATAATTTTATGTTTTTGCAATTAGATCAGTTAAATTTTATCCTCAGCAATCGATGCGATAAATACCACTAGCATATACAGTAACCACCGCTTAGTAAATTCACTGGTTAATAAAATCAGCCACTTAATCTGATCAAATTGCCAGGACCGGAATAAATTCAATACAAATTATTTTTAAATCCACTGTTTAATAAAATCAGCATCGCCGTTTAATGAACTCACATATCTCTCCTTAACAGCCAAAAATGTCATTTATACACACTAAGAAAAATTTTATTTACAGTGTAAATTTAATTTTTTTTATTTTTATTATTATTTTTTTTATTTTAAATAAAAAAAGAAATTAAAGCACAACATTCCCTCCGTTATCGCACATTGTCGAAAATTTTACAGTTGCCGCATAGTTACAAATTAAACTCTCCCCATAGTTTATCTTCGCAACAATTTCAAGGAACGTATTCTTCAAAGCGCTGTAATAGCTTACAAATTTGATTTGATTTCCAAATGATTTTTTTTTTTTTATTATTATTATTATTATTAAAATACAATTTCTAGTTCTTATTTTGAAATAACTATAAATCAAGAGGTTTAAACGGAGAGATTTTTAATTTCTAACAAAAGCGTGAACTTTTGGTAAAGTAATGAGGATTTTCCTCAAAAGAAAGCGCATGGGCACTTGAAATGCGTTTAACCCTTTGCGCTCGGCATATTTTCCGTAAGACACGCCTTTTGGCGTTCCTTTAAAACGTCACACGCATAGTTTCCAACTTACTACCTTTTGGCTGCCGAAAAATTACAATAATTTGTTTTATTTTACTTCATCATTAAATAAAATAAATCTTTCTGTTAAATTTTTCCGGTAGCCGAAAGGTAGCCTATAGTTACACGTTTTAAAAAATAACATTTCATTTGCAGAGGAACACCTTAAGGCGTGGCTAGATTATTTAATGTCCCCTCAGAAGGGACATATGAGCGATAAGGGTTAATTTACTTATATCGAAGGAATAATTAATTAATTATCTATCAAAAATTAATTAACATTGTTTACTGATTGCATTATTCGTTACCTTTTGAAATTTCTTTCCAAATTCAGGGGTAATACCTTTTTTTTTTGAGTGCAGGAACGTTCGCCGGATATAAAAATCAGCCGCTTAATAAAATCACTTTGGCTTAGAACAATTGTGATTTTAATAAGAGGCGGGAACTGTATATATATTCCAGTGGTATATAAAGTGTTTAAAACGAATGTGTGCAAAATCTTTTTTTAATTTGAAATATTGTTTTAGAGGAACATCTAATAGCGAGACTGACTTTTATATTAAACGAGAATTCTTGTTTTCTGATGCGAATGCGTTAAGTACATCAGTCCTTTTATACATATTATATAGTACAAATGTATTGCTTTGCTGTACATTGTATGCTTTTTAAAACTTATTTTATGATCTTGTATTAAATATATATATTTAGGTGACAAATTTATGTGCTCGATTTCAAAGTGACTCTCATTAGAAATCGATATAAAAATTATTTGAATGTTTAACTACGTAAAACATATTTAAATAATCATTAAAAGTAACTCTATTTTCAATAAAGGAGTTGCTGAGTGCCTATACTATGATATTTAATAAAATACTCTATGTATTTTTGCCTCAACCCTCCAAACTTATGATAATTTATACTTTCTATCATAAATTTCTTACTCATGCATATTTTTATTTTTGTCATCAATCCCCTTCCCCCAAAAAAAGAAAGAATATTCTAAAATTCCTTCTCTTCGTTTTTTTCATTTTTTTCCCCGTCTGAAAATTATTTACTGTCACGTTTCAGAATCAGACAAGCTTCTAATGGCATTTTGTTTTATTTCGTTTGCTCTCTTTAAAGTTAGCACATAAAATAAATTAAAATTCTCTGTTAAGCTTATACCCTCAACATATTTCTATGTAAATACTTACACACTTTTAAATTTTTAGCAGTAAATTTCATATGGCTTGATTGTCAAAGGTTTATTTTCGGCCCAATTGTACTTGATAGTCATAAATTTCGATCTAATTATCTGTAACACTTATCCAATCTCAATTTCTTTGAAAATACTAAAAAGGGAAGTAAAAAAGAACTAATTAGTTAAAAATAAAATTAAAAGTAATTTTAATTATTAAAATGAATGTGCAAGGATGAAAGACTTTCAGTCTTAAGACCGAACTCTTACACCACTATTTTTTTATTTATACCATGTATCACCGTAAAATATTACTGTAGAAATTTAATATTTCGTTCTCTACAATGTTGCCAGACTTAGCGACTTTTTTATTCAATAGGCACCAATAATTTTGAGAAGTGATGTTAGATATACATAATAGACGAATCCAATCGAAGAATCGTCTATTACCTATGTATTTCAAATATCACTTCTCAAGATCATTGGTGACTACTGAATAAAAAAGTCACAAATTCTGGCAACACTGTTTCTGTATGGAAATAATAGTAGCATAAAATGCGAACAATATCACACGTGTGAATTTAGAAATTTTAAAATGAATTTTATCTAATTCTATACTCCGGAGGTAAAGGACACCATGTCCATTTTGCAAAAAGTGTTACCATCGTGTCTTTGATGGGCTACAATGAAATACAATTGTCATGAATAATAAAAAGCCATGGTTTTATTTTTCAATGTCTTATCGCCTCTATTTGAACTGAACATTAGTGCTTAAAGCCTTTATATAAAGCAAAAAATGCACATAAAGGTCATTGAGCTAACTCTTTTCACGAAATGGACATGGTTTATTTTTCCTCCGGCATACAGAATTAGTCTAATCACACTGAAAAAAAAAAAAGCTTAAATATTTGTCAGTACAACCAGAATAAGGAAAATTTCATGTATATATATATATATATAAGTATCCTTCCCTTTTGTAATACTTTAGGCTATGAATGGTATATTTTTTCCCCCTAGTTTTTCCAGCTGCAACTAATGCATTTAAACAAAGTGTTCTGCTATTACCTTTGTTTCCGAGTGAATTTTAATACTTCAAAAGAAGCTTTTTTTTTCTATAAAATATGCAAATCCATAGCTAAGGTCACCCAAAATATAATATAGCATTTTCCTGAAAATATTTAGTTTTCCAAATAGCGCACAGTGTTTTTTTTTTTTTTTTTTTTAAGTTAAAATTTATATATTTTCTTTTAAATTTGTATTTAAAAAGAATAAAAAATACTGTTTGTTCTTTAATTTTCACCAAAGCGTAAAATATATAACTTCTAAAAAAATATTCCTGTCTCTTTATTTATTTATTTATCATCATATTTGTATTTAAATCTACAGAAATTTTCATGCAAGAAGTTTAACATTCAAAATAAAAAACGTCATACATGCAAGTTCCTACTTTACTTTTTTTTTTTTTTTTAATTAAGCAATTAAAATAAATGTATAATATATATTTTATTATTTTATTCATTCGTTATTTTAAATTAAGCTCTTGAAATAATTAACGTTCCACATTCTATGGGAAATTATTGAGAAAAAAAGAGACTGTATGAATTTCAGTAGGAAATAGATTAACTCTTCAATGTCCGCACTTTTTTTTTCCCTCCCTTTTGGAAAAGTGGAGCAAAGTTTCTCTCTACCTTTTTCATGAGTGCGAAAGTATTACTTTTAATTTGATTCAAAATAAGGAGCTTGGAAACAACATGGACTGTTACTATGTCCTAGCTTTTTTTAAAAAGAAAACATGATTCGGGAAATTTCGACTTTTTCTGTGCTATTCGTCCTGTTTAAAATACTTAATAATTAAAGTTCATTAAAATAATTTAAATTCAGTTAGATTAAAATTTCGAAAGGAATCAGCTATTTATTTATTAGCTTATTTATTTATTTATCATCATATTTGTATTTAAATCTACAGAAATTTTCATGCAAGAAGTTTAACATTCAAAATAAAAAACGTCATACATGCAAGTTCCTACTTTACTTTTTTTTTTTTTTTTAATTAAGCAATTAAAATAAATGTATAATATATATTTTATTATTTTATTCATTCGTTATTTTAAATTAAGCTCTTGAAATAATTAACGTTCCACATTCTATGGGAAATTATTGAGAAAAAAAGAGACTGTATGAATTTCAGTAGGAAATAGATTAACTCTTCAATGTCCGCACTTTTTTTTTCCCTCCCTTTTGGAAAAGTGGAGCAAAGTTTCTCTCTACCTTTTTCATGAGTGCGAAAGTATTACTTTTAATTTGATTCAAAATAAGGAGCTTGGAAACAACATGGACTGTTACTATGTCCTAGCTTTTTTTAAAAAGAAAACATGATTCGGGAAATTTCGACTTTTTCTGTGCTATTCGTCCTGTTTAAAATACTTAATAATTAAAGTTCATTAAAATAATTTAAATTCAGTTAGATTAAAATTTCGAAAGGAATCAGCTATCCTTTTAACAACTCCAACAACAATAATAATAATGTGAATTTACGCACGCGGTATAAATCATTATGAGTAGCAAACAGCATGCAGACAACTTTTCATTTTCATTAAAGTAAATAAATAAATAAATAAATATTTTGATTCACTATAATATGTAATATTCACTGTAATAAATCTTAAGAGATGCATACATATATACCGATTCTAATTAATATTCCATAGCATTGTTAGTAACCGCCCCTTTTACACAACACTTTTCTTTTAGAGTAATTTTCTGTAAATGTAATTACGATTAACACTTTCGCGACTGCTGACGTAGATTCACGTCATTTGAAAATCTCTAACTCCACCAGTGGGCGTTTCTTTTGAAATTTGTATGTTATTTGTTTCTTAAAAATATTCACAATATTCATATTTGTACTATCAATATACTATGGATATAAAAGCTGTGATTAGAAAGAGTATAACTATAATATATAGCTATTTGTAATATATATGTGAATACGGAGAATTTTGTTCTTAAATATTGTAACAAGGGAGAATAACGCCCACAGGTGGCCCTTAATGTGAAAAAGACAAAAACATCATGCTTATGCCTTTTTGACAGTAAGGTCCGCCTGTGGGCGTTATTCTACCATGTTACAACAGGGTTCATACGGGCCTTATTTTTTTCCTGAGTCTTATACCAATATTTTTTTGGAACGATTCCCGTTATAAAATAAGTCTTTTTGATTGAGAAAAATTTTATTGTTTCAGAATATTGGTGTGAGACTCAGGGGAAAAAAAAGGCCCATACGAACCCTGTACAATATTTTAGAACAACATTTTCTGTATTCACATTTACATTACAAACGAATATATGTTATAATGATACTCTTTCCGATCAAAGTATTTGTGTCCATAGTATATACTGAAAGTACAAATATGAATACTGGGTATATTCGTAAGAAATAAATAACATTCAAATTGGGAGAGAAACGCCTACTGGCGGAGTTACAGATTTTCAAATGACGTGAATCTACGACAGCGGTCGCGAAAGTGTTAAATAACATAGTTGCCAACTTTTATAATTTGTTCCAGAACATTTTTAGTCCTGTCTTTATGTCACAACACTTTATTTATAGAATATAATTCTCCATATATATAACTATGTTACACTGTATTTGCCTGATTGTGATTCCTATGTCTTATAAATCACTTTTACACCAGAACATTTATTTTACGGAAAAAGATATATCAGTAAGAAATAAATCTTGGATTAAAAGTATATTTGAGCCGTTCAGTGCACACATCGACTAACTCCACTTTTTGAAAAATCTTAAATTTTATGTCAAAGCACTTGGTATAATCATAACTTTTTGTATTTATAATAACTTTCCGGAATAATAAAGATTAGCACCGTTAAATGGCAAATTTTTTTTGGCCATTGAATAATAAGTAATTTATTTCAGAAGCCATTTCGATTAACTCCATACTCTAATGTAAATCGTTTCGGTAACGCTGTATCTGTTCTGGCCGTGCATCGACGCTTATTTGTTTTTAAACAGCGGAAGATGCTCTCTCCCTCTCAATAATATTCGTAACAAAATCGCATCGGTAAACAGATAAAAAGAACAACGTTTACAGTAGACTTTACCTGTAGTAAAAGTAATATATTTTTTTCTTTTAAATTATACTGCTAAAATATTAAATTATACTGCTAAAATATTAGTTAATGCGCTGGATAAAGTTAGAAAGGTCCAAACCCTATCTCATACAATTCAAATGTGACTATAATGAAGATACAGAATTTCAAACCATTAATATAAGAAAATCTTTAGTGGGTAGACCGCAAAGTTTGAAAAATATAGATCAGCCTTTATTATATCCTAAAGGTAGAACTGTGACAAGGGAAAAATGGAGAGACATGATGGACCTGCTAAAATTCATTCCTCCTGTTAAACACGATTACTATAAGAACTTGTCAACAAATCGAAATGACGAATCCTCGCATACAGCTGATGAAGAAGACATTATTTATAATATTGCTGAATCATCCCAAAGAATAATGCCGCTGACATAAAACTGCTATGAATTAATTACAAAAATTATAATATAACAGAACTGACAACATACATTCTTATGGAAAAGCTGTGATAAAAATGTATAATAACTAACTTTTTCTGTAATAAAAAACTTAAAAATGTAAAGACTTAATTTAACTTTATTACTTTTTTCAGTTGCCAAATCGATTAACTCCACCAGTCACATAAAAACTGTAACATTACTGACGATTGTTTGTTGGCTATTCTTTCTTATTAATTTTATACACCGTTAGATGAAAGCTATATCTGCAATTATGCATTCTACATTATATATTTGAATTCATATTATCAGAGGAATTTTAAAAAACAATATACATTACATCATCGCGTTTCTCAACTTTTTGTTTTATGGAGTTAATCGATGTGTGCACTGAGCGGCTCATTTATCTGTTAACAATTTCGCTACCGCTGATGTAGATTCACGTCATTTGAAAATCTGTAACTCCGCCAGTGGGCGTTTCTTTTGCAATTCGTATGTCATTTATTTCTGAAAAATGTACACAATATTAATGTTTGTACAACCAATGTACTATGGATATAAATACTTTGATTAGAAAGAACACATTTGTAATATGAATCTGAATATAGAAAATTTTGTTCTGAAATATTGTAACTTGGGAGAATAACGCCCAACAGGCGGACTTTTCTCTCAAAAACTCAAAAACATGCGGTCGCGAAAATCTTTTTGACAGTAAGGTCCGCCTGTGGGCGTTATTCTCCCTAGTTACAATTTTTCAGAACAAAATTTACTGAATTAACATTTATATTACAAAAGGATATACATTATAATCATATTCTTTCTAGTCAAAGTATTTGTATCCATAGTATATTGATTGTACAAATATAAATATTGTGTATATTTTTAAGAAACAAACAACATAAAAATTGCAAAAGAAATGTCCACTGGGGGAGTTACAGATTTTCAAATGACGTAAATCCACGTCAGCGGTCACGAAAGTGTTAATTAAAATTTCCGATGGGAAACTGACTTAGCAGATTTACGGATTATAGGTAGGAAAATAAGGAAGTAAGAAAAAATTACATTTAAAAAAGTGGTAAAATAAAAGATGGTATTAACAATGCTCCGGAATAAATTATGAAGTTGGTAGCTCTGAAATAAAAATACTTTCTACTGGTGTGAAAAAAAAGGGGGAAGCGGATAGACATAGTTGCAAACTCAGCACCTTTTGGCTACCGGAAAAATTTAATAGACATATTTATTTAATCAGTGAACTGTAACAGTTTACACTGATGAAGCAAAATAAAAAAAAATTACTAAAATTTTCCGGTGGCTATATGGTGTCAAGTTTTTGGCGGGAGACTTCAAACCGGATAATTTTTATAAATGTTTTTACGGTAATAGTAATCGTCGCAAATATATATAACGTATTCCATTTTAAAATACTGGTGTCATTTCTGATTTAAATTTTTTAAGTACTTGGCAGCTCTGAGGGCGAGTGCTAACGACATTACGGAATATTAATAATAATGTTGGTAGGTATTTCTGTGTCGTAATCGATGTTCTTCATTATATATATATATATATATATAAATTCAAATATTAGGAACTGTGATGAAAATAGTTTTTTTTAATAGTATAATCTAATTTTCATCTAATTTTTATGAAATATCGCAAATCAGATATGCCAATATTTCTAATTTATTTCTGAAGCATTATTAGCACCTGTCTTTTTTCTTACACCACATTTTACATAGAGTTACTTTTTATTTTATGTAGTTACACGTAAGTACGAAAACATTACTCTTCAAAGACAGCGGGGTAAAAAAAGGACGAGTGCTAAAAATGCCCCGGAATAAATCAGAAATTTTGTCATTTCTGCATAGATGCATTGTCTTATTTTCCCCTTTCCTTATTTTTCCTGCCAGTAATTTTGGATAGCAATTTTTGCCGTGAAATAAGACTATAAATTTAAAAATATTGTTAGATAATAATTGTAGAAGAGTTCCTCGAAAAACGCGGGTTTATGGGGGCCCTGATTATAATTATTTTTTCACCATTAAAAAATATTGATTATGTTTTATCGATTTTTTTATTTTTGAAAAAGAGCACCTTTCTTTGATTATCTTTACTTGATTCCTTCTTATTTATATATATATCAGGATGACGACAGACACGCCTTTTTTCCCTGAATCTTTCACCAGTAGATGAGAAGAGGGTATTATGGAATACCATTTACATTTCTTAAAATAACTTTACTTGTTTTTAATAAAAATCCCCAAAATTATGATCAGCATATAGTGTAATTATTTGTAATGAATTGTCCATGAAAAAAAAATCCAATTTGTTGTTATAAAAAGTTTACTTTAAAAAAAAAAAAAAAAAAAAAAGTTACAAATGGAGATTAATATAAAATAGTCGGGTAATATGGAATAGGTGGTTTAAACTATTTAAACCATAGAAAAACTAATTAGACTTCATAAAATCATCTTCGGAGAATTTTCTGTGACAGAAGATACATTCGGCATCTTTATTTTCTGATTCTTTTGTTGAATACAAGAAGTCAGTTTCAGATGGTACCATGAAATACCCAGTATTCCATAATACGCGACACGCCATCTTTGAAAATAAACTTTTAAAGTGATGGACAAAATATTTGCAGCTAAAAAACGACCAATGTATAACAAAATACAATTCATTGAGCATACATTATATTTAACATCAATGTTTAAACCTCATGTGTACTAGTAAGTTTAAATGTTTGAAAACGTACCTGCAAAAACTCATGAAAATCACAAAACATACTTTGTTCTATAGAGAATTGTACGACAGCAACAAGCGATTGCTTCTTTACTGTATTGCTTCATGGGAACCCTTCTTGAGTAATTCATAGTATTTTGAAGAGATAGCAGCACTAATCAGAGTCGAAACCTCGGTATTCCATATTTCCCGACTATTCCATAATACCCTCCTCTCCTCTACATACTTGCCAATATTCTAATTAATATTCCGCAGTGTTGTTAGTCCCGCCTTCTTTTTCACACCAGTATCTTTTTAGAGTATTTTTCTTCTTATTTAATCGTAATTGCATTTGGAGATTATTACTCTAAAAAATTTTCGCAGTAATTTTTTAGAGTAATAATCTCCAAATGCAATTACGATTAAATAAGAAGAAAAATACTCTAAAAAGATACTGGTGTGAAAAAGAAGGCGGGGCTAACAATACTATGGAATATTAATTAGTATGTTGGCAAGTATGCCAGTATATTTATACAGGAATTTTTTACTTAATTAATCGTGCAAACTTGCTACTAAAAATTACGGAAGAAAAATGCTGGTGGAAGAATCAGGGAAAAAGTTTGGCCTGTCGCCACCATGTCTGCGTGTGTATATATATATATGTGTGTGTGTGTGTGTATATACTGATTTGGCTATAAATAATCCAAAAGCAGTTATCCCTTTCATTCGAAAAAGTAACTTGCCTTTTGAATCAGTTTCGATTTATTGCTATTCAAAATTCTACGTTCAAAATTCACATTATATTTTCTTAGTATTTTCTCCTTTTTATAGGTCATATTTATATATATATATAAATATATATATATAAAGTTATCTATAGCTCTTTTTTTTTTTTTTCTTCTTTTTTTAAGAAAACAAAATTATAAATTATCACCAGAATTAGCTACTCATTTAAGTACATTTATTTTTACACATTATCTGCGTGTCAATAAGTGAATGAGAAGTTTATACCGGATGTGAATCCAGGATTTCGTCTTCGATACAAAAACGCGGAACTTTCATCCCTGACTGTACCATTTTTTTTTTTTTTTTTTTTTTTTTTTAATTCATTTCTCACTATATCCAAATTTTTGTACTGTTACTTCAGTTATCAGGATTGCTACAATCCGTAATTTTTTTTCAAATCTTCTACCACTATATTGGTGTAGTAATCTTCTTTATCTTCGCGAGGTTTTAAACAGGGAGATAGCAGTATAACTATAGTGGTTGAAAAATCAGAGAAAAAAGGTGATGACATAGCAAGTTTGGTTATGATTTTATTATAATTTGTTTGAAATATAATTATTCTGCTATAAGACAACTAAAATTTAGTAGTTCGATTTTTTTTTTTTTTTTTTTTTTTTTTTAGTGTTCTCTGTGCTTGTTTCTGCTTACTTTCCCCGACCATACCTTTTCTTTTTAAACTGTGCCGAAGTTTTCTATTTCAGGGTTCGTATGGACCCTCGTTTTTGTAATTACTTTTACACCACTATTTCCATAAAATAATTTCCCCTTTAAAATTATAGGGTACTTTATGACAAAAATTGTTTTAAAAATTAGAGACAGTGAAAAATAACGATCGTACGAATCCTGTCTTTTATAGGACTATAACCTTATACCTAATCTTCAAATCGTAAATGGTTTTATAACTTATCAATACGGAAAAATAATACAATCATTAGGTGTCTATTATGCTTCTCTTTACAAAAATGGGAAAAAATATTGCGTGAAAAAAAATAAAGAAAGAATAAATAAATAAAAGGGAAAAAAAGTGCTATCATGATTCAGTATTCTGGGTAGGCGGGGCAAACTGACTAGTCGACCGTTTCTCGTGCACCGCGCGTTAAGTTCATGGCCTGTCTGGAGGACTTTTTGTGTTTTTTATACATTTTGTTGTGACGGGGGTCAGTTAAAGGGCAGACGCATGACAGTTTTGTTTCGAGGATTTTTTTTTTTTTTTTCCTTCACGCTTTTGAAACAGCTCGCTTTCTCTGTTACTTTGTTTTTCTTATATTTTAACGATATTTAAACTTAATAACAATGTATAATAAGTACTTCAGCGATTACTAATGTAATATTGAAGTGCTTCTGTTATCAATTATTGTTATTAAAGGAAAGTGCATCGAAGACAAAACTATCTCTTTTTTACTTTAGTATATGTTTAATGTGCAAACAATTCTATATAAAGATTCTACAAAAACAAAATGAGATGAAAGACCTTTTAAGTGTCTTATGAAAATTATTCTCTCATAGCATTATAAATTTTAACAAAAAATGAACGATTTTACATGTATAATTAAAGTTATTTTCGTAAAACTTGATTGTTGTTCTTATTTAATTCGTTATCAACGAAATTCGTTAAGATAATAATTGGTGCTTAGTGAATTTGTGTTTTATTCTCCTCCCTGTTTATTTTGTGAAGGGATAAATCTTAAAATGAATTCAGAAAAGCCCGACCCCAAAATAAAATATTCTGATTGGCAAAATAATTAATAATGTAAATAAATATATAGCTTTTCGATAAAGGGAGTCGTTTGTGAAGGAAGAAATTAACGAATTTTGTAAGTACAAAACTTGATTACTGTTGTTATTTAATTCCTTAAGATAATAATTGGTACTTGGTGAATTTCGTTAAGATAATAATTGATGCTCAGTGAATTTGTGTTCTAATTTTTCTCCCAGTTTATTTTGTGAGTGGATAAATCTGAAAACGAATTCAGAAAAGCCCGACCCCTAAATAATATATTCTGATTAAAAAATAATTAATAATGTAAATAAATATATAGCTTTTGAATAAAAGGATTCATTTGTGAAAGAAGAAAGTAATGAATTGTGTAAGTATGATCGTCACAAAAGAATGAAAATTCTTGTTCTTTTTAATTCTACACTTCAAATTTTATCATTATTATTAGAATTTTATTAGACTAATTTTTTAATTTAACTAAAAAGAAGACCAGTAATAGTTTCTCAGCTTTACAATACATTTTGTAAATGCAAAACATTTTGTGGTTGAAATTATCTAATACTATGAAAAGAGAAACGAAACACTTAAATATTATTTATTAATAATGGTGTTCAATTTTTTCGGATCAATTTTGGAAAATTATATGCACATCACTACCAACTACCCCACTTTTTCCAGAAGATTTCATAACAAAAATTTCCTATTGTAAGTTTTAATTTGTTTAATTTTATTTTAGAAAAGAAATATAATAGATTTCTAATTAACACTTTCGCGACCGCATGTTTTTGTCTTTTTCACAATAAAGTCGCCTGTGGGCGTTATTCTCATCAGTTACAATATTTCAGAACAAAATTTTCCGTATTCATATTTATATTACAAATGGATATACATTACAGTTATACTCTTTCTAATCAAAATATTTATATCCATAGTATATTGATAGTACAAATATGAATATTGGGAATATTTTTAAGAAATAAATAACATACAAATTGTGAGAGAAACGCCTACTGGTGGAGTTAGAGATTTTCAAATGACGTGAATTTACGTCAGCGGTCGCAAAAGTGTTAAAAATAGTGGTGCTAAATCTGATTTTAAAGAATCGAAATGTTGGTAGCTATGTACAACATACAGCTAAGTATCAATTTGGGCTTAAATTGTTAAAAATTCTTAAGTCTGAACATAGTTGCCAACTTTAGCACTTTTTGGCTACCTGAAAATTTTAATCCTTTATGTCTCAAGATCTCAGATTTGAAAAATATTTACCCATATGATTGAATATATTATCTGAGGAATATAAAAAATAGTTTTAAAAACATTATGTAAAAAATTAAACATTCATTGACGAAAAGGTGTTTGATAGGTGTCTAAAATCAGGGGCGCTTGCATTCCGGATTTTTTATTTTATTTTTCACCAGTAATTTTTTTATAGTGATATTATTAGCAGTTTTCTAGCAATGTTTAGGAATTAAATATAGCCAAAAACAAAATTCGTAATTACTGGTGGGGAATGAAATAAAAAATCCGGAACGCAAAAACTCCTGTAAAATATGGTGCAAAATGACATAAGATTTTTCCAAAATATTCGAGTTTTCGGTTTAGATGGAAATTTTGAAAATCTCTTAATTTTTTTGCAACAAAAGCTGACTCATAAATTGATTTATTTCTAACAAATTGCGTCTATGTAAAGTGTTTACGCTTAGCGAATTTACATTTTAATTTTCTTTCTTCATAAATTAAACTTTACAAAATATCGACATCTGTTGAAAATTTTATAAATATTTTGTGATAACTCTAATGTTGCAAGACAGCAACAGTCAATAAAATCAGGTTTCAGCGCAAGCTTTAAAAATAACTTTGATTTTTTTTTTTTTTTTTTTTTTTTTTTTTTTCAGAAATACACAGTGACACAAAGGGTTAATAATTTTTTCTCTATTTTATTTAATCTGTGAAAACTGTTGCAGAAACATATTTTTTTAAAATATTAAAATTTTCCGGTAACCAAAAAGTGCTTAAGTCGGAAACTACGAGTCTGAGGATCTTAAGCAATAGCTATCAACGCCCCTGAATTTTCCGAGTAATTTCATACCACTATTTCCAAACGGTGATTGTCACCATATTTAATGGTAGAAAAATAATGGAAGAGATTTTTATTTAAAGATACTGTGTTAAAAATTTTTTTAGATAATTAGAATGTTAGTACCTATGTTAAACATTTGAAGGTTTTCAAAGAAAAAAAAGTTGTTTTTAAAGAAAATAAAAATATACAAATATAAATTTTTGGGAAAAATACTATAAAACCCTTACCTTACACTAAAACAATGGATACATTATGTAAAATTATTCGTTCATTTCTTATAGTAATGATACTATAAAATTGGATTTTCACTCCCAATCTGCGTTGTTGTTCATTAATTTTTTTTCTTTAAAAATTGTTGGATCTGATATTTTTATGGAACAACTGTTAAACGATGGACTTACATTTTACAGATTTCAGAACACTTAGATTTTCAAATCCTGTTATATACACCTTGGAATATTCTACACATGAATGATAAATAATGAATGAATCTAGAATCAAAATTCAAATTGAATCGGATAAATTTGAATGAAAAGCGTAGTTTTCACTGCTCTGAAATTAAAAGGGGTTTGATGAATTTATTTGAATGGAAACCTGAAGCCGAAATAAAATTTATAGAATTATCAATTGCAAATTATAGCTAGAATATTCATTATGAAAATGTATGCAACTTTTTTTTAAATTATTAAATGTTTTGTAGATGTTTCTAGTAGTTAATGATAATAGAATATTTTGCTGGCTATTTCTTATATAGTAACATATTATCGTAAGGGTATTTTCCTATTTTGAACAGTAAGTCTGAATTTTGGCGTAAAACGTTACATTATTTACAAAATGATTTCTATTTAGATCAATTAAATTTTATCCTCAGCAATTCATGCGGTAAATACCATTAGCATATACCATAGGAGCCAAGTCTCCCATTTCTTAAGAGAGATTTAATACTGGAAAATTTTTGTAATTGTTTTCAACTTATTTAATCACCGAAAATACATGTGACATACTCCTTTACAAAGTACTGGTAATAAATGTGATTAAAAAATTAGATAGGTTGGCAGCTATGGTATACATATATACCAGTATTGCCAATTGGGAGGGACTTTAATGTCCAATGACACTGGTTTAACCAAGAAGATTCTTAGCTAATTTCGATAGAAATCTGTTCAAATATTAATTACATAATGATTATGAACAAACTTTATAAAAGCATTGATGCATGAAATTTAAATCCTGTGCCTGGGGCATAGGCATACTTGCTCACATCCTAATTAATATTCCGTAGTGTTGTTAGTCCTGCCCTTTTTTTCACACCAGTAAATTTTTAGGGTAATATTCTCCAACTGCAATTACTATTAAATAAGAAGAAAAATACTTTAAAAAGATACTGGTGTGAAAAAGAAGGCGGGGCTAACAATACTACGGAATATTAATTTGTATTTTGGCAAGTATGGGCATAGGATTCGTAGCTCTCAAGGCACCGTAGCTCTCAAACGCAGAACATCTCATCAGAGACCAAGATGTTTCTGCTATCTAAGCTGGTAGACGGGAGATGCCGAGTTTGCACCCAGGTCGTGCTTGTCGGCCTAACTGTTCGGAGTTTTCCGTGATTTTCACAGAAAATTGCGTTAATACGAGCTAGGACCCCTTAGAAATACCTGATGGTGGGCCCTCCACCCAAGACTACACTTATGTAGTCAGTCGCTTTAATCTTTCACCACACTATGACTACTATAATGCAAAGCCTGATATCCAATATCATTACAATATTTTAACAATTATTTTTCACTACCAACTGATAAAAATTTCAAATTAGAATAAGGAAATACATACTTTTATAAAATGCTGGTGCCTATTCGCAGGTGTTTAAATTCGATTACACGGCATCAGTACTTTCTTATAAACGTTCTCTCTAAATGAAAACTAACCAATTCTAACATAAATAAGTCAAAAAATATCGTTAAAAAATAGTGGTGTCAAAGTGCCCTGGTTTTAAGCAAGCTCTGTCCAAACAATTGGCGGAGTTTAAAACGGTTCCGTTTGATATGGTTCTTAGTTATATTTGATATCATTTACAGTTATGCCTATATATATAATTTATTCCGAAACATTGTTAATTGCCTTTTTTTTTTTTTTTTTTTTTAACAGCTAATTTTTTACATTGTATTACTCCTTAACCCTTTGCGGGGCAAAGTAGTTCGGATCATTTAAATTATACTGCCACCGGAATTCAGGAACAAAATTAAATTAAAAGAAATTTTGAATTTTAAGTTTAGGAAAAACGGCCTTTTCTACTATGTTATAAACGTAAATTTTTGCTAAAAAATTTCTGGGATGAGTTTTGCAGCTGGGAGGTGGTTTCAAACTTATACCACCGCGCGTTAAAGGGTTAAAAACGAAGATGTGTAATATATTAAAAATATTTTCAATCATTTATTAAGAATTTATTTAAAGTTTTGATCTAAAATGTTTCTAACGAACCAGTGTTTATATACTTAATTCTTAATTATTCAAAATATAAAATGTCTTTTACTAACTAATGATTTCCTAATTTGTCACATTTTAAACAGCCCATGTATTATATATATATATTAAAAAGGGGGGGGGGGGGAACCTTCAGCATATCATATCGCAGGAAATTTCACACTTAGAAATTCTAAATTAATCCGGAAGTTTTTTTTTTTTTTTTTTTTTTTACTTTTGGATACTTAGTGCAGTTTTTACTTTAAGTTTTCTAATCTCAAAATATTAGCTATAAGTTTCGTTAAACTCATAGATGATTCTTTTGAGATAGTCTCGAAAGTTATCTTTTTTAATTGAAGAGGAAGCATTTTTACATTAATTTCCTTGTAAAAACTATAATTCTAATTTAGAATGACAGCAAACTACATGCAAAAAACTATATTTATTGATCACTGATAAAGACTGTTTCAGTTAAAATTTCAGCTAAAGCATGAAAAGTTTTTTAACGATGTTTTATTAAAGTTCTAACAATGGAGTCTTTTGAGCAACAGGAATATTTCTAATCCTATCAAAAAGAGCTTAGGTTATAATAAAAACTAATATATATATATATATATATATATTGCTGATAAAATAACAAATATTTTTATTTGATATGGAAAAAGAAATAAAGTTTTGATATTCAAAATTTTCGAAAATTCACCATGGTAAATTAAAATTAAAATTTCAACATTGATTTTTTAAATGATAGATTTTAAAAAGCAATTTATAAAAAGAATTTTAAGTCAAACATTTTATATATATATATATATATATATATATATACATATATAATGAATAATTTAATTCCTTTACAATACTCAGCAAATGAAAGAAATATTAAAATACCAACAATGAAATTTATATATATATATATAAGGTTTTGTTTCTGTTTTGAACGTTCTTGGGGTTATATACATATTACGCTATTTTGAGACAGTTTTTAAACTATGTATGCTATTTGGTTCATTTATATGACATTAGAACTTTCTGTGTGTAACATATACAGGGTGTTAACAGAGTTCCCACTGTCTCTTCTTTATTTCAGGGCTCAACCACCACTATTATATGAAAATAAATTTCTTTATAAATATAGAGGCTTATGAAACTTTTTTATATAAAATTGCTGGTATACAAATTCCGTAGGAACCCTGGTTAAGTAATTGAACTTCCGTTTTAAGTAACATTCTGTAGAGAAAATTTCCCCACAAAAAAAAGTGATTTAAAAAAAAAAAGCGGATACAAACTATGCTCCGGAGTAAATTTTAAAAGTTTACAACTCTACTTTAGCCGTATTTTGTATGGTATATTATGTATGATGAGTTTCTTAAATCAAACGTTTAAATAATTGTTTACCAAGTGTAATTAAAATTTAACTCTTCAAATTTAACTCCAGACTTTCTTTATTATAAAAACTTATTTTAAATTTCTTTAAGTCTTTATTTTTGTGAATTGAGTCATTTTCACCTTCCTATAAAAACATAATTACTAAGTCTTCTCTGATTTATGCGAACACGAGAAATTTTTCTGCAACAAATTTTACTTTGTTTAATCATAGAAAAATAATATGAATGATTTCTATTAAAAAGTAGTGGCGATAAATCTGATTTAAAAATACAAATATTCGAAAGTGTGTACACAAAGATTATAAAATTTACCAAGAGATTTTTTTTTTTTAAGATATTAGTATAAATGGATCAAATCAATTTTTTTTCTTTCCTTCGGTGTATTTCTTTCAAAATATTTAAAATATTTCTCTCAAATTCTTTTTAAATACCTTTTAAATTTATTTATTTATTTTAAATAATTTACTCCAGAATCTGAAAATGTCCCATTCACAATCATCTTAAAATGTCATCAAAATTTTCGTCATAAAACATAGCTGCCAACCCTTCTAATTTTTAAATCAGATTTATCAGCACTAATTTTATAAAGGAATCTGTTACATATATTTTCGACGATTAAATATTATACTGAAAACATTTCTAAAAACTTTCTGGTTTGAGGTCTCCCTTGAAAAACATGAGACTTGGCACCTATGATAAAACTTTGTTATCACTTGATTTCAAAATATGTTTTCAAATATTCGGTCTCTAAAAATTAACGTATGAAATATATTTTTTAAACATGATTTCCATAATTCTTTGTCCATATTCGGTATAGGAGTTTCTAAGTGTTTATAGAAATTTCCGAAAGTTTATTAGAAAACGCTGTGAAATAATACCGTTCTTTTTATAATGATATTTTTAAAATATTACATTAAAATTTATTTCTTATCGAATATTTCATATAATGAATTTAAAAATTTTAAATGTCTTTTAGTAATTACAATCATCCTGCAATATATTAAAACTTTAACGTCATAAAACTCTGTTATCTTTCAATTTCACAGTACATATTAAAGGTTTTTGTTAGACATTTAATTTAAATTAATTAATAAAAAATAATTTAATTTAATAATTAAATATGTATTTAAATCATAAAAAAAGGAGATTTACAAAATATGCTACAGTTTAAAGTGAAATGAAATACATCTAAATATTTGTGTGGAAAGGCAAAGAATAAAAATCTTTGTAAGAAAACACAATAAATTGCAAAAAAAAAAAGAAAAAAAAATCGCAGCAGTTGTTTCGGATCGAAATAATTAAACAAGACTCTTCATCAAGCGAAAAAGGTAGGCACACGAGCAACTTGAAACTTTGGTTTTTTCCATTATATTTAAAAGAGTTCATTAACATTAGAGACTTTAAACAATTGCTTTATTGCAAATTTTATGATTGTCACACATATTTATAATTTAAAAAATTCAAATGATGAAAGTTTTTTTTTTTTTTGTCTGTTAAATTTTTGATTGATTTTATATATATGTATATATATATATATATATATATAACTCAGCTTTTTATGCACTCTTAAAACTTGAAATGTATTATTTTTAAAATGCATTTCTCAATTCAGGACCATTTTCCAAATGCCAACAATTTTGTTATCTTTTGAGAACATATTATCACTCGAATTCACAGAATGTTTTAAAAGATTCAGATTCGAGGAAGATGACTTATAAAATATGATATTTTATTTGAAAGTGGTTTTTGGGAACTGTCATAGAAGTACTTGAAACCACACCCAGTTTATTATGTAAATGCAGCTGCACGAAAAAAAAATTAGATAACAAACGTGCGGGGTCGTAGATCAAGGTCCCTTTTTTCTCTGCTTTCGAGTTTTGAAATATCTCCTCCCACGTTGGAAATATCTAGATTTCTCTTATTTTTTAATGCTGTTTACATTTTTCTTCGCTTTTAGAAGTTCAAAATGATGTCATCTTTGCTGTAATTTTAAACTAACGACTTTGGGAAATGTTCAACAATTAACAATTCTCCTGAATATCGGAATAAGTTGTCTATAATAAAAATGTATTTATAAGTATTATTCTGACGACACTACGAACATTTTAATTTATTCCGGAGGATTGATAGTACCCACCCTTTTTTCACACCACTTTATTTGCAGTGAAATTTTCTTTTGTATGTAATTACGATTAAACAAGAAGAAAAATATCCTTCAAGAAAAGAGGTGCGAAAAAAGGGCAGGTACTGATAATGCTCCGGAATAAGTTAAAATATTGGCATATATGAATTACCTTTTTATTTTTTTTTATTTATTTTTTTTTTTTTTTTTTTTTTATGATTCACCTTTTTTAATTTGCTGCTGAAAAGAAATGAATTATACTAAAACTTATTTTTTCTGGGGCGTTTTTTGTACCCACCCTTTATTAAATAGGAAAAAAAATACTCCAAATAAAAAAAAAAGTGGTGACATTAAGAAAAGAATCAAATCGTTTAATGATTTAGTAGTAGTAGCAGAGTTTCCAACTTTAATAAGTTATTTGGGAGGTTTGTTAGTCCCGCCCTTTTTATACTAGCTCTTTTGAAAAATTATTTTCTTCTTATTTAAACACTGTCACGTATTGTTCAGCAATATTCTACAAAAATTCTGGTGCGAAAATAAGGCAAGGCTAAAACTGCTCCGGAAAAAATTATAAAACTGGGCAACTTTGGTAGTAGTATCGCAGCTATTTTAACACATCGCAAGAAATGACAATTGTCGTCTTATGAAAAAATAAGGTCTAGCTTTAGTCCTTCCTCTAAACCAATACATTACTTTAAAAAGGCATTTTGCGTATTCATGTTTAACACTTTAAGAGCCGTAAGTATATCTATACGCCAAAGGCATTTATTGCATCGGTTCAGAGAATAAAATTTAAATAATTATTAAATTTCAGTTTGTTAAACAGAAAAACTTAAGTTTGTTAAAGAAAAATATTAGCCGGGCAAAAGTGCTTGTCTAATAACAACGCTCAGATTCGATGTTTTCAAACTAAATTGGCCTTAAAGAATCTTGACTTCGGAATGAAAAGATAAAAACAGTTTTTATTTCGTAGACAAAATAGCTGAACATCAGAATTCATCTGTATAGCGGCTCCATAAAAATATAATAACCACAACAGTACATTCTGTTCGGGGGCTGCAAGGAATGAGAGAGAGAGAGAGAGAGAGAGCGACGCTGAATTATGTAATCCTAATCCAGTATTAAGAGACGTTCACATGACGGAGACCAGTGAGAGATTAACTAAAGTTTTAGACAAAATCAAAAATCACGAACATGTTGGCATACAATTTTTCGCCACAAAGAGCACCCCAAAAACGGTTTCTTTAGATCCGTTGTACATTCATTAAGTTAATAATTTTGAATACTGCGAGCAGGTTTTCCATGTTATATTAACCCCGGTATGTCGCCGAACTTTAGATATAAGAAATGAAAAATCACAAACGGCACATATTTAAGAAAGTAATATAATTAATTCTTTTTCAGAGCTGCCAACCTAATCCGGCAAATTGTTAGTACCGCCCCTTTTTCTACACGAGTCATTTCTTAGAGTTTTTTCCTTCTTAATTCATCGCAAATATATTTGAAGAAAATTACTTTAAAAATTAAGTGGTGTAGAAAAAAGGGCGGTACTAACAATTTGCCGGATTAGGTTGGCAGCTCTGCTTTTTCAAGGATAATTTTGAGAAACTGATCAAAAGTACGTTAGCTATTAGACTTTGATTTACGCAGAACATAAGGAGCCATGTGGGTGGTGTTCTTTTAAAACCGAAACGATATAATGGGATTTTGCTTGCAGTAAAATTTTCTTTCCACTTATTTTTTATTTTATTTTATTCATGGGGAAAGAATTCAGTGGTTAATTATAGACTATTATTGAATACACGAGTACATTATTATATAAAACGTTAAAATAAATTTGAATTTAGTTAAATAGGAAAAAAGTTTTAAAATATGCTATTTCTACATCACATATTTTTGTGATGTAGAAATCACATTATACTCATTATATTTTATATACTCATTATATTTTAAACTCATTATGTTTTATTATATACTCATATATACGTGTGAAGTCGTGTACGAGCTCAAGCATGGATATTCGCATGTGGTTCTGAATCCACATTAAGCTGTAGGTCTTGGTCTAATGAGCCTTAATGTTAAAAAAACATATCCTAAGCATACTTGCCAACATCCTAATTAATATTCCGTAGTGTTGTTAGTCCCACCCATTTTCTCCCACCAGTAAATTTTAGGGTCATACTCTGCAAATGCAATTATGATTAAATAAGCAGAAAAATACTCTAAAAAGACACTGGTGTGAAAAAGAAGGCAGGGCTAACAATACTACGGAATGTTAATTAGTATGTTGGCAAGTACGTCCTAGAGCAGGGCTCGGTGCACTCACTATTTTGAATATCATTATTCCGATAAGCAAATATTTCTATTTTGGAGCATTGTTAATACCCACCTTTTTTTCACGTCACTTTTTTTGAAGAGTAATTTCCTTTTAATTTCATCGTAAATTAATATCACTGGAGTAATTTATTCTACAAAAAGTTAGGTGAACAAAGGGGAATCATCGTAATTTAATTTCATCATAATTTATTTCATCGTAATTTAATTTCACTGGAGAAATTTACTCTACAAAAAGTTAGGTGAACAAAGAGTAATGCTATAATAATGTTCCGGACTAAATTAGATATACTGGCATATTTGATATATTTTACAGGGCATTTAGTGGTCTTTTAATTGATTACACACACCCCTTAAAAAAAAAAAAAAAAAAAAAAAAAGTAAAATTTAATATTTGTTTTTATCGAACTAACTATAGCTGTATTTTTCTATTAAAAAAAAATGTGGTATTAAATTAAGGCCGCTAAATAATTTGTACTTATATAATGCAATCTCCGTCTTATTCAGTCAGAAAAGTACCTTAATTTCCTACGTATGAGCCGCATGTCAAATAAATCAGTTTAACGTCAGAAATTTTAATTAACATTTATAGTTATATTTATATCAAGCACAGAAATACTATAATTTATTAAATAAAATTTGTAGTGTAAAATGAGTGTGTGTGGCCTGCGGCTTATATGCGAGAAATTATCGTACTCCAAACGATTATTAAATATTTCTATTTTTAAAAGGTGGTATTCACAATAGTGACTGTTCTGAGACTTGCCATAGAGTATCAACAGCAAAAGCAAACCCTATATATATATATATATGACATGCAGAATAAGTTTTATTTTAAATTAATATAAGACATAATTCGAAAAAGCAGAAAAAAAAAATGCAATTAATTTCTCGAGCGTAAAAATGTTTTTATTTCAAACCTAAAAAATCTGTGTATAGAACACATATATTGAAAAATAGTTTGCAATGACCTAAAAAAATATTCATATGTGTTTTTTGTTGTTGTTGTTGTTGTTGTTGTTGTTGTTTTTAACAAAAATTACATTTATAAGATTTAAATGTAAAGCAATTCACGGCTGTTTCGTATTGATAAATGTTTAAATGGCATAAAGAATGATTACAGAATTATTTTCTAGGAATAATATTTTATACTTAAATAATATACTTATTTAAAAAAAAAAAAAATCTCATAATATTTCTTCGTCTTTTATTATTACAAAATTCATAATATTATTTATTCCTTAATTTTAAATACCATTCAGCCAATCTGTGCATTATATTACTAAAATAAATCAGATATTTCAGTGAAAAAAAAAATCGAATATATTCATGTACAAAGCTAACAACTGCTATTACATTTCATTTTCAGAAATCCTAAATTTACTGTACATTAAATCTGGTCACGTTTTATACTTAGATGATATTAAGAATGTGAAGCTATTTCATATTTTAGCAAAGTATACGTTTTACTTCTAAAAACATAAATGGATTAGAGACGAAAGATGGGCCTCGGAAATTCAATTTTAAGGAAGGAATTTCGCAGTGCCTTTCATGAAATTAAATACGTTGCAAGAGCGTCTCGCGAGATTAGCTTAAATTACTGCTGTATTTACGCAGGAGGAAAGATAACCTAACTTTTGGTTGAAAAGAAGTAGAAATTGTGAAATATACACGTTGTTTTTAAGACAAAGTATTAATCATTGTATTGTGAATATACAAAAAAGTTAATTTTAATAAACGTTATTTTTATAATTCTTATTTTAAGTATGATAATTAAGTGCTATTAAATTTATTAAATTAAATCTTAAAACGAAAGTAGTAAATGGAAGTAGCTATTAAAGTATAGATTAAAACACTTTAAGATGATCACTACAAAACGTTATAGGCAAAATATCTTGACAAGTATTTTACATTACTTAAAAAAAAAAAAAAGAAAGAAAGAGTTTTTTTTTTTTTTTTTTTTTTTTTTTAATTAATATTATTTCCTTATTTATTTATTATTTATTTATTGTTTTAAATAACCAAGGTTGGTACTTGCTCGCCTATCTTCTCCGACTCTTGTGAGATAAAAAAGGCGAACTAATTACTAAAAGTGTATTCTTATACACGAATACTATAATTCTATACTTATAGATTATATATATTCATTTAACTATGCATTATTAAAATTATAATTTATATATATATATATCATTTTTTTTCTTTTTCCCTGTTCTTTATGTGATATATCATTTCTTCATATGCAATGTTTGAAAAGATTATATATATTTTATATAGGCATATATATATTATATATTAATATAGACGTATGTATACATCTTATATATATTTGTCTATAAGAATATACTTATAAAATTCTTATAGACGAATTACTATATTTTTATAGTACTTTGTACCTTAATTGATCGTGGAAACGCATGGTTGCCCACATTTTCGTTCTATATTTTTTTTTTATATAACTACCACTATTTTCTAATAGAATTAGTAGAAAGAGGTTAACAAACATTTATATGAAGTTTGTTGTAATGCATCTCCTGGGAAAGCCAGAAAAGGCGACAACTATGGAAACATATTATAGAAGTTTACTATAAAATATATTCTGGTTCAGGAAAATACAAACCGCAGCAACCCTAATATCTCTTCGGATGAAATGCCTGTCTGTCTCTTAGATAATAAGATTGAAATTAAATGACAGTCTGAACTATTCTCCCATGAAAGTAAACATTTATATAAATCTAACCTTGTCTAGTAATATCTAGACAAAGCCACAAAGGACATTTTTATGCCAATAAAAATTAGCTTTTTCTAGTAAATATCGAGAGTCGCTCCTAACGTAATTTCCCGCTTTTAATCTGCAGGTCCGAGAAATCAGTTTTACACTAGAAATTTTTATTAACAGTAACAAAATTTTTACGTAAAGAAAATAAAGCGTGCAAATATAATTTCGAATCATGCTTACCAGAATTTTATGGTAAAATTATATATATCCTAATGATGCAATGATAAATACAGTTAGTTTTTTAAATCGTTAATTCAGATTTTTTATTTTCAAAACTGTGTTATAATAAGCGTCTAAGTTTGACTTCTCTCCGAAAATTAACGCTGGAATGAAATAATTAAGAAATAACTCAAGAGTTTGTTAATAGTCTACCAAGCCCTAATTTAATTTCAAGTAAATCGATCAGTCACATTTATTGGAAAGTGATAAAAATTCAGTTAATCGGAGTCGCTGACAGTTAATGAATGCTGTGAGAAAATTAATTTAATTTAGTCTCTGTTATTAAAACTTGATACGTGTGATTAAGTCAGAGTTATTATTACCAGCTGATGTAAAAATCAATTGTATCGGTATTAAAATTATCGGGATGAGGATAATATTGTGGAGTTACAAGTTTGAAATGTTATTTCTTATAAGGGAAAACTTTTTAAACGAAAAAGAAACAATCTTTGTTAATTAAAGAAAGATAAAGGGAATATATGGGCATACTGACAGACAAACTTTTAAAATTTCTAAATGACTTACTTTGATTAAAGTAACTTTATTTTAGTATATCTGCTATAAATCTACATACATAATATTATTAACTGTAGGAAGTTTACTAACTCAGAAATTTATTACTCAAGAAACACTAAAATCTTTAATAGACGCAGTTAAAACAAAATGGTGAAAATTTCAGCTTGAAGCTTGTATTATGGTTTTATTTTATATTTAAAAGTATTTTTGAAAGGTTGTATTGCATTTAAGAACATATTTGCATTATTAAATTTAAATATAACATTATCAAGGTTCTTAAAAAATTTCATATATTTGAAAGAGTTTTAATGGGAATATTTTTGCGTTTTTAATTTATATTGCTTAGAAAATTTGTTTTTATTTTGAATGCATTAAAATAAATATTATAATTAGTACTAAATTTCCAAATTTAACAGGGATGATAGAGTTCCGCTTTTTTTGCCACCTGTATATTCCTACAAAAAATTCTAACCTATTACTCACGAAAATGACTAAAAATATATGATAAAAATTTCTGTATAGAAATTCTGCTGGCAGAAAAGCGGAATTCGTTCATACCTAATTTAAAGAGATAACCATTCTTAGAGAAGCACGTGCTTCTATGTAACATGCTTCACGTACATGCCGGCAGACCTCTTTAAATCTACCAAAACATGTTATAGAAAGTAAATAATTTTACCTTATGCAGTACAATATTTTCTGTATATGCACTAAAGAAAATATCCTAAATAGTTTTAATTTTTCATATTTAATGAATCCCATTTCGTAGCACTAGTGCGACGCAAACTCAATCTACATCTACCTCGGCACTGTTAAAAATAATAGCCCAATAGAAAAGATGCAATTTAGCTGCAACCAACATTTTAAGAAATTTGGTGCTACATGTTTCACCATTTTAATAGTGCTATTAGAACTGAACAGAAAGCACCAGGGAAATCATCGGAAGGTTGATGTAGATCGTGGTGCTTTATGTTCAAATAGCACTACTAAAATGGTGAAACATATAGAACGATAACCAACATTATTGATAACCATATATAACCATAAGAACCATATAGATAACCATATAAACATATATCGATAACCAACATTTTAAGAAATTTGGTGTTATATGTTTCACCATTTCAGTAGTGCTATTTGAACAGAAAGCACCAAGGAAATCATCGGAAGGTTGATGGAGATCGTGGTGCTTTCTGTTCAAATAGCACTACTAAAAAGGTGAAACATGTAGCACCAAATTTCTTAAAATGTTGGTTGCAGCTAAATTCTTCTTATTCGCACCTTTTCTAGGGTGAAACATTGAAATATTATTTTTAACAGTGTGAATATTTATGGCTTGAAAAGCACATAACAAAAACATCTTTAAATCTATTATAGCTTGCCACTATACATACATATATATATATATATATATATATATATATAGTATATATTACATTAAAATGTGTCATATTTATTTTAAAACTAAATTTCCATTTAAAAAAATAGTTTTAATACGCAGTCAATTATTTTTGTACCACATTAATATCTTCAAAGCTTCGACACTTTCATCTTTTGATAACTTTAAAAGTTTTTAATAACACACTGAAAAGTGTTATGGAACAAAGCCGATTAGAACATGCTTACGAAAACATACGTTAAATACTTTTTGCTTAAAATGAATGAAAGAAGCGTTAAATTATTTATGTACACTACATTATAAAACTAAAATTTGCAAGCATAAAAAGTAAAAAGATTCTTTTACATAAAAAATAAGATTGACTTATCTAAATAAATAAAAATAAAGATAACCAAATAAAAAAAACTGCATCTACCGAAGAATCCTTGAAATATTTTCTCTGTCAAAATGTTCCGGAGATTTTCGCGATGTAATGTAGTTTCTTTTAAACAGGGTACTTCCTTCAGAGTTCACCGAGACTATTTTTTGGATAATTTTTTCCTAGTATTTTGCTTATACTTTATCTGATAAGAAAGTAAAGAATACCTTTTTATGTATTTTTTATTTCAACAGCAAAGCCATGGATTTGCTTCTTTTTTGCATCAATACTTGAGTAAATGGAAATACTTCTTGATACACCTTCCTCAAAGTGTAATATGAAATCCTCTCTTGATATCGCTTAATTTATTTGCGTAATTTTTGCTTTTATCATCAAGAAACAAATATCCTTTTCTAAAGAATTTTTTTTCTAGTAAATATACTTTGAGATACGTTTTCTCTTAATCTATAAAGGGATTTTTTTTTCATAGTCTTTATCTCGAATACATAAAGATATGGTAATAATAATAATAAAAATAATTAAATAGATTTAATACTTTTTACGCCTATGATACACGAATAGAATGATCAAAACTTATCAAAAAATATCAAAAGTTATGATGTTTTCTCCAGATTCCAAACTCGAAAATAAATAATAAAATAAAATAAAAATATAATAAATAAATAAAAGATACAATTAACACATTTATTTCAGTTTTAAAAACACTCTTATCCAATAAAATAATAATAATAATAATAATAGAGATAAGAAAGATAAGAAATGCATGATTTATTTTCAAGTGAAAGAAAATGTTTAAGTTAAAGAAAGAAAAAACAAACACTAGCAAAATTTCTGCAAAACAAATACTACTGAATTTTTCAATTCAACCAATATTGCGAGAAATAGTCAACATTTTAATGTAATTTTATTTATAAGCGTATGCAGTAATTTATTCAAATTTTCAAGCTTTGTTACGCACGATCATATATTTATTTATTTTTATTATTTTTCTTTTGTAAAAAAAAAAAAAAAATAAAGTGAATGTTTTAGATTTCAATTTTTAAAAAGTAATTTGTTATCATTATTATATAACGAAACAGTGTGATTTCCCTGACAAACGAAATTTATTTTAAATAATCTGGTGTGTCACGCACACGACTTTCTCTTACCCTGAAATTTAATACTATAAATACAGGTTGGAGATTAAGAGGTAAGATAACGATGTTATGTAAACCTATGTTAAACAATTCAAATTAGGCTTCGGGAGAGTTTTATATGATAATTAGTTCTGTGTGAGGGGGGCTACCACCCCCTCAACCCCCCGTTTCATTAATGCACCTACATTTATATAGAATTTAATTCGGTTAATTCGTTTAAATAATTCTGTTTTTAAAAAATAATTTATTAAAATTATTGTTTAAAAAAAATTATCTTTTATGATAATGCAGACGATTTCCATATTAGAGAAGTAGTATAACACCAAATATCCAAAAAAAGTCAAATTTATTCTCAATATAAAAAAAAAAAAAAAAAAAAAAAAAAATCGTTAAAAGTAAAAAAAAATCGCTAACTTTGTTATAAATTATCGCAG
Source organism: Salticus scenicus (assembly GCA_963930645.1). Taxonomy (NCBI): domain Eukaryota; kingdom Metazoa; phylum Arthropoda; class Arachnida; order Araneae; family Salticidae; genus Salticus; species Salticus scenicus. The sequence goes on from OZ005651.1 coordinate 241,409,269, forward strand.
ATCGATGGTTCAACCATTCGTTTTAAAGATATTGGCGAGTTCTTTTGAAAGATACCCATCATGAAAATTTACTCCCCTCGAGGAGGGACTTCCCCCCCCAGGGGGGAGGGGAGGCTCCTACGTACACAAAAAAAAAATTTCCCAGTTGACTATCTCTATTACAAAAAATATATATTCTTTTCATTTAATTTAGTGCAGTCTATAGACATTAAACTCTACTTACCTGCAATTTCCCCCATAGACGTAATGTAGTAGAATTCTCTTGATTGTCCCTGTACACGAACCATTTGCTTTATCTTAACAAAAAGCTTACTGTAGCATCCCTATATGATACACATTTAGAATACCAAGTTTGGAATGTCTGCTACTATTTGTTCTTGCGATATGCTGATAACAGACAGACACACAGACATACACACAGATCATTTGCTAAAAGCATGATTTTTGTATTCAGGGGACCTCAGAACATGTAAATATAACAAAAACTCGCGTTCGAAAATTTGTCCCAAAAACAGTACTTTCTCTATTTTATGGGTAAGAGAAAGTAAATAATCTTGTGTGTCACTCACACGACTTTCTCTTACCCTGAAATTTAATACCATAAATACAGGTTGCAGATTAATTGGTAAGATAACGAGTACCGTTATGTAAACCTATGTTAAACAATTCATATTAGGCTTCTGAAGAGTTTTATATGATAATTAGTTCTGTGTGAGGGGGGCTACCACCCCCTCAACCCCCCGTTCCATTAATGCACCTACATGTATATAATTCGGTTATTAAAATTTTAAAAAATAATTTATTAAAATTATTATTTAAAAAAATTATCTTTTATGATAAGGCAGACGACTTCCATGTTAGAGAAGTAGTATAACACCAAATATCCAAAAAAAGTCCATTTTATTCTCAAAATTAAAAAAAAATAAATAAAAAAAGTACGATTTTTTTCTAAGTTTTTTCAACTTTGTTATAAATTATCACAGATCGATGGTTCAACCATTCGTTTTAAAGGTATTGGCGAGCTCTATTGAAAGATACCCATCATGAAAATTTACTCCCCTCGAGGGGGAGGGGGGAAGGCGAGGCTCCTACATACACAAAAAAAAATTTCCCAGTTAACTATCTCTATTACAAAATATATATATTCGTTTCATTTGGTTTAGTGCACTCTATAGACGTTAAACTCTACTTTCCTGCAATTTCCCCCATAGATGTAATGTATTAGAATTCTCTTGATTGTCCCTGTACACGAACCATTTGCTTGATCTTAACGAAAAGCTTACTGTAGCATCCCTATATGATACACATTTAGAATACCAAGTTTGAACTTTCTGCCATAATTTGTTTTTGAGATATGCTGATAACAGACAGACACACAGACACACAGACACACAGACATACACACAGACCATTTGCTAAAAACATGATTTTCGTATTCAGGGCACCTCAAAACGTGTAAATATAACAAAATCTCGCGTTCGAAAATTTGACCCAAAAACAATACTTTCTCTACCTTATGGGTAAGAGAAAGTAAAAATAACCATATTAGTAATTTAATACATAAATCTAAAAATCATGATGATATTAGTTAATGAAAGAATAAAGAATAAACATGGTAAGTATAGAGTTTACAATGATTTTACATACAAAGGACGTAAACAAGACGTTTTAAAGTCTTAATAAAAAGATATAAATCAGAAACACGTGTACTTTTTAAGCACACATAATATAATATTCTCAAAATTGGCCCAAAGAAAAGATTTGGCACGCCATTAAATACTTTTAAAAGAGGAGTTTAAATTGGTTTAAAGTACGCAGAAGAGAGTATAATATGCCCTTTGCATAAATTATTAAAAATAAACATAAGGAAAGAACACAAACATAATAAATATAAAATATTTTAAACTTAGAAATCAATTAACCTCGAGTGAATATTTTGCAAAGATTTTCTATACAAAGAACGGAAACGACATGTTTTAAAAGTTTAGTAGAAACCCAGAAATCAGAAGTACGCGTGCTTTTTATGTATGTGTCATACAATACTCTCTAAAATTGTTCTGAAGAAAGAAAATGGCAAATCTTTATAAACATCTTGAAAACAGTAGTTTATAAATGTGTAATATCCGAATAGCTGTCAATATTTTAATTTATTCCGGAGTAATTTTAGCTCCGCCTCTAATTCGTACCACTTATTTTTTAAAGGTAATTTTTTCTTATTTTATCGAAGAGAATTTTTCTATAAATAAAGTGGTGTGAAATAAAGGGGGGGGGGCTAAAAGTACTCCGGAATAAATTAAAATACTGGCAGTTATGCATCCGTGGAAGAGAGTGTGTAATAGCTTCGTTAGACCTCGCATATAAATCGTTAAAAGTAGATATATATAGATATATAAATGAACACAAATAAAATAAAAAACTGAAAACTTAGTATTCATTTAACCTCGAATAAGTGCATAAAAGTTTCCGTTAAGAAATAACTTTAAAATAATAATAATAATAATAATAATTTGACACAGATGGATCTAGATAATTGCTCTGAAACTCGCGAATTAGTCGCTATAGTTAAATTCTGGGAATAATTTCCCATATGAGGTACACATTTATTCATATTATAATTGTATGCCTTACACTAGAACAGAGCACTACTAAATGACATGTTTTGATGAAGTACCATGAAATAAGGTCTGCAATAAGACCCATTTGCTTAAATAACTATATCTTTTGATCTTCGATTCGTATTTCAATAAAATAATGACTAAGTATATTTGATTGATTGGACAAAAAGATTGTTTTTGTCACTATTATTATGCCTACTGTTATTCTCTCTCCTTATTAAAATAAAATGGCAAAAAAGTTTTTAAGCGTCTGCAGATGTTTTAATATGGGTATAATAGTAAATGCACATTCAATTTTCTTTAGTTTTTAATTACATTGAGGGACAATTTTATGGGGTTATTAAAGTTAGTTGCTACGCTTGTCATAATAAAAAAAAAAAAAAAAAAAAAAAAAAAAAATGGTAGTAGAAAGATTTAACACTGAGGTTACTTTCATTTAATTACTATAACCTTGGAGAGGGCACATTCATCTTCAAAGTGACTTTTAAAATATTTTCTTGGCAAAGAGTTAGTGAGTGTTACCAAAAACGCGATATTAAAATAAGTTCACACTTACAGAAATTTTTAAATTTCGAAAAATGTTAAACGTGAATTATATACTAAATGAAGTTTATATCGAATTCAATATCGTGCTGTTTATAAATATAATATAGGCTAATAGTTCTTTAGTAAGTACGCTCTGAAAATTTAGGAAAATTATACGAGAGAAAATACGACAAAAATTTAAATATATAAATCTGTAAGATTTCATAAAAAAAAAAAAAAAAAAAAAAAAAAAAAACATAGAAGGATATATAGATGTATCAATAAAAAATAGATGAAAGTTAGAATAAATGTCGTGCACAAAAAGTCCGAAAAAATAAGCGGTTAAAGTTAAAAATAAAACATTTTTAATCCCAAAATCAATACATTTAAAGCATAAACTGCGCGAATTGTTTGTCAATAGAGCAATATTAAAAACTAGTAGATTATTATTATAAGCACTTATTTATTGATATTTACAAAGATTTTCATGAATTTAAAAAAATTACATGCCTGCCAACATCCTAATTATACAGATCTGCGATGATTTTTTTTTCTTTAAGGTGATGTGTTTCAGGATGCTGATTAAGGAAAATGTATTCAAAAATTTCCATCCCGTACAGTTTTGACACAAATGAGTTTTTTTTTTAAGCTTAAACCTCCACTTTTTTAACTCCAACCTAAGTTACTTCCCGGAAATTCTGGGTGATGTGAGTGAAGAACAAAGATAGTTATTTCATCAAGACATCAAAGAAACGTAGAAGGGGTATCAGAGACGACAGAGAGTTAACATCATAACATATTACTGGTGGATGCTGCATAGAAACCCCCCCCTCCCCCCTTAAGGCCATCAAGCCGTGCACAAGAGAAAAACCTTTAAAAGGGATCTTCTACGTAAAGAAACACATTTAAAAGATAATGATAGCCTATTTTAACACATTTTATATATAAATAATTTCGAATTTGTTTGGAATTTGTGTGAAATTTTCCGATATTTATCCTTACTTTGCGAAAAAACCTTACATGATAGGAACAAAAGACAAGCATTTCTGAATTCAGCGTATCAAAACACATTAGAGCTACCCGACGAAGTGAAAAAAAATTGAAAAGTATAATTTTGCAGGCATGTGTTATGAATCGGAAGATTTATAGTACACGCCCCTTTTTCCACACCACTTTATTTTTAGAGTAATTATCTGCTAATGTAGTTACAATTAAATAAGTATAAAATTAATCTGATAAAAGATTGGCGTGAAAAAAAAAAAAAAGGTGAGTGCTAAAATTTTTCCGATTATTAATGAAATGGTTTGCAGGCATGGAAATTAGGGTATAGCTGCAATAACTAAATGCATACTTGCCAACCTAAGCCGGAAGATTGTTAGTTTCCCCCCTCCCCCTCTTCTACACCACTTAATTTTTAGAGTAATTCTCTTCAAATACACTATTTACGATTAAATAAAAAGAAAAGTACTCTTAAAAAAAAAAAAAAAAAAAAAAAAAAAACTGGTGGGGAAAAATTAGGCGGAAAGGGGCGGGACTAACAATCTTCCGGGTTAGTTAAATAGAATATTAGCCGGACGAAATTCCTTGTCTAATAACAACGATCAGGTTCGATGCTTTTAAACTTAATTGGCCGTAAAGAATCTTGACTTCGGAATGAAGAATTAAAAACAGTTTTTATTTAGTAGACAAAATAGCTGAACATCAGAAAAAATCTGCATTGTGGCTCCTTAAAAATATAATAACCGAAACAGTACATTCTGTTTGGGGACTTCAAAGCATCAGAGAGAGAGAGAGAGAGAGCGACGCAGAATTATGTAATCCTAATCCAGTATTAAGAGACGTTCACATGACGGAGATCAGTGAGAGAGTAACTAAAGTTTTAGCCAAAATCAAAAATCCCGATCATGTTGGCATACAATTTTTCACCGCAAAGAGCACCCCAAAAACGGTTTATTTAGATCCGTTGTATATTCATTAAGTTAATAATTTTTAATACTGCGAGCAGGTTTGTCATGTTGTATTAACCCTAGTATGTCGCCAAACTTTAGATATGAGAAAAGAAAAACCACAAACGGCAGATGTTTAAGAAAGTAATATAATTAATTCTTTTTGAAAGATAATTTTGAGAAACTGATCAAAAGGACGTCATTTATTAGACTTTCATTTACGCAGAACATAAGAAGCCATGTGGTATTCTCATACTTGCCAATATCCTAATTAATATTCCGTAGTGTTCTTAGTACCGCCCTTTTATTCACATCAGTAAATTTTTAGAGTAATATCATAGCCTCCTAAACTAGATGCCTGTCGCATAGCTCGGAAACTTAGCAACAGTTGAAGCGGTATACAGCGCCACCTGGTACAGATTGCATTACTTTTTTATTCAACAGCCGCCAAAAATTTTTAAGTGGGATATAATATACATAAAAGGCGAATAGAATCGAAGAAACGTCGATTATATACATATATATCATATATCACTTCTTAAAATTATTAGTGACAATTGAATAAAAAAGTCGCACAATCTGTACCAGGTGGCGCTGTCTACCGTTTCAACTGTTGCCCAGTTTCCGAGCCACGTGACAGGCATCTAGTTTAGGAGGCTACGGTAATATTCTCCAAAAGCAATCACCATAAAATGAAAAGAAAAATGCTAGAAAGATACTGGTGTGAAAAAGAAGACGGGGCTAACAATACTATGGAATATTAATTAGTATGTTAGCAAGTATGTATTCTTTTAAAACCGAAATGATGTAATGGGATTTTGCTTACAGCAAAATTTTCTTTTCCACATATTTTTTATTTTAGTTTATTGATGGAGAAATAATTCATCGGTTAATTAAAGACTATTATTGAATACACGAGTACATTATTATATAAAACGTTAAAATAAATTTGAATTTAGTTAAATAGGAAAAAAGTTTAAAAAGTTTAAAAAGTTTGTTATTTCTACATCACAAACTCGGCATTTGGGTACTGAAGGCCAGATCTCTAACTATTCTGTCACGAGATAGGGCATTCTATGATAATTTACGTTAGGGACATTCTATAACTGGAATGGGGCTTTCTATGAATTACATTCTATGATAATTTACGTTGCATTTGGACAAACATTTTTGTATTCAGCACCTCAGTGTAAACCATATTATTATATAAAATGTATAATAAGTATTTCTTACAATAATAATCAAAATCAAAATTTTAAAAAATTAATAATAAAAATAACTTTTTTTTTTAATTATTTTTTTAATAAATTCTAAGAAATAAATTTAACGCAAAATTTGTATGATTACAATGCAAAAAATTAAATAAATAAAACTAATTAATTAAATATTAAAAATATAATGTAAGTTTCTGTGGAATACCGCTATATCATTCAGCATATATTTTTATAAAAGTAAGCATATACACCTTTATGGTTTATACATCTGTAGTATTTTTTCAAGCCACATTTTTATTTTCATGCCAAAACAAATTTTCAGAAAAAGATATGTAGCGTAAAACTTGTATTAAAAAAATTAAAGTTTTCTTTCTTTCTTTCTTTCTTTATTTATTTATTTTGCAAAATTTTTAGAATTATTTCAACAGAGAAAATTTCAATGACATCTTCAGTATCATGATAAATTTTTAGCAATTCAAAGAATTTTCGTTAAAGTTCATGTTTAAATAAGCAAAGAACAAAGGGCAGAAAACTCATTAGCTTTATTTATGCTGAAATGTGTTTCCAAATAACGAATCTTATTACAATAGCAATTCTCTTTGCTATTATTTTCTTCAAAAGTATGGTTGATAACTATAATACGCAACGTATGCTTTTTTTATAATCCAGAATAAAATTCTGCATTATTATGTATGTAGATAAATACAATTTCGCGTGCAGCGAAAACAGCTCACTAGAAAATCATATTAATCATTTTCAATATCATTAAAAGAAAAAAAAAAACAGCAAACCAAACAAAATGACATAAAAAACTTAATATTTTAATGGATAGTCTGCAATAAAATAAGATAGCAATAAAAAATGTTATTTCTCGACCACACATATTAGTAGAAGAACGGGAGAAAATAAAGGCAGAAATAATATTAAAACACACACGTTTTTACTCGCTTTTGCGTTCCTTTTTAAATAAAAAAATGTGTTTTCATCTCTTTGAATGACACAAGATTGATAGTGCTTCATATCTGAGAAAGAGAAAAAAAAAAAAAAGAGTAAAAATAGAAGAATGTTTGCCGTAAATATAATTTAGATGTGCATGTGGCAAGTATGAAATGAGAGCCTGTTTGAAATGTATAGAGTAGCTTTTCCCAGGGGAATCAGGTCGGTGATTCTAGAAAGATTTTTATAAAAAGGATTTCCGTTGACTTCGCAAAGTGTTAGAACGCTCAAACTATTTCTAGATTCGGTAGGAAAGTATAGTTCTGAATTTATCTACGCATCGAAACTGGCCAAATATTTTCCTAAGCATAGCGATTATATTTATAGAGCATAGAAGATGGATGTACAAAGTTAGACATCGACGATCTACTATTAGGGGAAGCTGCGTAATATGACAAAGACCGATGAAATGCCAAAACTTAGTCTGCAGAAGATTAAGACTGAGATTATGGATTGAATATCTAGACGTCTATGACAACGTCGATTTGAGGGAACTTAATAAACGAAAATATTAAAAATACTATATGAAAATTGTCAAGAATGTTTGAATAATGTATATCCGATAAACTATTTTTTGTCATTCTGACGCGTTATATATTTCATAAAGACAATTTTTTTAGAGAGATTTTAATGTGACATTTATTATGTTTAGAAAAGAGATGATTAATCGTTTATCGCATCACCTCGTGTCAGAAAATGTTACTTCCTGTATAGTTTGCCAAAAAGTATTTACTCTTGGATACATTTTCTAAAATGGAAGATCATTCGAAGCGAAGGGATATTAGGAGAAAATTTATTTTTTGTATTAGAAGCATATGCATGTAGTATCGTTATTTATCACAAAAATTAATGATTTAGTACAAGTAATAATTTTCATTCTACAGTGTTATCAGTTGTTTTAGCAGAATTTTTTCCTAACATTCGTATTTATTCCGGAACGTTATTAGTACCCCCTTTTATTCACATCACTCTTTTTGTAAAGTGTGTTTTTCTTTAATCGGAATTACATATTGAAGAAAAATGTGGTGTAAATAAAAGGCAGATACTAACAATGCACCGAAATAAATTAGAAATATTAGCATACTTGCATTTTGAATTATTTCGGAGCATTGGTTGTGACCGCCCTTTTTCTAAACCACTTTTTGAAGAATAATTTTATTTTTATTTAACCCTTTAACGGTCCGTTTATTTGTAGTAATGGTATATTAAAATATTTTTGTTATTGAGAGTGATAATAGGAAAATGATTCCATTTAGCTTATTAGGTAAAATTAATTTGATTTTTAATGTTTTATAAGACCATGAGAAGTATATTTACCGCCAAATAAATTAATTTTAAATTAGAAAGGCGTGGGAAGCTACCTTTCCACGCCTACTGTTTATTCTAAGCACCTATTTTTCTGGTAAAATTACTTACTACGGCCTTATAAACAGAATTTCAGAAAAAAAAAAAAAAAGGAATCAAAACAGAGTGTGACCCTTGTTCTTTTATTTTGTTCCTTCATGTATTTTAGCAGAGTGAAAACGGCAGGCGTGGTAAAATTAGCTTACCACGCCTTCCCCATTTTAAAATTGATGACTTTGTAGTAGAATATTTACCACAGCCCGTTAAAGGGTTAATCGTAATAATGTATTGAAGAAAACTATTCTTAAAAAAAAAAAATGGTGTGGATAAAAAGGCGGTTACTAACAATACTCCGTAATAAATAAAAAATGTTGACATATCTGGTTTTAAGTCTGTCGAAATCTAAGAACTTAAAAATATGAACTCACAAGATAAGATGACTTTGAATGTGGCAATGTATTTTAAGTTTTTAGAAAATAAGTTTCTAACTTATATCATCGTTTTTCATTTCTAGTGAGATACTATACCTTTCGTGCATTGTATTGAATACGTAAACAAATATTAATCTATCTTAAGGTTTTTTATTTCTTAAGAAATTCATATGTAGGTATAATTACAAGACCGTCTGATAAGTATTTTTAATAAGTATTTCTGATAAGTATTATTTCGAAATAACACAGTTTTTATTTTTTACGAACATATTAATCGTATTAAAAGCGATATTGCTAGATCAGTTTTTAGCAGCGAATGATATATTTATAATAATGTATAGTCAATCATATATTCAGTTCTAAAAATCGTAGAGTAAAGCTATAAGCACAAAATTTTCTTGTTTATAAATTTCTGTACTCTTGTTCTTATTTAAATTTATTTTGGATCTATCATCATATTTATTAATTTTATTTATTTACTTCTTTATTTATATATTTTTTAAACGTATTAAACACGGCCACTGATAATTATCGTTGAGTGAAAGCAGATTTTATGGTTACTCTAAATGTGCAGTCAAGTTCCGGCCTTTTTTTTTTTTTTGAAGAAAGGAAGAAAATTCTTGTAATTTGACTATTAATATTTCTTTTATTATTGTTGTTGTTGTTTGGTATTCTGTATGCATTTCTATTCTGTATGGATTCTATAAGGATACAATATTAAAGATTATTTCTTCAAGCATGGCCCCACTGCATGGTTTATTTTTGGCTAGATGAAACAGATATTAAAATGTGAAAGGAAATATATTTTTTAGAAAGAAATTAATAGAAAATTAATAGAAAATTAATAATAGAATAATAAAAGTTACTTCATGTAATAAAATAGTTGCTTCATGTTACTTCACGTAATAAACTAGTTACTTCATATTACTTCATGGAGTTTCATGTGATAAAGTTAGTTCATTTAATAGAAAGTTACTTCATGCAATATTTTTAATTTTTTTTTTTTTTTCAATTAAACTAAACACCTGTTTTTTTTTTTTTTTTTTTTCTTCTTCCGTATTTTCCGCTGAAGCTCCTTCTTAATTAAAATCTTACGTGTTTAAATATTTTTTAAATGTCAGTTTGTATGCAGAGGTGTTAAAAATATCTTATCAAAATTATATGAAATTTTTTGCATTCTACAGTCTGTTAATGATTTATTTTTAATTTTAATTTTAACAGATTTTGCGTCATCTGAAAAAAAGAATTATATACAGATAAAAACGAAAACGTTAATCATAATTCTAGTGTAAAATTCATAAAATAGCGGCACAAATATTTCTAGGAAATGGTGTGTCATATTTCAAATTGGCATTTTTTTATCCAAAGTTACTTACTACCCATGTATTTTTTTTTTTTTTTTTAGGCATTTGGATTTCCCTTACGCAAAAAATTGAATTTTTAGTAGTAAATTAAAGCATTATTATAGAAGAGCTGCTAACTTTTTAATATATTCTGTAACATTTGTAGTATCCGCCTTTTTTTCACACCACATTCTTTGTACAGTGATTTTCTCCAATATGTAATTACAGCTGACTAAGACGAAAATTACTCTTCTAAAAAAAGGCGGCTACTAACAGTGTTACGAAATAAATTCGTAAAATTAGCAACTCCTTATAGCCAATAACATAATGATACAATGTTTAACTCTTATTTGAAATAAAATTATTTATCTGCAAATTTATTTTGAAGTTATTGGCTAATAGCTTGTATTGATAAATCAGTAGCATATTTTTTTGTTTTTTATTTAAAATATGGCTTACTATAGACAGTGTTTTCAAACATTCAACTGCGAAGTAAAAAACCGTTATAAGAATGAAGAAGAAATTTTTGTTGATAAGGTTTTTAGTCTTGCTAACTCCAAAGTTATAAGCAAGCGTTTATTTTTCTTTTGTCGTAGTTGAAGGGGGAGAGGTATAATCAAAGTTTACTTTTCAAATTATTAATTGTTTTAAAAATTGCCTCGTTAGTTAAAAGTATGGCACACAAATGATAACAATTTTCTAGCAGAAATAGCGTTATGAAGTAATCCTATCATATTTAATAGACAATAATATAATGATTACTTAAGTGCATAATGTTTTACTTTTAAAAATATTTTTATATGATTTACTGTGCTTCTTTTTTACCACTTTTATCCCATTATACTTTAATAAATATAATGATTTTCTAATCTATAGTAACCATTGCTGCCAAGTTCTCCGCTTGTTTAATACCACTATTTCTTTTTATATTTTTTGTTTGTTTGTTTGTTTGTGTGTTTCAAAACTTAAATGCTGCAATTAAATAAAACTACGTTAACTATTAATATATATATATACAAAAACTGGAAGATTTGGCAGCTATGAGTCACATATTTTAATATTTTTACTTTAACCATCCATTAATTATCCTATTTGCAATTGATTTTAAAGTTTTGAAATCTATTACAAATTTCTCATTAGACGGTACATTAAACGTAAAAGTACCTTATTGATAATTATCTTAATCCTAGTTTTTTTTTTTTTTTTTTTTTTTTTTTTTTTTTTTATCAAATATGTTAGCTATTATTACAAAAATAATTAAAACCTACCAATGTTCTTTTAAAATATTAAATTTTTACTCCATTAATTAACTAATTTTAAAAATCATCACCTAGAACTTAAAGTTTTACCATTTGATTGTAGAACTACGAATTTTACTTCTTAAGCCATAGTACTTTTAAAAAGACTAATCACTTAATGCCGTAATTAACAGTTAGGAGCGTTATAATGCTTATAAGATGATGTCCAGGATATTAAAAGCTTTAGTCAAACTGTGTTTTTTATTTAATTATTTCTTGTTAAATTGTCAGGTTTAATTTGTTTAAATAAAAGGGAAGTAAACTAATGTAGTTACAAATCTGATAAACTAAAATACTCTGAATAGTGTTTAATAACTATAAAAAGCAATATTCAAAAGTTATTAAATTTGTCTCTGAATACATCGGTACTTTATTTCTATTTTCTTTAAATATTAACTAATTTTCCTAAAATTATGTATTTAACCCCTTGAACTGCAATTTATTTTCAGTCAGCACTGCTCATGTAGACAATTTAATTTTCTTAGTTTTAAGAGGAGGGATTGTATAGAAACTTCCGGTTTTGTTGCTCAAATAATTTGTCATTATTAAAAATAATATTTGTTTCACACATTTATATGAATGTTTATTTATATATATATATATACATATAAGAACATAATTAGTGTCGGGAAATTTATGACGAGCTGCACTCGTCATTTCAGTTCAAGGGGTTAAAGTATATAAACAGCAGAAAAAAATTATAATATTGTGATTTTTCATACATTTTAAAATGTTCAATAAATAGTCAGAAAATAATTTCATAATAATATCGTAGTATATGTTAAAAATCGACTATTAATAAACTACTATATTTTGTTATTTTTACATTTTGTTATTGTATTTTTCGTTTACTAATTATACTGTACTGATAGGTAAAAAAGAAATAAACTGAATATTTTGTGAATCAAAGAAATAATAACAGAACCTAACTTTTATTCTACTTATATGAAAATATAATTTTCTGATAGCAAAATCGACATTTCGTTTAAAGTTCATTTTCAATAGCGCTAAAACAGTCATTCGATTTGTAATTAAATTGTTTATGTCATCGTAAAATGTAGTTTAAATGACTGGATGTTTTTGAATTTAAGCTCAATTTTAAAACTTAAAGAAGCGATATTTTACGAGGTCATAATTTATACTGGTAGAAATCGTAAAATCTAGAAGATATGTTCAAAACTCTGAGGACTGTGAAATTTCCAGGTAATAAAATTTCACAAACTGAAGCAGTTTCATATTTTAGTTACTGTGGTAATTAAAACAATGGAATTGCCGAGAAATAATTTTCTAGTGAACTTTTTATACACAATATCGTTGAGTTTTCCTTGTTTTTACGTAGTATTTAACAAGTTTTGCTCTAAATATTTATCATGTGTGAAAATGTGTTAAATAGAAATAACTTAATTTTAACATATAAAAAAAGATCAAAATAATTGCAAAATAAAGTTAAAAAAAACTTTTTTTGTACAAACGTTATGAAGTTTCCCTTAGTAGAAAATATGCAAGTTTTGTTCGCTTTGCTGGACAATATATTTAAATGATTTTTTAAGTGAATCCATGTTTTATGTCACTTTATAAATAAATAAATAATCGTTTAAAGTAATTCAAAATCTGGTTTCAGGTCCTTCGCTCTGTTATAATAAAATTATAAGTAAAACAAGTTTATGATTATATTATTATTATTAATTATACTATAAAAATTATAAATAAACTTATATTTTTATAAATTTTAATTAAATTTAAAATTTAATAAATTTGATTCTTTCTACTATATTATCATTTGGTTCCGATAGAAACAATAAATTAAATAATAAAATTATTTCCCTTTCAAAGGAGTTTTTTTCTTTCTAAATCTAGCTAAACAGTTATTTTCAAATGGCAACGATTTAAGCGAAATATCACATTTTATTCTATTTAAAAAAATTAAAAAAAAAATCTAACGATCAAATCGATTAAGAAAATACAGGGTATTTCAGAACTCTTGATAATTTTTTTAAGGAGTCATAAAGCGCATCTTTACGAGCAATTTTTGTCATACGAAGTACGGTCGCAACTAAGTATAATGACCGGTTGATGGCGCTTCGGATTGAATGCATTGGTGACTGCCTCAAAGCTAGCGAATGAACCTCAGTTCGCACTATTATCCTGTTGTTAATGAATCGAAACTAATTATTTTGTTTGCAAACGATTATTTAGTTTAAACTAATGTTGTTGCAAACGATTTTTACGTACTTGTGGCAACAGCTTTTAACTGTTAATTCTAATTGACAGAATTTGTCTAAAAAAGAGTAGAAAGTATAAAAATTTGGAACAAATTAAAGCATAAAGCTGTTTTATTATTACTATTATTATTATTATTATTATTATTAATCATTGTCATTTCTATCAAAGATTGATGAAAGAATGCCTTATTTTACAAATCAGGAAAAGGCGGGCATGTTCATGTACTTTATGTATGTTTCTGCGAGCGGTAATGCTCTGAAAGCCTAAATTGTTCATCAAGCGTTCTAAAACACCCTGTATATCAGTATATTGAAAAAAGTTTTCACAACCGATACGTACCGATATTAAAAAATCGAAGCAGTACTTCTATATTAAAATCACAATTATATATAAGCTATATTTAGTCACGTGCCTGATTACGAAAGAATAAAAAATAATTGTTATTTAAAATAATATTATCTAAAATACCTCAACTTTGAAAAAAATTAAATTTAAAATATTCAAATTCGAAAATCGAAAATATCTCGAAGAGGTACCTCTTTTCATGGTCCAATTTACCCCTATGTGGAGTTCTGTAGCTCTGCGATCAGTAACCTAAGCTCCAGAAAGGACACTGATACACAGGTATATAGACTCTTTCTTTGTTTATATAAGACTAGCAAGCAGGCTTTACCTACTTCGCTAGTCATTTTATTTAAAAGAATTTTCAAACCATTAATCACTGTATTTTAAATCACTTTATGATAAAAACGAAAAACAATTTCATTGAAATCGCTTAAAATCTTTTTTTTTGAGCGCCCGCTGCCTTCGGCATCGTCGTCCCCGCCTACGCTATATCGATTCCTGGTCCTCTCCTCACAGCTTGCATTTGCGTCTTAACCAGACATTTCAGTTTAGGTGCAAACTGGGCGATAAGTGGCGCTGCTGTTATTCAAGAATCCCTTTTTTCGGACAGATTACCATCTTCACTCTATAGCAACAGGTGGCAGCACCAGACAATCTTAAGCAGGTGAAAAACATTTACTTTATTTAAAAAAATTAAAAAAAAAAAAAAAGAGAAAGGGAGAGAGAGAGAGAGAAAGGTAAAAAAAAAAAAAAAAAAAAAAAAACTAATCAAAAATTCGAAAATCAAGGTTCGAGGTGCATCAGGAGAAGTCAAAATGGACCTCCATGCAAAATTTTGTAGCTCTGTTATCAGCCATTTCCCTAAAAAGCGTCAAACACACCTCTAAATTTAACTTTGTTTTCAGTCGCTTTCTCGCCATCCTTGCAGTTTAGGATACTGTGAAGGCACTGAAGGATTTTCTTTTGTCAAATAGCGTCTTTATTATTAATTATCGCAAAAATTAACACATTTGCCTTTAGAGGATCGAACCCATGACTCTTAGCGTTATTAGCCTTACTCTCTAAACGACTGAGCTAATGGGCCACGGAGAGTCGTATTTTACTTTTACGTTTCTATCTCTAGAGACAATTATTTCAGAAATTTATAGATTTTAATTAATTAAAAAAAAAAATTAAAATTTCGGAAATCGGGCTTCGAGGTGCATCAAGAAATATCGGTATGGACCGCCATGCAAAATTCGGTAACACTGAAAATAGCCATTTGTTTAAACGCGACGGGCATACACACACATACAGAGCTGCCAACCTAATCCGGCAATTTGTTAGTACTGCCCCTTTTTCTACACCACTTACTTTTTAGAGTATTTGTTTTCTTCATTCATCGTAAATTTATTTGAAGAGAATTACTCTAAAAATTAAGTGGTGTAGAAAAAGGGGCGGTACTAACAAATTGCCGAATTTGGTTGGCAGCTCTGCACATATCATCTTATTTTATTATTTGTAGAGATAATTGTGGCACATTTTCACGGGCAATATAGAGTTCCAAATTATCACTTTTAATTATAGAATAGTGTTAAAGATTTCAAATTTTGACCTGTATAGATTCTCCTTTTTAACTTAACCCTTTCAGGGGCGGTGGTTGCATAGTGCAACGACAAATTTTAATTCAAAATTGCAAAAACTGTACCCGGAATTTTTTTTATAAATTTTTTCTTTTATAACTTAGACGAATAACTTTATTTATTTCTTGTCTTTTAATACTTTTGGTGATTTCTGGTGACTGTTGATTTTAAATGAAGAAAATTTGCTTGCCCCTGAAACAGTTAAGCAGGTTAATCTTTAAAAAATAAATAATAAATTTTACATCCGTGTAGTAAAATCCAATTTATCCAAACTTATGTAGGATAAACCTTATTTATTTTCTTTTGTTGTTTTTATAGCTTGCTTAATTTAAAATATCACTATGTGCATGCGTTTTAAAATGTCTTTACCTTTTTTTAAATTCTGCTTCTTTTTTCTAAATTTAGTGTAACATTAGGAAAATATTTATCAAATAAATATATATATATAAATATGCTTCATGCCACCTGACTATTGCTCTATTTAACATAAAAATTTAATTGATGAAAATTAAAGGGGAATGTAGTTTTTAAATAGCAATATTTATTATAAACAATCACATTCGCATAGCTTATACTAGACGTAAAAATCTTCCTACGATGTTTAAGATGGCTTATATTTCCTTAGAAAATGACAAATCTGAAAAATTGTACATTTTCTCCATTATTAAGATAAAATTAATACCGACAGCTACAAAACTTCCATTATTTTTTTATTCTCTTTTGGAAAGGATAATAATCTATGGCAATCAGTATTCCGAAATCCTACAAAAAGTGCATTATTTTATTAAACCTGCCTTATTTTAAATACAATTTAAAAAGTAGTGTGCATGATCGAGCATCCTTATATTAACATCTCATTAATATGCTCTGTTGTACAAACATTCCCCAAAAAATACCTTTGCCGTTAATTTGTGGACCAAAATATTGGCGAAAGAAATAGCAGCATTCTTCAGGAGAAGACCCAGTTCACCGATGCACTAAGATCGCTTTTGATTAATGACATAATTTGAATCCTAATTACTCCATTATTGAAGAAGGGGTAGCTTATTAAAAGATTTTCAAAAATGTGCTATCTCGCATTTTGTCATTAATCTCAGTCGCCTGTGAAGTTGCTGCATGCTGCAGCTTCTTTATGCAATTAGAGGTTGTTGTAATATTCTAGGAAAAGAGAGGAGCTTTCTAAAATCTGGGCAGTGTTCTTTTCAGAAGTCAGTCCTTTATTCCTGGTTGTACTTAGGCTTCTTTCGTATTAAAGTGAACAAATACTTTCAGTTGCATAAAATACCAAAATATTTCATCGCACTTTTGTTTGTTGATTAAAAAAAAAAAAAAAAAAAAAAAATCAGAATTAAATAAATAGATTATAAGACTTCTTCACACACCATAAATTTTAAGCCAGCATAACCGGTTTAGAAAGGACGTAGCCTTTCTTCATCAGGTGCAAAAAAAAAACGTGCTACTGCCTTGGAGGCAAAAGTAGTCTTACTTTTGCCTCCAAGGCAGTAGCACGTTTTTTTTTTTTTTTTTTTTTTTGCACTTGATGAAGAAAGGCTACGTCCTTTCGAAACCGGTTGTGCTGGCTTAAAATTTATGGTGTGTGAAGAAGTCTTATAATTTATTTATCGTTTGTACACCAGTTTTGTATTTAGTTTTAGTGTTTCAGAATTATTACCTGATATCATGGCTGCCAATTATTTTAATTTAATCCGAAACGTTGTTAGTACCCACCATACTTTCATACCACATTTCTTGTAGAATAATTTAATCCAATATAGAATTATGATTAAATTAAAAAAAAATTGTTCTTCAAGAAAGGTGGTGTGAAAAAAAGGCAAGAACTAACGACATTACGGAATAAGTTAAAAATGTTGCAGTTAAGCCTGATATGTATCACATAGCTGCCAACCGTTCTGATTTTTGGATATCGGTATTTTTTTCAGAGCTGCCAACCTAATCTGGCAAATTGTTAGTAACGCCCCTTTTTCTACACCACTAAATTTTTAGAGTATTTGTTTTCTTCATTCATCGCAAATATATTTGAACAGAATTACTCTAAAAATTAAGTGGTGTAGGAAAAGGGGCGGTACTAACAATTTGCCGGATTTGGTTGGCAGCTCTGTTTTTTATAGAAGATTTTTATAAGCTTTTCTGGTAGTTTTCTGTGATTAAATAAAGTGAAAATTTCTATAAAATAATATGCATTTCCAAACACTGGAACGGTTGGGAACTATACAGGGATATACTCCTCACCCTTTTTGCTTGATACTTTCAGGAATGAAAAGTTTCCGCCACTACTAAGTTTGCTACCACTACTTTTATTCAATAATCTCTATCGTATTTAATCACAACGTATTACTATAAAAATACGATGCAAAATTCTGTATAAAATTAGTGGTCGCAATAAACAGGGAAATTTCTCAATCCTGCATGTGTCCTGGAAATGGCGGGTAATACGACCTGCCAACATTTCTAATTTATTTGATGACATTATTAGTACTCCTCTTGTAATCAGACCACCATTTTGTAAAACCACCATTTTCTTCTTATATAATTAATAGTATTTATTTAATGGAGAAAAACACTCCATCAAAAAAAAAGTGTGAAAAGAAGGCGGGTACTAATTATGTTATGGAATAAATTATAAATATTGGCATGTGCGTATATTACTAGATATATTTGTCAGAAATTGTATTCAACGAAGTTTTGCGGTATTAAAATATTAGATTAGGGTTAAGATTAAATTCGAGTATTAAACTGACATTAGTTTGGATACGAAAAAGAAGGATAAAAAGTTGTGTCACATTCCATTAACACCTTTTACCTTTTTGTTTCTTTTGTAATTTTCTTTTTCCAATTAGTTTAATTTCCATTTCAAATAGCAACGAGAAGATAGGAAATGCTTTCGGACCACACCCATAATTTGTTCATAATTTGTAGTTCAGTTATACCGTTATAATTTTCTAATTTTGACATTAGAGAGAATTTATTAATAAGTATTTTCTAATTAGCCCTTTTGACTGTCAAGACGTCTATGATTGTTGCCCCTTTGATGTACGTTTATATATTCAATTTCTAAAGCTCGCTTAGTATTAATGTTCTGATATTTTTAACTATTTAGCAATTTAGTAATGGAAGCGAAATTAATTCATATTCAAGTGATTTTACTTTTTAAAAATACATCCTAATGTTTTAAAATTCCTTTTTATCTAACACACTATTAAAACTAATATATTCATTTGCATTTTTAATTTTGTGTATTCAAAACCACGCTCGTTTTTAAATATCATACAGCTGTATGTTAAACTCTAAGCTTTAAAATTTTTCCTTGTTGAGATCGTGAGCTGTAACATTTTTATTAAGAACTTTATGTCAAAGCATTAAAATTCTAATCAGTTTATGTTTCACATAAAAATGTTACGTTAACTATTTCTCTTACTTCTACAAAAAAGATTTAATAAGAGTCTGTAGTAATTTCACGGGATAATTTTAATCATGCGGATGTCGTAAAAATTCGTTAGAAAAATTTTCTAAAGCTTTTAATGTTGTTATACTAAATTATCAGAAGAAATTAACTAAGTTAAGTTTAAGAGAAAAAAGAACAAATGTTGCAAAAATTCTTTAATTTTTGAAATTAAATTTTCTTTTAGGGAAAAGTTTGCCTTTGTGCTTATAAATTCGGCATTTTTTTTTTTTTCCTTGGCTTAAATAAATAATATTCCAAATTTTTTATTAGATATTTTTAAAATCATGCAGTTATTTCAATATTACTATGATTAGGGAAAAAATGTAAAAGTTTTAAGATATTTACCTCTTAGAAAAAGTGTTCATGTATATCTATTAGGTTTTTTTCAAATACTTTTTTTTTTTTTTTTTAATTAACTGCATGAAATATGTTTAAAAGAATTCGAATAAATCCATACGTTGTATTTTGTATATTCTTTTATAGTTTTACGTTGATTTTCCTCTGAAGTGGTTGATTAAAAACTCATGTGTGATATTTCTTTCGTTTTTTCTTTTTGTTTTCTTTCTTTTTTGTTTTTCTTCAAAGCCTTTACTTTAAAAAAATATTCAATAGATTTCATTATAGAAGACTGGTATCTCTAGTATGGCTTTATATCCTGAAACTGCTAAGTGCAGTCCAATTTGTTTATTTTGGGTTAACATAACTGTGTAAATAACAATTATTTTGTCAAAGTCGCTTCGATGACTTTATATGTATGAAGATAAGGAAGTTGTCTTATAAAGAATACGGAAATAAAATTTAAGAAATTATAATGATAAAAATAATGTCAAATATGCATTCCCACTTCAGGCCATATCATTACTTAAAACAGTTAAAAAAAAAAAAAAAAATTCAAATATCAACATGCATCGCATTTTTGTTTAATGTTGATTTATCTTTTTCTATGCAGTGTCACCAAATTTAGGGACATTTTTATTTAATAATCACTAATAATTTTTGAGAGTGATATTTGATATACATAATAAACAATCTTCGAAGTGATTAGGCAACCGTTACAATTAAAATTTAGTAGTGGACATTGAATAAAAAGTCCCTAAATTTGACAGCACTGTTTCTATGTGTAGTCAAGTGCCACATTATTGATAAAAGTTAATATAAAAGGTTTATTTTTGTTAATATTAAAAGTTAAACTACAAATGAAAATTATTGAGTTATAATTTCCGAAAAACGCTAATGCGGACATCACCATTCTTCAGTAATAACTTTATTTATCCCTTAAGATAAGAAGCTGTCTCAAAATCTACTTAAAAATATATTTTTTCAATTAATCTATGAACAATCAGTGATATTTAAATACAATAACTGAATATTCATATAGCATGAATGATTTTTTAAATTAATTTTAAAATTAATTCTTTAAAAATTAACTACCGTATTTTCCGGCGTATAACGCGCAGGTCACATAAATGAGTTACACACCAGAAAATTTAATTTACAAATTAAGCTATCTTTGTAAGACACAAAAGCTTGTTAAAAAGTAGCTTTTACTGTAAAGTGTAAATTTAAATTCCCGGTGTATAAGTGATTTAACAAACCTGCGCGTTATACGCCGGAAAATACGGTAATAAAAATTAATTTGATCGTTTTTTTTTTTGCTCAGAAAAAGAAAATTGTGGAATACTACTCTCTGTAAATTTTTAGATAATAGAATGTAACACGCTCTTGATTAGGTATACAAGTCAATTTTCGCTTTTAGACGAAAATTTTTGTATTGCTTGACGATCACTTGTAAAAAACACTTTGTATTAATCTATTTTAACAGGTTTTTCGTCTACTAAAACGTTTCTTCTTCTATTTGTGTATATTTATGTCAAGTGATATAAATATACACAAATAAATGTCCTTCATGTTGTCTCAACTACAAAAGAATGTATACTTTGGTTAATAAATTTATAAATGCTGGTTAAGAACAGTTCTTTGATTTCCCCTCATGTTTCTTCATATAAATGTCTAAGTCAATAATAATAAGTTGCAGAAAATATTAACACTTTTATTAGATCTTCTAAAGAAGGGAATGAGAGACTTACCAATGTTACTCTACTTTTTACTTAAATTTAACACAGAGCACGGCTTAGTGTCAATGTCATAGCTGCCAACTTAAAGGTTTTTTGGCTACCGGAAATTTTTAATGGAATTTTTAATAAGCTTTCTAGCAGTTTTCTGCGATTAAACATGATGAAATTTTTTGCAAAGAAATAGTGGTGTTCAAAAACCTTACAAGTTGGCACCAATGCAATATGTATCAGTGATAAGCCGACTCTACCAAGGAATTTCTTGAATTTGGAAGATTGCCGCTTTGAATTCGCTTAGGACGTCAAGCTTATTCATTCTACTATTTTCCAAAAGATTCCTCAAGATTTTCTGGAGTTTATTTAAATAGTTTAACTGGAGAAATGCTTCACTTCGTTCACCTTTAAATATCTTAACTGAAATTGCTGACATATAGTTAACTCTAACTTTCCCAAAATCACAAACATATTTCCAAGTACTTTCACACTTCTTCCGAAACCAAAGGCAACTAAACGAAAATCGAATGGTCACCTTATCTTCAACTTACCCAGCTCTCCATGGACAATATAAACTTCCTCCGAAACCAACGTCAGCTAAACGAAATTTGACTGGACGCTTTACCCTCAACTAACCAAACTTTCCATGGACATTAACTAATCTCTCTTTTGGAGAGATTATGTCTTTTAACAAATTATATCTCTACGGACAACTTACGCTTGCAATTTCAGCGCGATTTCGAGCGATAGAGTGATATCTCGCTACCTTACAAACTATTCTACATATGAAATGGAATATAAGCTATAAACTCTTTTTTTTCCAATGTGTTTCTCGATTGCTTTAAAATAATGTTTTAACAACAGTGGTGTTTTAATTGTTTCATCTAACAAATTATTTTACATATCTAAATTACATTAAAAAAATTCTATAAATAACTACGATTGGATCACATTAATGACAATGTTTTGTTAACGTTTAATATACCTTTTAGAGTAAGAATTTCAAATAACATAGTATTCACTTTATGATGAATTTAAAATTATCTTTGTTACAAAAAAAAAATAATAATAATTGAAATTCTTTACACTGTAATGACCTTTCTTAAAATTCGTTAATTATTGTGTGTAGACTTAAGTATACATTAAGAAAATAATCAATCAATAATTATATATATTTTTTTTAACCTTTCAATAAAATTTACAACTTTATAGTTTTATACATGATGAGACAAAAAATCTTTGACACATGTTAAACGTTAATATAAAATCAAGTAATTAATGCACAACAGTTTGATATGTACTACAATGCGCCTTACGACGAAGAGTTTTATTTAAACAAACAACAAATTTTATCCAAATTTTGCTCGTAGATGGCACAGTACCTTAAAAACGTCAAAAACGCAAAGCAAGCATTTAAAGAGTAGGGAGGGAACACGGGCGCAGAATTCATACCAATATCAATGCAGCAAAATTTTCTACTCCTCAATTCAACAAAATTATAGGTATAGAAATTTCTTAAACAAATTCTGGTATGAATTCTGCGCCCGTGTTCCATCCCTGAATCTGAAAGAGCTTTTATTTTGTAAAATTCATTACGCTATTTCAATATAGTTCCAGCCACATTCAAACGGTAATCTAATTCAATCTACGTACTCGCAAGCATTGATTCAGGAAGTGATTGTATTACACGCGCTTAGCTGCCCGCTTTTCCGATTTTTTGATACAGGTATTTTTTATTTTGAAAGAAAGTTCATAAGTTTTGTAGTAGATTTCTATGATTAAATGAGAATGCTTTATTCCCGTATTATCAGTCTCAAGGGAAACAATTAGTTTGTCCTCCACATAATCCCACAAGAAGAAATCAAAAGGGGATTTAGTGTAGTGATCGAAGTGATCATTTCAAAACTGCCTGAGACGATGTATAAACAAAACATAAGAACAAGTAACGCCATCTCAGAGACAAATTTAGAACTTTTTTTTTTTTTTTTTTTTAAACCAAGTTTTTCATCATAAGAAGCATTATAATGCCAACATCACTTTAGTACTCCACTCATTTCATTTCATATGAGATTTCTTAGTGTGTCGACGAGTTTTGGCTCACCCGATATTCTTGTGTTTTAGAAAGTCAGGCTATGGCTCTCGCATGCAATTATTATTATTATTATTATTATTTTAATTATATATATCTTTGTAACAGTATAAAAGAGTTTTTTAATCTGAAAGTATTTTTATGATGTAGAATTCAAATATTCACCTAAATTTTCGAAATTTTAACATTAAAAAAAAAAAAAAAAAAAAAAATCAAATTACATGAAGTAGCAATTCAATAACGCCAGATGGTCGCAAGTTGAAGCCGTCAATCATACATCTGTAGGTGCACTTGTGACAATTAATGTCGTTTCTTGGAAACAAGAATGCGTGTATGCATAAATAGCTTTTTTTTTTTTTTTTTTTTTCCTTAAAAAATATAAGTATTTCTTCAAGCTTAAAGAAAGTGTTTCCATATTTTCTTTAAATGAAATCTGTTGTGATTCAAATTAACCGGTTAAAATGTTAATTGGCAATAGTTTAAAAAATATATAAAAGAACATCGAATTCAAATGATTTTGCAAAGTAAATTTTCAAAATATTTTTCATATTTGCGCTTATAAACCTACAATTTACCAGAAAAAATTTATTTAAATCATTTTCAAATTGTGATTATGAGTTAAGTCTTTGAGCTAATATATTTAATTTTCTGTAAAAGGTGGTCAATATTTATGTAACGTCAACTGTTCAAGCACAACTTCTGCATTATTATTTAGTTCATCTTTAAACTTGTGCCTGAAGTGCAGCATTTTTAAACTTGGAATTTAATAGTTCCTTAGATGTGTGGAATAATTTACTTAATTTGCATTTCAAACAGCGCATTATTATGTAGAAATAAGCAATTCAATATCTTATACTGCACAAAAATTCATTCAATAGTTTTTTATAGTTACACAAAACTATATTAACCCGTTAACGCCTGAATTAATTTTACA
Organism: Salticus scenicus; assembly: GCA_963930645.1. Lineage (NCBI taxonomy): Eukaryota > Metazoa > Arthropoda > Arachnida > Araneae > Salticidae > Salticus > Salticus scenicus. The sequence continues at coordinate 241,433,723 of OZ005651.1, forward strand.
AAATATTATTAGCTGATTATTTCACTTCCAAATTAATATAGACAACAGACAGTAAAATATATTAACTTAAAGACTTAAACAACTCTTCTGATAGATTTAAATTTAAAGCCTATCCTCATTTATTGACGTTTAGTGTTCTAGCGAGAAAACTTCGAGAGAGAAAAACTGAGATAACAGATTAATTTCCTATTATATGTTGACAAAGATCTCGAAAGTAAAGTATTATAATGTATATTATTATTCAACTTGGTTTAAGTTAGTATACCTGCGCAAAATCAAATATATGTGCGATGAATGAAAAATCATAAAATGACTATCCAAATTATGCAATAACAATTAATAGTAGGCACATAAAATTTTCAGGGATCATTTAGAGTGACGCTATAAACTGTCGCTAAAAAGCAGAAATCATTCCAAGAAACCACAAAAATATACGTGCCATTTTATTAGCTGTCCTCAAATGAGGATACTGGGTGCTAACGGGTTAAACAAGAAATTTTTATGACGAAATCCTTATTACCGTAAATTTCTGCGTATAATCCACAGGCCAGATAAATCAATCTTACACCAGAAATTTTAATTTACAAAAAAAGAATGAAAAACAGAAATTTCTACTAAGAAATACATTGTACAAATATAGCATCATATATTAGTTAAATTTTTGGTGTAAAAATGATTTATTTCACTTACTGGTCATACGCAGGGAATTACGGTCATAGCAATGATGCCAACATTTTAATTTATTTCGGAGTATTTTTAGCTCCGCCTTTGTTCCATACCACTTATTCTTTAAAAGTATTTTTTTTTTTTTATCGATGTTATATATTAAAGAAATTTTTTTTATAAATAAAGCGTTGCAAAATAAAGGCGGGGTTAAAAATACTCCGGAATAATTTAAAATGTTGTCATCTATGGTCATAGTTGTCAACTGGCCCCACCAAAGGCGGAAGTAGACGGGAGGTACCGGGTTCGATCCCAGGTCGCGCTCGTCGGCCTAGTCACTCCGAGCTTTCTCCGAAACTCGCGTGAATACGGACTAAGACCCTAAGAAATACCCCCATGGAGCACATCCCCCCTTAGGCTCAGGTCCCTAAGTGCGGACGATTGTCCTTAAACTGTACGCACCACACCATAGCTGCCAACTTCAACACTTTTTGGTTAGCGGAATGTTTTAATGGAAACATTCGTGTATTTCTGAAGCAGTTTTCACAAATTCATTAAAATAAAAACTTTTATTAAAATATTTCATTTGCCAAAAATTGCTAAAGTTGGCAATTATGATTGCAGTAGCTATTTTTATGATCATTTTAAAGTTTAATAAAAAATTTTGGAGTCAGAATAAGGAATGCTTGATTTCTAAGTTAGTAGAAGGTTTCTGAATAATAAAATAAATGCATATATTTACATCTAGAGCAATTGCAATGCCATTTTGAAGTATATTTATACATCTTCAACTCAGACAGTATTTTTCCGTTAGATACCTATTTTCATATTATTTGAATCTTGATCTCCCTCAAAGCTTTATTAACTTTATGACCGTAAGGAAAACTCAGTTGAGAGATTTTATCTACCTTTTTCTCCCACCTTATAAAAGAATCTTTTTCCGTGCTGTTCATTACGATAACTGCATTAATTATCTGGTCGTCATAGAGGAGATCTGGACTGGAATATACCTAGTTTTATCAGTGTATAGGATATTTTTGTTGTGAGGAGATAAAAGAAGTTTTATTGAATGAGTTTTCATTTGGTTAAAATGTATATTTATGAGCTTTCATTTGGTTAAACTTAAAACATTATGATACTTTTAAATGCTTTATATTTTACTCGAAATTTACTATCATTTGAAATAAAATAAGAAGCATTTAGATAAGAATAAGATTTGTAATTAAAAAAAAATATGTATATGCAAATGAAAAACTAGCTTTATAAAAAAAAAAAAAAAAAAAAAAAAAGCGCTTTAATTTAATGAAATATTATTTTTTTATAATTGTAATTTTCATTTGGAAAAACGCTTGCTCGCAAATTATAAAATGTCAAGACATAGATGGTCTTGAATTAACTAAATATCGTTTTTCTATAAAATGTCTTATTTTCAACTGAAATTAGGAGTTTTTAGACTGGGAATTCATACTCACTATTTAAGCAGCCAATTTTTATTTTGTTATCAAAATCGCTTGAAAAATCGCAATTTTTATAAAATTATTTTTTTAACTCCAATCATAAACTACTTGATATGTCATATAACATGGGTCAAAAGTTGGAAGATTGAAAGGTCGTAAATTTCGCATTTTAATTAATTTTAAAAAAATTATCAAACAAATTTTCATCAAACATAGCCAAGAACCATATCGATTAAATCAGCGTTCTGATAAAAAGTAAAATAAAATATAAATACGCAATGAAAATCATTTGATAGCTACTGTACCACAGACAGACAAACAGACAATTTAAAACCCTTTCTTTATTTTTATTTATTTTATTTTATTTATTTATTTATTTATTTTATTTTTTGGTCGGGTGTTAAAAATAGAAAATTAAGTTAAATATATAGCAGAAAAAAAATAATAACAATAATATCTACATTTTTTCAAAGCAATCTCCGAGAAACAGTGTTAGAAAATAGCATCAGCTATATGTTTCAGTGTATGCATCTCTAAAAATTATGATTAATTAAATTTATTGTGTTACTTCCTTTTTTTTAATGAAATACTAATGTATTTTTCGAAATTAACTTGCGTTAGTAAGGGAAAACAAGCAAGTCTACCTAGTTGTTTCATTAAAGTGCTATATTAACATATATTTAAGAAGTTTTAAGATGCATCTTTTTTTTAAACTAATTTGTGTGTGCTAATCGTTATCGTGGTATGCATACCTGTTAACCATCTCATTTAAGCGTAAAATTGTTAACGCCCCTTGTGAAAACGCCCTTTTTACCACACCACTTTATTTTTAGAGTAATTCTCTCCAAATGTTGTTACGATTAAATAAGAATAAAATTACTCTAAAAAATGTCTGGTGTGAAAAAAAAAAAAAGCGAGTACTAAAAGTTTTACGCTTCATAATGAGATGGTTGACAGGTATGTGGTATGGTTTCTTCATTATGGGCTTGTTGTGGAAAGCTTATGACAATAATAAAAATTAGTTTATTGCTGTTTCACGACGTTTTTTTTTTTTTTTTTTTTTTTTTTTTACATCAGATAATTCAGTATATTTGTAAATAATTACAAATTATAACGACATTATTTCTCGGACATTGAATTGTAAACAAACTAGAGCTATCTTAAGTAAATTTTTCAATTATACCGTAATTTTCTAAACCACACATCAAATAAATCAGTTTAACACCAGAAATTTATTTAACCCTTTAAAAAACAAGGTAATTTTGCACTTTTTAAATCAGTTGCCACTAGAATTTGCGAATAATTTTAGAAGGGAAGAAATAAACTATATTTGGCCTCCATAGCTGCCAAGTTTTTTAATTTATTCCGGAATGCTTTTAGCTCCGCCCTTTTTTCCCACTGTAATCTTTGTAAAACAATTTTCTTCAAAATATAATTACGATTAAATATGAAGAAAATTATTCTAAAAATATTACAGTGTGAAAAAGAGGCGGGACTAACAACATTCCGGAATAAATTAAAAAACTTGGCAGCTATGTACCTCTAAGCATATACCGGCAATCTTTTCAATTAATTTTTCGTTGTATTGTTAGTAGTAGCCCCTTTTTCGATATCGCTTTGATTTTGGAGTAGTTTTCTCAAAATCTAATTACAATTAAATGAGAAGAAAAATACTCTAAAAAAAGGCTGCTACTAACAATGCTATGGAATATTAATTAGGATGTTGGCAGATATGTCTAAGTTATAAAACTAAAATTAAAAAGAAAGAAAAAAAATCCGGGACGAGATTTTGCAATTGGAAATTAAAAATGTATCCCATCACCCCTGAAAGGATTAATAGATGATATTATACAGAGTTGCCAGATTTGACCTTTTTTTAATTCAAATTTCACCAATAATTTTTATTTGTAACGTTTGACTAATCACTTCGAAGACTGATAGTCTATTATGTATATCAAATATCACATCTCAAAATTATTGGTGACTATTGAATAAAAAAAGACCACATCTGGCAACGCTGATATTATATTTGAACGGCGTATTTCTTCGTAGAAATATAGCTTTTTCCGTTAATGAAAATTTTTGGTATAAAATGGATTTATCTACCATGCGGATTATATGCAATAAATTACGGTACTGTTAAATTATGAAATGTTCATGTAAAAAGCATAAAAATGTAGACTTCAAAATTTAAAATTTTTAACACCACCATATGAGCATGGTAAATATGGGTATTGTTGCACTCTTTTTGTCACGTGGGTTATAGTGTTTATTCAAACGTAGTATTAAAATAGTATTTTTAAACATAAGTTTTGTATTGTTCATTTTTATTATTATTATTATTATTATTACGTGCCTTTTATTACAAATTTCTTAGCAATAGTTATTCATATTTAAAAAAATTTATTTCGTAAATTTCTGTACTAAAAAAAATTGTTATTTAATTTTTATATTGTCACCAGTAAAACTGTTAAGAAATTTGATATTTCTTAAATCAAATGTAAAAGCTAAAATTTCTAAGCTTTTTCTCTTTTACTCTCTACACTGTGTGCTTAAAAATAAAATATACTAAATATGTTATTCATTTCCACAACAGTATTAATTTACATCTAAAACATTTTTTTCCCCTATGTGTTTGCTATAAAGCACTTGAAGATAAAACTGAAACTAATTACAATTATTTGAATTTACATAAAGAAATCGACCATTAATTTTTCCAAAACATTAGATGTAACGACAGCAGTTTTTTTTTTTTTTTTTTTTTTTTTTTTTTAAATAAAATATTTATGCATTTTATCACAACATATTAGCTGTTTCATCAAGCATTATTTCTTTAGGCCATTAATTAATATGAATTTAAAAAGGCACACCATTAATTTTTTTATTTATAATTAAGCATATAAGAATAAAATTGCAACCAATTATAATAATTTGAATATTTATAAAAGAATTGAGCATTAAATTTTCCACAGTATTAGCAGTACAAACTGTTAAAAAAATTTCCTTGATTTTTTTTTATAGATTTTATCGCAGCATATTAAATATTGCATTATGTATTATTTCTGTAGGTCACTTTATTACCATAACTTTTTTTTTTTTTTTTTTTTTTTTTTTTTTTTTTAAGGTGTGGCATTAGTAATGCTTTGTGGATTATTCAAAATTTAAAAATCCTAAAGTATAATGAGAAGTATTACGATTTTCATATTTTTACAAATAATTTTAATATTATATAATAATGTATTTTGATTAATATTTTCCTTCATCTATGCAATGTGTATATCAGGATTTTTAAGGTTCATATATTCCCGGAAACTACTTTTGAATATTTTTCTTCGATTTATTTAATTCGTCGGAAGTTATTATAATTCGAAAATAATAGTTTTAGAAATTATAGACTGTACCACTATAAGGTTCGCCTTACATCAGGATTTTTCTTTTTTACAGCAAAAGAAGAAAAATGACTGTAATGAATTTTGGTAACTGTAATGCAGTCAATATTGATTAATTTTCAAAATAATGAAATAAAAAGAAAAACAAAATCTGAAAATTTGTCTGGAAGCTTTTGTATATTTTACTATATTATATGAGCTGCCATTTATACGCAATTTTCATAAATAGTAAGAATAATCTGTCCTTTTTCGCACTGGGGTTTAGTTTTAGGTTGAGTGGGTTTTATTTTTTTATGAAGAAGAAAAATATTTAATTTCAAAAACATGTACTATGAACTAATAAAATACCGTAGTTGCCAACGTTTACTCTTTTTGGCCACCGAAAAAATTTAACAGAAATTTCTATTTTATTTAATCAATGAAATTTGTTACAAATATAAAAATTAAAAAAATTAGCCAAAAAGCGTAAAAGTTGGTAACTATGACATACAGAGGTAAAATTCTCTAGCGTTTAAAAAATATCTTAAAGTTAGAAATTCGATACTTTTTTCATATATGCTTTTCCATCTTGAAAATGAGTTTAAAATTTTGATTTTAAGTCATCACTTAATAACAACTTTTCTATGGAGTAATTTTCGGTTTTCCTTAAGGTTATTAGAGTTAACTGTATTATCTCTTTAACTTATACTTTCAATTTAGAAAGCTATTTTATTATTTTATTTTTTTAATCAGAAAAATTTATTACTGACTATCATAACAGACACTTTTATTTTTCTTATATATGTATAATGATACAAATATAGCAGTGATGCATGAAACAATAACTGAAATCTCAAGATAAATCTACATGACCGTTATGAAGCATGCCACAATCGTTAATTGGTAATAATACTTAATAATATTCAATAATAATATTATTTAATAAACATATAGACATATACAGGGCTACCATAGGCGACTTTTTTTTTTATTATTATTATTTTCTGACCACTATTTCCATAACATAAAATGTATAATAAATTTATGCAGGCAAAGTGCAGATTTACCTGCGAATACATATTTTAAATCTTGTTTTTTGGAAATAGTGATACGAAAAGAATATTAAAAAAAAAAAAAAAGTCGTCTGGGGCAGCCCTGTATATAGATGTTGTTAAAGGCGTCTTTAACTAAACATATCAATCTCTTTTTTATTTTAAAGCATCGACTGAATAATTTAACCAAACTATTTATCTTTTTTAGTAAACCAAACTATTTTACCAAACTATTTATCTTTTTTAAACATATGTTTCAAGAAGAACGTCACATATATATTTCTTTTTGTTATTTTTCAATAGGTGTTACCAATCTACATATGGAAATAATAGCTGGAATTTTAGTCAAATAACGTCTTTTGTGATTTTTTTTTTTACCGTATGCTGTATAATTTATTCCGTAGAAATACTGTATTTGCCTAACAGCCAATTGACAATTCTCCACTTTTCTGTTCTAGTCTTGTGAAAAGCTAGGCTTCAGATCACGGTCAAAAACGCATCGTGCTCTGTGTTCCTAAAATAAAAGAAAATCCAGAATAATAGAATAAGTGCAAAATAAAATAAAATGAAATTTTAAGCCACAGTATATTTGCTCAAATTCTAAAAGCGTTGGCTATACTTCTTGATATTCGAAATACGTTCTTGGATGGGCAAACATTTTCGCGAAATCTATGTTACAAAGTGTGGGAATTTATGTAAAAGGTTTGCAAGTGCACATAAATATATGCATACCTGTATTTGTGTTACATATATTGTAGTAGAATCCGATAGTATGCTTTAGGAAGTTATATCTTGCTTTGGGTAAAAAACGTGTTGATCAGTCATGTAAAAGAAAATTGGGAGATCTAGATGGAACGAGGAGAGAAAGAAAAAATAAGGTGGGGACTTTCATTCAATTATCGACCTATAGAAATCGGTAGAAATCTTATTTATCATCACAATACATTGAATGCATTTGAAGAAATTGAGAAGTTGTAAGTAGAAAAAACAACAATACTGAATCACATTTTATTGAACAAATAGTTTTCGGTAAATTATGCAATAGAGGAATATAAATAAACTATAGGGTGATAAAGTAGCGACTAGTAATATAAATCTAATAACGAATGTCATAAAATCAGAGATTACATACATTCAAATATAGATTCGAAATCAATTAAGTTCATAAAGGAGTTAAATTTTTAAGTTTCTGTTTAAAAGAATAACTCAACAAACATATTATTATTTTAGTTTGCCATATTATTTTAATAATATGATTTTTTCTGTTTCTTATTTTCTTCTATATGCATGACAAAGTATTAGACTCGTAAATATTTTTATTTTTGGTTTTCAGTGAACTTACACGTTTTGAGACATCTTGAACACGATTCGACCCTTTTTACAAAAGTGAATTTTTGTCCTTGTGTCTGTGTGTCTGTCTGCATGTGTGTGTGTTAGAAAACAAATATTGTGGAATCAGCATCACAAACCAAAGGATGGATTTTAATCAAACTTGATATTTGTTTACCCTTGGCTTAAATTGGTACTGATAAGCTTTTCGGTAAGATCAGCCAACAGGTTGCGATAGTATGCCGCGATTGAATCCATTTTAATGAAGGCTATATCTCAGCTTCTGCAGTGCATAAATGCACCAAACTCGGCTAATGAAATGTTTCAGTTTGGATGCATATCGATTGGGAAGTGACGCTGCAATGTTGAAAGTTAATCGCATTTTTGGGAAGGCAATATCCCAGTTTCTGTGATGTCTAAAATTGAATGTGGCATGGATATAATGTAAAACTATGCTGATTACATTTGGGTGCATACCGGACGACAGGGGTGGGGGGTGGGGTGGGGGGGGTTTCTATGCTGCAATATTTTGCCTTTATACCATGCATATATCTGAGTTTCTTTAAATACACCAAATATAAATGCACCAAATTTGGTATGTGAGTTATATATTACGAAAAATTATGCTGATTCAATTTGGGTGTATATTGCCCGACAGGTGGCATTGCTATTACTTCCTGCAATTTTCCTGATGGCTATATCTCAGCATATATTAGTGAAAATTACGCCATAATTATATATATATAATGTTAATTGTGGGAGTTAAATTTATTCTTTTTTTCAAGTTAACCACAAGGGACGATGTTATATAGAATGATGTAGAAGAAAGTTTTGTGATGGCTATGGTACACTAGTTTCTTTTAATAAATCTTTTTTTTTTTTTTTTCAATTAACAGTGAATATTAAGTATATTGAATAACTTAAATGTTGGAATCTAATGCTGCTAACGATATTATCAATCTTTTATCGTTCTAATTTTTCCTCCTTCCGCTATTGCTGATTTTATCTTCGTTTACAGAGTTCATGTCATTCTATAATGATTACTATAATTGGTCGATTTGATATACTGTTTTATTCTTCTTTTACGGATAATGCCAATTCAAGGATTTGGCCTAGAACACTTTGCGATTTGATTTCAACAATTCTTTTTTTTTTTTTTCTGTAGTTATTTACTAAACTTTCTCTTATAAATAATAATAATAATAATAATAAAGGACAACCATTAATAACGTACGTTTTTATCATTATTTTGATACTTAGCTTTCATAAACGCATTTCTTTTATGAAAACTGTGGATTCCAAATAGTTAAACTTTCCCATCTCTATTTTTTTTTTTTTTTTTTTTTTTACTTATTTATTTATTATTTTCATTTTCATTTTTATTTTATTTTATTTATTTATTTATTTATTTTGTTTGTTTGTTTGAAGTACCAGTATTTTTTAACTAGTTTTAGTTTTCACAACAAATAGGATTTTTTTTTTTCCCCCGTCTATTGAACTATTGTTCGATTTAGACAAAGCCTGATTACTCCTGGGCCACGCTGCCATCACTATTTTTTTGCAATATTTATTTATTTATTTATTTTAAAGAGAAATTATATTATTTTATTTGCAAACGAAAAACATAATATCCTCCTTGATAAATGATGAATTTTGACCAATTTTAAGCCAAAAATAATTATTAGAAAATAGTGGTGACAATATGTCCCGGCTTTGTTCAGATTCCGGATTTAAGTACATTTTATTATTAGAATTATCGTTTTGATTTTAACCTTTCAGTCTCCCAAACATTATAAAATTTCTTTAAATATTTGTAACAATGATAAAGTATTTAGCCACCATGATATGCGCATACCAGATATAGGATTAAAATTAACAGGACAATTAATAGGACTGCAATTTAATAGAACAAATTTTACTTTTTCTTTATTGTGGCATGAAAGTGATTTTTCGTTAGTTGTAACTTGGCATCTCTGCTATTAATCGAGGGATTATTTCATTGACTTGTAAAACTTTGTGATAATTTATTCTTATTATTCGCAAAATGTTTTTTCTACAGGAAATAAATCGTACGTGAAGCTGTTTTCTCAATATAATTAATATAAGAAAAGTAAATAAAGAAATGCAAAAGAAATTCCACGATTCGAAAATACCGCAAAGTAACAAATTGTATCATAAAAATATTTACGTAGTTATTAAAAAGGCAATTATTCAGAAGAAAAAAAAAAGTTATATCTGTTGCTATTAATAATTACTATTTTATTATCCTTAACCGTGAGGTCATTTCTCGACCTTATTTTTTTTTTTTTTTTTTTTTTTCCCACATAAAATATAGCATTATCTGTTTTACTATTTTGTGGTAGGACGCTTAAAAATAGTTTTTATTTAACAAAATTATACTTTTAATATTTACATTCAACATTGCCCTTGAAATGTAAATTAAAAAAATCAGCTAGTAGTGTAAAAATCAAAATTTTCAATTTTCAATTCATTTCAGTTTCCAGTTGTAGAAGCCGACGACTATTCGAAATTTGACGGATTTTCACTTTTTGATATTACAAGTTGAAATGCGATTAAATAACCAGAAATATAAATAAATATTGTAGCAAAGGCATTTATGTATGAACTTAAAAATAAGCATATATAAATAAATATGGGAAATTATTCTAGATACTCGGTTAAGCATCATGTTATTCATTAAGAATATCAAAAATCATTTTGATTTAGAACCAATATGTTAAGACGTACAATGGAAAAATCGTCATAGCTCCTTCTGTATCCAATTATTAACATATGTTTCTATAAATGAATATAGAAAAATCAACAGCATGTAAATTTATGTTAAAAGAGGGTGATTGGTGTAAAGCAAAAAAATAAATAAATAATAATAATAATAATAATAAGTATTTCGTGTAAATAGTGATTTTTCTTACCAGCAGTGAATTATAATAAAAAGAAACATTTTTCCTTAAAAAATGAAAAAATAAAAATATTTTTAAAAGTATCCGAAATTATTCTGAATCTATATTTACATTTTTATAGATTAATTTTATTTTATTCTTTAAATCTCTCTCTCTCTCCCTTTATTTATTTATTTTTTTTTTTTAAACAAAGTTGGGATAGGAAAATATTTCTTTAAATATTATATTTCTTTTTTACTTTTTAATTTAAAATTTATTATTTTATTATAATATATATTTTATTTTAACATATTTATTTAGGACAATGTCTCTTCTGTCTCTCTTCTTTAAAATAAATAAATAAATAAATAAAATCATCCTGAAATTAATTTGAACGCGAAGCTTTTTAATGTATTTACTGTCAGAAAATTAAAAAAATTCTCTAAACTTCTCAAAGAATATCTTCATTTAAATCGAACTCTTTTAATCTCAAAATATCAATATTTTGATCTTTAAATCAGAATGGCATTTACTTAACAACAATAATGTTTGAAAACAAAAGTCTCTTTCATTTTCATTTTGGAGGGTTACATTCTAAATAATTTTGTTTCATTCCATTCTGGAAGTTCAATATTTATTCTGAATAGTCGTTAACAAGAATTCTAAGTTTCTCTTTTAAATAACCGGTCGAAGCTCATTTAAGAGAGTTGTGGTATTATACTGCCATCTAACGACGACTTTTGTAAACAATTATCAAATTCTGTTTGTTTTCTTTTCTCATTAATTTGCGTATAAATAGTTGAAGAAAACAGTTGTGAAATAAAACTTTTACTGGTGTCACCTTTCAGACTTTTTGTTTGTTATGTGTTTTATTTAAATTTAATGTTTTAACTATTTTCAATTCAAGGCGAATTTCAGAAATATTTTCTCTAAAAACAAAATATATTTTATATAAATTAAAACAATCTGTGGATAGCATGACGAATATTAATATATATATATATATATATGTATATAATTTAAAATACACTAATATGGAGTGTGTTCAACGTTAAACCAAATATGCACAGATAATATATATATATATATAATAGCTCTAAATTTTATTTAAATTTAAATTTAAATTTAAATTTAAATTATAGAATATTTTTAATACATTTTTAAATTTCAAAATGATAATAGAATATTGATTTTTTGTCTAGATTCTTTTAACTGTGTTTTAAACTTTAGTATAATTGTGTGATTCAAGTTTAAATTATCTTTTGAAAAAAGTATTAACAAAAATTTAACCAACATGGGTTTATATACCAATATTCTAATATTCTATGGTAGGTAGTGTTTACCCGCCTTCTTTTTCACACCAGTCTTTTTTTAGAGAATTTTTTCTGCTAATTTAATCGCAGATATATTTGTAGAAAATTGCTCTAAAAAGTAAAGTGGTGTATAAAAGGGGGCGGGTACTAACAATGCTACTGAATATTAATTAGAATGTTGGCAGGTATGGTTTTATGTATTTTACGACTTATGTTATGTGAGAAAAGAGGAAATCACAAAAATGAAAAGCGTAAAGTATTTCTACGGCGTTCCTTTATTTCCAAAAGGGGAAAAAAAAAAATCATTTTTTAAGGATACGGGATTATATTTAAACAAGTAAAAAAAAAATTCAGGGCTTGCAGCGTTCTTGAAATTTTACATGCGTTGTATTATACTGTTACCGTCATTTTCAAAAACTTTTTTTTTTTTTTTTTTTTTAAGTTTTAATCCTTTGAGGTGCAGTGTCCTCGCTGCGAGGACGCAATTACTAAGTCCCAAATGCAAAAATTTATCTTAGAACTTTTGTTTAGCAAATTTTTACTTTTATAACATAACAGAAAAAGTCATGTACAGGAAGGAGTCATAGCGTTCCCCTATATTTTACGTGTGTATTTTTACATGTATTGTATTATAGTGTCACCAATATTTCAGAACAGTATTTTTAAGATTCAAAGATTTTTTTTTTTTTTTTTAATACAGGTCATTCATTGTAAAAGGGAATTATCTCCTTGTAAATGAACTTCGAAATAATGAGCTTTTTGCAAATTTATGTGTTGGAGAAAAAGTCAAGATTCACTCGGTGTTAGCGATTTTTAGAGTTTAATAGAAATCAGAATTATAAGAATTTATGGATTATAAAAAAAAAAAAAAAAAAAAAAAAAAAAAATGAAGTAACTTAGAAACTTTATTTTTATAATGAATATTTAGAAGTTTTAGTTTTCTGAAAAAATAATACTAATAATGCCATTTATGGGATTTTAATGCGATTACAGGGATGGAACACGGGCGCAGAATTCATACCACTATCAATGTAATAAAATTTTCTACTTCTTAAATCGACGATATTATAGTTAGAGAAATGTCTTAAACGGATTCCGGTATTAATTCTGCGCCCGTGTTCCATCCCTGCGATTATTGAAGCTTATTCACTTTTATAATGAAAGATGTAATGTGATACAATTAAACAAAAATTTACATAATTAAAATAATATTATAGTTTTAAAAAATTAAAGAACACGCTTTTATAGAAATGTGAACTAAAAAGCACAAAATATCTATCTTAGTATTAAAATTCAGGGTAAGAGAAAATCGTGTGAGTGACACACCGTAATATTTACATACATTTAAATCTTTAATTAAAAGAACTTAGAATTAACAAAAACCATTTTTAAAAAATCTCCCCTGACGGAGATCGAACACTGGACCTTTAGGTTCGTAGCGCGGCGTCTTACCTCGATGCCACATCGCTCACGTAGGGAAAGTGTTTTTTTACAATATAAATTTTTTGTTTGCTCCCAGAGAAGTTACAAACATACATACATACATACAGGTGAAGCTAATAAAAGCGTGTTAAAAATACGGAATAACACTAATTTTACAACGAACAGTCCGTATAATGGTGACAATATAACAAAATGTATGCAAAAACACGGTACGACGCCAGCATTTTTTCCTTTTATTTTAACCTTGCTCATAAATACTGGTGATAGTCTATTTCAATATTTCAAATGAGCTCAATTTCCTTATACCATTAATCAAAGGGTTAATATCATAATATTACTTTAAAAGGACTGTTCTGAAACAGTGATGACAAAATAATAAAACGAATGTAAAATTTAAAAATACTGAAAACCCTGCAAGTGTGTCAGTTTTAGCTGTTGCTTTTGTTTTTCAACAGAAAGACAGAAACTTGGTTCATATGGTTTTCGAATTTCCTCGATTTTCTCTACCGCTAATCTTGTGTAAGATTTTTTATTATTAAAAAAAATGCTATAAATTTAAAAATAAATTTATTATTCTAAGATACTGATGAGAGTCCTTGAAAAAAGGTGGGGCATTATGCACCCTACAAAAGTCATTTGCAGTTTTATACTAAATTGCTTTTATTACGAATGAATTTTTCTACAGTTTTTTTCTATAAAATTTTCTGTGCATGGAGCGAAAGAAAAAAGAAGAGCTGCCAACACTCTAGATATTTACATACTACTGGTTCTGTAAAGATACATGTCCTTCATGTTACTTAGCAACAGAATTTCCTACTATAAATAAAGAAAATGTTTCGATAAAAAATTATTGGTATGAAATAAACCGGAGGATTGGCATTCATACTTGTCAACATTCTCATTAATATCCGTAAAACTGTTAGTTACCGTTTATTTATTTATTTATTTAGTTAGTAAAACCTTTACCATTTGCAAAACCTCGTGTAGTAAAAACCAAAATTTAATTAGAAAGTTGCTCAAGATTCAAAATATATTAAAAAAAGAAGAAAAAAACCTCTAAACAAATTTATCACAGATATAAAAATGTTCCTCGCACGCAAAATACTACCGTAATTTTCTGCGTATAATCCGCAGATAAAATATGTCATTCCTCCACCAGAAATTTTGTTTAACACAAAAAACTATGTTACTTTGAAGAAACAGCTCGTACAAATAGAACCTCGTTTGCTAATTAAAATTTCTGGTGCAAAACTGACTTACCTGATCTGCGAATTATACACAGAAAAATACGGTACCTAAGTTCTATGTCTTATAATTTCGATAAATATGGTAAAATTTGTTATTCCAAATACCTTAAATATATATTTAATGTACGATTGTTAAATGAGGGTTAATTTCCATTTAAATATAATGGCTTATCTAAAAGATGTTTCCCAAAAAGACATCTCTTCTCCCCTCTCGAACTTTGTCTTTCTGGCGCTGGTGGCTATATTCGATAATGAATACGGTACTTTGTTGCTAAACGAACTTATGATTAGCGATATATCTGCAAGACCGTCATAAATGAAAAGGGTGATACTACATGTTGAATGTCATTAACGTCAACTTTTATTTATTTATTTTTTTCTTTAATACTCAGATATTTGTTTTAAAAAATTTCTTCAAAATAACAATTGCTTCGGTGCAAATAAATAATTTTTATGTGTATGGAATTAAAAGCCAGTAAAAATACAGTTTTTTAATGCAATGGAAGAAAAATGTTTCAAACTCAGGTAAAAAATATTGAACATCTTCTGAACTTAATGCACAGCTGACAACTTTTTATGTTTTGCTCGCTTTACGCTTTACCCGCCCCTTTTTCTACGCTGCTTTATTTTTAGAGTAATTATATCTAAATGTAGTTACGATTAAATAAGTATAAAATTACTCTAAAAAAAGACTGGTGTGAGAAAAAGGTGAGTTCTAAAAAATCTTCCGTTTATTAATGAGATGGTTGGCAGGTATGCAGAGTTGCCAAGTTTCTTACTTTATTCCGGAGCGTTTTAGCCCCTCTTTTTTTATACCACTTTTTAATAAGATTATTTTTTTTTTCTTATTTTATGGTAGTTTTATATTATAGAAAATTATTCTATGAATTAAGTGGTGTGAAATATAGGCGTGACTAAAGTGCTTCGGGATAAATTAAGGAACTTGGCAACGCTATGGTTAATTAGTGAAAAGTGACACTGATATCTATGAAAGGTTTCTATTAATTATTAATGATAAAAAAGGAAGGGAAATAAAACATAAAATCTAGTACCTAAGTTAATTTTATTTTCTGAAACAATCTCGAAAACTGTACTTTTTACATGTGTCTACAAAATATTTCCCTAAGATTTGTTTTATTCACTATTGCATTATAAACAAAGTTAATTTGGTTGAGATTAAAGTTGAATGAGTTTAACTTCATGCAAGAGCTACGGAATGAGCAATATGCAAAGGTCGGTCTAGAATGCACTCCTAGGGGTGATCCGGAGACATGTCATCACAATTATGATTCTTCACTGAGGGAATGTCTTCCCCGCTTCGGTAACCCCCCCCCCCCCTTAGGTTTTTTTTTTTTTTTTTTTTTTTTTTTTTTTATGAAACATGGAGGGCATCGTTTACACGACAGATTTTACGTACTCCACAAATTTAATTAGAAAAATAAGCCTAGTTATTATAGATTCTTAAACTCGTAAATAACTTAAAAAATTCGTGATTAAAAATTTTTACTTCACTTTAAAAGCATTTGTGTTGTGGCTGTTATTGCTCCAGTAATGAAATTCGACAAAGGTCTGCGAAATATGGGTGATATGCAAAACAAACAGATATAGGCAGTTTTTTTTTTTTTTTTTTTTTTTTTTGACAATTTAAAGAAATTAAAAAAGAAAAAAAAAAACTATCTGATATTGTTTCAGGAGCATTCGTGTAAATAATTGATTTCTGATGTTCGTAAAAAAATAAATAACTAAACTAAATAAGCATATCGCATTCAGTTGATCTATAAGTCCGACATCTTATATTTATAGTTTGAAATTATAGTTTTTCCCATATGGTACCTGAAGAAGAAAGTGAAAAAAAAAAAGTGAGACGGTACTTATTACTATCTGTTAGATGTATAGTCGAGACTTTATACATTTTTTATCGAATAGTCTAAGAAGTTTCAGATTTATTTTAACTATTGCCACTTTCACTCCTCTTATAGCGTTACTTAATTCGGGACCCCAGGTTTTGTTGAATCTTTTCCTTCTTTCCGTCGCCTTAGCAACGGCCGACGGAGGCCCCGGAGGAGTGCGAGTGATGGAGATTTCCGCTAGAAATCTCTCCCACCTCTCACCTACCCCTTTTTCTTTTCCACTACCCCTCCGGGAAGGGGGGAGTCTAGAGGAAACGTAGATATTGCATTTCTCGTGCGTACAAAAGCGAGTAGCGCTCCCCCGACCAAAAGCGGGGGTGAGGTTTCAATAATCTCTCGCGTATCTGTGCTAGACAAGTGTCCTCTTAAATTTCTCTTAATTTCGAAGGGAAAGAGCCAAGTTGGAGCTTTTTGATAAGTGAGAAGGCCTACCGGCGATGGATTCTAATCCCAACTTACAGGAAATTGTTTTAAATCGGCGGTAGAGAACGCTTGGAGCGAGTTATTGTTATGTTATGCCATTACGAATTGCTTCCACGTGGGCTTTCACAAAGAAGCGCATTTACTCTCGGCTATGGGAAAGAAAACATATTAATAACAAATCCAATTGTTAAACCCCCGTGCTTCAAAAGAATAGTCTTGTTTCCGCTCGAAACTGCTGTTTTAAGAAAATTGCATTTACATCATCTATTTGCAAAATTATGCTTGTAAATGGAGGAAAACTCTCTGATCACTGATTTGCAGCCGAAAAATTATCAAACGTGATTGCTTGGATGATTGATTCTTTATAGCGTGATGCTTCAGCCTTACATTATTTGCATTAAGCAATTGTAAAGGATTAAATGGCGAACACGTTTTACTTTCAGTGACTCCTTTGCCTTACAGGCTTTCTGCTTATAGTTGTTAATTTGTTCACACATAACAGTTCACACAATAAATTTGTGAGAAACTGAATACGTAATCGCATTTTATCAAAGTAATATTAATTTTTAATACTGTCTTGATACTCTTAAGTTTTAAATTATCAGAAATGCATCAGAAAGAAAAATCCCTTAGTATTTTCCAAAATCGAGACAAAACCGTGATAAGAATTGCAACGAAAAATAATTTATAATTTAAAAAGAAAAATAAACCCGGAATAATGACATAACACTTTAGCAGAACTTATTAAAAAAAAAAAAAAAAAAAAAAAAAAAGGTGTAAAAATTTTGTCAATATGGAATTCGAAAAAATTAGAAATGATGGTGATACACTTTAGTTATAGCAGAAGCAGCGAAATTTATTAAGTGTAACCTGAAATGAGAACATGTTTAAAATCACTTATGGTCTCTCTGTCTGTCTCTCTCTCTTTTTTTTTTTTACTAAATATCATTCCATATATGCCAACTTTTTTAATTTATTCCGGAATGTTGTTAGTACTCGCCCTTTTTTTCACTCCGTATTATTTTTAGAGTAATTTTCTTCAATATATAATAACTATTAAATATAAAGAAAATTAATCCACAATGATTACGGTGTGGGAAAAGGGCGGATACTAACAACATACTAGATGACATTAAAAAAATTGGCAGCTATGTCATTCACATTTCTTCGAAAATTCTTTTCTTTTTCATACATATCAAAAGCGCGTCATGCTAAAGATAATCTTTTGCATACCTGCCAACCATCGCATTAATAAACGTAAAATTGTTAACGCCTCTTGGGAAAACGCCCTTCTTTCCACACCATTTTATTTTTAGAGTAATTCTCTATAAATGTTGTTACGATTAAATAAGAATAAAATTACTCTAAAAAATTGCTGATGTCAAAGAAAAGGCGGGTAATAAAAATTTTACTCTTCATAATGTGATGGTTGGTAGGTATGCTTTTGTCTTAGATCTAATAATAATTTTTATTTTATTATTTGTATAAACCAGATAAAAACTAAAAGTCATCGAAAATAACAACTATAAATAACGACTACAATTTCTATAACAAAATCTAACAATTACCATAAATTTGTGTATGTGAATTACTGTAATCTCATGAAAAATTTTCAAAATAAATTAAATTTCATTCATCGTTCTTATTCAATTGATCGAAAATTTTCATGCGTGCCAACATTCTAATTAATATTCCATAAAATTGTTAGCACCCACCCCTTTTCCACATCACTTTATTTTTAGAGTAAATTTCTCCAAATGCAATTACGATTAAAAAAGAATAAAAAAAAGTCTGGATTGAAAAAGGAGGTGGGTACTAACAATTTCACGGAATATTAATTAGAATGTTAGCAGGTATGAATTTTTTGAGCGTTAGAATGAAGTGACCCTAGCATATTTTTGATTAAAAATTATTTTTTGAAAATTATTAATAAGTTCATATTCGAAAAAATTATAAATTTTGATCTATGTTAATTTTTACACGAATAGAAGAGGCATAATCAAAAATATGGGTTTCCAAATTTACAGCTTATTCGCATCATTATTTTTCGAGTTGCAGTGACATTTAATTTTTTATTGCTGTTAAGGGGCCATTACATCTTATCATTTGTATAGACCTGCTAACTATGCTAGTTTCTCCGTAATGCTATTAAGTCCCGCCTTTTTTTCACACCAGAATAGTTGTAGAGCAATAGTCTTCTTATTTAATCATGAAGCCATATTGCTGAATATTACTCTACTATTCTGGTGTGAAAAAAAGGCGGGGCCTAATACCATTACGGACAGAGCCTGATTAAGGGGGAAGCACACATTATCTCCGCTCTCACCGGAATATTTTTACAATTATTTTTTACTTCATGTCATAGAAATTCCACGCTTTGATGAGGAAATATTTTTTATAAAAAATGAAAGGTGTAAAACAATCCAATTTACTCACCGGTATTAG
Organism: Salticus scenicus; assembly: GCA_963930645.1. NCBI lineage: Eukaryota > Metazoa > Arthropoda > Arachnida > Araneae > Salticidae > Salticus > Salticus scenicus. The sequence continues at coordinate 241,453,273 of OZ005651.1, forward strand.
ACACCAGAATTCTTTTAAAATAATTTTTAATGAGAATTTTCTGTTTATTATAGGAAGAAAGTATTTGTTAAAAAATAACGGTGTAAGTATAAATAATGTGTGCTTCCCCCTTAATCAGGGTCTGATTACGGATAAGCTAGCATAGTTAGCAGGTCTACATTGGTATCATCTGTAAATAAATATCTGCATATAATTTAACGGAAAACTATTTTAATTTACTTTTATGTTATTCTTATTGTTTTGTAACCAACATTTCGATGTTTATTATACAAACTAACCTATTTTTGTAAAATTACGGCAATGCAGGCGAGAGATTGTGAAAGAAATCCAAAAGAAAACAAACCCCGCCTTCTGTATTGCTGAAACAATATTAAAATAAAACTATTTTATTTGATTCTATATTTGATGCTGGTATGCATCAACGTAAATCAAATGGAATTTACTACATAGATTGCTGAAGATAAAATCTAAATGATCTAATCCCGAATATGTAAAATCATTTTGTTTTCTAATGTAAAGTCTTAGAAAAATGTATAAAGGCGTGACTTACTTTACAAGATAGGAACATATCTGATCTTGATACATTGAGTCTTTTTTTCTTAAATATTAAATAACTTTTCCTAGTTTTTCGACGCTAAATTTTTGTTTTAACACCGTTGCCCTTTTTTGTATTTGAATTTCGTAGGGTTCGTACACCTCAAGTCAAATGTGATGCTTTAGTAAACGCGGGAAGGCGAGTCTTATTGTTTAAAATAGCTATATACATTCGATAATCTTTTTTTTTTTTTTTTTTTATTAATATTTAATAATTTTTATGTGATTTTTTATCGCGAATTTTCTGTTTTAATCTTGTTATCATATTTTTGTGTTTGTTTACTGTATGGTTTGTAAGCTTTATATTATTTAACGTTTATCGCATGATGTAACATAATAAAATATTTAATTTGTTGAAAATTGTTTCTTTAAAAAAATAATAAAAAGCTTATGAAATCTATTATTGAAACAAAAGCGCAATATTGTTTATTTTTGATTAATCTTAATCACGGCGTAATATTCGCATTCATTATGTTAAAACAAAGTAATATGTCTTATCATTTTAATGATATAGATACACATCTTACACTTTTCATAATTAAGAATTCAAGTACAACAGACTCCTGTATAACGTGGTAGGTCCGTTCTGCGCAATAGGAAATCGCATTATGTGGGACATACATTATCAGACCAATTTATGCAAGTTCAGTCCAATATTGAAATATTTTATTTTATTTTATTTTATTTTATTTATTTATTTATTTGTTTGTTTATTTTTGTTTTTTATTGCTTTCTAAGTAAAGTTTCGATGTTTACTATACGTATTAACTTATTTTTGTAAAATTAACGTATTGCAGGCGGGAAATTCTGATGGCATTCAAAAAGAATAACAAACCTGACCCTCTGGCTTCTTCTGAAACAATATTTTACCTTTTTTTTCCTTTTTTTTTTTTTTTTTTTCTTTTGTTTGTTTGTTTGACTCTTTATAGTATGCTTGCTAGCATATGTAAACGAATGAAATTGACCGTTTCGATTGTTGATGACAAATTTGCAGTTATTTAATCATGAATTTGTTAAATAATTTGATGTTTTAGAGAACATATAAAGGTGTAACTTATTATTCGAAATAGGAATGCTTTTGAACAGTATCTCTTTTTTCTTGAATATTAAATATTATTTCCTAGATTTTTATCATTAATTTTATGGTTAAATCATGTTATCTATATTTTTGTATATGGAAGGTTTGTACGCCAATAGCCTCCTAAACTAGATGCCTGTCGCGTGGCTCGGAAACTTGGCAACAGTTGAAGCGGTAGACAGCGCCACCTGGTACAGATTGCGCGATTTTTTTTTTTTTTTTCTTTTTTGTCACCAATAATTTTAACCCTTTGCGGCGCAAGACAATTCAGATCATTTAAATTATACTGCCACCGGAATTCATGAACTAAATTAAACTAAAAGAAATTTTAAATTTTAAGGTTAAAAAACCGGCCTTTTCTGATATGTTATAAACGTAAATTTTTGCTAAAAAGTTTCCGGGATGAATTTTTGCAGCTGCATCTTAAATTTTGCGTCATCGCAGCAAGGACACCGCGCGTTAAGGGGTTAAGAAGTGATATATGATATATATAATCGAAGTTTATGCGATTCTATTCGCCTATGTATATCAAATCCAATTTTTAAAAATTTTTGGCGGCTATTGAATAAAAAAATCGCGCAATCGGTACCAGGTGGCGCTGTCTACCGCTTACATGTTGCCAGATTTCCGAGCTACGTGACAGGCATCTAGTTTAGGAGGCTATTTTACGCCTTAAACTAAATGTAATATTTTATAGAAACACTTTCATGCGGCTCTTACTGTACAAAATAAGAACATACCCAACAGAAATAGATAAATTCTTTTTTCTTATATATTAAACATTTTTCTTAATTTTACCGCCATTATTATTATTATTATTTTCATTATTACTTTAGCTTGCTATCTACATTTTTGTAATTGAATATTGTAGAGTTCATATGCCTCAAGCTATTTAAATTTTAATGCATAAAGTGACGTAATTATCTGTTTCATTTTTATTAAAAATAAACTATTTAAAAATTTTAATTTATAAACTGTAGTGAAGAAGAACTAGTATGTTGTGGCCACCACAAGACTTTCTTCTATATTTTCCTATACATATTTAATCAGTAACAATACTAAAGAAAAAAAAAAAAAATCGATTTTTTTTTTCTAAGTTTTTTTTTTTTTTTTGGTTAAAAGTAAAAAAATCGATAACTTTGTTTTAAATTATCACAGATTTATAGTTCAACCATTCGTTTTAAAGGTATTGACGAGATCTTTCGAATGATACCCATCTTCAAAATTTATCCCCCCACGGGGGGGTACTTCCCCCCCAAGGGGGAAGCGATGCCCCCCATGCACAAAATTTTTTTCCTAGTTACGTACTACTATTATCAATAATTCATATTAATTTTACAATCACAAGTGTAAAATAACTCTTATTATGCACATTTATACGAATTTTTGTCCTATTCTGCCATGTTAAAAATTTAGATAAAACGCTATCACAGCGCCTCCTGTTGAGCTATTGATCCCCAAATATAATCAGCACCAGTTTATGTCGGGGACCAACTAAATACCAAGTTTGGTAAAATTTCGTTAAAAAAAAAAAAAAAAAAAAAAAAACGATTTTTTTTCTAAGTTTTTTTTTTTTGTTGTTGTTAAAAGTAAAAAAAATCGATAACTTTGTTTTAAATTATCACAGATTTATGGTTCAACCATTCGTTTTAAAGGTATTGACGAGATCTTTCGAGTGATACCCATCTTCAAAATTTAATCCCCCCCCGGGGGTGTACTTCCCCCCCCAGGGGGGAACCAATGCCCCCCCATGCACAATTTTTTTTTCCTAGTTAACTACTACTATTATCAATAATTCATATTAATTTTACAATGACAAGTTTAAAATAACTCTCATTATGCCCATTTATACGGAATTTTGTCCTATGCTGCCATGTTAAAAATTTGCATAAAATGCGATCACAGCGCCACCTGTTGAGCTATTGATCCCCAAATCTAATGGGCACCAGTTCATGTCAGGGTGCAACTAAATACCAAGTTTGGTTAAATTTCATTCATTGGTTCGTGAGATACAGCGTCCACAAAAAAATGATACAGACAGACAGACACACAGACAGACAGACAGACAGACAGACACACAGACAGACATTTTTTAAAAACTATCAATTCGTGTTCAGGACATCCCAAAACGTGTAGATCCGTCAAGAAACGGAGGTCGAAAATTTTTGCGAATCCAATACTTTCTCTATATTACATATAGAAGAAAGTAAAAAATACATGTCATTTACGGCTTAGAGGAATCAAAAATTTAATTAACTGTACGAAAATATTAAATTTATCTTACGCGTTATACGGGGCTGTTTATCATGCTGTATGAGTACCAATCGCTTTTTTTTTTTTTTTTTTTTTTTTTTTTAGTGTGTGTGTTTTGTGGCAGCGCGTTGTACGATAGTGTACTGTAGTTATTCAAATAAGTTTAGATGCAACACCCATACCTACCAACCATCACATTAATAAGCGTAAAATTGTGAACGCCATTTTTTCCACACCACTTTAATTTTAGAGTAATTCTCTCCAAATTTTGTTACGATTAAATAAGAATAAAATTACTTTAAAATGTGCCAGGTGTGAAAAAAAGAGGCGGGTACTAGAAATTTTACGCTTCATAATGAAACGGTTCGCAGGTATGACAACACCTTCTGCAGATTAACTACATTTTATTTCATAATTAAAATTTCTGTATTTTTTTCCGGCATGAAACTTAATGAATAATGTTCTTCCTATGGGACATCATAAGTTATTTTCCTCTAAATATATGGACGCACCCATAATACATTTTCGCTTCTTAATTAAGAATTAATTTAAAGTGTATAAATAGGACTTTTCTCAGAAATTTGAATATAAGGTCAAAAAGAGGGGTTGCTATTGAAAAAAATGAAGTTGGAGCCAGTTTTAATATGTAGACGACCTCTTAAGCAAAATCTAACTATACCGTATTAAACTAGACGCTATTACTAATCGATTGGCACCAGTCGCATATTTATAGGAGGATTTACAACGAAATTAGTTGGTGGGGTGTCTTTTTTTTTTGCTGACTGTATAATAATATTTACATTAAAGAACTTTTTGTATACCATTTTAGGCCAAGCAAAGAAATTTTATAAAATGTAGTATTATTTTCATTGAAATATGCTTAAATTACATTCATTAACCCCTTAACGCGCGCTGTCCTCGCTGCGAGGACGCAAAATTTAAGATCCAGCTGCAAAAATTCATCCCGGAAATTTTTTAGCAAAAATTTACGTTTGTAGCATACTAGACAAAACCGGTTTTTTTAACCAGAAATTTTAAAATTTCTTTCAGTTTAATTTAGTTCATGAATTCCGGTGGCAGTATAATTTAAATGATCCGAATTGTCTTGCGCCGCAAAGGGTTAAGACACAAAAAATGTTTCGTGCATGAAAGATGATATTTTAGTTAAGAAATAAAATGGTGCATATTTATATAAAAATTTTAAATGAAAAATAAATTTAAATGAAAAAATTTCTTAATTAAATTTTATGACATTTGTTTTATTTTTATTCTATTTACAGAACTTGCAACATTAATCCATTATAAAAACATATGCTTAATCTCAATTGGAATAATTATACATTTTCAAAAAGTCGAATTTGTCAATAATCGTTTCAAGTTAGAACACTTGCGTATTTGGAATATTTCTCAAGAGAAAAAGTGTTTACTCCAATTGAATTACGAGTATTTTATAGATGTCTTCATAATCTTTAAAAATAGGAGAAAAATAAAATTAGTGAAAAATATACGTCAGAGTGTTAATAAAAAAATATTTATTGAAATGGTGCGTTTACTCACCTTTGGCTGAAAATGGGTAGATTCGCGAAACAGTTACCGTATTTTTTGGCGTATAACGCGCAGGCCATATAAATGAGTTACACACCAAAAAATGTAACCCCTTCCTTCTCGCTCCCGTGATATTCACGGGCAGTGACCACGTCCCACGTGTATTTTTCCTTTAACATTTTAGGGTACATGAAAGCACCAGCCAGTACCAAACTATATATAATGTATTTGAAAATAGGTACAGAATAAATTTATATATTATTCATATATTTATTTTTAATCTTTTTTTTTTTTTTTTTTTTTTTTAATTAGACAAAAATGTGGACTTTATGGGCGTATTTTTGAAAAATATGCGACCGTTAAGGGGTTAATTTACAAATAAAGCTATATATCATACCTGCCAATATTTTAATTTATTCCGGAGTACTTTTAGCCCCACCTTTATTTCGTACCACTTATTTTTTTAAAGTAATTTTTTCTTATTCGATCGAAATTATATATTAGAGAAAATTTTTCTATATATAAAGTGGTTCGAAATAAATGCGGGGCTAAAAGTACTCCGGAATAACTTAAAATATTGACAGCTATGTATATATATAAGAAACAAAAGCTTGATAAAAGATAGCTTTTACCGTAAATTTAAAAATTTCCGGTGTATAACTGATTTAACAAACCTGCGCGTTGTACGCTGGAAAATACGGTATGTATTTTTTTAATTTGCTATTTTATGTTAATATTTTATGTTTAATATTAAGGTTGATATGTTTTATTTGAAAAAAATAAAATAAAAAATTAATATATGCAAATATGCAAATATATAATTTTCAAATAATTTATCACACTTTTTTTCAAAACAAGGTTCCAATAAACAAACTCATAGATGATTTTCCTTGTCAATTTGTGTATGGTCTTTTTTTTTTTTTTTTTTTTTTTTTTTTTTTTTACCGAATAAACCGCTTTGTCAATGATTCGGAAAAAAAAAAAAAAAAAAAAAAAAATCAGTCAGGTTTTTCCTCTGCATCAGAACTCAGTTCCTTTTAAAGATATATTTATGCGGGGTTTTTTTCTAATGGTCTTGTTGGATGGAAAATAAAGTAAAAAATGAAAAATGAATATATGCAAATATGCAAATATGTAATTTTCAAATAATTTATCACACTTTTTTTCAAAAAAAGGTTCCAATAAACAAACTCATAGATGATTTTCCTTGTCAATTTGTGTATGGTCTTTTTTTTTTTTTTTTTTACCGAATAAACATCTTTGTCAATGATTCGGAAAAAAAAAAAAAAAAATCAGTCAGGTTTTTCCTCTGCATCAGAACTCAGTTCCTTTTAAAGATATATTTATGCGGGGTTTTTTTCTAATGGTCTTGTTGGATGGAAAATAAAGTAAAAAATTCTAATTGACAAAATTTGTTTAGAGGGCTCGTATAAAAAGTTAAAAAGTGTAACTTTTGGAAAATTAGCGCGAAGAAGTTTTAATTAATTTTTCCATATTTCCTACCTTATTTTGAACACTTTTCCAATTTACAATACCCACTTGCTTCTAATAGGTAAAGAATTAATTCACATTTAAATTTTTGGAGAATTTCGTTAACACACTCGAAAATACTATTTTAATAATAAGTAGTTTAATTAAAATCCCATCGCTGATATTCGCAAAATTCTTACTTCATCTTAAATAAAATGTACTGAAATATTGCTTTTTTTTTTTTTTTTTTTAAGTAAATATTACTGTTACAAAATTAATTGAATTTTATAAAAGAAATTAAATGCTAGCATTAAAATGTATTACAATGTTTTTGAATCCTAATTTAATACAATAATAACTTTTTATGAAACGAATATAAAGTTTTTACAAAATTTAATCCTCTTATGATAATTTTATTTGAGTAATTGGAATTACGATAAGAAATAAATTACTTCAGTAATGCTTTTCGAAATATCATATAATATTCATAAATAAGTTATTCTGTTATAAGCGTCAAAATTATTCAGTTGTCCTTGCGTTATTATTTTTATAACAGAAAGAGAGAAGAAACTGTTTCAGACTTTTCGCGTAAATAAAAAAAAAAAATCCGCTTTATATATAATATATATAATTTTTATAAGAAACGAAATTTGTAAATAAAACAAATAAATGTTGCTATAATCGATAAAATTTTTATTTTTCGTGTTTTATTTATTTATTTATTTATTTATTTTCCTATTATTCTTTTAATTAATGGTTACTTTTATGCATTGAAAAATCCATGATTTTTGAAATATAGCAGGGATGGAACACGGGCGCAGAATTCATACCGGAATCTGTTTAAGAAATTTCTCTACCTATAATATCGTTGATTTAAGAAGTAGAAAATTTTCTTACATTGATAGTGGTATGAATTCTGCGCCCGTGTTCCATCCCTGATATAGTAACAGGTCTTCCAATATAATCAAAAGAATCAGTTTCAGTTTTTTTTTTTTTTTTTAATTATTATTTATTAGAAGTTATTTTGTCTAAAGATAGCAAGAAAGTCATTTTTACTGAATATTTTTCGCAAAATTTGCCCACGGGAATCGTTAGATGGGTTATTAAGTGTGGAATTTAGAAAACATAAATATGCTTCAGAATATTTTAGGCGTTATTAAAATAAGTATAGTGTTTGTGCTAGGGTTAAGGCCCAATTTACCGCGCTTTAAGATCCTACGCCTGGTGGGAAGTGCCCTCTGTGCGGGGAGGGGGGGGGACTTTCTAAATTAAGTATAGAAGAAAAGAAGAATATGAAATTAAAATGATTAACAAAAAAGTGTTTGTAAGAAACTACCATAAATTGCAAAAGTACGCAACAACTGTTTTAAGTCGAAATAATTTTGCACAGTACTTCATGAGGCGAGAAAAATTAGGCAGCCTACCTTTTACGCCTACAGGTGTGTGTGTTCATTTCATATAATACAGAAGGAGGTGTCTTGTCCTCTTAAAGTCCAACCTGGAATAACCGAAAAAATTGCATATAAATAAATATAATGATTTTGTAGAAAATGTACTAATTTGTATTTAGTTCTATAAAACCTATATGATGGTTCTTTGTGGATAGCATTTTAACCAAGCAACAATAAAAATATAATAGTAATAATAATAATAGTAATAATAGCTTTCTTTATGTGCAAATGTAGTCGTTACTAGTATTTCTCTCGCACAAAAAAAAAAAAAAAAAAAAAAAAAAAAAAGAAAAGAAAAGAAAGAAAAAAATGACTGACTGATAAAAAATTAAAGTTAAAATTAAATTAAATAAAATTTATTTTTTAAAGATGAAAAAATCATTTTTAAACTGAAATTTTAATTATCAGAACCAGATATGATTAGTTGGAAAGTTTTCAAATCAATAAGAAGGTTTACTTAAAAAGAGATTTTTTTTTTAAACATTTCTTTATGTTATATTTTAGCAGAAAATCAAAATATAACAGTTTGAACTCTGTAATATTGTTTGTCTGCGTGAACTTATGCATTTAAACGAGTTTCTAGCAGCTATTTATTTATTTATTTATTCTTTCCTTCTTTTTTTTTTTTTTTTTTTTTTTTTTTTTTACCTTTTATAAATATTTTATAGCGTTATTATTCTTATTATTTCATTACATTTAATTTTACATTATGATTATGCATGACTTGCAATTACTTGCGAAATGCGACCCAGATTTTAGCTCTTATCTAACAAAAAATATACTTCTAAATAATTAAAAATTGCACAATATAAAAATTATAAAGCTATCTTCCCCATTTACTCAAAATATCTTCGCGCCATAAAAAAGACCTATTTTCTTTTTTTTTTAATGGAGGGGGGGGGGATAAAAGGATGGGTATTGAATATTTTTCAAAACTGAATATATATGATCATTTAATAGCTTAAAATATATAATTTACAAGAAAATGGATTTATTTTTCAATTAAAAATAATAAATGGTTACCTAAATCAATTGCTTTCTGTCTATTTTTAATTCCTTTTTCTTTCTTTAAAAAACAGTATTTTTTCCTTTAGTTAATTTCTCTCTCTCTCTCTCTCTTTTTTTTTTTTTTTTTTTACATTGAAGCATCACCTTCGGGGACCATTATAGGTTAAGAAAAACATTTTTTTTAATTCCGTAAATTTAAATAGGTTACAAAATTTTTTAAATGGTTTGAATTTAATCATTTCCAAGAACTATGTTTATATATATATGTATCATTTTTTCTACATAATAGTATTTTAATATTAAAAAAACCTTATTAAATTGTTGTTATTCTTTAATTCTAAAGCGCTGTTACAATAAAAGGAAAAATTAATATACCGTATTTTCCGGCGTATAACGCGCAGGTTTGTTAAAGCAGTTATGCACCGAAAATTTAAATTTACAGTAAAAGCTATCTTTTAACAAGCTTTTGTTTCTTACATGTATAGCTTTATTTGTAAATTAAATTTTCTGGTATGTAACTCATTTATGTGGCCTGCGCGTTATACGGCGAAAAATACGATATATTAAATTTAGTTGTGCCTAAAAAAAAAAACAAATTTCAGTTTTTGGTAGATGTTACTTACAAATCGCTTTAAATAAATTAAATGTATGCTAAAATATTTTTAGAAAAATCTTTCGAAAACTTTATAATCGACTGATATTTATTGGTTTCTTTAGGATTAGCTTCCTTTTCGCTGTAATTTTTAAAGTTTTTTTTTTTTTTTTTTCCCTAATTAAAAAATAATTGAAAAAATATTTTTTGCTAGTGTTTTTTTTTTTTTTTTTTTTTTTTTTTTTTTTTAATCTCCTTATTTTAAACTGATCTTACATTCGTTTTCATTTATAATTTCTTATACCATTTTTCCTATAAATTAATCCACAGAAAAAAGAAGGTTTAAAGTGACTTCGTTTTCGAAATACAATTTGTGATCTATAGTTGTTTAATGAGCAAAATCAGTAAAATTTTCAGACGAATACTTGAATATGGAAAATCTTAGAGAATTAATTTCCTTTCATGTTCCCTCCCCCCCTCCCCCAAAAAAGCCCTTTTTTGCGTGTTGTTTTAAAGTGATAGCTTTTAATATTTTTTCAGATAAATACTTTCGCTTAATTTTTCGTTAAAGTAAAAACTTGACATTAAACAAATGGCTGTTTAATTTATTTCATGTATCTTAAATCATTTTCTCCTCTAAATCATATCGTTACATGCTACCTACAGTCAATTGCTGTTCCTGGTATTTTCAAACTATAATTGAATTTCTTGAATGAAGCCGATCGTTTATATATCATTCTATTTATAAAACATAGCTGTCAAGTCTTTCCGATTTTCAGGAAGTCTTCATACCATAATTTTACAATAATGAACCTTAACAAAAAATCGCATAAAATTAATATTAAGAGTTTTATTATATTAAAAAAAAATGTGGTAATGAATCATATTTTACAAATGTAAATGTTGGCAGCTGTGATAATATTTAAATCATGTGTATTATAAACCGTGAAATTCTATATTAAAATTTTAAACAAAATTTATAAATTATTATAAGCATTTTAATATAACATTATATAGATTTCTTCGATATTCCCATAGCTTATCAATCGTTTACGTTTTTATTTAATTTCCGTAGCTACCAAGTGTAACGTTTTTTGGATACCTGTATTTTTTATTAAAAAATTTATAATTTTTTTGTTTCACTTTTCTGTGATTAAATAAGGTGAAATTTTCTATTTAAAAAAAAAAAAAAATGCATTGGTGTAAAAAAAAATGTGATACTTGGCGTCTGGGTATTTCTCTAGCTCAAGTTATTAGAGTCCTTCTCATATTCAAAAGGACAGTTGATGTTTTGAAATAACTAATGCAAAAGTAATTGAAAATGAGATTATGCTAAGCGCACTTAGTGTATCTAAAAACCAAAACTGTTATAATTTTTGTAATATAAAACAAAATTAATAAAAAAAAAAAATTGCAAAATGTTTTTTTTTCACGTGTTTAGATGTTCATAATTATACGGACAATCAAGATATTTCCGTTTTATTTAACTTACGAGCGAATAAATTAGAGTTGATACGCAAATATGTTAACTACGGGACTAGATTCATTCATATATAAGTTTTAAATTAATACTTTCATCACTATTTCTTTTTTCCGATAATTTTTTACTTTGACTTTTGAAATTCTGTGGTTCAATCAGTAAATGAATGTTTTTAGAAAATAGTAGTTTAAAAGAAACATATTTCACGCAGGCAGAGTAAAAAAAAAAAAAAATCTTTATCTTTTAAAAACAGTTATTGCTTCATTTTAACAATGAATTTCTATAAATATTTTGTCAAAATTAAAAAAAAAAAAAAATCTTTTCAATTGAATTAAGTTTGCCTTTATCTTAGTCAGGCTTTGATTAAAAAATTATTTTTCGCTACCTACCGGAAAACCGGCGTATGAGCCGCAGTCAGTACCGTCTAACTGAGGGAATTTTTAAATCAATAGTAACCAATACTTTTTAAGAGTGGCACTTCATTAATGCAATAGGCGACTACTATTCGAAGTGATTAGACAAACGCTATAATTGAATTTTAGTGATGGCTACTGAATAAAGCACCGACTGCGGCCCATATGCCGGTTTTTACGGTATATAGATACGTATTTGTATATAGATTTTATCATGTTAAACATTTTTTAGTTATTATTTTTATTGTTGTCATACTTACATCATAGATGCCTATATTTTAATTTATTCCGGAGTATTTATAAAATAAGAAAAATTTGTTTTTTAAAAATAAGTGGTATGAAAAAAAGGCGGGGCTAAAAATACTTCCGAATAAATTAAAATGTTGGCATCTGTGTTACATATATATATATATATATATCGTTAAATCAGTAAATTTTTAAAACATATAATAATGTGTCAAATTTTCAAGCTAACAAATGATTTTTATAAGATAAAAATTTATCTTTTGAAAATTGAAATGTAATTAAAAATAATTAAAAATAAAAGAGGGCGAATATGGATTCTTCATTCATTTTCAAAATATTTTTTTATTCATTTTTATGATAGTTAGATAATTAATACAATCTCAGAACTTATCATTCTTAACTTTTTGCGTAAAAAAAAGACTTTGCCAAATGATTGCTGTAATATTCACATCAGGAATGCAAAATTTATTTGTATTCAAGTTCCATGATTCTTTCTTCGTTAATGTAAATGAAAGTTTTATAACTTTTATCTGTTAATAAATTATAGATTAAATAATATGTTACAATTCAATGAATAGACAGTATCTTAGGTTAAAATTACCAGTTATCTCCTTAATTCCAGGCACGTTTTTGACAACTAGATAGAATTGAGGATTTGAAATTACCTCATTAATGCAGATTTCATATTATAAAACATCGTTTTATATATATATATATATATACATATGTTAATAAAGTACATCATGAAGAATTGACTTCTCGTTAGAGTATAGGGAATCGTTATAGGGAAATAATAATAATAATAATGCGTTATAAATACATAGTGTTAGCTTAAACGATGATGTATACATAGATGCCAAAATTTTAATTTATTTCGGAGTATTTTTAGCCCCACCTTTCTTTAGCAGCACTTAATTTATATTTAAAAAAAAAAAAAATCTTCAGTATATAACTTAATACGAAAATAAAAAATATGGTAAAATAAGAAAAAAATATTCTTAAAAAATAAATGGTGTGAAATAAAGGGTGTGACTAGATATACTCCGGAATAAATTAAAATGTTGGCATCTATGTATATAGAGCAGAGTTCCCAACATTTATAATTTATTCACGAGCATTTTTAGCCCTGCCTTCTTTTCGCACCAGAAATTTTGTAGATTATTTCTCTTTAATATGTGGCAGCGATTAAATAAGAAGAAAATCATTTTTCAAAATTTCCGGTATGAAAAAGAGGCGGGGCTAAAAATGCTCGAGAATAAATTATAAAAGTTGGGAACTCTGATATAGAGGTACTAGTGCTCAATAATATATCATTTATTATTATCATTATTATTGTTATTATATGAGCAATATGTGAAAAATATATTATGTTTTCTGTCAAACTTCTTTATTTTTTAGAGTTAAAAATGGCATTAGCTAAATGAATTTAATTCAACAGAGTTGTAACTAACTTTGAATTCAAGAGAAAAATCAGTCGCTATAAAGAGATGTTCAAAATAAAAGCTACTTATAATAATTTCAAATGTCAGAATGTCAGAATAGGTATATATATATATGTGTGTGTGTGTGTGTGTATTCTGATATTTGAAATTTTTATTACTGAAATTTGAAATTATATTAAATATATGTATTAATTTCTTATATCATACATTTATATGTATATACATATAATATATATATATATATATATACAGTGGAGCACCTTTTATACGTTTCTCATTTATACGTTTTTCTCATTTATACGTTTTTCGACTTCTGTCCCAAATCATTCCATTGAATTCTAATGATAAAATATTTCGTTTATACGACACAAGTAAATTCTTAATTTCACTTATACGTTTTTTTCCCCTCCTTGTAGAATCCCAAGTTTGAGTTTCGTTCCAGGATTTAAAAAAAAAAAAAAAAAAAAAAAGATGAATGCTTTTTATGTTTTATTCTTATTTTTTTCGATTATTTTTTCTTAGAACTATGGTAACAAAGTGCAGCTATAGAACAAAGTGCGACTTGCATGGATAGCCTGGGGGGAAGGGGGGTTAGAGAAATTTTCAGAGATAAGCCAAGTGGCCAGTGACCACTTGAAACCTCCCACTTTCTCTTTTAATTGATTCCAGTAATGGGGTACGAAAGGAAAAAAGCCCACAACTTTATAGTCATTTTGTAAACTTGAAGATTTACTACTCACTTCCGTAGAAGATTTTATTATCGTGTTTATTTCACATTACGGTTGGAGAAACATTTTTCTTTTTCTTTCCTTCCATTTAATCGTTTGCAAAAATGTCATCTTCATTTAGAGAACAAAAGGCTTTGTCTTTAAAGGTTAAAATCGAAATCTTGAAAAAACATTTCTGAATTTCTATATTTTAAATTATTATTTAATTTTTATTCAACCTTTTAAAAATATTTTAAATGTAATTAAAATATATCTTATTCGAATAAATGTAAAGGAAATCATGAAAATTGATTAGACTTTTATTATTAATATGATACCGTATTGTGAATTAATGTTAAAACGAATTTTCAGTTGTACGTTTTTTTCAGTTATACGTTTTTTAGGAACGGTCCCTTGAAAAACGTATAAACGGTGCTCCACTGTATATATATATATATATATTAGGGATGTGCCGGATCGTCAAAAACTTTGGTCCGCGGAAACGGATACGGATCTTTGAAAAATCTATAATAATTAAGTACATATGTAACAATTTTTGCTTCCGTTTACAGTACGTAATTGAAGTAACGTATTCGTTTCAATATCGATTTTGCACCTGATTACATGTTTTAAGGTCCAAAAAAGTGTTTTTTGAAAATTATTCATTGTGTATGTATGTATATGTGTGTGTAAGTGGTGGACGTGTATCTTCTGATAACGACTCATGAATCTTCTCATTGTAAAGATAGAACGAGACGAAACTTTATATTTAAAACTTCATTTTTTAACTTTTGGGGAAAATTAAAAAAAAAAAACTGGAAACAGGACAAGAGAAACCGAAAAAAAAAAAAAAAAAATCTGCATCTCAAATGAAGCTGTAATACATTTTTTTTTTTTTCAATGCCGCTATATAAAGCCCTTTTCAGATATCTGTTCGTCTGTGTTTGTCGACTTCTTCAGGAAAATTGATAGGCAGTGTTCATGAAATAGTAAAATATAGAAAAGCATTTTCATAAATTACGTTCAATAGAAAAGAACGTTCAGCTTAACTTTAGATAGTCCTAAATACTGTATATAAACTCTATGCGCATCGCATATGTGTTCTTAAATTTAGTTTTATATGAAAAACACCTTACACAAAATGAAATAAATTTTCAGCAATTTCCAAATGTAGTCCCAATATATTCAAATACTTTAAGTAACCCTGTAAACGAATGATGAATGGTTTCCATTCCACAATCTGCACGAAGCATGTATTTATGCATATAAAAAAATGTGTTTATCCCATTTTGTTTAGGGCAGCCTATAAATGTTACTGTCCTTACCAAACATTTCCCCCATACACGTAATATATTTGAATTGTCTTGGATGTCGCTGTTCAAGAACCATTTAATTGGTCTTAACAAAAAGTTTAGTATGTAATCACTGTGTGATATAGCTTTAGAATACAGAGTTTGGACTGTCTGATACTATTTGTTCGTGAGATATTCGAATAATAGACACACACAAACCAACCGTTAAAAAAATTATTTTCGGATTCATGCACCTCAAAACGTGTAAATATAACAAAAACTCAATTTTGAAAATTGGATCCAAAAACAATATTTTCTCTGTCATATATAATGATAAGGAGAAGTAAAAAATTGTTCCAAAAAATTTCATTTGAGCACATTTGCAATGAACTAATAACATTTTATTAAATTAAAGTCATATAATCTATGTGAATTTCACTGAAAAAAGATGGGATTATTTAGATATTTATAATTTTACGTAACTATTCCTTATTTATACATTTCCATATTTATATATTAATTTTTTAAGTATTACGTTAAGAGAAAATTATATATTATGAAAAATATGTGTATGACCATAGCTGCCAAGTTTCTTAATTTATTCCGGAATGATGCTAGCCCCGCCCTTTTCTTACACCGTAATACTTGTAGAAAATTTTTCTTCATTATTTAACTACGATTAAACATGAAAAAGATTACTTTAAAAAGATTCCGGTGAGAAAAATGGGCGGGGCTAACACCATTCTGGAATAAATTAAAAAACTTGCCAGCTATGTATTACTTTTTATAAGTAATTTATTTTTCTTAAAATTTACAGTCTTAGAGATAATGTATAATCGATCTTACAAAAATAAATGTTTCATTTCTAATGATTCACACACCTTCTTTCAAACTGTAGCTTTGAGTATAAACAGCTACCCAATGTCGGTTTTGGTGCACTGTTTATTTGTGAAAGAATAACATCATCTGCCTCTGAGATGTTTTTATTTTATATAGTTTTTTAATTAAATCACAGCATGTATTTTCTTTATAAACGCTATAAATATTAAGTGCAAACGGCGGGAAATTCAAAATTTCGTCATGTAAAAGTGAAGACGGGAGTTCGTTGCATACATAGGAGAAATTAAGAGATTTAAAAGAAAAATTGTAAATTACGGGAAAAGGTAAATTCCGAGAACGTAAAAGAGAGACTGTATTTCTTTTAGTTATATATTAAAGATAGTTTATAATGAGTTATAACAGTTTCTTCATAATTTTCTGGAAATTTCTACAAAAGATCCGTATAAGATCTGTTGAAGAAAAAAACCGGATCCGGATACAAATACGGATATTTTTTTCTCGCTGATACGGATCTGGATACGAATAAGGATCTTTTTTTTCTCGCAGATATCCGCGGATACGGATACAGAGCTCCGGCACATTACTTGTAGACCATTTAATATATATATATACATATATTAAATGACCTAAAATAATTCCTTCCACGCTTTTAGGGGCAAATATTACGTATTTTTTTTTCTTATTTCATTTTCCTCCTTTTTTTTATGTTATTTGCTTTTCATCTAATTTGTTCAGTTGTTTTTCTTTCACTTACCGTATAAAGCTTGTTAAAATATAGCTTTTACTGTAAATTTAAATTTCCGGTGTATAACTGATTTAACAAACCTGCGCGTTATACGCTGAAAAATACAGTATTCAATTTATTATGTATCAGTATTTTATAAAATATTTGTACTTTATTTTTAGAATATAATAATAAATGTAATTAGAATATAAATAATTTATTTAATTTCTGAAATATTCACAACACGTGTACTATCCATTTATGCTTTAAAATACCTTTCATTGCATTAATTAGTTGAAAAAAAAAAATTTTTTTTTCCTTAACTATTGCAATGAGGTTTGATTATATACTTACCGTATTTTCCAGCGTATTACGCGCAGGTTTGTTAAGTCAGTTATACACCGGAAATTAAATTTACAGTAAAAGCTACTTTTAACAAGCTTTTGTGTCTTACAAATATAGCTTAATTTGTAAATTAAATTTTCTGTTGTGTAACTCATTTATTTGACCTGCGCGTTATACGCCCGAAAATACGATAATAAAAGAGATTATAAACATCGTATTCATATCACAACTCAATCTTTTAAAAACTTTGGTTCAGTTTTTCTCAGTGGCACTGTGCAAAATCAGTCTTTATTATTTTTCAGTTGCTACACATTCTTGAATTAAATAGGGGCAATTTAATGGTATTTTTAAAGAATTTCATACTTTTCAATGGGTAGGGTTTGAAATTTATGGTCGCTAACGTGCGGACATATTTTGGTTTTTCTTTAAACCGAAACATTAGTAATTAAAAAGTAAGATTATTTGGAGGAAAAAATTGTTTAAGCTGCTAAAAATAAATAAATAAATAAAATTCAAGCGCAAATATTTCTGAGAAGAGTATCAGATTCATCACGCTGAACAAAAGGATTTTTATATAAATTTTCTCATTGAAGTCCTCTCCGTTAACCCCTTAAAGCGCGCTGTCCTCGCTGCGAGGACGCAAAATTTAAAATCCAGCTGCAAAAATTCATCCCGGAAAATTTTTAGCAAAAATTTACGTTTATAACATATCAGAAAAGGCCGATTTTTTTAACCTTAAAATTTAAAATTTCTTTCAGTTTAATTTAGTTCATGAATTCCGGTGTCAGTATAATTTAAATGATCCGAATTGTCTTGCGCCGCAAAGGGTTAAACGAAAATACGGTTGTTTGGAATGACATTTATAGTGGTCGTAGGGTTCTGTTTTTTGAATAACAGTGTTTTTTAACTATAACTTTTGCTCATTTTCGAATTTTTGCAATTAAATAACGAAAAAATTACTATAAAAAATTAGCGGAATTCAAAAAGCATGACACTACGAGCCCTACATTCAAATGCATACTTGCCAACATACTAATTAATTCCGTAGTATTGTTAGCCCCGCCTTCTTTTTCACACCAGTATCTTTTTAGAGTATTTTTTCTTTTTCTTATTTAATCGTAATTGCATAGCTGCCAAGTTTTTTAATATATTCCGGAATGTTGTTAGCCCCGCCCTTTTTTCACACCGTAATCTTTTTTGGAGTAAGTTTCTTCATATTTAATCCTTGTTATATATTGAAGAAAATTTTTCTACAAATATTACGGTGTGAAAAATGGGCGGAGCTAACAACACTCCGGAATAAATTAAAAAACTTGGCAGCTATGTAATTGCATTTGAAGAATATTACTCTACGGAATATTAATTAGGATGATGGCAAGTGTGCAAATGGTAGAATGCTGTTGATTTACTAGTGAATGAAAAGCAGTTTGTAATTTTTTTTCTTTAAATACTCATAATTTTGTGAAAATTGGCCAGTATCAATATATTATAATAATGATTTCTTTATTCGCAGGGTCGTTGCAACCGTGAGAAGCCGCCCTGCAAATACTTCCATCCGCCTCAGCACTTGAAGGACCAGCTGTTGATCAACGGCAGAAACCACTTGGCCTTGAAGAATGCCATTATGCAGCAGTTGCCCCTGCAGCCCTTGCTGCAACCACCGACCGCACAATTGGCCCCAGCAGTCGTGAGTATCATGAATGTATGAACCACATTTTTGATCCTCCTTCCCTTTCAAACCCTCTCGCATGCCTTCTGCCACTCTTGGCGTAATACCTAGTAAATAATATATCAAACTTTGAAAATGAATATTTTTGTGTCACCTTGCTCATCAGTATATAAATCATTCAATTAATATCATTTCGTAAATTTTGATTAGAGCTGCTCTTACCCATAATTTATTCATGTTCTTTAGTGAATCATGAGAGGGGAATATCCTGAATTAGTATATTGCACGCAAATGCTTTTTATGATTCCATCTAACTTATCGTTACTTTATTGCACATTGCACGAATTCCTGCACACGCCCTTTATCATCTTTGCTACATATATGAAAAATTAAAGTTTCCTATCCAGAAAATTCGTAGTTATCTGCCTATACTAACAAAAGCAAACTGAATGGCATCCATTATATTCCTTTAATTCTAAATGTTTTAAAGAAAAGTGAAATGAAACCCGTATTTTCACAAATCGGAAATGTTCCAATTCCCTTTAATTTCAGATATTACATGGCTATTTCCGAAAGCAGCGGCCATAAAAATGCACATACTGATTACTACGAATACTTTTTTTTTTTTTTTTCAGTTTTTGGGCTTCTCAATTTCAGTGTTCTAATTTAAAATGGCTGAGTTCTAGAAATTGCTCAAACTCAATTATCGCTCCAAGAATACTCTGAAACCAAAGTAGAATAGAAACAATAATGATTTTCTAAAAGAGTAAATGCTTTTTAAGTAAATGCATTGTACAAAAATTCGCAAATTATTGTTTGCAGTAATGCATGTCAGACTTTCAACAAACTCAATTAAACTAAAATTTAATTTATTTACTCGGAAATGAGAGGTAAATCAAATAGAATTTAAACAAACAATATGGTGAAATTTTGAAAATCTTGAAATACCTATACCATTTATTCTAGTAAATTAAATTTCTTTCTTTCTCTTTTTTTTTCATTATAAGTTCTATTACATCAAAATTATTAATTAAACATGTAACAAGAACTATTAACTGTCTTCTTTATTTCCTGGCTAAATAGCCATTAAAATATTTTGCCGATAAAGGTAAAATGAAGTAAGTACTAAGAAATGGTATTGGTATCGTTGTTTGTGTCAGGGGTGCAAGACTTTCTATCTCAAGACGGAACATTGACACCAGTACTTTTTATCAATAATTTTTTTTATATTCAATCACAGTAAATTACTTCACAAATACCATAGAAATTACTGATTAAAAATACTGGTGTAAGAGTTCCATCTTGACTCTTGCATCCTTGGTTTCTGTAAAAACGCACACTCTCATTGAGATGAATATGAATCATAAATGCCAATATTTTAATTTCTTCCGAAATATTTATCCCCGCCTTCTTTTCGCACTATATCTAAAGAAAAATTTTCTCTAGTATATAACTTCGATAAAATAAGAAAAATTTATACTTAAAGAATAAGTGGTATGAAAAAAAAGGCTGGGCTAAAAATACTCCGGAATAGATTAACAGTTTCGCGACCGCATGATTTTTTTTTTTTTTTTTTAATAGTAAGGTACGCCTGTGGGCGTTATTCTCCCAAGATAATATATTTCAGAACAAGATTTTATGTATTCATATTTATATTACAAATGGATATACATTATAATTATATTCTTTCTAATCAATATATTTGTATCCATAGTATATATTATTGCAAAAATATAAATACTGGGTACATACTTAAGAAATAAGAACATACAAATTACGAAAGAAACGCCCACTGGCGGAGTTACAGATTTTCAAATGACGTAAATCTACGTCAGCGGTCGCGAAAATGTTAAAATGTTGGCATTTATGATGAATTCGCGTGTTAAAAAAATCTTTCTGAATGTTCTTATAAGTATGTGATATTTGCAGATGCCAACATTTTAATTTATTCCGGAGTATTTTCAGCCCCGCCTTTATTTCCTCACCACTTCATTTATAGAAAATTTTTCTCCAATGTACAGCTTCGATAAAATAAGAAAAAATTACTTTTAAAAAAGTAAGCGGTATGGAATAAAGGCGAGGCTAAAAATACTCCGGAATAAATTAAAATATTGGCATCTATGTATTTGTATCATTAAAAAATTTGATCATTAAATCAAAATAATGTAAAATAGCAGGATTCTCACCAGAAGTAAAAACTGGATGAGACTTTTTGGTCCTTACTCAGAAACAAAGTGAGATTTCTAAAAAGAATGTGAGAACAGAAAAGTACTTTAAAAAAAATTCTTGATTAATGTAAATTGCTAATGATAGTTTTACAGCTCATTGATACGATTTGAGTTTAATCCTATTGCTTAGATATGTCGATCTGAAATAGGCAGCTATTGCACTGAAAATTGATGAAACTTTTTATACCTACAATACTAGATTATCTTCTTAATTCCGGTTTTTCGGGTGTTTCGTTGTAGAAATATATGTATTTTTGCAGCTGCAGCAAAATACGTAATTTTCTTATCCAAGTTTTTTGCAAACTTTTTTAAATCATTCAATTTTCGTAAAGGGTCTATTTAAATTTGCTGATTTTTGTAAAAGGTTTTTCATTTCAAGATTGATGATTTTTATGAATGACCTTTCTTCAGATAAAAAATTTTAAATAATTGGCCCCAGGAGAGTGCGCGAATTTCTTTCTATGTTAAAAATTTTATGTGATAAAGTAGAAAATACATGTGAGATTTTCGCTATTTCGCGCTTTAGTGGAAACCATGAATAAATAAATATTATGCTGTACTTTCTTGTTTACTTTTCTAATGATCTTATAAAAATATCGATAGCTATTTATACAATACTGGGAAGCAAATATTTTTTCTAAATTTTGGAGGTGGGGTAAGGAAAGAAAACAGTGTACACATGCAGGATTCGTAAGGACTCATCTTTTTTCAAGAATTCTTCCACCACTATTTTCTAACCATAAAATTCTTTTAAATTTATAGGCTTATCTTTTTTATATAAAATTTTATATATAAAATTAGTGGTATGCAAATTTAAGCACTGTACGAATCCTGTGTTTAGTAAATTTATTATTTTCTATCATATCAGAAAAAAAAAATACTGTATGATATAGATATTCTTTTCTATTTCATCTCTAGTCTCTTAATGTTTAATTCAGTGTCACATATTTCTGTAAAATATGAACAGTGAAATATTTAAATTATCTGGTAAAGATGGAAATAACAAGAAATATAAACCATCATTATATTAGTTTTTTACTTGCACGCATAAAGAAATTTTTCAGAGTCGGGGAAAAAATAACAGGAAAACTTAACGTTTTGCCATAAATTACAAAATCGCTTTTATATTAACATGAAATAATATACAGACTTTTTTTTAATGCAGGAAAAGAAAGAAAACTGTCTGAAAATCTTGTCTAAATTGAAAATAATTGATGAAAAAGCGTCCGCTTTCTGGAATTAATGTAGTTAAACTTGCGTGTATTGTCTCCTAACGGGATAAAATATATAGATATAGATATCCGTTTTTCAACCTTTTCTTTCAATGAATCATCATCTAAGTGTTTTCCTGACTAAATTTTATAAACAGACTTTCAGACTATAATTTACAAGGTACTTTCGCCTTTACCTTCCTTCCCATAAAACAGCCCATTAGTGCGAATTTTCGGATACAGTTGACCACGCCAAACCGACAAGGCGGCTAAGTTTTAATTCCATTTCGCCTAAAAGGCGCCGACTGGTTCATATCCCAGACTTCTAGACTGCATTGTTACTCGCGAGGATGTTGAAAACTTTTATTCTTTTAAACTAGTGTGTAGTTTCGTGCTTAAGTATTCTGTTTAGCTAGATTAAGAATCACGATATCGTGAATAGAATGTTAATAACAGTAGACTTCCAAGATAAGTAATTAAATAAAATAAAAAGTAAATTTTACAATTACTTTTATTTCGTTCGATCGCATTATTATTTTCATAATTAAATTGCTTTCAGACTTTGCTCAAACCAGTCTTAAAACTAATCATGTTTCTGGTAGAATTTTGTTTAGTTATCAGGTATTATTTATTATGATTTCCATTACGTTAATAATAGATTCATAAAAGCGTCTGACTCAATAAACTAATGATTTATATCTCGGTTGAAAATTATACGACAATACAATAATTTTGAGTAATCTACAAAGTTATTGAAACTGAAAAATGATTTATGGATGTAATTTAAATATATATTATTGTCTTATTTTAACTAGATTTATAAAATTTAATTTAACGCTTCTTTTTTTTTTCGGATTTACACTGCCACGTGAATACTAAATCAGACATGCCAACACTTTAATTTATTTCGGAGCACTGTTCGTACACGCACTTTCTTCATACCACTTTATTTACAGTGAAATTTATCCAATGTGTAATGAGGATTAATTAAGAAGAAAAACATTTTTCAAGAAAAGTGGTGGGGAAAAAGGGTAGGTACTAACACTGCTCCGGATTAAATTAAAATGTTGTCATACTTGCCAATCATCTGATTAATAATCGTAACATTGTTACGCCCCTTTGAAAGACGCCCCATTTTCCACATCACTTTCTTTTTAGAGTAAATTTCTCCAAATATAGTTACGATTAAATAAGAATAAATTTAAAAGAGACTGGTGTGAAAAAAAGGCGGGTACTAAGATGTTACGATTCATAATGAGATGGTTGGCAGGTATGTGTTGTCATTTCTGCTTCATTTGATGGTGAATTTTCTGAATTAAATTGTCTGTTTAACCCTTTCAGGGGCAATGTAATTACCCTCATTCAAAATCAAGAGCCATCAGACTTGGAACACGAAGTTAGAAAACAGGAAGTAAATGAATAATTTCGGCTAAGTTAAAAAAGTAAAATTTTATTAAAAATTCCGAGTTGATTTTTTGCAGTTGGGAATGAAAATTAAGTAGTATAAAATACTATATTTTCTGGTGTATAATCCACAAGGCTGTTAAATCCGTTTCATACCAGAAATTTTAATTAACAGTCAAAACTATCTTTAAACGAGCTTTGGTTTCTCTTATAAATACACCCTTGAAAATTAAAATTTCTTGCGTGAAATTGAATTCTGTGACCTGCGGATTATAGGCCCGAAAATACGATATATCCTGCTACCTCTGCTGGGTTAATTTTGACATTACATGACACATTAAAAAATAATTTCATCAAATAGTTTTTAAGCAAAACAATTTTTGAAAAATATATGTTAAATAATTATTAATCAGAATTATACAGATAAAATGGAAGATTTTGTTCTAAAAACAAATACATACTCTCTATAATAAGAATAAACTTCTAAATTATTGTTATTGTTTTCATAAATTAAATATTCTTTTTTAAAGAGATCGCACATACACAATACATGGTCACTAAAGCAAACCTTTTTGCAATCGTTAATCATTTGCCATAGTTTTGCTCAGATGTGCTTTTCAAAATCAAATTAATTAGTAAGAAACGCTTATTAAATACTTGTAACATAGTTAATCGAGGGTTTCTTTTTTTATGAGAGATTTTTGAATAAAAAAAAAAAAAAAAGTTAAGAGAAACTTTTAATTTTTAATTTATTTATTCTCATTAAGTTCTGATTTCTTTATTGCGATATTTCTCATTACAGTCTGATTAAAACACATGGTAAGAATTATCGAAGTGAAATGAAGACATTTTTATTGTAAAGTAAATTATAGTACACTATAAAACGAACAAATCTAGAAGTTAATTTAATTATTATTGTTATCTGTTTTAATTCACCACATATGTGGGTCATTTCTCGCTGAATGACCACTTGCTTGTCCTCCTCAAAAGTATTACATATAAACTTGTATAAAAATGAAACAAATGCAGAAATATTCAATCATATCCTTTTTTGTCTATATAATGGATTAAAAAATAGCTTTTATAAATATAGGTTGCGTAAAATTTGTTTTATGTCTACAGAATATCATTCCCCTGATCTTAAATTATTAAAAACTATCTTTTTTTTTTTTTTTTTTTTTTTTTCTTTACAGTAATTTGTTAACTTTTACAGCACAGTAAATAACTACGTTTTGTTTCTGTAATTTGTTAACTTTAAAGTATTTGGCTGTAGATTTCTCTTGTTTTACTATCTTCATGTTAAAAAAAAAAAAGAAAAAAAGAAGAAGAAGAAAAGAAAAAAGAAAAAAAAATGAAAGAATTTTTAAATGTAAACCATCAAATTTAAACAATATATAAATATACACTCTTTGGTTAGCATGAAACACACTTTTACAAGATTTTCCATTTTTACAAAATTTTAACAATTGTTAATAATATTATGAAGAGCCGAATTTTTCAGATCCTCATAAGTAAAGCTGTTTCTTTGTATGTCATGTGAATTTGCAGGAAACCATAAACAGTCAAATTTGCACCTTCTTTCTTTGCCAAACAAACACATTCAATAACTGTGTACATTTACAGAAAGTTGTTATAAGATACTATGATGAGGATTAAGCTTTTTTAAAGTATTATACTTTATATATTTTTTAATAATCCTCCGATGCTTAAAACTTTCGGTTTTTATTATTTTGAATTTATTGAATTTGAAAAAAATTCTAGAAAATGTATGCTTTTAAAATTGAAAATCAAAATGAAATCTCCAAATTCTGTATCTTTATTAAAGACACTTTTATTTTTAAAAATACATATTATCGAAATTTGTTCTTTTTCGACTAAGTAATCTTAAATTACTTATTTTACATTGCAAAATAAATAACTTTAAACTAAAATGAAATAAGTGAACCCTCCCTAAATTCCAGAGTAGTGAATCTAATAAAATTCTGAATGTGATAGACTTAAGTACTCCGTTAATTAAATATAAACAAATTTACTTAGTCTTTCGAAGCGGAAATCGTGACGCTAAATTAATTATTCATATCACGAAAAATTTAATTAATAAAAATAGAAATTACTATGAAATTGAAGTAACAATGTTGAGTACATGAAATTTTGCAGAAGAAAATTAATCTTAGATAATAGAAATGTTAGTTTTCATTACATACTTACCTTAAAGTTGAAGTAAATTTTGTGTTTTGTTAAAGGAATTTAATTTTCTCTGTTATAAACTGAAAAGTTGAAACAAACATTTTTATTAAAAGTGCTTGATAATATATAACATGATTTTGTACTAAAATAATATTCAATATAATTATATTATACACAATGAAAACAGCATACTTACCAACCATTTCATTATGAACCGTACAATTTTTAGTACCCGCCTTTTTTTTCCCAAGAATAATTTTTTAGAGTAATTTTAGTCTGATTTAATCGTAACAACATTTGGAGAGAATAAGTCTAAAAATATAGCAATGTGAGAAAATGGGCGTTAACAATTGTACGGTTATTAATGAGATGGATGACAAGTATGAAACTGGC
This sequence comes from Salticus scenicus, assembly GCA_963930645.1. Taxonomy (NCBI): domain Eukaryota; kingdom Metazoa; phylum Arthropoda; class Arachnida; order Araneae; family Salticidae; genus Salticus; species Salticus scenicus. The sequence goes on from OZ005651.1 coordinate 241,479,845, forward strand.
AAATTCAGAGAAATAAGCTTTGAAAAACATATTTATCCTATACATATAATTATTATACACATTTATACATATAAAAGTACAAGGTGTCCGCTAAATAATCCTGCACCCCACCTCAACTTCAGATCGGCCATAACTTTAAACAATAGTATCTCGGTATAGTAAAGTGGCTGTGCGCAGCAGGTTGCAAGGTAGTTACAACGCCACCTGAGTGCAAATAGAGGAGTTATGCATTCTTATCTCGAAAATTTTAAGATACATCGAACAAAAGTCAATTACAAAGATGTAGAGCGTTATCGATTTGGTGTAAAAAGGCACCTTCTGCAAAATATTTCTAAAAAAAGAACATTTAAAAAACACATTTTAACTTTACAGGTTTAGCACGTGTTTTAATGATCTGTTTTTAAAATTATTATGAGCAGCGGGTCTTTTGGTACTAAACCAAGAATGTTCTACGACTTTGTAATTGACTTTTCCCCCGAATTTCTTACCGTTTTCGAAATAATAACAGTAACCAATGTCGTTTACCGTCAGGTAGCCCTGAAGGAGATCTCAGCTTGTAACATATAGCCACTTTACTATACCTAGACACTATGTTTAAGGCAATAGCCATAGCTGACAATATTTTAATTTATTCCGGAGTACTTTTAGCCCCGCCTTTATTTCGCACCACTTTATTTATAGAAAAATTTTCTCCATTACATAACTTCGATAAAATAAGAAAAAAATATTTAAAAAAATAAGCGGTACAGAATATATGCGGGGCTAAAAATACTCCGGAATAAATTAAAATATTGACAGCTATGCAATAGCTAATCTAAAATTAAAGTGTAGGACCAGAACTTTCGCAAACACTGTACACGTATGTGCGAAGTCTAAGGCTGTGACTTAGCGTAAACTTAAAATGCTGGCTTTTAAATTAAATTACGAAATTTAGTAACATTTTAATAACATTATTAGCATGAAACAGGAGAAACTATTCAGATTTTTCTAAGTAAAATATATTCTGGTGAAAATATGTGCTATTTAAGATATTACATTGAAGTAATTAAGTCTTAGAGACAAGTGCATTATTAAAATTCCGAATTTCCGCATAATATAAACATTATTTTATTACTTCTTGACATTTTAAAGCTGAAATTAAGACTATTTTTGTTCACTGGATATTTGATAGAAGTATTATATGAAGGCTACCGAAACGTTCATTTAATCATTGATTTATTTTTATGGTTTTTCTTTCTATATATTTATCTTCTTTTTTTTTTTAATCTTTCCAATTATCATATCCCATTAAAACTTTGCATATTCCGTTTGAATGACTTATGAGTTGCGTTTTTAAAATCAGTTATTTTTTTTTTCTGTTGAGTTGTAGTACATTTAATTGCTCTAATTCCTTATGGAAAATTGTGCAGGCCATTAAAACCGCTTAAATACGATTTTCTGCCTCGTTTAAAAGATCATCACCGATAAAATTGTAAATTCATAATCATTTAAAAGCAAGCTAGCCATTTATTTACTTTAAATGAGTTTGATTTTTTTTTTTTTTTTTTTTTTTAAACTATTTATGAGATTTTTTTTCTTTTTTTTTTTTTAATAGATTAATTGCATAAGAATAATCAAAAGATCTCAATACGTTTAGTTTTGCTTTTTAAATTTTCATTAAAATATTTTTCTTTAAATATTTTATATCCGTTCAGCATACTTTTCTATTAACACTTTCGCGACCGCTGAAGTAGATTCACGTCATTTGAAAATCTCCAACTCCATCAGTGGGCGTTTCTTTCTCAATTTATGTTATTTATTTCTTAAAAATATACACAATATTCATATTTGTACTATCAATATACTTTAGATATAAATGCTTTGAGTAGAAAGAGTATAATTATAATGTATATCCATTTGTAATATAAATGTGAATATGCAAAATTTTGTTCTGAAATATTGTAACTCAGGAGAATAACGCCCACAGGCGGGCCTTACTGTGAAAAAGACAAAAACACGCCGTCGCGAAAGTGTTATCAAGAGACCTGCTAACTAGGCTAGTTTATCCGTAATGGTATTAGGCCCCGCCTTTTTTTCACACCAGAATAGTTGTAGAGTAATATTCAGCAATATGTTCTCATGATTAAATAAGAAGACTGTTGCTATAGCTGCCAATATTTTAATTTATTCCGGAGTACTTTTAGTCCCGCCTTTATTTCGCACCATTTTATTTATAGATAAATTTTCTTCATTATAACTTCGATAAAATAAGAAAAAAGTTCTTTTAAAAAATAAGAGGCGCGAAATAAAGGCGGGGCTAAAAATACTCCGGAATAAATTAAAATATTGGCAGGTATGCTATTGCTCTACAACTGTTCTGGTGTGAAAAAAAGGCGGGGATTAATACCATTACGGATAAACTAGCATAGTTAGCAGGTCTAGTTAACACTATCGCGACTGCATTATTTTGCCTTTTTCACAGTAAGCTCTGCCTGTGGGCGTTATTCTCCCAAGTTACAATATTTCAGAATAAAATTTTCTGTATTCACATTTATATTACAAAATCGATATGAATTATAATATACTTAATCAAAGTTTTTGTATCCATAGTGTATTTGCATAGCCTCCTATACTAGATGCCTGTCGCGTGGCTCGTAAACTTGACAACAGTTCAAGCGGTAGACAGCGCCACCTGGTACAGATTGCACGACTTTTTTATTCAACTGTCACCAATAATTTTAAGAAATCATATATGATATATATAATCGACGTTTATTCGATTTTATTCGCCTTTTATGTATGTCAAATCCCACTTTAAAAAAAATTTGGTGGCTGGTGAATAAAAAAGTCGTGCAATCTGTACCAGGTGGCGCTGTCTACCGCTTGAACTGTTGCCAAGTTTCCGAGCCACGCGACAGGCATCTAGTTTAGGAGGCTATGGTACTCGATTGTACAAATATGAATATTGGGTATATTTTTAAGAAATAAGTAACATACAAATCGTGAAAGAAACGCCCACTGGAGGAGTTACAGATTTTCAAATGACGTGAATCTACGTCAGCGGTCTCGAAAGTGTTAATACCGTAGTTGCCAACTTTAACATTAATAAAAATTTCTATTAAAATTTTCCGGTAGCCAAAAATTGCTGAATTTAACAACAATGATTAATGCCATAATTTCTTGTGTGTAATCTGGAAGTCAGATAAATTAGTTTTACATGAGGAATTTTAATTAACAGACTAAGTTACATTTGCACGAGGCATTTCTTCGTAAAAATATAGCTTTTTATGTTGATTAAAATTTCTGGTGTAAAAATTATACAAAGGAAATTGTGGTATTTCAATATATAATGCAGGAGGTCGTACTCTCCGCCCTATTTTCAGGGCATTCTCATGAATAAGAAATTTTAAAATTTACTGCTACTACTATTTTTATAAAATAATCTCTACCCTCTATAATCATGGCACATTACTATAAATATACCACAAGTATAAATATATTAGTATTAGTATAACTATACCATGAAATCAGTGGTGGCAAAAAAAGCGGAAATTTCTTATATCTGAGAGTGTCCTGAAAAAAGGGCGGAGAGTACAACCCCTGATAATACTAATTTTTCCTATAATTGAAAACTGAAGCATCTGAATCCATTCATTACCATTTTCATTATATTATGATTTATTATATTATTATAATATATTTTTGGATCCATACTCCAAGACTTTCTGTAATTTATGTGGAAGTTAAAATTCGTGGTAAAGTTTTGTAAGAATTACATGAAATATAAATTTCTAAATACTTAGACATACTTTCTATGAATGATAGTTCATAAATGCAACTGTACTGAAAATTTTGGAACAATTTGTACCAATATTTAATAATAATAATAATAAAGCTATATCTTTTAATGATTAAACAAGTTCAAAATTGCTTTTTGAAAATAATGTTGCTAATTTTTTCGAAAAAAATTGTAACATATGGTTATGGTAATTCCATACGTCAGACCAATTATGAGATGATCGTGACGTCATTAAACTTATGTGTAAGAAAATAATTTAACATGAAATTTTTCAACCTTTTTTTTTTTTTTCCTCTAATGAAAAAAATAATTTATGAATAAAATTTAATCGTATAAAATTTTGTAACATACGTTGCATGTTGCATTAACCCTTTCCGGCTCAAAGTAATTCGGATCATTTAAATTACACTGCCACCGGAATTCACGAACAAAATTAAAATAAAAGAATTTGACGACGTTTTCTGCTATGTTATAAAAGTAAAATTTTGCTAAAAAATTTCCGGGGTGAGTTTTTGCAGTTGAAAATTAAAATTAGGTGATGCTGTAGTGGCATCATCGCCCCTGAAAAGGTTAGCACTTTCGCGACCGCTGACGTAGATTCACGTCATTTAAAAATCTGTAACTCCTCCAGTGGGCATTTCTTTTGCAATTTGTATGTTATTTATTTCTTAAGTATATACCCAATATTCATATTTTCACGATGAAATATACTATGGATGCAAATACTTTGATGACAAACAATATAATTATAATGTATATTCATTTGTAATATAAATGTGAATACAGAAAATTTTATTCTGAAATATTGCAACTTGGATGAATAACGCCCACAGGTGGAACTTTACTGTCAAAAAGGCAAAAGCATGCATGCGGTCGTGAAAGTGTTAAGTACGAAGATATTTCACACTTTTTTTTAATTAAATGGACCTTTTGCTATTTTAAATTTTCTCTCATTATTTAAAAATATTCTAATAAATGCAATCTTAAAATTTTCTTTCATATTTTGCAAAAATGAATTAATAACAGTAATTGAAACTCGATACACCAAGTCCAATTCTTTTTATTTATTTATTTTTATCTTTATTTTTATTTTTATTTTATTTTTTATTTTTTTTTATTTTTTTTCAACTATATAAAACTGCGTAGCCCACGGTTCTTTAAAAGCAAGTTAATACCGTATTTTTTCTCTAAGTCTAGAAGAAAAAGGTGTAACCTAAAACCTTAGATAAAGTCGCAAAAGTTAAGTACTGCACTAAGCTATCCCAAAGGAAAATTTATTGCTTTGTTCTAATGGGCTGAGAATCCTAATTTTACGATGGACCGTTGACAAAAAGCGTCTGTCAGTCTGTCCGGCTAGCGTCTGACCAAAGCCGAGTAATGGGAATATAGAAAAAACTGCAGACAAGAGGAGTCAAACAAATTAGAAAGACGGCCAAAAAATGGTCCCCGCCCTGTTCTCTCATTGTGCGCAGAAAAAGGAATTCCGCTGATTAAAAGAAAGAAACTAATATAAACCAAAAAAAGCTGCTTTTTCTTAGTAAAAATGTGGGACAGCAGCATTTACCGAAGGCGTGAGCGTATAATGATTCCCTTTTTCTCCTAATTTTTTTCTAGACACAGCCTTTTATTGTTCCCTTCTCAAACACACTGCTAATTGTTTGTTTCCTGTCTTCCTTTACAACTGTTTTAGATAGATATGTTCATTAGTTTTTTAGTTCTTTTAGTTGTTCTGCCCGTCTGTTTTATTATGCATATCACATACTATTAACTATATGTACTTAATTAAATTGTTTTGAAACACAGACTTGGCGTATGTTAAATATTCAGTTAAGTACTTTAAAGTTTAATAAAACAAATAAATGATCTAATTTTTTAGATTTAAATTCAAGCTATATATGTAGCAGTTTTACTGTTTAAAACATTTTGTTTCTGTTTTTAATTTGTTAATAGATATATATATATATATTTACTTTAGAAGGTTATATTTTCTAAATTTCTTATCTGGTCATTCAAAAATATAATTCGAAATACGTCTTATATCATAGTAATATTAAAAAGAAAGGAATTAAAAAGTGAAAATTTTTCCTTGAAAATCTTTCCCTCGTGATGATTTTGATATTATTTATTCTATTTTGATAATTAGAATGACTTAAGGGAATATTATGCATATGCCAACTATAATAAGTTATTTTATAAACTCTTGAAATATATTAGAAAATAACTTGTAACCTTTCAGGTAAATTATCATTAAAGAAATTATTCAAGTTTAAGGTATGGGTATTCCAGCGTTAAAATTACTTTCCTTCATTTCATGTTTATGTAGAAAGACACATAACTCCGTACTAGAAATTCGGCATATATATATATTTATGAATCAAATTATTTTAAAATTTGTGTCATTTATCTGTTCTGGCGAATCAGTTGTCACCCAACTTCATTAATTCTTAGTAAAGCTATTCATTACGCTATAAAATTCAAATCGAAAGTTATTAAAGTATTAAATTTTCTATTTAGTTGTGTTATTTTTGAAGTATAATTTTAGGTGTCAGATTGAATTAAGTGAATTCAATCAAATCTAATTAAGTGGTCATAGCAACGAAATTACCAAATCAAATGTCATTAAATCGAAGTTGCGTTATTAATTATTCTTCTCTATTATCCTTGTTCGTTTGAATCTGGATAAATTTTATATCCAATAATTTGGTATTTTTAATTTAAATTAATTTATTTCGAAAATTATATTCGACAACATAAAGTATTCTAGTGTTTCCTTACATCTATCTTGACTGAATATAGAAATTATGAGGTAATTTTTAGAATGTGACATATGGAAATATTCTGTAAATATGTTTTTCAACTTGTAACACGAATGGATTTTTTTTGTTAGGTAAATCTCTGAAAATAATACCGCATGCTTCTTACTCGTAAAGTGACACAACAGAAAAAATTAAAAGTGCTTCAAAAAAAAAAAAAAAAAAAAAAAAAAAAAAATGCTTTCCAACAAACAAACAAATTTTTATTGTTATTATAGAGGGAGCCCGCTAAAGTCTCCCTCCCACCACCACCACCAAATTTAACTTAAGATCGGCGATTGCTATTGCTTTAGAAAACGGTTATGCACTATAGGGACCCTATATAGAGAGAGACTGGACATTGACCGAAAGTCGGCCATCTTAGTGCCAATTCGGAGCGATCCCCGTAGAACGTAATGCTTTTTTCTTCGCGATTGACGCTTTACTATACAACATAAATGAAAGGAAATTGCGCTAAATTTGTGCAGAAGGTAATGCAGAATATAAATATGTAATTTTTTTCGTCTTAGAGAAAAAGAATTTGAAGAAAAACGAATTTTGTTTTAACCTTTGACATGATTACTTTTTCAATTCCTATCGGAAAACAGAGGAATTTTTTGTTGTATATTTCTATATTAAGCAAAATACGTTGATTGTGAAAGCAATTCTACCTTATTTTTTCTGAGGACATACATTATATATATAAAAAGTTAGAAAAATTTTAACAAAAATATGGTAATCTTAGTTTTGGTGAAGTAATTCATGAATAAATGTAAAACTACGGCAGAAGAACAGAAATTATTTTTTATTATTTTATAATACTTACGTAATATTTTTACAAGCTAAAAATACATATTTTATTTATTTCAATTACGCATTATTAATAATAATGACTTAGTTAAATATTAAAGATAAAAATTTTATTATAATAATTTGTAAAAATCTTAACTAATATCCTTAGAAATTAAAAAATGTTTTTATTTATTTTATTTACATTTGCTTATTTCATTGAATTTTTTTTTTTTCAGTTCTTTTAAATATTATGTAAATAAAAATAATTACTTATTTAAATATTATTTATAAAATTTATCATGGCAATTATTATTTAAAAGAAATTTATATTTCATATGTTAGCAAATAATATGCACCTTATTTTCTTTATTTTTAATAATTTATTTTAAAAAATCTGTTACATTTTGCGTGCTAGTAAAAAACCAAAAAAATTTTATATAGTTATTTTAAATATGTAATTTAAAATACATCAGAAAAATACATTGAGATCTAACATATTAAATATATTGCACAACAGAACTTAAAAACTAATAGCTAGCAAATAAATAATGTAATTATCTCATATGTTAGGAAATAAATACGTAAAACAGCATGCAATAAGAGGATTCAAAGTATTTAAAGCATGATATAAAATAAATAATTATGCATTTTTATCTTTTAAAAGTATTCCAAAATTAAAGCAATTTATCTCCGAACAAAGTAAAAATGTAATAAATAAGTTCTTTTTCGATTATGACGTAAAATAATCAAAATTTCTTCTCAGCGTAATGGTAAGCAATGGAGCAACTGGCACTAAAATGGAGAATTTCGTCAAAAAGCCGGCGCGCCAATGTCCAGTCTCTCTCTATATAGGGTCCCTAATGCACTACAAATTAAGGCGTCACCTGGCGGCAGACAACAGAATTATTAGTTTTCATACAAACGGTAATAGGTACGGGAAAAAAAACAATTACAAAGTTGTAGAGAGTCCTCGATTCAGTACCAAGCTGTACCTTGCACATAATGATTCTGAGAGCAACACGTGTAAAATGCGAGTTTATTTGATCAAGATTTCGATAATTGGTGACAGTGAAAAGCGTGTACGGAATGAGAAAAAATGAAAGGAATTTGAACCACAGTCCTTTCAAACGGGAATCAAACGCATACGACTGAATTATCACATTAGATACAGTTTTTCGTTGAAAAGATGATAATTTCTCCATTCATTACAAGGTATTTAACGTCACGATGTTCAGAAGTCATGACCCAGAGGTGGAACACGGGCGCAGAACTCATACCAGTATTTGTTGAAGAAATTTTTCTACCTATAATATCTTTGATTTAAGAAGTAGAAAATTTTGTTACATTAATAGTGGTATGAGTTTTGCGCCCGTGTTCCATCCCTGCATGACCAAACAAACGTGTATTTTACAAGTTCTCGTCCCAGAATTATTCTGCGCAAGATGTCTTTTTGTACTAAATCGAGAATGCTCTAAAACTTTATAATTGACTTTTTGTACGTATTTCTTACCGTTTTCGAGATAGGAATGCTAACTGTGCTGTTTACTACCAGGTGGTGCTGTAACCAATATCATCTTATAGCGCATAGTCTCTTTATTACACTTAAACACCACGTTTAACAAAATATAGCCGTTCTTAACTTACGGCAGTGAAAGAAGGGTTTTAGCGGATATGACATATTTATATCGGAAATAATTCAGAACTTATATTTAAGGTTTAAAATAAGTAATTATTTCAAAATAATCTGCATTAATAAAGTGCATATGGGGAAATCGAACACGTTATATTTCTATGCAGTAAGATTATCATATGCGAAAGGACAACGAATTTTACTAGACCATTTTGAACCTAATATTTAAAACCTTTTAAAGACAAGTGGTAAAGTAAGTGTTTCCGATACATCTTCTTTTTCTTTTCTTTTCTTTTCTTTTTTTTTTTTTTTTTTTTTTTTGTGTATGTGTGTGTTTACAAATAAATGTGTGATACCTGTATAAATATTAGTTTCTTCAACATATAAGCCTATTCATTTGTAAAATTTTATACAAATTACAGGTTTTTTATATTCCTAATAGAGTTTCCATTACTGCTTTGCATACTTGCCAACATTTCAATTTTATAAATCAGATTTATCAAAAGTTGTTATAGAAATAGTCTGGTATAAAGTCTTCCGCCTAAATCGGGAGACTTGACAATTAGGATTTTGCAATTTACTAATTATTAAAAATGCTTTACTTACTCTTGTGTTAACTTCCTTTTCTCTATTTTGTATATCTTTAACTCATTTTTCTACTATATCACATAACTGCATATTAAATAAATACGTTTTTAACTATATATATTATTTTTTAAATAAATTTTACAAATCTATTTAAATATTAATCTTGAAATGCCTTAAATCCATTTTGTTTCAGTTTTATATTTTCCCGAATGTAATATATTTACTCGGAAAAGATTTATAAATTGATAAAATTTAATCTTTTTACCAACATTTACAAAAGCATTGAATATTTTGAAATGTAGGAGATGAGTTGTTCATAAGTATCACTTTGTACAATTTTAAATTGAATTCAGTTTTCAAAAAAAAAAAAAAAATTCAAATGGAATTTTAACAAAAATGCGTATAAAATATTGATGTTGCAAGAGAATACTTGCAAGGAACAAAATATCTATTAAGTGTCGCAGCTGTAAGAATGTAGCAGTTATTTTTATCTCTCTTCCAGTTTTTATATTGATTAAAATATTTTTGGAACTTTTAAATGTTTGGTTTTCGTTAATCTATATTCCAAATAACACAAACAGGATTAAATATTTGGTAAAAAATTTTAATTTCTTTGAAAGAATCTAGAATTTCTTACTGAAATACTCATTTTATTTTTATTTATTTGTTTATGCACAATTTCAGTTTTTTTTCTTTTTTTCTTTTTTATGTCTTTATCAGTGTTTGGTCTTTTAATTTGTTAAAGAACAGGCTGTAATTTTTCCTTATCATCGATTTTGTTTAGAATATGCTTAAGGATCACAGCAAAAATACGCTGCACCAGTGGCCGAGAAGTTCTGATTTTTTTTTTTTTTAACTCGCTTTGATACGTGTTCGGACCCACACCCCATAGATGTTATTCCATCTAGGCCTAAGATCCTAGTGTAATCAATTGTTCTTAAGCCACGTATCCACAGTCTGCAAAACAATACAACACAACAACAGTACAGTAAAAATCCCACTTTATAAACGCATATTAAATACAGATCGTTTTACATGAATAATTTGTTTCACATATTTTGCCTCTAATTTTATTATTTTTAAGAAGTTTAAAAACTATACTTTAATTATTTTTAACATTAATTTTCATTGAAAAGTTACTTTAAAATTCGTCATTTCTTTATAATTAATCTTTCTTTATAAGTGTGCTGCAAGAAGGGGGGGGGGGACAGATAGCAGCAAAATCTCTGGTAGTGTGGTTACAAGCATTTTTTGCTGTAAATTAACATTAATTCTTCAATCGATATTTTCCCCTCGTTTTTTGAAAGAATAAAATGTATAATGATGCATCGATGGTTGTTATTTGAATGGCAAACAAGTCCTTCCGGCACATTCGGAAGAGTAGGTTGATTTCTTTTTTCTTATCAAGTAGCCGCCATTTTGAACCAAAATGGCTGCGACAAATTATTAATGGACTTGGTAGAAATACTGATGGGGGCTATGTTCATATGGAGTTTTAAGAAAATCTGTTCATAAATACCTTTTTATATGAATTTGAAATTTCCAAAAGGCCGGCACTTGGAAACAAGATGGCGGGCCAAGTTGGCAAACAAATATATCAAATGCATTTGTGAGATAAGTCTACGGTGCATATTTAGTTCGAATTAATTCAGAATTTCAAAAGTTATCGTGATGGCAAATTAAGTAGCCGCCACTTGGATTAAAATGGCAAAGCAAGTTGCTCAGTAAACTAATCCAAGATATTTATAAAATAAGTCCAACGTCCAACTTTGGTTCGAATAAATTCAGTATTTCAAAATTTATCGCGATAACAAATTCTCAAGTGGCAGCGTTCAAGTGGCCGCAATTTCGAAACAAAATTGGGAAGAAACTAGCCAACCGAAATCATAGATATTTGAATGATAAATTTCATTTTTCAACTTTGGTTCTTAAATATTTAAAAAATTATCGTGATCAAAAGTTATAACAAAACGTTTCAAAAATCATGATAACAAATTTTCAAGTGGAAAATTTTCACTTGGATACAGTATGACGGAGCAAGTTGCCCAGCAAACTCATCTAAGATATTTGAAGCATAAATTCACAATCCAACTTTGGTTCGAATCAGTGCAATATTTTAAAAGTTCTTGCTATGACAAATTTTCCAGTGGCAGTCTAAAAGGCTGCAACTTGGGAACAAAATGGCGGAGCAACTTACCCAGCGAAATCATCCAAGATATTTGTATAAGTTCTCTGTCCAACTTTAGTTCAAACTAATTCAGTATTTCAAAAGTTATCGTGATAAGAAATTTTCAAGTGGCACCGTGATTTCAAGTTGCCACCACTTGGAAACAAAAAAGCAGAGTGAAATGCCCAGCAAACTTATCTATTTGAATGATAAATTCACAACCTAAATTTGGTACGAATTGATTCAGTATTACAAAAGTTATCATTATAACAAATGTTCAAGTAGCCGCCACTTGGAAATAGAATAGCGGAGTAAGTTACCATTAGAACTTGTCAAACATATTTGAACAGTAAGTTCACTATCCAACTTAGGTTTGAATCAGCTTAGTATTTTAAAAGTTATCGTGATGGCACATTTTCAAGTGGCAGCCTGATTTCAAGTAGCCGCAACTTGGGAACAAAATGTCGGAACAAGTTGCCCAATGAACTCATCAAAGGTATTTATATGATAAGTTCACTGTCCAACTTTGATTCGAATTGAATTAGAATTTAAAAAGTTATTATTATACATTGTGGTAGCCGGATTTCAAGTTGTCCCCTTTAGTATATAACATCCGCACTTGTTAAATATGATAGATAAAGTTCATTAATAAACTTGGGTGAGACCCTTAAATGGTCTATGTATATATCAAAATTCAAGCAAATCCGGTTTTAAATGCGCTTTTTTACAATGGGTATTTAAAATTTTCAAGTGGCCTCCACTTGACAACAAACAGGCAGAGCAACTTGGTTAACAAATTCATTCAAGATATTTATAAGATAAATTCGCTGTCCAAATTTGGATCGATTTAGAATATTATTTTGGAAGTTATCGTGATTATAAATTTCCAAGTGGTTGCCTGATTTCAAGTGCCTCCGCTTAATTTAAGATATCTGACACTTTGTTCAAAATGGCTGATAAAGTTTATTAATAAACTTGGTTGAAACCCTTATATGGTCTATATATACATCAAAATTCAAATAAATTCGGAATACGTTTTTTATAATGTAATTAGAAATTTTCAAGTGGTTTCCACTTGAAAAAAAAAAAAAAATAGCGGAACAACTTGGTTAACAAACTCTTCCAAGATATTCATAAGATAAATTTACTGTCCAAATTTAATTCGATTTAGAGTATTATTTTGGAAGTTATTGTGATGTTAAATTTTCAAGTGATAGCCTGATTTCAAATGACCTCGCTTAATTTAAGATTTCTACCACTTTGTTAAAATTGGTGGATAAAGTTCATTAATAAATTTTGTTAAAACCCTTATGTGGTCTATCTTTACATCAAAATTTAAGCAAATCCGGCCTTAAATACACTTTTACAATGTGGATTTGAAATTTTCAAGTGGCTGCCACTTGAAAACAAAAAAGCGGAGCAACTTGGTTGACGAACTCATCCAAGATATTTATAAGTTCGCTGTCCAAATTTGGCTCGATTTGAAGTATTATTTTAAGAATTATCGTAATGACAAAATTTTCAGTATATATAGATAGATAAATACCTTAAAAACCGGCGTATGAGCCGCACTCAGTGCTTTATTCACTAGCTACCACTAAAATTTAATTATAACGTTTGACTAATCACTTCGAAGAGTAGTCGTCTTTTACATGTATCAAATGTCACTTATAAAAATTATTGGTGACTATTGAATAAGAAATTTCCTCAGTCTGGCAGTACTGCCCGCGGCTCATACGCCGGTTTTTACGGTAGATAGATAAATGAAGTGATTGCAATAGGTCGATTTCTAAATAAATCAACCTAAAAATTATGGTACCCAATTTCCCAACAGATTTCCCCATTATCTTTTCAGTGCATGGAAAAATAAAAGAGGGATTTAATGCAGATTTTCAACTTTTACTCATGGTACATTGTATTTGAAGATATCAAATACCTTAATTTTTATTCTAGTAGAGTATCACGAATTAATAGTTTGGTATCACGCTGCTGTCTTTTTTTTTTTTTTTACCAATCATTTTCATATTTAAGATGTAAGTTCTAGTTATTGGTTATTTCATGGCGATTTTTTTACCTTAAATAAGTAGAAATATATAAGCAAATGAACAAGCATGTGAATGATTCTATCGTCATGTGTAGAACAATTATATGAAAATTTCAGTTAAGATTTATGATCCTACAAGTTATTTAATGTCGAAAATCTTGAATTTTTTAGATCTAATAAAAAAGTGGTCTGCGTATGTGATTGAAAAAAAAAACACTTTTGTATTTTTTTTCCCTTAAATAATATATAATACATCACGTCTGAGGCACATTTTAGAACATTACTTTACTAACTATTTATTTCACACAAATGATCATTTGACACTGCATCATAACTGCCAAACGTTCCGATTTCTTTATACTGGTAATATTTTTATTTTTATTTATTTTTATTATTATTTTTTAAATAGAAATTTACATCTTATTTAGTCATAGGAAATTGTTACAAAATCTTATAACAAAACTTATAAGAAATAATACCGGTACCCAAAAACCAGAATGCTAGCAATATAATGAATAACCGACTAAGGAATATGTTGAAAAGGTACAGTTACATTAATACAGCATATCTGTCAAGCCATAGCCTCCTAAACTAGATGCCTGTCGCGTGGCTCGTAAATTTGGCAAAAGTAGAAGTGGTAGACAGCGCCACCTGGTACAGATTGCGCGACTTTTTTATTCAATAGCCACCAAAAATTTTTAAAAATGGGATTTGATATGCATAAAAAGCGAATAGAATCAGAGACGCGTCGATTATATATATCATGTATCGCTTCTTAAAATTATTGGTGAGAGTTGAATAAAAAAAATCGCGCAATCTGTACCAGGTGGCGCTGTCTACTGCTCCAACTGTTGCCAAGTTTCCGAGCCACGCGACATGCATCTAGTTTAGGAGGCTATGGCTTGACAGATATGCTGTATTCATGTAACTGTGCCTTTTCAACATAGTAGGCTATTCATTATACTGCTAATTTGAAAAAAGTAATGTTTAATATTAATAGTATTTATTTAAAAAAAAAAATCCCTGTGTAAAAATGTAGTTTAATACTTTTAAGAAAAAACTAATTTACTTGTTAATTAAAATAAAATATACTAGTTTAATGTTTCATCATATTCTTTAACTTAATGCTACGGAAATGTTATAAAGTATTTAAATTTTAAAAAAATAATGATAAAAAATTTTTAAAACAAATTTTCATATGCAGAGAATACATAAAAAACATTTCAACAAAATTAAAGTATAAAAAAGTTAATGACAACACAAGTTTATTTTCTTCTTCTAATTTTCTTTCTTTCTTTTTTTCTTTTTTTTTTTTTTTTTTTTTTTCCCTTTTTCTATCTTTTTTTTTTTTTTCAGGAATTTTAAGATATAGTTCGATATATTACTTACAAACTTTGAATAAACACCATAAAATGCTTGCGTTGCCGCTTTGACTGCAGCACTCGTGCTTACTTTATTCGCCTGATGAAGGGTCGTGTGTTTTTCGACCCGAAACAATTGTTGCGAGTTTATTGCATTTTATGGTGTTTATTCAAAGTTTGTAAGTAATATTTTTTACAACGCCAGTTTTGTGGTGCTTTTTTATTAAATATAGTTCGATATGTCTTAAAATTTATACCTCTCTTATTAATAACTATTAGAGGTACTTATTTTATCTTTCCGGGCTATTCCATATCTATGCTAGGCTTATTTAAAAGAATTGTTCTACTAAATTTTTGGAAAATGCTCCATTTCTTTTTCCGTAATTTCTCTTTCAGTTTGCTCTCATAATTGACGCTAACCCATTTTCCACGTTGTAGATCTTCATTAGGAAACATGCTTATTGAATTTTCAGATTCAAATGTAAATGTTTCTTTTGAAAGTCAAAAGTTTGGAAGACATTGTTTTTATTTTGTTTTATTTATTTATTTATTTATTTTATTTTATTTTATTCGTTAGTTTGAATGTGGATTAATGTTCGATTTTAATTACATTTATCCGAACGTATTCCTTACACACTCTTTTCTTCAATCGCCTTTTCTTTTAATGCTAAATGCTTTTATTTTTCATTGACAACTGATTTGCTAAGTTAGCAAAATGTTTGGCAGATTAGGTTGCGTTCGTTTTGCTATTCTTAATTAATACTTGGCACAACAGTCTGAGGCTACTTACTACCCCATCAACTACCTCTTTTTCAAAAGAAGTAGCAATATACCACCATGTAAAAGAGAGAGAGAGAGAGAGAAATCATACTTTCTTTTGAAAATGTAAAGTGTTTTTTCATCGTTTGTTTTTGAATTAAAAAAAAAGGGGGGGGGCATTTCTTCATTTATTTCTTCATTTCGAGGTTGTTTTCTATCAATGAGTCAAAAGTTAAGTATGGTCAATCATTCAATATTCGCTTACTGTTATTTAAAAAAAATATATATTTAATTACTTTTATTTGCATAATACTTATTATTTTTTTTTTCTTTAACAATACAAAAAAACTCACATCTGTGTTGAGTAAGTATGTTATAAAGTCATTCCTTAATTAAGCTTATTTTAACTTTTTCAATGATAAAAGTTTACGCCGAGAAAGATTTTTTTATTATTATTATTTCGTATTTATAAAATAGAACTAGTTACAAGCCAAAAAAAAAAAAAAAAAAGTGAATTATACATACAATCCGATAACAGTCAGGATCATTATTTCAAAACATATTTATTTAAAATGTTTCACATATTACCCCACAAGTGAGACATAAAATATCACTTAACTGAATTTTAAATTCCTACCACTTTAAAATAATTTCATGAAAATCTGATGCATGACAATATTTCTTTTAACCCTTTGATGCATAAGATAATGATGCTCACTTATTATCGACGGCCGCCAGAAATTACAATCAAAGTTAGAAGAAAAGAAGTAAATGGTTTTTCTACCACTAAGTTATAAAAGTGAAATTTTGTAAAAAAAAAAAAAAAAAAAAAAAACAGGATGAATTTTAGCAGTTGGAAATAGAAACTAGGTTGTATATAATATAATATATACCACTGTGCTTCAAAATATTAAAGCAACCTTTTTTTATATTCAAATGCTTCATACAATACTAATTTTAACTAGCATGTTGTGACAACCGCAAGACTTTCTTCTAGATAATCTTACATAAGTTCACGCAGTACAAATTATTTATTAAATTATTACTTATTAAAATTATTTTCCATGATGAATGCAGATGATTTTTATCTTAGAGAAGTATAACACTAAATGCCGAAAGAAGCCAATTTTGTGCCAATATCTAAAGAAACGCACGATTTTCTTTTTTTTTTTTTTTTTTAAATGAAAAAAGTCGATAACTTTCTTTTAAATTATCACAGACCTATGGTTCAGTCATTCGTTTCAAAGGTACTAACGAGTTCTTTCGAAAGATCACCATATTGAAGCTTTAAAATCCTTGGGGAGTATTATCTCCCCGGGGAGGGGGGGGGCAACGATGCCCCTGCATTCACACATTTTTTTCCTAGTTTGCTACTACTGTTATTAATAATTCATGTTAATTTTACAGTCACGCGCTAAAAATATGTCTTATTATGTACATTTATAGAAAATTTTGTCCATGGTAAAAATGTAGAAAAAATTTGATAAGAGCGCCGTCTGTTGATCAATTGATCTCCAAATGTAATCAGCACCTTTAGGTCAGGGTCCAACTAAATACCAAGTTTGGTTAAATTTCGTTTATTGGTTCTTGAGATACAACATCCACAAAATTTGTGATACACACACACAGACACACAGGCAGACATTTTTAAAAAACAGTCAAATCGTGTTCAGGACATCTCAGAACGTGTAAATGTATATATATGTGTGTGTATGTGTGTGTGTAGAAGAAAGTAAAAAAAAAAAAAAAATATTCTGTCTCGTACGGAACATAAATTTGCAATAATTTTAACTTGTATTAATATAACTTTTGTTACAATACGAAAAAGTAAAGGTGCCTGTAATTAATAATAAACTTAAACGTTTGAAATATCAACGTCAAAGCAAGTTTTATTTTCAAATTAATGATTATGGTATTCAGCCATAGCTTCCTAAACTAGATGCCTGTCTCATGGCTCGGAATCTTGGTAACAGTTCAAGCGGTAAACAGCGCCACCTGGTACAGATTGCGCGACTTTTTTATTCAACAGCCACCAAAAATTTTTTAAAGTGGGATTTGATATACATAAAAAGCTAATAGAATTGAAGAAACGTCGATTATATATATCATGTATCACTTCTTAAAATTATTGGTGAGAGTTGAATAAAAAAGTCGCGCAATCTATACCAGGTGGCGCTGTCTACTGCTTGAACTGTTGCAAAGTTTCCGAGCCACGCGACAGGCATCTAGTTTAGGAGGCTATGATTCAGCTATGGAGACCACCATTGAAATAATGTTATTAGTTGCTAAAATTAAAATACTGAAAAAATATGTTCAGATTTGGATTATTTGGATTTCGATATAAGTTACACAAGTTAGTTTTATTTCTTATTAAAATACTATTTTCTTTTTCCGATGAATAATTTTCTGCTATTTGTAAAATAAACAGGCTGCAGTTTAACTATAGGATAATCGCATAATAAATATCTCTATACTCATATTTCGCTGTTGACTTATAAAAAAATTATTAATGAAAAATTATTTTTTTTATTTAAAATAATAATTAATGTTTCCTAACAAATATTAATGATTTTTCTTTAAATCTAGAAAAGAAATGTTATTTTTACATTGTTAAAGTTGGAACGAAATGGTCGAGATATCAATTTTCAACAATATTTTTACATCTTGGTAATAGAAAACCGAAATACGGAAACTATCTTAACAAGTAATAATATATTTTGTTGAAAATTTTCATTGTTTTTTTCACTTTTTCAGTAACTTTTTCACTCTTCAGTCCCCTTTAACCCTTTGTATCCCACCGGGACTTTAAAGTTCCACCAAATAAATTCCTCAATATAGCCTAAATTTCCTACAGGATTTCATTGGGACTTCTATGTCCCTATAGTTTAAGCTTTCATTTACAAAAAAAAAAAAAAAGTTGTAACAGTTTCCTAAATATAACACTTTTGCAACCGCTGACGTAGATTCACGTCATTTGAAAATCTCTAACTCCCCCAGTGGGCGTTTCTTTCGCAATTTGTATGTTATTTATTACCCAAAATGTACCCAGTATTCATATTTGTACTATCAATATACTATGGATATAAAAGCTTTCATTAGAAAGAGTATAACTATAATGTATATCCATTTGTAATTTAAATGTGAATACAGAAAATTTTGTTCTGAAATATTGTAACTAGAGAGAATAATGCCCACAGGCGGACCTTACTGTGAAAAAGACAAAAACATGCGGTCGCGAAAGTGTTAATATGAGATGTTTCTCATGCATAAAGAATTATAATAAAAATGTTTCAAACTATTTTTCCAAAAATAAGGTAATTTGGGATATAAAGGGTTAAACTAAGAATTTTGTTGAAAATCAAAAATCGAATGTTTCGTACTCTTTCTTTCAATCCTAGTACAGGGATAGAACATTGGCGCAGCACTCGTATCAGTATATTTGTTTAAAAAATTTCTCTACTTATAAAATCGTTAGTTTAAGGAGAAGGAAATTGTGTTTCATTAATATCAGAGTTGCCAACTTTTATAATTAATTTCGGAGCATTCTCAGCCCCGCCTGTTTTTCGTAATACATTTTTTTTTCTTATTTTATCGTAAATATATATTGGAAGACAATATTCTATAAATAAAGTGGTGTGAAATAAAGGCGGGACTAAAAATGCTTCAGAATATATTATAAAAGTTGGCAAATCTGTAATAGTGGTATGAGTTCTGCACCAATGTTCCATCCCTGCCAGTAATCTGAACAGAATATTTAATTGTATAATGAACAAATATACGCAATTGTATTCAAATTATAACGTTATCTGTTTTTATGAACACAAAATCAGGAAATGAAATTTAAAGAATTTTCGAATATTTTTGTTTTAAACCAGCAAAGTGCATTTTCCTTTTTTTTTTTTTTTTTTTTTTTTAATTATTATTTGCATTAATTAGCAAAAGTAATTAGGAAAATTTCATAATTAATTGACAGTATATATATATGAAAACTTTCTAAAGCATGTAACATATCGCAGGAAGTTGTATCTAACGTAACCAAGATAGTAAAAATGTGCAAAAGGATATATATTTTTTTTTATTTCAAGAGGGCTAAATTAATGCAACAGTAATGGATAGATATACATAAAATTTAACTAACAAAATACTTGAATCAACCAATCAACCAAGAGCAAAAAATACCAGCAGGAACGGAAATGTGATAATAATTATGAAAATACTATGACCAATATAAAAAAAAAAAAAAAAAAAAAAAAAAAAAATCTGATGTGTAACGACCACACGACTTCCATTACCCGCTACTACATATATTATAAACTCTTTTTGGAGATAGGTCAACTTTATATATTCTGAGCATAGTAACAAATCCAAAACCTAACAATTTTCCTGCAAGAGAGCAAACTAATACATACGTTCTACATAGATGCCAATATTTTAATTTATTCCGGGGTATTTTTAGCCTCGCCTTTATTTCGCACCACTTTATTTAAAGAAAAATTTTCTTCAATATATAACTTCGATAAAATAGGAAAAAAATATTCTTAAAAAATAAGTAGTATGAAAAAAAGGCGGGGCTAAAAATACTCCGGAATAAATTAAAATGGTGGCATCTATGGTTCTAAAGATATATAAGAGAGCATACATCGCGAGTTTAAAAAAATCGATAGAGCTGTTTTTTGAAACACTAATTACTAACATGGATATCTAAAACTGACCCATCAATCAATCTGTCTGTCGTAATCAAATAATATTGTAGCAAAACTTGTTTCATTTAAACTCATGTAGTCTATGTGACGATATATACGAAAGGCATCTAAAGGAGCTTTTATGTATCAAATTTGAAGAAAATCGTTTGAGAAGACGTTTATGAGATACCAACTTTAGGTCCCTCGGATTTTCTCCAAAACTTGCAAACTCATCTGTTCACTGGAAACCAACAACTATATACGAAAGGACATTTGGGAGTTAATATAACGAGTTTGAAGAAAATCCTTAAAGCTATTTGCAAATAAATGCACTTGCGAGAACTAAAATTGACTTACTTATACAGCGCGCCTATCAGTTTTCTTGAAGGACCATACGAAAGGACAGCTAAAAAGTAGTTTATATATATTAACTTTGAAGAAAACGTTAGAGCCGTTTTTGAGATACGGATTTACGGTCCCACTTCAGATTTTCAATGTCCAATTTCTGTTTTACAACTTCCACCAAAAGTTTTCAAAATTATCTGTACACTGGACCTGTCTTAATTCTGAAGTTTTTTCGTCCTATATTTATTCGTTTTGAAGATGTAATAATCAGAAGATTATCAACGCACACACACTAACCAATTGCCAAAAAACCACTTTTTTTTTTAAATCCAGAAGACCGTAAAAGATATAAATCATGGGAAAACTCGATATCATAGTTTTTCACAGAAAACAATATTTTCATTACCTACAGTAGTCGGGTAATGTAAGTAAAAAATAACTGTAAGTGGAACTGTAAATACTGAAAAAAAAAAGCAAAAGCAACTTCTTCTCATCAGTTGGTTATGATGAAAGTGTTTGCAAAAGATATAAGTGATATTTTAAAATAATGAGTAGTAGAAAACCTAAATATTCTCATTGTATGACCAAAACATATATACTATATTTAAATAAGAAAGAATATAGAATTAAGAATCCAAATTGCTACAAATTAAGATTATATAGAGAGTAACAGAAAAAAGAAAATAAACACATACAAACACGAAGAAGTTAAAATCGTTATATTATATACGGTTACAGAAAGCAGTTAAATTAACTGACAATGAAAATAAACAATTAACCCGTTAGCGCCCAGTGTCCTCATTTGAGGACAGCTAATAAAATGGCACGTATATTTTTTGTGGTTTCTTGGAATGATTTCTGCTTTTTAGTGACAGTTTATAGCGTCACTCTAAATGATCTCTGAAAGTTTTAGGTGTCTTCTATTAATTATTATTTCATAATTTGGATAGTCATTTTATGATTTTTCATTCGTCGCACATATCTTTGATTTTTGCGCAGGTATACTAACTTAAATCAAGTTGAATAATAATATATATTATAATAATTTACTTTCGAGATCTTTGTCAACATATAATAGGAAATTAATCTGTTATCTCGAAGTTTTCTCGTTAAAACACTAAACGTCAATAAATGAGGATAGGCTTTAAATTTAAAACTATCAGAAGAATTGTTTAAGTTAATACATTTTGCTGTCAGTTGTCTATATTAATTTAGAAGTGAAATAATCAGCTAATAATATTTTGCAAAATTAATTCGGGCGTTAACGAGTAAATATAAAATAATATTTAAATTACATTTAAAAACTTAAAAATAACTATTATTAACTAGATAGAAAAAATAAATATTTAATATAAAATAATGTTAAAATAACATTGAAATAACTTAAAATAAGCTGATATTAAATACCACTAAACTTAAGGTTACAAAAAACCTTTCAAATTGCTGAAAAAAAAACATTAACAGTTAATATAAAGTAATATTTAAGTAGTAATAAGCAACTTAAAAATAAGCTATTATTAAATATTATATAAATATAAATAATTAAATGTTAGATATTGTACAAATTTACGCCATACAAATATTACTAATTTTTATCATGCAAATATTTATTTTTATAACGTGAAGAGCATTCATAAACATACTCATATTTCGCATGTGCACAAACAACCAGTTAGAAAAGTGATGCAATCTCTAAAATATCCTGTTGAAAAAGTTATTTTACCTAATTTTGCATTTTTTGTTATATTTTAATTAAAATGTTATAAATGTTATTATAAAAATTTAGAAATTATATATTCTTTTTAACCTTAATTTAAACAGAGATAGATTTAAATATCTTCAATTAAAATAGTGGTTTAAAAAATGAAAGAAAGACAGAAAGAAAAAAAAAATTATATTTATAAGTTATATATATGAATAATTAAAATAATAATAATAATAATTTTAATTACCGTAATTTCTGGTGTATAATCCGCAGGTTAGATAAGTCAGTTTTGCACCAGAAATTTTATTAGAGAAATAAATTTATATTTGTTCGAAATTTTTCTTCGGTGAAATATAGGTTTTCTGTTAAATAAAACTTCTGGTGGAGAAATGACACCTCTTACTTGCGGATTATATGCCAGAAATTACGGTATTAGCCTTAATTTATATTTAAACTAACCAATCCCTGCAACCCATCTTCCTCCTTAATCAAACATCTCACCAGCCTAATTAGCCATTTGTGTGTGTGTGTGTGTGTGTAATATAAACATCAAATTAATGATAAAAGCAAATCATACATATAAATATATAATTACCAAGTGATAGATTTGAAAATAAAATTGACAACAGATTTAGTATAACAATAGGATTTAGCTTGCAGACTTAAGGATTTTAAGTTTGTATTTTTATTTGTATCAGAGCAGAGATATTTAATTAAATATAAATAATTGATTAAAATATTTTTATAAACATTTTATGTAAAATAAAATTTAAAGTTAGTATATAAATTAACTTTAAATAAAAATTCTTTTTTTTTTTTAATCATAAATATTATATAACAATTTATGATTATTAAGATTAATATCTATATTATTTATAATATATCTATTATGTATAATATATCTATTTAATTAATTTATTTTTCATAACAGTTTTAATGAAAGTAAGATTAGGCGGATAATTAACATGTATTAGATTTAGTAATGGAATCGTTAAAATAAAAAATTTTGATATCATCTATATAGCTGTGCATTTATATGTGTGCATATTACCAATTTATATTTTCTTCCCTTCCAGGCTTCAACTACTCCTTACATGCCTGCCCTAGCAGGTCATACAGCCTCGCAGTTCAGTCCGTACTTGAGCCCAAGTCCTATGATCCCAGCAGGAATGATGCCGGCCGACGCTCTCGCCGCCCCGCCACCTCCTCCTCAACTAACCTCCATTGTGCACACTCCCATTGTCACACAGAAGGTGCCCCGCACTGACAGACTTGAGGTAAGGGACATTTATTCTCTAGATTTAAATAATGTATTACTTATATTCATCAAAATTTCAATTTTACTTCTTTATCTCTGAAACATGCACTTTCGTAAAATAGAATCATAACAGCATGAATATTCATTCAAAATATTTATTAAATTGCAAAAAACATTTACAAACACATTTAAAAATTTATATCTTATTTATAGTGCCAGCAAAAACATTCGAAAAATAAAAATAATCATAATAAACTTTATTAAAAAAAATTTTTTTAAGCAGGCTTTCGTTGATTAATAATCGAAAACTCGAAAATTTACGTAGCCTCACAATCTTCAAAAGTGTCAGTCAAAAAATTAGTCAGTTTGTATTTTGAAGATAAAACAGGCAAAACAATGTGCAACCCTTATTTTTTAACTATCAACAAAATAAAATTTTAGCTGATTAATGTGGCGTTTTGTAGAAGTTGAGAATGTTTTCTCTTTTAAATCGTTAAAATTAAACTTTATAACGCATTCAATTATGTTTGACTACGACTGACATATTTTGATATTTTAATTAACTTCGATTTTTAATGTTGGTTTTAATTGCGTGAGAGCCTTATTATTATTATTTATTTTCGTTAACTTGACTATTGTTAGGGTTGATACGATCTGTATTTTTTCCTTGACTCTTCTACCGCTATATTTATGTAGTAATCTTCTGTAGCATTTTTCCACTATGAATTAAAATATATAGTGACAGAAGTGTCAGGGAAAAAAGTCGGTAACGTAGCAATCCTGACTGATTATGACTCTTTTCTATTGTTATCATATATTTCTATTTTTTCTTTCTCTAGTATTACTGTAACATTTCCCCCCGATTGTTATTTTACCTTAATTTAGCTTATGTTAAATAACTTTAATCTAAATAAACTTTAAATTTAATACTAAGCATCATAACTTGAGAGCCATGTAAATCTGCAGAATGCAAGGGATGCTTGCGAACGCTGTCGATTAAAAACAAGTTTTTAATTGACAAATTAATAAATTAATAAATCAAGTTTTTAATCGCAATTGTTACGTTTAAGACTTGAAAAGGAATTGCTTAATTCATACTACAAAAATTAAAATAAGTTTACTTTAGCTAAAACTAGCTTAATTTTAATTATCTTTTTCCTTGTAGGTAGTGCGATAAAAATGTGCTAAGATAATCTTAATGTATAACTTTGAACAATGAAGGGATAATAAATACTCTTCAAAATTAAAAAAATAATAATAACAACAATAAATTATATTTTAATCTATCATTCAATATAGGAATTTATTATCTTATGTCTTACCAGGAATGCTAACACAGTTTATCAGAAGAAAAAAAAAATGTACGGAGATAGATCACGTCGCATTTTCATAGAAGGACATGTGTTTCTTGCATTATTCAAGTAATTCAAATAGATACTTACTAATACGCGGGAAATACAGATACGAGAACTGATGCACTAAATTATCACAGCATGGGCAATTGAACGTAATAATCTTGTAATAAATTTAAAGAAAAAAGTAAAAAAAAAAAAAAAAAAAAAAAAAAAATTATTCGTAAGGAAATTTTATTATTTATTCAATAAAGTTATTAAACTTTGATCTTGAAGAACATGATATATAGATTTAAAAAATAAATAAATAAATAAATAATAGAGTAATGTTTAATTACGTTGTAATATAGTTAATGTAAAGCGAATAGTTAATGTAAATTATTCATGTAAAGCGAATCTATATTAACTTACTTTCAGGGATGAAACACGGGCGTAGAACTCATATCGGTATTTGTTTAAGAAATTTCTCTGAATGTAAAATTTCCAACAATAAGACAAATGGGGTACAGCGAAATCACAATTGATATTATTTTTAAGATTCTTATTGATGTAAAAAGCTTCAAAGGAATCGAGTACAGGTATAAATTTGGGCCTGCAAATTATTTCAACTGTATCAAATTTTAAATTATGAGATATTTTCCAGTAATGCTTAGAAAGGACTGATTTGTTGATTTCTTATTTACAGATGTAACTGATATGTTCTTTTAGACGGAATTTAAGACTACGTTTAGTTTGATCTCAATGTACGATAAACCCACAGCTGCTAATCGTTCCGATTTTTGCATACCTTTTTTTTTTTTTTTTTTAGAAATGTTGTACATAGCTGCCAATATTTTAATTTATTCCGGAGTATTTTTAGCTCCGCCTTAATTTCGCACCACTTTATTTTTAGAATATTTTTCTCCAATATATAACTATGATAAAATAGGAAAAATGTACTCTTTAAAAAAAAAGTGGTATGGATTAAAGGCGTAGCTAAAAGTACTCCTGAATAAATTAAAATATTGGCAGCTATGGTTGTATAAACTTTTGTACCAGATTTGTAGAAGAGTTTATAACCATTTAAGACGAAAATTTCTATAAAAAATTACCGATATCCAAAAATCGGTACGGTTGGCAGCTATGTAAACCACATTGGTAGGAAATAAAGGAATCGAGTACCCCCAAGAGTTTTATACATATCTATAGGATCTTTTAACTGAGAAAGGGTGAGTTTGTTGAAAGGCGAGAAAATTATTTTAAAATCATATTGTTTGAGAACTTATGCTATGGTACAGGAAAATAGGGTAAAATGATACTGATTTTAGAAAAGGCTGATTTAGTAGGCGAAGTACGAAAAAGTTGCAATTTTTGAACAACTTTATCTATAATGAAAGGTTTATAACCGCTGTCACTTGCAATGGCTTTCAGATGTTTAATTTGAGAGCTTAGTAAAACAGAACGGGAACAAATATTAAGGGCATAGTTTACAATAGTATATTTTGGGGGTAAGTGTATAACATGAACTTCGTGTGGGAGGAAGAGAGACTGAAAAATTTTTACGATAGATAGTGGTGCAGAAGCCTTTTTCAGTGCGAGAGACAAAGGTATTAAGGAAAGAAAGTGAACCATTATTTTCTGTTTCATGTGTGAATTGGATATTACTGCCTATAAAGTTTAAAGATTGTAAGACGTGGTGCGTGGTCAATATTGTGAAGAGATTTGGCGATAAGCGTGAAAGTGTCATCAAAGTAAAGGGTCCAAAAAGAGAAAAACAGTGTATTATATTTTTTAAGCAGTGTATTTTCAGAATAATGCATGTAAAGAAAGCTTTAAAAATTTTTCGTCTAACTGGCAAACAGAAAATAAACCTACGTGATTTAATCCTTTAAAATGTTAAATTCAATTCTAAAAATTTTAAATCTAATCTCACCCCTGCAGAAAAAAACACCTTGAAAATTTTAAAATCTAATGACTATATCGTCATCACTAAAGCTGATAAAGGAAGTCAGATTATTATTTTAGATAAGAAACATTACATCGATAACCAAATTAATCAATGATGGTCTATATAGCTTCCCCCAAGACTTTGAAGATTTTTCCTTGTTTTAAATATATTAAGTATCTAAGAGGCGTTAATAATGCATTAGGTTTTTCACTTTAGTTTTTATAGTATAATTTTGGCTTACTGTACTCCTTTGATACTTAAAAAAAAATTATTGACAACGAAATTTTTTTAAGAAAAATTCACGAACATTTTTGAACAATGAAGACAATACAGTCGGCAGCAAAATTATTGAAGCACTAGCAATAATTCCTACTTAAAAGGTGGCACCTAATACTGTTTTGTTAAGTAAATGTTTGTCGAGTCATAATCTTAGTCTTATACTGTTTATAAAAAAGTAAGTTGGTGATAAAAATTAGTGATCAAACTATATATATATATAATGTGTGGATGTGTGCTTGAATAATTTTGTTGCCGACGACTGTTCCTAAGTTCAGTGGCGGATCCAGAACTTCACTTTTTTTTTTTTTTTTTTTTTGGTGGGGGGGAGGGGGGGGCTAAGATTTTTCGAGATGTCATTCCAGATCGAGGAAAAAATTACAATCGTAATATTAGTGTGCATTCCGTAGATACATTAGACTGCAGTAAGAAATTGTTGCAATAATTTATTTATGATTATTACATGGTGAAATTTTGAAGGCTTTTTCAAGAAAAAAATTTTTTTTAACAATGCATGAGGGCATGCATGTATGTAATACATTGATGGGAACTGAAACTAAAAACATAAATCTATGGGAAAGGGGATAATAATCATGTTTAAAAAATAAAAGACACCCGCATGTAATACATACGTGCAACAATGATTACCCACAAAATTTGCAAGTTATGATTTGTACAAAATAAAAGTGTTGAAATGTGATTTGGAAACATCCCATAATAAACTTGAATAACTCTATCAATTTCAAGAAATTCCTTGAATATTTACCGAAGGTAGAGTTGATGGACAGGAAGACCGGCTAAAAAACCAGACATATAGACTAATTCATGTAATGATCCCACTTAGATATCTTTAAAAAGTGTTAAAAATGATTAATGCAAACGAAAATGACATTCCAGCGATTTCCAATAATATCCATTAATGTAACTGAATATTTTTTGTGTTTGTCGCCCTGTAAATCTTAATGCTAATCATTCTACATTCTATAGAAAGCTTTTTTGTGCATATGTATTGCTGATGTCAGTTTCATTACTATTTCCGCGAAATAAAAGTGTTAAAATATGATTTATGGAAATACCTCTCATAAAACGCAATGCTTTGATATTCTTTCTGGTGTCCCTGTAGACAAACCAATAGCAGTATTTACTCCACTTTCAATAGGGAACATTCCATAATGAACTTGAACAACATATATCAGTTTCAGGGAGTTAGAACGTGGACAGATAGACAAACCGAGGTTAAAAACCCATTTCAACTATATTGGAAAGTGTTAAATAAGAAATGGAGTAATTTAATAAAATTAAACATTTATACGTCTCATTAATATATTAAAACCAATGTAACATTTAAAATGAGATAAAAAATACGAAAATTTAAAACTTTAAAAATACATTTTAATTAAAAACATTAAAACATAAGACAGACGTTTCGGCTAGAACACTAGCCCTCCTCAGTGTCAAACATACAAGCACAAACAACATTTACAAAAATTCATAATGCATCATAGCAAGATTAAATATTCAGGAGGAATAGCTTTAGCCTCGTTCAAGGCAGAATGTTGCATTTGGGTAAAAGCGCCCTCTAGAAAAATACGGGATTCATAGATATTTATATTAGAAGCTAAAATTTTAAAGTTTTCAAAATCTGGAATATGAATATCTGGAAATACAGTGAAACTTTCGTGAGAAAGCCATTCACGATGATGTACAAAAATGGTCCTTTAAAGAAGTCACCTTTTCTAGAAGTTATTCAGAAAATCATAATTCAGGCAAAAATTATTATAAATGAAATGGATTCAATTATTCAAATTTACATTATTTGTCTATCCTGCTTTGTAATACGTTATTAATATTAGTTTTCATTTTATATGCTTTTTTACATAGTAATTTTGTTTCTAGGAATTCTTTTATATTCATCGCCATCATCATCATCATCATCATCTACAGCATGGCTTAGGCTATCAGCCTGTTCCGGTCCCATTGACCAATCCGCCGGAGCATAGGTCTGCCCCGGTCTCGGTAGTTATATTCTAGATCAAATTAATCAACTTAACATCATTTCTGAATGAATAAGTGGTTTTTATTAAGCCCACTGAAAATTCATGGTAAAAATAATTGGTTTAGCTTGTAATTTTCAATCTAAACTATGTATAATATTTTAATTTTGCTATTTAAATTCAACACTACTCCAGTGCCAGACTTTGCGACTTTTTTATTCAACAGTCTCCAATAATTTTGAGAAGTGATATTTGATATATATAATAGAAGAATCGAAGAATCGTCTGTTATATATATCAAATATCACTTTTCAAGATAATTGGTGACTATTGAAAAGAAAAGTCGCAAAGTCTAGTAACACTGCACTACTCTCTTAAAAAAAAGCTTTTTAAACTATTTCTTAAATATTGGTAGGACACAAAATTCACTTTTCCAATCCTGAATTGCATCTATAATATGTACATCAAAAACTATCTTAAACACTACTTTTCTCTACCGATATATTCATAGGGAATATCTGCTATAATTTCAAAATTGTAGAGCAATATGATCCAGGCCGTAGCAAGGGGAGAAGATTGTGGGTTTAAAAGGTCTCCGAAATTTTGCAGATTTGTTGGAAATTTTTGAATTAAATTTCATTTTTCACACTCAAAACTATGTACTAAAACTTGAAGACTCTTTCGATTTTATTTATTTTATTTTATTTTTACTTTCCGAACACTATAGTGAGGAAAGTATTGTAATCATGTCAAAAATCCGAATTCGAGATTTTGATGTTTCTATACGTTTTGAGGTCCCCTGAGTCCGTTTTCACTATTTTTACGATGATGTATGTATGTGTGTGTGTATGTGTGTGTGTGTGTATGTGTGTATGTCTGTGAACACGCTAGCGTCTAAACGCTTCGTTCGATTAACCTGAAAGTTGGTACGCATATTGTAAGTCACCATAGTACGAACCCTATAGATTTTGGTGAATCTAGCACTTATAGTTTTTTTACAGGGACACAAAGAAAAATTCTTTATCATTATGGCCTATGGGAGCAAAATCTTAAAAGTGCGATAGCATCTAAACGCCTTATTCAATTGAGCAAAAATTTTATACACATATTATAGATCACAAATACTCAATCTGTATAGATTTTGGAGAATCTAGCACTTATAGTTTTTTTACAGGGACACAAAGAAAAATTCTTTATCATTATGCCTATGGGGCCAAATTTTTAAAAATGTGATAGTGTCTAAACGCCTTATTAATCCGAGCAAAAAAATTGTACACATGTTATAGATCACAGTTGAACTAACTGTATAGATTTTGGTGAATCTAGCACTTACAGTTTTTTTACAGGGACACAAAGAAAAATTCTTTATCATTATGGCCTATGGGACTAAATTTTTAAAAGTACGATAGCATCTAAACGCCTTATTGAATTCAGCTGAAAATTTATATGAGTATTATAAATCACTGTTGCACTAACTATAAGCATTTTGGTGAATCTAACATTTATAGGTTTTTACAGGGACACAACGAAAATTTCTTTGTCATTATGATCTATGGGCTCAAAGTTCAGTAGCGTTAAATAAAACAACGTGTAATAGATGGAGAAAAATACTCAAACACTCTATTATGGTTTTCTCTCTTTTGTTTGTTTAACAACTACTCTTTCTTTACTTTATCTACAAAACTGTTAATTACTCAATGTTCGGAAAGTCGAGTGGAGTCACTCCAGATTTTTTTTTTTTTTTTTTTTTTTTTGGAGGGGGGGGGGGCTATGGCTTTGAATAAGAGTGTTCTTTGAAAGGAGTTACATACTAAAATTGGTAATTTCACATCGAGTTAACCCTTTGCGGCGCAAGACAATTCGGATCATTTAAATTATACTGCTACCGGAATTCATGAACTAAATTAAACTAAAAGAAGTTTTAAATTTTAAGGTTAAAAAACCGGCTTTTTCTGATATTTTATAAACGTAAATTTTTGCTAAGAAATTTCAGGGATGAATTTTTGCAGCTGGATCTTAAATTTTGCGTCCTTGCAGCGAGGACAGCGCGCGTTTAGGGGTTAAACAATATTACCTGCTCTCGCAAAACGTGCTCCTTAACAGAGATATGCATTTGTACATGGGTATTGAATCGAGGTAAATCAGTATAGCCAAAAAGAAAATTTTGGAAGCGAGAAAAATTGACCCTTATAGCAGGTGGCCTTTAAATAGAGGTGGACTTTTAGAGAGGTTTTTGATTGCTGATGTCTACTTAACTATGACAGATAATTATTTAAATTGATTTTACCGAAAATGTTATTCATTCAAATATGAATTTAAGTTTTCCTTTAAGTATAAGTTTTGTGCATGTGAATGCTTTTGGGGGGGGGGGGAGGGGGGGACTCGGATCTGCCACTGCGTAAGTTGTGATATTACTAAACAGTGTGCACCTTTATATTTTGTTAAGATTAAATGAGTTAAATTTAATGATACTACGAAACTTTAACCCAAGCGCGCTCCAGTTTGCGTCTTGATTTACTCGGGACCTTCCTACTAATCTGAATTCCAACACCTGTCTTAATTTTGATAGCAGATTTCTAGTTTTTCATATTTCTAAAATTATTATATATTTTTGTGTGTTTCATAATATTCACTACCCTGCGAAGGGCTCGGGCTGTGGGGATTAAGGCCGATTGACTGCTCTAGGGTCCTAGGCCTGAAGGGAAATGCTCTCGGTGGGGGTCTTTCTAAGGGGTACTAGCCCATATGTACGCAAGTTTCGGAGAAAACCGCGGAAATCTGCGAACGGCTAAGACGACGAGGACGATCTGGGATCGAACCCGACACCTCTCATCTACTAACTTTGAGCGCAGAACCACTCGGCCGCTGGTGGGCCCGCGAAGGGTTCGGAAAAGAAAACATTGCAAATGTAAGAAAAACAAGTGGAAATTTTAAATTTAAAAAAAAAGTCTTCAGAGATTTTTTTAAGAAAATTTTTTTGACAAAGAATGAACTAAAATTAATTTTTTTAAGGATACTTCAAGTATGAATTTTGGTTAAGTAAAATAAAAACTGCGAAAATTACATATCCATTCGATACAAAAAAAGTACTGTAATTTTTGGCGTATAATCCGATGATTAGATAAGTCAATTTTGCACCAGAAATTTTAATTGACAAATAAGGTTATATTTCTACGAGCTGTTTCTTGGAAAATATACAGATTTTTCTGTTAAATAAAATTTTTGGTGGAGGAATGACATATCTTACCGACGAATTATACATCGAAAATTACGGTAGTTGAGTAATATATTTCTTAACCCCTTAACGCGCGGTGTCCTTGCTGCGAGGACGCAAAATTTAAGATCCAGCTGCAAAAATTCATCCCGGAAACTTTTTAGCAAAAATTTACGTTTATAACATATCAGAAAAGGCCGGTTTTTTTTAACCTTAAAATTTAAAATTTCTTTTAGTTTAATTTAGTTCATGAATTCCGGTGGCAGTATAATATAAATGATATGAATTGTCTTGCGCCGCAAAGGGTTAAATGTATATTATTTATAGAATCGGCTAATAATTTATATAATTTAGCATAACTATTTTATTTTTGTTTGTTTGTTTTATTCAGTACCACTGTCTCGATACTTTTTTTTTTTTTTTTTTTTTTTTTGAAAGGATTCACACTGAGAAAAAATTCTGTAACTGGCATCTAGAATCTAAATTGTGGCTCTAGAAAAAATAGTTCCATGTCATCCTTATAAATTCTAGTCCCCTTTGAAAGCGAGTTCTAGAAACCCCTATTAGAATTCTAGAGCGTTCGCCTATATTCTCGAGGGCGAAGTTATTTAAATATCTCTGCAAATAAATGCGAATACAAGAGGCGGGTTTCAGCAACCATAATCTTGGTTTATTATCCAATTCTAGAAAATCAAGCGAGAAATTCTCGCAATACAAAAGATTCAGAATATTCAGAATATTGTTTTACCACTAGAAATATGTAAACTAGAAATTCTCGATCATTTGGTCTATTCAGTTTATTGGCGTGCCTTATGCGCATAGCTCAGAAATCTATATTTCTAGTTAAGGGATTTAGAAAATGACCACTTATTCATTCTAGATGAAGGCTTTATATTTTTTTATCAGCGCATTATTGCATACAACATTTATTAAAATGGGTAAATACAGCGTTTTTTTAGGTGCTTATCTACAAGAAAAAAAGCTTTCAGTGCTCACGGCATGTGAATGCATTATTCATATAAATATAAACGTAGTTCTCTGATAAAATTAATTGCCTTATCATACACAGATTCAGTGAAAGGAAAATAGAGAAAATAACGACGTATATGAAAATTCTAATGTATAATTATTTACAGTTCCCTCCAAATATCCGAACTGCTACGAAAATTGAATGGCCTTTTCAATCACAACCCATTATTTTCTCATTTTAAAAAAGTCATTCTTTTTATAACTTACTTACAAAGTCATGAAAAACACCGAACATAACGTCTAAGCCTCAGATTAAAATAATATCTACAGAGTTACTAACTTGAATCTTTTTTTTTTTTTTTTTTTTTTTTTACTACCATAAATTTTTAATAGAAACATTTTATAAATTTGCAAGCAGTTTTCTATAATTCAGTTCCCGCAGAGGTCCTATATTTTCACGTTTGTTTTATTATTTTAATACCACTATTTTGTTATACATTTTTTGCTAAGATTTTAAAGCTAAAACAATATGTAAAAGTATACTAATTGATTAAAGTGGTGGCAAAATAATAAAATGCATGTAAAAATATAGGACTGCTGCGGGCACTGATAATTGAATATGATAAAATATTTCACTCAGAAAAAGTGCCATTGAGAAACCGTACAAATTGACCGCTATTTTATTTAACATCGTAACTTTTCTATCATCACGAAAGATAATTTATAAATTGTTGTAAAATCAATATTTTAAATTCATATGTATTAAATAAAATGAAAAACTTATATATATATTTGCATTCCGATATAGCAAAGGCGTTCTCGCCTTTTCTATTTATTTGACCTTCTCCTTCCTTTTAACTTTGTTTAACCCATATAAGGTAAAGAAAGCATTGTTTTCGGGTGAAATATTCTAAATTGAGATTTTATTATACTTACACGTTTTGAGATCACCTTAATCCGAAAAACAGGTTTTTAGCGGTTAGTCTGCCTGTGTGTGTGTGTGTGTGTGCATATGTATCTGTTATTAGCATATCTCAAGAATAAATAAAGACCAAACTGGGTATTCGAAATCTATACCAAAAAGGGATGCTACACTAAATTTTTCGTTGAGATCAAACAAATTTTTCGTGTACAGGAACATCCAAGGTAATTGAAATGCATTATGTTTATGGGAGAAGTTTCAAGTAGGTACAGTTTGACATCTAAAGGCTGTACTAAACAAAATGAAATGAGCATATATTTTTTATATGTATAAAAGCATGTTTTGTGTAAAATATGATATTGAAATCATTTATCATTCGTTTACAAAATAATTTGTATATATTACGGCTATACTTGAAAATTGCTTGAAATGCATTCCCGGTTGTGTTGTGAGTTTTTCATAAGGAACAAAATTTAAATACACAATGTGATGTTTATATAACATTTAGATGTTTTACAGGGGTATCCAAAATTCAGTGAAAGTATTTTTTTCTATTGAAAGTAATTAATAGAAGTGTTTTACTACATTCTACCGTGCTCAGATTTAAGAAATTATTTCTCAGACCTGTACGGTAGACAAAGTTATTATTATTATTATTATTATTAAATTTTTTTTCATCTCTATTTTTTGTATAATATCGCGTATTGAGTTCCCCTGAATACGAAATTTTAATGATTTTAGCGGTTGGTCTGTACGTATGTTTGTCATCAGCATACCTTAAAAACAAATAAGTGCAGGAAATCCAAATTTGTGCTTTGAAGTTCATATGAAGTTGCCACATGAACAATTTGATCAAGATTGTTAAGTTTCAAAAAGTGTTACGGGTGAAAGTTGCCTAGATAATTTGGAATTAATTTTAAAATTTAATAACAGATTTGAATTATTTATAAATTTAAGTACTATCATAGTTTCCTAAACTAGATGCCTGTCACGTGGCTCAGAAACTTGGCAACAGTTGAAGCGGTAGACAGCGCCACCTGGTACAGATTGCGTGATTTTTTTATTCAACAGCCACCAAAAATTTTTGAAAGTGGGATATGATATACATAAAAGGCGAATAGAATCGAAGAAACGTCGATTATGTATATCAGTTATCTCTTCTTTAAATTATTGGTGACAAAAAAGAAAAAAAAAAATCGCGCAATCTGTCCCAGGGGGCGCTGTCTACCGCTTCAACTGTTGCCATGCTTCCGAGCCACGCGATAGGCATCTAGTTTAGGAGGCTATGGTACTATACTTAAACGACGGGTTGTGGAGGGTGATTAGCCCCCTCGCGCAGAATTATATGTTAAATAAAACTGTTCCTGAACCTATTTTGAATTGTTTTTAAATTTAGGTTTATATATTGTACTTGTTATTTTAGCCCTTAATCAGTGTGCCCAGGGCCTGATTAAGGGGGAAGCTCGCTCATACCGGAATATTTTTACAATTATTTTTTACTTCATGTCATAGAAATTCCACGCTTTGACGAGGAAATATTTTTTATAAAAAATGAACGGTGTAAAACAATCCAATTTACTCACCGTTATTAGACACCAGAATTCTTTTAAAATAATTTTTAATGAAAATTTTCTGTTTATTATAGGAGGAAAATATTTGTTAAAAATTAACGGTGTAAGTATAAATAATGTTTGAAGAGCGAGCTTCCCCCTTAATCAGGCCCTGAGTGTGCCTACTGATCCCCTTTCTTTCGTGACTCTTTCACCAGTATATTTATATAGTATGTTTTCCCTTAATCAAACATGAAACATTCTACAGAAAATTACAGTATGAATATACTGGTGGAAGAGTCGCAAAAAAAAAAAAAAAAAAAAAAAACGAAGAGAAACATCCTGTTTATCTGCAAATTGTCTTTATAGTATTGAAATGCATGGTAAGAGAGTGTCGTGCGAATGACACACCAGATTATTTTAATCATAGTGGGCCAAACAATATTAGCTAAATCCGTGTCATTAGACGACATTTTTCAGTTTTAGCTGTATTGAATTAAATTCCTTTAAATAAGGGGATTATTTTTATTATTATTATTATTCTCTCTCTTTGCTGACCAAATAAATTTATTTGTAATTATTTTGTTTTCAAACACAAACGATGAAAATTTAAAATCGTTATAATTTTCTAAATAATATATATATATATATATTTTTAGATATATAATAATAATTAAAATTGTTCTAACAAAAATGGCAAACTCTAAATACTTAATTTAACAATCCTATTTAAATATCGTTAATATAACTAATCATTAGTAAAATTAATTAGTAACTAATGATGTCTAAATTAAAAACAAGTGTAGAGATTTCTTTTTTTCAGTATTTGGTTTTTAATGGAATATACCATTTTCCCTCTAATGAGAAAAATGTATTTAAAATCCTTATGTGATCTAGCCGTCTGAGAAAAGTTCTTAGAATAATACAGATGTTTATTTTTATAATGTTGTCCAAATAAATAAAAAATTCATCGGCACTTGAAATTTATTCAAATCTTTCTTTAAATCCTCGTTTTAATTTATTCATTAACATTTAAAGTTATGTGTTTTTTCACATACTTAAAAAAATTAAGAACATTTTTGCTGAACTGAAACATAAAAATTTCAAAAATTTACAAAGAATTTGTTTTATACACTTACAAAAATGAAAATAAAAATAAAACTTTAAAAGGTTTCTTATTTTTTTTTTTTTTTTTTTTTTTCTGCATTTTTCTTCACGAGAATTTTCTTTTGATTTTTTTCCCCCTTTTTTGTCACATGTTTTTTACTATTATCCCTTTAAAAAACCGAGGTGAGAAAAATCCGTGCATTTTTTAAAATGCAAAAGCTTTGATTCAATAAATTTAATTCCAACAGTCTTTAAATTAATTCTTTTTTTTTTTTTTCGTTAGATTGGTTATGAAAGCATAAAGAAAAAGTGTTGTTCTCAGGTTGTTATAAGTAGTGATAGCTGCCAAATGTTGTGATTTTTTGGATACCAGTACTTTTTTACAGAAATTTTTTATAAGTTTTAGCAGCAGATTTCTAAGATTGAATAAGATTAAGATTTCTTTTAAAATATATTGACATCCAAAAATCGTAATTCTTGGCACTGTTGCATTGGTCATATTGCTAAAAGAAGAATGACTTTTAAAAAACATTTTATGGAAAGAGGAAATCAAGTCTCTATTAAATGTTTTTTAAAGAATGCAGCCAGAGCCTGATTAAGGGGGAAGCACACATTATCTCCGCTCTCACTGGAATATTTTTACAATTATTTTTTACTTAATGTCATAGAAATTCCACGCTTTGACGAGGAAATATTTTTTATAAAAAATGAACGGTGTAAAACAATCCAATTTACTCACCGTTATTAGACACCAGAATTCTTTTAAAATAATTTTTAATGAGAATTTTCTGTTTATTATAGCAGGAAAGTATTTGTTAAAAAATAACGGTGTAAGTATAAATAATGTGTGCTTCCCCCTTAATCAGGCTCTGAATGCAGCAGTATTATACTGATAGCTTGGTTAAATTATGCTAAATCAAAAACTCATATCTAACTTTCAATCAACAAGAAGCAATTTTGGAGATTACAGCATCTGATTAGCTACACTTATTTCGTGGTTCATTCTTGAAATCCACCAAAATTAAAGAAAAACATGTATTGGAATGTTTGCATTTTTATTTTATTTATTTATTTATTTATTTTTTCCTTTCTATAAAAATTGCCATACATTGCTTTTGCCTTCAATGTGTTTTTTGCACCTGAAAAAGGAAGGCCATGTCCTTTCGAAACCGGTAGTACTTCCCTTTATTTTATGGTATGTGAAGAATTTTCATGTTGAAATATGTACCACATATTCATTTTATACCTCTCACTATAACTGAGCAATACATGCTTTATGTTCTACAAAATCATTATTAGCAATCACTAAAACCTTTGCGATGATGTTCGAGTTTTCTCTGCCGTAAATATTTAATACTAGTATTACTTTAACAGTGGGAGGGGTTAACTTTAAAGCAGTCACTATAAATATAGGCTGTCTATATTTCCGGCCAGATAAATTGTTAAAGCGAAAATAATTAGAACTTCCAGTGACGGATTTAGGCTTAGGTCCGAGAAGCTCGGGCCTAGGGGCACAAAAGTCTAAAATTAGACTTAAATTTGAAAGGCGGTTAAAATTAGAATGTCGACTGAAAATTTTAACTCCCGATTAAAAGGTCACCCAAATTGTATATTGTTTGCGTTTTTTATCGACTATAAGAAGGCCTTTTAAATCATTACAGATTTTTCCATAGAGGTTTGAAACACATGACTATTATACATTATCTACCAATGAGTATTTGGACATTTTCGAATCTAGACATTTTGTCCAATATCTAGAAAAATTCTGCAGAAATTATCTTGAAACTTTAGGAGTATAAAGAACATGTTACACCTCATATTATTCAGCAAAAGGTTTGTCCTGAAGAGAAAATGGGGATCAGTAAAAAATTTAACAAAAATCAAAATGTTTTCGATCACCCTGTAAAAAATAATGCTTGAAATGCGTTTTAACTGTAGCATGTGATTTTGAATATTCTTCTAATTATCTGTATACATTTTATGAAGCTGGATATCATACATATCCATGGCAATATAACGGTTTCGTTAAAATATTGCCAAAAAAATTCCACTTTTTTTATTATAACACGTATGGTATTAGACCCGGTGCAAAGCCATTTTTAGGAAACTTGGCGTACTGCATTAGACACAGCATACTGCAATCAGAATGCCAAAATGTTAAATATCTTGGGAAATATGAGCATTTTTACTCAATACTTTTTAACTACGCATGCGCAAGCTTTACGAAAAATTTCATTTGCATAACATGATAGCCAAAAGGATTTGGCTATTTATCTGAAAATCCCAAACAAATATCGTGTAAATTCAAAAAGTTATTAGTTACAGAATGAAGAGAATTTTAGTTCCTCTCAAAAAAAAAGGAAGGTTATAGGGGGTTTTATCAATATTTATTTACAATCAGTGAACATTGTATTACCATTGGGCATTGACTGAATTAAAATAAAAGTGTGAGTAAAACCCCTTATAGTTCAGCTATTATTTTGAGAGAAATGGAATTTCCGTTCATTTTATCCCTCATAACTTTTTCAATTTACACAATATTTGATTTGGGATTTCATATAAGTAGCTCAATATTTTTAGCTATTAAATTATGCAAATGAAAGTTTTAAAAGCTTGTGCATGCCTATTAAAAAACATTTTTGCATTATCATTGCAGTACGCTGTGTTTAATTTAGTATGCTGCCAGGTTTTCTAAAAATAGCTTTGCACGGGGTCTAATACCCTACACGTTATAACTAAAAAAGTGGATTTTTATTTTATTTATTTATTTATTTATTTTTGTTATTTTTGGCAATTTTTTAAAGAAACTGTTATAACTCCATGAATATACGTGCTAGTCTCAGAAAAATGCATACAGATAATTACAAGAATACTCATAATCGCATGCTACAGTCAAAACGCATTTTAAACATTACTTTTTACAGGGTGATCCAAAACATTTTGACTTTTGTTTAATTTTTTACTGGCCCTCTTTTTCTCTTCAGGACAAAACTTCTGCTGAAATGTATGAGATATAATACGTATTTTATACTCCCAAAGTTTCAAGATAATTCCTTAAGAAGTTTTCTAGATATTTGACAAAACGTCTAAATTCGAAAGTGTCCAAATACTTATTGGTAAATAGTGTATGCATACCCTCCAACATCCTAATTAATATTCCGTAGTGTTGTTAGTCCCGCCCTTTTCCTCCCACAATAAATTTTTAGAGTAATATTCTCCAAATGCAATTGCGATTAAATAAGAAGAAAAATATTCTAAAAATATACTGGTGTGAAAAAAAAAAGGCGGGGTAACAATACTACGAAATATTAATTAGTATGTTGGAGGATATGACACGATGTATATATTAGCATTGTTGCGCTGCTCTTATACGGTTGACGCACAGCACTCGTATGCAGCTGGGGGATGTTGCTATTTTCATACATTGGTGGAAAGGGCAATGCCTGATTCATGCTCAGGCTCGCAAGCCCGTGCTAAGGAAGGCAAAATGTTTAAGTACATTAAAATCTGGGAAAAAAAAAAAAAAGAAAGAAAGAAAAATTCGATACAATGAAATGTTTAATTGATGATGTAAAAAACTTTCAAAAATTGGTCTGTTGTCCCTGTCTTCAGCCAAAGATTTATTATTATTATTATTTATTTATTTTCGTGAATAAAATAATTTTCTTAAAACAAGTGTGTGATGATTTAAATATAAAATATAGAGTGAAAAGTTATAAAGGAAATATATTGAAGCATAGCAACTTTTCCATTTATGAAATGGAATAATTTCCATGCTGTTTCATAAAGATGTAAATGTAATGTTTAGATGTACCTCAGTAAATAAACAAAACTTTAATTCAGTTTGCTTAATCATAATTCGTAAGAGAAACTAAATGAACTAATTAATATTTCTTTTCGTTGCATTGGATGAATTTTAATTGTAAGTTGATTATTACATGCAATGTTTATTCTACAGTAATTGCTGTATCAAATAATAATAATTTTTTTTTCTTATTATATTATATTATATTATCAGTGTAATATACTATTTCTAAACGTGAGGGATGGAGGTGCCATTTCAAAATGGGCTTAAGAAGCAATGTAATTTAAATCAACGTCTGAGTTCTGTGTAGTTCGTACTCTAAATCAGGGCCTGATTAAGGGGGAAGCTCGCTCTTCACACATTATTTATACTTACACCGTTATTTTTTAACAAATACTTTCCTCCTATAATAAACAGAAAATTTTCATTAAAAATTATTTTAAAAGAATTCTAGTGTCTAATAACGGTGAGTAAATTGGATTGTTTTACACCGTTCATTTTTTATAAAAAATATTTCCTCGTCAAAGCTTTGAATTTCTATGACATGAAGTAAAAAATAATTGTAAAAATATTCCGGTATGAGCGAACTTCCCCCCTTAATCAGGCCCTGCTCTAAATCACTAGTAGGGTGATAACTCTGTAAGCAAAATTGATGACAAAAACTGATATCTTTAAATCTGATTTCATGCCTCGAGACAAACTGGACTTGGTAGGACTCTTTTCCAACCAACTGATCTTTCTTAAGCAACTTCTGTAGAATAAAAAGTACTTACAATTAGTAGTATATAGTGACAGATGAACTTCAATTGCTTAACACTGTACCGAGAAAATTTTACCTTCTTTGGTTCTTTCCCTAAAAAAATTCCAGGAAAGGGATTCAAAATATGTAGGGGAAATATGTTCGTAAATACATTCTCATGCACCCCGTATCTAAAACACTTGAATGTCTGTAAATAAGAAAACCTTTTCTCGTTTCCCACATTTTCTAAATTTTAACGAACACAAGATTTAAATACTTATCAAAGAAATCTGTTTGAGGAGAAAAAGAAAATAATAATTAGGTGTAATTTTTAAAAATAACAAACATCATTAAAAATCAGAGCCTGATTAAGGGGGAAGCACACATTATCTCCGCTCTCACCAGAATATTTTTACAATTATTTTTTACTTCATGTCATAGAAATTCCACGCTTTGACGAGGAAATATTTTTTTATAAAAAATGAACGGTGTAAAACAATCCAATTTACTCACCGTTATTAGACACCAGAATTCTTTCAAAATAATTTTTAATGAGAATTTTCTGTTTATTATAGGAGGAAAGTATTTGTTAAAAAATCGGTGTAAGTATAAATAATGTGTGCTTCCCCCTTAATCAGGCTCTGCTCTAAATCACTAGTAGGGCGATAACTCTGTAAGCAAAATTGATGACAAAAACTGATATCTTTAAATCTGATTTCATGCCTCGAGACAATCTGGACTTCGTAGGACTCTTTTCCAACCAACTGATCTTCCTAAAGCAACTTCTGTAGAATAAAATGTACTTACAATTAATAGTATATAGTGACAGATGAACTTCAATTGCTTAACACTGTACCGAGAAAATTTTACCTTCTTTGCTTCTTTCCCTAAAAAAATTCCAGGAAAGGGATTAAAAATATGTAGGGGAAATATGTTCGTAAATACATTCTCATACACCCCGTATCTAAAACACTTGAATGTCTGTAAATAAGAAAACCTTTTCTCTTTTCCCACATTTTCTAAATTTTAACGAACACAAGATTTAAATACTTATCAAAGAAATCTCTTTGAGGAGAAAAAAAAATAATAATAATTAGGTGTAATTTTTAAAAATAACAAACATCATTAAAAATAAAGGAATTATCTTACAGTTTAAAATAATCATTCCATAAACAGTGTATGTTAAAAAATAAATAAATAAGTAAGTAAGTAAAAGTGATGCCATGTAGTTCTTATACATTAATACAAAATTTTTTCAATACATTGAATATCAGACGATTGATTTTCTTTAGATTCATAATCAAGTTTCATTGATAACAAAATTAAATTCAAATTAGAAACCTCAAATAAATTTTAGCTCTCTAAATTTCAACTACATCTAGTTTTAAACTTTATTCAAACTGATTCTGAAGAACTTACTGGAGTCTTGAAATTCAAACTCAAGATGTGTGTGCCCACATACATTATGCAGCTTCACTAATATCAACTCCTTGGATCATTGCATTTGTTAGGAAAGTGAGATTTATTTGTCTCACGGATTTAATGAAGCCTCTATTAATGCCCTCTGTAATGGACTTCTAAAGTCCTGGCGTCGAAATGAAGCTGATCGCATTTGTACTCATTTGCATTCAACCAGACGTCTTCCAAAACTCACTCCATAGTGTTACAATGCATTTCACCGCATTATTCATCTGAGATAAGTTTCAAGGGAGGCTGAAGTAGATGTTTTTTAATCTCATATATT
Source organism: Salticus scenicus (assembly GCA_963930645.1). Classification (NCBI taxonomy): domain Eukaryota; kingdom Metazoa; phylum Arthropoda; class Arachnida; order Araneae; family Salticidae; genus Salticus; species Salticus scenicus. The sequence continues at coordinate 241,523,345 of OZ005651.1, forward strand.
TGTGTGTTGAGAGTATATATTTTCTTTTTAAAAATAAATTATTTGAAATAGAAATGGTTATGTAGGCAGTATGATATTGCTCTTTTGCTAATTTATTTTACTAAAGGATACAATGCTGTCTAATGATATTACAATTTTAGCGTTTTAAAATGTAATGAGCAAAGAGTTTTAAAAAATTGGTCTAAAAAACCCCCGAAAAAAAAAATACATTGCAGTCGCATAGTATTATTATCATTACTATTTTTTTTTATATATTAATTGATAATTAGAAAAGTGTTTTTCTTTTTAAAAGACTGTTTTCTTTTTTTTAATAACATTCTTAGTTATACACAAAACAGCTTATAAATCAGTGAAAAAGAAACAGTTGCTTATATTTTACACATAATTCTAAACTAGCTTTTTCTAAACTTGAATTATAGAATTTTATTGGCTGTGCTAAAATGTACTCACTTTTTTTTTTTTTTTTTTTTTTTTTTTTTTATATATATATATAACAGTAACAGCAAAAACTGAAATTATTAAAAATAACGTGCATAAAATATTACATAATATAGTAATTTTCTTCAAATGTTCTGCTCACCGAATACTAAATAATAATAATAACAATAATAATAAAATTAAATAATATTTTTAAAAAGCAAAGAAATACGCAGACTATGACTAATCTGTCCACAAGAAACTGATTTAATACACACATGTATATAATACATATCTAATAAAATAATAAAATTAAAGTAGATTTTTTAAGATAAACTAAATTCGACTTCTGTTAAATATGAAAGAACAACCTATCTTTTAACGAATAAAGCAAGTTTCAAACTTAAATTATGTTTTTTATTTTTATTTTTTAAAACACTTGTATTGCTTTTGGCTGCTCTTTAATTAGTATAATTTATAAAGTTATGAAAAAATCCATAAAACAATTTCACTTTTATTTATATATATATATTAATATTTTAAAACCTAGATAATATCTCTGAAAAAGCAAAATTTTTAATCATAATGCTGATAAATAAGAGCATACTTGCCAACATCCTAATTAATATTCCGCAGTATTGTTAGCCCTGCCTATTTTTTCACACCAGTATATTTTTAGAGTATTTTTCTTCTTATTTAATCAAAATTGCATTTGAAAAATATTACCAAACTTGCCAACCATCTCATTAATAACCGTACAATTGTTAACTACCCCTGAAAAAACGCTCCTTTTCTCACACCACTATATTTTTAGAGTTACTCTTTCCAAATGTTGTTACGATTAAATAAGACTAAAATTACTCTAAAGAATTACTGGTGTAAAAAAAAAAAAAGGGCGGGTACTAAAAATTGTAAGGTTCATAATGAGATGGTTGGCAAGTATGTATTACTCTAAAAAAATATTGGTGTGAAAAAAAAAAAGGCGTGACTAGCAACACTACAGAATATTAATTAGGACGTTGGCAGGTATGATTAATAGTTCATTGAGGTATTTTAAATGCATTTTGAAAAGTCTTTCTTAATAAAAAATATCTTAAACATTTGTTATACTCAGAGTTCCCAACTTTTATAATTCTTTTCGCACCAGAAATTTTGTAGATTATTTCTCTTTAATATGTGTCAACGATTAAATAAGAAGGAAATCGTTTTTCAAAATTTCCGGTATAAAAAAGAGGCTGGGCTAAAAATGCTCGTGAATAAATTATAAAATTTAGGAACTTTGGTTATACTCATACCCTCCAACATACTAATTAATATTCCGTAGTTTTGTTAACACCGCCTTCTTTTTCACACCAGTATATTTTTAGAGTATTTTTCTTATTATTTAATCGCAATTGCATTTGGAGAATATTACTGTAAAAATTTATTGATGGGAGAAAAAGGGCGGGACTAACATACTACGGAATATTAATAAGGACAGAGCTGCCAACCTAATCCGGAAAATTGGTAACGCCTATTGAAAAACGCCCCTTTTTCTACACCACTTAATTTTTAGAGTATTTGTTTTCTTCTTTCATCGTAAATATATTTGAAGAGAATTACTTTAAAAATTAAGTGGTGTAGAAAAAGGGGCGGTACTAACAATTTGCCGGATTTGGTTGGCAGCTCTGTAAGGATGTTGGAGGGTATGGTTATACTTGAAAAATATCTAATTAAATGGGATATCTTCCTATGTTCACAGTCAATTGATATTGTGTGACTCATGAACATTTTTTTTTTATTATTATTATTTGCGGATACAATAATACATATACTGAAAACAAATAATATAAACAAATTATAAAAATTCCCTAGACTTATAGTTTATTTTTGTGATAATTCGTGTACTAGATACACATTATTTCAGAATTTGTTTGGCATTATTATTAATATTTCTGGTTTCTATCACAGAAATTATTTGGTCGTGCATAATTAAATAAAACTGAACAAAATACTATAAACTGAAGAAAATTACTAATTTGATCTTCAATTAAATTCTGCTTTATTTACAAAAAAGTAATCGTTTTCACATATGTTTGAATACTATGATTAACCCTTTTATGCATTTTATAACATTCGTCTGCTTAAAAGTAACGACATATATAAAAATTTGACACACTCCTATTAAAAATTACGCCGTGATGTAACATCATTACGATATATATCTATATCTATCTATCTATATATATATATACAGTGTTGTGCAAGTTCACGAAAAAAACGAGCTAGTTCAAACTCAAGTTCATCGTCTAAAAAACGAGTTAGTTCGCGTTCAAACTCATTTCTGAAAAAATGAACGCGCTCAGTTCAAGTTCATTTTTAAAAAAGAGCGAAACTCATTTAAAGTTCATTTTACAGAATTTTTTTTTTTTTTTTTTTTTTCTCTACGAAGAATTTCTACTCTGTGAACACTTTCATAGATAATTTATTTATTTATTTTTTAAATTACCATGAAGATTATTCTTAATTTAATTCTTAATTATACTTACAACTTTTAATTATAATTTATTAACTTAATTGTAGTAAAAATTTATTTAGCGGCCATTTCTGAATAGCGGACTTGCTGTTTTTGTGTGGTTTTTCATTCTCAAATTCCCAATACGTTTAATTTTGCGTATGAAAAAAATTGTTAATAGAAGACAAATTCCATCATTTAGAGTTTCCGTTGTTTTGAAGTATACTATTTTTTAAATAACATCATGGTTTGATTTAATTAATTTTTACTTGATTGCGTCATGCCCAATGTCGGCTTTAGGCTTTCAGATAAATCACTATAAAATTTTGCTTGCTATTTAGTGTATCTACATAAAATCTAAAATCAGCTGAAAAGAGGAATAAGTCCCCCTCAGAAATAATGATAACATAACTATTTTGATAACTTTAAAGTAGAAGGTATTCGATACTTCTATACATATAAAAAGAAAGTACTAAATTAGTGAAAATTTTCAAACTCCAGTTTTTGATAGAGTTCTACATTTTGAGATATCCTGGATATGATTTGACTGTTTTTAGGAAATGTCTGTCTGTGTGCGTATCACGCATTTTGTGAACGCTGTATCTCACGAACCAATGAACGAAATTTAACCAAACTTTAAATTTAGTTGCACCTTGACCTAAACTGATTCTGATTAGATTTGGAGATCAATCGCTCAACAGGTGGTGCTGTGATCTTGTTATTATTAGAAACCCTTGATAATCTCAGAGCTACGACAGGTACTTAGTACGCATGCTCAGCGAACAAACACTTGTCCAGATTCCCTCTTGCTACAGTAACCCTTTTACAATGCTTGGCGCTGATCGCGTATTTGATGATTTATCGGTGTAAGTTTTTAAAGATATTCTCTAAAGTAAAGCAAAATATTTTTTCTTTTACAATCAAACTAAGATACATTATGCATTACGTTACATTCGTTTTATTATTATTATAATTATTTGAATTTAAATTACATTTCTATATTCATAGAAATAATTTACACCATCTTATCTATCATATTGCATATCAAAAATTCTGAATTTTAATACTCTTTATTTTTAATAATATACTATGGAACTGTAGTCTAAAAAAATATATTTATATAAACTGATAATAATAATAATAAAATTATTTTTATTTATTTTAAAAAATAATTTATTTTATCAAATTTGTCCTTGTAGTTACTGGTAAGAAAGTTCATTGATATTAAGATTAATTAGTAAAAATTTGACGATTTAACAGTTAATTTGATTTGATATATTCATTTGAGAGATGAACGTTTAGCTTTATGATTAATTTTATTTATTGTAATAACTTACAAATTTATGCATTCACAGCGCATTAAATGCTTAAAAATTGTTTTAGTTGGATTATAAAAGGTTTTTCAGGGGGTCAAATGTTTTTGAGACTGTAACATTAACTTTGCTCTCAAAGCTGGTAGACGGGAGATATCAGGTTCGATACCAGGTAGCGCTCATTGGGCTAACTTTTCGAAATTATCTGTAGTTTTCTCCGACACAAGCGTAAATATGGGCTAGAACCCCTTAAAAAGACCACCCCTTACTTAGGTTATTCAACCCATACCTCGGCCTTTCTTTTGTGGTCAACTGGCACATTAACACCAACATATTTTTCTTAAAATAATTCAGTTTAGGAAAATTGAATTAGTTTAATACTTAAAAACATACCAATATTTTATAGTTAAATGCATAATCATTAATAATCTGAATATTTGTAAAAATATTTATTAACTTTAAAAGTTTTATACATCCTTATTGTTCATGTCAAAAGTTTATTTTTCTTCAAATGTAATGCAAATATATATTTTTTTTCCCTTTTTTTTTTTTTTTTTCCTCGCATTTGTACCTTTGAATAAAGTATGAAAAAAAAAAAAATTAAAAAAAAAAATTTAAAAAAAAAAAAAAAAAAAAGATAAAAAGATAAAAAATAAAAAATAGCGTGTATGATAAAAAGAAATATGACACCTAATAAATAAAAAGAAATAAAATAAAGAAATAAGCACTTATAATTTTACAACATAAAATTCTAACATATGTTAATCTCATAAAGAATGGTTGATTGGTTGTATGGCTTAAGACTGATTGACTACACTAGGGGCCTAGGCCTACAGGAGAAATGCCTTCCGTGGGGGGTCTTTCTAAGTGGATCTAGTTTGTATTTACACGAGTTTTAGAGAGAGCTACGGAAAACTCCGAACGGCTAGATCGATGAGCGCGTTTTTTGATCGAACCCGGCACTTCCCATCTACCAACTTTGACCGTAGAACCGCTTGGCCACCATAGAGGGATTTACTTCTATTAATGCCTTGATTTCTCCATAAAAAAAATAAAATAAAATAGAAAAACAAATAAAATAATTTTATGTTTTTAAATTAATAAAAAAGGGAAAATTAGCATTTTAATATTTTTAACCTTATTCTTTTCGCCCTCGTATTCCGTATTTTTTAATAAATATAAGAAAAATATAAGGCACCTATTGAGTTTAAGCTTTATGCATTAAATAAATGTACTAGCCTTTATTTATATACTCCTGAAGAAATAAGAAAAAAATAATAATAATTAATTAAAAGGCCTTTTTATTTATTAGTTACGTATTTTTAACACTAAAATTTCCAAAAATATGCTTTACTCTATCAATTGTATTTATATCTAAATGTTTGTTATATAAATCAAAATAATTTTTAATAAGATCAGGTAACACAAAAATAAATAAATAAATAAATAAAATAATAAGTGTATATTAGTTAATGTTAACTTACATAATTTATTTTCAAAATTGCTCTAAAAAGGATGGAAAAAAACCGAACGCCGCACGTTAAAAGTGCGATTTTTTTCTGAAAGAGGTTGGCTGTGTAATTATTGAAGTTATCGCCAAATCTAACATTAGAAAATAATAACAAAAAAAAAAAAAAAATAGAAATATTACGATATTTTTTAGTCAAATAATGAAAGATAAACATAGATATAAATAATGCATAGAAATAAAAAATTTTCAGTTTTTTTCTTATATATATTAAAAAATGAGATAAAATAATAATATTGCTTCTTTTGATTGATCGAAAACGAAACTGTTTTTAGAAAAGTACTTATTTAGAAAAGAATTGACGAAAATCAATGGAAATTTTTATTTCTATTAATAGAAAAAACATTCAGGAACATGAAAATTTGCTTCAAAAATTTTAAATTACATTTAATTAATATGAATATATGCATTTTTGAAAGTCACAATTTCTTCCTGCCTTATGCCTATGGTAGCGGTTATTTTTTATTTTATTTTTTATTTTTTAATTTTTAACGAAAAAAAACTTATTTAAAAAAATAATAATAATTCTTTTAATGTTGGCACAAAATTGACTTTCTTTCGGCATAATTCTCTGAGATAAAAATCGTTTGCATTCATCATGGAAAACATTTTTAATAAATAATAATTTAATAAGTAATTCGTACTGCATGAATTTGAGTAAAATTATATTGAAGAAAGTCTTGTGGTGACCGCAACATACAAGTTTTGAATAACAATTAATTGACAATTTTCCTTTCCTTTTAGAGAAAGACTGGTCGATCGAAGATAAGAAAGGAGGGGACATAAAGATAATTATTATGGGAACAAAATCTGATCGTGTACCCAGCAAAAGAATGTACAACAACACTGTATTGGGGGGGGGAGGGGGGAGAGAGGAAGAAAGAAAATCAGAGAGAGAGAATCCATTGTCATATACTTGACTGATATAAATCAATACTTTGATGGAAGGCGACTTTCTGCATTTTACCCCTATCCCAGCTGCAGTACGCTGCGAGGCGGGCACCGGAGACCTAGGTGCCTTACTGTTATCAGGAGGCCCGAAGGCAGGTTGTATGGGCGACAAATTACCGGACTCTCATACAAATAACTTTTGGACATTTCATTGTCCACTGTCCACGGGGAAAACATTCCCTGAAGGTGGTCCACAGTATAATCTGTTGTCCTGTGAGACTTCCGCTATTTCTTTATACATGTGAATAGTCGTAATAAAAGTCTTGAGTTGAGAGACAGTTTCTTTAAAACATAAAAGATTGAAACTAGTATTCCTTACCGATTTATTATCATGTTGGATTTGAAGTTTTAAACTAAATTTATACATGCTACAGATAGACTAAGTAAATTATTAGTATATTTTCTAATGTCTATTTATATTTTTAACCATAAAACTATAAATATATTCATATTGTTGAATTGTTTCCAGATATTAGTTTTAAATTAAAAGTTTTTTTTTTTTTTTTTTTTCCCAACACTTTAGGAAAAATGCGAAAAAATAAATAAGTTAATTAACAAAACTAGTATGGCGCAGTGGTCGAAATTATAAAATACATGCTAAACACTAACGAGAGCGTAAGTGTTTCTGTTTCTACGTCGGGGGGGGGGGATTAAAAGGACAAATTCAGCCCCTGAAGTATGTGTGACACTGTATTTTTGTCATGAACAGCAAGTGACTATTAGAGAAAGTTTCATTAAAATCAGTAAGAAAGTGATATAAAGACAATTATTCGCTTTGAATCTGCTCCTAGACCCCCCCCCCATCCTTCAGATATATACTAAGTGAAAGTGGTACCAATTTAATTGATTGAAATTTCTAAAAACGTATTATGAAAATAATTATTTAAATTCATTCTTTGGTGTTTCTTGTTTTTGCGATATCCGAATTTTAAAAATGACCTTTTTTCCTGTGCCCTTTTTTCCGGGTGCCCTTTTTACCAGTGACTTTTTTCCCCCAGTGACCTGTTTTCCGGGATCCATTTTGCACAATTAATCTCTTTTCTACCCTTTTCTTCTTCTACTTTCCTTTTTATATTTCCGACAGAAATATTTAATATGAGTTTGAGTTTGAATTGCTTTTTCACGCTCAAGTTCGTGAATAAAAGGAACTTCGCTCAACTCAAGTTCATAATTTTAAAAACGAGCGAAGTTCAACTCAAAACTCAAAATTTTTGAGCTACGCTCACGAACGCGTTCAAATGAACGCGTTCGTGCACAACACTGTATATATATATATATATATATATATATATATGGATATTTTGTACTACCTACGCATAGCTGCCAATATTGTAATTTATTCCGGAGTACTTTTAGCCCTGCCTTTATTTCGCGCCACTACATTTATAGAAAAACTTTATTCAAAAAATAACTTCGATAAAATAAGAAAAAAATTTCTTTTAAAAAATAAGTGGTGCGAAATAGAGGCCGGGCTAAAATTACTCCGGAATAAATTAAAATATTGGCGGCTATGCTTACGATGTGTGTGGCTTCCAACATGGGGTTTATTAATTTATTTTGGTGAAGCTTTGTTTATTCTAAATGCAGTTTATAATTTATTTTATTTTATTTTATTTATTGAAAATAATATTTTAATTGCAGGGTTAAGTTACCTTTTGCGTATTTTGCGTAACATCCCTTGCCAAAAAATGAAACCTTGCGTCTTTCAACTCAATGTTCGGGTGGTAACTCCTGATGAATTATCTCTGCATTCTGAGTCATTTATTTTATTAATTATTCAATAATTTGTGTTTTGTTCCATAAATTCAGCTTTTCTCTTTTTTTTTTTTTTTTTTTTGATTAATTTTGTTATTCAGTTCGAATAGAAAACTTTGATTACAATAAGTTAAAAGCTCCTTCTTGTTATGTTTCTATATGTTTTGTATTCTTATCGAAATTATTATAAAAGAAGTTTTTTTTTTTTTTTTTTAATTAAAAGAATTAATCAAGTTAACTAGTTACGAAATTAACTTTTGTGGGATGTTATGGCGAATTATTCATCTGTTTATTTTTCGTTCGTATTCTTATTGTTAAAATAATATATATACAACTTTGTTACATTACACTTTTTTTTTTTTTTTTTTTTTTTTTCTTGTTCCATTTTATGTTTTTTGTAAGGTTTGGAGTGTTGGTCATGAATTTAGGAGCATTATACGAAAACATTTATAGTTTGGGTATAGCCCATTTTCTTTCGTTCTGAAACCTTATTGAAATACCATTAAAAAAGAAGAGGGGAGAGGGAAAAAATATTATTTCCTGTTCTGAAAATTTGTAAAACGCCATCACGCTTACGTAGGGAGAGAAGTCGAGAAAACTAAATAAAATAAGACGCGAAGAAAATTCAAAAAACAAACAAATGCCATTTCAAAACTATTTCCGGACAGTGAAGACTACGTTATTCAACCAAGAAATCTGATCATTCCGCTACATTTTCTAAATTCTGGCAGTTTTCTTTAACATATAAACTGTTTAACGAAGAAAAACGGAAAATAAAATAAATGTTTTGAAATTCGACGACTTGAAAATGAATTTTTTTTCTTTTGTTATCTAAAGAATTGTTAAGAGAAGGGTATTTTTTTTCTTTCTTTTTTTCTGTTTTTAAGTTTCCGCAGCTGTTGAGCCACTCAACTCCAATGTAGGGAGCACCATCTATCATCGTTTGGGGGACATTATCCCCCAAGAAATATCGTTTGCGCCTAATTTCAGTGTTTGTGGTTGAGATTTTAACATGAAAATTGTTGGCTGGGTGCCAAGATAGCTTTTATCTCCTTTTTTAATGTCCTTTTTAATGTTGAGAAAAAATTAAATAAAAAAGATAACAATCGTATGTAATAATTTAACTTCTTAATAGTGGAATATATTTGCTGAAAAAAAAAAAAAAAAAATCACTCATAAAGTTTATTTTTCAATACCTTTTAGAAAACTTATATTATTTGTAGTTTGTTATATTAAATTAAAACATCCTTAATCATCAGTATCTCGCAGCTTTTAAGTTAAATGCTTGTTGCCTGAAATTTTATACATGGTTTATTCATATAGAAATATTTTTTTTTTTTTTATTTTATAATGTGTTTTCAGCTACATGAGAGATTTATGCAGTTATTTTTCCTTTTATTTTGCTAAAATTCCTTTTTACACGTGCATTCATATGGTTGCTAAGTGTTACGATTTTTGGATTGCCTAGATTATTTTGTAGAAATTTTCATCTTATTTAATCACAAAAGACTGCTATAAAAACTTATATTAAAAGAAATCTATAAACAAAAATAAAATTTCCGCTTATATTATTCATACCACTATTTCTGAACAATAATGTTTAGCTTACTTGATAACAAAAAAATAACTATAAAAATACAATGAATATTTTTTATATAGAAATATTGGTATGAAAAAAAGCAGAAATTTCATCCCTGTACAATTATATATATATATACACTGGTATCCGAAAATCATAATACTTGGCAACAATGCATTCGTGCGTGGGTTTTGGAGATCCCAAAAAATGCAAGCGCATTATAAAAAATGTAAATGATGGTAGATATCGCTAAAATAAATATTTTTTAAGTTGAAATATACATACACATACTGTACATACACACATATAAATATACATACATACACACACACACACACACATATATATATATATATACGTACACATATATGTACACATATTTATACATACATATTTCGTACTAGTTTATTTATAGAAAAAATTTCTCCAACATATAAATTCGATAAAATAACAAAAAATTACTTTTAAAAAATAAGTGGTATGAAATAAAGACGGGACTAAAAATACTCCGGAATAAATTAAAATGTTGTCATCTATGATATATATCGTAGAATACCGCAAAAAGCGCCTTTATTCGATTAAATCACAGGAATTTCGTTTGTTCTTAAAAACACCGAATAAATGCCCCCTTACGCCCAGCGGTAGACTGTATCTGAATATACGACAGTTTTTACGTTTTTTTTTTTTTTTTTTTTTTTTTTTTTAATAACATTTGCCTTTGTAAATATAATGATTGATTTGTGTTATTAAATCGGGTACTGATTATTTCAAAATAGAAACCATAAGCGTCGTACATAGTGACGATTATTTCAAAATAATTTGTTGGGAAGAGAAAAATATATTTTCCGAATTTTACCGGTTACTTGAATGCTGGTTAACCAAGAGTTTTTTGCATTTAATTCTTTTTTCTTTTTTTTTTTTTTACTCATTGAAACTTTATGTATATATATATAGTAATATAATATTATCAGTGCAAAAATTTGAAATGTAAAGATGAGTTAATTTCAGTATTCAAACAATTATTCTGATCAAAAACGAAGACCATCCAAATTAATCCAAAAAAGAAATTGGAATGAGAAAAAAGCATTATTTGCATTCTAACGTTTTCAAGGGCCTGGTAGAATGCAAATATGCTAAAAAAATTTGATGTTTTTCTGTCACAAAGAAAGAAAAAGCTAAGAATTTCTTTGTTCACAGGCCCGAAACTCCCATAGTAAAACCATAAAAAACGAAGATCAAAATAAAACACCTCACTAAAAATGATAATCTATTAACCATTTAAAATCGTAGATCAAAATAAACTCACCACAGCAAATAATAATCCAAAATTACTTAAAAAATTATTATTGAAAAAGAGGCAACTCAAAGTTATTAAAAACGAGACACATGTAAAAAATCAACAAGCAGATACCAGTCAAAAGCACAGTTAGTCAGATCAAAATAGCAGTGAACATGGAGTAAAATAAAGAATTCACAAAGCTATTCAGGTTGAATCCTAACGTAAATTAGGATTCAGATTATTATGGTAAATTAGGATTCATATATTATTGTAACATGAATAAGTCTGCCATCTACAGTAATGTTATAAAAATAATGGAAAAATTAAATAAATAAATAATAAATAAAATAAAATAAAATGAATAAATAATAAAATAAAATAAAAAGAAATAAAATACATATCATGTCTGTACAAAATGGCCAGGAAGCATGGAACAAAGTAAAAGAAGACAAAAACCTATTCAAGCAAAAACTTTTTTGTTTAGGATTCAGAAAATCAATGTAGATAATTGAATAGTGCTGCCATCTACGATTGTAATTTGCCACGAAGATTGAAAGATAATGGGAATACAAACTAACCATAAAATAATACCTAAATTTTTTTTAGACCTAAATTTAAATTGAAATAAAAATTGAGAGGGAAAAAAATAAATAATAACAATAATAATTTTAAAAAATAATAATAATTAAGTGTTTGGGATATCCGTTAATTAATGCTGAATTTTTAAAGAATTGAAATTGTACTTTTTGATGTTTATCAGACACTAAATATTTGATCCGTAGATTAAAATTAAGAAGAATATTGACAAAAACAGATTTATGTAAACATGTTTTAAAATTAGTAAAAAAATTTACTTTTAAGGGGAAATCTTTCCTTTTATCATATAAGTCAAATTCTAATTGGTTATTACCATTAAGAATAATTTTTAAATCTAAAAAACTAATAACACTGGATTCCAAATCAGTACTACTAAGAGACAGATTTTCAGGATAATTGACAGGTAAGTCTAGATTGGTGTTATGTTTACCCAAATATAATATAATTATATCATCTATGTATCTTAGTAATTTAAAATTAGTACACTCAATGTCACGTTCATAATAATATAAGTATAGATCAGCTAACATACTAGAAGCAATGCCACCTTGTGGCAACCCTAAACGTTGTTTATATAAAGAATTATTGAATAAAATATAGTTATAGTATAGGATAAACCTAGTCAGAGTTTTAAAGGCTGAAGGAGTTATGTTATTATTTAGATTTGGATACTGCATATTTTCTACAAAAAGTGTATTTATAATATCAAACATATATTTAATAACAATATTATTAAAAAGATAATTAAAATCAAATGTTTTTATACCAGTAATATCAGTAAGATTTTTAATTTTATTTTTGAGTTGAAAACTATTTTTTATAAAAAAAAATTACACTTGTTAGAAACAATATAACTATGTAATTTTTTAAGAAACAACATAATATTTGCATTTGAAGTATAGGCTTTACAGGCAACAGTAACAGTACGAAATTTAATAGGATCTTTATGAAATTTTGGAATTACTACTAAATAAGGATAATTATAGTTATTATTTTTAGTATTTATTAACTTGTAATAATTAAATATATGCCTATTTTTAATTTCTAGATTGTCATTAATCTTAACAAAAATATTACTAGTATCCATAGTATCAAAAAGAAGTTGTTTATAATACTTTTTGCAAATAATTGCATAGTTATTAGCCGCCTTGTCAACATAAGTAATAATAAATTTAGACTGTAAGTCTAGAATTGCTGAATTAATTTCTTTGAAATTATAGTACTTGATATTAGAAAGATGGTGCATATTATAAACTAAATCAAGTTTAAATTTATCAAGTAACTTAAATTTCCACTCATTAAAAAATTCCACTGGTTTATTAGAATCAATAGCAATTTTGTATATAAAGAGATCCAAGTCTAAATTAAATTGAGTAATGATATCAATAAATTTGAATTTTGAAGGCATTCGAAATTTAGTACCATACTTCATCAAAGATCTTAAAGTAAGATTTTCCACAATATTGATATTACCAGTAATAATATGACCATGAGATGGATTGAAAAAAGATTTATATTTGGAATCAGAACAATAGCACGGAGGCTGTTCATTAGAAGTAAGAAATTTAGCAAATTTGTTGTAGTTAAATATTTTTCTTCCTAAAATAATATTGTATTTAAAAGTTTTTTGAATGACGAAGTTTTTGATGGGAAAAGGATTGGATGGATCATTAAGGATTTTGTGAATATGAAGTTTATTAAAAACAGGGTGAGAAAAATTTATCACCAAGAGAGAGTTATTTATTTTTTGACCAGATTTTAAGTCAAGTTTAATATTAAAACACTCAGCCCTATAGTGTAAAATATCAAAAAATACATCACTGAAATGTGAATCAAAAGAATGAGAATGGAAAACTTTAAAATATTCTTTACCACGTAGAGATGGCGCTGTGAAATCTATATTATTTTAATAAAATATTCTTTTAAGAAATCATCTGAAAAACGAAATTTATTCCCATATTGTACTTAAGTACCTTGTACTTAACACCTTAAGTATTATTCCCCATAGTGACCAACATAAAATTTTCAATAAATTAAATCAAGTGTTTTACTTAATACCTGGATGACCGAGTTCACTCGGTCTGATTGTAAAAATCAGTTGTAATGTAGATATGGTGATTTTTTTTTCAGATAATTATATTTCTTATTTGTTTTTTACCCGGAGCGGAGCACGGGTTACCAACAAGCAACCAACGATTGGAGTAAGGGCTAACAATGAACGCTAATTTTTCTGACTATGAGTAGGAATCGCATGAGTTAGTTAGCTCAAGAAATCCTTAACCCTAAGTTTTTACCAAAATCTTTAAATCTATTTCTAAGAAAACCAGGTTTTTGTCATATTTTACGGAAGGCAGAGTGAGGGTTAACAATGAACACTAATTTTCCTAAAGATGATGACCACCAACTTCAGTTTAAAATTTGTTTCTGAATTTTAACCTACTTCCTATCGGCCGATTGCGCTGAAATTTTGCCCCCATACATGTATACATACTTGCCAACTTTTCCGGTTTTTCCGGAAGACTTCCGGTTTTTTAGCGTATCTTCCGGTCGTCCGGACAGATGATGAAATCTTCCGTTTTTAAAAAAGTCGCAGATATCGTTCGTTTTAAAAAGAAACCACAAATGATCTACGAAAACTCCGGATTCCCAATCTTTCTCCATCCATAACATGAATGTCAATATTCATTTCAAACTTGCTTTATGAGATTCTAGAACATGTAAAGAAATAGAATTGTTAAATATTTCTTGCTGATGTAATTATATTTTGCCCCCCCCCCCCTTTATTTATCTCCAACTAGTGATCAGCAATCAAATGTTCTGCAGAAGTCTTTTGTTTCCTAATCTTTATTTATCTGCAACATAAATGATAATAAATATTAATTTTAAACTTCTTTCATTAGATTCTAGAAGTAGAGTTGAAAGAGTTTAATATTTCTTACTCTAATTATTTTTGTATCCCCCCCCCCTTCCCCCGGAATGTTATCAATTCTAGAAACAATAAAGCAATGGAAGTGCTCAATATTTCTGATGTATGTAATTATTTTTAGACCTTTATTGCTGAATTTAATGAATCTGTTTATTTTTCCTCAATTAAATTAAATATTTGTTTGTCATATTTATACCAAATGTGTAAACATGGGGGAAAAATGAAGAATAATTTTTTCGGGTAGGAAAATTTTGTGCCCCCCCCCCCCTCCGGCCCCCTAGCTGGCGCCACCCCTGAGTATAATCAATCTATAGTAAAACATTTTTATATATTACTTCAAAATATTAAAATTGTAAAACTGTATTGTTTAATATGTCAAAGAAAAAAAATCTTCCCTTTTTTTATGAAATCTTCTGGTTTTTCAACAAAAATCTTCCCTTTTTTTATTAAAATTGGTTGGCAAGTATGTGTATATAATTTCTACGACATTACATGCTCAGACAGTGTTGCCAGACTTTGCTACTTTTTTATTCAATAATCACCAATAATTTTAAGAAGTAATGCTTGATACCAATAATAGGCGATTCTTTGATTCGATTCGTCTATTATGTATATCAAATACCACATTTCAAAGTTATTGTTGACTATTGAATAAAAAAGTCGCGAAGTCTGGCAACACACTGTGCTCAGGCAATAACGGATATAGAGGGAGCCTAGGTCCAGCAAATCTAGTTCAAAATTTATTTTCGAATTTTAACCTGCTGCTTATCATTCTGGAGTTTTTAGTACATTTTGAAATAAAAGAGTGCTTTAAAATATATATATATATTTATATGTTACTCATGCAACTTTGTGTTATGTTTGCAAACGCGATTTTTTTTTCCATTGAAAAAAATCAACTATATATTTTTTAAACAGAAATACACTTAATATAAAAATACAATATATTGTTAGTTTGAATGATCAGATTTTAAATTTAAAAACATTACAGTGTACTTTAGATTTTAATATCTCGCTCGCAGATTCTTTGGCTCTAAAAAAGCATTTGAACTAAATTGTCTTTAGCTTGTTAATGTTGTCAATATATTTAAAGTTATTTGCCACAATAAACTTAAAATATTTTTTTTTTTTTTTTTTTTTTTTTTTGAGATTTTCGTGCCAGCAACTTAATTTTAGAACGGTATGTCTAACAGTCCATGGAAATTAAAAGGACCAAATATAAAAAGTCCTTATTACTCAGAAAATTTTTAAACGAAACCGCCAACTCTAGTATTTATGACATTTTGTTTATGGAATAGTCAAAACTGTGATATGTATATCTGTTGTTTTAAGAACACAATTTTTTATTTTCTTTAAAAAAAAAAAAAAAAAAAAAACCTCGCGTATATTTCGTTATATTTCATTTTTTTTTTTTTTTTTTGTCTGATAGATTAATAATACTTTGTTAGAAATCATATGTGAGTTGTTTGAATAATTTATCACTTTTTGAGACATTTCTAACTACCGTAATTTCTTGTAGATAACCCGCAGGTAAGATGTGTCATTTCTCCACCAAAAATTTTATTCAATAGAGAAATCTATACTTTTTCGAAGGAAGAGCTCGTACAAATATAAATTTATTTATCAATTGAAATTCCTGGTGCAAAACTGGATTATATAACTTGCGGGGTATCTACCAGAAATTACGGTAATTAATTGTCACTAGTTTTTATTCTAGTGTCTATTTCTCTCTTTTATCTTACCAAGCAGCTTCTTTCTGGTTTCCGGAATCGTTGGCTTTATTCCAGCTCATTGTATATTCTTACCTTTTATGCACAATGTAGGTGTCAGAAATGAGAATTTAACAATTGTTTATTGTATTAAGTCAACGAGGGTCAACTTATATATACACATATATATATATAGTTTTGTTTCAATTTTCTTTCTGTCGAATCTAATGATTACTAAACTAACTTGAATGTAATTCGTACTAGAACAAAAAATGTTCACGTTTCTAGCTTATTATTAAGCATGAATAAAAATATATCGAGTTCATTGTGTATTGAAATAAATGTGCGATAGAATGGTGAAACTATAGTTAAAATTTAATTAAATCGATTTTTTCAAATATGTATATATATATATATATATATATATATATATATATATATATATATACATATATATATATATATATATATATATATATATACTCTGTTAGAGACAAAATTTAATTTAATAAGGCAAGACTATTTTGTATGATACAAGTTTTTTTTTTTTTTTTTTTTTTTGTCTGTTTTTCCATATAAAAACATTTAATAACTGAAAATACCCGTAAAGGATTGTCAACATTTTAACCCTTAAATGCCTAATTATTTTTTTAATCAATTTAAAAATGTTTTTTTCTTACCTCTCTTAAATAAATCACGGGAAAAATATTTTAAAAAACAGGCATGAGAATTTTCCGCGGATCCGCGATTTTCCGCTTTTTTTGCGATTTTCGTTAATTCCGCGGTTTTTTATTTTGTTAAAATCAAACTCCAATAACGAGCAGTGTTCAAACGCTCCACGAAAAACTTTAGATTCTCAATCTTTTTCCACCCAAAATATAAATGTCAATATTCCTTTTAAACATGCTTTATCAGATTCTATAACATATAAAAGAACAGAATTATTCAATATTTCTCACTCATGTAATTTTTTTGTCCTCCCCCCCCCCTCCTTTTTCATCTCTAACCATTGCTGATAAAACATTCTGCGGGAAGCCTTTTATTTTTGAATATTTATCCATCCGCAATACTAATTTTAAACTTTATGATATTCTAGAACCCATAAAGAATTAGAATTGTGTTTAATATTTCTCTCATGAACTAATTTTTACACCCCCTCCCCCCTTCTTTCCCATTTTCCACCACCAGCCAATGATTAAATGCTGATTGCTAGCTAGCGCTGTTGTTTTTTTAAACACATGTTTTATTGTGTTGATGTGCATTATTCTTTTAGTTTAATTTGTCACTTTTAAAATATTTTGTATAGTTTTTTTCTATGAGCATTATTTTTCATTTGAAATAAATTTTATGAACGTACATTTGTATAGTTTTCCCCGCGCACGTTATTTTTTCATTTAAAATTAATTTTATGAACACGCGTGTTTCCTCTTTTTTTAATTTTCTGCACACTCATGCCTGAAAAAATCATACTTTATTTTAACTATGATTTACAGCTAAAAAGTAATTTGTTGTCAATCAGCACACATGAGGTATTAGAGCTTCAATATTATTCTAAGAATACTTTAAAAGACAAAATTGGGCATGTTGCCGAAAGGCAACACACGGCATTTAAGGGTTAATTTATTTCAAAGCATTTTTAGCCCCGCTTTTATTTCATACCGCTTTTTATTTAAAAATAATTTTTTCTTACCTTTATCTTAGTTATATCATAGCCTCCTAAACTAGATGCATGTCGCGTTGTTCGAAAACTTGGCAACAGTTGAAACGGTAGACAGCGCCACCTGGAGCAGATTGCGCGACTTTTTCATTCAACAGCCACCAAAAATTTTTAAAAGAGGGATATGATATACATAAAAAGCAAATTGAATCGAAGAAACGTCAATTATATAAATCATATATCACTTCTTAAAGTTATTGGTGGCAGTTAAATAAAAAAATCCTGCAATCTGTACCAGGTGGCGCTGTCTACCGCTTCAACTGTTGCTATGTTTCCGAGCTACGCAACATGCATCTAGTTAAGGAGGCTATGGTTATATATAGGAGAAGATTTTTCTATAATTTAATTGGTACGAAATACATAAAAGAGGGGCTAATAGGAATAGTGATGTTGACAAAATTTTGTTTGATATATTCAGCTGAGACTTATGTTTTTTGGTGTGCTGAAACCAAAAATGAAATCACCTTTTCTCTATCACGTATAGATTTTTACCAGTATCAACTGGAATTAGCTGCTTGAAATAGGGTCAATTACCAATAGCATTATTTATTATTCAATAGTCACCAGAATTCTCTAACAGTTTTTATTATAAAAAATTAGTTTTCCTACATTATGGCATAAGATGAGTAAATTTTTTGCTTTAAGTCTCTAAGACAGTTTAGCCTTTGGAAATTAAAAATAAGTGTGATTAATGTCCAACAATGCTTTAAGAGTTAAAATAAAATAAATGACTAATACAAAATGATGAAATTTATTTGAATGTAAGTTTACATTAAAAAAAATATATATAATAATAAATTTGAACAGATACATATTATTATTCAAAGACATAAAAAGCAAGAAAACTTAATTGTTATTGCTTTTGTGGAAACGTTTCTTTCGTCCTTGAAAACTTCTTTGAGTTTGCTTTCGAGTATGCAAATCCTCCGGTGATTCTCGCAGAAGCATCCAGCAATAATCTGCTATCATATTAATGTTCCACTTGCCTTGATACCTACGTTCAACTTCTTTGATATCCTGATGGAATCTTTCCCCTTTTTCTTCACTGAAGTTTCCCAAGTTTTCTGGGAAATAATCCACATGCATGTGCAAGTAGTGAATTTTTAAACTCATGTTGCAACCTTGGTCTTCGAAAGCCTTCAACATGCGTTTCACAATACTTTTATAATCAGGATCCTTTTCGTTATCGAGGAACTTCTCAACGACATCTTTGAAGGAGCTCCAAGCTTCTTCTTTCTTTTCGTTCATGGTTTCAGTAAAATGCATATCTTGAAAAAGTTGTCGAATGTTCTGGCTTACAAAGAATCCTTCTTACTAGGCGCAAGGTAATTCGGATCATTCAAATTACACTGCCACCGTAATTCACGAATCAAATTAAAATAAAAGAATTTGACGGTGTGTTCTGCTAAGTTATAAAAGTAAAATTTGGCTAAAAGATTTCCGGGATGATTTTTTGCAGTTAAAAATTAAAATTAGGTGATGCTGTAGTGGCATAACCGCTCCTGAAAGAATTAATGCCCCAACCCATCCATTCCCGCTTTTCGATGTATTTTTCTAGTCAGTTTTGTTCTTTTATTTTTCCCGGTGTTAACCTTTTATATATATATATATATATACACTTGACATTGTGAGTTTTTTTTTTTTTTTTTCCTATGAATTTCTAGCTTTTTTTCCTCGTTCTCTACATTCTTAAAGTGCAGTGGAATAGTTAAACCTGGGAACTTGGAACACAAATACTTGAAACATTCACCTTCTTTATTGAGAACTTTCGCGAATTGTTTTATCAGACCTAATTTCATGTGTAGTACGATTTTCTCAAGAGGAATCAAACTTTTCCTAATAATATTTTTCCCCTGGTAAAAAAGTTCCTCGTTGCCAGTCCTTTTTAATCCAATGGGATTTCTTATCACGGCTATCCCATAAACATGGGAACTTTGTGTAGCCTGATTGTTAACCCAAGAGCAAGGTGATTACTTTCAAGTCTCCACAAATCATCCATTTGTGCTCATTGAAATGAATACTTTCAAGGATTAAAGCGAAAGTTTCATAAGATTCTTTTACGTGTACAGAATGACCAACTGGTATTGAAGCATAAGTATTATCATTATGTAACAAAACTGCTTTTAGACTTCTTTTTGACGAGTCCATGAAATGATTCCAATGATTTGGATCATATTGTATACCAAACTGAGTTATCAGCCCGCAAATGTCACTACAGTAGACAAGATTTTCACTCTGTAAAAAGTAAGGCACGATTTCGATACCATGAAAACTTGGTACTAGGTAGCAATAAATATTTGTCTTTGAGTCACGATCTAAGTAACTGAGCTCCATCTTTTTTTGTAACTCCAATGTCCCTTACTAAATCGTGCAGCTTCTGTTCAGAAAAAAGTTTAGGTTCCGTCTCTGAACTGTCGACTTCAAAATCACTGTTAGGATCATTATGTACTGGGACACACGTTTCTCCATCGGTTTCCCAATCGGTACTATCCAAACCTTGAAGAGGCTTGGGTACTGGTAAGTCACAATTTTTAGTACCGGACGAATAGCAGAATCATGATTTGGATATTCAATGACCTTTTGGTTTTTTGAATTATAATTTTGTATATTACAGGTACAAAAATAGCAGTCCTTCTCATGATTTTTTGGCTCCTGCCACATCATTGGGATAGCAAATTGCGGACTAAACGTTCATATTTTAAAGTTATGTAATATACAGTACCCGCCGCTTATTAAAATCGCATTCGTCTTAAGCCAAATTGATTTTATTGAGCGGTTGATTTTTATATCCGGCGAACGTTCCTGCACTCAAGGAAAAGGTATTACTTCCCTGAATTTGGAAAGAAATTTCAAATGTAGCGAATAATGGAACTATCCTTTGAGGAAAATCATCATTATTTCACAAAAGTTTACGCTTTTCTTATAAATTTAAAAAATTTTCCGTTTAAATCTACTGATTTATAGTTATTTCAAAATAAAAACTAGAAATTGTCTTTTAATATTGGGAGTACAAATTAATTCGGTCCGTTTTTTTTCGTTAAAAAAACATTTTATTTATTATCAAAATGAAAAAACATGTTATTCAAAGTATTGTCCATCGGTAGCCACAACTTTTGTCCACCTTTCTGGCAATTTTCGGATTCCATCTCTGAAAAATGAGTCCTCTCTGGACGCAAACCATGAATCGAGCCATTCTTGAATTTCTTCGAAAGAAGTGAAGCGGTGTCCAGCCAAATCGTGATGCATCCGTCGGAACAACCAATAATCAGAAGGAGCAAGGTCTGGCGAATACGGCGGGTGGGGTAGGACCTCCCATTTCAACGTTTCCAAGTAATTTTTAACGACAATTGCCACATGGGGCCGAGCACTGTCATGTAGCAAAATTACCTTGTCGTGCCTTTCGATGGTTTCTGGCCGTTTTTCACGCAATGCTCGGCTCAAACGCATTAATTGCAGTCGGTAGCGTTCGCCAGTAATTGTTTCGCCAGGTTTTAGCGGATCTTGATCGAGCAATTCCTCCAATTCAGCGTCTTCGAACTTTTTCGGCTGGCCCGGGCGCTCATTGTCTTCGACACTAAAATCACCATTTTTGAAGCGTCGAAACCACTTTCTACATGATTTATCAGATGGCGCAGATTCACCATAAACTTCCACAAGCGATCGATGCGCTTCAGCGGCACTTTTCTTCCAATTAAAAAAGAAAATCAAAACTTCCCGCAAATGTTGTTTCTTTAGCACAAAACTCGACATATTGAATGCTCAAAAAACCAATGTTGTTGTATAAAACTCGAAGCTTCGTTGACTGAATATGGTTGACAAAGGTCAAACCTTTCTAACAATGCCAAAAACATCTATCATTATTCAGTAAACAAATCAGCCAGAGCCATCTATTGAAAACGGACCGAATTAATTTGTACTCCCAATAATTAAAAATTAAAAATATATATATATCATTTACAAATCAAACCAAGTTTGTAACTTATTACTGTGCTTTGAAGAATACGTTCCTTGAAAATATTACGAAGGTAAGTTATGGAGCGTGCTTAATTTGTAACTATGCAGCAAGTGTAAAATTTTCGACAATTAGTGATAACGGAGGGATTGTTGTGATTTAATTTCTTTTTCAAAAAGAAAAAAAAACCACAATGTAAATTAAAAAAAATTCACAATGTTAATGAAATTCAAAAAAAAAAATTAGTGTGCAGAAATGATATTTTTGCTGCTGAGGAAATAAATTTGAGTTTAATAACCGACGATGCTGATTTTATTAAGCGGTGGTTTTAAATGTAGTTTGTATTGACTTGATTCCGGTTTGGGCAATTTGATCAGATTAAGCGGCAGTTACTGTATATGTACATAAAATTCCATGTCATGTCTCTTACTGTTTCTAACCTTTACAATTTATTCCGGAGCCTTTTTCATTCCGCCTTTATTTGATACCATTTCATTTACAGAATAATTTTCTCCAATATATAATTATGATAAAATAAGAAAAAATTATTCTTAAAAAAAAAAAAAAAAAAAAAAAAAAAAAAATATGAAAAAAGAAAAATGCAGGGTTAATAATGCTCCAGAATAAATTATAAAAGTTGGCAACTCTGTTCTATTTAATATTTTAAATTTTTATTTAACATTTTGAACCTATCAAGTCTAGAAATTCAAAAATTATGTTTACTTAATAGAAAAATCGTAACATTAAAAATATTATTTCAAAATTTAGCAAAAATGATCTTTTTGGGAATTTTTCACGATGTATTCAGAAAATTAAAATAGTTTTTTAATATATATATATATTTTTTTTTTCAAACATTAAAAGTACCAATGCCTCTTTAAAGAACATAAACCCTCTTAAAGTATTAGGGGGACCGGAAAGTTTTGAATTAATAAAATGAAACCGGAAATTTTTGTTTAACAGTGTTTACATGGTACTTTACAAATAACCATCTTATAAGTTACCTAAGAATAACTTAAATTTTATCCAGGATAAATTTCCGATGTCAGTATTCTAATTCAAAACGACATTATTTTCCGGTCCCCCTAATAGTATACAAAAAGTATAGTTGATTTTCGGAAAGCCATTTCTAAAAAAAAAAAAAAATCAGTTACTGATATTATTTTTTATATATAAAGTAAAAATTTGATTTTATAAGTTTCTACAGTAAGAACCTTTAATCTCAAAATGTTGTGCTATATGTAGTTTCAACCATCCACACATTCCTTTAATGCCCTTAACTGACTTTGAACTCTTTCCATGATCATACTTTCCACTGGTGATAACACTCGGTGACACTGCGATAGAAATATTTATATTGGGTAAACTGCTTTTAATATTTCATTCTGAATATTGCTTTTGCATTTTGCCTGCAGTTAAGCAAGATATTCACGGACGTGATTTAATGGAATACAGAATATGTAATCTTTTGAAAGCCTAGCAACGAAGAGAACTGCCATTGTGCTTTCAAAATAAGTGTTTTAAGATTCATTTTATGAATATTTAAAAAGTCACGTCTTTAAAGTAACGATAACATTAGGTACTTTGGAAAATAATATTCTTAATATAAGAACAGAGATATCTCAGTAAATTGTTTTATCAATCAACTTTCCTTATATTTTAAACATTGTTTCATTCATATTTATATTTTGTATAAAACTGGATTTTTTTTTTTTTTTTTTAAATGTTTGTGTGTGCTAGGAACTTTTACTCCTTTTTTTTCCATCTAAGAAATTTAAGACAAAAAAAGTCATTCAAGGTATAAGAATCTGAAAACTTTTTACGTGTACGTGTATACACGTACACGTAACGCCCGCGTGTTCTTTTCATTATAGAGTAGCCCCGTATAATGAAAAGAACACGTGATCATCATAAAATTCGCTGCATATGTATTTTTCTTGTATTTCGCAGGGCCTCTTTTACGTGGGTCACCCTGTATAATTTCCTATACATTATAAAGAAGAATACGGGGGTCATGCTGCCCTTGAATTTCTTTACCACTAATTTCATGTAGCAGTTTTTATTATAAAATAAGCCTACAAATTTAAAAAGAAATTTATTGTACGAAAATACTGGTGGAAAAATCCATGAAATAGATACGTTCGTACGAACTCTTTTAATCTTTCGAGTCTAAACTAACTCATTTATCTTAAATCATTAAGCATAAATCTGCTAACTCTACCAATCGTGGATACTTTAATGACATTTTTGGATGTTTGCATATTGTTCTTAATTTTATAGGTTGTAACAATAATCAGTGTTCGATAAATCAATTAACTCTTTCTATCAATGACTGCACTGCGAAAAATGCTAAAGGAATCGTTTTTATACCGTAAAAACTGGCGTATGAGCCGCACTCAGTGCTTTATTCAATAGCCACCACTAAAATTTAATTACAACGTTTGTCTAATTCCTTCGAAGAGTAGTCGTCTTTTACATGTATCAAATGTCACTTATAAAAATCATTGGTGACTATTGAATAAGAAATTTTCTCAGTCTGGTAGTACTGGCCGCGGCTCTTACGCCGGTTTTTACGGTGCTTGAAAATTTTATTTTCTAGAGAGCTTAAAATGCACCAGCAGTGGACGCTTAAAACCAAGTAGTGAACAACACCTTTGAATTTTTTCAGAAAAGGCGAAATAAAATGCAAACTTATTTAAAGTGTATATTTAATTAACGAAAGTTGTTTTCTTTTTAATTAATGCTTTAAAAGAACGAAAGAATATATAAACTTGTATCATAAATTAAAAACAAATTATCCCAGAAAGATTTAACGGATTTAAAAACACGTTGTTTTATTTAAAATGGTTCTTGTTTTGTAAATAATGTTTTAATCAGCCCTTGTTGATAATTATAAATACCGAGGCTAGCCAAGTTTTTTTTTTTTTTTTTCAGATATTCGCTGGGATTCCACGTTTCCAAAGATATGTAAATGTAAATCTCTTCTCAAAATTTGGAAAAAATAACTTCGTATAGATATGTTAAATCATTCTGATCTAATTTTGAGTTAAATGAATGTATATTTCGTTCCACATTCCGAATTTTGGAGAATATGGGGTTGTATCCAATACTGGATATTGCTTTACAAGTCAAAGGGGCCAGTGTTGCCAGACATCGCGACTTTTTTATTCAAAAAGCCACCAATAATTTTGAGAAGTGATATTTGATATACATAATCGACGATTCTTCGATTCGATTCGCCTTTTATGTATATCAAATACCACTTCTAAAAATTATTGGTAGCTATTGAATAAAAAAGTCGCGCAATCTGGCAACACTGGACAGGGCTATCTATTACTAGTCTTGGAGACATTTTGTGGTACCAGGGTACCAGAAATGAATACAAAGGGTGCAAGTATTTCCGTCTCAAGACGGAATTCTTACACCAGCAGAGTTGTCAACTTTTATAATTTATTCCGGAGCATTGTTAGCCCCGTATTGTTTTCATACCACTTTTATTTTAAGAGTGATTTTTTTCTTATTTTTATCGTAGTTATGTATTGGAAAAAATTATTCTATCAATAAAGTGGTATAAAATGAAGGTGAGGCTAAAAATGCTCCGGAATAAATTATAAAAGTTGGCAACTTTACACTAGTACTTTTTTTTCTTTTTTTATCAGTAATCATATTCAATCTCAAAAAACTATTTTACAAATATGATTGAAATTATTGATAAAAAACAGTGGAGTAAGAGTTGCGTCTTGAGGCAGAAACTCTTGCACTTTTCTTAGACACTCATAAAAAGTCTTATACTTAATACAAAATTAAAAATTCAGCCTGATAAATGAATTTTGCATACTTATTTTAGTCATATGAAAACAAATAGCACAAGAAATCAGTTAAAAGCTAACAATACTTTATTTTCATATTCAATACAAAAAAAAAAAAAAAAGACAGAAAATTCGATTTTATTCCAATTAAACTACTCTTATGCCAAAAATTTATGGCTTCAAATATTTGTAGTTCAAAACATTAACAAAATAATGTGTATATTTATATGTTTATTGACATGACGGGATTTTAGGGATGTTCTTCCGAATTTTATGTTCATTCATTATCGTTTGCCAGGCATGTGCAAATGAAATCTTTTATAAAATTATATATATACATGTAGCTATTTTGATTTTTGACAAACTGAACAAAAGAAAATATACTGATTTAAAACAAATATTTTTACTGATAATTATTCATTAATAATAATATTTTATTATCACCCTTTTGTAAAAAATATCATTTAAATAATTATTTATTTTTTAAATATTTCCATAATACACATAAATGTGAATTAGTTTTGAAAAAATAAAGGTCATTTTACAACCTCTACTAAAATAGGGTGGGAAAAATTATATTTTGAAAAGAAATATATAAAAACAGTAAATCTGCACACAATGCTGCAGATTGAGACAAAAATTCACTAAATTTTAATTGTAAGTGTTGTCTTATCATTTCGAAGACTTTTCTGCAAGACGTTTTTTAAATGATTAGGCAAACGTTACAATTAAATTTTAGTGGTGGATGTTCAATAAAAAATTCTCTTAATCTTGCAGCACTGTCTGCAAAAGCAGTGTTGCCAGATCTGGCGGATTTTTTATTCAATAATCACCGATAATTTTGAGAACTGGTATTTTATATACATAACAGACTATCAATCTTGGAAGTGATTAGGCAAACGTTAAATTAAAAATAATTGGTGATTATTGAATAAAAATTCCGCCAGATGTGACAACTCTATGCACAAGTAGGACGAATAAAAAAAAAAATGATTTTAAAAATACAATTTCCCTAGGATCCGTTCATAGCATTCAAACTTTGCTTAAATACCACTTTTATCAGAAAATATCTATTAATATCAAGACATAGATCTATATACAAATTTATCCTTATAATGCGATATAGACATATAGATACAAAAATTCATTTATGTAGATTAATATCAATTTTGAATTTAAAAAACTCTTAGAGTAAAGCATTATCTTGTGCTATTTGAAATCCGTGTAATGCGCTTTCTAAGTTATTATTGTAATTTTAATGTGGTGATAAAGTTTCATCGTTGCGAGTGAAATGGGTAAATTATGCTAAATGCGAGTTTATTGGTATTTTTGGTATTGGAATAAGCATGAGTTGGGGAGACTTTCACATAATTTATAACTGTCTTTTGCAGACTACGATTACCATATACTTATAATTAAAATCTCATTATTAGCAGCTGTGTCGTTGTAATATTTAAGCGCTGTTGATTATGATTTAATATAAATGCTTTTCAAATCTAATAGCAAATCTTAGAGCATTTTGTTTTCAAAAGTAAGAAATGGAAAGCTTAGTTTTCTCCCTTGATTTTATTCCAGATTTTGTCGTTCGTACAGCGTACATCTTATAACACAATTGTAAACACAAAGTAAGTCTTTAAAAAAAGTACGTACAATTGAGAGCACCTTAATTAAGAATTGTTATAAAAATCACATTGTAATAGCATAGCAAACAATACTTATAATTAAAATTATGTGGTGAATTATTATTAAGAACATAGACTTTAAAGAATACATTCTTAATAACAGAAGTATAGATATAGAAAATTTAATGAGAAATAAATATTTCTGCGTATAGAGACAGTAATAGGTACTGCGTTCTGAGCAAAGTTAGATACCTTATTTCCAAATGCGATCTAACTCCTAATTATTATTATTACCTTCATATTTTCTTTTCAATTCACATTTTCAGACGACTTAAAAATAGATTTTTTTTTTATGTTTCATGCCACGTTTTATAGAACGAAAAAAAAAATTATGTGTTCTTTATGAAAGTGCAATATCATTAATGTTGTTTAACTAATTATTGAATCTTAATAATAATTAATAATATAATTATTAATAAGAATAAATTATATAATGTACTATACAATATATAAAAAATAATTCATCTTATTTAAGCTATCAAATAATACAATACTTTTTAAGATTTAAGTACAAGATTTAAGACAGCTCATTCTTAAATACATTTAAGTACATTCTCTTCAACCAATTTACAAATAAAATTACGTATTTTGCATGTAAATGAATAATTATTCTTTTAAAATACATTTGAGCAAATTTGAATGCATTGTATACACCATGTTGTTCCGCCATTTTGGTTTCAAGGGATGGCCACTTGATAATTTCAAATCCACATTTAAAAAAGCATATTTAAGACCGGATTACCTTGAATTTCGATCTATACATAGACTATATAAGTTTCTCAACCAAGTTTATTAATGTACTTTATCCGCCATTTTTAACAAAGTGGCAACTATCTTAAATTAAGCAGGCGATTTAAAATCAGGCAACCACTTGAAAATTTATCACCATGATAACTTTTGAAATTCTGAATGAATTCGAACCAAATTTGGACAGTGAACTTATACAAATATCTTGGATGAGTTCATTAAGCAACTTCTTTCATTATTTTGTTGCCATGTTGCGGCCAATTGAAATCAGGCTGCCACTGGAAAATTTGCCATCTTCATAACTTTTTAAATACTAAACTGATTCAAACCAAAGTTGGATAGTGAAATTACGGTTCAAATACCTTGGATAAGTTTGCTAGGCAACTTACTCCACCATTTTATTTCCAAGTGGTGGCCACTTGAATATTTGTCATAATGATAATTTTTGTAATACTGAATCAATTCGTATCAAATTTAGGTAGTGGATTTATCATTCAAATATCTCAGATAAGTTTTCTGGGCTCTCACTCTGCTTTTTTTGTTTCCAAGTGGAGGCCACTTGAAAACATGATGTCACTCGAAAATTTCTTATCACGGTAAATTTTGAAATAATGAATTAGTTCAAATTAAAGTTGAATAGTGAATTTATCATACAAGCATCTTGAATGATTTCGCCTGGCAAATTGCTCCACCAATTTGTTTCCAAGTTGCGATCACTTAAAATCAGACTACCACTTAAAATTTTGTTGTAACAGTAACTTTTGAAATACTGAACTAACTCGAACCAAAGTTGGACAGTGAACTTATGCTTCAAATATCTTGGATGAGTTCGCTGGGCAGCTTGCTCCACTATATTGTTTCCAAGAGGCAGTCACTTGAAAATTTCTTATTACGATAACTTTTGAAATATTAAATCAATTCGAAACAAATTGGACAATGGAAATATCATTTAAATATATTAAATGATTTCTCTGGGCAAGTTGCTCCGCAAATTTGTTACCAAGTTGCGGCCACTTCAAAGCTGCCACTTGAGAATTTGTTATCACAATAACTTTTGAAACACTGAGTTTATTCGAACCAAAGCTGAACAGAGAATTTATCTTACAAATAATTTTGATACGTTCACTGAACAACTTGCTCCGCCAGTCACTTAATTTGTCAACGTGATAACTTTTGAATTACTGAATTAATTCGAACTAAATTTATAGAGTAGACTTACCTTAAAAATTCATTTGATATGTTTGTTTGCCAACTTGATCTGCTATCTTATTTCCAAGTGCCAGTTACTTGAAAATTTCAAATTCACATTAAAAAAAAGGGGGAGGGGGGTATTTGTGAACCAATTTGCTTGAAACTTCGTATATACATAGCCTACATCAATATTTCCACTAAGTCCATTAATCATTTGTACTTGATTAAAAAATAAAAAATAAAAAATAAAAAAAATAAAAAATCAGCCTACCTGTCCGAATGAGCCGGAAGGATTTGTTTATTAGTAATGTATATTTGTGTTGTTTTTGCATAATTTCTAGCTTACTAGATCCGTGCACATACAAAACGATATCTTTTTTGAATGATGAAAATTGAGAGATTTTGTGCGATTTATTTATTAATTACATGCATTAATTTAAACGGTGTTAACCCTTTGAAGGGCTTTAATTCCCAAATCCAAAAACTCGCCCCGGAAATTTTTAGTAATTTGCTTTTATAAAATAGACGAGAAAAAAAATAACTAAAAAATAAAATAAACTCTTCTAACATTGTTTGTAAATTCTGGTGGCTTTTTTCAGTCAGCAAAATTACTTTGCCCCACTAAGAGTTAAGAAACTTTTATTTTCCTTTGCATATCACACGATGCAATTTTGAAATGTTAAAAAACCAATTTTATTAATTAATTTAATCAACCTAATATTTCATAGACGCCTTTTAACTGCAAAGGGAAAAGGGACAGATAAGTAACATCCTTCATTCCTTTATTATTATTATTATTATTATTATTATTATTATTATTATTAAAAAGAACCTAACCTATAAGCTGAAATATACAGTTGAATTCTACCACTCATAAAAGCAAATATTAATATATTTGCTTTTAAAATTCATAACAGTTATTAAAATTCATAACTGAAAAATTGTATTTCGACTGAAAACCATTCCAGAATCTTAGAATTTTTATACTTAAATGCACAGAGGTCTATTAGCAGTATAGCTGCGATTTTCTTTGGGATTTTTGAATAAAAAATAAAACAAAATGAGAAAGAGAGAAATATTCATATGGCACATTCTTCGAATTGTTTACAGTGCTACTTAATGTTTTCTTAAAATATTTTTCCTTAAGGGAATTGTTTAAAAGTTTCCTTATGTGTAAGAAATTAAAAAACATTTACTTTTTTATGAAGTCTATTTTCTTTTATTTTTTGGTATGGTGTTTGGTATCCACATATAGTAATTTTGTTGAAATTTTTTTACTTCTCATATTCTTTCTACCTTTATTTTTGTGTTGTGCATTTTCATTATTATTTTTTATATAAAAGTGAGACTCTTTAAAACAATTTTATCTCATTTAAAGCTTTTCGTATATCTGAAGATTTTCTATACATATATTCTGAAAAGATGTAAAGGTACAAAGCGTTATCAAAGGAAGAATCCGTGTTATTTGTTTTACTTTCTCTTTTTAGAAATTCATGTGCCACAAAGTCAACTAGAACGTAAATGTAGTTGTACTTTATAAAAAAATAAAAAATAAATAAATAAAAACGAGAGAAAGTATAATTTTGATCATCGTTTAATATTTAAGATTTTTTCTAAAATTTTATTTAATTTAATATTATTTTTGAGTTTTGTATAAGTTATGAACTATATAAAGTATCAAGCAGGTAAGTTTTAATGTAGTGATAAGTTTTATTATTTTAATATTATTATTTCCCTGTTTTTTTTTCTTTGTATATTAGCATGGAATTCTTTATATTCCTTCTACTGTAACCTTTTCTGCCACCCGCTACCTAGAAAACCCGCTTGCAATAATTAGTGTCCCTTAATGTTTCACATAAGAACAGCAGTTATCACTCACTACTACCATTAAATGTATATATATTAGACATTTAATTCTTCGTCTTAATACTTCCATAACTCACTTTATACACTATCTACGAAAACAGAATTTTTATTCATGAAAAAATTAAGAATTTTATGAAAGAATCCGGATCCACCCACTTAATAATAATTCAATATAAAATAATTTAATCTATTGCTTTTAATAAGCAACCTCAAAAAAGATATTGCAAGATATTACATTGATAAGCAACCTCAAAAAAGCTTAAATTTACTTGAAATTTGAGCTGCGCTTTAATGCCCATTTATTTTATGATAGGTAATAAAATCTGTTTTCGCTGTTAGTATAAATGACAGTTTTTAATCTCTAAAATAGGCTTAACAGTTCCAGATAATAAATTCTACATAATACGTGATTCATTGAGTAGAAAAATGTCGCTTTGACACTAATTTTACAAAACACTTTGAGGAAGGTACTATTGTCACATTCCCCTCTTTTAAAAAGTACTGAAAATTCTATTAATATAATTATACTATAAAGGTCTATTTACCGAGTATTCGGTACAAGAAAACATATTTTATGGAAGCTCAGTTGTGTCTCGTAACCAAAAGATGCTAGAATGTTTCTGGAAAGTGCATTTTTCAATCATTTTTTTGTAATTCGTCGCAAGAGCTTCCAGTGCCCAAAAATTGTTTATGTTGTGTTCAGTTTTGGCTTCCTGTGTTATGTTGTCCAAATGTGGGGCTTAAGGTTCTTTTGTTTGCTTTTGCTCATCAGGTGTGCAGGGAATACCAGCGGGGCAACTGCAAACGTGCCGAAAGTGAATGCCGGTTCGCCCACCCTCCCGAGCACGTGACAGTGGACAGTGCGGAGGGCATGGTCACTGTGTGCATGGATTTCGTGAAGGGTCGATGCTCGAGGGATTTGTGCAGATATTTCCATCCGACGCCCCACCTGCAGGCGCAGCTCAAAGCCGCCCAGAGCCGAGCGAATGCCGCTGCCACCCAGGCTGCTATGGTAGGCAAAAACACACTACTTGCTTCTCTTCCTCTGTATCTCTTTCTGTCTTTTTCCTCCACCCTTGCATTCTACAGATATTTTTTGGATAAAATTAAGTTCATAGAATTGTATCTACAAAATGTTATTGTTTTCCTATAGCAAAACACTTTTTTCAATGTAAAAGTCATCAAGCAGAAACTTGAGCTACGAGCAAAAGAATCATAAATCAAAGTATAGCAACTTTTACTTTAAATATGATCAGTTATTAAAAAAAAAATAATAATAAAAAGAGTTTATACCTAAATAACTATGAGAATTAAATCTTGCAGGAATTTTAAAACGGTTAATCTTTATCATCTTTATTTATCAAATAACTGTCAATTATACAAGGTTAAGAATTTTATCGTGCTGCTTCTAATAATAAAAAAAAAAAAAACATTATTTTGCATGGTACAGTCTACTAATATTTTTTGTTTGTTTGTTCGCACACTGTTTATTCTTCAGCAGTAGTATAGTACAACAATGATCGCCATCGGTTTGGTTTGGAACTTAAGGGGCTGCCAGCATAGTTTGGGCACGAGCTCAGAACAGACAACGATAACCATTGTATAATTTATCCAATAAATTATGATGATTTTTTTAAACTCTTCATTGACTTTTTAAACTACCCCATAACAGAATCTAAAACATGATCTCCTTATTTCCTTATAAGAAAATAATCTCAGTTCTAGATAGTTATACTGGTTCTGACTTCTTTATTTGACTGCATGGCTTCAATTTTTATAACCTGTTTTGCTAAAAATGACCACTGAATGCATTCTCTGAGATGCGTTCTCTGGTTACAGTCATGAAGAATTAGAATCATTGATAAAATTTATGGAACTTTGAAGATGAGCTGTGACACGAAATATGTATTATTTTTATTTATTTTTACTAGATTTTATATTTAATTGTTTAGAATTTCCTTTTTATGTCTTTTATTCACACTTGTGGGTTGGAGGAAAAAGCGTTTGAAAATAACTTCAAACGATTACCTTCGTTTAATCCAAAATTGTTTTTGTGTTCCAACTCCATAACTGTTCACAATTCCTTGTAAAAGGTATATTTCAGTTATACGCGTTCTTTTAAGTGTTTAGTTTCATAAAAAGTGAAAATGTTGGCTTTTATAAGATTTTCTCTATGTTCGTTGTTTAACTGTAGTTGTGGCTCAAAAATAATGTAAAGAGGAATTCAAACCATGTGTCTTTGCCTGAATTCTCAAATAGAATGAACAGATTTTATGATATTTATTTATTAAAAGAAAATAATAACGCTACTATTTACCTGATATTTCCAAGGGAGTATAAGCTAGATTTTTCTGCGTATAATCTGTTTGCATAGTTCCTCTCATCAATTTGAAATATTAAACGTTTTTATGCATTACAACAATGGTTTTAAAACGCTATAATAAACTGTGTTTTAAAGATCTTTTTTATCACAATTCATTAAATTCCTCATGCTTATAAGCACAACAAACGAATTTATTATTTTAGAATATTATTTTTTCCAGTTGAAGAAATCGCGTGTATATTTCCCCTGATTACATTCCTTAAAAAGAAAATTTTTTTCAGTACGCATATTTTAAAAGTTTTTTTTATTTGTATTTAATTCTACTTTAATTTTTTTTTTTAATTCATTTGATAGTTTTTTTTTTTTTCTTAGCATATGGAAAATCTGAGTTCTAAAAACGGCTATTATGAATATCAGAAAAATTAAACTATTTTCTATTAGAAGTAATACTTTGATAATATGTTTAGTAGTTTTAATGCTATGTTACAGGAAAATGTTACAAAATAAAATATGCTAGTTTTTCGGTTAACAATTAACTTTTCAAGTTTTAGGTGATGACATAATAACTTTTTACTGTAGAAGCAATAATTTTTCGGAAATGATGATTTCGCTAAAGTATATTATATCGAAATAGCGTGCAAATGGTCAACCTCCTCTTCACCAGGTGAAGAAAATGGATCACTGACCGAATGCTGAAAATTCGTCATTTTCTATTTTTGGCTCAGTTCTTCGATATTACTAGAGACAATGTGACCGCACCTGTCTCCTTTTAGAGGATCCATAGAGTCTAGACTGACTGACGCTGCCCAAATAACAATGCAGTTGTGCATAAGAATTGAGATTTAATTTTCGATTATGTTTGGGTAATGTGTCTGTTCGCGTTTAATATTAATAATCCAGGCACTTTTAAAATTTATTCTCTGCGAAAATTATTCCACATTTAAACATAAAATGTAAGAAATTTTATTACTGGAATTTTGTTACTAATATCGGCGCTCATAACTTTATCTAATTTTCTCTGTAAATTGTGAATTGTATATTTAATTTTGTTGAATAAACAAATACTGGGAATTATAAAAAGGATTCTTTTTTATTGTTACTTGTGTTTATGATGCTCTAGTTCTTTCAAGTTAAGGGTTTCTTACGAATAATATATGTAGTACAGGATTAAGTATTGTGTATTATTCTCTTTATTTAAATGAAAGAAAAAAAAAATTTTTGTTTGTTTGTTTGTTTTAAAAAAGGAAGAAGAAGAAAATAAGTAGTTTTATTCTTTCCCATGTTAAAAGTTTTAGATAATAGACTTCAAAATTGGAAATAATTAAAGCAAATTATCAAAGAATTGTCTTAATTGTGAATGCACAAGTTTTTATTATGTACAAAAATAGTAACAAAAAATTAAATTTCGTATTTATTGTACTGGTATAATTAAATAAATTCTAGTGTATTTAAAACAAATTAATTAGTTGTTTAATTTAGATATAAAAGTCGTGATAGAATCGTTCTTTGTGTAAATAAAATAAAATAAAATAAATAAGCTAAAATACTGGATACAAAATCTCACTTGCACTAAAATGTTGGCACTTGTAATTTTAAAGAACACATTTTCTCAGTTTAAACACATTTATGAAGTTACAGTTTTTATAACTTTATTTTTCATTTATAAGAGTTGGTTTGTGATAAAATAAATAAATAACGCATTTATTGATTTGAAAAACCACGCGTTTGCGCGTTTCGTACAAGATTATTAATATGATTAAAAGAAAAATAAATATGCATCCTAAGCGTTTTGGCAGTGTGCATTATTACCTCGAAAAACAACAGATTCTTACAATGTTTATAAGGTTTAATATGTCGTCTTCTTGATATCTCACAAATTTATTGGCTTACATAAATAACGACATGCGTAACATAAATGAAGCAATAAATATATATTTATTTAAAATTTGCAGCTGTGTATGCTTTTATATGTTTTCGCATGCTATTTATACTTTTGTCCAGTAATGATTCCCAAATCAAACATCTTTAAGGAAAATAAACTGATTAATTAGAACTGTTGATTTAAAAAAAAATAAATAAAGTAATCTGAAAAGAAGTTATAGCTCTGAATTCCAAACCACTAAAATTTGAAGAAAAAAAAAAAAAAATGCAGAAACACTTATGCTTTTTATGACTTATGTATCAACACCAAAATGAAACAATTATAAAATTTGCACAGAAAGCATTACTTTACATTTCTGTCATTTTTAAATTTTCTTCTTTGAAACATATACACATTGTATTTGAGCATTTTATTATAAAAACTAACGTGAAATGCATTTGTTTTTATAATAAAATGACGCAATTATAATTAATTGTCTTCAACTGCACAATAAAAAAAAATAATAAAAAATAATAGTTTGGGACTCATTACAAAAAATATTATTTGATTGAAGCAATTGCTTTTTGTGTGTGTGCGTGTGTCGAACTGACTGAAAGGTAACAGCTGTTTTTCTCTCTCTTTTTTCTTTCTTTCGCTGCGTATTCTTTCTTTGGGACTTCCCTGCTCTGCTTTGCTGCGAATCGTCTTTCTGCTGCTTCTTCTGCAAATGCTTCTTCAACAAATGCTCCTAAAGCCGAACGCTGATGCTAAGAAGAGGCTGCATGATTCAACACAGATGTTGCAACAACGTCCTCCAACCGCCACAGACAACATGCTTCTGGTACAAACAAACTTTACGTGTTTATAGATCGAAATTAAGATAGTTTTAAAAAATTTACCGTATTTTCCGGCCTATAATCCGCAGGTCAAATAAATCAGTTTCACACCAGATGATTTAATTTCCAAACAAGACTATTATATTTGTAATAGACAAAAGCTTATTTAAAAGTAGCCTTGTTTTTTAATTAAAATTTCAGGTATAAATCTGATTTAACAAACATGCGGATTATAGGCCGAAAAACACGGTACATTAATTTATCAAAAAAAGATGCCTTTGTATCCCCAATGACAACCTTTTGGAGGTAATATCTGTACTGATAAGTATAAAGGATTTAAGTCCAAAAGTGTCGATTTTGAGTTAAGTAGTCAGACTCAGAAAAAAATTCTCTATCGATTGGTATAAAGGATTTCAATCCATGTCATTTAGTCTTTGAGAAAATCATTGGTAAAAAAGATTCAAGTCAGAAATTTATCATTCATGTTTTTATATATTATATAAGTAAATTTGTTTAAAATAAACAAACTTCAAATTGTATGTAGTTTATTCACAAAATTGTACGTTACGATAATATCCTGGTTAAAACTGTATTGAACGGTAAGTTTTTATGCAGCATTTTTTAACTTTATTTTTCATCTCCTGAAAAATCAAGAATATGGACTTAAATCCTTTATACTTATCAATACAGATATTGTCCCCCATGTTGTGTTAAAGGTATACTTACTTTTTCAAATACACCGCAGCTCAATTGTTAAATACCAAATATAATGCAATATGGAAAAATTCTTTTTTGTACGAAAGAGATAGTGAAATTCAATTATGCACATTGTCCTTTATTCTTACAAGTATATACATTTAAAAAAAATGGTAGAAACAGATTTAGTTTTATTTTAAAAATGAAAAAAAAAAAAAAAAAAAAAAAACTTGCCATTTAATTTATAAAAAGCCTTAGAGATCCAGGAATTTTATTTTATTTTATTTCATTTTATTTTTTCACTATGAATCATTTGCATATTAAAACTAATCGTAACTTTAAAATTTTAATAGGAATGAACGTCCTAATTTTATTGAATCAGGAAAAACAAAACTGAAAAGTCTAATTTTATAAAATTTTGATTAATTGTTCATAGAAGCTTTTGAAAAACTATAACTATTAAGAAAAAGGTCGATTATTTTCAAATAACATTTAATATATTTTTATTATTTTTTGCTTTGTTGTATATGTAACATAAAATCACAAACATAAAGCTTTTGAAGTTAAACTATTTTTATAATAGTATTAGAAATAATCAGTAATGCAGTTATTGTGCGTTTATTGGCTTAAAAAATAAATTAAAATTAAAATTAAAATCATCACTGCAAAAAAAATTATCAAAATAAAAATTTCCGCAATTTAGATAATTAATTCTTAAGTTTTGAGCAAATGCGTAAAATCGGCAACATTAATGATCCATATTTTAGATACAATAAAAAAAAATCGATTTTTTACCATCTCTGGTGTACTAAGTATTCACAAAAAGCTATATATTTATGGATTTTTCAGAAAATAATTTTACTGTTGCTTAAGATTAATATATTCATCTTACTTGCGTACTTGCAGTGCAGTTTTCATTCGCACTTTTCAATTTTGAGATAGCTTGTCTGTATTATAGAGCTCTTTAAAGTAGTGACGCAAAATCTTATATTGAAAATGAATTATTCAGGACAAACTGAATCAAAGCATAACAATGCCATGTTTATATTCAGAATTTTAAAATTATAACAAAAGTAAAAATCTATATAGCCCCCCAAGACCGTAAATATCTGTATCGGAAATACAAACTATCACATTCGCGCATCTTTATTCTGCAATTTGTTGAGCTGATGTTTCGTCAAGCAACTGATTTTTTTTCCCGCATTCTATATGATACGAAATGATAAAATAAACAAAATACATAAATTTAATGAAGAAATCTTTTAATCATGCTTCAACTTCTTTAAAATTAACTTTTGATAAGCGTAGATTCTCAGGTAATTTTTATTAATTTTCCCTCACAAACTGAATTATATAAACTATGCATTTTTTTTTTTTTAATTCATAAATATTTGTATACGATAAAATTTCATTTTGGCAATTTTCAGATTTTTTTTTCTATATATTCAATCTGCTTTATTTTTCTATAAATACTTAAGAGAACATTTAATCTTGAAAAGAGTACAGCAAAGGTGAAAGATTTTCCGCCTTAAGACGCAACTCTTACAACACTATTTTTTATCAATAATTTTTATCATATACCATCACAAAAAATTACTATAGAAATATAATAATTATTTCTCTTTGGAAATAGTGGTAGTAAAAAATGCGAACACGTTTACCCCTAAAGTTCAGTTTTAGTCAATTCTGAGGTACAAATTAGAATAAAAGTATCTTATCTCAATTGAAAGTCTAAAAAACTTTTAAACAAAATCATCCTTAGCATCTTTCAATTAAGAACAAAAGAAATTGTTTGCTAACATTTTATATAAAAATTGAGCTTTCATCGATATTATTTTTAAGATGTGATCTAATTGTATTTAATGTTAAATATTACATGTTGAAATAAAGGAAATTTTGTACTATTATTAAGTGATCCGTGTAAACAATTTACCTCATATCTACATAGCGATATTTATAATTAATTTTAATTTAAAAAAAAACTTCCAGAAAGCTAGCGGTAAAAGTTTTTTTTTTTTTTTTTTTTTTAATTTTAATTTTTTTTTTTTTTTTTTTACAAGTACGAACAATTTACATTTTTAAAAGTATTTTTAGAATATTGTTGAAGCTAAGTAGCTTAATATCCCGATCTTTAATTCAGTATAAAGTAAAATATAAATATCACATTTATAAACATAAAATACAGTTTTGCTACTACTATAAATCGTAATTATAAGCTTTCAACTTTGCTTACACTGAACACTGGAAAAAGGCCATTTTATGATTTTTTTTTTTTTTTTCAAATACTGCTTTCTTCATTAAGAAATTTCAATTTCACTAATATAATCATTAATTAATTTAGTTCATTACCTGTAACGAAGAGTTGAGTACGCCTATCCCGCTGCCAGATTTTTAGGAATTAAGAAGTTATAAATATTCATATCAAATTATTAAAGAAGTAAAAGAAGTACATTTTCTTCATTTTTTTTTTTTTTTTTTTTTTTTTTTTAAGTTTATTAACCACGGAAAGCTTTGAAAATTAATTTCATGGAAAATTTTAATTTAATGAAATGGACTTCATTCCATTAATAAATTATGAGAAAAATTTTCTTTTTCTTTTTTTTTTTTTTTTCATATGATCCTTATTAGGATTTAAGTTTCATAGTTACTGCAAAACTGTTTCCTTTGATTAAAATTATCTTAGAAAAGTCTTATTTTCGGCCTCTCGTTTAATCAAAATTTTAGCATTGGGATTTTTAATTCAAACGTTTTTCTATACTATAATTTCTTTGAAATATTCCGTATTATTTTGAATTTACATATTTTTCTAATAATATATTATTCAAATATTCGTCTAAGAATTATAAATAGCTTCAATACTCACTCTTTTAATGGAAGAATATAAATATGTTCATGAAATACAGCTGAAAAAAATTATTTAAGAAAATATCCACTAAATAGCTCTGACTTACATAACTGCTATATTCACCTGTGAATAACGAGTGCAAGTTAATCATCATCAAAGATTTATTATTATTATTTTTTTTTTAAATTTATTTATTTATTTTATTTTTTAAGTATGAGTTCCAAATAACGTTTTTTAAAAAATATTTTAACTCTTTCTTGTACTTTCCTTTAAATAAATTTAAATTGTGTTTTATATGCTTTAAAATATATTAAGGCCAATTAATCATGCTGTCAAATACATCTTTGTTTAATGTATACTTTTCTTTCCTTGCAAAATATGCTACGTACTAGTTTATTTATAGACTTTTCTACCGAAATTTATAAAAAAAGAAAATCAAAATGT
The DNA here is from genome assembly GCA_963930645.1 of Salticus scenicus. Taxonomy (NCBI): domain Eukaryota; kingdom Metazoa; phylum Arthropoda; class Arachnida; order Araneae; family Salticidae; genus Salticus; species Salticus scenicus. Next base: position 241,563,862 of record OZ005651.1, read on the forward strand.
CTGCATCGTTTAGTTCTGGTTTCGAATAAATTTTACAGTACTCTTGGGTTTTTAAACAATGTAGTTAAGTTAAATGCGCATTAAATAAATTATGCAGAATTATGATTTTTATCTATTTTTAGTTTCTTAGCATTTTTAGTTAAAAGATCAAATAATTAGTCTTCGATATATCAAATTCAATGATATTCTTTCTTATTTTCAATGTAATTTTAAACATTAAATAACGTTTATTTGAAAGTCTAATCATTAGATGCATAAGGTACTTAAAGTAATTTTACAAACTACTGAAAAGTATTCAAAATTTTAAATATTCAAGATGAAATATTCAAAATCATAAATCTTTCGAGGTATTGGTTAACTCATAGAGTTTTTCTTGTGAAAGGACATTTATTTTACTGAATTGTAAAGGTCAGTAGCAGTCAGCGTACCGTACTTAATACTGTTAATCAGAGCCTTATTAAGGCCGGAAGCACACTGTCGCCACTATTTTCTAGCAATAGTTTTCAAACTATTTATGATTAAAAAAAAAAAAAAAAATCGGTGCTTTTATTAGGAAAATATTTTTAAAAGAAATTAGGCCAATCTGAGAAAGGAATTTACATATCACTAATTAGACACCACTATTTTATTTTATTTTTTAAATCTCCTTTTTTTAACGAGGAATTTTTGTTTGTTTCAAACCAAAAGTACTTGTAAAAAATAATGGTAAGAGGTCTTAATTAAACTCTGAGGACAATGTCAAAAACTGTTTTAAATTAAAATAAATATAAAAATTCTTTAAATTTACTTTTAATATTTTTGCTTGGAAAAATGTTTATCTGGTCATGACGTGACCAAAACAATCAAAATGATTTTGGCAAAATTTTACAACAAATAGATGGAATAAAAATAAAATGTCTTACAAATTCAACACTACCTTTATTGTAAAATTCTTTTCACACAAAAAAGAAAAATGATACTTTTGTTTGGTACATGACAAATAATGCAAACTTGGAAAAGCGAAAGACGAGAAAAAAAAATAAGGTTGAAGAAAGGAAAATTTAAAATAGAATAAATTAAGAATTGGAAGGAAAAAACAGTTCTATTGTTATAGAATCAAATTGCTTTTAGAACAAAATTTGTGACGGAACAATTTTATACATTTTCAAAAATAATACTAGATTGAAGAAACATTTAAAGTAAATATATTTACAATTCAGTACAATGCTAATATGTGCGTTTATTAATTTTATTTATTTATTGTTGATTAACTACTGAGATGTATAGAGAAAATTAAATACTTTTCTTGGTGATTTATTATTATTATTATTTATTTATTCATTTTTTAATGCACTGACAAAAAATCAGAAAATTTACAGGATATTCCCATGGTGAAAAAGTTAGTATTTATTAATTTTACATTTAAAATAATATTTGTAAAATCTCGAAAGAAATATATAGAAGGGCGTATTAGATTAAAAATTGGGAAATAATCAATGCTAAAATTATGACACATGTTTTTATTTAAGATATAATTTTGAACTTTCTATCGAATTACAATTATAATAGGTACAATCAAGAAGTAGAAATATGATTACTGATTAATTAAGCTTCTAAATATAATTGGCCACTGAAAACAACAAGCTGGAGGATGTATATTATTTGTAGCTCGGATTATTTATTTCCGAATGTTTTACACTCGGAAATAAATAATCCGAGTGTAAAACATTTATAATTTTGAAAGCACATTTAACAATTGTATTGTTCCTACAAAACTTTTTTCTCAATATTTTTAACCTGAAAATAAATTTAATTGCATAAGATGAGATTAAAAGTCCAATTTATTGAAATGAATTTTGAATAATAAGATTCATGTGAAATTAAAAAAGAAAATATGTCTAATATTTATCAAATTATGAAAATAATTACAACTTGTTTGTCTTCTAGTTATAAATAATCAAATTGCTAATTAATTTTTCAATGTTAAATAACTATTCAAAGATGTATGATTTCAATTGCATTTCTAAATACAATTATTTGATTTATCGAAAATAATAATATAAATATATTAGCGACTGAGGATGTTATATGTAGTTAAACTCTCATTCAATATAAAACAGACTTCGAAATTAGAATTAATTGTATTATTTAAAACAATATATATAGTATTAGTGGTGAAAAAAATTTATTAATCTTACTACGTTCACTCTTAAAGCTACAGAAATTAAATAAAAAGCTACAGTTATTAACATTCTTTTTCAAAAAGAAAGTAACTGATCTTTAATGAAATAACATATTTTGTATTTTTAGCCAATTAATTTATAAAATATATCTATAATAAGCTTCAGAAACACCGTTTTCAGAAAACGTGATGTAGAAAATCTGAGAAGTTAATCACTTATTTAATTCCTTATTTATATAAGTTTATCAATAAGCAGTATGTGAACGCCCATTTATGAACTATATACACGTACTTGCCAACCATCTCATTATGAACCGTACGATTTTTAGTACCCGCCTTTTTTTTCACACCAGTCATTTTTTAAAGTAATTTTATTCTTATTTAATCGTAACACTATTTCAAGAGAATTACTCTAAAAATAAAGTGGTGTGAAAAAAGGGGCGTATTTTCAAGGGGCGTTAACAATTGTATGGTTATTAATGAGATGGTTGGCAAATATGTATACATATACTCATTACTTTAAAAAAATAAATCGACTAATTTATTAAATTTTTATAAAATGAACTATAGTAACAAGAATTGACTACTTTTGTTTGTCTGCTTTTTTCATTAAAAAAATAAATAAATAAATAAAAATAAAATAAAGTATTTTCTCTTTTACCATCGCACCAAGCAACGAGATTAATTACCTTTTTCTTTTCATTTTAATTCTTTCATTCCTCTCACCTATATTGTGAATCGTTGTATTTCAACATTTTTTTTTCTTTTAATCAAATATTTCTTCTGAATATCTTACACAGTCTTGGTACAATTTTATATTCAGTATACTACAGTTTACAATTATATTTGTATATGAATTAATTCTATCTAGGTAATTTATTTACATGTTAATAAATTTATTAGGCCTTTCCTGGTGTCACTCCCTACAGCAAGAGACCAGCAATGGACAAAAGTGGCTTGCCAGTGTATCAACCTAGTACTACTGCCTATCAACAGGCACTTGCCATGCAAGTTCAGCAACCTTTTGTTCCCGTGTCTTGTAAGTATTTACCCTTCTTATATTTAGTATTTTTTAATAAATTGTTATTAACCTTTTGACATTTAAGTCAGAATTTAGTCAGTTAATATTTAAGTCATTTTGAATAAATAATCATAAACATGACAAATTACAGACTATTTCGACTTTAATTTTTTTATCATAAATATTTCTTGGAAAATACAAGATTTTACATGGCTTTAGAAATTTCAACTTTTATTATGAACATATCATATTTAAGAGACAATACTTTTCGAACTAGAATTCCTAAAACGATAACGAATGTTATAAGTGTCGCTTTATTATTTGCGTCTGTAGTTAAAAGCAACTTCATAGATTCGATAACTTCAGCGACTTTCGCAACTTTTGTAATAATTTGTAAAACTTAAAATAGTATAAAAATAACTGATATATATATATATATATAAAATAATCCCACAAAAAGGCTTTTTCCAAGGAATAAATATTAAAATTAATGAGCAATATTTTGAAGTTATTGATTTTAAAATTTAAAATTTATTTTTGCTAATACCAATTTTTTATTGTCGTTCCGATTTTAACACATTGTCGACGGAGTTTTTTTCTGTTTGAACAGTAAGATAGTCTTTTGGCTTTCCTCGAAATCATTACATTATTCAACAAAATAATTTTACATATTTGTGCTTAAATAGTTTATAGTTTACCCTCAATAATCAATGCGGTAAATGCCACTGGCGTATATATATACGCTGACAACATTTTAAAATTTAAACACGAATACGTAAAGTTAATATTTTAAATAATGTATTGTTTTAGAAGAACGCTGAAAGTCTACCTCGTTTTCCTTATTAAACGAGAATACTCATTTCAAGCCGACAATGTGTTCAATTTGACAAATCTAAATTTTCGTATGGGATTTGTACTTCTGTGCATTTTTTAACCCCTTCAGGGGCAATGAATTTAAGTTCATTTAAAATCAACTGCCACCAGAGTCTGAGATCAAGATTAGAAGAAAAGTAATAAATGAATGTTTTCGGGTAAGGTAAAGAAGTAAAATTTTATATAAAATTTCTGGGATGATTTTTCGTAGGTGAGAACTGAAATTAGGTGGTTAAAATATATACCACCGCCCCTGAAAGGGTTAAAGTACTTTATGGTATAAAAATCTTCTTACTAAAAAAAAAAAAAAAAAAAAAAAAAAGTTTAACAATAAATTATTTGTACCCCCTCCCCATATATATATATACTACATAGTTGCCAACATTTTAATTTATTGCGGAGCATTTTTAGCCATGCCTTTATTTCGTACCACTTTATTTTTAAACTATTTTTTTCCAATATATAACTGCGGTAAAATAAAAAATATTTCCTTTTAAAAAATATATATAAAAGTGGTATGGAATAAAGGCGGGTCTAAAAATGCTCCGGAATAAATTAAAATGTTGGCAACCCTGTATATATGTATATCATCACTGCAATGAAAAAAACCAGGAAACAGATCATGATTAAAATCATAAATACTTAAAATACAACCATCACAGCTAGAAATACTCAGGGTTACCAGGTGAATACTGCTTATACCTTTTTATCACCACGAATTTTTTTTAAGTGTCAATCTACAGTACTGGCCAGAATGGATGACTCACTTGTTTTTTCCCATTCATAGTGACGTATTGCATCAGATGTTCATTTTGGCTGTCTGTCAAAGTACAGGTGTTCTTACTTGGCATTTCGTTAGTTCATTAGTTGTGTTCGCCGTGTGTTGACATACAAATGTTTGCAGAAGGGTGAAATAATATAAAAATGCTTGGTAAAAGAATTTCACACGAAATGCATGCACAAATAAAGATTCTGAGCGAAGAAGGCTATAGTACTCGGGAAATTGCTGCCAGATTACAAATGGCACAAAAGACAGTTTCCAGGTCTATATGTAATTTCAAAACATCTGGAAATTATGGATATTCAAAGCCAAAAGGTCATCACAAGAGCACAAGCAAGCGCATGAATGAGTCCATAATTTTGGCAGCGAAAAGTCACCCAGAAAATCAGCGAAAGCAATCCAAGCTGGCTTACCAAAAGATGTTAATATCCCTAGCCAAAGGGTAATCCGCAGGAGGCTATTCAGTGCCAATTTAAAGTCCTACAAGTCTGCTAAAAGCCTAAATTGTCTCCCAAAAACATTGCTGACCGACTGACATTTTGTAAAAAGTATCAGGGTTGGCTGCGTTGCAATGGAAACATGTGATATTTTCAGACGAGACTCAAGAATCGCAGTTTTATGCATTTTGTAGAAACATACGACGGCCTCCCAATAAAAGAGACTTTCAACGCTAGATTATTCCCACCGTGAAGAATGCTGCAAAACTCATGGTCTGGGGAGCCATTTGTGCCAAAGGAAGATGTGGAATGTGGTTCATGCCTGAAGGCACATCAATTAATAGAACTGTTTATCTCGATGTGCTAAAATAGAAGTTACCACTTTTTATGAATATCAACCAGTGCACACACGTCCAACATGATGGAGCAACTTGTCACCAGACTAAATCTGTTAAGACATGGATTGCAAAGCAGGGGTTTCAGATCCTTGGGCCATGGCCCAGAAATTCCCCGGATCTAAACCCAATCGAGAGTTGTTGGGTAATTTTAAAGTGCAAAGTTGCTGAACATAACCCCACTTCACTTTCGGACTTAAGAGAAACTATAAAACAAGTGTTGATTACAGAAATTACACCAGACTATTGCGAAAAATTATGTATTTCCATGCCTGATCGTATCCAAGCTGTATTGGAAAAAAAGGTTTCCACACCATAATATTGAACCCTTTCTCAATTATGTATGTATACTGTGCTTATATCACTAAAATTAATAGTTCCCATAAAATAAATACTTAGTTAAATGCAATTATTCTTGTGCATTCATAAACATCACAGTTTTTTGTGGTGAGTCATCCATTCTGGCCAGTACTGTATTGGTTTAATCGCAAATCTTCGTTTTTTATTTAAAGCGATTGTTTTAATATAAAAATAGTGGTGTACAAAAATAAAAATGTAGTTTTCATCTGACAACCTTCAAGATGACACATTGAGAAATGCATAATTTAGCTAAAAGATGGTAAAATAATGAAAATTCATAAAATATCTATGAAAAAACATATAAAATAAAATCAGTTGTAATGTCCAAAAAAAAAAAAAAAAAAAGAAAAGAAAGAAAGAAATTGTTTCTATAATGGTGAGTCTTTTTAGAAAAAAATTACCATATCAGTACCTGAGAATGCTATCAAATCAAAACAAAAAAGATGTACTTGAAGATAAAAAATTAAAAATAAACTTATTATATATGTATTATGAAAATCTTCTCAAACATTCCACAAGATGAACTGATAAATAACGATAAAAAAGTGGGAAAAAAAATAGAAAAAATATAATGAGAATTTAAATGGTGAAAGCATACAATGTCATACTTGCCAACATCCTAATTATAAACCGGAAGATTTTTAGTGCACGCCCCTTTTTTTCCATACCAGTATATTTTTAGAGTAATTTTCTCCAAATTTAAATATGATTAACACCGCATGTTTTTGTCTTTTTGACAGTAAGGTCCGCCTGTGGGCGTTATTCCCCAAGTTACAATTTTTCAGAACAAAATTTTCTATATTCAAATTTATTTAAATGAAAAAACATTATAATCATACTCCCTCTAATGAATGTATTTGTATCCATAGAATATTGATTGTACAAATATGAATATTATATATATTTTTAAGAAACAGGTAACATATAAATTGCAAAAGAAACGCCCACTGGTGGAGTTACAGATTTTCAAATGACGTGAATCTACGTCAGCGGTCGCAAATGTGTTAAATAAGAAGAAAAACACCCAAAGAATATACTGGTGTGGAAAAAGGGGCGTGTACTAAAAAATCTTCCGTTTCATAATTAGGATGTTGACAAGTATGCAATGTCAATACTTCATCAGAGGCTTTGATTGAATATTGTATGCAAAATAGTATAATTTCTGTTACTTTATAGGCCTATTTCCAAAACTTTACAAAGTTCAAAGCCCGAATGCACGTAAAAGGGCGGGACGAACAAAAAACAACATATATATTTCAAATGTTGTTCCTTATTACATACTCCAAAATAATTACCCATTAAATTTTGGAATTAAATTTGCGGAATCAGAATAAATATTTAGCATGTTTGTGCCCGAAATATTTAATAATTATTTCATTTTTAATTATATTACATTCATATCGTTACATTTATTGAGATATCCTCGTAATTTAACCAAAAAATTTTAGTAACCATTTTATACAATTGTATGCAAAATAGTATAATTTATGTTATTTTATAGGCCTATTTCCAAAACTTTACAAAGTTCAAAGCCCGAATACACGTAAAAGGGCGGGACGAATAAAAAACAACATATATATTTCAAATGTTGTTCCTTATTACATACTCCGAAATAATTACCCATTAAATTTTGGAATTAAATTTGCGGAATCAGAATAAATATTTAGCATGTTTGCGCCCGATATATTTAATAATTATTTCATTTTTAATTATGTTACATTCATATCGTTACATTTATTGAGATATCCTCTAATTTAACCAAAAAATTTTAGTAACCATTTTATACAATCATTTCATTCTTCTAATTTTATTTATTTATTTATTTATTATTATTATTATTTTTTTTTTTTTTTTTTTTTTTTTTACATTAAAGCTGCATTATTACATCTCTTAAAGTGGAAAAACTAGATAGCACAGAAATAAATATTCTATGAAAAATGAAAAAAACATTATGATTTTTTGTACTAATCTTTATCTCGTAAATATACTCAACAATAAAATTTTCCTTTTTAATGCGCAACTTAGCTGCCAACTTTTACGTTTTTTGTCTACCGGAAATCTCTAATCAGGGCCTGATTAAGGGGGAAGCTCGCTCTTGACACATTATTTATACTTACACCGCTATTTTTTAACAAATACTTTCCTCCTATAATAAACAGAAAATTTTCATTAAAAATTATTTTAAAAGAATTCTGGTGTCTAATAACGGTGAGTAAATTGGATTGTTTTACACCGTTCATTTTTTATAAAAAATATTTCCTCGTCAAAGCGTGGAATTTCTATAACAGGAAGTAAAAAATAATTGTAAAAATATTCCGGTATGAGCGAGCTTCCCCCTTAATCAGGCCCTGTCTCTAATAGAACATTTTTATATATTTAGGTAGCAGTTTTCACTGATTTAAAAATAAAATATAATAAAAGTAATAATAAAAATAAACTCAGTAGCCAAAGAGCGTAAAAAATTGTCAACTATAATGCATATAGGAATTTTCAAAACCAAATAAGAAATAAAATCTAATTCAAAGTGGCGACAGACCAAATTTTTTCCCTGGTTCTTCCACCAGTATTTTTCTTTCGAAATTTGTAATAGTTAGTTTGAACGATTAATTAAGTGAAAAATTATATAAATATACTGTTGTAAGAATCAAGGGAGAAAAAAACGGGGGTGTCTGTCGCCATTCTGTTATTACAAGACTGTATTATTTATTTATTTAAATTGGTGAAATTTTTCTCACGTGAGTTGAGTTGAGTGGGTTTCACTTCGCACTATAGCTACGAAGTGGACAATCGGTAAAGATTCACTCCAAGGAGTAACTTTTTTAAAAAAATCTAATAAGTACACGAATTTAAAAAAAAATTGTTTATCTACCAGAAAAGTATTAATCCATAAATGATACATAAAAAAGATTTTTAATTGTTTTACACATCTTCCAGACCTCGCAGCGTTCCTAAAATTTTACTCGTGTTTTATTATACTGACACCACTATCGTTAAAAACTTTTTTCTTGAAGGCTTTAATGTCAAAATATTAGGTAAGTAAGTGTTCTTTTAAAATAGTGGTGACAATGTAGCAAAATGATTCCTAAAATTTTAGGAACGCTGCGAGGCCTGCATCTTCTTATAGTTCTCTTATACAGTTTTTGTCTTAAAAATTGGGGGTGCAACATGCATGATAATACATTTAAGTTTCTAATAGTTTTCTGGTCACGAGTAGTCTTGCGGGTAAAATACAAAAAGCAATAATTTGTTTAACCGAACCATCAATATTGCCGTTCACATTTTAATATTGCTTATGTAATTTAATTACCGGACATTAGTAATAGCAAGGGAAAATGAAATAGCTATGAAAATAATCATATATTTTTCAGCTACATTAAATAACTGTAAAATTGTTCAGTTTTATCTAAGCTACTCTTATTTTACACTTGATAAATATTTATATTTAAATATATATATATTTCAGTATATGCTTTATTCATACTATAAAGTTTATAATATAATTTTCGGAATATAAGACAGTAGTAATAAAATCCTTACAACTTTAACGATATATAATGCATTTTTATGTAAAAAAAAAAAGGGGGGGGGGAATCTTTATTTTAACATCTCACGTTTGCGTTAAATTTTTATTGAGCCATCTTATTTACTCTAAAATTTGCATAAAAACTTTATATTGCTTATGTTTTCGTTTGTATTCCTTGAGGCTACTTAAAATGCTTCACGAAAATAAGATCACATTTGAGTAAAAAAAGAATAATGCATGTTTTCTGTCGTGAGGATTTTATTTATCCCCTAAAATATTAAAATTTTATGCTGGCTATATTTTATGCGGAAATACCTGCTCTTTTCGTGAAATATTCCTAAAAATTTAAACAATTGTTTTTGGCGTATACAAAAAGACTTATTTACAATGATAAATATTTAATGCTTTATTTCGGTGTCTTAAATGTTATTGTGACAGTAGATAAATAAATAAGATTTATTATATATAATGATTTGTGTTTTGTAAATAATCAGTAATAGTATAAATAATTATAACAACGAGGAAAGTATTTTTACCTTTTTCAGATACATGTCTCCCTTCAGCAGTGACTGGCCATCCAACTGCTGTACCAAGATTCTAGATAAGGCCAATGGTGGAGACCTCACTGTAGAGTATTACATCTCTTTTCAAAGTAATTATGCTTTTATAATACTCACAACTCTTTATTAAAGATTTAGTTTACGAAGCATAACTTTATGCTGTTTATTAACTTTTTAATTAATATAGAATTCATTTGAAATAAAAGGTTCGTAAGGACCCGCCCTTTTGTAAGGACTCTTCCACCAGAATATTTTTATACTCCATAATAAAACTTTATTTAAAATTGTAAGCTAATTTTATGACAAAAATTGCTACAAAATTTTACTAGTACCAAAAATAAAGACTGTAATAAATTAAAAACTTTTAATAAATGCACTAATTTTTAGTACATCTTAGTTTGCTGTAAGAGTGTTTGTATACGAAAGGGTTTCTAAACGTAAGGTAACAAGTCCATTCAGAGTAAACGTTTATTCAGGAAATAAAAAATAGATACAATGTAGAAAAGAACAGGTACATATTGCTTCTCTACTTATCGAGGCATTTGTTCCATCGGTACTTAAACCATCGGAGAAATCAGTGTCAAGGTTGTGCAACCACGTCAAGATGGCTTGCTAAACTTCAGCATCGGTTCTGAAATGCTGACCTCCCAAGTGTTTCTTTAAAGGTCCGAAGAGATGGAAATCACTTGGTACGAGATCGTGACTGTAAGGAGGATGGTCCAATACCTCCGTGAGCAGCCCCGGTCGTTTACGGCAAATTGCCTTTCGCAATCGACCCAGCGTGGCACAATAACTGGCAGCATTTACGATTGTTTCATGGGTGATGAAATCAACCAGCAGCACTCCTTAGTTGTCCCAAAAACTGTGGCCATAACTTTCTTTGCAGATGGCGTTGTTTTGAATTTCTTACGAGGGGGTAATGAGGATGTTTCTACGACATTGAGGCTTGCTTCGACGTGGATGTCACGTAATGCACCCAAGTTTTATCACCGGTAACGATATGGTGTAGGAATGTAACGCCCTCCCGCTGGAAACGCATTAAGTGCTCGAAAACCTCATTCGCGTGACTTTCTGCTCATCTGCGAGTTGTCTCGGTACCCAACGAGCACATGTCGAACACTAACAATTTGCCGGATTAGGTTGGCAGCTCTGGACATCGATATTTATTTAGATTTAGTTTGGTCAATATCGCTTCATGAGTGTATTCAACAATATATGCATACACAACAATTGCCAATCTTTAACATTTTTAGGATGAGCACAGTGATAACGTGAATTAATATTTTCGTAATTGCCTCTTTTTGCTTTTTTTCTTTTTTAAACTCATCCTCATCAAAGTACTTTATTCATAGTACATTGATTATACAAATATATACATTGCGTGTAATTTTAAGAAATAAAATAACATACAAGCTGCAAAAGACACGCCCACTGGTGGAGTTTCATATTTTCAAATGATGTGAATCAACGTCAATGATTGCGAAAGTGTTACGCGCTTGGTCTGGAAAGAGTTAATATTTAACAAATGTCAATTTTCGAAATATAAAAATGTTAAATTACAAATGTTTTTAACTTTAATTTGTATGTAAAAAAATTATGTTAATGGTAAGAAATTCCTCAAATATGCAGAAAATTGTCTCGAGTTACTGGTTCTCCCAAGCGAAAAAAGGTCGAGTGCAAAGGGTTAAAAATAAGGGGTGCCTAAAAATTATAGCAATTAACAATGCTTTTGAAGTGAAACAACTTGAGGAGCGGCGTGTAGCCCAAGTCTGACTCGGGAACATCACATAAGGGATTAAGCATACTTGCCAACATACTAATTAATATTCCGTAGTATTGTTAGCCCGCCTTCTTTTTCACACCAGTACCTTTTTAGAGTATTTTTCTTTTTATTCAGGGGTCGTACTCTCCGCCCTTTTTTCAGGACACTCTCGTACATTAAAAAAAAAATTATTTATTCCTACCACTAATTTTATAAAATAATCTCTACCCTGTAAAATCATGGCACATTATTAAAGTACACCTGAGGTAAATCTGCATGAAATTAGTGGCGGCAAAAAAAGCAGAAATTTACTTATTCTGAGAGTGTCCTGAAAGAAGGGCGGAGAGTATGACCCCTAGTTAATCGTAATTGCATTTGGAGAACATTACTGTAAAAATTTACTGGTGTGAAAAAAAGGGTGGGGCTAACAACACTACGGAATATTAATTAGGGTGTTGGCAAGTATGGATTAAGTGACATGTATTGTAGGATGCATATTTTAGAAGCTTCAGGTGAATCTATTTCTATTAAAATGTTACACAGGATTTTCGAAAAGCAACAATGGTAATAAAATGGAGGGAAAAAATCATTCTTTGTATCAAGCATATTATTAATAATTACGAAGAAAACAGATAAGAGATTTCACCTTGTAAATAATCATATTTTAAATCCAACGATGCTTTAAAATTAAGAAATTATATCAAAAGATTCAGTATTTTCAATATTGTAGATGACATAAGTGAAATGCAGTTTCTTATAAAAATTAACTTTCAGCTATCATTTTCGGCTATTAACTGGAAAATAATGGTATTCAATAATGGTGAATAAAAACTTTTTATATATATATATGCATAAACTTTAACGCATATGCAACGCTTATATGCATAAACGCTTCTATCATGCCGAAGTAATTATGTATGACAGTTAATCGAGCGAAAAAAAAAAGAGAGGGAGGCAATAATATAACATAAAAGCAGCAACGCACGAAACAAATGCTAGTAACATAGCTGCAAACCGTTCTGATGTTTGGATAACGGGAATGTACACCTTATTTGATCATCGAAAACTACTACAAAAGCTTATTTTAAAAAAAAAAAAAAAAAAAAAAAAAAAAACGTATAATCCAAAGATAGGAACGGTAGTCAACTATATAGTATAGTAAGATAAAAGAAAAGAAAAGGAGCTTTTTAATAATGCTGGAGAGGTTTGAATTAAATAAAAATTAAATATATACAGGGTGGTTTATAATTAAACTTCCGATATAAACAGCATTATGTAGTTAGAATGGCTAGAGGATTGCCACCAAAACTGGTATATTTACGATTCATAACAGACGCATACGTATAATTTAAAATAATAATAATAATAATAATGTTGGAAATATATATACTGGGTGATTGGAACAACATCCACCTTCACATGGGAAAATGGCAAATTTAACAAATGAAAATAAATGATTTTTATTTTGTTTTATTTATTGCTTTAACGCACCTCATGAATCATCCATGTTCCAAATCTGCTCTCCAGTTTTAGCTGTAGAATACTATTTATAGCGGAAGTTTAATTATAGCCGCCCTGTATATATAAAACAATAAATAAAATTTGTGATAATTTTTTATAAAATAAAATTACATGAAAAGTGTGGGGGGGGGGGGGGGAGAGAAAAAGTTATGTGAGTAATTTCCTATTTCCAAGCATTAGGCATAAAAGGTGTTGGAGAAACATCGTAATTTTGCGATAAAGTTTTTATTCATTAAGGTCAACATATATATATATTACACAATATTAAAAAGGGAAAAGTTAGATCATAAAATTAGGCTGAAAATAATTCACTCTGTTTTACTTAAATTTGAAGACAGAGCTATAGTATTAAAATTGAAATCAAATCAACATTTCACATATGATGCAGATCCCAAGCAAACAGAATGCTCAATTAACACCACTGTTTTCGTATATAAAGCTTTTGCTTTATTTAAATACTAAGATTCTACAATTGATTAAGACAAAGGTGTTATTCAAAATAGTGGTTTAAAAAATCGTGATAGTTAGCAGCTGTTAGTGTGTATGTATAGGGGTTTACATCGATTGGCCACACATTGGTGGGTAGGTTGCCTGGTAGGTTGCCTGGGTAGGTTGCCCTCCGTGAGGGTCTAAAGAGTCCTAGCCAGCCTGTATTTATGCAAATTTCAGAAATAACCTTGGAAAACTCCACACGGCATGGACGATAAGAGTGACCTAGGTTCGAGCACGGTACTTCCTACTACTAGCTTCGATAACTGGCAGCTTAATTAGAATGCTTATAATATAACATATGCTGTGGTATTTTCTCATTGGATTAACACATTTCAGTCACAAGATGTAATTGTTATAGAGATTTGTGAACTTATTTTTGGAAAACTATATATAAATATATCATAATTGGTTTTATTATAACGTATATGTATGTGTGTGTTTTTCTACATAGCTGCCAAATCTTCTGCTTTTTGAAAATCACTATTTTCATAGAAAAAAAAATTGCTTTATTTAAAAACTGAAATTCTGCAGTTAAATAAACGAAGATAATTATTCTCGATAGGTGCTGCTAAAAAAGCAGAAGAATTGGCAGCTATAAAAATTGGATAAAAGTTTTGCAGAAACATCTACTCGTGATATACACTAATAGGCAATTGATTTAAGATAATCATTAAAACCAAAATATATGTTATTATATTCTACTATATATAATAATGCTTTTTCAAATGCAAAAACACAATTGCATCTATTCTAAATTTAATTTTTTCAAATGGCTGACATTTTCTTTTTTAATTCAGACACAGATAGTTGTTTGAATTCAGGCGAAATCGTCATCATTAAATGAGTTGCTGTGATAATAAGAAGAATATTACAACTACTTTTTTTCCCCTGTAAAAAATTATTTATTTATTTTTACTTTTATTTCTTGTGTATACTGTTGCTGTTGCTATTTCACTCTCTTTCGTAAGTAATTATATTATAGCGCTAAAAAATAATATGGTTTCATATAATAGATTAGTGGCATAATTTTTATAAGCAACGGTGGTTTTCATGTAACTTCGTAATTGATTACACGCCATCCTTTTGTAAAATTTACAATTTAAAATATCATCCAAATCCCATGTTAACCTATGGAGAAAATAATCCTCATTATTCTACATATTTTTAAATTTCATTTTCAGATTCAGAATATTCATGATTGTTAAATTATGCCTCTTTATCCAAAAAATGATGGTTTTCAAATTCCGTTTGAAGTTATAAAACACAAATTTCATTTTGTAAAATTTCTCATGTTACAGTTTCAAAAATAATAATAATAATAATAATAATAATAATAATAATAATAATTTAAAATATCCATTTTCGAAAAACGAGACACAGTTTAATGTAGTTATAAACTTTCTGAATGTGAAAATTTTAAAATATGCCTTTTTTTTTTTAATAATAATAAAGATTGTTTTCTCCATTGGTTAACATGGCAATTGCATGAACTTGACACTTACTGAAAACCAGGCTTAAACCCACGATATTTTTTTTTTTTTTCCCGTATTTAATTTGCTTTTTTAAGACTAACTCGTACATCGCACTGCATTTCATGTCCCTAACTAATCTGAGATAATAGATGTCAAAATATTTAGCTAAATTATAACGTATAAAAACGGATCTCTTAAAAGCTTTAACAAAGGATAAATTCTTCGTATGATTTATTTCATTTTAGTAGAGCAATATAATCTTCCTTATGTTTTCAATTTCAAAATTTCATTTATTCATTTATCAACACCAATATTTTTTTGCTTTATTTTATTTTTCTTCATTTTTCAAAGCTGCATTAATTCCTTGTTAATGTCTTTTAAAAACTTGTATCATTGTAAGGTAGCTTACATCTTTAAACAAATCATAAAAGCATTCGTTTTTCATTCAATTATTATTTTTTTTTTCAGCTACATTTCTAAAATACGAATTCTTGTCTTTACACACACACATTCACATATATATATTAATAATTTTTTAATACGCAGTAAAAGCCAAGCAACAGATTTGAGACCACTAAAACCATATAGACAAATAAGAATAAAATTTCATCATATTATAATTACCTGTGTAAACTGATTGTTAATTACTGAAACAATTAATTTTACTTTTTGATCTTTCAAACAATAAATTTTACTTATTTTTTTTTTATTTAATTAAACATTCAACATACCTTAGTATTATTCCTAGATAGTTGCTATTTAAATAATGTTGTCTGTGCGTTAAAACTACATGAAACCCAAAATAAAAGATTCAAACAAGCAATAAGAGAATGAACTTTCTTTTTTTTTTTTTTTTTTGACAGATTGTTTTTCAATTAGGAATAGCTCAGAACGGTGAAAAAAAACTCGTCAGGGGACACCTTCTTCACCGTTGAGCACAAATGTACGATTTTGTTCGCTAGTAGCTATAATAGCAAATTTCTATAGCGGACTCCCTATCGTACATGAAAATAATTGAAGTAAATATGAGGAAGAATGTGGAAAAAACTATTTAGTTTGAGAAATCAGATAATCAAACAAAAAACAACCAAAAAAAAAAAAAAAAAAACATTACTCACAGGAGGAAGCATTTGCAGTCACATGGATTACAGCAAGTAAAATAAAGGTTTAGTTGTTCACAGCAGACTTAGAAAAAATAAATATTTCAAGCAACATGGAGTTTTTAAGTTGAGTCTAACCACTTAAAAAGCTATTTAAATTAGTTTAGATAATTATTTTGTTTAACTTTAGTAGAATTGATCCAACTGTACGATACACACACACACATATATATATA
This sequence comes from Salticus scenicus, assembly GCA_963930645.1. Lineage (NCBI taxonomy): Eukaryota > Metazoa > Arthropoda > Arachnida > Araneae > Salticidae > Salticus > Salticus scenicus. The sequence continues at coordinate 241,580,556 of OZ005651.1, forward strand.
TATATATACAGGGTGTTTCAGTGAACTGTTTCAGAACTTCTAAGAGGGGTAGGGTACATCCTGACAACTCGAAATCATATAGCAATGTGGGGTCGGAAATGCTTTCCTGAAGCGGTGTTGTACACAGAAGCACCATAAAGAAAAGAGACCGTAAGTGAGAAATCATTTTAATAATACTTGAAAAGAAGCAAAAGGTACATGGATTAAAGTAAGTGTTCGAAGTTTCTTCCACGGGCTACAATGCACGCCCCACATCTCCGACGCATAAGCATTCGAACATTCTGGAATACTCCAGGCATATCTCGAATTTCTCCGGTAGCTTCTGTGTACAACACCGCTTCAGGAAAGCATTTCCGACCCCACATTGCTATATGATTTCGAGTTGTCAGGATGTACCCTACCACTCTTAGAAGTTCTGAAACGGTTCACTGAAACACCCTGTATATATAACAAAGAGCATAGCACGGTTAAAGCTGAAGTATTTGAATCTTTTATTTATCATTTTGTATATTAAACTGGAAATGGTTTGGGGATTTTTTCTTCCCCCCACCCTCCCTCTAAACACGCTATTTTAATTAGATTAGATAATTATTTTGTTTAACTTTAGTAGAATTGATCCAACTGTTCGATACACACACACACACACACACACACATATATATATATATATATATATATATATATATATATATATAACAAAGAGCATAGCACGGTTAAAGCTGAAGTATTTGAATCTTTCATTTATCATTTTGTATATTAACCCTTTAGAGCTCACTATCCTTTAAAGTTGGAATTTCAAGAAAAGAAGTTGTAGACTATCTACTCAGGTCTAAAGGAGTACGCAGGTATAATATTGTAAAGACAGTACTTACCGTTTTTAATCTGTGGGTGTTCCATCAGCTGGAACACTGCGCCACTAGAGCTCTGAAAAGTGCGTCTAAGTGAGCATCGCAGCGAAGCGCGTAAATGAGTAAAAGATTTTGCATATGAATTAAAAAACACTGTATTATACCTGTGTAGCAGATTTCGCATGACCCAGGCTTTACACACCGGGAGGCCTGCTACTGTACCCCCCCCCCCTAAAAAAAAAAAAAAAAAAAAAAAAAAAACTTGGTTATGTTATTTTTTATGAAATAATTTGATATTTACAGTTAGTATACATATATACAAGTCCTATGTGCAAAAATATTTACAATTAGTCTATTTTTTAGCTTTATGAAATTTTTAGAAGCACGCCACACCCTTTTGGTAGAAGTATGGAATGTATATTTCTTGGTTGTTTATTTAAAAAAAAAAGAAAAGAAAAGAAAAGAAAAAAAACTCTTCTTCGCAGCATCTGATAGCTTGACGTCATTCCCTCCAAACAGAGGAAAACAGAAAACGTGAACACAGCTGTCTTCTCTCATCATTGCTTTCGGTTGCGTAATGAAAAGCACTAGTGTCGCAGTGTTCCAGAAGATGGAACACCTTATTTTATTTAACAATTCCTCGTATGTTTCCTATATAAAAAGTTAAAAATAATATAGAATAAATAATTTAGAGTACAGCCAACGATATCACATAGACATTTTTTTTCAAGCAATCTTTTTTGTATCACAAAAAAAATTTACAAAATTTCTTGTAAATACGAGGATTTAAAATAACGCGTCTCAGTTAAATATCATGGATTGCCTTGTGTAGTGGTGTCATCTATAGGTGAAAAGGAAAGTTCAAAGTTAAAAATAAACCTATTTGTATACATTTGCAATTGAATTTAACAGTTGGAGAAGCTAGCGAAGTTAGGTGTTCCATGTAGTGGAACACTGAGCGGCAAAGGGTTAAACTGGAAAAGGTTTGGGGATTTTTTTTCTTCCCCCCACTCTCCCTCTAAACACGTTTCGGGAATTTACAAAATTTTCAAACTTATTATATTTTTTTCTATATCACAATAATGTCACAGCTCGTCTTAGCCGTTTTCAGTTTTGTGGTTTTCTCCGAAAATCGCATGAATACATGCCTGGATCTCCTCAAAAAAAACACCAATAAAAGGCATTATAACAAGGCCTAGGATCGTAGCGCAGTCAATGGACCTTAAACCGTTGAAATATCATCTTAATAGCGATTTTTTGACTGAACTCATAATCGCTATTTAAAAAAAAAATAATAATAATAATTTTTGTCAAAATTTGGTTATAAATTTCGCGATTTATGATGCACTACAATTACATATATATATATATATTTCTTTTTCTTTCTTTCCCCAAATTCTTATGTACTTACTGTCATTCACTACGGTATGTTTGTGAATATCAACCTAATAAAAAATGCGCCTCCATTTTAAGGTAAATATAAGCATTTTAATTTGTCTCTTCGTGGCTCAGGTGGTTAGCGCTCTATGTTAGTAACGCGGTGGTCGAGTGTTCGAAGGTCCGGAGTGTTAATTCTTACAGATAATTAGTAGAAAAGATGCCAATTGATAAAAGAAAATTTTTTGTTTTCCCCAAGTTCTTATATACTTACTGTCATTCACTAGGGTATGTTTGTGAATCTCAACCTAATAAAAAATGCGCCTTCATTTTAAGGTAAATATAAACATTTCGATTCGTCTTTTCGTGGCTCAGGTGTTTAGCGCGCTATGTTGGTAACGCGGTAGTCGAGTGTTCGATACCCCGAAGGTCCGGAGTGTTAATTTTTACAGATAATTAGTAGAAAAGATGTCAATTGATAAAAGAAAATTTTTTGTTGACTACACAGTATCCTAAGAATTTTTTAAGTTTTTTTAAGAAGCCTTTTTCTTACATTACATCTCTTTTTAGAAGCAAAAAAGTGTTTTTTGTGGATTACAATCGCCCTCTATTGGGCGGAATATTCACTAAAATGTCAATGAAACAATTAACAATACAAAATAACTAGTTGGCATAGGTGGACTCCGCGCAGTTCCCCATCACGTATTTGTTTTCACACATTTTAATTATTGTTAAAAACTATCAAAGTAAAATTGACATATCGCATCTCGGCAAGAAAAAGGGCACAACTTAAAAATGCAGTATTTGAGAAGAATCAACTTATAGATGGTATAAAGAAAAAACTTGGCTATAATAAAACTAACATGAATGCCTCTCAGGTGGATGAATTGAGAGTTATAGATGCGACATTTTCCGCGCTCATTTGGGGGCATTTTATATGCATTTTTCAAAACATTAACCCAAATTTGGCATTTTAGGTTGATTTCTTTGGAAATCGAAATATTCCAATTACTTCGTTTATCTCTCTCTCTCTCTCTCTCTCTATATATATATATATATATATATATATATATATATATAATCGAAATCTTATCATCAGGGTAACTCCCGCAATAATACTCCAAATCGAACCAAATTTGCACAGCGAATTTATCTTATAAATATCTTGGATAAGTTCGTTAATCAAGTTGCTCTACAATTTTGTTTTCAAGTGGCGATGTATGCATAGACCATATAAGGGTCTCAACCAAGTTTATAAATGAATTTTATCTGCCATGATATTTCCAATCGCTTTTTCTCACCAAAAAATCCGTAACTCCAAACTTTCATCAAAATCGCTATGTCTAATTCGGTGTAAACCATATTTCTGCCATATGTTGCAATTGGCCTTTAAAGGTTTAACAGCGAACGCGAAAGTTTCTGAAAATGAAAATATTTCCAATCATTTGTGTACCCCTAAACTTTCATCCAAAATCTCTACATCGATTTCCGAGTAAACCCAATTTCGGCCATATGTTGAAATTGGCCGATAAAGGGTTAACTGAGAACACAATTTTTTCTGAAGATGAGGGTAAATCCAATCGTTTTAGCACCTCCCCGAAAACACTTAATCCCGAACTTTCAACAAAATCGCTATATCCATTTCCGAGTAAACCCGATTTCTGCTGTGTTTTGCAATTGACCGATAAAGGGTTAACTGCGAACGCGAATGTATCTGAAGATGAGATCCAATCGTTTTTTCTCATCAAAAATCCCTAACTCCAAACTTTCATCAAAATCGCCTTCTCTATTTCCGTGTAAACCCAATTTCTGCCATATGTTGCAATTGGCTTTTAAAGGTTTAACTGTGAACACAAATTTTTCTGACAATGAAGACAATTCCAATCGTTTAAACATCCCCAAAAGCACTTAATTCCAAACTTTCACCAAAATCTCTATAACCAATTCCGAGTAAACCAAATTTCTGCCACTTGCTGCCATTGGCCAATAAAGGGTTAACAGCGAACGCAATTTTTTCTGAAGATGAGGGTTAACCAAGCATCCCGAAAAACACTTAACTACAAACTTTTTTGAAAATCGCTATATCCATTTCCGAGTAAACCCAATTTCTGCTATATGATACAATTGGCCGATAAAGGGTTAACAGCGAACACGAATTTTTCTGCCTTGGGAAATTTTCAAAGTCGCATGTTTATAGTTAATTATGTTCATCCCGGCATCAAAATTGATATTTAAGAGCTGTTCTTACATCTTTACGATAAAAATATTTCTTTTCATGAACGTTTAAGTGAAATTTTCCCCTATTCTCCCATGTTAAGAAAATCGTAAATTTCGAATAACTTCTGAAGTTTTTTAATTAGAATGTTGCAAATAAATAGGGTTCTTTCCAGTGTCATAAATAATATTTTAAAACTGGTCTGACCTCTCTGCGATCATTTGTTCGTGAGATATCGTGAAATGCATTCCACCTAAGTATAGTACCATAACGTAGTCGATCGGCTTTAACCCTGCACAACTATAACTTTTTTTTTTTTTTTTTTTTTTTAGAGGAAAGGGGCTTATTTAATTTCCTTTACATATTTAATTTTCATAGTAAAAATAATTTTATAATTTACATTTAACAAAATTTCATAAAAATCAGGAAAAAATCCGCATTTTTAAGGAAATAAAATTAAACATAATTTATACGTTCTCATTAATATATTAAAACCAATGTAACATTTAAAATGAGATAATGAATACAAAAATTTTTAACTTAAAAAATAAATTTTAATTAAAAACATTAAAATACACGACAGACGTTTCGGCTAGAACACTAGCCCTCCTTAGTGTCAAACATACAAGCACAACATTTACAAAAAAATTCATAACAGGATTATATATTCAGGAGGAATAGCTTTAGTCTCGTTTAAGGCAGAATGTTGCATTTTAGTAAAAGTGCCCTCTAGAAAAATACGGGATTCATATAAATTTACATTAGAGGCAAGAATTTTAAAGTTGTCAAAATCAGGAATACGATCACTATTGAGGGAATGGATTACGAGTTTCGATCTTAAATCACCTGTTTTATATGAGCGTTTATGTTCCTTTAATCTAATTTCACCTGTTCTGCCAGTTTCACCGATATATGTAGAATCACAATTTTTACAGAGGATACAATAGATTACACCAAGACGTTTAAGGGGGGGACAGCATCTTGTTTATACCTGAGATATTCCATTACCATGGTTTGAAAAATCTTGACCTCCATTATTCAAATATTAAGCCTAGATATTATATACAGTATAAATTGCAAAGTTGCGTAATATATATATATATATAAAGGGGGGTAAGGAATTTTATAAAACCAATTAAAAAATTCGTTGAATTCAACTTCAAGAATTGCAAAACTTATTTTGCTCACTGCAAATTGTGTAATTCATGAGACAATCATCTATATATGTTATTAAAATTTCCGCCATCGCCAATAAAACAAAAGAAATCAAATTATTCAGAAATACTTTCAGCCATAGTGTCATTTGGAGTTTCTACATTTAATTTCTTTTACACTCAAAATTCCCATAAGAGATATGTAGAAACAGAAAAGTAATGAAATTTCCTCAAATTTAACTCACCTTTCTAGTGAAAGTATGGAACTCTTACTGCAACTGCATGTATTTTACAAGGGGAAAAAAGAAACACCTCAGTTTATAATGTAGTGCTAAATTAGATAAATTTAAAAATTATATATGGTGCCTAATATTATTACTTACAAACTTTGAATAAACACGTTGCCGCTTTGACTGCAGCACTCGTGCTTACTTTGTTCGCCTGTTCAAGGGTCGTGTGTTTTTTCGACCCGAAACAATTGTTGCGAGTTCATTGCATTTTATGGTGTTTATTCAAAGTTTGTAAGTAATAATTTTTACAACGCCAGTTTTGTGATGCTTCTTTATTAAAAATGGTGCCTAATACTATATGCAGAGCTGCCAACGTAATCCAGAGGATTGTTAGTACCACCCAGAGCTGCCAACCAAATCCAGCAAATTGTTACTACCGCCCCTTTTCCTACACCACTTAATTTTTAGAGTAATTCTCTTCAAATATGTTTTCAATGAATGAAGAAAACAAATAGTCTAAAAATTAAGTGGTGTAGAAAAAGGGGCGGTACTAACAATTTGCCGGATTAGGTTGGCAGCTCTGACCACCCCTTTTTCCACACCACTTAATTTTTAGAGAAATTCTCTCCAAATGTATTTACAATGAATTAAGAAGAAAAATACTCTAAAAAAAAGACTGGTGTGGAAAAGGGGGCAGTATTAACAATCCTCCGGATTATGTTGGCAGCTCTGTATATGTGCTCAATGCTTTTTTTTTTTTTTTTTTTTTCTCTGAAGCATACAATCTTTCGATCATACCAGTCATATTTAGGGAAATTGTCCTTATGTGATTTCAAGAAAAATAGAAAAACATTATCATTTTATTATAAAAATTCAGAGAGATACATTACGTTTAAACAGACATTTAAGTTTAAAAATGTGTCACTTTTCTGTGCTTAAATTTTCCGGATTTGGATGAGATTTAAAGTACCTTGAAAATCAGGACTTAATTCCTAACATAAAAAGTATGAGAATTCTAATGCTCTTCAGAACTTATATCTGTATATGTCTCTCCTTTAACGAGTCTATCCGTGAATTAAAAAAAAAAATACTTTAGTTTTCAAACTGTATAAATCAAATCTTACAAAAATCAGCAAGTCATAGAATGATGCTCACTGAATGTTAACTGATGCCTATTGTAGAGTTCCTGCATAAAGTAAATCAAAAAGGTGGATAATACATGTTTCAGGTGATGACAGACTTACCACTAATTCTGTTTAGAATATTTGAAGATTAATTAATACACACATAAGCATATGCACTATGATGTAAATTTATTTTCTTTCTCTCTCCTCCTCCTTTTTGTGTGTGTGTGTATTCCTCTGTGTTTATTTGTGCTACTGTTTATTCTGAAATTTATTTTTAAATTTTTAAAGGCGAAAAAAAGAGAAATTTAGGAGTATGTTTTAATAATCGAAATTGTTATCTTGAATTTAAAAAAAGTTTACGTTTAATATTTCTATCATTAGTACTAATAACCCTTTTTTTTTTTTTCTTTCAGAAGATAAAATTTATTGAAGTGGAAGTGAGGTCACCTAAGCAGCCAGAGTAAAAACAGTCAGCCTCTTTTTATGTATGAGGTCTTTAACGAAAGGGCATTTCCATCTCCAGGTTCTTCTGGGGTGGGACTACGCGAAAACAAGTGCCCTAAACCAAGGCTAAGGAGTCTCACCCTCAGACAGTCTGTGATAAGGAGGCAGCACTTTTGAGGCCCCCTTGTGCTTGACACAGGGACATCCCCATTTGTGATGGGCGTCTAGTCAGGTGGCATCTTGAATAGATCTGAACTAATGAAATGTCTCTGAATTCCCTCCCAAATCTTTCTTATCACCCTTGCCTCAAAAACCCAAATTCCTGGGGATAGAAATGTATCGTCAATTTGTAAAGCAACTGGTGGTTTTTACTCAGTATCTTAGGGTTGTTAGAGGCCTCAATGAAACAATGATATCTTTGGCCTGAAAATAATGAATATAGCATACATTTTTACTAAGTAAATTATTTTCTATTAAACATCTGATAGAACAGAACAATCACAGTAAACTTTGCATCACTCACTTTGAAAATTCTGAAACACTTAAAATTTTATAATGCTCCAATAAGTTTTTCTTTATTTTGACCTTTTTTCAGTCCATTTTCGTAGAAGAAAACTTTAAAATACTATATTTTATTATTCTGTGTTTCTCACAATGATAAAAGTCATTCACATTATGATACTATTTTTTCATCAGGATATAAGAGCATTTTTCAATTTATCAGGAAGTTACTGAAACTCTTATTCCAGTACATCTTTGAAAACGACTCTGTTATCATATTTTTATACATAGAAAAGAGGTAGAGAGTCGATTAAAGGGTTCAATAAAACAAATGCTTTTTCAGCATTTTTCACTGTATGTAAAATATCCATTATACTAACTGACATCAATTTAGAAATCTAAGTTCAATACGGAACTATATATTTCTATTTGTTAGATGCTCTTCTACTTATGTTCTATTTCTCTTTCTTTTTTTAATCGTTTATAGTAAGTGAAAAAAGAATTATTATTTCTCCATTAATACAATTCTGACCATTTTTCTAGTAGTTTAGGCTAATATTTAAATGTCATATTTTTTCACAACAGAAAGAATTAGATAAGTAAAAATATTTTTGCTCAAAAAAAATGTGAATTCAATAGCAATTTCAGATTTTTCTTATAACCAGATTTGATTCTTTTCAATCTCTCGCACTTTTTATACTGCAATTCTTCTAGTATCAGGCCAGTTATTATCTTTGTTTCATTAATAACTTGGTCAGAGGCCAAAACGTCCGGGGCCAAAGTTTCCGGAAACGGTTCGACAGCAACATTTTTTTGTCTGTGTTCTCAGTTATCAGTGTGAATGTTAATTTTTTAATCAATTGACCATTTAGTTTTCATAGTAGTATATGCAACGAGATTCAGGAGAGAAATTATTCATATGTTAACTAGAGGTGCAGTTTGTTGACTTTACTGAATTCTAGCAGGAGGGAGAATGTCTCTTGTTAGGGATGAAAGTTATGGTTTCTTGAAAGATGATATTTTTAATAACAATTGTTTGTATGTCACATTGTTTTATTACTTGCATATCTTTGTATGTGTTGGTAACGTAATGTGGAATTGTTATATATGTTTTCTGTGGATTCTAGATTAATGAGACTCATGAAGAATTTTATATACTAAAGTATTCAAACTATGATAGCACCAATGCTACCTTTTTCCGGTGATACAGTTGCAAAGATTTCAGTTTACTAAAGTAATCTAGTAGCTCCAAAGAGCTTTCTGACTTGAAACTCAGGCTATAAAGAAAATAAAAAAAGCAAAGTACTTTGTGAATAACATAACTGTGTTATCTTTTTTATTGGTAGTTTTCACTCAAAGAAAATTTAGAATTTGTATTAGTAGACAGTTGCATGTTTTGTAATAAGTATTTTAGTACGCTCTGTTTAAAAAGAAAAAAAAAATGATATTAAATAACTTAGGGCAGAAAGAATTTAAATTCTATATTTCAAGCTACTGAATTCACATAGGAATATATTTATCCTTTATTAATGTTACTTACTTGATAATCCATTGTTAAACATATTTTCATCATTGTAAGAATACAAGTATTGCACATTTTTAATGTTGATGTATCTTCTGATCTTGAAATACATAACTTTTTTCTGAAAGGTTACCACCTTTTGAATGCCTTGTTATTACAGCTGTGAGTTATGGAATATTTCCCTCAAAATATCTCTGCTTTAGTACGTTAGCTTTGGTTTCCATTTCAAAGAAAACATTGCTATTTGAATAAGTGTTTTATATTATAAATATCTAATATGAGCTTTTCAAAATATTATAACTGTAAAGAAACAATTTTTTGTATTTGAACAAGATCATTTCATTGATCAAATGTTAAGGTATATTGTGCTGTATGTTAATGTTAATAAGAGTTAATAACTTTTGTTAAGATGTTTGCATACACATTTATTTACTTTTGAAAAAAAAAAAAAAAAATGCTTTTTTGTTCTTGTATTTTCAATTTAACTATGTTAGTGATTTTGATATTTCCATTTGTTCTTTATTATATGCGTGATTCTCATTGTATTGTTAAATGCATGCGAAATGTTTACAGTCAAAATTATATGCATGTTATATAAATGATATTAGTGAAATGTAGGAGATTTTCAAAAACTGTGTTATTCTTATTAACTTGTAAGTGTATATTGTACATTTTTTGACTTTTGGGTAAAATTTTCTTACTTGAGTTTAATTTTATTCAGAATGATTCATTTGCAATACTGAATTTGTATTTAAAATATATTATGTATAGATATTATTTTGGAAGTTTTTTAAATATAACAACTTTTATGAAAAATTATTCACCATTATCAGCAAATTTCTCATCAAATTTAATATATATATATATATATACTTAAAAATATGTCTTATTTTACTTTTGAAAAAAATTCACACTGTTTACAGTGCTCAAATTTATTGGATGTTATCTCTTTGTAATATTTCACCTGTAAAAATACAGTGTAACTATTTTTGTGAATATATGCAGTTTCCATCTTAAAAAAGAAAAAGAAAAAAAGTGTGTATATTATAAGAACAAACATTATCAGTGCTGTTAAAAATGAGATGTAATAAGCACTTATAACTGAATAAGCAAATTGCAGGGTTATGTTTCTTTACCAACACAGGGGATTATTTGACTGGAAAATGAGAAAATTGTTTAGCACATTTATAGAATATCATTCTTCATAGAGCAAATAAATCATTTACCAACAGATTTCATTGTTTTAACATTGGGCTTAAATAAGTCCTAAATTTGAAATATTTATACAGCCTGTGATGAATAAAAGTTCCTTTTAAGCATGTTATTGAACACCTATATTCAGTGTGTTAATGCAGTACATTTTTGTGAAGGAACCTACATTGATGAAATCAGGTACTCCCCTTTCCTATCAAGAAGTGTGATTATTCATTTGTTTTTATATTTAGCATTTTTTTTTTTTTTTGGTTTCCTATGTAAAATAAAAATAATGAAACTATATGTCAAACACATGAATTATTAAATTTTTCTTTTTAAGTTTGTATTATTTTTTGAAGCTGTGTATAAAATATGTTTGCTTATATGTAATTGTTGTGTTTCATATCATGTGCCATGAGTATATTCAGCACGTAATCCTAGATGTCCTAATATATGTATATGACATCGAGAACAGCCAATGTAAATTTGGCTCTTGCATGAGTACTCGATGGCTATGATGCTATGAGACACTTAGAAAAATATACAAATGTGAGTTTTTTATGAAAAAAAAAAGTTGTGGACATAATGTTACCTTCCAATGTAAGATCTAAAATTGTGGGTTTAGTGTACTTGATCGTAAATTTAGATTAAAAGCATGTCTAAGTAGCAAGTAGAATTACGAGTGTACAGCACTTGAAAAGTACACAGTTTATACTATTAACATGCATATATTTGCATATATACGATTGTATCTTGTATATGCATATATATGATAATATGTTCATATATTATATATTTTAAAAATGTGCCAGTCATATGAGTTACACAGTGTGATAAGGGCATTTGTCCTAAGAGTGTAAAGATGTAGACTGTTATAAAATTCTCAGCCTACTTAGCAAAATAAAAGAAATAAAGAGTCAGAGATAACTTGTGCCTCACAGATGAGCTGAATTCAAGCAAAATTTATAAAAATGGTTTTTCTTATTCTATATAGCTATATCTAAAATATTTATTATTTAAAAAGAAAAGTCACATTTTATATATAATTCACAAAAGTAAAATTAAGAGTTGCTATCCAGTTGCATTTTTAAAGAGTATTGCTTTTTAAAAGAACATTGTCTATTTGAAATTAGTGGCTTATTTTTACTTTTTCTGATTTTTAATTCATGAAGGCTACAATTTTGATGCTTTGAATGCTACAATTTAACTATAGTAATAATAGTGCCAACTTATTCTTTTAAAAAACATCATTTAATCAACATTTCTTATTGCTTCCCAGGAACTTTTTGGGGCAACTATAAAATTACTTTTATTCATGAAAAATACATTTGAAGTTGTTTATTATTTTTATTAGTTACATTCTGTTACATTCCTTCGAAAAAAAAAAAAAGTCACTCTATTGCAAAACAAATAAAATATATTTTTTCAGAATTATTAGTTTTAATATATTTCACTTCCTTTAAGCTCCACTAAGCTTTTGAGCATAATCCTTAAGCTGATAGTTATTAAAAAATACATTAGAGATAATCTAGTAAATTAATTATTGGACCATATGCTTTGCTTCTAATAAAAGAAAAATACTATCTTTACCATGCATAAAAAAAAAAGTCATTTTTTACAGACTATGAACAAAGCAATCTTTCAATAGTTTATATGCTTTAACCTGCTTAAATTTTATCAATGCTTTATCTATTACTCTGTAATCTCGCAATTAGTTAAATCACCATTAATGGAGAAAATAAAGCAAGAGCAGTAGTTTTTAATTAGTATTATTTTACATGTAAATCTATATATTTTATATTTGTTAATCTTCAGTTTAGCTGTCACTAAACTCATGAATTGCTTTTTTTTAATTACTGTTAAAGATTTCAATTTATTATCAGTATAAAAAGTAGTTATATATTTTTCTTAAAATAATTTGTTTCTTAAACATAATAATGGTACTTTGAATTCCATGTGTTTACTAAACTAAGCATTCTAATGTTGAATTCCAATTATAGAAGTTTGAAATCTGAAATTGCAAATTTCCCAAGATATAATATTATAAAGCAATTTTTTAAGAAAATATTTACTGATATCTATTAGACTATTGAATATGTTTCTTTTTTAAATCTTGCTTTATTATCACCACTAAAATTATCATCCAATCTTAGCATTAAATTAACTGCAATGTTTACATGGATATCCCAAATTGTTGAATAATCTTTTTTTTTTTTTTTTTTTTAAGAGGAGAAAATCAACTATATTTAGAGAATTTTAAATCATATATAAATTATTAAAAAATTTCCAAATGGAAATATTTGCTTTTTTTACATATTTATTTGGAAGTTTCTATTATTTAATTGATCAAGATGTATCAGTTATCTTAAGATTGTTAAATGGTAGCAAGTTTTGTATTAATATTCTGTTAGTTATGTAGTATTTTATTTAATTAAAAAAAAAAAAAAAAAAAAATTGCACAATTTAAAAAACCCGATGACTGAATAATTATTATAGTCACACAAAACATCTTATTTTCATACGTGTTTTCTGTCAACTATTTAAAATAATTTTCCCATAAAATAACATCTATTCTGCATGGAATTAATTTCCTCTTTTTTTTTCAAACAAATGTTAACTTTTATATTGTTTTGAAAATAATTGTATAACTAATAAACACGTTAACAACTAACAATTAAGGAATTTCAATTTATTCCAGAATCCCCAGATATTTAAAAATAAATAAATAAATTACAATTAATTTGAAAGGATGAAATACTAAAATTATATGAGAGCTTAACTAAATATATATATTAAATAATTAAAAACAAAAATAAAATTCTACAATAAATCAATTGGCTGAAGTTTTATTAGTTTTATCTCCACTGGGAAAAAAAAATATTTTTCAGAATCTAAGTTTCATTTTAATGTTAACAAATAACTACCGTAATTTCTGGTAGATAACCCGCAGGTAAGATGTGTCCTTTCTTCACCAGAAATTTTATTTAATTGAGAAATCTATACTTTTTCGAAGGAAGAGCTCATACAAATATAAATTTATTTATCAATTGAAATGTCTGGTGCAAAACTGGATTATATAACCTGTGGGGTATCTACCAGAAATTACAGTACTTTATTTATTTATTTTGCTTTGGGTGAGACTAATTTAAACAGATCTATAATTTAATTCCACTCAAGAGCACAAAAATAGAAGAAACGTGCAAAGCCACTAATAAATGTCAAAAACTTTAAATACTTAAAAAAAAAAAAAATATTATGAAATGTCCTTGAGTTTTTTTACACTTAAAAATTAACAGTCAATAAATGTTTTGTATATAAAAGTGTAAAATACTGATATTAGGATTATATATGTTGAATTTAAATAAATTTAATTCAAATTTCTAAGTTTATTTTTATTCACTATTCTGTAGCCTGTATCTACATTCATGCTGTTTTGGAGACTTGATCTATAAACCCCATGTAAATTTTTGCAGTGCTAAGATATTAATAAGTATCTTTTAAAAAAGCTAAGTTTTCAGTTTTAAGCTGTCAGCTTCTCCTGGTAATTTAAAGTAATTTTTACATTACACAATGCTTATTTTTTTTTTTCTTTTTAGTTATATGTTTCTTCAATAATTCATTAAAAGCTGTTTTTACAAGAGAATTCAGACAGCAAATTTCATCATTTTGTCCAGCTAGTACGCTTTGAATTCATTACTGACTTTGACAAGTAACAACTGCAATATGTAAAAATATATGCAAGCTGAAGAAAAGTAACTGGCTACATTTTCCTCCCTTGTGACTGTGTTTGGAAGCGTAGCTTGTAACTGCTAATGCTGTATCACCAAGTTTTCATTGCTGTATACTCCTGCATTGCTGTATTACCAAACTTTCAGTGTATCAATAAATAAAATTACCTTTCTACTTTGTTATGCTTATTTTTGTTAGTTTTTTTTTTTTTTTTTTACTTTTAGAACTATTAATTTTAATTTGTTAGAGAAGTTTTATATTCTTTTTCAGCCAAATTATAAAATTTTTGGACATATCTGAGAAAATTGCACTGATAAAAAGGACAGAATTAATTATATTCTTTTTACATAATATATATATTTAAGGGAGAGTCAAACACAGTAGTCTGTTTTCAAGCTGTTATTTTTATTTTATTTTTAACAAAAAGGGAAAAAAGCAAGTACTTGAAAAAAATAATGAAAAATCTTTGAACATGACTTATTAAATCAAATTAGATAGCTTATAATAAGGTCAGCGACTGGTTTCGCCTTAGAGCCCTCGCCTTATCTATGCTGTCTGGTCAATCGATGATTTATGGCATTAACTCTTGCTTTTTGTTTTCTTTCTTTATATGAGATGGATCGCCAACCTGTGTAAATGTTTCCTTGAAGATCCATATGGTTACAGCTCTCCTCATTTAATTCATGCTGTCCAATCGTTTATGATTTGCACAGATTGTGCAATTCGTTAACAAAGGAGGAGAGCTGTAATTATACAGAACTGCAGGGAAGCATCCCCGAAGCAGTGGTGGATCCAGAACTTAACTTTTGGGGGGGGGGGGGGCTAAGACTTTTCAAAACGTTATTCTAGACCAATAAAAAATTTACAGTTGCAATATTCAATTGTAAATGTCAGTGTTTTGGGGGGGGGAGGGCTTCAGCCCCCTAGCCCCTCCCCCCCCCCTTAAATCCGCCACTGCCCCGAAGGCTAGTGATCCATCTTATATAAAGAAAACAAGGAGCAAGAGTTAATGCTACAAATCATTGACTAACCAGACTAGCCTGGGGCCCTGAGGAAAAATTAGTTGTTGACCTTATTTAAATATATTTAATTTGATTTAATGTCAAACATAGGTATTTAAATGAAATAAGTAATGTCTTGTCCTAATTTTTTGTCAACTATATTATCATTACATTTTGAAAGAAAATAATAAGTTATATGCATCACAAAGAGGACTACTGTACCTCATTTCCTGAATACAGTGGTTCATATCCCTATTGACTTTTTTCTGATTATTAAACTAATATAAATTGAACTTCCTCCTAAAATAGTATTTTCTAATGCTATTCTAATCTAAATAACATAATGCAAGCATTTTCATTAAAAATGTAAGATCAAATCAAACAAAGAAGATATTTATACGAAAATAAACAACTGTAAATCAGAAAATGTTAAAATTTGTAGATGAAATATTTAAAGACATACCTGTACAAGTTACTCTAGAATTTCTTGGACATATTTAGACTCAATAGAACCATGGATATATATATATATATTTTTTTTTTTTTTTTTTTTTTTTTTTAAGATTTTAGGCTTTATAAATAAACATCAATTATAATTTAATTATTTATACATTTATTGCTATCATATACTACTTTATTATTTTTATAATTATTATTACAATATTCAGATAGTTATGAAATTCACATATTAATACTTTTAAAATATATGTTATTTTGAGAAATTTTATGATAAAATTCAGAAATTTATTGTGTTTATTAATTATTTGCAGATATTAAAATTTTATATTATATTTGTTGGATCAAAAATTAAATCTAACTAAAATTATTGAATCTCGACTTTTAAGCCATTTTAATGCTATACAATATAGAACATGTGATATATAGAAGCAAAACAAATAACACTATTAAAACTATATATAGATAATATGTAAATAATTTTTAAGAATATCAAAACAACAATATCTTATCAGTTTAGAATAATTATTCAATACTATTAGTGGTTGAGTCGATAAAATAAAAAATACTTCAAGATGCAAAAATTACTTTGAGTAGTTCAAAGCATAAAATTTGCATATTATGGCTATTGTAGCTTTTCTTTGTGTACTTTCCAATTTTATACAACCAGTACCATAAAAGTTCTCTGTGAGTCTTCATAAGAACTAAGGCAACTATATGATAAGAGCTAACTCATTATCTGCCATTCATTTTTCATCCTATCTGAGAAAGTGTTGGCGGTAGCAAAGCCAGGCTACCTCATTGGTACTGCTATCACCATTTAGTAGTTTTCTTCTTTAGAATTATTCCTGTATAGATCACATAAACAAGAACTCAACTCCTACTTGTTTATCATAGCTCTATTCTTCTCTGTTGTTATACTGTTTAAAAATGCAACAATGATTTAATTAAAAATATAATTGAGAGAATAAATTATGTTCTGTTATGAGCATTTTTCATTCTAATGCATGCATTTTTTTTTTTTTTTTGCCCCTCAATTTCCTACTTTAAAATGTGCAATAGGCTTCTTTTCTTACCAAAAATATATAAATTTTATCTTAAAGTTTCAAAAATATTTTTAGAAAAAATGCTTTACCTTAAGTTACTTTCACAAATGAATAATGCATTAAAAATTTTAAATTTATTATTATTACTATTTGTTTGTTTGTTTTTTATCATGTATATATATTATATAATTAAATAACTAAAAATAAAATAAATTCCAATTTTCGATGAATTTATACATTTTCAGGCCTTCTAAACACAAATCAATCATTTTTAGAAAATGTCTGTCTGTATATGTGTTAACAAAATATTGTGGACGCTCTACCTACCAAACCAATGGGCAAAACTTTATATTTAGTAATACCTTTAATTAACATTGGTGCTGATTAGCTTTTAAGGTATGCCCAACAGATAGCACTTCTATCTTGTGATTTCCTCCATTTAAAGGAAGGCTATATCTCAACTTCTATAGCATAAAAATACACCAAAACTTGGTATGTGATATGTATATTATGTTAAACTCTGCTGATTCAAGTACATATCAGCTGACAGATGGCACTGCAATGCTGAAATTTAATTCCATTTACAGGAATACTATATCCCAGGTTCTATGTTATAAAAAGACACCAAACTTTGTATTGGAGATATAAGTTATAAAAATTATGTTGATTGAAATTGCATATATATTGACCAAAAAGGTGGCACTGTTATTACTTTTCTTATAAACAATTTACATATGAAACTTGCTACAAATTTAAAAACAAATACTCAAATATAGCTATTTGGAAAACTGCAGAAAGTAATAGTAGCACCGGTTGTCAGACAATATACAGCCAAATTGATTCAACATAATTTTTCATAACATATAACATACATAGTGAGTCTATTGCATATATATATAACATTGAAGCTGAGCTATAGTCTTTCCTTGAATAAAAATCTTGGATAAAAATAAGTTGCAGCACAGCAATGCCACCTTTGGCCCGCCCAATATACAAACAAATTAAATTAGCATTGTTTTACATATTAATTTTGATACATTTATATCTCATAGAAGCTGAGATATTGCCTTTTCCTAAACTAAATTAAATTGCAGCACAGCAATGCCACCTGTCAGGTGATATGCTTCCAGATTTAAGCAGCATAGTTTTACATTAATATATATTTCATACATCAAGTTTGGTGCATTTGCACATTACAGGAGTTGAGATATAACTTTCATAAATAGGGAAATCGGAGCAAGGCAGCACCACCTATCGGGTGATGTATTCTAAAATCTTACAGTACCAATTTAAGTCAAGGCTAACCAAAGATCAATCTTGCTTAAACTCCATCCATTGGTTCATGAGATACAAAATTTTGCTAACATATCATATACACACACACAGATAGCCATTTTCTAAAAATGGGCAAATCGTGTTTGGGATATCTCAAAACATGTAAATTTATCAAAAACCAGAAATCGAAAATTTTCAAATTCAATACATTATTTTACGTAACAGCCCCACACACCAGTTAACATAAACACTTTAATCAATATATCTTATCACAAATACATTTTATACATACAATTCAGTGTAATTTTCATAAATAGATGATGAGATCTAGCATTTGTGAAACTGCATAAAGTAATATCGGTGCCACCTTTTTGACCTATATACACTAAAGTCCAATAAGAATATTTTTTTCATAATATATATACATCTGAGTACCGTAAATGAAAAATATTGCAGAGCAGAGTAGCAGTACCACATCCTGTCCGAGACGCATCCAGAGTGAATCAGCATAGTTTCACCTATTATCTGTTTCACACCCCACATTTGCAAAATTATCAGGATTGTTGATTTTTTTTTCTTCCGAAAAAGAAATTTTTTTTTAAATTTAAATCAAGATTTATTTGATTTTAATGACTTTTTTTTTTTTCATACAACGTTTATTTTAATGTATGCATACATAATATTCACACTATCAATCATTTTGCTTAAACTATTTCCCCATAGAAAAAATCCATGTAGGCAATCATTACGAATATTTTATTCAACAATATCTTCATAGCTAAAATAGACTTAATTTCATGCCAAACACAATTCCGATATAAGCTACTCAGTTTGAAATTTTGGACTTTAGGGGGCTAAGATGTTATTCGAAATCAATAAATAATTTACAACAATAATTTTAGTATACATTCTACAGACACGTTAGACTGTGTTATTAAAATATTGCAATACTTTTAATTATTATATGCACTGCTCGTTAATGGATGCCAGTCCTAAACAGAGACTAATATTCCAAAAAGGGGTAATGGCTGAGGCTATTCTAGCATTGAAAGACTGAAGCTAAAAAGAGGTAAAGGTCCATTCTTTCCTTCAACCCTATATTATAAAATCACAGCAGATCTAACACATTGATCTGACTCTGATAGAAAAATAAATAGCACAAATATTAAATGCATATTTTTTGTGCAGCCCAGTATATGAACTAAAGTTTTAGACACACTATTAATATACAAATTTATCTTTTACCTAAACAAAAATAGATGTGCACATTTGGCAAATATCTACTATAAACAATAGAGTACCAAATTGGTAAAGTAAAAATGTCCCTGAGAGCTGATGTTGAAAAGTAGTAAGATAAAAACTTTGTAAAAACACCATAAATTGAAAAAAAAAAAAAAAAAAAAAAACTGGCAACAATTGCTAGCAGGATTGTTCATTTCTTTTATTAAAAAATAATATATATATATATTATTTAAATTAAGATTTTTTTTATTGTTGTTATTATTATTTCAGATATCCCTACATACATTATAAAACAACATTTGTATTTTATCATGTGTCTGTGTGAGTGTGTGTATGAATATATATATATATATATATATATATATATGTGTGTGTGTGTGTGTGTGTGTGTGTATACAGTAAAGAGTCAAAAATCCACACAACTCATGACCAGAAGTTGCACAGATTTTACGATTGGGCAGATTTTGAAGTCCATAAAAAATTATTTTCACTTTGAATAATAAAAGCAGAATATTATTCAAATTGAACACTTACTAGTGAATAATAACACAATTTTACTAGAATATTAAATTATTAGGTACATAAGAATAACACTGAACATTTAATACATTTAACAAAAGCAATAAATAAAAACAAAAAATTATTTATCAAAATTAGATAAAATCTGTTCATATGTAGTTTGTTTTAAACTACACTCGAGCATACATACATACATCATTGATATATATATATATATTGTCTGTTGCAAATAGTTATCAATTCTGGTTTTGCAACACAAATTTATTGTTCTAAGAATTTAAGTGAGTTCTTCCTTATAATTAAGCTTTCATCAGATAGCATTTTTAAAAATTAGTCATTGTATTCCTCATCGATATAATAATCACCATAGTTTTCTTTTGATGAATTTAATGTATTGTCACTAATTTCATTATAAATAACTTGGTTCTATCAATCTTTCATATTATTATTTATTTATTTATTTTTTATAATAAAATGCAAGTATAGGGTCTGCATTCAAGATCTTTTTCAAAAATTCTAATTTGCACTTTTGTAACTTATTAATAATGAATTTCATTGTTGATATCTGATCAGCTGTGTAGATTTAGGACTTCAGCAGATTTCTTGTTCTCTATTGTATATATATATATGGATATATGCACAATATACACAACGGCAATCCCTTTGCTTAAATGATAAAAATATAAATACAATTCCCGTAGAAAAAAAAAACATGTAGGCAATGATTACCAATATTTTCTATTCAATATAGTATCTTTATAATAAGAAATAACTTCATAGGGAACACAAATCTGGTAGAATGAGCCTCTTAACTTGAGACAATGACTTTTGTAGCTACAATAATGTATTGAAATACAAAACGTAAAATCTTAACAATAGTGAAATGCACAAAATTTTGGAAAAGGATAATTTAATAAGAAAAATGGCATAATTAAAACAATATATTAAGAGAAATAAAATTATATAGTTTCAAACAAATAAAACAAAAAGAATGGAAATTAAAAGAGAGGGAAGGGAGGAATAAAATTACATCCTAAAAGTTTATTACTAAGGACTTAACAAATATGATTTTTTTCTTTTTTTTTTTTTACTTTACTCATTTAACAAGATTCATAATTTCGTTACCATTTTAATACTTTCGCTTATAATTCTTTTACTTACAGTCGGCTGCAAAATTATTCGAGCACTAGCCAATAATTCCTATATTCAAAAAGTACACTTAAGACTGTTTTGCTAAGTAAATCCTTGTCGAATCATGTTCTTAGACTGATTAAGAACATAACTCGACAAGGATTTATTTAACAAAGCTGTATTAAGTGTACTTTTTTTGGCAAGGATTATTGCTAGTGCTCGAATAATTTTGCAGCCGACTGTATATATATATATATGTAGCTAAAGGGTTATTATTTATTTTTCCACTTTTTGGAGCCTTTTAGACTTTTTAAATATTATGATGTAAAAGATTCCATTATTTTTAAAATATCATGTGATGCAATGCTAAATGGTAAAACTGGTATGAGAGCTAAATAAGCAAAGAAATAATATGCTCCTTTCGAAATATTGCATGCAAAGGCCAACTACCACATTATACATTAGTGAATTACACATTTACTAAATATTTACAATTCATACACTAGTCAATAAGCTGTGCTTGTATAAACAATTAAAATATATAATAAAATGCATAAATAATTATAAAAGCAAATTATACATATAATTTATTTTTGTGTTTATTTAATGTTGTTTACTAGAGATGAATTTAAATCAAGATATGAAAAATATTAGTTCACTTTTTGAAATATTTTCTTACACATATTTTATAAATTGTATTTTTAAATTTACAAAAGAAATATTAAAAAAAATTCTTTTTAAAGCTAGATAAATAATTTCATTTCTTTAAAGACAATAATTTTAAAATTTAACAAAAGTGATTTATTTATTTATTTTTCCAGAAAGATGTATTTATATCAATACATACCTGATTTATATGCTTAGAATATAAGCTTAGATATAATCTTTCTGAAAATGATATTAAACTGAAACACAGAGTGCCAAGTGTTGGTTGATATGCACCCAAATTGAATCAGCAAAGTTTTACATAATATTTCTTATACTAAGTTTAATCTACTGTAGATGCTAAGTCTTCCCTAAAATTAAAGAAATCGCAGCACACCAGTGCCACTTATTGGGTGATATAGCCCAAAAGCTAATCAGAACCAATTTAAATCAAGATCCGCCAAATATCAAGTTCAGTTTAATACAGTTCACTAGTTTATAAAGTACAGAATTGGCACAGTTTTGCTAACACAAAAAGACAGACATTTTCTAAAAATGGTCAAATTGTGTTTAGGAAATCACAAAACGTGTAAATTCACTGAAAACGGAAATCCAAAATTTTCACAAAATCTATGCTTTTTGCTTATATATGCAGGAGATAGTAATAAATCCACTTTTTTCCAAAATAAATAATCAGTTTCAGTTAATTGAAATGCATCTAAAAAATATGTCTTCAAATTCGAGTAAATATAAATTACAAAAAGAAATTAAATCATAAATAAATCAAGAAAAAAAATTAAAAATTAAAACTACTTTAAATTAGAAAAACCTTTTTAACTTGCCTCGTTGTTGGCCGTAAGCTTTTCACCTGGACGTCCAGGCCTCCTCAGCGGCTTCATCTGTCGTGAAATTCGGACGGTGTTATTGTCTGTGGGCGGTTCTCTTTATGAGATGTCTCCACGCTTCATTTGGGGTCATTGCGTCGCTGTCATTGCACACATTAAGGTTGGTTGCAATTTCTAAAGATTCTCGGAACATCGCGTAATAGTAATTGTTATAATCGGCTAATTTTTTAGTTTCGTTAAATTTAATCTCTATATTTTCGCTGTTATATGTTTTAGCTAGTGCGGTATTTATTTTGTCAGTTTTAATATCATGTTTGTGTTCGTTAATGCGGGTTTTAATTTTCCTTTTTGTAACTCCGATATATGAACCTGCGCTTTTATTTTGATTAATATAAGGTATTTTGTATATTCCGGCTGTTTCTAGTGGTGAAATTGGATCTTTATCGTTGCGTATTAATTGATATATATTTCTATTTGGTTTAATCCGGATATTGATACTGTACTTATTAGCTGAACTTTTAATTTTATTAGCGGCTCCTCGGTCATATGGAATTGAAGATGTAAATTTAGAGGGGGGTTTTTGGAAATTAGGGATGCTATTTAGGTTTTTTAATCTGTTTTTAACTAGTTTGTTGATTATTTTATGGGGGTACCCCGCTTTATTAGTGAAATCTTTGATGGTATTTATTTCATGATTTAGGTCTTCAGTTTCTTCACAAATTAAGATGGCCCGGTTGATATATGATCGGATAGCGTTGATTTTATATCGGAAGGGTGTTTTACTTTTATAGTGTACAATTTCATTACTATTTGTAGGTTTTCGGTAAACAGTGGTTTTAATTTTGTTTTTTGTGCGGGTAATTTGGACATCGAGGAAATTAATTTGGTGGTCTTTTTCTTCTTCGTATGTGAATTGTATATTTGAGTCAATGCTATTAATGGAGTTTAGTATCTGTTGGATATTACAATTTTTGTCGATAACGGCAAAAACGTCATCGACGTACCTATACCAATAAAAAATTTTATCTTTATGTCGTTCTATTATTTCTGTTTCAATAGCTCTTAACTTAAAATCTGCAATGAATCCTGAGATGGGCGATCCCATTGGCATTCCTTTCATTTGTTGGTAGATTTTATTATTAAATTTAAAATAGTTTTCGTTAAGTAAAAGATTGGTGGTTGCGGTAAGAGTTTGAGCAATTTTGGGGTCCTGAAATTTATTTATGATAGTGTCGTTAACAATTTGGTTAACCTCGGCGATATTTATAGATGGATATAAGTTAATGACGTCAAAACTAACGAAATGGTAATGGTCCTCATTATGGATTTCCCTTAACTTTTTAACAAAATCTTCAGTGGATTCTAGGGTGTGTTCTGAGGGGGGAATGATTTCTCGATATATCTTGGCCATATATTTCTCTAGACAATATGTAGGTGCTTCGCTTTTATTAACAATAGATCGGAGTTTTGGGGGTGTTTTATGGTCTTTATATTTTCCGAAAATGCGGGGTGTATTGGGTGCGTGGTCTTTAGAAATTACAACCAACCTTAATGTGTGCAATGACAGCGACGCAATGACCCCAAATGAAGCGTGGAGACATCTCATAAAGAGAACCGCCCACAGACAATAACACCGTCCGAATTTCACGACAGATGAAGCCGCTGAGGAGGCCTGGACGTCCAGGCGAAAAGCTTACGGCCAACAACGAGGCAAGTTAAAAAGGTTTTTCTAATTTAAAGTAGTTATAGTGATGTCTCGTTTTAAGTTTTATAATTTCTAATATTAAAAATTAAACTTTCATAAATCAAATTCTTCCTAAATTTCCGTGCATGTTGGTAGTATAAAATTTCGATGATCTACTGCTCATTCCCTGAATATGAGTTTCTGTCATTCTAATATCTGTCGCCTCTTAGAATCAAAAGTAATCAGGAATAGAGTCCTGCACAGGTTGAATTTTACCCGACCCGAATCCAACAGATAATTTTACAGGGTGGCTAACATTAGAACTTTTTCAAATTCCCTGACTTTTCCATGACTTGCAGTGTTTATTTCTCACAAAAATTTACAAAATTAGCCAACAATTTTGCAATTTACAATAACAGTATTTAAAATATGGCCTATTTTCACAAAATTTAGTAGAATTTCCTGACTTTATATGAAATTTCCTGACTGTTTCATGACCTTCTTCAGACTCACTTAAATTCCCTGACCAGTGGCAACCCTGCTTTAAATCAACCCGAAACCCAACCTAAACCTGACAAAAAAAATTTCATTGACTCAAACCAACGATAAAGAATTTTTTTTTTTTTTACTCTCACCCAACTTCTTTTCACCTGAACCTACAGTCGGCTGCAAAATTATTCGAGCACTAGCCAATAATTCCTATATTAAAAAAGTGCACTTAAGACTGTTTTGTTAAATAAATCCTTGTCGAATCATGTTCTTAGACTAACTAAGAACATGACTTGATAAGGATTTATTTAACAAAGCAGTATTAAGTGTACTTTTTTTAGACAGGGATTATTGCTAGTGCTCGAATAATTTTGCAGCCGACTGTACCACGAAACCTAAATGAAAATTCCAAATTCATCTAAAAATCAGGCAAAATTTTGTTAATTATAAAATAAGGTAAATTTTCCTTGTAACACAGTTGGTAAATTAGTTTAAAAGGAATTAAAAATGTAATTACTAATTGTATTAAGTTAAAAAATTTAAAAATCTGAAAAATGGATTAATAATAATTTTTAACCGTGTATGTCAGCTGTGACTTTCATGCATACAAAAATGTGCTTTAAGTTAGGTGTTAGTAATTATAAAAAAGCACACTAGAAATGGCATTTAAAAGTAATAATTACAAAACTTTGAATAAACACCATAAAATGCAAAAACTCACAACAATTTTATGGGGTCGAAAAAAGACACTACCCTTCGTCAGGTGAACAAAGTAGGCACTAATGCTGCAAACATGAGTCTCAACTATGTGGGTTGCCTCTTTGTTTGCAGCACTCATGCCTACTTTGTTTGCCTAACAAAGGGTCATATCTTCTTTTGACCCGACACAATTGTTGTGAGTTCTTGCCTTTTATGGTGTTTATTCAAAGTTTTGTAATTATTAAGTGTTAGTAATTTATGGTTTAATGCTTATATTCTTTCTTTTTAAAAAAAAAAGTATCTTTGTTCATTGTTTTTGTTTGATGTGGATGTTTATTCTACTACAATAATTTGGATACCATGGGTATAAGTCATAGTTACCTAAACATTTGCTTTCACAAAATCACTTTAAAATCACATGATAAGCAAATCAGCTTCCTCCAATTGCAATCTTGGTGCATTTTTTATTTATTCTAGAGAAGACGATAAAGAATATTATCTGCCTTACAGAATCCATCTCATAAATGTTTTCATTTTATATTACATTTTATTATTATTATTATTATTATTATTATTTAATCACAACAAATGTTTCCTCTATATTTGCTGTATATACAGTATAAATGGAGGAAAATTCAAAATTTCGTTAATTTTCCTGAAATTCATTGAAAATAAAGGTATCTAAAATTTTCTTTTTTAATTGAGAATTAACATAAATTCTGAGAATTTAAAAACGAGGTTATACTGTATTTCTTTTATTTATATATTAATAATTCTCAATAAAGATTTTTATTACTTTTCTTCTAACTTTCATACAATTTCTACAAAAGATACGTAGTAAATATGTTGAAGAAAAAAAAAACTGATATGGATATTTTCTTTTCTTGCATATACGGATCCAGATATGAAAACAATTTTTTTTCCCTTGCAGATAGCTACAGATAACGACAAGAATACAGCGCCTGGCACATGTCTAGTATACATATTATCTTTATATCAGTTATAGAGTTATAATTACAGTCGGTAACAAAAGTCTCCAAACACTAGCAAAAATTCCTACGTAAAAAAAGTACACTTAATACAGTTTTGTTAAATAAATCCTTGTCGAATCCTGTTTTTAGACTGACTAAGAACAGGATTCAACAAGGATTTATTTAACAAAACTGTATTAAGTGTACTTTTTTTACGTAGGAATTTTTGCTAGTGTTCGGAGACTTTTGTTACTGACTGTACGTCTACAAATTTATGCTTACAATTGTAATTTTTTTTTTTTTTTAAAGATGTTCTCAAGTCGACCCAACGCATTGAAAATTAAACCAGACCTGCGAGAAAAAAAAAATGAATAAAGAGTTAATCCAACTTGGAAGAGGAAAAAAAATATCAACATAACTCATAGGTTGGGTTGGGTGGGGTCAGGTGGATTAAAATCGGGTTACCCAACCCAATGCAGGACTCTTAATTAGAAACTTAGGCATGTTACAAATTACCACGTCTATGGTTTTGTTGAATTTTAGCACTACATTTAAATGTAATGTTTTTGCTTGCATAACTGAATGCAATGCAAAATCATACCTAAACGTAACATATTGCTTACAACGCAATTGCAAATGCCCTTTTAAATTTGCTATAGCCTCAGACCTCTTGCAGAGCCAACTGCAACTGCAGATTAGACACAGTGGCAGAAATATTGCAAAAAATTATATCAACAGCAAAATTTTAATTAAATATAAAAACCTTAATAGGTACTTCATATTTCATCATTAATATTTTCGGCTGGACGCCCAGCTCTTTTCAAACGTTCTTCAACGCAATGTTTAGAGAAGCCATAGAAATAGCAACAACACCGGATGTGTGCAATGACAGCGGTGCAATGGCTCCTGCCCGGATGTGGAACCAACTTATGAAGTCTATAAAAAACCACAACTCTAAGAGATCCAACGCAGATGAAAATTGTTTGAAAAGAGCTGGGCACCCAGCCGAAAATATTAACGATGAAATATGAAGTATCTATTAAGGTTTTTATATTTAATTATGTGTAAAATGCTTCATTATAATTTTAATTTTATTTATTGCAAAATTTTAAGTTTAGTGAGATTACTTAAAGATAAAACAAATCCATTTGATGAAAGATAATTTAAATTCTTAGAAAAATATCATTTGACAAAACAGGATGCATGCCTCTTTAAGAGATGCATTTGCATTGAAATCATATCTGAATGGGAATTTTGTCCGTTATATCAATTTTAATATAATAACATAACTTATTAAGTCATTTTTCAGATTATGCCATGAAGCTTATAATTCTTTATTGAAGAAATATTGTATTGTAAGCATTTTATTCCTGAAATTTTTATGTTTTTTAATATTGAAAATAATGCAAATTTTACAAAAGAGTGAGATTAATACTTTTATATGTATTTACCCAGCAAACTTTACAAAAGGGTAAGATTAATACTTTTATATGTATTTACCCAATCTTAAATTAAACTAAATGCCATGTAAAATATTTTTTTTTTAAAGTTATATCTAAATAATTTTATTGTAAATGAAACTAGTAAGTAATTTACTGATATTTACACTAAACTTTAATCCAGTGTGGTAGCATTTGTTTATCTTCCTCAATGGCTTAAAAAAAACTGCTACACTAGATAGTAATGTTTAAGTGATGCTTACTTTTAAAAGTTAGTTTAAATTAATCTATACACATGGATGAAAGTAAAATTTTTTTGCTGGACTGAAGTATATACATATATTTTTTGTAATATTGGGTAAAATATAATAAACTCATATATAATGCATGTAGATATTCAAAACATACATTTCCGAAGGTTACATTAATAAGTATAAGTATGAAAACTTAGCAAAATTATTTATTAATATAATTGAATTAACATTAATAGGGGCTGATTCAGAAAAAAAAATTGGGACCTTTATTTGCCCTAACAAAGATTAATTCCATAAAATTGGCCTATCTGTATTATAACACACAAAAAAAGACTGAATTCAGTCAATAGACTGAAAGCTTTCACCCATGTCTATACAACAAACTTATATGTTTTAATATTATTCCATTAATAGTAGGCCACTTGCCATACAATATTTTAAAAGCTTTTCATTTTATGAATTAAAATTTTTATTAGTAAATAATGAATAAATATAACATTTTAATTGTGCATTTTATACTATGCATGACACTTATCAACACTACTAAAATATCAGAATTAAATTGTGATGTTTATTTGTCTATCTAGTCAGTTCAGTTATTTAAATTACAAAATAAATAAATAAATAAATAAAGCAAAATAAGATAAGAAATAAAGCAAAATACTACCAAATGACTTAATGATATAGTAATTAACCTCTTTCCCCCACCCCCTCTTTTCTCAATTCCTTTTCTTGATTATTACAAATATCACACATTGTTTATATAATCATTCAATAAGAATAATTTATAAAAGTTCAAATGATTAAAATGGATATTAAAAAAACCTGCTTATTAACTTTGAAACAAGTTTCAAATTTTCTAAAAAGATCCGATTAAAAAATTAAAAAAGAAAAATGTTTCATTAACAAAAAATTTGAAGTATATTCATATTTATCATTAAAGAAAAATACTTTATGTCCATATTCCATCTTTTTTCATAGACAATTAGTAATAATATTGGTCACTGATCATAATAATTAAAGTTTTATATATTATCATTTCTGCTAATGTTGGGAATTCTAAAAAAGGGTAGCTATATCTTTAGACTGCCTGAGCTGTAATTCCATCACATACACGTTACATCTATCCCTTTCAATCTATTAATATATATTGTAAGCATTACACACTTCATGTACAAAAACATGTCTAATCTTCAAGCCAGGTCATCATTCATTTATCTAAATTAGAAGTTAAATTTTAAATAACTAAAATTATTTTCTTATTAGATTTTTCATTCTTCTAATTCTAGCTTGTATAGATCAATAACAATTATATTTTTAAAATTCATTTCAGTTTATATTTCAAAAATCTCTCACCAAATCAAATAATTTTGAAAGTATAATTTTAAAATATTGTATGCGTTATCAGGGGTTAATACATGTCGAGTTTACTACCGTTTATGGGTACCTTCACAAAAATCGACCTGGCAATAAAATCTTTTTGTAAAAAAATAGAACCGACTCCAAAAAGGAACTACTATTCAAACAACTAAAAATGAAAGAAAATTGGCAGAAAATGGAACTGTAGATTGCGCCTAAAAGTATAAAATAATTTCCTTCGCCAAACAACCTATAACACTACAATTAATCATAACTTTTGAAGTCGGCGCAAAATTAAAAAAAATAATTAGTTTTTAAAGGTTTGTCTTTAGATCGGTAGCAACAAATGCTGTTGTCTCGAATGATCCATTTTCATGTTTCCTTTATTATTTTATCACTGTATACAATTGGTCCATTAGTAGCATCTACATAGAACAGTGAACATTCTTCACAATGCGGTATTTATGCTTCTACGAAGTTAGATCATCCTTGATGGCTTTTGAATTTGGCGATAAAACGTAAGGCAAAAATATACACGCAAGATGTATATTTTCATAATATATATTGTACGATGTGTTGTTTCATATTCTTGATTACTCTCTTGATATACCTTATTAAAATAATCATGATATCCCCAAAAAATTAAATATGTTTGCCAGATAATTTTGCGATTTTTCGTTCACCAAGGACGTCAGATACCAGCGTCTTCGCCAACTTTTGCTGCTTACGAAATCTTATTTGTTTTCTTGAATAAAAGTAGTTTTCGGCTGCGTTTTGCAGGTAACAATGTGAGACGTGTATTTTGAATAGGATTTGATTTTTGTATTGAATACAGGTATCAATTTTTATTTAATTTTGCGCCGACTTCAAAAGTTATGATTAATTGTAGTGTTATAGGTTGTTTGGCGAAGGAAATTATTTTATACTTTTAGGCGCAATCTACAGTTCCATTTTCTGCCAATTTTCTTTCATTTTTAGTTGTTTGAATAGTAGTTCCTTTTTGGAGTCGGTTCTATTTTTTTACAAAAAGATTTTATTTTTCTCTTTTCAGTGAAAGCTTATTTATATAGCAGAGCATCAGAAGACGTTCGATGGAAGTTTCACAAATCACAACTTCCAAGAAAAGTGACATTACTCAAAAAAGGGTTTATGTCACTGAAAAATACGTTAAATGCACCCAATGTGAACAAAAAAGTTACATCTCCATCTAGAAAGTTATCCACTCGAGAAACAGTTGTGCCAGTTTTATTCTAGGTAAGTTATTTTTAAGTTGATTTTTCTCAAATGCTGCATTTTTAAATTGTGTCACTTTTCTTGCGTTTATCGGATATGACCAAAAAACTATCTATTGAACGAACATACGTTAAATTAAAAAGTCTTTAGAAATGTAAAGAAAGAATACGCTGTATTCGTAACCGAAAATTCTGTTAGGCATATATATTGAACTTTATAGTAAATACCTGTCACCCGCTGCGCTGGAAATTGCGCAGCGTAAAGTTCAAACAAAGAGCAAATTATGCATTGCAGCTGACGAACAGAAGTTTCAACATCGATACTTACACACTGCTTTTACCAGTGTAGCTGCTTGCGTTCAGCAGTTAGAGTGAGAACAGACTTTTGTGAGTATCCTGTAATTTGTTTATATCTTAATGAAATCCTAATGAAACTTATGTCAGGCCAAGATCATTACGACAACAAAAAAGTATTAAAATTAAATCATCTCTTACGAAGTTATAAGCTAACAAATTTCAACAACAACAACAAGAAACATGGTTTGTATTGAGAACCTCTTCCTTTATGAAGTCGGCTTAAAACGCCTATGCGTTAATCGATGTGACCGCTTACAATAACCATACTTTGAATTTTACATAGCATAAATATCACCCGCTACGCTACAACATATGCAATGTTTTTCAAGTGTGCACAAAATAGAAAATTGTGAACAACCAAATGCACGTTTTAAGCATTCTGTTTTTAGCATTAATGTCTAAACTACCTTTGCGTACTACATCAATGATGCTCTGCAATTTTATAATTCACTTTTTTCCCCGGTCTTGAAACGTTTCCGAGATAGGATCGCTAACTCCACTCTTTTCCTCCAGGTGGCGCTTTAGGTTGTTGAATCGCGTATAATTCACTTTTTTTCCATGTCTTGAACCGTTTCCGAGATAGAAACGCTAGCATGAATGTCTAAACTATCTTTTTGTACTAAATCGATGATAATCTTCAACTTTCTAATTCACTTTTTTTCTCTAGAACCGTTTTCGAGATAGGAACACTAACTCCACTATTTTCCACCAGGTGGCGCAGCAAGCGGTTTAACCTCGTACTGCAGGGCCACTTTACTATACTTACATACCATTTTTATCATTTTGGCTGCAGCCGTTTAGCAGTTAAAAGAGTTGGGACTGATTTTTTTGGGCACCCTGTATTTTCTTTAGATCGTAAAGATATTACAATGGGACCTATTGCAGACCAAGACCTTTTCAACAAAACAAAAAGTATCAAAATCGAAGCATCCGTTCAGAAGTTATGAGCTAACAAACATAAAAAAAACATACGGTTTGAATTGAGAACCTTCCTTCTTTTTTTGAAGTCGGTTAAAAAAGGTATCTTCACAAAAATCATACAGCTAAAATCGGTACTTTCACAAAAATCTTAGTCCTCCCAGCAAAATCTAACATTTTTAATTAGCACATTTTCAAAGGAAAGTAATTCGTGCATTTCTGTTGATGCGATTTGCGAAGCAAGAATCATACAGAATGTTGGTTTTAATCTACACACAAGCGTTTGTTATGGGCGAGAAACAGTGCAGCATATGTAAACAAAACGATCCTTGTGTGTATCGGTACAGACACGCTCTGAAATTGTGGCCATAGTGTACTGTTTGCTGATTCGTCAGGTGGTTTAACATTTTGGTGACTGTATGGTGATGTGTTTATCCTCCCTGGTCAATTTGACGACTAGAACTTCTGTCGTCATTCGACGTCATGATAAAATTTAACCTATAGGAGTCTTAATATACCCCACAAATAAAGGACTATAGCCAATCATAGCGCAGCTTTTCCCCACAAACAAAACGAAACTCCGCCTCGTTCTAGTCGTCCATTCATGTATACTGCAGTGATACTAACACAAATAAAAACAACTTCTACTTACACTATCTCTACTGAACTGTTTACTTCAGAGTGAAGTAAGTTTTGGATTTTGCCCCCCCCCCCCCCATACACACAGAGAGAAAGAAAAAGAGTGCACTACAATTTTTCACAAAAATAAAATATAGTTAAGATTTTTCACAAAAATAGGTATTAAGTTTGAAATCTTAGATTGGCCCCTGGTTATGTAGACTATTTGCTAGACCTTTGATAAATTTTAATAGTTATCACTTTTAAAATTCACTAATAGTTGAAATAATTACATTTATTCCGTTTAAATACTATTTATACTACATCAACATTCATTCGATTATTTTCAAAATGCAAAAGAAAATGCAAATCATTGATATATTGATAACAATCACGGAGTCCGTAGGTAGGTAGGTAGGTAGGGGGGATACTGAGATTTGTGCTATGTCCCAAGGGACAGCTTCATCTCGGAAAACCAAAAACGCAAACCAAACAAAGTGTTAGGTTAGGACGAGAAAGCTAGTCGAGAGAAGAGGATCAGATGCGCTAACGACCATTTCGAGTCGAAGGCAGCCAAGATAACGTCGCCATACCAAAGAATATCTACTACTATCCATTTTCATTCAATAAAAATGAAAAGTTTAATAAAAAAAATCACCCATTAAAAACATTAATAAATATATATATATATATTAATTTTCTTATGGTAAAACCATATTTTAAAATCATTTTATTCCAAAAGAAAACATTCCTAAAGTAATTTTCTACTTTGGAATGTTTCATAAAACCCAACGAAACTGGATCAAAACTGAAAATTCTACGAGAATGCCGTCACGTCACTTCCCTGTAAAGTTTGCTATACAACAGTACCTACACGGCGCGCTTGCTCAGACGCTCCCAGTTCGCGTTTACATTATTTCTACTGGAGCTTTCCTTCTTTTCGTAGTAGATATTCTTTGGCCATACGACGGGTTAGGGCCCAAATGAAGAGCATTGAACAAATTGTGGCGAGGGGAAGAGAGCTTGGAGCAATGGAGCAAGATGTGTTCGGGAGTTTCCAAATCGTAGCAGAAGTTACAGAGAGGGGAAAAGGTGAGGTTCATCCTATGAAGGCGTTGATTGGTTAGAATAGTTTTTGACCTCCAACGAGCCATCAGAACATCCATTTTGCGAGACGGGACCCAGCAGGGGAAGGACCTGTCAGGAAGGAGGAAGGGGAGAGAGATCGCGTAGTCGCAGTTTATCCAAGAATATTCTTGCTCAACCTTCCAGGTCTTCCGGACCTGAGATCGGAGATCTTCTGGGGCTATACGAAGGAAAGGGGCGCAGAGATATGGCCCATTTTTGGCAAGGGAGTCTGCAAGTTCGTTGGGAGGAATACCACAATGACCGGGGCACCAGACAAAGGTGATATGATAGCCGCGAGCGTTAAGCTTCTGGATATGGGAGATCAGCAGTAGGATCACATTCGGCGAACGAATAGACCAGTCCTCAAGGGCACGAAGCACCGACAGACTATCAGACAGGATGAAAATGTTCGGATGAGAAAATGGAAGAGTAGAGAGAGCAAGATATAACGCCAGAGCCTCGGCAGTGAACACCGAGTTATCATGAGGAACCAAGGTTGCAAAAGAAGTATTGCTGATAGGATCTACAGCAGCGATGGCGGTTTTAGCACCGTCTTTCGAAGCGTCGGTGGCTACGAAAGAGCAGGGGGGGGAGGGAAGAAAACCATTGATGCCAGGTGTGAACTTTAGTAAAAGCCGGGAAGTCCGGACACTGAAAATCAAGACCGTTCGAAATCACCCGAAACTGGGCACAGCATGGGGGGGGGGAGGCCAGCAGAGACGGATAATGTACGAGAGGGGACAGCCCACCTGGGATTGTATCTCTTGTAACGGTAACCACCACTTCCACAACGGAGCAGGCTGGGCAAGAGCAGCATGAGCAGCTTCACTAAGGCGCAGCCCAGGAGGGGAGGCGAGGAGGCGGAGAAGAAACATCTTTGTGAGGAGGAGGAGGCGACTGGACACACTAGGTACCCCGGCTTCCCGACGGAGAACAGGGATAGGGGTGCATTTGGGAAGACCGGTAGCCAACCTGAGGGCAGCGTTATAACTGATCTCAAGAATATTCAAGGCCGATACAGGAGAATCATAAAACAGAGGAGCTCCATATTCTAGAATGCTTCGGATGATGACATTGACGATCTTTAGCATGTGGTAACTGTTAATACCACGGGAGCGGCCCGTGATAGCCTTTAAGTAGTTTAGCCGGCGCTGGGCTTTGCACTTGACAGCAGTGAAGTGGGGGGTGAAACACAAAGTGCGAGAGAACCAGACACCTAAGATTTTTATCGGGGAACTCCAAGGTATCTCCACGCCCCGAAGGGTGAACGGAGCCCCCTGGTCCCTGCAGCGAGTAAAGTTGATTGCCGAACACTTGGCAGGGGCAATACTAAGCGCATTCGAGGAACACCAGCAGGTAACTAGCAAAAGGGTATCCTGGAGTTTTCTCCGTGCCTGGGTAGCCTCCGGACCCACGACATAGATAAAGAGGTCATCCGCGTAGACGATCATGCGAACCCCGTCTTCCAGCGTCTCCACAATATCCAGCATATAGAAAATAAAAAGAAGCGGAGAAAGAACGCTGCCCTGTGGGACGCCCTGGTTGCAAGGGGCAGTGTCGGAAATGTCCTTCCAGCGGACCTGAATAACCCGAGAGTTCAGGAACGAAGATAGCCAACGGCCCATGATGCCTCTAATTCCAAGAGAAGCAAGTTTGTAGATGAGGGTGTCAATATGAACAGAGTCATAAGCCGCTTTGATGTCAAGACAGATTGCCGCGACGTACCATTTACGAGAGCGGGCCGAGACAATATCGTTTATAAACGTGCATAAAGCTAGGGTGCAGTCCCTAGTAGGTATGAATCCAAAATGATCTTGGTGGAACAAGTGCCGCTGCCTGCCCCAAGCAAGGAGCCTGTGGAGGATTATGCGTTCCAATAACTTGCACCCCGCCGAAGTGAGAGCTATCGGGCGGTAGGAGTCAACTCGATGGGCAGGTTTGCCAGGCTTCCGGATGGGAACGATGGTGGCAAGCTTCCAGGAGTTAGGGATTTCCCCCGAACCGAAAGAAAGGTTAAAAGCGTTCAGCAGGGCTTCGAGGTGTTTCTCAGAAAGCTTCTGAAAGAGCTTAATGGAGATGCCATCAGCGCCTGGAGTAGTGGGACGCGAACATTTTAGAGCGTGGCGAAGTTCATCCAGGGAAAGAGGGGCGTCCAGAATCGGATCCCCATCACCGAGATCAACCGGTATAGGGTGGGAAAGGTTGGGTTTAGAGAAATATTCTAGGAAGGCATGAGCTTGGGTTTGAATAGACGCGATGGGAACAGGGTCTTTGATAATATTGTCGCCAGAGGGGAGGTCACGACTGGCCAGGCGTTTCAGGATTTTGAAGATTCTCCCACTTTCGCAACTGCCTTGGCAGAGGGAATCCCAGAAGCTGCGGGCAGCTTGTTTGACATACCTTCGAAGTTTGGCCGCATACTTCTTGTAGAGAGCCCAATCTTCCCTGGAGCAATGCAACCGGACGAGGCGGAGATGTTTCCGCTTCGAACGCAGGAGTGACCGGCAGGTAGAATCCCACCAAGGACAGCCCGAGCGACTAGGCGGACTCAGGTGAGAGGAAGTGGAGTCCATAACCTCCCTGCAAGTGTGCTCAAAGTCCTGATACGAAGAAGTCGGAAGATTATCTATCTTGTTAAGAGCAGCAGAGGCTCTAGTCCAGTTGTAAACGCGATGAGTGGCCGTTGGAAAGCCCACAGGGGAGTAGGCCAAGAGAATGATGGGGTGGTGGTCCGAATCGAACAAGTCAGGGTGGACGTAAAATCTAATTCTGGACTGGATAGAGGGGGACAGCATGGTGAGGTCTAAGAGGGAGGAGGAACCGAAAGAGCCAGAGCGAGTAGGGTGATCAAAGTTCAGAACACAAACATCCTGGACGCTAGCCCAGTCTAGCAGTAGTTGGACCCGCCTAGGGACGGGGGGGGGGAGAGGGAAAGGATGTTGATATTAAAGTCACCAACTATAATAACGGGGGGGTTCTCCGAGGATAGGATATCAGTAAGCCAATCCGACGGGAAGTTGCCTGAAGGGGAGTAGCAGTTCAGCACAAGTGTCCAGCAGTTGTCCAAGAAAACTTTGACCCCGAGAACTTCGAAGTCCTGGACCGGGCAAGGAGGGAGAATAGCCAGGTAGGAAGCCTTAGAGGCGTGAACAGCAGTGAGGAAACCACCACCGCGAGTATCAACTCTATCAGCCCTGTACACCGTCATGTCAGGGATGACAAAGGTGTCCTGGGGAGACAAAAATGTCTCCTGCAGGCAAAGCAGGATAGCATGGAGCTCAAGGGTAGAGCGGAGCCAATGACCATTAGCCCTAAGGCTGCGGCAGTTCCATTGAACCAGAAAGTTGATAAAACCCATAAAAAACAGAAACAGACAAAGAGGGAAACAACAGAAAAGGGGACTTACCCGTGAGAGCACCGGAAGCCAAGGCACGCTATCCCACCGGGGGAGACTTGTCTGTCGAAACACCAGGGCGAGGCGGGTCTTGCGACGAGGTATCCATGGAAGTGGAGGGATCATGTGCGAGGCGAGACAAGGAAGAGTCCATGATGGTTGAATCCTGAGACTGCAAGCGCAACTTCTTCGACTTTTTCCGGAGGACTTCAGTAAACACGTCCGCCAGGGCAGCCTCATGTGTCTTTTTTGGTTGCACCGCCTGCATAATTTCAGAGAGAGGCTGAAAGATAGCTTCTGCCAGCACCTGCAGTGATTGCTGGAACTCAGCAACGAGTGTTTGGACCATGTTGGTAAAGTGTTCAGTAATGCCCTGTAGGGCCGTGTGAAGATCGGCTTTGGACACAACGTCTTGTGGGCCGCTAGCCGCCACCGTCGCAAAAGACCTATTGGATGTTTTCCTTGAATCCCTGTAAATTCGCCTCGCCTCCGACATTGTGAGGTGGTTTTCAGTTCTAAATTTTTGGATTTCAGATTCCTTTTTATACTCCGGGCATGCTTTGTCAGATGCTGCGTGTGATCCCTTGCAGTTAATGCATTTAGGGGATGCAGCCGTACACTCCTCCGAATGATGTTCAGCACATCGAACACAGAGCTTTTGGCTCCGACATGATTTTGTCGAGTGCCCGAACCTGTGACAGTTGAGGCAAGCCCGAGGCCGGTCATAGAAGGGGGTGACATTGTGGCGAACATACCACAACTTGACGCTTGTTGGAAGGTTTGTACCGATTAGCGTAACCAGGACGGTTTGGGTGGGAGTTTCTTCACCCAGTGATTTCTTCATAAAGCGGCGGACCTCCAAGGCCGCTAGCCCTTGAACCGCCAGTTCATCGGCGATGTCTGCACAGGACACACTCGTCTCGATATTATGCAACAAAAATCTTGATGAAATAGTATCGGTAATTACATATGGGTCCACAGCGACCCCCAATAGCGAATTGATGCTAAGCAGTTTTTGAGCAGCAGCAACTGATTTAGTTGTTATCAGCAGTTTACCCTGCCTCGTTAATTTTAAGTCCTCAATGGCACTATTATCCACAACAATATTTGTAATTCCTTCTTTTAAAGTTTTAGGATGGGAATGTGGTATAGAGCCATTTTTAGCCGCGATGATTATCCCAATGGAGTCATATCCGTCGTTTAGGGCAATACTAAGCGATTCTGCCAACGCACCGGCGTTGGAAAAGTAATTCAATGAACATGGCGGCCTATCCAGGGAACCGCCTCCGGACATGTGGCCAAATGATAAAAGCGAGAAGAAAAACCCCGCAACAGAAAATAAAGACGAACTCACACTCCTAAGCGTGAAAGAAAAGGAAAAAGCAAAAAACTTACCAACTTTCAACTAGAAAGCCGGGACAAAATTCAAACAAAACCCACCTCGAGGGAAACACCAGCAACTCGGCTGTAGCCGGAAAAGTAAACACACTAACGAGTAGAGTTGAGCAGACCAGGAGCGACCAAACCCAACCTACCTCTCACACTTCTGTTGTTTTTTCACGGAGTCCGTGATAACACGGATCCGTGGTGATAACAATACAATACAAAGGGTGTTGGGGTAAGCGCTACAGCCGAAAGGCTGGCATAACCTCAAATGATCCAAGAAGAGGGGAATAGGAAGCGAAGAATCCGTGTAAGAAACCAATCATCATCATCATCACCAAAGTGCTTGTTTTAGTTAAGACTACTATATAACAGTTATATAGTAGTCTTAGTTTTAGTGTTCCTGGGAACGACATTCCCTCACCACTAGTATTATAGTATGTGAATCAGAAAAAATAATGACCATAGCCACAGACCAGCAAAACAGAACACTGGTGACATAAAATGCAGGCGAAATGAAGCCCTCAAAATATAGGAAATAATAACAATAATAATATAAAAGAAAAAGACAATTACAGAGAATGATTAAATGAAGAATATAAATATGTAAAAGAACATAAATATGAAAAATGGGAAAAGAAAAGTGATGATAATAATAAAATAAAAGTAATATTTAAATGATAGAAAGATAATGTCAAGAAAGGTGTTGAAGTTCTAGCAGTAGAGAAATAGAAATAGGTATGGTTGGTATGTATGGTTGGGTTTAACGTCGCACTAGTGCTGCGCAGATGGGCAATTGGCAACGGTCTGGGACATACCCCTAGAGAAATAGAAATAGGAGCTTTTAACTAGGGTTAAAACCTTCTGGAAGGTAGAGGGTGGCACGTGGTCGTCTATAACTCGCACGAGCATCATAATCAGTGATGTTGAAAATCTCTTCGTTAGGAATATAGGGTAGATAATCAAAAAATTTAGTAGCCTGCATTTTGATTGTTGTACGGATAGTATCAATATGAAAATCATGGTAGATAACTGAATTACGACAGTACCAGGGAGCATGCCGAATGATGCGAAGAGTTTTGTTTTGTAAAACTGGACTTTCTGCAGATTGGTATTCGCTGCAGATCCCCAAATCTGGGCACAGTAGAGCAAAATAGGTCTCAGAACGGTTTTATAAAGGAGGAGTTTGTTACCCATGCTCATCTCATTACCATACAGAAGATAAGCAAGGTCATTCTTTGCTTTGTAAAATTTTTGTACGGTATAATCGATATGCTTACACCAAGTAAGTCTGCTATCGAGGAATAGACCCAAGTATTTGACTTCCCTTCCGAAGTCAACACAGGAACCATATAGGTGAAGTGCAGGAGGCAGGTTCCTATTCCTTGAGAAAAATATTGCCTTGGATTTATACGAATTTATTTTGATTCTCCATTTGTTAAAATAATTTTCAAGCTGATAAATATGATTTTGTAAGTGGGTGTGCATGCATTAAATTTACATTAGTACTACGAGCCATGATTGTAGTATCGGCCGCATATAAAGCCAATAATGTGTGAGGTGATCTTGGAATATCGTTAATATAAATTTTATAAAGCCATGGGCCCAATTTGGAGCCTTGAGGAATCCCAGCATTAACAGGTCGTATAGTAGAGCATTTATTTGCATAGCGAACAGTGAAGGTTCGGTCGCAAAGATAAGATTGGATAAACCGAATATAAGCAATAAATAGACAATAAGACTTCTTCACACACCGTAAGTTTAAAGCCAGCACAACCGGTTTCGAAAGGACGTAGCCTTCCTTCATCAGGTGCAAAAAACACGTGCTACTGCCTTGGAGGCAAAAGCAAGACTGAAAGCAGGGCAAAATCCAGAGGGGGGAGGAGCAACACAAACAACCAATAGGAAGCATCATGCAGGACCAATCAGAGAGGAACACACATGCACACACAAAAACAAAAGGAGGGATGGAAGGAATAAACACTTATTATTATTTTTTTTTAATGATTTATATATTTATTTTTATTATTTATTTATTTATTTTTATTTATTTATTTATTTTTTAAATTAATATTATACTAATAAGTAAATTTAATAAAATTAATTCATTTATTATTATTTTTATTTTTATTTATTTATTTAGAATTATTTAATTATAACTATTATTATGTTATAAACATAATGAAGGAAATTATTTAATTGAATTAAACAAATTTTTCCAGGCTGTAGACAGCAAAGTGAAATCAGATTTTTCATTGACAATTTTATTACGATTAAGGTAAATAGCTAAATTTTCCAAAAAATCCAGTTCGGAAATGCGTTTGTCATGAAAGATAATTTTGGCACTCTTAAAATTAAAACTATGATCAAATTCCCAACTGTGATGGTTCAACCATTCATTATAAAGGTATTGACGAGCTCTTTTAAAATATATCCATCATGAAAATTTACTCCCCTCGGGAGAGGGACTTGGCCCCCAAGGGGGGAGGCGAGGCACCTACATACATATATATACAGTAGAAGATCTTTATAACGCAAACCTAAAAACACAAGGTTTTGCGTTATATAGAATTTTGCATTATACAGATCATGTTTCACACATCATTAAATTTACCTTGTAAACATGGCCAAATATGTTGAAACATATCAAAAGAGGGTAAGGTATTTTTAAGTTACATTCCTTGGAACAGTAGTTGGGTATATCATATGTTTCATAGTTAAATTAGTTTATAAAAGTAGTCACATATGCCTGTACCAAATCATTCATTATGACTCATTTTCAAAAAGAAAAAAAAAATTAATGAAAGCATTTTTTTTTTATTAAAAAGGTTTGAATTAAGGAGATAAAGAAAAACAAATGTATCACACTAAGTTCTCTACAAAGTAACAGTTTTTTACAAAATGTTTCTTAACTGCAAAATTCATTGTTTATGTTTGAGAAGTTGTGCGTTATAAGTTGTCTCTATTTAGAGAATTGCGTTATATAGAATTGCGTTATAAAGATCTTCTATTTTTTTTTCCCCAGTTGAAGATCTCTATTACAAATAATTCTTTTAAATTTCCTAATGATTATTAAAAAATAATTCTTCTTGTGCACATTTATACAAAATTTTGTCCTATACCACAGGGTTAAAAATTTAGAAAAAGCGGGATGGCAACGCAACCTGTTGGATAATTTTTACCAAAAGTTGATAGGCACTAATTTATGTCAAGGTGTAACCACATACCAATTTGTACGAAATTCTGTGCAGTAATTCCTGAGATACAATTGCCACAATATTTTGTCACACACACACACACACACAGACAGACAGACATTTTCTAAAAATGGTCAAATCGTGTTCTACAACTCTCAAAACGCGTAAATTTATCAAAAACCCGAGGTCGAAAATTTTTACGAATCCAATACTTTCTTCTATTGAATATTTAAAATGGTTATCTCACATATCACGTTTTATACAGTTATATGACATAGAAGTTGAGATATAGCCATCCCGTTATCGATGAAATTTGCAGTATAGCAGCGCCACCTATTGGCCGACAAGCATTCAAACTGAATCTGCATAATGTCTCATAATCGCCTTCTCATATATTAAGTTTTGTTTGATGATACGCAGTAGAACCTGAGATATAGCTTTCCTTGTCATTGTGGAAATCGCTGTGCAGCAGCGCCACCTGTTGAGAAATTTACACTAAAAGTTGACAAGCGCTAATATATGTTAAAGTGCACCTACATACAAATTTATATGCAATTCTGTGCAATAGTTCCTGAAATATAGCCTTTCTTTAAATTGCG
Source organism: Salticus scenicus (assembly GCA_963930645.1). Classification (NCBI taxonomy): domain Eukaryota; kingdom Metazoa; phylum Arthropoda; class Arachnida; order Araneae; family Salticidae; genus Salticus; species Salticus scenicus. The sequence continues at coordinate 241,622,778 of OZ005651.1, forward strand.
GAAATCGCTGTATAGCAACGCCACTTGTTGGCTCATAGGCATTCAAATAGAATCAGCGGAATATCTCATATTGGTCTTCTCACATATCAATTTTGTTGGATTATACCCAATGAAACCTGAGATATAGCCTCTCTGAAAATGCAGAAATCGCTGTATAGCAGCGCAACCTTTCGAGCAGTTGGCACCAAATATTGATAAACACTAATTTAGGTCAAGTTGCATCTACATATGAACTTAAATGCAAGTCTGAACAGTAGTTCCAAAGATACAGCTGCCACAAAATTTTTCTCACACCCACACAGACGGACAGACAGACATTTTCTGAAATTGGTCATATCATGGTTGGTATCCTCTCAAAACTTGTAAATCCGTCGAAAACCGGAAGTCAAAAATTTTTACGAATCCAGTACTTTCTACGATTGAATATAGAAGAAAGTGAAAAAAAAAATTAAAATGTAATTACCGATTGTATTGAGTTAAAAATTAAAAAAATCAAAAAAAAAAAAAAATGCTTAATAATAATCTTTAAACATTTATGTGATTTGTGAACTTCAAGATTGCAAAAATGTACTTCAAATTCAGTGTTACTAGTTCGTTGTTTAATGCTTATATTTTGAAAAAAAAAAGTATCTTTATTTATTGCTTTCTTTCAACGTGATGTTTATAATAATTTGGGACATCTGCTTTCCCACAATTATTTTCAATTCACATGATCAGCAAATTATCTTTCTACAGTTGCAATTTTCGTGCTTTGTTTATTTGTTCAAGAGAAGACGTTAAAGAATATTATTATTATGCCTTGATGGAATCTGTTTCCTAAATATGTATATTTTACATTAATTTTTAAATTCTTCTGTATTCAATTGAAGAAAGTATTGGACTCGTAAAAATTTTCAGCTTCCGTTTTTTGATGGACTTACACGTTTTGCAGATTCCAGAACACAATTTGACTAGGTATTTTTAGAAAATACACTGCATAAAAAAAGTAGACGGACACTTCTTTACAATTTTTTTAAAACCCCGTCTTCGTTTAATAGGAAATGTCAATTAAAATTCTTCAACATGTTTATACTTATCAATCTTCATATTTTTGACAGAAATATAAAAATATTCAATTATTTATAATTTTAATGTAGGGAAATGCAGAAAAGAGAAAAGATATACATTTGCACAATACTTTTTTTAAAAAAAAGTAGACGGACACTGGTCAAAAACTGCAATTATGTAAGTGCGTGTTTCTTGCGGAATACCAGTTTTGCATGTACATGTACATTTGGCATTTTGCCAATTGCTAACGTGCTTGACAAGATGGTTTTACGTAGTTAAATTTCTTGGAGATGAAAGCGCCATGCCACGAGGAATTCCTCTAACTGATTACCAGAAAGGACAGATTATAGCGCTGAAAAATGTTAATAAAGGAGTCAGAGAAATTCGTAGGCTACTTCTAATAAGCAAAAGTAGCATCAGCGATTTTCTACGTGCTCTTGAAGCCCATGGCGTAAGGAAAAAGAGTGGCCGGCCAAAGAGACTTTCGCTTAGAGACCAAAGAAAAAATTTTACTGAGCTTAAAAAAACTGGAGCATCAATTCCCAGAGTTCGAATAAGCACATGAATTACTAACGTAACTTCTCAGACAATTTATAACTACATTAAGCACTCAGAGCTCTTTCAATATAAGAAGAGAAAACATCATCCATGCTGGAAGGATCACCATTTGACAGAACGCCTACAGTGGGCTCAAAACCATAAGATTTGGACTACAGAATGGATATCTGTAGTTTTTTCAGATGAGAACAAAATTAATTTAGACGACCCAGATGGATATCAATATTATTGTCACAGTTTGGAGAAAGAAGACGAAGTGTACTTTACTCGGCAAGTTGTTGGTTGTGGCGTGATGGTGTGGCTAGCTGTTGGCTATGGTGGAAAGACAAATTTAGTGTTACTAAGTAAGAAGCAGACTCACAAAGATTATATTGAAACACTAAGCAGCGAGCTTTTGCCATTTGCATGTGATCTTGGAGGAGAAAACTGCATTTTCCAACAAGATGGAGCGCCAATACACACCGCTAACAACATTAAAACTGGTTTCATGAGAACAACTTCAATGTTTCACCCTGACCAGCCAAGAGTCCGGATATGAATCCTATAGAAAACATTTAGGCTGTACTTGTTCATAAAATTTATGAGGGTGGACGCCAGTATGAATCAATTCACCAGCTCAAAGAAGCTCTTACAAACATTTGGGAAATTTTCTGCCAAAAAAAGATTCAAAATCTCACTGATTCGATGCCTAACAGAGTATACGAACTTATTAAAGCAAACGTAAGACGAACCCCTCACTAAAAACGTTTTATTTTAGAGATACAAGATGTGTCCGTCTACTTTTTTTAAGAAAAATTACAGTGCAAATAGGCACCATTTTTGTTTCCTGAATTTTTCCACTACATAATTCAAAAGGATTGAATCTATATCCAAAAAATAATAATCTATGATGTCTCAAGAATATTATTATATTAGAGAAATGAACCTCATATCTCTAATTAAAGAAATAAACGGCTTTAAAGTATCACAAGTAAGTGTCCGTCTACTTTTTTTATGCAGTGTATGTGTTTGTTTGTTTGTGTGTGCGCGCAGAGCCTGATTAAGGGGGAAGCACACATTATCTCCGCTCTCACCGGAATATTTTTACAATTATTTTTTACTCCATGTCATAGAAATTCCACGCTTTGACGAGGAAATATTTTTTATAAAAAATGAACGGTGTAAAACAATCCAATTTACTCACCGATATTAGACACCAGAATTCTTTTAAAATAATTTTTAATGAGAATTTTCTGTTTATTATAGGAGGAAAGTATTTGTTAAAAAATAACGGTGTAAGTATAAATAATGTGTTCTTCCCCCTTAATCAGGCTCTATGTGTGCGTGAAAAAAAAAAAAATGTTGTGGCAACTGTATCTCAGTGCAGATAATTGCATATAAATTTATATGCTGATGTTCCTTGACCTAAATTAGTGCCTATCAACTTTTGGTGCCAATTTCTCAATAAATGGCGTTGCTGGACCGCGATTTTCACAATTTCAGGAAAGGCTATACTTCAAGAACTACTACACGATTTTGCATATAAATGCAGATACACTTGATACACTTTGACATAAGTTAGTGCCTACCAACTTTTGTGTCAATTGCTCAACAGGTGGTGCTGTTATACGTCGACTTTCGCATTTTCAGGGAAGGCTATAGCTCAGGTTCTGTTATGTATAATCAAACAAAACTTGACATGCATCAGTGTAGCCATTATATGACATTACGCTGTTTCAGTTTGGATGCATATCAGTTTATAAGTGGCGCTGCTATACTGCAATTTTCCCTGAGGATGGAATGTGGCTACATCTGATCTTCTATGGCATATAACGGTACGAAACTCGATGTATGAGGTAACCATTATGAAGACGCATTTTTTAAGACTTTATTTATAGAGAATTAAACTGTCTTTCTTTTCTTATATTTAGTGTTAGTTTTTAAAAAATGAAAATCATTCATTATGGTAGATAATTTTAATAAATAATATTTTTAAGAAAATATTTATACTGAGCGAATTCCTATAGGAAAATACAGAAGAAAGATTGAGGTGGTCACAGCATACTAGCTTTAAATGAAATCACAACAAGTATTTCTTCTATATTTGCTGTATATACAAGTATAAATGGAGGAAAATCCAAAATTCCTTTCACATAAAAGCGAGGATTGAATTTCATTAAAAATAAAGGTATTAAAAAAAAAAAAACTGGTATGTTGTATCTACCACAAGACTTTCTTCTATATTTTCTAATACAAATTTGCTCAGTACAGATAATTTATTAAAGCTATTATTTATTAAAATTACCTACCATACTGAATGCAGATGATTTTCATCTTAGAGAAAAATTACACTAAAAGTACAAAGAAAGACAATTTTATTCTCTATAAATAATACATTAAAAAATGCGTTTTGATAATGGTTATCGCATTTATCAAATTTTGTACAGTTATACACCATAGAAGTTGAAATATAGCTTTTCCGTTCTCGGGGAAAATTGCAGTACAGCAGCACCACCTATTGGCCGATATGCATCCAAATTGAATTAGCATAATGTCTGATGATAATGGTCTTTTCACATATCATTTTTTTAAATATACACAATAGAACTTGAGATAGCTCTTTCCCTTAAATTATGGAAATCGATGTATAAAACTGCCACCTATTGAATTATTGGTACCAAAAGTGGATAGACAATAATTTATATCATGGTACATCCACATATAAATTTATGTGCAATATTGTGTAGTAGTTCCTGAGATATAGAACTGGGGAAATCATTGTATAGCAACGCCACCTTTTGAGAAATTGACATAGAAGTTGACAGGGATTAGGTTATGTCAAGGTGCATCTACATATAAATTTATATGTAATTCAGTAGTTCCTGAGATATAGCATTCCCTTAATTTGTGAAAATCACTGTATAGCAGCGCTGTCTGTTGAGCGATAGGCACTATTTTATGTCACGGTGCATTTATTTATAAATTTATATGCAATTATGTGCAGTAGTTCCAGAGATACAGTATCCACAATTTTTTTTTTCATTCACATACAGAGACACAGACTGATATTTTCTAGAAATAGTCAAATCGTGTTCTGGACTCTCAAAACGTGCAAATTCATCAAAAACCGGAAGTTGACAATTTTTACTAATCTAATACTTTCTTCTATTGAATAAAAAAAAAAAAAAAAAAAAAAAAAAAACTTGTAAATTGCGAAATTTTTTCAATTTCCAGAATGTAAATACGAGGTTATACTGCGAAAGGAGTAGGAAGAGAGGGAAGAGAAGGACTGCAATCAATTTGAAGTAAGACAGGGAGGTGATCAGAAGTTAATTCTGAAATAGGAGTAATAGTGAAGGGATAAGGAATGTTGTTCAACAAAGCCAGATCAACAGTCGTGCCAATTCCCTGGGGGCTATACCTGGTAGGAGAGGAGGGAGCAGCAATTTCAATACCATGGTTGATACAATACTGATGAAGGTTTTCCCCAAAGTTATCGGTACGGAGGGAAGTGCACCAACTGGTATGATGGGAATTAAAGTCGCCAGCCAAAATAACTTTTTCATCTAACTGGAACAGCTGGTCAAGATCAGAGCTCAGAAAACAATGATGCTTGACTCTGAGATAAATGGAGGAGATTATAAGGGAATTCCTGTTGTCCAGTTTAATTTTGACGTTTGTATTTTCAAGTAGGTGAAGAGGGAGGGTAGGTGCAAGAGAACGGGGTATTCTGCGATTAACGAAAATAGCCGTCCCGCCGTAAGGCGAAATTTCATTGTTTTCCATGCGAGGAGTGAAATAAGTATTAAAATTCTAGAGTTAGAAATTCTGTGCGAATTTGCATTTGACTTCCTGTGTAAGAATAAGACCAACAAACAGGGTGATTAATAACAAAACTTCTAACCTCGTCAAGCTTCGATCGGAGATAGAGTCCTGCATCGGGTCGGGTAACCCGATTTTACCCGAACCCGACCCGACCCGCGGGTCGGGTTGACAGAATTTTTTCTCTTGCGGGTCGAGTTGACTGATCTTTTTTTCGTGCTGGTCGGGTTGACTGATCTTTTTTCGTGCGGGTCGGGTTCGGGTCGGGCTGACTGATTTTTTTTCTTGCGGGTCGGGTTTGGTTTTCAGCAAGTCGGGTCGACTTGAGAGCACCTTTCAAAATATTTTTTACAATTATAAACATAAATTTATAGGCATGTTTATAAATCTGTAACTAATTTAAACATTCTGCACATGCTAGACATGTATCGGAGCTCCCTATTCGTATCGGCGGATATCGGCCAGAAAAATAGATCCGTATTTGTATCTGGATCTGTTTTCTTTTCTTCAACGAAACTAATGTGTATCTTTTGTAGAAAATGTATGAAAATTAGAAAAGTATTATAAATCTTTCTCGACTGTTGTTAATATATAAATTAATAAATTCAAATACAGTATAACCTCGTATTTACATTCTGGAAATTGAAAAAATTTCGCAATTTACAAGTTTTTTTTCTTTTTTTTTACTTTCTTCTATATTCAGTAGAAGAAAGTAATTGCACGTTTTGAGAGTCCCGAACACGATTTGACTATTTCTAGAAAATATCAGTCTGTATCTCTGTATGTGTGTGACAAAAATTTTTGGCGACTGTATCTCTAGAACTACTGCACATAATTGCATATAAATTTATAAACAAATGCACTTTGACATAAATTAGTACCTATCAACTTTTGGTGCCCATCGCTCAACAGACAGCGCTGCTATACAGTGATTTCCACAATTTAAGAGATTGCTATATCTCAGGAACTACTGCAGATAATTGCATATAAATTTATATGTAGATGCACCTTGACATAACCAAGTCCATATCAACTTTTTATGTCAATTTCTCAAAAAGTGGCGCTGCTATACAGTGATTTCCACAGTACAAGGAAAGGCTATATTTCAGGAACTACTACACAAAATTGCACATAAATTTATATGTGGATGTACCATAATATAAATTATTGTCTTTCCACTTTTGGTACCAATAATTCAATAGATGTCTATGTTATACAACGATTTTCATAATTTAAGGGAAAGAGATATCTCAAGTTCTATAGCATATAATAATTAAAAAAAAAAAGATATCTAAAAAGACCATTATCAGACATTATGCTGATTCAATTTGGATGCATATCGGCCCATAGGTGGCACTGCTGTCCTGCAATTTTCCCCGAGAACGGAAAAGCTTTATCTCAACTTCTATGGTGTATAACTGCACAAAATTTGATACGTGAAATAACCATTATGAAAACTCATTTTTTAATATACTATTTATGGAGATTAAAACTATCTTTCTTTGTACAATGTAATTTTTCTCTAAGATGAAAATCGTCTGCACTCATTATGGTAGGTAATTTTAATAAACAATAGCTTTAGTAAATTATCTGTAATGAGCGAATTTTATTAGAAAATATAGAAGAGTCTTGTGGTGTGCACAACATACTAGTTTTTATTTATTTATTTATTTAATACCTTTACTTTTAATAAAGTTCAATCCTCGCTTTTATGTAAACAGAATTTTGAATTTTCCTCCATTTATACTTGTATATACAGCAAATATAAAAGAAATACTAGTTGTGATTTCATTTAAAGCTATCCTGTGACCACCTCAAACTTTCTTCTATTATTTTCCTATAGGACTTCGCTCAGTGAAAATATTTTCTTAAAACTATTATTTATTAAAATTATCTACCACAATGAATGATTTTCATTTAGTAAAAACTAACACTAAATATAAGAAAAGAAAGACAGTTTAATTCTCTATAAATAAAGTCTTAAAAAAGCGTCTTCATAATGGTTATTTCATACATCGGGTTTCGTACTGTTATATGCCATAGAAGTTGAGATGTAGCCACATCCCGTTTCGCATGGAAAATTGCACTATAGCAGCGCCACTTTTTGGCTGATATGCACCCAAATTGAATCAGCGTAATGTCATATAATGGCTATACTGATACATGTCAAGTTTTGTTTGATTATAGATTATACACAACAGAACCTGTGATATAGCCTTCCCTGAAAATGCGAAAGTTGACGTATAACAGCACCACCTGTTGAGCAATTGACACAAAAGTTGGTAGACACTAACTTATGTCAAAGTGTATCTGCATATAAATTTATATACAAAATCGTGTAGTAGTTCCTGAGATATAGCCTTTCCTGAAATTGTGAAAATCGCGGTCCAGCAGCGCCACTTGTTAAGAAATTGACACCAAAAGTTGATAGGTACTAATTTAGGTCAAGGTACATCTGCATATAAATTTATATCCAGTTAACTGCAGTAGTTCCCGAGATACAGTCGCACAATTTGTTTTTTTCAAGCAGGCACACAAACAGACAGATACATATTTTCTAAGAAAACCTAGTCAAATTGTGTTCTGGAAATCCTCAAAACGTGTAAATCCATCAAAAAACGGAAGCTGAAACTTTTTACGATTCCTACTTTCTTCAATTGAAGATAGAAGACAGAAGAAAGTAAAAAGTAATGTAAAATAAACACATTTAGGAAACGGATTCCATCAAGGTATAATAATAACATTCTTTAACGTCTTCTCTAGAACAAACAAACAACGCACAGAAATTGCAACTGTAAGAAGATAATTTGCTGATAGTGTGAATTGAAAGCAGTATTGTGGGAAAGCAGATGTTAAATTGCGAATCATATATCCCTGCTACTCAAATTATTATAAACATTCACGTCGAACAAAAGCAATAAATAAAGATTATATATATATATATATATAAAAATAATAGATATCGTAATAAAATTTAATCTTAAAATTTAGCAATTAATAGAACTAAAACAATAACAGCACACTAAAATATAGAACTGAATTTAACATAGAGGAAAGAATTACACAAAAAGTTGCGATATAGATTAAGAACCAATGAGTTACGATAGTAACATGAAATACTTACACCGACCTGAATGATAATAAAAAAGGACCATTATACTTATGAGAGAGAAAAACAAATAAAAAATCACAGAATTAATTGGATGTAAATGCTTAAAGTTAGAAGCATACTTCATAAAGCTCTGAAAACTGCAACGATTTCGTAAATATATTCAGAACATAAGTATTAAACAACGAACAACTAACACTGAAAATGAAGCACATTTTTGCAATCTTGAAGTTCACAACAAGCATAAATGTTCAAACATTATTATTAAACATTTTTCTTTTCTTTTTTAACTCAATACAATCAGTAATTATATTATATTTTATTTATTTATTTATTTTACTTTTTTCTATATTCAATCGAAAAATGTATTGGATTCGTAAAAATTTTCGACGGATTTACAAGTTTTGAGAGGTCTAGACTATATATCAGGTTTCATTGCGTATAATCCAACAAAACCTGATATGTGAGAAGACCAATATGAGATATTACGCTGATTCAAATTGAATGCCTATTAGCCAACATGTGGCGCTGCTACACAGCAATTTCTACAATTTTCGGCTACACAGCGATTTCCACAATTACAAGGAAAGCTATATCTCAGGTTCTATTGTGTATCATCAAACAAAACTTAATATGTGAGAAGGCGATTATGAGACATTATACTGGCTCAGTTTGAATGCTTGTCGGCCAATAGGTGGTGCTGTTATACTGCAAATTTTATCGATAACAGGATGGCTATATCTCAACTTCTATGCCATATAAATGTAAGAACCATGATATGTGAGATAACCATTATAAAAACGCATTCTTTAAGAAGTTATTTATAGACGATAAAACTGTCTCTCTTTGGATATTTAGTGTTAGATCTCCCTAAGATAAAAATTATTTACATTCATCACGTTGAACTTTTTAATAATAGTTTTAATAAATTATTCGCACTTAGTGAATTTGACAGAAAAATATAGAATAATGTTTTGTGGTGGCCACAACATACTAGATTTTTTTTTTTTTTTAATTTACTAACTGTGTGACAATGAAAATTTACTTTATTTTATATCATGTTATATCATTTTACCTTGTTTTGCATGATTTTTAGATGAATAAGTAATGTTGATTTATTTTTCGGGTTAGATAAGTTCGGTTTCGGGTCGGGTTCGGGTCGCATAAAATTCTCTGTTGCGGGTTCGGGTCGGTTTTCGGGTTGATGAATTTTTTTTTTTTTGTCGGGTTCGGGTCGGGTTTCGGGTTGAGGAAAATTCTTTTATCGGGTTCGGGTCGGTTTTCGGGTTGATTTAAAATTCATCTGTCGGGTTCAGGTCGGGTAAAACCCGACCCGCGCAGGACTCTAGTTGGCAGCAAAAGTATCCGAGCACTAGCCAATAATTCCGATGTCAAAAAAGTACACCTAAAATTCTTTTCTTAAATAAATCCTTGTTGAATCATGTTCTTAGACTGGCTAAGAACATGACTCGACAAGGATTTATTTAACAAAGCAGTATTAAGTGAACTTTTTTTAGACAGGGATTATTGCTAGTGCTCGGATACTTTTGTTACCGACTGTACTTCTTTTCGTATAATATAATGACATAATGTTAATATGAAAATATTAATTTCTGGTATGCGATTGATACGAAAGTACTAAACTATTTTATATCTGCTACTATTAATTTTGCAGTCGGCAGTAAAGGTATCCTAGTACTAATAAAAATTCCTATGTAAAAAAGTAGACTTAATATTATTTTGTTAAATAAATCCTTGTCGAGTCATGTTCTTAGTCAGTCTAAAAACATGATTCAACAAGGATTTATATAACAAAACAGTTTTAAGTGTACTTCTTTGACATCGGAATTATTGGCTAGTGCTCGGATACTTTTGCTTCCGACTGTATAAACTGTTTTAATGCAATTGTTACTGTTGTATAGACCAAGTTTTTAGTATAAACGAAATCATATCTACTTTAAATGAAAGTGATCCAGTAAATCACGTTTTAAAAGGATGTATGGATGTATGGGTTTTATGTCGCACTAGTGCTACGCAATGGACAATTGGCGACGGTCCGGAGACACACATTTTAAAAAGAAAAGACAATCTGAACAATGTCAAAAACTGGCTAGGTTAGGAATAGGAATTGAACTCTAGTCTGACCACTGAGCTGAAGAACAACTGGAGGAAATGCTAGACCGGTTTTCGCGTGCCGTTTTTTGAAGGTTTGTCTTTCGAGCGTTGTATGGCAAAAAGCATTTGATATATTTATATTTCAAAGTAAAATTGTGTAAAGGTTGTCAGTTCGAACAACCATGTGCTAAACATGACATTACAATTTAAAATTTTAATTCTTTAAAGATTTTAATAGTAATAGATGACCCGACAAATGTTGCTTGCCATACAAGGTCGGCGAAAGATTGCAGAAAAACTGGCACGCACGAACACTGTGTAAAAGTATTGGAAGCATTTGCTCCAGTTGTTCTTCAGCTCAGTGAGTCTGACGGCCACGGATTAAGAGTTTAGGATGTATTACGAATGCTACGAAAAAGTAGTAATTTTCATCTTACAGATAGAGGGTGGGCAGATCTTGACAATCTACGAATCAGCGCGTTTGTTTTAATTTGTAGCGGTTCATTGATATTTCTCGGAAATCGGATGATGACAGAAGCCGAAAGGGCGGGCTTTCACTTTCTTCCGATAAGTTTCAAAGATACTACATACACCAAGCGGCGATCGGATTGTTTTCCTCCACTCAGTTGAATTAATGCGGAATAGAAAACTCCGTTTACCGCGCTCGCTGCCTATCTTGTTTTTCATCCTATAGATAGTCTTAATCCGTGCTGACGGCATAAAGCATTAATGTTCTACAAACTGAACTATTATGTTGACTTTCGAGTAGCACTATTTACTCACTTGAGAGCAAAAAATCGTGAGATGTCAAAAAGGTAATCTGCGTACAGCTCCTATCGCTGACTTAATCAGTTTTCAATCTTGCTGAAAAAGGCTTTTCCATTTAAAGTGTTAAGTTAGTCATAAAATCTAATTAGTAATAAAATAACTTCCGGCTTCATGATAAATTTTTAAATATCTTTTTCTTTTGTTGTTGTTGTTTACTTTTATGCAAATTCAGCATTTTTTTTCTTTATATTTTAAAATACAATGTTGCAAAGACTAATATTTCCCAACAGAAAAATATATTCTTTGTAATAGTATTGGCGATGGTTTAAAAATGAATGGAATGAATCAACGAAACATAATTTTTTTACTTTGTGTTGAGTTTTAGAATCAGTATTGAAAACTAATGAGGTCAGCAGCATCTCAAATGTTTAAATTTTAAGTAAAGAAAGAAATTACTGAAAAATGAGGACAAATGAGAACAAACGTCCAAAAATGAGGACAAATGAGGATATGAGAACTTTTGAAAGCAACTAAGGACAACACTTGAAAAATGAGGACTGTCCTCAGAAAAGGAGGACATCTGGTCACCCTATTTTAGGGGTACATACAAATGAAACACTTCCGGTTGCAAAGTCGTTTGCAAGCGTTCCAAATGTATGACTACAGTCGGCAGCAAAAGTATCCGAGCACTAGCAAAAATTCCTATGTAAAAAAAGCACACTTAACACTATTTTGTTAAATAAATCCTTGTCGAATCATGTTCTTAGACTGACTAAGAACAGGATTTGACAAGGATTTTTTTAATAAAACTGCATCAAGTGTACTTTTTTTACATAGGAATTTTTGCTAATGCTCGGGTACTTTTGCTGCCAACTGTATTTGCAAAAAAAAAACTTTCAAAATTTACGTCATCGAAGTTGCAAGCGTTCCGTTTGTATGTAACCCTTATATAGGGCGGGTTCAGGTTCTCGACCGATCCAGGATCGATCGAATTGGTCGTTGAATAATACATCCAGTCTCATGGACCGGTCTGGATCAAAGTCGTCCAGTGTAATGTGTTCCATGGACCGGTCGTGGATCAAATCGCCCAAGAAATTTTTCTGAGCCATATGATCCATTTACTAATCCATTGCTATGATTGGCCATTGGTTATTGTTCTGGTTCCGCCTTCTATCTGTCATTACAAACGCGAATATATGCATACAAGCATTTTTTTTTTTTTTTTTTTTTTTGGTAAATAACTGTACAATTGTTTTAGAATTTTAAATATATGCATGCAACGGATTGAAATATAAAATAATGCAAATTAAAATTTATCGAATATTATTTAAATTTAATAAAATAAAATTTTAAAATGCTCCCTGCTAACATTTTTTTTTTAATTTTGAGTTCAACAAAATATTTTAAATTTGTTTGTGAACTACTTTGGGAATTTATCGATCAGTTAATTGTTATGAAACATTTTTATGTTTGAGTAACTAAATATTTGCATTAAATTTCAGCATTCAAACATAAAAATAATTAACAATATATAAAAATCAACATTTAATTTGTATTTAAATGATAATAATATTAATAAATAATCATAAATATATTAAACATTTAAAGTATTATTGATTTAAATCAGAATTAAATGAATTTTACAAACCAATTTAATGAAGATTTGAATCAAATGAATGATAATTTAAAAAACTGTTATAAAAATCTTCTTTTTTGGTAATCATTCATTTAAATTTAAATTAAAATTTTATAATTTTTTGGCAATGTTTTATATTTCTTACCTTTGATCATAATAAAACTTGAACCTACTGCTTATTTACATCAAATATCTGAATGCTAAATATTTGTTTTAAATTTCAGCATTCCAACTTAAAAATATTTAACAAAAATTAGCTTGATAATAAATCCCCAAAATAAAACTTAAAATTGTTTACAGTATATCATTAAAATGCAATAATGCATAATTGAGGAAATAATTAAAAAAAAATATTTTGCTGGAAAAATTTCTAAAATTAAAATTTTATTGTTATTATTTTTTTATTTAAATAATTTTCAAAAAAGAATTATATAATTAATATTATTGTATTTCAGTGCATATGTACCCAACTATGCAGAATTTAAAAAAAAAAAAAAAATATGCATCTATCTTTTTTTTTATTATTATTATTCATAGTTAAATTACATTTTTAATTAATGAATTAAATTTTTCTTTAATTAATTTAAATTTATAATATTTTATAGCTAATCTCAAACTAAGCCTATAGATGGCAGCACTGATTTTGATCCAATAAAAGGATCGGATTTGTCCAGCCTCTGCTTTCGACCGGTCGTGGGTCAAATGTCTCAGGCATGGTAATAGAATATTTCAGGTATAATCACTGCGTGTTAAATTTTTGGCACACGGAACTAGCTCGGTTACAGCGTCTAGAATAAACAGTGTGGAAAGCGGCGAATAAAATTGTACTAAAAAAATTTAAGCCTGTCACCAGATGTCATTGTAGTCGAAGCTAGTGTCCCGACAACAAAATCGAGACTCCCTATTGGTTAATTATATGCTTAGATTACGTGATTAAACTGGGAAAAGCCAATCAGGTCTTCGATTTGAGCAATAGCTTCGATCACAGCGACATATGGGTAAGCTTAATTTTTGTAGCATCATTTTAACATCACGGTTATAGGTAGAGTTGCAAAAAACCCACAGTTTTTAGAAGATGGGAGGAACTTTGGGGAATATTGGGAATTTTAAAAGTAAACAAAACTAGTCATTTTCAAAATGGAAGTTCGAGCTAACGCATTGAACATACATATACATAATACTTAAAATGTCAATGAGTATTGCATGAACTAGTTTTATAAAATTTAGTCTTTTTAAAAAATATTTCTGGTAAAGAAAATAAATTTAAATTATGTATGTTCTGTTTTAAACTTAAAAATATAGTTTAAGTAACATTACTTGATCAGAAAGGTCTTAAAATGATAATTTTAGTTAAGTAATCTTTTAAACTGCATTGATTTTGAGTTTTCATGAAATGATGAATATTCATTTCTGCATTTAAAAAATATTTTCTTTTATATTTTAAAATAAATATGTATATTTATATTTTTTTGCTGTGTATTATTTGAGTATGCTTAAATTATTTACCTTATGAATACACAAATTTATTAACATTGAAGAAATACCTTAATCTGAAATTTATTAGAAATAATCTTTCTATTTTAATGTCTATTTATGATATAATAATAATAACAATAACTGAACTGACCTGCAAAAGAAAGAAGAGTTGAGTTGCTTTTCACAGTTAGAGTTAAAAATGCTAGATAGGAAATAATTAAAAATAATAAAAATGAAAAAAATTTGTCCATGCATCAAATTATTTCAAAACTCCCTGAAATTTTCAAAGTTCCCAGGAATTTTCCAAAATTTCCTTCCCAAAAAACCGGGTTTATTTCCGGGGAAGAAACGGGATTTTTCCAGCCTTTGCAACACTAGTTATAGGCGATTGCCATACTGTTTATTCTAGACGCTGTAGCTCGGTCGTACATCAACCGGGATTAACGCCATCTATCGAAAACATTAGAAAGAGCTCGTCTGCTAATATCATATAATGTATTTTACTCACGGACCGTGATTTTACCATATTTTAAAAAATACTGCTACAATTCTTATCAAATTAAGAAGGAAAAATAAAATTATCATGTACTTTTCAGTTAAGAATTTTTAAAAATATTTGTAATAAATTTTACCAATTGTACAAATATCTCACAAACTGAATTTGATTTAAAAAGTTTTTTATTTTGTATTGGCAAATTATTTTTTAAATAATTATATCTTTAAAAGATCTAGCTATGATTCATATATATTACATAATTCAATCAATTACTGCGTTTTTCATATCAATTTTAAAGAAGAATAATTGATATTAATTTAACTGTAAAAACTAAATGAACAGTGATGATGCTAATCAGTTGATGAATGAAGTTTATCAAAAGTGATAAAAATTTATTAGTTGCAATCAAAAGCATTAATTGATCTCATCAAAATTTTGTTAAGTCACTAAGTACTTAAAAAAAAATGTTGCGTCGGTATTAGGTTATCACAAATTTATTATCAACCCAATTAACTGCTTGGAAGTTCAAAGTTCAATAACTGGGAGGTGTGCCCTTTGTGTGGATCTTTCTAAGGTTCTTAGGCCGTATGTATGCGAGTTTCGGAGTAAACCACAAAAAACTCCGAACGTTTAGATCGATTAGCGCGACCAGATATTGAACCTTGTATTAAAACAGAAGGATAATTTTACTTTTGCAGTTCTTTAAATATGTATATATATAAATAAAATTACAATTTTTCTGGAATATTATTTTTTGCAAATTTTATTGTTTATTAAATTATTCTCTTTCTGTTAGATTTCCTTCTGATAATTTTATTTATTTCTATATGCAGACTTTCCCCTGTGTTTATAAACTCTGTTAGACATAAATTGCAAAATTTTAACTAAAAAAAAAGTGGTTGTATGGGTTAAAGTCCTGTTGAATATAACAAGGTCCCGAGCAAGGGTGAAATTCTTTTCTATGGTGTCTTTCAAAAGAAATCACAGCCGGCATGCACGCAAATTTCAGAGAAAACCACAGAAATACTTAATGGCTAAAATGACTTCGTTCAAAGTTTTCGTAGATTTCTCCAAAACTCACGTAAATAATTAAAATCTTTTAACCTCTCTCCCCCCTCCACACAGAAGGCTGTTAATTGGCTGTAACACTAACACAAATGCATGAGTATTTTCTATCTTCATATCTTCAAGAGAAAAAAAATACTCAGTACAATACCATGTAGATTTTTTTTCCTATGTGCATAATTTATTATTATTATTATTATTTTTTTTTTTTTTTTACATAAAATCTTCAAATTCGATATTCATTACTTTTTTTAAATATATACATATATTCACATGCTGAATCTTTCTTATTCATACCGATCAATAAAATAAAGATGTTTCTTTTCTTAAATATATATCTTATATACAAAATTTTATAAAACAATAAAATATTCAGTGACTTTAATGTCAATAATTGCTACATTTAAATTTTTATATAACCTAAAAAGAAAAAAAAGTCCAGTGTCTTAAATGCATCTCATACACTAATGAGTTAATGTATAAAATTGTAGCTTTGTATGATCAAGTCACACAGGAGTAATAAAAAAAAAAAAAAAAAAAAACTGACCAATTTTGTATGTCCGAATATAAAATCTCAGCATGAATAAAGCATATCAGTAAATCATGTTTAAAAGATCATTTCTAGAAAAAATCTATGATAATGTTTAGAAATAAACATATTTACATTTTTATTTGTAATTGATTACTGGTTTCAAAATATCTTTGGAGCTTAATTATTATACAAGGTTGAAACTTTGTACATAATTTGACAAAGCTATGGGACACATTTTACTCACTGGACATTTTCATGGGGATGTGCAAATATGTAATAATTTTTCAATTTTAATTCACTAAAATATATTAATGATTTTTATAAAACATTTATTTATTTATTTAATTTTTTTTTCCCATCAACTTTGTAATTCAATAATATATGTGTAATAATTTTAAGAATTTAAACAGAGGACAAGTTTTTTCAATCTTGTATTATTAAATATCGAATTGCTTTTTACCTCTTATTTAGGTATTTCTTTAAGAGGCTGCTTCACTGTATCCAAATTCTGAAATATTAATTTCATTATATATTTAGTCTTATTAAGTGACATAAGATTTGTTTTATTTCAAAATTTTCTCCTTTATCAGTTAAAATGTAATTAAATGTATTTCCAAAATTTAAAACTGTGTTAAATATTTATGAAAGCATCATATATTCCGTTTATACCATGCATGTTTCAATTGAGCAATACCAATACAACTGAAATACTAATACATACTTGCCAATCTAACCCGGAAGATTGTTAGTCCCGATCTTTTCCGCTTATTTTTTCCCACCAGTCTTTTCTTAGAGTACTTTTCTTCTTATTTAATCGTAAATATATTTGAAGAGAATTACTCTAAAAATTAAGTGGTGTACAAAAGGGGGCGAGAACTAACAATCTTCCGGGTTATGTTGGCAAGTATGCTAATAAAAGTTTTAAATCACGGGTTTCTTTCAAAAAGGATTATAGCCATTAATCGCACAAATTTCGGAAAAAGACGCAAAAAATTCAGAATGGCTAAGCTGGGATTGTTCGAACTTTTCTTTAAAACTCGCTTAAATACAAACTAAGGCAATTTAGATCCCCCCCCCCTTTCCATAAAGGGGTGTTAATTGGCTGTAATACTAACCTCAACATATGTGAGGTTTTTTTTTTTTTTTTTTTTTTTTTTTTTTTTTTTTCATATTAAAAAAAAAAAAAAAAAAAACATAATTTATAATTTTTTTTTATTTATGTGCATTTTCTTTTTTTTTAAATAAAATCAACCAATTAAAAGAAAGTTTTTTTATTTTTATTATTATTATTATTAAATCTTTATTCCTAAATGTTGCAAATAATTATAAATTAGTAATTTTATATCTAAATGCTTAAATTTATTGTGAAAAATAATACTTTCCCTATCATTATATGGGTAAAAGATAGTAAAATAAATTACAGAATTTTATAAAATCAATAAAAATTTCAGGGACTTTAATGATAAGAATTGCCACATTTAAATTTTTATATAAGCTAAAAAAAGAAAAGTCCAGTGATATAAATATACCCCATACACTAATACACTAATAAGTTAACATATAAAATTGTAGCTTTGTACCATCAAATCATATAAGAGTAATTAAAAAAAAAAAAAAAATTGACCAATTTTGTATGTCTGAACATGTCCTAGTCCTGGTTAAAATATTTTTCACGGAGATCTAAAGAGATCTAACCATATATTCACACGAATTTCGAAGAAAGAAAACTACGGAAAACTCATAAAGACTGAGACGAAGTATTGTGACAGATCGCATTAGGGATGGGCACACACACACACACACACAAATATATATATATATATATAAATTATGACGTATTGTAAATCGCAAAATTTATAACCAATTTTGACAATATATATATATATATATATATATATTGTTTAAATAGCGATTATGAGTTCACTCAGAAAAGTGCTATTAAGTTGATATTTTAAGGGTTTAAAATCGATTGACTGCGCTAGAATCCTATCGCCTGGTTATAATGCCTTTTATTTGTGTTTATGTAAATAGATCAGAGCATCTATTTATGCGAGTTTCAGAGGAAACTACGGAAAACTCAAAATGACTAAAATGACGGATTGCGACATTGAATCGCATTAGTAATAAAATCTTTTTGTAAAAAAATAGAACCGACTCCAAAAAGGAACTATTATTCAAACAACTAAAAATGAAAGAAAATTCGCAGAAAATTAAACTGTAAATTGCGCCTAAAAGTATAAAATAATTTCCTTCGCCAAACAACCTATAACACTAGAATTAATCATAACTTTTGAAGTCGGCGCAAAATTAAATAAAATTTAATTAGTTTTTAAAGGTTTGTCTCTAGATCGGTAGCAACAAATGCTGTTGTCTCGAATGATCCATTTTCATGTTTCCTTTATTATTTTATCACTGTATACAATTTGTCCAGTAGTAGCATCTACATAGAACAGTGAACATTCTTCACAATGCGGTATTTATGTTTCTACGAAGTTAGAGCTTCCTTTGCAAATTTGGTATAACTTTGATAACTATCAACCTTGATGGCTTTTGGATTTGGCAATCAAAACGTAAGGTAAAAATATACACGCAAGATGTATATTTTCATAATATATATTGTAAGATGTGTTGTTTCATATTCTTGATTACTCTCTTGATATACCTTATCAAAATAATCACGATATCCCAAACAAATTAAATATGTTTGCCAGATAATTTTGCGATTTTTCTTTCACCAAGGACGTCAGATACCAGCATTTTTGCCAACTTTTGCTGCTTACGAAATTATATTTGTTTTCTTGAATCAAAGTAGTTTTCGGCTGCGTTTTGCAGGTAACAATGTGAGATGTGTATTTTGAATAGGATTTGATTTTTGTATTGAATAAAGGTATCAATTTTTATTTAATTTTGCGCCGACTTCAAAAGTTATGATTAATTCTAGTGTTATAGGTTGTTTGGCGAAGGAAATTATTTTATACTTTTAGGTGCAATTTACAGTTCAATTTTCTGCCAATTTTCTTTCATTTTTAGTTGTTTGAATAATAGTTCCTTTTTGGAGTCGGTTCTATTTTTTTACAAAAAGATTTTATTTTTCTCTTTTCAGCGAAAACTTATTTATATAGCAGAGCATCAGAAGACGTTCGACGGAAGTTTCACAAATCACAACGTCCAAGAAAAGTGACATTACTCAAAAAATGGTTTATGTCACTGAAAAATACATGAAATGCACCCAATGTGAACAAAAAAGTTACATCTCCATCTAGAAAGTTATCCACTCGAGAGGTTGTGCCATTTTTATTCTAGTCAAGTTTTTTTTAAGTTGATTTTTCTCAAATGCTGCAATTTTAAGTTGTGTCACTTTTCTTGCCTTTATCGGATATGAGCAAAAAGTATCTATTGAACGAACATACGTTAAATTAAAAAGTCTTTAGAAATGTAAAGAACGGATACGCTGTATTCGTTACCGAAAATTCTGTTAGACACATGTATTGAAGTTTACAGTGAATACGTGTCACCCGCTGCGGTGGAAATTGCGCAGCGTAAAGTTCAGACAAAGAGCAAAATATGCATTGCAGACGGACAGAAGTTTCAACATCGATACTTACATACTGCTTTTACCAGTGTAGCTGCATGCGTTCAGCAGTTAGAGTGAGAACAGACTTTTGTGAGTATCCTGTAATTTGTTTATATCTTAATGAAATCATAATGAAACCTATTTCAGGTCAAAATCATTACGACAACAAAAAAAGTATTAAAATTAAATCATCTCTTACGAAGATATAAGCTAACAAATTTCAACAACAACAACGAGAAACATGGTTTGTATTGAGAACCTCTTCCTTTATGAAGTCGGTTTAAAACGTCTAATCGATGTGACCGCTTACAATAACCATACTTTGAATTTTACATAGCATAAATGTCACCCGCTACGCTACAACATATGCAATGTCGTTCAAGTGTGCACAAAATAGGAAATTGTGAACAAACAAATGCACGTTTTAAGCGTTCTGCTTTTAGCATTAATGTCTAAACTATCTTTGCGTAATCTTTGCGATGATACTCTGCAATTATATAATTAACTCTTTTCCCCTGTCTTGAAACGTTTCCGAGATAGGATCGCTAACTCCACTCTTTTCCACCATGTGGCGCTTTAGGTGGTTGAATCGCGTAGCACATGTCCACTTTACTATACCTACATACCTCTTTTATGACTATAACTGCAGCTGTTCAGCAGTTAAAAGAGTCGGGACTGACTTTTTTGAGCACCCTGTATTTTCTTTTGATCGTAAGATTTTACAATTGGACCTATTTCAGACCAAGACCTTTACAATAAAACAAAAACTATCAAAATCGGATCATCCGTTCAGATGTTATGAGCTAACAAACAAAAACAAAAACAAAAAAACATACGCCTTGAATTAAGAACCTCCTCCTTTTTGAAGTCGGTTAATTAGAGCATCTCTTACGAAGTTATAAGCTTACAAACACCAACAACAACACATAGCTCGAATTAAGAACACCCTCCTTTCTGAAGTTGGTTGAAAACGACTTTGCGCTGATCTATATGACCGCTTACAGTAACAGTACTTTGAACCACCGAGTATACGTGTTATCCACTACGCTGCAAAGTGTGCAACGTAGTTCAAGTGTGCACAGTGTAGGAAATTGCGAACAAGCAACTGCACATTTTAAGCGTTCTATTTTTAGTAATAATGTCTAAAAACTGTCTTTTCGTAGTAAATCGATGATTCTCTACAACTTCGTAACTAACTTTTCTCCCATCTTGAACCGTTTTTGAGACATGAGGGCTAATTCTGCTGTTTTTCACCAGATGGCGCTTTATTTTCTTTAGATAGTAAAGATGTTATAATGGGACCTACATCAGACCAAGATCTCTACAACAAAAATAAAAGTATCAAGTAACCGTATTTTGAACTATATAGCGTTTGCCTCACCAGCTACGCTACAACGTGAGCAGTGTAGCTCAAGTGTGTATATTGTAAGAAATTGCGAACAAAATAATGCACGTTTTTAGCCTTGTATTTTTAGCATCAATGTCAAAACTATCTTTTCGTACTAAATCGATGATGCTCTGCAATTTTATAATTCACTTTTTCCCCCTGTCTTGAACCGTTTCCGAGATAGGAAGGTTAGCATGAATATCTAAACTATCTTTTTGTACTAAATCGGTGATACTCTTCAGCTTTGTAATTCACTTTTTCTTTAGAACCGTTTTCGAGATAGGAACATTAACTCTGCTATTTTCCACCAGGTGGCGCTGCAAGCGGTTTAACCTTGTACTGCATGGCCACTTTGCTATACTTATATACATACCATTTTTATCACTATAGCTGCAGCCGTTTAGCAGTTAAAAGAGTTAGGACTGATTTTTTTGGGCACCCTGTATTTTCTTTAGATCGAAAAGATATTACAATGGGACCTATTGTAGACCAAGACCTTTTCAACAAAACAAAAAGTATCAAAATCGGAGCATTCGTTCAGAAGTTATGAGCTAACAAACATAAAAAAAACATACGGTTTGAATTGAGAACCTTCCTTCTTTTTTGAAGTCGGTTAAAAATATAAATAAATTGTGATATATTGTAAATCGGGAATTTAAGAATTTTTATAAAATATATAATTTATATAAAGATAGAGATTTAATTGAGCCTAAGAAATCATTACATTAGGTTGATTTACTGCGTTAGGATCCTAGGCCTGTGTGGAATGCCTCCTGTAGGTGGATTTTCTAAAGAAATCTTATTCGTATTTACGCGAGTTTCGCAGAAAACCACAGAAAACTCACAACAGCTAAGACGAATAGCTGTGACATTGGAGTATTGCGATATAGAAAAATATATAGTATATAAATAAGTTGTTACATATTGTAAATCGCGAATTTACAACGAATTTTGGCAAAAATTAAAATTTTGTTGCAAATAGTGATTTTGAATTGAGTCTAAAAATAGCTAAATTAGGTTAATGATTTGTAGGGGCTGCGGTCGATAAACTACATAAAGATCCTAGGCCAGGGTGAAATGCCCTCTGTGGGTGAATTTTCTAAAAAAATCTAGTTCGTATTTACACGAGTTTCGGAGAAAACTACGGAAGACTCAGATCGGGTAAAATGAGGAGTTGTGACATTGGGTTAAAAAAAATGTACATAATGATAAATTTCGAGATATCCTAAATTGCGAATTTATAGCCAATTTTGCGTAAAAAAAAGAAAGAAAGAATATAAATTATGAATTTAGAGTCTAATTTAGGTCGATATATATATATATTTTTTTTTTTTTTTTTGGGAGGGGGGGATATAGTTAAGATTCTCGGCCAGATTTAAATGCCTTTCATGGATGTTTTTCTAAGGTGATCGAAGCATGCATTCACGCGAGTTTTGAAGAAAACCACAGAAAATTCAGAACAGCTAAGACGACAAATTGTGATATTGGATCGTACTAGAAATTAAGAAAATAAAAATAATAAATTGTAACACACTATACTTTGCGAAGTTATAACCAATTCTGAGAAAAGTTAAAATTTCATTAAGAACATCCATTATAGGTTTAGTCTAAAAATCGCTAAATTAGGCTGATACTTTTAAGAATTACGGCCGATTAGCTTGTTATTATCCCAATCTTTAGAAAAACACCGTTACATCGGTGTTTTTTCTAAGGATATCTAAATATGTATTCACTCGAATTTCGGAGAAAACCCGGAAAACTGATAAAGGCTAAGACGATGAATTGTGACATTAGATCGCATTAGGTAAAAAAAGTAAAATATATATATATATAGTGTATTATAAATCGCGAAATTTATATCCAATTTTGACAAAAGTTAAATTTTTAGCTATTATGAGTTCAGTCAAAAAATCGCTATTAAGTTGATGTTTTAATGATTTTAGGTCCATTGACTGCCCGAGGATCCTAGGCCTGGTTATAATGCTTTTCATGGGCGTTTTTTTTAAGGAGATCCAAGCATGTATTCACGCGATTTTCGGAGAAAATCACGGAAAACTCAAAACAGCTAAGACGACGAGCTGTGACATTGGAGTATTGTGATATAGAAAGAAATATATAAAAATGTATCAATAAGTTGTTATGTATTGTAAATTACGATTTTATAACGAATTTTAGCAAAAATTAAAATTTAAAAAAAATAAAGATTGTGAGTTGACACTAAAAATCGCTAAATTAGGTTAATGGTTTGTGGGGGTTGCGGTCGATAAACTACATAAAGGTCATAGGCCTGGATCGAATGCCCCTGAGGGTGGATTTTCTAAACTATCTAGTTCGTATTTATGGGAGTTTCGGAGAAAACTACGGAAAACTCAGAACGGCTAAGATGATAATTTGTGACATTTGGTTGCAATCAATAAAAATGTAGATAATACTAAATTCTGAGATATTGTAAACTGGGAAGTTATAGTCAATTTTGACAAATAATATTAATAATAAAAATAGAAATTGTGAATTCAGTCTAAAAATAGCTAAATTACGTAGTTTTTTGGGGGTGGGGGTTACGGTCGTTTGATATAGTTAAGATTTTCGGCCAGAATTAAATGCTTTTCATGGATGTTTTTCTAAGGTTAACGAAGCATGTATTTACGCGAGTTTCGAAGAAAATCTCGGAAAACTCAGACCGGCTAAGATAACTAATTGTGGAAAACGAATTGCACTGGAAAATAATAATAATAATAATAATATAAACAAATTGGGATATATTGTAATTTTGACAAAAAATTTAATTTGGTTAAAAGTAGAGATTATGTGTTCAGTCTAAAAATTGCTAAATTAGATTGATGGATTGGTTTGAGGGGATTACTGTCGTTTGATCACGTCAGGATCCTAGGTCTTTGGTGAATGCCCTCTGTGTGTGGGGGGAATTTCTGAGGAAAACTAGTTCGTAATTACGTAAGTTTCGGGGAAAACCACGGAAAACTCAGAACGTCCAAGACGTCAAGCATGACCTGGGAATGAACACAGCATCTCTTATCTTCTAGTTTCTACAGCAGAACCTCTCGGCTTCTTGTAGGTTAAATTCGGGTGAAAATTTAGAAATTTTAAAGAAAATAATGTTTAATTAAATTATCCGATGAAATTTTATAATTTTTGAGCAAACATTTCTCTAACTGAAAATCACAAAACTCATAGAAAAATAATATTTAATTAAATTTCAGGTCAAAGATTTTATAAAGCTAGATTTACACTTGTTAATAACATTTCAATGATGTTGCTTATCCCTGACTTAAATTACATCAAATTCTTAAATGTACGTCTTAAGATTTGCTAAATGTAAAGTTTTAATTTTTTTTCTTTATATATATATATTACAAATGAAATAGTGAAGCCTTGTTATTCTTACAAACTCAACTTAATAATATTTAATAAAACGTTTATTATACAAAAAAAAAAAAAAAAAGAAAAAGAAAAGAGGCCGTTGTTGAAGTTTTGTCCTTCATAATTATTAAGAAAAATTTAATTTTAAATATAAATAAGTTAAATGTTAAATGAACAACGTATCATGAAGCATATGCACCTTGACAGCAGAAAACAATGCCGGAATTCTTGAAAACAGGTCTTTATTTTGTTTATTAGCTATTGCATAACCCGAGTCACATCCAAATACAAAACAGCATCGATATTTAGACATATTCATCATAAAATAAAACAATAATTAGAAAAATAATGATGCGCGCTCACTGTACTCAGTGTTAACGTGGTACATCAACTGCAGTCAGCGGCCAGTTCAGCGTGAGGTCCACTTTTGAAGGAGAAATCCCGTAGAGGAAGTTCCTCCTTTCTATAGCTACAGCGTCTGGAACAAACAGTGTGGAAAGCGGCGAATAAAATTGTACTAAAAAATTAAGCCTATCACCAGAAGTCAAATCGAAGCTAGGGTCACGACAACAAAACCGAGGCTCCCTATTGGTTAATTATATGCTTAGATCACGTGATTAAACTGACGAAGCCAATCAGGTCTTCGATTTGAGCAATTGCTTCGATCACAGCGACATCTGGGTAAGCTTAATTTTAGTCGCATCATTTTAACATTACGGTTATAGGCGATTGCCACACTGTTTATTTTAGACGCTGTTTCTTTGGACGCTGTACTAGTATTCACTGAGCTAAAGAACAACTGGAGGAAATGCTAGACCGGTTTTCGCGTGCCGTTTTTTGGAGGTTTGTCTTCCGAGCGTTGCATGGCAAAAAGCATTTAATATATTTATATTTCAAAGTAAAATTGTGTAAAGGTTGTCTGTTCGAACAACCATATGCTAAGCATGACATTACAATTTTAAATTTTAATTCTTTAAAGATTATAATAGTAATAGACGACCACGACCCGACAAATGATGCTTGCCATGCAAGGCAGGCGAACGATTGCAGAAAAACTGGCACGCACGAACACTGTGTAAAAGTATTGGAAGCATTTGCTCCAGTTGTTCTTCAGCTCAGTGCTAGTATTATAGCTTCATGGCAAAGAATCTTCTTTGTTCATGGTCTCAGGGCTCAGTTGGATCGGTCGAAGTGTTCCCTTCATTTTCTGAGGACAGTCCGTTTTTGTAAGCTGTTTTTCAAAGTTTTAAAAAATTTTACAGGAAAATTATTCATCATAATTATTAGCATTTTGGCCCCCATTTACAAAAATTATATTCCTAATTAGGGAATTGTAATAATTATTAACGCTTTTAATTTATAAAGGTACTCTAAACTGGTTACCATATTTGCCTCGGAAACGTCATTATCTCAAAATGACCGGTCAACTCGAGAGTTGACAGGACATGCTTAACATGTTTGTAAATAAATTTGGAGATCACGTGTTTTTTCCTTTAGCAACGGGTGCTATTTACAAAGAAAAAATAATATTTTTCTGTTCTATTGCTTTTGTTTAGCATAAAGCGAAAACTGATTTGATAGTGACTTTATTTGTGAGGTTTCTTAGTTCTTGAAAGAATTCAGTTCTAACTTCTATTAGTGCAGTTTATGTCAAACAGCCGTAGTAATTGTGTATCCGTATTCTGCCGAAAGTAAATAAAATTTTGTCAGTCTGCAGTTTCCTTTGAAAAGTTAACTTTTTCTAATTTTATCCTCAATTGTTATCCCTAATGAAATTTGCTTGAAATAACAATGCGTGTAATTTTGAATCTGTACTCAAAGGCTCTGCAAATTCATCCATGGAAAACACAGTTATTGACAACTGGTAGGAATCTATATTACCAAAGTAAAATTTGTATCATTCATTTAGTTTTATGTTTGTTTTTCGTTTTGATACCATTCATTATTGAACAATTGATATTATAAACTTACAAATCCCAGTAATATTTTCAATAATTAAATATTCACCAAAAAAAAAAAAAATCATCTTAAACATTGCTAATCTTACAATAAATAGCCAAGTGATTTTTTTTTTTAAAACTAATTTTTATCAATAAGTTTTTATCTTCTTTGTTATTTTTTTTATTTTTATTTTTTTTTTTATATAAAATATATTTGTGCAGTTAATAATCCATGAAAGAATAAAAGCAGCTTACAGTCAGCCAAAACAAAAGAGTAGAATTTGTGCATTAAAATAATTACTTAAAAGCTGGTGATGAATGATGAAGAATAAGAATTTTATAAAGAACATTGTGAATTATATATATGACCAGCCTTGATGTTGAACAGAAATAGAAATGTTTACACAATGTTAAAACTGCCTATGTAAAAAATATTAAGCAAGTAAACAGTTGTTTTGGTAGCGTTAAGTGTACCATCATCAGTGAAGAATGACAAGATAGATTTTTGCTCCAATGTTTAGCTAGGGAACAGGATTCTAGAGTCCGAAAAGTTGGAAATATTGCATAAATTCCACATATTCTTAATTTTCAGCTACCATTTACATAGCTTTCTATATTTCAATTGCTTATTGTCTAACGCCTCCAGTTTCTTAAATTCCTATTGGCTGCTTTTCCGACTCTAGAATCTGCTTTTCTATCTACATATAGGAACAATAATCTGTCTTATCATTCTACACAGATAATGGTATGCTTAATGCTACCGAAACTGCAGTTTGCTTGCTTAAATTTTTTGACACTGGCGTTTTGAACGCTGTGTAAATATTTATATTAACATTGTAAATATTTTTTCACATTTTATTTTATTCTTTTTTTTTTAAATAAAATTTTTATACCCTACCCTCTCTCCAAAATCCTGCAAATTTTAGTGATTACATCATTTCTAATGCACCAATGCTTGAACCCCCTCTGAATTTTTTTTCTAGTTACGACCTTGCATATTTCTAAGATAGAATCAATTTGACCCTATTTAGAAGCAGAAATTTAGTTAAGGCTGCTTCATACAGCTGGTGTGTAACATGATTATGAAAGTGTACTAAATTGCCACAGGTAGCAAACTGTCAGTGAAGTACTCTATATAACATTTGTGTGAGGAATAAGGTAATTTAATGCATGTATGTGGCATAGCTGCCAAGAATTATGATTTTTTTGTATTTGTTCTGAAAATTTGTTATGTGTTAAGATGTTACGTGCATAACCGATATTTTATGAATTTTTTAATATTTTCTGTTATCACAAAAATCTTTATATTTTTAATCCAGGAATAAATGAATATCGAATAATTTAACCAAAAGAGCTTGACTTTTGCTTTCTGTTTATGCGAAAGAAAAGCCGCCAAATTTAATCATGAAATTAATCGGACGTAATTCTCCTTTGCTGCCTCAGCGAAGGTGGATTGAAATTGACGACTTGACCTTCTGTCGTCATTCGACGTCATGGTGAAATTTAACCTATAGGAGTCTTAATTTACCCCACAAATAAAGGACTATAGCCAATCATAGCGTAGCTGTTCCCCACAAACAAAAGAAAACTCCGCCTCGTTCTAGTCGTACATTGCACCATGTCCCGGAAGGGAAAGGACCTCAGGGGTGAAACTTTTCAGGGGCTACCCCTGAATTCAGGGTTTTTGAAAATTTTGCTATCTCTGAATTTCATATAAAATTATTTTGTATTTATAGAAATTTCTCATTTTGAATGTTTAATTTGCCTTATAGTATATTAAGAACCTCTCAAGCTATCACTTATTAAAGGTAGCCAAGTGATATATCATTAATAAGTCTACCCTATCTGCATGCAAGTAGCAGTTTTCAGGATTTTTGCATGTTAGGTAGTATTACCCCTGGGACCTTTTTTTTCTCTCTGCTCTGCTCTGCGTCTCCTCTTTCGCACTTCATGCCGTTCTGTGCGAGCGTACTGTCGGATTAAGAGAGGAGGGAAAAAAATTTATTGCTTTACTGAAAGCGGTGGTTGCTGTCAGCCGTGGTGACTTATTGTGTTTATGGAGAGGACAATTTTTAGATCATGTGCCTGTAATTTTAATGTTGGTTTTATTTGATTTTCCATATTCATCATGCCTACTGAAGTTAAACAACAACGTGTACAGCATTTCAAACCAGATTATAAAGTAAATTTTCCCAGAATCAAAGAATCGCAAATCGGAAGTACTTATGCCTTTTGTTGCTATTGTTTGTGCAATTTCATAATATCTCATGGTGGAAACAGTGACATTAATAAACATTTGAATACAGCCAAGCAGAAAAATAATTGCTCTAAAGTTGATAATACTACAAAACTTTCAACTTTCGTAAAAAAAACGGATGATGCTGATGTTTCTGTAATTCGGGCCGAATGTTTATTCACCAAATTTCTCGTGAAGCACAACACACCTCTCTCTGCTGCAGACCATGCGGGACCTGTATTCAGAAAAATGTTTCCGGATTCCGCTACTGCAAAAAAATATTCATGCGCCCGAACAAAAACAAATGCTGTGGTTGATAAAATGGCAGCTACTCGTCAAGAAGATTTAGTAGTAAATTTACAAAAGGCTGCTTTCACTATTGCAGGCCTCATAGTCCTCCTAAATTTCCTATTTTTCCTATATTTTCGCAATTTGGCAGATATTCTCCTATATTTTTACACCAACTCCTATATTTCCTATATTTTTTTTTACATCTACTGTTAGATGATATCCAAAGTGCAAAAATTTACTCTACAAATAATACTTTGAAGATTTATGAACTAATTTCTTTTCTCTGCTTTCGATGAAACAACTGATAATGGAAAAAAGCAACTAGATATACCTATAAAATTTTGTGATGAAGAGTATAACCAAATTGTTAGTAACTTCCTGCATGCTTTTGAACTGGGTCATGTTACAGCAGATATTTTGAAAAACAAGATATATTTGACACTTGTACTTGATAAGTTACCAGTTAATAAATTGTTATCTGTAAGCTCTGATGGACCACCTGTTAACCAAAAATGACTTGAAGAAACTGACAGTGAACTAAATGATAGAGATTTTCTGCCTCTTATCATAGTTCTTGTAACTTGCATATTGTGCATAATTCCTTCAAGAATGCAATGACTCAAATAGTTAGTCATTGGGATATTGAAGATTTTTTGGATACTATGTTTAAATTTCTTCATAAATATTCGGCTTGCAAAGAAGATTTCCCAGGTGTCCAAATCGAAGTTGGAACTAAGAAAGAAGAAATTATGAGATTTGTAAATAATAGGTGGATGATACTGACACCAGTCATTACTAGAATTATCAACCAGTGAGAAGCATTAAATGAATATTTCCTGAAATTTATACCAGAAAGTAAGATCAAGCGCCAGTTGCAATCCCATTCATATCGATTCCTGAGAATTGTTCTTACTGATTCTTCCACTTTGACACATTTAAATTTTTAAAAATCGGTAGGTGAAAGCTTAGAATTTTTTTTTTTTTTTTTAATTATGCAAGTAGAAGAACTGTTGGTTCATATTCTTTATAATGAACTTTTTAAGCTTATAAAAAATCCTTTCATCAATTTCCAAATTTATGACAATACATTTTTGCTCTCACAAGACATGTTATGGCCATATCACACGAGAGATTTTCGCTCAACTTTTTACTAAACACAACATTATATCCAACACACTCAGCCTGACCTTGTTCAAGGACAGCACATTTTCAGATGATCAACTTTTTTGAAGCCGTTTACAAAAAGCTGACTGTGTTGAGTATGCTCATCAAAATTGACCAATAGGAGGAATAGACATGATTTTTTCCTAGAATACCTTTAGAGAAGGGAATACATCACGCTATCAGTTCGGGGGGAACCCTAGGGACAGCTGATCGGTTTCTCATTCATTCATCTTTCCAAGCTTTGAACGACACTGAGTGAGCATGTTGTGTATAATGTTGTGTTGAGTATATATGCTCCCGTGTGATATGCCCATTTACTTACCAACATTACTAACTTTAAAAGCTTGACTTAGTTAGACTTTTAGAGGAATGTAGTAGTTTCATTCTTTTGCATATAATATTAATATAGAATAAGAGTGCCTTTCAAAATTGTTTGATAAGTGACTCCCCCCCCCCCCCCCCCCCCAAAAAAAAAAAACCTTGTTTTTTAATAATATTGACCAATTTGTCAGCTTAAACCTTAAGTGACAGACTTGTCATCTGTAACCTTAAGTGATAGATTTGTCAATTAAGGTAATTGTCTCTGACTTGGAGGCCATTATCAAAGTGAATGTGCAGGCCCATGCACTGAAATCCTTGATCTAAATCAGATTTCGCAGGTGAGCAAAATTGCAGTTGATCTAATTTTTTTCATATATGGGATTAAATGATGGCTATTTTTCTAACCAAGTATTTTTCTAAAATGTGTTAATAGAATCGTGCATACATTATTGTATTTTTGAAAGTATAGGATGTTTATTAAAAATTGAAGTTATTAGGGCTGTAATTGGAGACACACATTTTAGAATTTTATGGATAATGGTATGGTACTCAGTTCTGTTTGTGTACATGCACTCCGAACTACTATGTATCCTATATTTCGTTCGAAATTCCTATATATTTTTTCTTTTAAACTCTTATATTTTTTTCTTTTAAACTCCTATATTTTTTCTTTTAGATGCCTATATTTTTTTATTCCTTTGCTATGACCCCTGCTATTGCTATCGATGGCAGTTGCATAAAAGTATCTACCACACAGACAGAAATGTTTGTAAATGCAGATTTATGTGGGTGGAATGTGCTTTACGGTACTGCTTGGTGACTTGTTTTCGATTGCGGATAAAGATGTCAACCTTGGTAACCACGGTGTTTATGCGCCGCTGAACGATCAATGTTTGAAATGTGGTAACCTCCCCATGATGTTTTGAAACTATGATTTTCGCGTATGTTATTGTTGCCAAACGAAATTTCGTACATTTTAAAGACTCATGGAGTTTCTGTGAGAGGTATTTAGTAATATATTTTTTGGTTTTTATATATGGGTTACTGATCGATGCAAAACGAAATTTCGTACGTTTTAAAGATTCATGGAGTTTGTGTGAGACGTATTTAGTGATATTTTTTTGGTTTTCATATACGGGTTACTGATCAATGCAAAACAAAATTTTGTACGTTTTAAAGATTCATGGAGTTTGTGTGAGACGTATTTAGTGATATTTCTTTGGTTTTTATGTACGCTTTACTGATCGATGCGAAATGAAATTTTGTATGTTTTAGAGATTCATGCAGAATGCGGCTGAGGTATAGAGTGATGTTTTTTTTCCTTTGGTTTTCATGTACGCGGAGCGTACAGACGTGCATATTACTGGTTGCTGCAAAACGAAATTTCATGCATTTTAAACATTCATGCAGAATGCAGGTGAGGTATCCACCTTAACAACACACGCTTGTCCATAAGACATCCGGAGGACATCATTTTGGAGAAAATAAGCTTTTAAGGCACTGTGTTTTTTTTTTTTTTTTTGGGGGGGGGGGGGGGGGGGGGGTTCATGTACGCGGAGCGTACAGATGTGCATATTACTGGTTGCTGCAAAACGAAATTTCATGCAGAATGCAAGTGAGGTATCCACCCTAACAACACACACTTGTCCATAATACATCCTGAAGATGTCCAAAGGCGTCCTTTCGTCCATAAGACATCTGGATGACATCATTTTGGAGAAAATAAGCTTTTAAGGCAGATTTTTTTTTTTTGTGGGGGGGGGGGGGGGTTCATGTATGCGGAGCATACAGACGTGCATATTCATACCTGCCAACATTTGAAAATGACAATTAGTAGCACACCAATTTTAAAAATGGATTGGATGGTTGGTTGGCTCATTTTTATCATGCAACACACGAATCCTAAACAAATGTATATTACCATATTTTCTTGCATATAATCGACGGGGTATTATTTTGAGCCCTGATGAAAAATTTTTCTTAGATAATACGCATTGCTGGATGTCTGGCATCCGGCAGAGCGTATTATCAACGGAAAATTTTTCGTTTGCCACAGCAATCTGGCCACATTATGTTAAATATTTTTTACCCCCCCCCCCCTCAGATTAAATATTTTTAAAGTTATTATTTTTATCGAAATAGTTTGCATTAAGTGTTCATATATAATGAAACACTGTACTGTTTAAGAAACAAACACGATTTATGAAATTAGGTGTAAAACAATTTTATTCTGAATTCAGAATTACTCTTTTTACACTATATTCAACCAGTTATTAAAATTCAGCAAAAATGCAAGCCAATCAATAAATATTTTTGTTGTGTGTTTAATTATGTTTACAATTTTAAATATAAATTATAATTATTGCAAAAAATAATAATCTTAGCATTGGGATAATTATTTAAAAAATGTTAAAATATAAACAAATACATTCAAAGGCTTCTGCAGGCGTTTGATCATAGATTGTTAGGTGAGGGGGGGGGTTAAAAAAAAAAGAGAGAAATATTGTACAATTCTACTTCTTTATAGGTTCTAGCATCTAATAAAGTAAATTAAAAAAAAAAAAAAACATTGACATTTATGTTGCGGATGGAAAAATATTAGGAACCCCAAGGCGCCGCAGATCATTTGTTTGCCGATCGATAGAGGGTGGGGAGGGGTGGGGCGCAAGGGGGACACAAAAAAATACACGAATGAGAAATATTTAACAATTCTATCTCTTTTTACATTCTGGAATCTAATAAAGCAAGTTTATTTATGGAGTGGATGGAAAAAGATTGAAAATCGCAAAGCAAAACGCAGTCAGAAATGTTGCAGTTTTGGTGCTAGATAAAAATTCGTAATTTTGAGCCGATTTTCGTAGCATCGTAGTTTACGGCCCAAATTTGTAGACACTACGAATTATTCGTAGCAGTTGGCAGGTCTGGCATATTACTGGTCGCTGCAAAACGAAATTTCATGCATTTTAAAGATTCATGCAGAATGCGGGTGAGTTATCCACCCTAACAACACACACTTGTCCATAATACATCCTGAAGATGTCCACAGGACGTCCTTTCGTTCATAAGAAATCCGGAGGGCATCATCTAGAGAAAAAGTGCTTTTAAGGCAGTGATTTTTTTTGTTTGGGGGGGGGTGTACGCGAAGCGTACAGACATGCATATTACTGGTCGCTGCAAAATGAAATTTCAAAACAACATTTCGTCCACAAGACATCCAAAGATGTCCCCAGGATGTCCTTTTGTTCACAAGATATCCTGAAGATGTCCCCAGGACGACATTCATCCATAGGACATCCGGAGGACATCATTTGGAGAAGGTGTCCTTTTAGAGCAGTGATGTTTTTTATTTTCATGTATGCGGAGCGTACTGACATGTATATTACTGGTCCCTGCAAAACGAAATTTCTTGCTTAATTAAATAAATCCCTTCATTTTGCTTCATTACTAATGTCATAAAGCTTTTTTGCCGGAGGGCCCTCCGCATCCTCGGTGCCTCCCGCTTGTAGTGGACGCGGAGAAGGTATCCTTTTAGGGCAGTGATGTTTTTTATTTTCATGTACGCAGAGCGTACATACGTGTATATTACTGATCCCTGCAAAACAAAATTTCTTGCTTAATTAAATAAATCCCTTTATTTTGCTTCGTTACTCATGTCATAAAGCTTTTTTGCCGGAGGGCCCTCCGCGTCCTCAGTGCCTCCCGCTTGTAGTGGACGCGTCCACTAAAAGCTTTATGACATGAGTAACAAAGCAAAATAAAGGGATTTATTTAATTTTACTGATTGCTGCAAAACAAAATATCATGGTTAATTAAATAAATCCCTTTATTTTGCTTCGTTACTCATGGCAGAAAGCTTTTTTGTCGGAGGGCATCCACTACAAGTGGGAGGCACCGAGGACACGGAGGGCCCTCCAGCAAAAAAGCTTTATGACATGAGTAACAAAGCAAAATAAAGGGATTTATTTAATTAAGTATGAGATATGCTTCGTGTTTTTAAGAAGTTTTGAAATTTTATGCATTTTAAATATTCATGCAGAATGCGGGTGAGGTACAGTTGGCAGCAAAAGTATCCGAGCACTAGCAAAAATTCCTATGTAAAAAATGTACCTTGTCGAATCTTGTTCTTAGACTGACTAAGAACAGGATTCAACAAGGATTTATTTAACTAATAAAATTCTAAATAAAATAGCAGTGTACCATGACTACCTGCCCTGTGATCACATATGGCTCTGTCATTTGGTGGTTAAGGATTTGGCTGACTAGATTGTAAAGGATGGTCTGTGTTGCTCTTTCGGGCTGCATTGAAATTACTTTCACTGCTTCCCTTGAGTGTTTGCTTGGGCTGCTTTCATTTCATTTGTGTATTGAAGCTGATGCTTTAACTTGTATGAAGTGTTTCCTGTATCTGGGCTTGTGGAAGAATTATTCTGCACATCTATCATAAGTTCTCTCATTTCAAAAGTTGCTGATCGTCCTTATTTCATTATATTCCTTAACCACATTTCTTGTGACTATAGGAGCCTCTATGCAAGTGCAGACTCAACGAGTCCAATGTTAAAATAGGGGTGATAATCTTTGTCGTTGAATGAAAATAAGCAATAAAGGAACACTGAATAATTGGATGTTTATCAAATCCCAATCTGTCGGTCAGTTAGTGTTGGAAGCCAAATTTTGCATTATGTACTTATAATTCAAAGTTACAGAATCATAAATTTTATTATCTTTTTTTTAATTCAAAAAACTTATATTAGGGCCATTATGTTTGTATAATTATGCTTTAATTTTAACCTCAAATTGAAATAAAGGGTGAAACTGGGAAATTTCATTTAAGTAGCCAATAGCATGTACTGTTTCCTTAGTGGCTACTTTTCTTTTCTTTTAGTTAAAAATATTAAACAATTAACTTTTTACATTTCTGTTATATTATTAAAATAAAATAGTCAATATAAATATGTTAATGATATGTAAGCAATGAAATAACTTGCATTTAAAGTGAAATTGGTGTTAAAATCAATATTTAAACTTTAAACTTCTTCACACATTATAAAATTTAAGCCAGCACAACCAGTTTCGAAAGGATGACATCTTCAGGTGCAAAAAACTTGCACCTGAAGATGTAAGGCCTGTTGCTTTTGCCTCCAAAAGCACATGTTTTTTGCACTTGAAGATGTAATGCCTCGTCCTTTCGAAACTGGTTGTGCTGGCTTAAATTTTATGGTGTGTGAAGAAGTTTTAAAGTTTAAATATGAAATTGGTGTTAGTTTTGCAAGATGGTTAGAAATTTAATTACTGTTTTTCAATCTTCTGATTTAATTTTCTTTTCTATTCATAATAGTTTTCTTTTGATAAAGTGTGAACGTAATTTTCATTTTTATAGGATTTTTGATGGGAACTAGTGATGTTATTGCACAGACTTTAATTGAACGTCGAAAAAGAGAAGAAGTTGAATTGCCTAGAATAGCAAGATTTGCTATCCTCGGAACCTGTTTTGTGGTAAATTATGTAGTCTCTATATGTATATATATGTTTATTAGAAATAATATTTTATCCTCATCAAAATTATGAGGCTGCTTTATCATTAAATTCTTGAAAGGAGGAGTACATGATGGAACAGTTGTACAAATTAAGTATCTGTAGCTGTATACAGAGGCGTGCCGACCCTGTGTGCGATGTGCACATAGGCACCAGGTGAAAAAAGGTCCCTGTTGAGAAGTTAATGTTTAAAAAAAAAAACAATTGTTTTATAAAACTGGATTTTCTAATATCAATCCGAAACCATGTGACTAATGTGGACATATGAGTCACTATGAAAACAGTGCTAACACTATGCCAGGCGTTTAGACTTAGATTTAAAGGTGGGTGGTTCCAAAGAACCAAGTGCTGTGACCAGAGGTCTATTGTACAAAAATGCCAGGCGTTTAATTTTAATTTATTAGATAGTTTATTACTAAAGAATGTTTTTAAAATGGAAAAATTCAGTAAGTATGTGTCCACCTCCAACAAAAATTTTCTATCCTTTTAAACTTATGAAAACATTCTTTTCGAACTGCAAAGTGCCCCTTAACTTCCTCTCTCTTGCCGGTGCCGGTAAATGATTATTCAAGCAACGTAAAAAGACAATATATGTAGTTTGATTGGAAAATAAACAAAACTGTAGATTTCATTTACAGTAACTTTTTCTCTTTACATTATCGATGAAAGACTAGATTGTATTCATGAAATGTTTACTTTATAAAAAGAGCATGTGATTCTAGATTTTGCATTTGTTAAATATTTCACAAAATAAAGAATGTTTATTATTGAATTATAAGAGGTTACAACAAAAAATAACTTACGAAAATTAAATATTGGCATAAATGATTTATGTATGGAAATTTTACATTGTCAGTCATTTATTTATAATTAGCCGCCTTTGCCAACCAACTCATTCACAACACTTGAAAAGTCTGACCATAGCAAACTTCTTCCCGGTGGTAACTACGGTACCCTTTCCTGTTTTGGACGCATATTCGCTTACCATGAAAATGATTTTTGGAAATTCTGGCCGTATTTGCCATCCTTGAAAAATCTGACAGTGATAAATGTCTACTCAGTGCGTCCTCCCCACCCCATTTCAAGCACACACAGCAGCCTGTTCGCTCATCATGCAAACAACCTTTGAAATGTCTGATCATAGCAAATTCTCATTTGGAGCACCCTTTCTCAGTTTCAGATAGCTGCAACAGATTGTTCGCAAGTTATTCCTCACCACCAAAAAACTAACAGTTTTTGTAATCTCTAGTTCTATTTTAAAAATTTTATATACTTGCTCCCTCATCTCTCACCTTTATAATTATACAAATTTGAAAATATAGACATTCAACTCCTGACACCCAAAAACTTATTAACACTGTTTTTGTAGCTCCTAGCTCTATTAAGAAATAAATACTTTCTCACATTTCTCTCCCTATTAATTCCACAGCTTAGAAAGTATATGTAATTCATTCTTCACCACCAAAAGCCCAAAATCCCTGTTTTTCAAGGCCCTAGCTTGGGGAGAAAAAAAAAAAAAAAAAATGAAATAAAGTTATTTAAACAATTTAAATTTGTCAAAAATTCTTATTTCTTAACAGATTAAGATTTTTAATTTTTAAACTTAAAATAACTAAACATGGATGATTGCAAATTTTTTTTTTTTTTAAACAGTCTAAAATTGGAGAAATTCGAAAACTGCTTTTTAACTCTGCAGTTTTAAAATTGAATAACATGGGGGGGGGGACTAAATGTTCCTTTGAAAGGAATTTTTCTCTCTTTTACAAAAGTAGATGTTTCCAAATGTCGATGGAAGTCTCAAATAAAAATGAATTTAATAAATATTAATAAATGTTTTTATGGAATCGATTTTATAAAGATAGAAATTAAATTTTAAGAAATAATATGCAATTTTGAATATGTGATTTTTGATATCACAGATGCTGCCTGTAATTTTATAATTCATAAAGAAGTTAAACACAGTTTGATGAAGAACTGAATCAGAAATCTGAAGAAAATGCATTACATAACAGTGTCGTAATGGTGAATCTTTTGTTCTCTGTAGCTTTTTCTTCATCTTCTATAAGCAAATCATTATCATTAAGAAACAGCCTCTCACTTCATTCTTCATTGTGAACATTCTTACTTCCTTCATTAAAATTTACACATACCTTTTTATTATCAAATCACACACTGAGTTTTTTCCCTAAACGTCTCAATTTTTTCTGCAAATTTCAGTTGATTTGATGTTCCTAATATTCAGAAAGCAGATGATAAACTCGCACATAGTGGAATGTTCGATTTATTAAAACAGATGTTAGACAGGCAGCTAACACAATACTCAGCGATCTAAAAATTATTTTATTTGTTTGCCATTGACTCAGCAAAGTGCATACGTACATGTATGAAATCAGAAGCACAGCATCTCCAGGGGTCAATACAGGTAAAAATTGGGGCCCATTTGCTGCCCCTTCACAAAATTCAAATCTCTAAAATGGGCCCCTTCACAAAATTCACATCCATAAAATGGGTCCCTTCACAATATTCAGATTCATAACAACAGCCCTTTTAAAAGATTTATTTATTTTTTTATTTGTAAAAATTTTCCATGTTAACAGTATTATTTTTAATGAGTGTCTATACTTGGTTCAATAATATGCTGTTAACTTGATATTAAACATTAGACAGAGTAACTGCTAAAGTGAAAGGTTTCGTGTGATAATTCTTTTTATCGCAAAAAGAAATAAATTTTCGCAAAATTATTTTGTTTTTCACAAAAATAGGCCCCAAAAATTAAAACCTGGATCAACCCTTGACCTCTACAGGAAACATTCAAGATAGGACATACTTTCTGAATTCTTCCCACATATACAAAATCTGTCAAGAAGGTAAATTCATGCATTTTATTGTAAAGCGACTGTACGTTGAAGCTAATTTTTTCTGGCAGGATCAATAGTAACATAAGTCAACTACTGAGTGAATTGTTGCTCAGTTGTTTCTGAGCTCTTGAGTGTGAAAAATGGGTGATTTCATGAACCTTTGTTTCATATTTTCTACAAGTTGCAATATGTATTTTGTGTGAAACTCGATAAGTCTGTAGCAGAAATTTTTCCAATGGTTTAATTAGCCTTTGAGGATGTGTGTTTTGTTAACTTTCAGCACCCTTTAAATTCCTATCACTATGCTATTTGTAATTAACAATTTAATCTTTATTAAATCTTTCTTTTCTTTTCTTTATCTTTAGTTGAACTTGTGTATTTCACTTTACTTTTAATCCCATGTTATTAAATCACATCATTTTTAATGGAATTCTGTTTATATTTTTAAATCACATCATTTTTAATGAAACTCTATTTATATTATTAAATCATCAGGATCTTCAATATCTCAACTCTGCTGCATTATTTTCTATATTTCAAATACCCAGATACCTTTTTGATCAATAGATGAGTAGTTCTATTCTGCGACATCATTGCAACATCACTGCATTATACAGTTTTGCTTGTTTCTGTAATTTCCCACTATCTCTCTAGAATGGATAAAGTTTATACAGTAAAGAGTCAAAAATCCGCACAGCTTGAGACCAGAGGTTGCGTGGATTTTGGAGCCCATAAGAAATCATTTTCAATTTGAATAATAAAAGTAGAATATTAATCAAACTAAACATATACCAGTGAATAATAAAACAATTTCACTTGTATATTAAATTATTAGGTGCATAAGAATAACACTGAACATTAAAAAAATATTTATAATGAAAACAATAAATAAAAAAAAAAAATAATTGTCAAATTTAGACAAAATCAGTTCATATGCAGTTTGTCTTAAGCTATACTTGAACATGCACACATACATCATTGAGTTTTTTTTTTTTTAAATCTATTATTAGTCATCAATTCTTATGTAACACAAATTTATTTTGCGAAGAATTTAACTGAATTCTTCCTTACAACTATGCCTTCATCAAATAGCATTTTTAAAAATTAGTTTATTAATTTCCTCATTGATATCATCATCATAATAATCATAATTTTCTTTTGATTAATTTAATATAATGTAGATAATTTGTTTATCAGCAACTTGATTCTTGCAGTTTTTCATATTTTTATTATTATAATCAGGGCCGGTTCTAGGCGGTAGGCAAGGTAGGCAACTGCCTACGGCGGCAAAATCAGTTGAACTACAAAAAATAAATAAATAAAATACTTCGATTATTGAATGTAGAAAATAAATAAATAGAAAAATAAATAAGTAAAAAAATAAGTGAATAATCATAACAAGAATTTACAGGCTTCTCTGCCCATTCCTATAATTTGAAATGCAGACAAGAATAGACAAACTTGTAAGTTCTGTACAGTATGTATTGTATGCGCAGCCGCGACGCGAAGGGAGGAATGCACACTCGCCGCTGATTTTACCAAGCTCTTTTTTCCCTCTAATTAAAGAAAGTCAAGAGTTTGCCAATTGTAGGGACTTTCAGCAGTGTTCTTCAGCATGTAGGAATTATTTGGAGGTACCTTTCTCAACAGGACATTATCAGTATATCCTAAGTATGAAAGAACGTCCTAGGACATCCTCAGCCATAAGATAGGGACATTTTGAGTTGTCCGTAAAAACACGGCAATATTTGAGTTTGAATTCGCAACAGTGATGTCAGATTTAAAACAATGCTTTATTTATGCAATAACATCCATCAGGTTCATTGGATGGGGGGGGGGGATAAATTTTTGATGAAGGTATGTTTCCATTGGCCAATCTGCATTTCAATGCAAATTCAAGGAACGTTTTTAAGGTTTTCATCCTGTTGAAAGATCTAGTGGTAAGGAACTGCCTAAAGTTTTATTAAAAGAGTTGGGAAAAAAAAGGGTTAAAATTAGGAAATATGAGAGTTCAAGGT
Organism: Salticus scenicus; assembly: GCA_963930645.1. Lineage (NCBI taxonomy): Eukaryota > Metazoa > Arthropoda > Arachnida > Araneae > Salticidae > Salticus > Salticus scenicus. Next base: position 241,664,080 of record OZ005651.1, read on the forward strand.
TATAAAAATTGCTCAAATATGAGAGGTGACAAATTCGGATTACAATTTTAATTTCCAGAGCATTTCACGCACATTGCAGCAGCCATTTATTAAACTTAGTAGTTAATGAATTACTGCGAAGTTGGAAAAAATGTGTAGATTCCCTATTATCTTTATTTCTTAAATTAGAAAATATTCATGATACTTTATTAAGCAATTAAAAAAATGTAGAGATAGATAATATGATTCAAAATGAGGCAGTTGTTTATTGATTACAGTCGGCAGCAAAATTATTGAAGCACTAGAAATAATTCCTACTTAAAAGATGGGCACCTTATACTGTTTTGTTAAGTAAATAGTTGTCGAGTCATGAGTCATGATCTTAGTCTTATACTGTTTATAAAAAAGTAAGTTGATGATAAAAAGAAGCGACCAAACTAAAAAAAAATATATATATATACATGAAAAATGTGGATGTGTGCTTCAGTAATTTTTCTGCTGACTGTGCAATAAAACAATTAAAGTTTTTTATGTTTGATCGTCATTTGACACAGAATTTTTAATTATATTAATCCGATTAAGTAAGCTATGGGAAACAAAAGTTTTTGGTTTATACCAAGCCATTAATTTATTAAATAGCTCATTGTTATTATTATTATTATTATTATTAAGAATTATAATTAGTTGAATCCTTTGAAAACTTTATCTTAGAAGCTGAAAAATTAGCTAATGTAATAGACGTAGAAAAAACTTTGAATTGACTTACACCACGCCATCATGTTCAATCTTAAAAATGAAATTTTTCTTATGAAGGTGTAGACGAATCTATAGAAAATTCAAAAGAGAAATATAAAATAGATTTTTTTTTCTTTTCAGCAATCAGGCGATCAGTGCACTGAAGCTGAGATTAAATTTATTGAATAATCATAATCATTCTTTTGAATTTTTATGAAATGTCCACAAACTTAAAGACACGTGCAAAAAGGAATTACTGAGACTGATACACTGTGAAGATCTGGGAAACAACTTAACAGATGGCGATTCCTCTGTTAAGTCGTTTAAATCTCAACATTTTAAAATTGGCTGGTAAAATATATTTTCTTCACTTTTGAAAAAAAAAGAATGTCCAGTTTTGACGTCTTTAAATTCATTACCTTCCTTTTCCTTAACATTGGGCCGAATTTAAACAATGCTCTAAAAATTTTGTTAACTTTGCCCATAACTTTTGCTAACGGAGAAAGATCTTTTTCTTAACTAATAATCTGGTGTGTCATTCACACAACTTTCTCTTGCCCTGAAATTTAATACCATAAATACAGGTTGGAGATTAAGAGGTAAGACAACGAGTAGTGTTATGTAAACTTATGTTAAAGCAATTCAAATTTGGCTTCGGAAAGGTTGTGACAATTAGTTCTATGTGAGGGGGGGCTACCGCCCCCTTCAACCCCCCGTTCCATTACTGTACCTACATTTATATAAAATTGAAATCTGTTATTAAAATTAAAAGTTCGCCTAAAATTATACAGATAATTTTCACGCGTAACATTCCTTGATACTTTTCCAGCAACAAACTTATATTAACTTGAAAATACAACTTTTGGATCTCCTGAAATTATTCGTTTGTAAGTTACTCTAAGAGACACAGTCAAAAATCAAACGTTAAAAAACTTTTCTTCTGCAATCAGCAAGCCTTAAAACGTGTAAATATACAAAAAACAAGAGATTAATATTTAGCTTAAAAACATATATTATTTATCATGTCTGTGAGGAATTCATTTCAATTTCTGAGCAGCTTTGGTGGAAATGGTAAAATATTACAGTAAAGAACTTCCACTAACAATAAAAAAGAATGTTATCGCATTATATTTGCAGCCCTGTATATCATTTGAAGATTATGTACAGACGACATGGTGCACCTAAATATAATCCTATAGTAGTGATACACAGCACAACCTGAAATGCAGTTCCATCAATTTTCAGCTATTGTCGCACTATAATCAAGTTATTTTGTGTAGCCCTGTAAATGAACAGCGAAGGATTTCCTTACCATATTCTACATGAGACATGTTTTTATGCATATAAAAATATATATATTCATTTCATTTTGGTTTAGTGCAGTCTATAAATGTTAAACTCTAGTCCCCAGCAATTTCCCCCATAGACGTTAATGTATTTGAATTCTCTTGGGTGTCCTTGTACACGAACTATATGCGTCATCTGAACAAAAAGCTTAGTGTAGCATCCCCATACCATACACATTTAGAATACCAAGTTTGGACTTTCTGCTACAATTTGTTCTTGAGATATGCTGATAACAGGGAGACAGACACACACACAGACCAACCGCTAAAACATGATTTTCGGATTCAGGGGACCTTAAAATGTGTAAATATTACAAAAGCTCACATTCGAAAATTTGACCCTAAAACAATACTTTCTCTACCTTGCGGGTAAGAGAAAGTAAAAATGATAAAAAAATATTTTAAAACCATATCTAGTCAAAATCGTCTCAATGGGTTAACAATGTTGGACATTGAATATGAATTAAGTAACAAATTAGATAAGAAGTTATTCGAGATTTGCAAAAAAAAAAAAAAAAAAGAAAAAAAAGGTTCGAAAGAGATTATTTTATTCAGGTTTAAATTTTGTATACTGTACTAGCATTCTTTATTCTTCGCTGATTAGAAAATATTGTCTGTACTGTAATAGTATTACTTCCAAAGATTTTGTGTTTTTAACTTAAAAAAAAAGAAAGAAAAAAGAAATAGTAGTAAATATTATATGAGTATTATTTACCTAACTCAATTCTATTAGACCATTTATATGATTTATATATGTATATATATAAATGTTTTTTTTTTTTTTTAATTTGGAAGTTTTTAAAGCTTGGGGGAGGGGGGGCGGCACTTTTGAGGTTTGCCTACGGCGGCAAAAACGTTAGAGCCGGCCCTGTTATAATCATAAAATGCAAGTACAAAATCTGCATTCAAGATCTTTTACAAAAATTCTGATTCGCAGCTTTGGAACTTACATTTCATTGTTTGTATCTGAAAAGTTGTGTGGATTTCGGACTTCGGCGGATTTTAGGTTGGCGGATTTCTGGCTCTCTACTGTAATATGCATGTGTGATGTAGAAATCACATATATTTTTAAAATTTTCTATTTTATTTAATTTAAATCTATTTTAACGCTTTATATAATAATTTACTCGAATATTCAATATTAATCTTTAATAACTACAGAATCATTTCTCTATCAATAATATATGAATAATAATAATAATAAATATAAAAGAAAAACATTGCAAGCAGAATCTCATAATATAATTTCACATAATAAAGAATAACTGCTTATTTCATTTTTATGGTCATCCTAAATCATAATATCGCTAACGTACTTTTTCCAGTTAATCAAAATTATCCTTGAACAAAATTAAATTATATCAGGGATAAACTTATTTTTAATTTCTGCAAGTTATATTTCAAAGTCTCATTTGATCCATCCAATAAAATGATTTTTTTTTTTTTTTTTAATTACTCTTAAAATAAACAAAGGCCGCAAATTGTATTTCATGTTTGTTAATTTATAACACTTCAGTAAATGTTATATTACATTGATTTCAATAATGATAGTAATAAATAAAATATTAATGATATTTTGATAACTTCAGTTAGATATTTACGTTTGGCGATTTTTTTCTATGGTTAATGTGATGACACTTCTGTCATGAGAATTCAAAATTACTCAATAGATTTAAGCTTAACGCTTTTTTTTTAAACAACTTTTTATGTGTTCTTGCTGGCAAAAAAATGATATGCCAATATGGATAATTTTGAATTTGACTTCAGTAGCCAAACTTCTGAGCCTTGGCGAAAGTAATAAAGTAATCAGAGCGTCACTTCACCACCGTCATGTAACTGTACTAGACGTCTTTGTTGGGGCTCCTGGCTCCCCCTCCACTCCGCTATAACTTTGCAAATTTATTAACTTTTCTACTTATCTATATGGTCACCATAGTTGTTTAATTCTTTTAAAGATATTTAAATAAAGATAAAGTTCTTAACAGATTGAAAAATGTTTATTTTTTGAGCAGTTCCTGAGTTGTTGCATTACTTCGCATGTACTCTCTCAAGTTGTTGTTTTTTAAATTGTCTTCAATTAATACGTCCGGCATCAAAATCTGTTTAACAGCATGCATCAGATATGTGCATAGCAACTTAAAAGAATGCAGTCTTGTTTCATAGATGGGCTTTTATATTTTTTGTTTGTCTTGCAGTGGTCAGCTTAATCTTCATTTGACAATGTTTATGTAAACCTATTTCAATTGAATTGACAAAGGCACATTTAAGATAGCACTGATCTCACGCTGATATTTACCACCTTCAAATTGCCAACATTGTGTCCTTGAGTAAAATCATTTAATTTCAGCAATCCACTTATCTGGGGCATTTCAAATCATTAATTAACTGTGTTTACTTTCCGTAAACGCTTATAAATTATTCATAACTACCCATTTTTATATTTTTAAAAATTCCTTATATTTTTAGGTGTTTACTCTTGACACAGCAGCGTATGCATGTCTATTCCAAAATATTTTTTTCACTTCTGATAGATGCACAATGTCATGACACTACTACTAATAATCCTCCTCTGACTCTTACACACTCCCATACAAACATAAATTGCAGATTAATATTAAAAGGTTTTAATTGAAGATTGAATAAATTCAAGAATTTATATTATGTTTGTAACTTCAAAGAAGCTAATGACACAACTATGCATATATCTTTCAAACTATTTTTTTCTCTGTTGATAAATGCACAATGTTATGACACTACTACAAATAATTCTACTGTTACTCTTACACACTCCCGTACAAACATAAATTGTGGATCAAAATTAAAAGGTTTTAATTAAAGATCGGATAAATTTAAGAATTTATATTATGTTTGTAACTTCAAAGAAGCTAATTAAAGCTAATTCCTCTTTTTTTTTTTTCCTTTTTACATTGATAGTTTTGTTATTTTACTTTATTTTAAAGGGGAAAAAAAGCAACACAGAAATAAAAAATATGTTTAATGCAATGGAAATTGAATTTCTCCATTATAGCTCTTGAAATTTATAGTTTAAGAAAAATTGTGAGATTTAAAATTTTTAAACACGTGTTTTTAATAATTTTTTAATGAATATACTAGTCAACTTCCTCTAATTTGCAAAAGTTTTGTCCAAAAGCCGTGCAGATTATAGTATTATACGGATTATAGGTAATTGTCTTTGTTTACATATTTCTTTTGTAGATACAAAGTGAGTTATTATTATAATGCATTAATAGACATTAAAATGGAAAGATGATTTCTAATAATTTTCGGAATATTTCTTCAATATTAATAAAACTATTCAATCATAGGAAGATAAATAATTTAAGCATACTGAAATAATAAAAACGTACATATTTAATTTAAAAATACAAAAGATAATATATTTTAGTAACCTATATTTTAGCAAATAATAGCAGCTGGATAGCTGCTGTTATTCTTTGAATTGTTTTTATTAAGTAGCTTTATTCCTACTGGCTTTCTTTCCTTCATATTTTTTCACTGGTGTCACTTTTTGTGCATGAAATTATAAATTGTTAAAATACTTTGTTATTCAGTGTGGCTTCTTAAGGTATAATTATTTCTATTCTTCTCTCGTATTTTAGTTTTTTGAGAAATTTTCCATTAAAATTTTCCTTTATAGGCTCCAGTATTAAGAGTTTGGTATATTGTATTAGAGAGAAAATTCGGAGCCATTGGAAGAACTGTTGGCCTGAAAAAAATGTTGTGTGATCAGGTTGGTTTATAATAGATTTGTGTTTTATTTTTGTTTTCTAAAATAATTAAATTTATACTTAAAATTTTTAATTTTAATTTCACAAGAGTATTTTTAATTATTTATTTAAAATTATACCTCATAAAGCTCTTGAAAACTGGTTGAAATATTTAATTTTAATGAAACCCGAAAAACCGGCAACTACAATAACCCGAACTACACATATTATCGTGAAACCATTGAAATAGTCAGTGACCAATCAACATGTAACAGGCACAAGTCGCGTGCAAATCTGGACCAATTGTGGCACCATCTTCTAAAGAAGCAACAGAGAAAGAATCCAAAAATAGTTTCGACGATAGCGGACTACACTGACGGTTGCTGATGAAAGGGCGGATCTGCCCAGAAAATATTTCAACCAGTTTTCAAGAGCTTTATGAGGTATAATTTTAAATAAATAATTAAATTTATACAAAAAAAAAAAAAAAAAGATTGTAACTTAATAAATTTACAAATTAAACATTTAATCATGGTTTCTTTTAGGTAAAAATAAACCATACAAATATTTCCATTGTATTGTCTTAGCTGATTTACAATATTAAAACAATGCCTGTAAAGCATTTTAACTTATTAACACATTAAAGGATAATATCAAACTTCTGAATCTCATCTCTCATAAGTTTGCTCTTTTTATACTCCCAATTTATTACTTTAATAGGTTTACAAAAATATATATTAAAATTTTTATTTGCAAGTTCAAATGATTTATTTCATTAACATAGTAATTGGTCTTGAAAATGTCATATAAACAAAACTGCGCTGGGGACTATTTTTAGATTTTTTCCGTGTCATTGTTTAAAAAAATAAAATAAAAATGTATATTTATGCAGATAAAGTGTAAATTTACTTGCATAAATGTATTATCTATTTTATTTCTTGGAAATAGTGGTTTGAATATATATATATATATATACAGGGTGTTTATAAAGTCCCGGACCCATTTTGATGTTTAATAACTCATAAAATAATGAAGATATAAACAAACTTATAGCATTTATTGATGGAATAACTCATATATTTTCTTTTCAGGTTCAAATATCTTTACTTTTGTAAATATCGTCTGCGCGTGTGGTTAATTTCAGATAATTTCATTTTCCAGTCGAAATATCTGTACTTTTCTAAATATAGTCTGCTTATTAATTGCATTTTTCTCTCTTTTGTTTTTGGCAACTATTGCAATGTTATGTTTACTTTTGATGTGTTTGTTCTATGTAGTACTTTTGCGTCCAAAGGTTAATGTGTGGTGTGGACTAATGCATGACCGAGTCATTGGGTCTTTCTTTTTTTACAGAAAAGACGGTCTCATCAGTCATATACTTAGACATATTGGAAAACTTCGTATTTCCACAACTAGAAGAGCTTCAGCCACATGTCTTTTTGCAACAAGATGGTGCACCACCTCATTGGGGTACCATCGTTCGTAGTTCTTTGAAAGACCATTTTCTAGGAAGATGGATTGGGCGAGGAGGTCCAATTCCTTGGCCACCCAGATCACCTGATATAACGATGCTGGACTTATTCCTTTGGGGATTTGTAAAGGACAATGTTTACAGGAGGAGAGTGTCGAACATTGATGACCTAAAAGTCAGAATTACAACCACAATAGCCTCTGTGGATGCCGACATGCTTGCTGCTACCTGGCGTGAAATTGACTATCGACTTGATATTCTCCGTGCAGCGAAGGGGGCACACGTGGAAGTTCATTGATAAGGGTCATGAAATTTTTTGAGTCTATCTAACCATTTATGTTATTAATTTTAACATATCTTTATTATTTTATGAGTTATTAAACATCAAAATGGGTTCATGACTTTATAAACACCCTGTATATTATAATTACCTGTGGCAGCCTTGTATGAATAAGTAAGTATGTCATGCAAGACGAGCAGTCTGGAGAAGCTCCTATTTATGTGTATCTCCAGAGCTTCCAGTTTTTTAAACTAGGCCATGAACATCAATTTGGACCAGTCTTTTTTTAGTGTACAAATATACATGTATTTCCTGTATATTGAGTCTTACAAAACATTCAAATGCCAAACTAAATGAAAAATAATTGTACAAAGAAAATTTGATAATTTTTTCAGTGTTGAATATTTTTAACTTTAATCCCCTTATTGTAGCTTTGCCTTTCAACTGATCAGAGGTATTAAGAGTGCATGACATGAGACAGAGGCTGAATAATATCATAAAAATCTTCATATTCGATATCAAATTGAAATGCAAAATATTGAATCTTATATTTTCTGTTTAAATACAATATGTTAATAATTGGACTTAATATTCAAGAACTTAATAGCAATTTGCTACTATTTTTGGAGGGGGCATATACTAGTAATGTGATCAGGGTTCCTACGGTTCAGGGAGAAATTGGAAAAGTTGAAGAATTTGAAGAATTTGAAGTTAATAAAAAAATTCAGGGAAAATTGCAAATAAGGTAAAAACGACAACGTCAGGAACGCCAAAGAGAAAAAATATGGGAAGCAGACAGTTGTTTCGGTAGCCTTGAGCATACCGTCTTCAGTGCATAAAGAAATCTGGAACTGAAGAAGTGCTGATATATATATAGAAGAGGGACTGAATTCTGTTCAACCAATAGAATTATAATCCAGTTCTAAGTCTCCTTTTAATATTTTACTAAAATTGCAAATATTCCCCAAAAATTTGGAAAATGCTTTTTGAGCATGCAATTTAAAATATGCTGTGTTATCTTGTATGTTGTGAGCTATTTTTTGTGTCACAAACCAAATTTTGTGACCTGGAATTTTATAAAAATAGACCTGGAAAATCTAGAAAAGTCAGGGAATTCTATTTTTGATATTGAGTGGAATCCTGTGTGTGACATAATTTTAATGACATAGAAACAAGCAAATAAACAACAACAACAAAAAAAGAACTTGAATAAATAAAATTAAATATCAGCTTTTAAATAAATAGCACAAACCAAACATGCATATGCTAGCTTAAGTTCTGCAATTTACTTCTGCAAATTACCGTAATTTTGTGCGTATAGTCCGCGGACTATGTGTGTTTAAAAAGCAAATTTTTTTACCCGCGGACTATATGGTGGTGCAGATTATCTGATAGTTATTCACAGTTCAAATCCTCAAAATCAGAATTAAACATGCGAATACTACGAACTGCCGATTCTGACGATCAAATATAAACATAAACAAAAGAATAAAACACAAAGAAAACATCGTATCGTATATCGTATCGGTAGCGAACCATGGAACATAAAGCAAAAGATTACTATTAGGATAGCACGTTGCTAAATATTCCTGTACTGTTATTTTTTAAATTATGTTCGCAAAATATCGTCGAAGTTTTACTGCTGAGCAATACCAATGACAAACTTTGAGATAATCTTCCAAAAAATATATCTCCTAGTGCTGAATCAATCAGCCATAGTGCATTTCTAGTAGGAAAGTAAAACTCACTCAATGACTCAACCATTCAACCGGAAATTCCAATAGAAAATATAAACATCAACTTTAAAGGTTTCTTTTAATGTATAATTTTTAAAATATGGTTTATTAATAACAAGTACTTCTTTTCTTTAATAGTGGGAATGCTTTAATATTTTCATATAAAACTACATAATAGTGTTTGACTTGCTGTTTTCTTGGGGTTATATTTTTCTTCTGCGGACTATACGGTAGTGCAGACAATCTGATGGTTTTTAAAATAATTTTTACATAAAACTTCACCTGCGGACTATGTGCGCGAAATTACGGTAATAGAGGGTATTTTATGCCGATAAATTTTAAAAATACAGTTTTGAATGTATTGTTTGTTCACAAAAGTTTATAGTCAAGTTCTAATTATTGTTGTATATGTTAATGAAAATTTATAAATGGATATTTCTTAATTTCACCAGTTTATTAAATGCTGAACCAAAAATTAAAATATTTAAAAACTCAATTTTGGAGGAAATTTCTTGAAAGTATCCTTAACTCAGTAACGACACACACACACTCAAAAAAAGCAAATTTTTCAGATTGAAATTTTTTCATTTATTAGATGACTGACACTGAACTTTCTGTTTAGACCACGTCAACCACCGGTGGCTGACAGTGTAAAATATGATATAAAACAGAAAAATTTACTTTGTTTTAAGTAATTACTGAAAATTTATTTAAAATTTACTTAGTTTTTATTTATTACAGGATTATATCATGAAGGCATTTTAATGGATTTTATTGAAACACTGTAAACATAACACTCTTCTAAGCGGCGAGTGTGGCCTGACGGGTATATCCTTAAGAATTTACATGGTGCACAACATGTTAAACAAAACTATTTATTAATCTGCATGTTTGAATATATTATGGAGCAGTGGCGGCTCGTGCAAATTTTCACAGGTGGGGCCCGATCCATCGTATGATGCGTAATTTAACTTTCATTATTCAAACATGAAAACTAACATTATTAAAATGGGATGTAAAATGAAATTTCGGATTTTTTTTTTTTTTTTTTTTTTTTATGATGGCGAATTTCAACACTATGGAAAACATTGCATAAAATTATCTCAAAAATAGTTTTATAAATGCAATTGAAAAATTCTGCAATGTTCTGATCAATGGAATACCAAAATTTAAATATCTGGAAGCTAGTAGACGGAAATTTCCAAGTTCGATACCAGATCTCTTTCGTCGACATATACATTTGGAGTTTACTATTGTTTTCTCCAAAACTCAAATAAAAAGGGATATGTAACACTTAGAAACACTTTCTACAGAGAGTACACCACTCAGGTCTAGGACCCTCTTTTAGTCAACTGGCTTTAAACCTAACACTACGCACCATTAAAATTTAAATTCAAATGTCTCAGAGTGTAATATTGTTTAGCTTATGCTAATTATATCTCTAAATCTTTTAATTATAGAATTCCAAGTGTTATATTCATGTTTCTTATATATTTGAATTTAGAAAGTCATGATTAATGTAATGTGGATACGTAAAAAAAAAAAAAAAAAAAAAAAAAAAAACATGTTTCTCACTTAATTTTAGATAATTTAAATTAACTTTCAATAAATAAAGAAATAAAACGGGCTACCATCTTTAAAAAAAAAAGAAAGAAAGAAAGAAAAGAAAATAAAGAAAAAAGAAACATATTGCGGATATTTCTGTTAAATCGCATTTAAAAGAAAAATCCTTTAATAATAATAATAAATCACAATTTTATGCAGCTATTTAATCCATTTATCCATGTAAATCCATTAATTATTTATCTAAAAATTTTACAATTTATTTACATAAAAGTTTTAATACACTATTCTGAAAGAAGAAGAAAAAAAAATCTCATATTATTTTTATTTTCCCCCCCTCATTTAAATTTAAAACACTTTTAGTTAAAGAGGTCTTAAATTCTTATACAAGCTTTTATCTCAAAGGCTAGTCTAGAAAATATTTTTGACTATTACCAGATTTCTTTTTTTAAACACTAAAATTTTAAACTGTCATACATAACTCTAAAAAATTCACCGAAAAATCAATGAGGAAAAAAAAAAGAAAACCGTAATGCAGAAGTCGCCAAATATTACCCATGGTTAACAGACAGTTTTTTCCCCAATAGTTTTGTTCCAAAGGGCCAGGACTCTGCTGGCCCAGCGACGAGAAAATTACAGCGTGCTTAAACTGATAAAGCAATTAGTCGCCAAATATGTTAACCCGATCTTCTAGTAGAATAAACTGTACAAATAAACACGCCAATTTCGGGCCGGCCCTATTCTCTTAGATAAGGAAGGGGAGTCATTAGTGATCTGTGACAGCTGAAAAAATAAATTGACAAATAAATGATAATGAAAGAAGAGTAAGAAAAAATTAGATAGACATAGTTATTTTGTATATATGTTTTTGAATAGTTATAAAAAACAAAATTATTATTATTATTTTAATCGAGAAAAAATTTAGGTGGGGCCGTGCCCGCTGGCCCTTAATGTAGAACTGCCACTGTTATGGAGAGAAAAATCAAAACTTTTGAACATCATAACAAAGAAATTCATTGAACAATTACTTAGAAATATGGGGCTGTCCAAAAGACTATTTTCTAAGTAAACACTTAAAAAGACAACAAATAAAAAGATAAATAAAAATAATAAAAATGCATATACATTAGAACCCCGATAATTCGGATTAATTGGGACCAGACCCAATCCGGATTATCGAAAATCCAGATTATCCAGAGAATGAGAAAAAATGAAATAAAATAAAACATATTTACAGAAAATCACCTTTATATGAAACATATAGAATATTTACCAGTAAAAATGTTTACTTTGTTATTATAAAGTCAGTAATCTTCTGCTGTGCCAATGTAGTATACCTTTTGCGGGCCGCATGGTCACGCATCTGCTTGAGCATACGTAGTTCGTTGGGTGTAGTTTCCACCTGACTTTCAAAATAAACCATTAATTGCTCTAAATGAGACGTTGCTTCATCATGGCTAATAACTTTTGGTTGATCATCATTGATAATCGTACTTTCGTCTGTATCATCTTCAATTTCTTCAGTTGTGCACAGAGCGATTATTTCGTCATCTGTAAGAGTGAGGCATAACCTTCATTATTTTCTGTTTCCAACCAATTGTTAATGTTGCTGATGTCAACATCAGAGCAACCATCAATTTTTTTTAACATGCTCACAAAATCTTCAGGTGTAATTTCTCTTTCATTCTCGCTTATTCCTCCTTCTGTTTCAAGCTTATTATCCGAGAAATCACAATTTGTAGGCCATAAATTCTTCCACGACTTTCGGAGTGTACTCTCAGCAACCTGATCCCAAGATTCAGCAAACATATAGATTACTTTCTTGATATTGATTGATTTGAGAATCTCTACCACTCCTTGTTCTCTATCTAAAAGTTCATTCAGCATTTGTCGTTTGTAAACTTTCTTAATGTTCTGAAGAACCCCTTGGTCCATTGGCTGTACTAGAGCTGTCACATTAGGTCAAAAACTTTACCATTATGTTTCCTTCTGTCAGTTCACTTGCTTTGGGGTGTGACAGAGCATTATCAATCAGGAGGACAGTTTTGATGGGTAAGTTGCACGATTTTAAATATTTTGTAACACCCGGAACAAAATAGACAAAGAACCACTCTTTAAAAATTTTGCAGTCCATCCAAGAACTCCTGGGAACGGTAAACTACAGGTAAAGTCTTATGATTTATGTTTTTTAGAGCACAGGGATTTTTGGATTTTCCAATTATAAGAAGAGGAAATTTGTGCTTTCCTGATGCATTGCTACAAGCCATTATAGTGAGGCGGTCTTTGCTCTTTTTATATCCTTTAGCTGATTCTTCTAATTGTGAGACTAAAGTTTTATTTGGCAACATGCGGTAGAATAGTCCTGATTCATCGGCATTGTAGATCTGATCTGCCGTTAATTCTATTGTTTTAACAAATTCTTCAAATTCCTTTTTGAACTTTTCAGCTGCGATTTTGTCACTAGCTCTCACCCTAGCTGTCACTAGCTCTGTCTCTAGACAAGCTCTCACCCGTCACAGTAAGTTGGCGCACACCATGCCGGTTTTTCCATCTGTTTAACCATCCTTGACTGGCAGTAAAATCTGGATCACCATCAGGCAACTTTGCATTTAACTTTAAGGCTTTCTGTTGGATTATAGGACCTGATATAGGTAAACCACGATCTCTTTCTGTGCAAAACCAAATGAATAACGCTTCATCCAGTGTTTCAAGTTTAGCTTTTTTAACATTCCTCCGATTATCCAAACTGTCGTTAGAAATTAATTTTGAGCAAAAATCCTTGATTGTTTTTCGATTTTTTTTTTTTTTTCCAATCGGACACTGTTGAGGTCCCTACTCCTAATTCACAAGCAATCTGTTTTAAGGATTCACCTTTATCAATTCTACTCAATGCTTCCAATTTCTTTTGCATCGTCACAAAATTATGTTTTCGTTTCATCGCCGTAGCTAAAAATGTACGCTTAAAAACACTGCACACAAAGGAATGAAAAGAATCAGACACGTGATGGACCACAACATTCTCTGGCGCCGATGAGAAAACACCTGGCTGGAGTCGCTGTCTAGTAGAATCCGAACAGTGACTCGGGAGTTTTCTTATCGTGACTGGAGCTTCTGATGACATTTCTAAATGGATTAAATAGAAAACTGGGAAAATTGGAATTGCCAAACTTAAAGTGATATATTGTTGTTTCTATGAAAGATAACATCAAAGAGTTTAAATAGGAAAGCGTAAGATATTCTTCCGAAAAGATTTCAGAAAAGACTTTTTTATTCAGAATACGAGGATGAAAAAAATAATGTTATGGAAATTTGTTGATCGCTTCTCAAACTTGAAAAAAAAAAAAAAAATCGACCAGACTGATCTGGATTATTCGGAGTAACGCGGTCCAAATTAGCGGGGTTCTACTGTATTTTTAAATGAACTATCAAAGAGGGTAAAGATTTGATTGTCTGATTCTATTAGTATATATTGTCTGATGTTTTATGTAGAGACAGGATAATGTCAGGAATTTCAGATAGAGTAAAACATGTTCTTTGGTTTATTTTGCAAATGTCGGTATATCTTGCAACACTGAAGAAGATCCTTTCTTTCATGAAAAGATAGGGCTACAGAAACACAAAATGAACAGTGGTGGCAGTAACTTTTTAGAATAAATAAATAAATATATATATAAAAGATACCAAAAAATCAGAATTGCTACTCAGATCCAATTTTAGCTGTAAATTTATATTTATGTTGTCCCTTTGATGTTCTACTCAATCCTAATATAAATGGAAAAATTTCTCGATATTTTTTTTAACAAAAATCTTGTTCTTGAAAGAAAGAAAGAGAGGGCCGGGGGAGGGGAGAATGGCAAAGAAATAAGTGGCCTGAAATAACAGATAAATATTTCCTACACTGTAAAAAAATATGTCCTATTTGCTGCCAGAAATTCTCTGTAATTTGAGAAAATATGCGTAATTTACAAAAAACATTACGTTGTCAGAACGTATTTTCTCAAATTACAGAGAATTTCTGGCAGCAAATAGGACATATTTTTTACAGTGAACAAAAGTAATGTAAAATTTTACTTTTTGTCATTTTATTATCAATCATTAAAATGCTACAATAAAAGCTATTTACCTTTATTTCTTTAAAAAGATAATTTATATTTCCTGTCATTTTTTAAATTACTGTATTTACTGTTCATTTTCAGCTTATGTTTACACCATGTTTCCTTGGAGGCTTCCTTACAGTTTTCAATACTATACAGTTTCAACCTTGGCATGTAATTAAAGCTAAAGTTAAGCAAGTAAGTACATCAGCTTTACTTCCTGATAATATAAAATTTTAAGAAACATTTTTCCGAACAATACAACAGTCTTTACATATGAAAATTTTAAAGTTGATAGTATTTTATAATTCCATAAGCGATATTGGGTCTTCTCCAGTTTGCTGTAAATGCAAGCAGCCTTCTCAATTTCATACTGATTGACTGGACAATCCTTTTTAGATTATTTTGAACCTATAATGATTGAGATATAAGAAAAGAACAAATGAAAAGATATGAGTCTTTTACACCCTTCCTCAATATATACATTTCTGGATAACTGTACATCACCATCTTCATAATTAAACCCTTCCCCAAAAATTTGTTTGTTTAATACTTTAGAATCAAACTTTTGATGCAGGAGTTTAATAACGATATGGTCCACATAAACTAATAAAATAATAAAACCCAGTAATAATAAGTGCAATTTCATTGATTAAAATTTTCAAAACTTACATCTAGCAAAACTTTAATTGGTACACTCCTGCTCAAAAATTTAGCAAGATTTGCAAACGATCAGTTTTTTTTTTTCAAATTAAAAATTTATTTTTCAATGAAATGTTTTCAAACATTGGGTATTTAAATAACTGGGTCTTCCTCATGTTCTTCAGTGACAATTGGTTTATGACAACAATTAGGAGGCCGGTAACAAATTGAGCAAAATTAATGTTTGTGATCACCCTGTATCGTTAAGTGAACGAAATGAACTGTAACTTTAGGATATGTTAATATAGACCCAGTTCAGTTTGTGGAGGAATTTGTGTGATGCTAGCATGTTAAATAACATAGACATAAGCATTTATTTTAAAACTCCCCCCCCCCCCCCCAAAAAAAAAAAAAAATCAACATGTTTTTTTTTTATAATATACAGAGTTTTTAACGAAAATTATTCCCACTTTCAGATAAGTTGTAAAAACACTTTTAAAACAATATACTGCAATCGGAATACAAATATCTTAAATATCTCATGAAATATGAACATTTTTATGAAAAACATTTTTACTGTGCATGTGCAAAAGTTAAAACATTTTTTATTGCATAGGTTGAAAGCTAGATGTATTGGGCAACTTTTATCAAAAGTGCATTTGAATAGAATAAAAATTAAGCGAATTGTACGAAAAAGAATGAGCTAGATTTTAAATATTTTCCAAGAGTTGAAATTTCTTAAGGGTTTTTTCACATGCATAATTAATTTGAAGATCCAATTATTTCAACCACGCTCCAAATGTACTTTTTTGTAAAAAATCCCTTATAAGCTTGTAATTCTAACATATTTTTGTTTATTTACTATGATTTGTGAGATCATAACTTACTGGGTACTTTGAAAACATTTCAATGAGCGGTAAGCTTTTAATTTGAAAAAAACTGATTGTTTCAAAATCTTGCTAAACTTTTGAGCAGGAGTGTAGTACCATAACTGCCCACTTTGGTGTAGGCCATATAATGCACTGTCAAGCTACATACAAGATGTTCTTTCTCAGGCACACTTTTGATATCACACTGTGTATTGTGCTATTTAAAACAAAATACATAATGGAGAGAAAGAAACTAACTACAGAAAAATGTAGTTCTGGGGGAAAACTTTGTCATAAGTTTCACCTTTGACTTGGTGAAAACCCTGAGCAACAAACTTTGCTTTAAAGTAGGCAATATTTCCAAGCTCATTCATTTAAAAGCAAAAATCCACCTATTGTCTAAGGGGTTTTCTCTTTGGGTAATCTCAACAAATACTAAACCTTATGATTATGCATACTCTCTCTTTATACAGAGTATCTTTCCATTGATGAGTATACTTGTTTGATTTTACAGCTCCTTTGTAAGTTCTAGAGACCACCAAATTTAGTCATGGCGAATCTTAAATGTTTTAGTTAAATTTAAAATGGTTGGTATACGTAGAGGACTGATTCACTATTCCCTCATAAACAGGGCTCAAAATTAGCAGTCGTTAGGCACATTTTGCACCTAGAAATTTAAGTTTGGTGACCATAAAATCATACTCAGGCATCATTTTTGATGCCTTACTTTTAACCGGATTTAAAAAAATAAATTTTGTCACAATAAATTTTTTCTCTGATTTACAAAATGCTTGTTTTTTATCATCTTAAAAAAGTACTTACATTGTCAGTTTTAATACATATACCTAAGCTCAAAAAAAAAAAAAAAAAAAAAAAAAACAGCATGTGCAAAATACATAAATGCTGTTTGCAGAAAATTTTTCTGAATTCAATTATTTTTTTTTTTTTTTTTTTTTTTTACTTATTGCTATCATTACAAAGGAAGTAGGAATCAGTAAAATTGCTATTCAAACCACAGACTAAGGAATCACTTACAAGGAGAGGTCACGACATGGAAAATTCAGATCGGGACGAAATTGCGCAGGATTGTAGTATACTATGAGGGTAACAACATATTGAAGCAGTAGGACCCACTATCCAAAAAATTTCGAGAAAAAAGCATTTAAAGTTTCAGTAATCTTTAAATGTAAGTTATTTCGTAAGTGAGTAAGCGCCTCAGTGGCGTGATCTTAAAGCGCGAGCCTCCCACCCAGATGACTTGGGTTCGAGGCTACCTGCGGGACTACTTTTTTTTTTTTTCTTCTTTAACTTTTTATGTAATCTTAACTTTTTATTTATTTTACTTTATTTTACAATTCAATTCAAAATTTGAAAATTTTAATAAAAAATGATTTAATTTTCTTGAGTATAAAATAACTTTTTCTATTTTTGATATTTATAACTTAAAAATACAATAAATTTATATAACTTAAAAAATAAATTTTAGTTTTATTTTAACTTTAAAATAAGGTAAAACTAAAGAAACTGTTTTTAATTATTTATCTAAATATTTTATTTCATTTTAGGTATATTTAATTTTATTTTTTAAATTACGAAAAAAAAAAATTACAGAGAAATGATGATTTTAATTGCATATATAATTACTATCCAAATTAAATAATTACTTCTCCAATCAATAGTTTCTTAAAAATTATAGTATAGGATTGCGAGGCTATTAAATTATTACAGGTAAAGAAATGTTATCTTTAAATGTAGATTTTAAATGTTAATGAACATCGTTTCTTTTTCGATAACAACTTCTTTTTTTTTTTTTTTTTTTTATCCTTCTGTGCACAAAATAAAATTCCACCTGTCCTTTATTATTAACAAGCTAGAAGTGTTTGCGTAATTTATACACATTCAAAACAAATCAGGAAGCTCAAACCAAGATTTAAGTACACCTGCTAACTATTTTACACTTTGTTTACAGCTTGTTTATTTTTTAATTATTTAAATATTTGTCTGTTTTTCTTTATGTTTCTTATTTAGGGTTTTGCAAAACTAAACTTTATTTTTTAAGTTATAGAAATTTATTGTATTTTTAAGTTATAAATATTAAAAATAGAAAAAGTTATTTTATACTCAAAATTAAATAATTTTTTATTAAAATTTCAAATTTTGAATTTTGAATTGAATTGTAAAATAAAATAAAATAAATAAAAAGTTAAGATTACATAAAAAGTTAAAGAAAAAAAAAAAAAAGAGTAGTCCCGCAGGTAGCCTCGAACCCAAGTCATCTGGGTGGGAGGCTCACGCTTTAGGATCACGCCACTGAGGCGCTTACTCGATTATGAAATAACTTGTATTTAAAGATTACTGAAACTTTAAATGCTTTTTTCTCGAAATTTTGTGGATAGTGGGTCCTACTGCTTTAATATGTTGTTACCCTGATAGTATACTACAATCCTGCGCAATTTCGTCCCAATCTGAATTTTCCATGTCGTGACCTCTCCTTGTTAGACTCGACAAGACAGTTTTAAAAGTGAAGCCTCGACTGTAACTGAGCAGCCATATTAGGATAAGCAAAACTGTTAGCAAAATATGATTTTTATGCTTTCTCTTCAGGTTTATTTAAATATAAGTGTTATTGAGGTATTTTTTAGCTTTATTTATTAGCTATTCAACGACTATTGAAACATTGGCACCGCAATATAGAAGCTTTGTTTATACTTTTAAGAGACAGTATAATTTAAAATTTAAGTATAAAATATTATGTTTAGTATGTAAATATAAGTTTTAAAATATTTTTATAAGGTGACATTTAACAGAATATACTTACTTTTGGTCCTTAAAACTATTGTTACTATTGTTGTAAAATATGCTAAGTTCTTATATCGTGATTTGTTTACTAGTGTGCGATTGCTAAGCTTGTCTTGTGCAAACTAAAATAGTTCAGGTAACAGCGTATAGGAGAGGCAGCATAATCACGTATCCTGGTTTATATGCTCCATGATTTTTACATATTAATTCTATTGCATTAACTGCAGTATGATTTTCAAGAACTGCTAGTGAATGTATAAAAAGGCCGTTTGGCAGCAAACTAGTGGGTGTCATTTGTTGACATTGTACGTCGAACATGTTGTGCTATGTTTTACTCGTAATTTTTAAAAGCACTTCATGAAGTTTATATAAATAATTTTTCTTATGTTTTAAAATATGTTTCAAATGAGTGTCATTGCTAATGAAGGTATTGTTTTTTGATATTGATATGGAGTCTACAAGTTCAAAGAGCTTAGTTTTGTTTGTTATGTTTCATCACCGTTAAGTTTAAAACTTTGAAGCTGAAAAGAATGGTTTCATCATGTACAAGAATAGTTTCCTTGCTTGTTAAGTTTTATCGCCATTAAGTTTTGAGCTTTTGTTTGATGCTGATTGGAATAAAAGTTGCCTTTCATTAACAATACATTGTCTCCGTGCAGTGGTTTCTTAGCAGTTTAAATGGTAGATATATTCTCTGCTGTTGTTTTCTTCAGTGGCTGTTGATCAAGTTGTTTGCTGGTGAACAATGTTCACTAATCTTCGGTTAGCGTCGTATTTTCTTTTTACATAAATGTTAGTTGAATTAGAATTTAAGAAATAAGTAGCAAGTTTAAATTAAATCATTTGCCTGGTGTACAAGTATTTATAAAAGTTTGTTGTTTGAAATTTTTCCTAATTATACTACAGGGATGAAACTTTTCAGGGGCTACCCCTGAGTTCAGGGTTTTTGAAAATTTTGCTGTCTCTCAATTTCAGGTTAAATTGTTTTGTTTTTATAGAAATTTCTTATTTTGAATGTTTATTTTTCTTTATAATGTATTAAAAAGTCTCCTAATGCCACTTATTATAGGTAGCCATATCATATAGCATTAATAAATTTTCCCTATCTGCATGTAAGTAGCAATTTTCAGGGTTTTTGCCAGTTAGGTAGTTTCACCCCTATATTAAGTTTGTTTGATTGTTGTTTAAATATTAATGTTGTTAATTTAACACATTTTAATGATCTTAAATAAAAATTGTTTGTTCTTAAACAACTTGTACTTATTGAACTGCCAGACACACTTATACACCTTTTCAGCTAACTAAATGTGGCTTATACTATGCATAAAATTAAACTGCAAATGCTATCAAAAACCAAGAATAAACTAGACCCGCAAGATGACTATCTGGTATGGGGAGAAAGTGGATTACTGTCGGCAGCAAAATTATTTGAGCGCTAGCAATAATTCCTCTATAAAAAAGTACACTTGATACTGTTTTGTTAAATAAATCCTTGTCGAATCATGTTCTTAGACTGACTAAAAACTATCTGTTTCAAAAGTGGGCTGGCCCCTTCTCACACTGAAATATATGTCAAATAAAACTGTTTCTAAAACTATTTCAAACTGTTTTTTAAATATATGCAGATATCTTCTTATCTTATCCCTTTATTAATTGCATACGTCCCAGACCATCGCCAATTACCCATAATGCAGTATTAGTGTGACGTTAAACCCAACCTACCTACCTATCTAAGTTTTAAAAAATTGTTTAAAGTAAATTATTAATCAATAATATTTTATTTTTAGTCCTTATTTATTAAAAATGAAAAAAATCTATTCATAATTGGATATTTGTAGCATTTTTTAATGCTTCTCTATTATAAAGGCACTCTGATCTGGTCAGCCTAAACTAGACCCTGCAAAATAGTTCTAAAAGTGAAGTCTTAACTGTAACTGAGCAGCCATATTAGGACAAGCACCTCAGTTACTTCACTTTCTCTTCATAACAGACAGGCGTCTTGCCGAGTCTAGGTGATTCCTTAGTTTCTGATTCAAACCAAACCAAGCTTAAATTAAAAAACATGGTCGAAAACATAAGGCAGAGTGCAAATTTTCTGCAATAACACCCATTGGGGCGAGATATGAGCCCCTAATAGTTTTAGTTATTTCTATAAAAACCAACAAAACACGAATCCTTGTAAGAACTGGTGGTACAGTGGTAGTGTGCTTGAGTTGTGATACGAAGGTCCCAAGGGTGTTTTGTATTTTAATTTTTTTTTGCATTTTTAACTAAATTAAATTATTAATTTAAAAGAAAATATTTATTATATTAAGAAGATCTTTTTTATTTATTAATTATTTTTATTTATTTAATTATTTTAGTATTCCAATTAATAAAGTATTGACCATTAATTTAAGAAATATATATTTTTATTTATTTATTTATAAAAAGAAAATCATGTTTAAAGCTATGAATATAATTTCTAATTTATAACAATTATGATTAAAAGTAGAAAAATCATGAAACTATAAGTATTTGCAAGTATTTTTCACAGTGAGAACAAGAAATATAAGAAGATTGATCACAATTATTTGAATTACAATTTTGTTCATTACAATATTGTTTATCACGAACATTTTGTTAAATATTTGACTTTTCGTCAAGATTGCATGATTTGTATAATTCATACTTACCTAGATTTTGAATTTTTTTAGATGTAAACTATAGTAGTGGACAAAATTGTGGAAACCTTTTGAAAAAAGTTGATTTCAGTGGTTTGATGTCTAATAACACCACTTTATTTTGTGCCAGTACTATAAAATTATATATCATTGGAAAGGTAATTTAATCAAGATTGTAAAGCAATAACAGTTGTTCAATTATCTGTATTATATCAAAAGTTATAGCCAAATAACCAGAAAAAAAGAAGCACAGCTTGCTTACGTTTATAGGAAGTAGCTGTTCTTCATTTGAATGTAGCCAATGAGCATGAGTGTTAACAGAGCCAATCAGATGTCATCTTGTTCTGGCAATGATGCAACATGCCACAGGACATTTATCAGTATGTATTGTAATTGCTATCAAGTTGGTTTTTTGTTTTGTGCTTTTTGATTTACTAGTGAGCTTGTGAAACGTAATTAAAAAAAAAAAAAAAAAAAAAAAAAAATCAATATAAAATTAAAGAAATGGCGCAAAGAGTTGACTGGTCACCTAGGAAGCGATGTAAAATAGTAACATTAAGTGAACAAGGCTACAGTTATGAAGAAATTAGAAGAAATATTGGGGAAAACTTAACCAAAGGTGGCATTTCTAAATTTTTGAAGAGGTACAAGGAGACTCAGTCATTAGAAAACCAGACTGATAAAGACAGAAAAGGTGCACAACAGCAAGTGATGATAGAAGAATTAAAAGACTGTGCCTAGGTAACAGAAAAAAATCATCTCGGTGTATACAAGGGGAAATGTTGCAATGCAATGTGACAGTAAGTCCAAGGACTGTTCGGAGCAGACTGCATAAATTTGGTCTAAACGCTAGAATTCCACGTAAAAAGCCATTTTTGTCTCTGAAACAAAGGTTGAAAGATTAAACTGGGCTAAAGCTCATGTTAACTGGACTAAGGAATAATGGGACAGTGTAATTTGGAATGATGAGATCAAAATCTCCCTGTTTGGTAGTGATGGCATAAAATACGTATGGAGAAGAATTGGAGAAGATGTCCATCGTGAGTGCATTACACCTACTGTGAAACACCCAGTCAGTATTATGATTTGGGGTTGTATGAGATTAAGAGGTGTGGGCTGAATTGGCGTGATCGGTGGGAATATAAATGCCCAAAGATACATAAATGAAATACTTGGGTCCAAGCTGCTGCCTTCTGCATGTGATCTTTTCCAAGATAATGAAGCATTTATATTTCAACAGCATTCAGCTCCATGTCATGTTGCTGGTGTGTGCAAGAAGTGGTTTCAAGATAATCATATTCAACTGCTGGAATGGCCTGGGAATAGCCCAGACCTTAACCCAATCGAAAATCTATGGTGCCGGCTAAAGAAGCTTATTAGACAAAAGCAACCCAGCAATAAAACCCAATTAACAGAAGCAATAATTTAATCTTGGTTTCATGTTATAACAGCTGCAGAACTAAAAAAGTTGATTTACTCCATGGGAAAGCGCTGTAAGGCTGTAATTAAGACTAAAGGTTACCCAACTAAGTATTATTAACTGGTATGGTGAAAATTTTTGTATATCTCATTTTTTCTATGTATATCACCTTTCTTCTTTATAAATGCTGTTCTATTGAAAAACTATTCTGAAATACTATTGCTTTACAATCTTGATTAAATTACCTTTCCAATGATATATAATTTTATAGTATTGGTACAAAAAAAAAGTGGTGTTATTAGACATCAAACCACTAAAATCAACTTTTTTCAAAAGGTTTCCACAATTTTGTCCACTACTGTAATTATAAATTAGTTAAATCATTTTAAGAAAATTTGTCATTGTGTTTAATTTTTTTGTCAGTTCTTCTGACACCACCAAATTTAACAGTTATTTAAAGAAATATTTGAAATAAAAGTTAAATGCGACATTGAATAGTTAAGCAACAGCTGTTGTTTGTTCAGGGCTTTTCATGCAAAAAATTGTATGAATAATAATACAATTGAGAACAAACAATTAACACTTACTATTAATGAAGTCGATAAAAAAATAGTAATTAAAAAGTTACATAAAACACTTGCAGAAATCATTAACAAAATTTTATCTAAGTGTAATATAAAAGTATTTCCCATTAAAAATTAAAAAATTATTAAATTGTCCACGCTAAAAAAAACTTTTTTTAAATATAATTAATATTTTCTCTAAAAATAATAATTTAATTTAATTAAAAATGTAAAAAAATAAATATTTCAGTTGAAATAAAAAATTAAAATACAAAATGCTCTTGCAGGAACTCGATCTCAAGACCTCCGCATCACAAGTCAAGCACACTACCACTGTACCACCCATTCTCACTACAATGTGTGTTTTGTTGGTTTTTATAGAAATTACTAAAACTATTAGGGGATCATATCTCACCCCCATGGGAGTCATTGCAGCAAATTTGTACTCTACCCTATGTTTTCGACCATGCTCTTTAATTCTAGCTTGGTTTGGTTTAGTACCAATTTTACTGATTTATACTTCCCTTGTTGGATTGTACACAATCACAACTTTTCCATCATGATAATTTCTGAAATACTGAAGTAATTTAAACCAAATTTTCACTTATTAAACCTGAAAGTACAAATAAATAATTTATAAATAGTTTAAATTGATATTTTCTGGTAGTTCTAATTTTGCTTGAAGACGTAATGCATAGTATTTGACTTATTTTGAAAATCAGTTGGTCACAGATAATTAGAAACTTTCTTGTACTGTTTGTTCTGTTTTAAGTAAGTTTTTCATTTTACTTATTATTTTTGAAGTATAAATATATTCATTTTTTAAACTTTTAAGCCTTAGACTTCTATGATCCCAATAAACAGTTAAAAAAAAAAAAAAAAAAAGCCTGAATAGACTATTTTGGCAAGTAAGAAAAATAGGTTCCATTGACACCTGATTTTCACATTCTAATTTCTAACCCTGCTCATAAAGATTACCTCCTGAAAAATAAAAAATATTTGAATCAAACTTTAAGTTATACTTTTTACAATACTTTTTAAGATTGTTCAAAGATTTCAGCTGTGTACTTTACCTTCAGAATAGTAGTAAATATCCACATGATTACTCATGGGCAAGGAACCGCTTTGTTTCCAAACTAATTCAAATTAGGTATTAACGGGAGGTTCAGGATTGTCCTCATCAACACTATTAAACCTATCCTCAAAGTTAACATTATAGGGATCAGATGAAGGACATAATCTGCCATATTGTCCAACAATAACTCCAATCTACAAATGAGGTGCTCATCACAGTACCACTGCTTTTACCATAAAAAGTACCTGAAAAGGAAACATTTCAGATAAAAAAGGAAGATAAGTATTCATAAAGATAACCTTACTTGACTGCTCCATTATTCCCATAAGCTGCTTTTAGCCTGAGGTACTTCGGCGGCGTCAGTCATGGCTTGAGTGGAAAGTGGCTGGACTTCCAAAAGTTCGCCACCGCCTGTGGTCAGGTGGTGCCACTGTGTGTCTATGCCGGTTTTTGATTCGGCGTCATTCATTCATTCATTTCGGCGTCATTCGATCATTCATGGAATCACGGTTACGAATAATTTCAATTGTTTCATGGAAAAAAAGCATATGTAGGGTTATTATAATTTGTGATTTTTATTACGTCATTGAATTGAACATCGATGCTATTTTCTTGATAAGTTTTAGATAGTGCTGTAGTATTTTTGGCATATTTAATGTCATTTTGGTGTTCTTTAATTCTTGTTTTTATTTTTGTTATACCTATGTAGCAACCTGTCTTATTATTTTGATATGTAAAGGCAGAGCTGCCAACCTTGGTGGGAAAAAAAACAGGAGATTTTACATAATTTCAAGGGAGAAAAAGGGAGATTTTACATAATTTCAAGGGAGAAAAAAGGAGATTTACGGTTTCGTGGAGAAAAACAAAACAAAATTATTTTATTCAATACATGATACCTTTTTAACTAAAAAGACCTAATATAACTTTTGTTTGATAATTTATATTTTAAACTTATTGGGGAAAAACAAATAGTTAACAAGTTCATTAACAAAGTCTAAAAATAACTACATATGTAAAGAATTTTGAACCCCTATATCGATCCCTTCAGTTGGTTCTAAAATCTAATAAAACAACTGGATCGATGTTTTTATGAACATTGATTCAGAGTTTTTCCCAGATAATTTAAGGAGGGTGCTGCACCTCGCCTGATCTTTGTTTGGAAGAAAAAAAAAAAAAAGAAACACTTTGCCCCAATCTATTTCCTGCCCCCCCCCCCCATTACTGCATTTGCAGAAAATAACCTAAATGCTGTAAATATAAATAAAACTATTGTGTGTGACAATCAGCACATTAACAACAAATAAAAGTACAGAAAAGTTTAAAAACAGACTCTTTTCTTTTTGTATGCATATTTATAACTAAATTTTTAAATTAAGTGTTTGGATTTTAAATGCCAAATGTGTCCTTAAAAATTCAAATCGCCCTCAAAAATTTAAAAAGTTTTTTTTTTTTTTTTTTAAACTAGCAGTACCCTACATTTTTTAAAACCAGGGGGAAAATGTTTGATTCTTTTGTTGTAGAATGAGAAAGCTAATAGGAGAAAGGGATTTTTTTTTTTTTTTTTTTTTTTTGGGGGGGGGGGGGAGGTGGAACTGTTAAACTTTCTACTGCTTTATAAGCTCTAGAATCTAATAAAGCAAGTTTAAAATGAATATTGACATTTTTGTTGTGGCTTGTAGATGGAGAAAGAATGAGAAACAAAAGAGTTCAAAAGAGCATTTGATCACCGATCACTAGTTGGAGATAGGAAAATATGGGGGGGAGGGGGAGTTAAAAATAATTACGTAAGTGAGAAATATTGAAGGATTCAGTTTCTTTAGAGATTCTAATATCTCATTAAGTAAGTTTTAAATGAATATCGACATTTATGTTGTGGATGCAGAAGGATTGTGAATTGGAAGGCCTTTGTAAATCTGGAAAGATGGCACCTACGAATTGTCAAAAATTAGCGTTTTTAGTTCGATTTTTCGAAAATATTAGAAAAATGGAAGAAATACACATTAAAACGTAAAAATGGGAGATAGGGTTAAAAAACAGGAGTCTCCCGTGAAAAACGGGAGAGTTGGCAGCACTGTAAAGGGGATTTTATAAATTCCGGCAGTTTCTGAGGGGGAAATATTATCTTTATTGCTTCTTACAACTTGAAATATATTCGGGTTCGGTTTTATCGGTACGTTAACCATATTTTAGTTCTTTATTTAGGTCAGATTTTTCAGTACATATTAGAATTGCTCAGTTAATATAGCTACGGATGGCGTTAATTTTATATCGGTAGGCGGTTTTGCTTTGGTTATTTATTATTTCGTTGCTGGCCATAGGTTTTCTGTAAACGGTGGTTTTAATATGATAATTTTCATGTTTTATTTTTATGTCTAGGTAGTTAATTTCGCTATTGGCTTCATATTCATAAGTAAATTTTAAATTATTGTCTAATTGATTTAGTTCATTAAGAATTTCACTAACATTTTGATCTTTTTGAATAATAGCAAAAATGTCATCCACGTACCTAACCCAAAAGGAAATTTTATTTTTCATGAGGTTTAAAATGTCTTTTTCTAATAATCTTAATTTAAATTCTGATATAATACCCAATATGGGCAATCCCATTGGGACACCTATATTTTGTTTAAAAAATCTGTTGTTAAATCTGAAAAAGCTTTCACGTAATATTAAGTTGCTAGTGGCTATTAGGGTATTAGCTATATTAGTATCATATTTTTCTATTATTGCATGATTAATTATATCGGAAATTTCATCAATATCTGTGGATGGGAACAAGTTAATAGCGTCAAAGCTAATAAATCTATCACTATCATTAATTTTAAGTTCTCTTCAGCGTTTAACAAAGTCTTTGGTTGAATTTAAGCTAATATCTGAAGGTGGTAATAAGTTACGGCAAATTTCTGTCATATATTTTTCAAGGGGGTACGTGGGTCCTTCTCTTTTATTAACTATTGGGCCGAATTTAGGTGGGTCTTTAAAGCGTCCAAAGAGACGAGGGTATTGGGTGCGAAATTACTAATATAGAGGGGACTGTTACCAGGACATTTTCCATGTTTAATTAGCTGATTAACTTTATGAATTAGTTTTTCATTAGGTTCATTTTTAACTATTGTAGTTCCTATATCTTCTATAGTTTCATTCATTTTATTTATATAATCGGTTCAATTTAAAATGGCTATTTTTCGGGTTTTATCGGTAAGGGTGCACATTATTTGTTCATTCTTTTTCATTTGTTTTAAAGTTTTTAGGTCTCCGTGATTTATATTTTTGTTATTGATACTTTTAGTCAATACTATGGATAATGTTTTTATTTTGTATAGGTGTTTTATTGATAGCGGTTTCGATTTTTGCGATGCTGTCATTAACGTTAACTGGTTGTTCAAGTATGAATTTCAGTCCAAGTTTCAATAAAGCATCTTCATGGCTGTTAACATTATTAATTTGAAAAGTTTATATACGGTTGCTCTTTAATTGGCTTGGCCTTTAAGTTCCTTTTTAGTAACCAGTTCTTCAATTTTTTATTATGTTTCTTAATTATGATATTTCTTTCAACAATTTTGAACTTTTCGATTTTATCTTTCATAATGTAATATTTAGTTTCATCGTAAGTATTTCTAATATAGCTGTCAGTTTCCTCAATTACTTTTAAAATCATGTAAAGTTCTGATTTTTTACGTTGTAATGCTTTAGAAAGTACCCTTTTTTCAGAAGTCCTTACTTCACGAGTAAAAAATTTTGTATGTGTCTTGTTATTAATTCTAAAAGCTTTAGGTGTGATTTTGAAATGTCTACAATCCTGCAGAAAGTTAATGCTCTCTTCAATCTTAACTTTCTTTTTATTAAGTTTCTTTAATTTTGAGAACACTGTACTTTTATCCATTTTAACGTGAGGGTACTTTCAACAACTGCAAGTCAGTTATAATAACTTTATTACTGAATGTTAAACATTTATGAAACACCTTCCACTAAACGGAGATGAAAAAGTTTTAAAACCGCAATTTATATAAATTAAAAAAGCCATCCACTAAATGGAGGCAAAAGAAATTTTAAACATGAAATACCAACCACTAAACGATGGGGAAAAGAATCGTGATAAAAGCGTGAGTAAACGTTAAATGGTAAACACCAATAAATCTATCTACAAAACGGTATCTACAAATCCGTGAAACAATTGAAATTATTCATAACCGTGATTCTATGAATCACCACCAATCAAAAACCGGCATAGTCACACAGTGGCATCACCTGATCACAGGCGACAACGAACTTTTGGAAGTCCAGCCACTTTCCACTGAAGCCATGACTGACGACGCCAAAGTACCTCAGGCAAAAAACAGCTTATGAAAAAAATGGAGGAGTCAAGTAAGGTTATCTTTATGAATATTGATATAAAAGCTTCGTTTTTAAATAATTTAAAGTTAGGAAGATAAGTCTTTATTATTTTATCTTCTCCATCATTCCAAACTCTATACCCTTTTGTCTTTCAGGCATAACCCACAAGAACGTAATGCTTTGCTAGAGCGTCAAACTAATGGGACCATTACTGTTGAGGTATGCGAACATAGAAAAGGTGTATCAACATTCAAACTATTCCGAAAGGTCTTAAATATGTAATTGGATGGCTTGTGTTCAGTATATACAGTATAACACCTTTAATCTGGAATCGTTGGGACTTTGTCGATTCCAAATTACGGAAATTTCTGGATTATAGATCTTTAAAACTTAGATACAATTAGGTAAACAAAATATATGAATGTTGGTTTTTAAAAAAATGATATAAAAATAATAAATTATAGATTTTTTTTTTTTTTTTTATTAGTCAAATATTATTTACAATTTTATTTATTTGAAATGTTAAGAGGGCACAATACCTAATTCTAAGGCAGATGTTATCCTACGGGAAAATTTATTTCCACAATTACTAACTACTTAATGCAATTTAAAAAAAAAAAATTTTCACATTGAGAAAATTCATAGTTGTTAAATTAGTTTATTTATTTATTTATTTATTTCCCCCAATTTTTATATTTTAAGTTCAAAAATGCAGTTTTCACTAAGTGAATTTTTCTTACTATTAAGCTGCAAAATGAAATGCTAAAAATTTAAACAATTAATTTTTGAAAAATGAGTAATATTAACTTAACTGTAAATTTTTTCAATCTAAAAACAAAATTTTAAAAATATGTTAGATAATGAGTAATTATGGAAACAAATTTTCCCATAGAATAACAATGAGCTACTGCTGTCGGCGAGTTTAGGATTATTGCCCACTACTTTCCTTTTCTGTGGTGGTGCCATCTTTATCAATTTCTGAGAAATAATTTTTCTAATGAATATAGATTTTGTTATTTTAAATAACTATAAATAAAATATAATATAAGCTCTAAAATCAAATATACAGGGTGATAGTTTCAGTGCACTATAAATCAAGAACAATGTAAGATATTATATGTTGCCTGTAACAGAATTGTATGGGATTATATTAAGTTTTGTTAGAGACAGTCACAGGTGTTCTATGTGTGACCCCTTAGTTACATGACATACATTGAACTGGTAATCCACTTCTGCCCAAAAGCATGTTAAGGTATCTTAATCAAGCCCATTGATAGTGGTTGTGACACATTGTTTCAGCTCTGCTAGATCAACAGGAAGGGGAGGTACGAATACCTTCTCCTTCATGTTGTACCCCCACGGGAAGAAATCACAAGGTGTTAGGTAGGATTTTTAGATGGCCATTTAGAATGATGGTGTGACTTCTTGCGATACAGTCTGTTCTCAAACACTTTTACCTTTATACAAATGGCCAGTAGTTTTAAATTTTTCATGCAAATGATTGATAGATTTTCTAGTTGGAGCTTTTTTTACGAATCATGATCAAAAATGCCACTGCACAACAGTTGCAGATTCTATTTTCCTAAATTCAAGAACACAAAAAGTCTTCTCCACTGCAGACGCCGCCATTTCGACTCACTAGTCACATGACACGCACACTATTGCCTAGATCACTTCCATCAGGGACAAGACACAAACTTTAAGATTACATCTTTCTTACGCTTTGCTGAGGTGGTCCATTTCCATGACTGTTATTGTTTTACAGCACCTGGGAAGTGTATTCTTCTTTATGAATCACCCTGCATATTATTAAAAAATTTGAAATTATTTAAACAGAATATGACAACTTAATTTTATTATTATTATACAAATTAAAGGCAGTGTAAAAGATTAATCTTTAAAGAAATTATAAATGAATAATGCTAAATACTATACACTAAATATTGAAATCAAAATTTTTATAAAAAATAAACACAAAAAATTATTAAATTAATTAAAAAAAGAAGAAAAATGGAATGAAGGTCATTTTTAAATGTAAAAAAATCACTTTAACATGTTAATAATGATACATGTCTCGTTTTTGACTTATGGGAAATTATTTTTTCACGAATTTTGTAAACAGTCATTATTTCTTGTTCACTAATAAAATTACACTGTTCGAGTCCTTTAATCGAAGTATCAAGAATTCCGATTAAATTCGGGAAAATTGTGCTTTACGGTCCTTCTTGGCGATTTTTTCCAAACTTGCCAATTTGGTGCTTGCGCGGTTTTCTCTCCCGTCCTTTCCAAAATGGCAGACTGGCAACATGGTTTTGCGGTTTTGTTAGCCGTCCTTTAGATAATTGCTTTAAAACACGTAAATCGGCAATTTTGGAAACATAAACCGTAAAAAAAACCTTTGAAGAACTTGAATAATGGAAAATACAAATAAAAATCAAATTTTTTAAATTTGTACAATTTGCATACCCAAAAACTAACAAATATTAAACATTACAAAGCAAAAACACCCTTTCCTTCCCCCAAATTTGCCCCTCATTATTTTTATATCTTCAAAAGTATACACAATTGATTCTTCACTCTCAGAAAATGTTACACTTTTAAAAGCATGTGCAATCAATTCCTTATCCCCAGAAACCTTAAAACACAAATTATCAAAGCCAAGGCCACAGACCTATTATGTTTTTTAACCTCCCCCCCCCTCCAAGCACACACACACACTAATAATTTTACATTTTCAAAAGTATGTGCAATACATTCCTGTCTCCTCTTTAAAATAAAAGCTATTTTCTCTAACTAGCTTATTCTTCAATAAATATTCTTCTTTTAAGCCATTTTGCACTTATTTGAAATTATCCTATTCAATTCAAGAAATCTTTTTTCTACTTTTTAATTCATTTCTCAGCTGTAAAATCTAAAAATAGTTGACACCTCTATAGCAACCCTTTGATTAACAGCTGCTATCAAGATGAGTTGATAAGCCACGTCAAATTTATGTTCATTCTCCATGAACATAGAAGAATGGTATTACAAATGCACAACAAATTTTTGAATGTCAAGGAAAAAAAATTAAAAATCAGTATTTTTCAATAATAATAATGATAATTTTTAGAAGCAATAAGAAACAAACTTTCAGATGACAAAATAATTTTTGAAAAAAAAAAAAAAAAAAAAAAATCATTTGTTTATGATTACAATTTGAAAATGAGACTTTTTATGAAACAGCTTACAATCTTTGGTTTGAATACTCTTGCGGTACATGAAATTTTTGGAATCTGATTGCAATCTTTTCAGGATGTGTTTATCTAAGGATACTCTATTTTTTTAAACTATGTTTTTACCTCAAAAATTTTTCAAGTTAAAAAATGTTTAGTGTCAAAAATCGATGTTGTAAAATTTAAATTGGTAAAAGTTTGATAGAGTTGGAAGCATGAAATGGCCTTTCTAAAGACACCTCTTGTTAAGAAATTAAAGAAATACTTTTTTGTACAGGGCAAAAAAAGCAAATTTTGGACCTTCAGGGGAAAAAAAAATTTCAGAAAAAAAAAAATTTAAACTATTAAAAATCCATATTTTTACAAAAAAAAATATATCATAGGAATCAGGAAGAAACATGCTTTCAGATGGTGCAGATGTATTCTTATTTTCATTCATTACTATGGGATAGTTTTAAAAATAAGTATATTTTTCAGTCTCAATTCTTCTATCTTTCTGCAGAAGTTACCGTATGTACTTGGAAAGGGAAAAATCCAATCAGATCACTTTTTAATTGACATAAATTAATGTTTCAGTTAATATTTCTGCTAATTGTGATTGCACGGTTTAGCTAAATAGATAATAGCAATAAATTCTCCATCTAACTGAACTGGTCCGAGGTCAATTCAGTACGACATTTAGGACCAAAGTTTTACATCCCGCATAGCTAGTGTGACAGATAAACAAATAAACATATAATACATATTTTAATAGTATTACAGATAATAGAGTATTCACAAGTATTGAATATGCCAGACCATTGTTCTGCAATAGTCATATTCAGGGCTCCAGGAATTTGAAAAAATACTGGTCACCAGGAAAAAATTTTGGCAGCCAGTAAAAAATGCCCACCATTTATTTATTTATTTTTCAGGTTATTCTGTGTATAAAAATCAAATACCAACCAGGACTGGATTATATATCAGGAAACACCTGCTTAAATCTAGCGTCTTTAACCGGTTTTATTATTTCCTTTAAACTGATACGCCACTGGCATTAACACATCATTACACCAAAGCAACGATTCAGCACTGGGTTGTAAAGCAAGTGAACTTGAGTGGTATAAACTGCATCTATTCAATACTGGGTTGTTAAACATGAAAGCTAGAATGCGGTGTAAATTCCCTATTGATGCATTCAGACCTCGCAGCGTTTCTAAAATTTTACTCTTATTTTATTATATTGTCACCACTTACGTAAAAAGGAAATTTTACTTGAATATTTTAATGTTAAAAGTTTGTAAAAAAAAATATTGTTTTTAGATAGTGGTGACAATATAATAAAATGAGTGTAAAATTTTAGGAACACTGCAGTGTCTATATATCAATTCAACACAACGCACGGTGTGCAAAACACGTACAGATGACCAAGACTCTCTGTTTTCCTTTTACTTGTTTCTTACACGAATCGATATGAATTACATTGCAGTTTAGCATAGATTTTTGGCATTTGATTCTTGGCCCAATTTTTTACCAAAATATTAAAAAATTTAAAAATTGTTGAGTTTTGTTGAAAACATAGTCGCTAGCTAAAATATATTAGTCACTGATGGCGACTGTATTTTTCATGAGCACATTAATATTGGTCATATTAATCATTATTATTGGTCAATCTGCTCACATTAATACTGTTCAAAAAATATTCCTTAAATTCTTGAAATGAATAATAAAAAAAAATTGTCATGTGTATTACAAAAACAAGAAGAAAAAGAGCATAAATTTGTTTTTTTATAATGGTGTTACTTTTTAATGTGGATCAATCTATTTTTAATTAAATTCTCATTTTTTCTAGGACTATTTTGCTATTCTAAAAAACAACTATAAAGTAAGTTTTTTTATTATTATTATTGATTCTAGTACATTTAAATGATTTTTTTTTTAATTGGGATTATATAAGTATTTAAATTTTAATTTCAATTGACACTATTTTGGAAGATTTTTGTCCATTATGACCATTCCTCCCTTGTAGTTTGCAATTACAAATTGTCTTCTTACAATGATGTGCATTACTGGCAAACAATTATAGCTGTAACAGTAACCATAGAATTGCCTATCCATCAAATAATGACAATTTTTTTTTTTTTTTTTTTTTTTCTGACTTCTTTGAAAAAAGTATATGAACTGCAAGTGATTTGTTTTTCTTTTAATTTTTTAAAGGATTTTTTTAGTCCAACGATTTTATATTATTTAAATATTTTAAGGCCTTGTCACATGGCAGACTTTCAACATTTTCTGCAACATAATATGGTGAACTTTTTCAAAGGTAGTCAAAAAAGTTCATCTGTGATGACCTTGAACAAAGCTGCGTAAAACGTTGAACTAAATTTCCCATGTAATATGCCTTTAGAAGTATAAGAACTGCAAAAAAGTATAATTTGAATGGTATATTTTTTGTGCATATCGAGCATTTGAACTAGTGGTTGCCTTGGTTTCACATCTTGCATTGTTTTCATATTGGCTATTCTCTATCAGGTTTCTCTTTATTAAATATTTTTTAATTATGTGCTGTATTTTATATTATTTTATTGCTTCCTTAATTTTTAATACTAATTTGTCTTCTATTTTATTTGTGGAGAAAAAATAATTTATTTAAGAAAAACAATTTTTAAATTAAAACAATTAAAATATAGTGTAGCCATGTTTCCTAAAACTAACAGTGAGAATGAGTCCAAAAAGTTGTAGGGGGTGCCAACTTGACTGACAGGTTGGGATTTGGAAAACATCTAATAATTCGGCGCTCTGTTATTGCTCATTTTCTCTGAATCAGATGACTGTCACCCCTATTTTAACACTGGACTCAATGAGTTAGCACTTGTGCAGAGGCTTTGAATGTCTCATGAAATGTGGTCAAAGAATACATACAATATTTCAAAAATAAATAAAAATAAAAAACTGAAATTCGGCTAATTTTATATGTTCTGTAATTTATGAAACTAATTCATGCATACTCTAGCAAATAATATGTATATATATATATTTTTTTTTTATTGACAAAAAAGGCAAACATTAAGCTTTTATTATTATTATATTTTTTAAATATAAAAATGAGTTTGTAAACACTGATTACACTGTGCTGAAAAAAAAAAAAAAAAAAAAAAAAAATTCGACCCCAGATAACATTTTTGCTGATTCTTATGTAAAATGACCTCCTGAATCTGAATATGACTACCATTTTGCCCAGTCACCCACCATTTTCTTGGGACACCACCCTCTCCCAATTTTTATCACTCTTTGGTAATTTTGTGGCTCTGAATTTTGATTTGGAGAATGAAAAAGAATTAATTTAACACCTAAAAACAAAAAAATAGAATGTTTAATAAATAACATTAATAATAGATTAGAAATATATAAGAAATGTAATACATAATTTGAGTGGCAAATCCCCCTCCCCCAAATTTTCCCCTTGCCGCAAATGTTGATGTTTTAGAATTTTCCAACTCTGTAGCCCCTCAGAAGATAATTAACAGTTAAAGTAATCCCCCCCCCCCCTCCTTTGAAATCAAATTTATAGCCATAAAATTACCAAAAAGTGGTAAAAATAGGGGACCGTCCCTTAAAAAAACAGTGGGTGATAGGGCAAAGTGGACATCATATTCGGATTCAGGAAGTCATTTTACATAAGAATTTGCCAAAATGGTGTTGGGGCCAATTTTCATGCCGAGCAATGTTAATAATATAATATGATCAAACTAACATTCTTTTTTGTCTGAAAAAGTTTTTTTTTTTTTTTAATCATAAACAAACTCATATTCTTATCTATGTCTTTTTTACTATTCAGTAAAAAAGACATAGAATTTTATATCTAGCATGAAGTATAGAATAATAGTATAGTATAGGATCCATTATCCAGAAAGCTTAAAACCTGGTTTTTTTTTTTTTTTTTTTTTTCGTAATTCAGAAAACTGAATTACGTATAAAAAACTAAGTATAAAAAATTAAGTATAAAAAACATGCAAAATAATTTCATAAATAGCAGTGATGATAAATAAATATAAATAATATATATAAATATATTATTTATAGATTTGTTCATTTAATAAATTATTTACACGAAAAATCATTCTTAATTACAATTTTAAATTAAATAGTAATAAAAAATAAATATGTATAAACTTTAATTTTCTTAGAAGCAGCCATTTGGGTTTCAAAATCCTAGGTCCCTGGGACCCATGAGTTCTAAAAATCGGGGTCCTTTTTATAAAAAAATGGGTCTTCACATAAATGAATTTATATAAAGATATAAATTAAAATTTTATCTTATTGTAGATGAAAAACAGTTTATGAATTTTTAACCAGCTCTTTTTGAGACTGTCTTAAAAGTAGTATTATGTAGAAGGTGGTTGCTGTTAAGAAACAATTGAAAACATTTAGCTCAATGTGCTCTGGAAGAAAAAAAAAAGAGAGAGAGAAGGAAAATATAGTATAATAGCTAATTATTTTTATTATTTTAATCTAGAAACATTTTTAGAAAGTCCTTGAAAATATCAGCATTAAGAGAACAAAATGAGTTTTTTTTTTTTTTTTCTTTTCTTTTTGAGGTAGGGGGAGTTTTGAGATAAGCAGATTGATTGCAAAATTTAGTTACACCTTCCACTTCAAATACAGTAAAGAATCCATTATCCGGCAATTGTGAGACCAACCTGATTCCGGTTATCAGAATTTTCTGGATATCAGCCCGAGCCGAATACGGAAATATCACTTCTGCAAAAGCTACCGCATTCCCCTACCCTCCTTTAACCACAAAATAACTTAATGATGAACTGTACTGATAACTTAAATAATGAATTAAAGAAAAAAGTAAAAAAAGTGTACTTACTTATCTGTAAAAGAAATTAATAATAACATTCTGACATTAGCAAAAAAATTCTGATTTTTGCTTACTGCAGCAAACACGTTATTACTATTAATTTTTTTTTTAACATATAGGTTTTCTTAATAATAAAGTTTCTTGAATCTTAATACAGACATACAGTGTGTTAAGAAATTATAAGACCACAAGCGTATTAGTGCATTTCTGAAGAAGAGAACAGAATATGCAAATTTTTAGTTGTGTATTTAAAATTTATAAGAAAACGCATAATATACTAATTTCAACTTTTAAAATTAAATTAAATTTCATTAAAACTTATTCATTTTTCTAAAAATTAAAGACTGTGACTGTTAAGAAATTATAAGACCACCTGAGAAAATTAGCATATTATACATGACGTCAAACTCAATATAAAGCGCATGCGTCAGTATTTCGTAAAAGCATTACCTAAGAAGCAAAGGCTTAGGTTTTGAATGTGTTATCTACGATTAATTTGACGATGTCTCGAGGTAAAGAATTATCGGAGTGCGAAGTGAGAAAAATTTTATTTTATAAAGGTTCTGGTAAATCTGAAAGAGATATTGCGAGGTTAATGAACCGTTCTAAAACTGCTATTCATAATGCCATAATTAGAAAAGATTATTCAAACAAAATAAAACGATCTGGTAGAAAAAATATTTTGACAGCACATGATAATAGACAAATTTTTCGACTGTCAACTAAAAAAGGTCTTTCAACTCGTGAAATTTCGAAACGTTTCAGCAAGAAAACTTCACATGTAACAGTCTGGAAGAGTCTTAAATTAAATATTAATACGAAATTTATGAAACTGAAAAAAAAAAACCCAAAGTTATTGAAATACCATCGAGAAGAAAGATTAAAATGGGCTAAAAAATTCATGTCATGGAATGATGAGTGGAAACAAATTATATTTTCTGATGAAAAGAAATTTAAGCTTGATGGTCCTGATGGTTACAAACACTATTGGCATGACTTGAAGAAGGAACCAAAAGAATGCTTCAGTCGACAAATGGATGGGGGATCAGTAATGATTTGGGGAGCTTTCAGTTATGAGGGGTTGTGTGATTTACAGCGGATTTCGGGTCATATGAACTCTACACAATATCAATCTATGCTATATGATCATATGATACCGTTTGGACCTTTATTAGGTGGTGCTAACTGGATGTTTCAACAGGACAATGCTGCTTGTCATACATCTAAATCCACACAGGAGTGGTTTAAAAAAGAAAATAATAATGTTTTGCCATGGCCAAGTCGAAATCCAGACTTGAACCCCATGGAAAACCTATATTATCTCGCAAAATTTATGCTAATAATAAACAATTTTCATTTGCCAATGAACTGGAAGTAGCCATTGTAAAAGAATGGCACAATATTTCTATAACTGAATTTAATCACCTGGCTACTTCGATGAAAAACAGAGTGTTTGAAGTCATTGGGAAAAATGGAGGACCAATATCATATTAATTTTTTATACAATTTTGTTTTTTGACAAGTGGTCTTATATTTTCTTAACAGGTTATTTTTCACTTATTTCTAATATATATTTTAATTAAACATTTATTGCATTATACCAAGTTACTGCTAAAGCAAACTTATGATAAAAAAATATAGAGCAATATGTTATTTTATGTATTTAAATTAAGACTAGAATCTTTATTTTTCTTATAATTTACAAAATTAAAGTGGTCTTATAATTTCTTAACGGACTGTAATATTTTTCTATAATCACTTTCATACATCCATTTTTTTGTTGTTGTTGTTTTCTTTCAACGAACTTAGAACGCAGCTTTTAGAACACAGCTGGATGCTGCAGTTCAATGTATCGGATCTTTTAACTGGTAACTTTCGTATTGGAACTTCGGTTTCTCTTTCTTTGTGTTTGTTTTCTCGCCGGCGTGAGTGTTTATCGTATAGGATTGGCATATCATACTAGAATTAGATAGGAATGTTTATGATTTTTTGAAAGAATGATTTTGTGATCATTTTTTGAATTTCATATTTCGGCTAAGCTTTGATAGAATGCACCCATTGGTGATTCATTACATGGAGATGCTATTCAGTGTATCGTGCACTTTTTACTGATGATCTTTTTGCATTGGAACTTTATTTTGTTGTCTCGGAGTCGGAACTTTGTTTTTGATTTTGTGCCGGCCACTCGTTTCTGTTTATTGTATAGGATTGGTTCTTTTTCCTTTACGGTGAAATGGAGTTTTAAAGGATTTTTTTTTTTATTATTATTCAGAGTAGAATGCCTTAAAAATATAAGGAAAATATCAGTTTTTAACAAGAAATATATTTTAAAATTTAGTTTTTCTTCTTTCTTCAAGTTTGAAATTTTTTTTTTAAGAATGAAAATTATGCGTCCCTTGGGACCCGCCACAATAAATATTTTGCGTCCTGCCTTTGATTTTTCACATAATTTACATGGCATCACTGAACGGCAGACATTAACGGCATCACTGAAGCAGAACCATTTGATATAAATTTTGAAAGCATTTCTATAATAGTTTTTTTCTTATAGCGTGTCTCTTGTACTAATTGTTTATAAATGTTTCAAATAATTTTACTGTATAATGTTAAATATTTCATGAATGAATTCTAAAAATAATACAAATTAATAAAAATTATTTAAACACCTTAAAACAATCAGGACTTTATGCATGTAAACTAAGTTCAAGGATAAAATTTGTCTGCTGTTTGCAGTCTAGGGTATATGTTATTAATGTTTATCTATTAAAAATATCATAAAAATTCCTTTTCTAACCTAAATTTGCAAATTATCAAATAATTATTTGGCAAAAATATAATTCTGACTGCTGCTATTGTATATCTTTTCATTCTTAAGATTTTGCTATAGTTACAAATTTTACTTAGAAGTATTTTGTATTCTGGTTTTCAGAGCATTTTGGATACTGGGATTCCGGATAACAGATCTTATACTGTATATAGAATAATAGTAGTTTAACCTTCCAGTGAGTGCGCTGCTTATACGAACATGAAAGGTCGCGTGTATTTTTCACATACACTACTGTAAAATATGTATTTTAAAGTATCTGAATATTTTAATTATAATATAACCATTTGAAGATTAATAAGAACATTTAATTGAAACTTTTATTCATTAAAAAAAAAAAAAAAAACTGAAAGAAGGAAACTGAAAGCACAAAATCCATATAAAGTAATCAAAGAAACATTGGAATTATTTGAAAATAAAGAATATAGTTGATGTTTTGTCATTTTTAATAAAAAGTGTAAAGTTAAGTTAAAAGTTAATTAATTTTTAAAATATTTAAGATAATAATGTTTAAAACAAAAACAACAAAGAATCATTTTAAACAGCAGAAAAAAAAAAAAAAAAAATCAAATATAACAAAACATTACATGAATGGTCGCGCATATTTTTCAAATACAAATAGCAAATATACAGCTTCATATCATTGTCTAGAGGTTCAAAAGATAACTAAAAATAGATCAATATATACTGAGTGAATAGCCAAAGATAAGTGTTCCAAATGCTCTCTGACTTTAAGATATACAGTGAACTCTCGTTAAGACGGCCCCGCTTAAG
This sequence comes from Salticus scenicus, assembly GCA_963930645.1. Taxonomy (NCBI): domain Eukaryota; kingdom Metazoa; phylum Arthropoda; class Arachnida; order Araneae; family Salticidae; genus Salticus; species Salticus scenicus. Next base: position 241,705,034 of record OZ005651.1, read on the forward strand.
ATGGATTTCTCGTTATTACGTACAAAAACAGAATCCCCGGCTAAGGCCTATAATAATTGCATGTTAATAAACATCGCTTTATACGTACAAGTTATTCGTTAAGATGGATATTTTCCCCCTTCGAAAAAGAGTCAATTCCCAAAATCTTTACAAATTCAAGTTTTTTTTTTTTTTTTTCTTTCAACATGAAAAGGTGCAATAATAAAAGAGTTAATCTCTTTCACTCGGCACTATTACACCGTAAGAGTTAAACAGCATTGATTGACAGTGACATTTGAGATCAACAATTTGTACCTGTCTCCACTTCTATTGTGAAGACATAGCAAAGGATTTCGTTATCAGTGGCAATCGTCCTTACAGTACGAGTACACATTCTTTCCTCAGTTTCTGAAAACTGTGGTTACTCAGTCCAGCTGTAGTCAGTGTAATCGCGTGATTTTTTATCTGACCCTACAATCGGAATGTCTCACACTTTTACTCTTTGCTTTAAATCAAGTAGTACTATGTTGTACTATATGAAGAAAAGAAGTTTTTAAGTATTGTTTTTTCTGTGTTTATATTTTTTGTCAATAAAAAGGTTTGAGGAAACAAATTTTCATTCGTATGTGTACATAATAGTGATTTTAGAGTTCATATAGAACTTCAGTTTATGAACTCCTGTTATAATGGACTCTCGTTAATATGGACAAAAACTGCCTGCCCTTGATTGTCCGTTTTAACGAGAGTTCACTGTATAATGAGATTCACTGCTAGTGCATGTCTCATATACGCGCGCGCTAGAAGGTTAATGTTAAGTAATCTAATATTAAAATTGAGGAAAGTTATTAAGAAGGAAAAAAAATGTTTATCTTTGAACTATCATTTTTTGTATTTTTCTCCAAAAGTAGAAATTTTGATGCAAATATCCATGGTTAAAAAAAAAAAAAAAAAAAAAAAAAAAACACTGGTGTCTGTTTTAAGTTTAGTTACAAACTACTGCTTTTCAGCAATATAATAGCATTAATTTGAAGGAAATCCAATTAAAATTAACACCCCTGAAGACATTATCTCCATAGCCATGTCCTTATGGTTACACTTGTCTTTAATAAGTTTTTGTACTCATATATATTTTAACATTTAAACAAATATGTATATTTAAAATGCTTTCGTGGAATTTGACTAATGTGAAAATTTTCAGCAAACTTTTAGTTTCATGTTAATGATTTTTATCTTTAATTTTTACTGTAGTTTCTTAATTATATTATTAACCATTGTTGCCCCTTTTTGTTAATAACAATTTCATCTATCTTGCTGGAATATTTCAGTATTAAAAAAGATAAATTACATATTTAAGTGTTTATTATCTTTTCATGTTAATTTTTAAATATGAAATAATTAAAAGTAAAGTTTTAAATTATGTTTTATTAGAGTTGTACATAATTTATTTCAAATTGTCAGTAACTATTTTAAATTATATTAAGTAATTTTTCTTTGTAAGAACTTTCTATAGGGTCTGTTCATAAAAATAGTTTTTGTCTATTTTCTTTTTCTTCCTTTCTAAGGAAATTTTTATTTGTCTTTATCTTTAATATTAAAGGTATTGTTAAGAGTGATTTACATAATAAGTTTTATCTTATCCAAGAAAAATCATAAAAGAGCTTTTTCACCTTACTTAATTTCGTATTGAATAATATTCTATAAATATTTCATAGAAATCTCTGATTTTATCGTTTCAATGTTATTAATTACACTTGTTTGTTTATTTTTCTGTTTATTTTAGCTGTGGCCTGCTGCTCAACTAATTACATTTTACATTATTCCATTTCACATGAGGTAAATTTGCTATACAATTAAACTTTGATGCTTTTGTTAAACAACTAATAATCTTTTAGTTTTTATTTTGAAACTGCAAAATATTAAACATAAGAGAAAAAAAAAAAAAATCTATTTTTGAAAAGTATGGTACAATTTATGTCATTAATTTTCTGAATGCGAAACAGAAATTTAAAAATGTCTATTATTTAATGAATAATTAGAGGGATTATTTTCTCCATATGTTAACAAGAGATATGATTAATTTTGATGCTCACTATTTTATTTTTTACTATTAACATAAATTAATAAATAAAAATTAAAAAATATTCATACAATATATGCTCAATATAATGATTGTTTATGCATGCAGTATTTTTACTTTATACATTTAAAATATAAATTTTTAATCAGATCATATTTAATTTTAATATAATTATACCTTATAAAGCTCTGTTACTTGGTCATAATACTTTCAGGGCGGCCCACCTTTTCCTCAGTGACCATAATGTGGTCCGCTGTAGTCTAAACTGAAGTAAAATCTCTTCTTTGTTGATTCTTTAGGAGGTGGCGCCATGATTGATCTAAATCTGTGTGTGACTTGTGCCCGTTGCAAGCTGATTGGTTCTTAATTATTTCAATGGTTTTGCAGTAAAAGGCATAACCGGGTTAGTGTAATTAGCGAATTTTTGAGTTTCATTAAAATTTATATTGTTAAAAAATTTATAATTAAAAAAAAAATATATATATATATATCCACTAGAATTAAAGAACATAACAATGACATATGGAAAATTAACCACAACCCTTATAATATATTTTAATTGTTTAACCAAGAAAGCAATATAAATATAAATTTTAAGGAAGCCAAAAAAATCGCTAATTATAATAACCCAAATTATGCCTTTTACTGCGAAACCATTGAAATTATTAAGGACCAATCAGCTTGCAACGGGCACGAGTTGCATGCAGATTTAGATCGATCATGGCACCACCTCCTAAAGAATCAACAAAGAAGAGATTTTACTTCAATTTCAACTACAGTGGACCATATTGTGGTCACTGTGGAAAGGGCAGGCCACCCTGAAAGTACTACGACCAAGTAACAGAGCTTTATAAGGTATTAGTATATTATAATTTTTACTTTAAACAAAAAGCTTGTAAATATAAAGACCAGGGTTGGCCAATTTTTGCCGAAGTGGAAAAAACCATGGTAAAAACCGTGGAAAAAACCGCCCCGGCAAAAATAGTTTTTGCCACAATTTTTGCCACTGGCAAAAATTACCAGTATTTCAAACAGGGTTTTAAGGATTTTAATTACACAATTTTAATCTTTAAATCATAATTTTAAACAAATTAAAACCAGAGATTTAATTACACTCTTGATCAACTGATTCTTATGTAAATCATTAAAATAATGCATTCTAAAATTTCTTTAAAATGAAATTTTAACAACAACAACAATTAACATAACTTTCTTCATTTTTAAAAATATTTAAATTACCTATCTAAAAAACATTCTTCAATAATTAATTACTAGAATATTTGTGTTTTTCAATGTATTACATATTTTGTTTACAGTGGGGAAAAGTCAAATACTGAGTCAATTATTGACTCAGCTGTTCTTAAATTTGCCAGTCAGTGACTGATCATGCATTTTTTGGAATTGAAATGTAAATTGCAAGTAAACTCTCTCGTTCTCTCTCTCTCTCTGAATATGTCTTACTTAAGATTTTTTTACTTCAATAAAATACAAATATAATTTTGTAGTTTTATTTTTATGGTTATGTTCAGGGACTGAGAAAGTTTCAATATCTTAGGAGCCAAAAATAGCGAATTATTTCTATGACAATACTCACAGCAAAACTTAATAATATTTCATAATTGTACAATTAAAGCAGGTCATTCACATATTATTTTACATTGAATAAATGAACTATTCAGTTAAAAATGTGAACTAAGGAAATTTAAAAAATAACTATTTTTTATTTATAAAGATAAAAACAAACTATTGGGAAAAAAAATCCACAGAAATAAATATTATTTTTACCTTTAATATAATCATCAAATATATTGAGAGTATTTAAGTTTTATCTTTAAAATACTATTTGTCTATTAATTTTTCAGGACAAAATTCCTTTAAAGAGAATCCATTTGATAAATATCATACTATTTAAACTTTCTCGTTGTAAATTCGAACATAGTTTGCTTTAGATAGTGTTTATGATGCTTGAATCTTGTTTAACATAAAGATGTTGGCTTGGAAAGTACCAGTATAGTAGTAAGAAGATTTATGAAATATGGGAATTTACCTTTCACGAAAAAACATCTTTCAAAAACAGAAATAATTGTTAAATTTTTCAGAAAACATTAAACTCATACTATTCATTCAATACATCAGCAATGTCATCTTTTATACCAAGACAAGAAGGTGGGGGGAAAAACAAAAATATTGTAAATGCTTGAAATTTTTTTTGTCAGTCTGCCTTAACCGATCACCAGTGGATTTTTATAGTCACCCTGGCACCTGGAATTTGTCAGACACTGGTTATATATTGTTATTAATTAATTAATTTTAATTACTTTTTAAATTAAAAAATCTTCAAATATTTTTTTCATTGAGGTGCCATAGTGTAAAGGGTGAAAATTGAAAGGAATTGTGTTGTTCTAATTTTATTTTTCCACTTTTCCTAATTTTTGCCAGTTTTTTCCATTTTTTCCACTTTTTGCCTGGTTTTTTCCACTTTTTGCCGCTGTCCTGGCAAAAATACATTTTTGCCGGCAAAAACCCAACCCTAATAAAGACTATGCCAATTTAAAATGTTAAAAAAGCCTTACTTATAAAAGTTTCATGAAAAAGTCCTTTGGGCCAGGCCTGAGACTTTTGCTTTTCTCTTTTTGAGATGGTGACACCTTTGGTTAATTTTCTCTGATTGGCTCATTTCCATTACAGTTGTGTGGGTGCACTAGGAACTCAATGTTTTCTCATTTGATTGCACAAAAATAATTATTGCAATTAGCCAAATTTTTAACATTCTTAAAATCTATCAAAATTTCTTTTTCTCTATTAGCTTTTGTTTGGGCCATAATGATTTTGTTTAATTTAATGTCAAATTTGTACTCTTTAATGCAATTTTTATTTTTTCTTATTTTTCTTATTTATTTATTTTTATTTATTTATTTTTTTTTTCTGTTATCCCTAAGACTTGTGAAATACAGTTGCCTGGTCACCATTGGCGACCATAGAAATCTGAGGGGGGAGACAGGTTTTTTTTTTTTTTTTTTGCTTTGTTGATTTGACATGGAATAACCCATAATGAACTATGTCCCCCACCCCCCTTCCACAAAAAAAGTAAAAGAATAAATGAAAATGGTAATGGAATTATGAATTATTTTAATGATTGTATGAAAAAAAATTCTTATTTCAACAATGTGTTTACATTGGGATATATTAATTTTATTTTAAATTACCTTTTTATTTTAAGCATTTGAAGCCATGGGTAAAAATTCCTTTATTTTCCGTCATATTTTTTGTTAAATTATCCTTCTTTAAAAATTCTTCTATGCCTTCCATACCATAGTTAAGGGGTTGTTTATTGATAAATTGTTGTAGCTGTGAAGTTAAGTCAATTCTTTTTATGAAAGTACAATATTGAATTGAATACTGACAATGAATTCCTACATGCATTGTTTTTATAGGAATATTTATATTTTTTAAATTTATAAAAAATGATTGATAGTGTGAGTGGATATTATGTATTTATATCATACCTGCCAACATTTGAAAATGACAATTAGTAGCACATCAATATTAAAAACGGATTGGATGGTTGGTTGGTTCATTTTTATCATGCAACACACGAATCCTAAATAAATAAATGTATATATGTTACCGTATTTTCTTGTGTATAATTAACGGAGTACTATTTTCAGCCCTGATGAAAATTTTCTACAGATAATGTGCACTGCTAGATGCCAGACATCTGGCTTTTATTTGCCACAGAAATCTGGCCACATTATGTTAAATTTTTTTAAACCCCCCCCCCCCTCAGATTAAATATTTTTAAAGTTATTATTTTTATCAAAATAATTTGCATTAATGTTCATATATAATGAAAGACTGTACTGTTTAAGAAACAAACACGTTTTATGAAACCAGATGTAAAATAATTTTATTCAAAATTACTCTTTTTACACTATATTCAACCAGTTATTAAAATTCAGCAAAATTCACCAATCAATAAATATTTTTATGTGTTTAATTATGGGTATAATTTAAAAAAATATAAATTATAATTACAAAAAATTATAATCTTAGCATTGGGATAATTATTTTAAAAATGTTAAAATATAAATATTAAACACATCCAAAGGCTTCTGCAGGCATCATCGATTGTTGAGGGGGGGGGGGGGGTAAAAGAAAAGTGAGAAATATTAAACAATTTTACTTCTTTGTAGGTTCTAGCATCTAATAAAGTAAATTAAAAAAGAACATTGACATTTATGTTCCAGATGGAAAAAGATTAGGAAGGCGTTTGTTTGCCGATTTTTAGGGGGTGCGAGAGGGGCACAAAAAAATACACGAATGAGAAATATTTAACAATTCTATCTCTTTATACATTCTAGATTCTAATAAAGTAAGTTTTAAATGAAAATTGACATTTACGGCGTGGATGAGAAAGATTGAAAATCGCAAAGCAAAACTTCTCAGAAATGTTGCAGTTTTGGTGCTAGATAAAAATTCGTAATTTTGAGCCGATTTTCGTAGCATCGTAGTTTATGGCCCGAATTCGTAGCAACTACGAATTATTCATAGCAGTTGGCAGGTCTGTTATATATACACATATTAAACCACAAATAACAGATTTAAATAAAAAAAAAAAAAATCAACAACACTGATACTTAAACATTATGAACAAATAATTTAAATACCAGAAATCTTTGAGAAATCTTGATACTTAAAAAATAATCCATTTGGTATAATCTTTATACTATTGGGTTCTTTTTAAATTAAATTATAACTAGCGATAAATATCTTTAAATTAAAATCATATTCATTATTATTTATCAACTAATTATCGAAAAGGTACTCATTTTTGTAGAGCAATTTTGTGTAACACCAAAATAAATTAGATATATCAGTCCTATCATTACAAATTTGGTACTAAATGAAAGGGGCGATTTTTCTGAATCCAGGAGTGCAAACAGTTTTTCGACGCAACAATAAGATTTTTTAAAATTAACTAAAATATGAAATTTAGGTGGCAAAACTAGATTTTAATTCATTTCAGTCATTTTAAAGTATGTGACACAGTTTTACGGACAAAAAATGCGATAAAAAAATAAATTATAATTAAAAAAATAAAAATAAAAATTTTGCGAATTGAAATTAATAGTCCTCCGTACTAAACCAAATTATGTCTTTGACAGAATTTTTAATATTTTTTCTTTTTTACTTTTTAAACATTATGATGTAAAAAAGATGTCATTATTTAAAAAATATTATGTGGACTGATGTTAAATGATATAAACTGATATGAAAGCTCGTCAAGCAAGAAATGATAAATTTCGAAATATGTTCTTTTCTAAATAATGTGAAAAGTAAACAGTAATAGATCTGTTCATTTATTTTATCTGTTAAATTAGATGAGATTAAATTAGGGTGTTTTATTTACAAAGTCATTTAATCATTCCGAGATTAGAAAATAATGTTAGAGGATGTTCATTTTTACTGAATCTCTCAATCTTCTCTTGAAATTATGTTCCTATATTTGTATGAAAAAATGCCTATATTTTCCTATTTGGTTTCTTTGATCCCTATGTGTATAACTTGAATACATTACTTGTTCTATGTAATTTTTATCTAAAAATGTTTTTTTGTAAGAGAAGACATAGAAGCAGGGCATCCATAAATAATTAGAAATAAATAATCCATAAATAATTAGATGCATAATAAAAAATCTCTGGCTGTTCTGAATATTAAACTTAGAGTCATGGTCACTTCATTCAGGGTTTGTCAATTCAAACCTAAAATTTCTTACATGAAACTTTTTTTTTTGTCCAAGAAATGTTACAGAGATATAAAACAGATATGTTAAAATCGGCTGGTTGTAGCTCTACTCATGCTTGTACATTTTTATGCCTGGTGAAAGGTCATTTCTAAGTTTTTCAACACAAAACTCTTGTTGCAATTCCATTTTGTTTTGTAAACACTTTTTTTTTTTTCATAACAAGCATATAATGTTTAAAGTTTGTTAAATTCCATCTTAGAGATGCCTTGATATAGCTGTCAAGAAGAACATGGCATAAAAGTGTCAAAAATCAAGTGATATACATAAAAACCTAATCAGCATCAGTTTGTCAGAATTCAACAGCACACCGTTTCATAGAATTCTGTACATGCAGCTCTTAAGTTAGCTACAGTGTTTGTGTCCCATACAGACACATCCATTAAATATAGTCATAGGACATTTTAAAATATGTAAAATTATCAAAAACTAGAAATAAAATATTTTAATCAAATTCAATATTTGCTTCTTATGAATATAGTTGAAAATAAAATGAGCATTATAAACTTTGTATAATTTCCTTTTAAATTTTAATTTCAGGTTAGAGGGGAGAAGGGGGGTGCCAAAGTCTGTCCTTGCCCTGGGTGGGAAATATTCTAGTTTCAGCCCTGGCCTTTGTTATAAAATCCATCCAGCTGATTGTGGAATAACTATCGAATTGCTGTCTTGTCTTTATCATTGCACATTAATTGCTGTTCTGCCCCTATTTTATTTAGCCGAATTACAGCTATAAATGTGAAGTGAACATGATTCCCAGCAGTGAACCTTTTTTTTTTTTTTGACCAAACTAGCCTTATCTGCTAGTATTTCTGCTGCACAGTACTTGTGTCAGTTGATGAGGTTGCAGTTAGACTTCACACGTTCAAAGTGTATGAGGCTGCACAAGGTGCAGTCATCAATGTCAACGGTTATTGTTACACACTGTCAAGTCTGCTAAGGTATTCTCAACAATCAATACCATTGAAACATTACGGTCATTTTACTTAGAAAGTCTGAGCCACACACTATAGAGTCTAGACCTCATCTCTAGTAATTTCCATATTTTCAGTTCACTGAAGAAGTTCCTGGCAATTCTTGACAGCATTTCACATGCAACGAAGACAGCAGTAGCAGTTCAACTATGATTCCACAATCAGATGGACAAATTCTACGACAGAGGCATCTCAAATTTAGTGCTGCGATGGGACAAATGTCTGCATTTGTGTAGGGGACTATTTGAAAAATAGTTTAAGGTGTATAGAACAGTACATACATTTGTAATTGCCTTTATGCACTTTATTTTGGCTATTAGAAAAGAGGCAAAGCCTTCTGGTTCGCCCTCATAGAAAGCATATTGATAAAGTTGAGCTTCAGCTGCCTACATTCTCTAATCACATATCTAACTCAAATATTGCTTATGAAAAAAAAAAAAAATGTATAATTTCTAATGAAATACTTGTAAAATTATTTTATTCTTTTTCTGTGAGGTTTTGCATTTTTGATTTGTTGAAACAAGCTTCTGATAAATAGTATCAAAGAACACTGAATGAACTTTAAAAATGGATTAAATGGAGCAAGATGAAGTTAATCTGACAATGGTTTAAAAAAAAAAAATACTTTTATAGGAAATTATGCTAGAGTTATATGTTAAAGAATTTAAGCTATCAGATAGATGAAATAGCTACTGTAAACATGCTTTTGTACGTAATATTTATTTTTCAAAACAATTTGCATAAAGTTGGAATGACTTTTTTTTTATACAACATTTTTCACACCATGAACTGTTTTTTGTATATATTTAAAGTTATTTTAAGATCTATTAATAAATATTGTTTTTCTTTGCAGAATTGTTTTTGTGAGCTTTGTTGCTTTACTGTGGAACTCATACCTTGCCTATGCAACTAATAAAAGCCACTAAATAAGTTTCTGCTGTAAAATTGAATATTTTTATATATGATGTTTATAGTTTCATTTGTAATATACCCATATTTTTATTCAGTATCAGATGTTTTTATAAAAAATATTTTTTTCTGAAAAGGAATTTGTTCTAGTATTGATGTTATTTTGGAGTAAGAGGAAACCTCTTAACTCTCTGACAACCAGAATGGCTTTACATTCAAAAGACCATGGTTGCCGGCCAAGTGTTACTTCCCCTACTGTAAGTGGGGTGGTGAGGCTGTCAATCTTGTTGTGAATTGTAATGCTGACAGACTAGTCCCTCCTCTTTATTTCACGAAGGAATAAGCATTCTTTTGTACGAATTTCCCCTATATTTTTGCAGTTTATGGATTTTTTTCTTTTGGTAAAATTATTTCTAAGTTAATTATTTCTTTGTATATGACATGTAAATGATAGGATTTCAATGTATGGAAAATAGCATGATAAATATTTCAAAAGTACAGCGATAATTGTTAAATATAAAATTAAATTAAAAAATTCATTTTTATTTTAAATAAATGTTATGTAAATGTCAGGTTTACCATTACTCGTAATTTTCAGCACCATTTTTTTGGAGTTGTAATCTTTACTTTATTCAACAGTGTCCAAATATCAGAATAGACTTCTATTAAAAAAAAAAAAAAAAAAAAGAGAACACTAAAATTATGGATTAATGACAACCCTTAAATTGTATTATATATATACATACATACATATATTATTCAGATAAAAAATATCTACAGCTTAATGCTGAAAAAAAACTATTTAATTAAACAGAACAAATCTTTAAACCATTTGGGAAATGAAAATACTTAAAAAGTTCATTTTATTTGTTTATTTATAATTTTTTAATCTAGTATTTATTATAGAAGGAGAGTCTGGTGTGACACTCACAAAGCTTTCTTTTACTCTACATTTCTCTACACATATTATTACAGCTGTATAGGTGGATAATATGAGCTCTGTATCTGAACATGTATAAAATACTTAACAGTGTAAAGTTATATTAAAACATTAAAAACCTTTTGAATTACCCGCAGTGCGGGTAATTCAAAAGGTTTTTAATGTTTTAATTATAGTTTTAGAATTTACCTTTTATCTAATTTTAAAGTGTAAAGTTAATTTAGAAACAGTTTTATTTCATGTACATTTCTGTGTGAAGAGCTCAATGCTCCTGTTTTGATATTGTTACTACATTTGTAAGACGTTTATGCTGCTTAGAGGTCTGCACGGGCCGGGCCGTGTCGGCCCGAACCTTTTTCTGGTTTCCTCGTTAATCAACAAAAATGATAAAGTATTTCTTCAGTCATTTATTTTACGTAATTCTACTGGCTGGAATGTCACATAAAGTTCTATTTTGTTAAAAAAGTGTCTGTAACTTCAATTTAATTGTCTATCAGTCTGTCTGTCCGAAATCTGATTTTTCGCAAAAATTTTAACATGCCTCGAAATTAATATATTTTATTTAAAGTAATATTAGATGGTTTCCTATTCAAAATAGTATGCATGTAACTACCAGTTTGTGTACATGCACATAACAAAATAAATTAGATACGTTACTGTGTATAAGGCTTTGTTTCTTATGATCTGTTGAATTTAGGTGGTATAAAGCAGGGTTCGGAATAAGGGAAAAAAATGAGTGGGAAAAAAAATTAAGTGGGATTTTGAAAATTTAAGTGATATTTTTGAAATTTAAGTCAGAAATTACATTTTACAGAAAAAAAGTATTTTCAAGAAATATGCAAATTACAGACATGTCATTGCTGAAATTAGAAATTAGCTAAAAAAATTTCGCTAATATGATTGATTGGATGATTAGTTGAGTATTGATAACGTCACTTTCAATAAACTGATGACAGAAACATTTACATTTTTAGTTTTTATCTACATATATTGAGCACTTCTATTGCTTTATTGTTTCCAGAATTGATCATCGATCACAATCCGTATTCCGGAGATGGGAAAGAGGGGGGGGGGGATAAAAAAAATAATTACAGAGTAAGAAATATTAAACTCTTTCAATTCTACTTCTAGAATCTAATAAAGCAAGTTTAAAATGAATATTATAAATATAATTTATGTTGCAGATGGGTAAAGATTGGGAAAGAAGGCTTCTGCAGAACATTTGATTGCTGATCGCTAGATGGAGATAAACAAAGGGGGGGGGGGGCACAAAATAATTACATGAGTAAGAAATATTTAACAATTGTATTTCTTTACAGGTTCTAGAATCTCATAAAGCAAGTTTAAATGGATATTGACATTTATATTGTGGATGGAGAAAGATTAGGAATCGGAAGCTTTTGTAGAACATTTGATCGCCGATTGTTCCATTTTTATTTATTTATTTATTTTTTAACGAACGATGTCCGCGATTTTTGTAAAAACGGAAAAAAAAAAAAAAAATCGCGGAGTTCAATGAATTAGATTTAAAAAAAAAAAAAAAAAAATCGCGGAAAAATAAGTGCGGGAAAAACGCGCATATGAAATATTTTTAAGTGGGATTTTTTTTAATATTGCGCGATTCCCGCGATCCCGCGCTCTAGCACGAACCCTGTATAAAGGCTATAAAAATCTTTCCGCTGTAACTTTTTCTGTAAGGCTCGTTTTTCTTTTCTCCAGTGGACGAAACTAGCATCGTTTTTATCATGGGCAAAAGCAACTTTTCTATTGAATATGGTTGGATTAACATTAAAGCTTTGTTTACCGGAGCACGTGAAAGATTCGGATACATTATGCTATATAAGAGGAAATGATTGAAAGTGCATTTTTAGTAGTATTAATCATTTTAAATACTTTCCTATATTGTTTGATGAATGCTAATATTTTCGATTTGACTTTCTGTTTGTCTTTGTGCCTTGTGTATAATAACGAATTTCTGTTTATATATAATTGTCTTGAAAAATTTCAGCAGTTTTGTTAAAGAACGTACTATTGTTTGGTTATATAAAACCTCTGCAAAACACATACTAGAGGTCAAGACTCACAGTCGCCACTCACCACATGGCGACTTAATTTGAAAAAGTGGCGATAAAAAAATTGGTATGATCGCCATTTTATCTGCGAATTCGCGAAAATATTTCTTCCTTTCCTCTCTCCCCCTTTTCTTATTTCCAACTAGAAATCGTCAATCAAATGTTCTGCAATTGTTTCTCAGTCTTTCTTCATCCCTAATATAAATGGCAATATTCATTTTAAACATGCTTTATTAGATTCTAGAAGTAAAATTGAGAATTTAATATTTCTTATTCATGTAATTATTTTTTTTAATCCCCCCCCCCCTTTCTAGATAGTGATAAATGATCAATTCTTGAAACAGTAAAGAGATAGAAGTGCTTAATATTTTTCACATACGTAATTATTTTTACACTTAACTTGATGAATATATTTATTTTTTCTCAATTAAATTATTTATATTTCATATCTATACCAAATGTGTAAACGGGGGTGGGGGATGAAAAATAGATTTTTAGGTACGAAATTTTTTCTAAATTAGTTTAAGAAAATTAATGCTCAGTCGATTTCATACATGTTTAAAACCGATAATAAAATTCTATATATATATATATTTTTGTATGAGTAATGTACATACATAAAAATTTTATGGTATGAAATTTTTATAAGTTTTTATATGGATATAAAAGTAACTGCAGTTATATTAAAGAATTTTTTTTACGTTAATAAAATAAAGAATTTTTTTTGTGTAAATAATCCTGAAAATATTTAAAGTAGTTAAAAGCTATTTATAACTGTTTAGGCAGTCAATTTATTGAAAGTGATGCTAATAATGTCTAACCATCATGTTTACGGAAAATTTTCGGCAAATTTCTAATTTTAGCAATCACATGCCAGTTAATAAAAATGAACCTCTGATAATAGGCCAGTACAGATTCTTTGCCTCCCCACACCCTCCTGATACTCAAAATAATTTCATTTTCCTCTAATTCTGATCATAATTATTTTCCATTTGCAGATGAAAGTGCCAGACTAGACGAAATTTATTAAATGAATCAAATTTCCGTATTTCTTTTGCAATGGGACATAAAATAAATATTCTTGTAAAACACAAATTGTGTATGAGAAATCACTTTGTCAGATCATATCATCATTATAGCCTGCTGTTTTCCCGTAGCAAAATGCATGTATTAATATTTATCTATGAAAGTCCATATATTTTCCCTCATTACTAAAACTTTGAATTTTAATGTCTTCTTTCAAAGTACTATTGTTATTAATAGCATTTAAAAAAAGCTGGATTACATGCTTTTTGCTAATATTTGTTTTTGAGTTATAACAGACACACTCATATACTTTATAACAAACAGCTAAAAACTGAATTTTTGGATTTAGGGAACATCAAAACGTGTAAATATATCAAACTCAGTTTCAAAAATTCGACCCAAAACACCTTATCTTCCCACCTTCTGTACAGAGAAAGTAATAAGCATGCCGAATATAAAATAACATAACATAAAAATAGTATGATGCACTATATGAATATGGTCATTTTTATTATTTTATAAAAGATAAATTAAACATAATTAATATTAATTGCATTTTTTATTACTTTGAAAGTACATTTTCCCACCCTCATAATTATATTAAGTTTTAGAATACATCGTCTTTTATATGAATTTTTATATAAGGCACTGTAATAAAAATCAATCGGACTGTATGATTTAATGCTAAATATGCATGCCTAAAAGTTAAACTGGAAAAATAAAATTTTATTAACGTAATTAATACCTCTCACTGCATTTTATTTTTTCACAACTTTAAAGTATATTAATTTTATATGTTTTGAATTTTAAAAAACTAAACCTAATCGCAATTTATATACATTAGTCATATTTTAGTTTATATCGCATCTATAATGAAATACAAAAAGTGCTATTTGATTTTGAAAGCCGGAAAATGGAGAAAAATAAAAATTAATTTTGGTTATTATTGTTATTTTATATTAATAACTTTATTTCTACTATCTTATATCTTTATTTCTATTAAATCATTGAATTAAGAATTAAATATTAAAAGCATTCATTTTATACAATCTAATTGGTGAAACAAAGAAGTTGCTTATTTTTATCTTATGCGAGAACCATGCTGCAAACGACTTCTGTGTGATATTTATTTCCATGCAACAATGCTCATTTTAACCATTAACTATTACTTAATACATCAATGAAAGAAGGAAAGGGCTTTAGGCAAATGCTTTCATGTACCCAAATGACCACACAAGGAGTCTCCCCACTTATGGAGACTAATTGGCGTACATAGTCACTACACTGGATACAATTTCATTCCAGGAAATCCTCATGATATCAAAAACAAGGATGAAAATTAGATTCCTTCAAAATTTAATTTAGGGATACAAAGTATATGAACAGGAGGAAAAACTCTTTTTTAACAATGTGCACCAAAATGTTTACATGGTTTCAAATTTTATTTAAGAAATAACTATTGAAATATATGAAAGCAGGAAATTTTTATTACCGTTTTTATCTTAGAAAACTCCTAAGACTAAAATTAAAATTTTACAGAAATGAGGGTTATTCAGTTAAACACTGCTTCAAATATTTCAAAAAGTTTATTATATTGTTATCATTTCTCGTAACTAAAATTTTACTAAATCTGTATCAAATATTTTCGACACCAAAAATAATTATTTTAAAAAAACAGGGTGGCGACAATCAGGGAAAACAGGAAAATCAGGGTACTTTATCATTCTGGAAATGTCAGGGAAAAATGAGGGAATTTTATAAAAACACCCAAAAATCATGGAAATTTTCATTTTTGCCCAGCAAGCATGATCAAAAGATCACCAAACAGGTGTTATATCTTAACCATGATTGCACAGGATTGGCTGCTTCCTAGTTTAATCTCACCAAGTTTAAATATTTTTAGTGCAACAATTTGAGTAATAATTTTATGTCTTGATGTTAATGTTGTACCATTAAAATGAGTCGTAAATTTTATAATTTTGTTAATTTCTCCAAAATTTTTAATTTTATTTTCCTTTTTGTAATTGAACAAAGCAAAAAATAAAAAGATATTTTTGCCTCATCAGTATAGATTTTAGAATTGCAGTGGTTTATCGAGCATGTTACACAAGAGTTTGATATACACAGAATTATAGAATGTATATAATAGGTAATGGAAAATTTTCAAAATTAATCATGGAAAAATCAGGGAACTTTTTTTCTGAATTTCTGGAGCCACCCTGAAAAAGAAGCATCCTGTAAAATATAGATATTTTATGAATATTTCGTAAAATATACAATTAACGAGGCTTTGCCACTCTAAATACGGGCTAAACACTAGGACTGGGCAATACATCGATTTAATGCATGCAATTTGAAACCAATAACAGAATCTTTCCTTTGGCAATATATCACAACCGCTGCGATTATCAGGAACTTAGCTGTGAATGTATTGCAAGTGACCATATCCAACTTTTCACACCGAGCCGTTATAGCCGCTAATCGTTGATACGAAGAAGAGATGATACTCGCATAATGCATGCGTGATATTTGGTAATTGGGTTCATCTGAAATCGCTGCTCACAGCTACAATCTAAATATTCGTTATCGCCTTTAATGATCATGATCTTGCTTTATTAGAAACCAATTACCAGCTGAGCAATTACGCATGCATGATATCAAACACTGATGACTGAGACACTGTGACTGCATGATATTTATCCGATCTCTTTTCTCGCTATGATATGAATATTCGTAACTGCCATCACAATGTTAATCCAAAATGGTTATTGCCTATAAATATAACTGACCATTGTTGATGCCATTAGTCTTATTCAGAAATAACTGAATAATTCTGTAATTTATTTACATCCATATTTGTTAAAAAAAAAAAAAAAAAAATCTTCTGGGTTTTTTTTTTTTTTTTTTTTTTTTCATTTTAAATAAATTTTTAAACGTTTTTTCATCAATTTATACTAAAATTGTTTTTAATATTTTAACAGTTATTTAATTTCTTTCAAATATTTTATTATTTCTGATCAATTTAGTAAAAAATTGGTGCTATTTTTTTTTAATAGTTTTATTTCGTTAAACAAACCGAAGCAATTTTTTTACACAGGGTACTGATTATTTTCTACGGAGAATCTAATTTCAAAGGTGCAGAGAAGGAAGCACTAATAACCTTTATTTTAGAAATCTTATTTTTCTATTGTATAATAAAATAATTTATATTATTATTTCACTTATTTATTTGTTTTGAGTGTATAATTTTAGTTTTCATGTTTTTATTAATTTTTTTCTTGTTACAAAAGATGATAATATGTTAGGTTCATGAGAATTTTCGATTACCAGTTTTCTATGAATATTTACTGATTTTCAGGTGTCGTAACACTGGATTAGGTTATTTTTAGAAAACGTTTGTCCCGTGTTAGCACAAGTTTGTAAATACTGTATCTCATTAACCGAAGAATGGAATTCACAAGGCCTGACTATCGCACGGGCACCTGGGGCTAATGCCCTGGGCACAAAATTTTACTAATGGCTAAAATATATGGTCTAAACTTCCCTTTCTTTTTTTTTTTTTAACTCAACTGTGTTTCACTTACATTAATGAAATTTTAAAATAAAAACTGTCGTTAAACTGACTGGGGATAATTTTATTTGTCTTTAGAACCTAGCCTAAAACAAGTTCAGATTAAATTTTTACCCCCCCCCCCTTTTCTCGCTGAAAGTGAAATGTCTCCGCTATCCTGAAAGAAGCCCCTTTTCTAATTTAACTAATTTTTCATAAAGTGTCAGATGCACGTTATCAATGGAATCATTACACAGTTTTTTTTACCTTTAATGTAAGAAATGATAGCCTTTAATATTTCCTTTCAAGTAAGTACTGTAAAATCCCGAAAGTACCCCCTCCATGGAATATAACCTCCCCTCCCTTTTCTTCATTTTTTTTTTTTTTATAATTTTTTTAAAGAATCTTGATTACAGGGCATTTAGTGTGGTCCCTAAAGTCCGTAAAAGTCCCTTAACTCTTTTCAGACTTTTATATTTTGACTGACTTTATATGTTTTTAATTATTTGGTTTCAGATGGTTATCACATATAGAGAGAAAAAAAATTCAATATATCTATTACAGAATACGTAAAATAAATAGTCCCTTTTTTTTAAATTTTGGTCCCTAAATTTTTGAGAGAGTTGTGCGAAATGCCCTGTGATTATACCCCCCCCCCTACCTGAAATTTATCCGTTTTGCTTTTCAAAAAGGGGAAAGGGGTACTTTCGGGATTTTATGGTATATATATATATATATATTATTATTATTATTACTATCAGTGGAGCACCGTTTATACGGTTTTCAAGGGACCGTTCCTAAAAAACGTATAACTGAAAAAAACGTACAAGTGAAAATTCGTTTTAACATTAATACACAATAAAGTATTATATTAATAATAAAAGTCTAATCAATTTTCATGATTTCCTTTACATTTATTCGAATAAGATATATTTTAATTATATTTAAAATATTTTTAAAAGGTTGAATAAAAATTAAATGATAATTAAAAATATAGAAATTCAGAAATTTTTTTCAAGATTTCGATTTTAACTTTTAAAGACAAAGCCTTTTGTTCTCTAAACGAAGATGACATTTTTGCAAACGATTAAAAGGAAAGAAAGAAAAAAAAAATGTGTCTCCAACCGTAATGAGAAATAAACATGATAAGAAAATCTTCCAAGTCGCCCAACGGAAGTGAGTAATAAATCTTCAAGTTTACAAAATGCCTATAAAGTTGTGAGCTTTTTTCCTTTCATACCCCACTCCTGGAATCAATTAAAAGATAAAGTGGGAGGTCTTCAAGTGGTCACTGGCTACTTGGCTTATCTCTGAAAATTTCCATTGCAGTTGGAAGTTCGAGGTTCAAAAAACCATTAATCACGCTCCCGACACAAAGAGCCAAATGTCTTGTCATCAGTTGTAGTCTTTTTTTTTTTTATCAGATTGCGCAGTTACTTCAAAGGAAAGCATGCAAAATTGACAAAGATATCTGCCTCTGGTCCCTCAATTATCTCAGTTGGGGGTTAGAGCCAGGGACTTTCCCTTTCGAACCAACCCGTAGAACCAGGTCCAACCGCTTGACCACATCAAAGGATTCTGAATAGCGCCGCTCGAAACATTTCCAACCAACCTCTGTGGAAACTGCACTTAAACCCCCTCCCCCCCCCAGGCTATAGATGCAAGTCGCACTTTGTTCTATAGCCGCACTTTGTTACCGTAATCCTAAGAAAAAATAATCGAAAAAAATATGAATAAAACATAAAGAACATTCATCCTTTTTTTTTTTTTTTTTTAATCCTGGAATGAAACTCAAACTTGGGATTCTACATGGAGGAAAAAAAAAAAAAAAAAACGTATAAGTGAAATTAAGAGTTTACTTGTGTCGTATAAACGAAATATTTTAACATTAGAATTCAATGGAATGATTTGGGACCGAAATCAAAAAACGTATAAATGAGAAAAACGTATAAATGAGAAACGTATAAAAGGTGCTCCACTGTATTATTATTATTTTGCTTTTTCGCCTGCTAAAGACTGTGGTATATTACTATTCAGTCTTTTTTTTTTTTTTTTTTTTGAGGGAAAACTCTTGCCTAAGGGGGCACGAAAATTTTAAAGTGCCCTTTGCACAAAATTTTTCAGTCGAGCCCTAATTCAACAAAACTTTATATTCTGTTCAACCTTTACTTAAACTGCTATTGATTAGATTTTTGAATATACCGCCCAAATGCGTTATACTGCAATTTCAGCCATTTAAGATAAGGCTATATATCACAGTTTCTATAGTGTATCAATGCACGAAACATGATATGAATGAGAGTCGTGTCGAAAAGCTATGCTTATTCAATTAGTATGTGTATTGTCTGAGAAATGATGCTGCTGTTTTGCAATGTAACCCTGTTTATGGGAAGCAGTGTATCAACTTCTATGACATATAAATCACCAAACTTAGAATGTAAAATGGATATTTTCAAAAACTATGTTATGATAATTTGACAGTTTGCAGCGGTCGCCAAGAAAGGAAACCTGTAAATATTTAACAGGTGGTTCTTACATAGAATTACATCTATTCATTTAAATTGTTTTATTATTCTCGAGTTATTTGTTTTATATCACAGGTAAAATTTATCTCAATACATTGTTGCTTTTTTTTTTTCCCCTGTTGAGTCATCCTTCTTCATTTATTTTATTCAGCCCTCCAAACCAAGGATAAAAATTTATTTTCTTTATTCTTGTAGCTATGACGTAAGTTTCAGCGTTATCTCGGGAAACTTGTACTTTTTTCATTAAGAAGATTTTGTAAAAGTTTTTTGTGTTAATTATGTATTTTAGAAAAAAAAATAGTAAAATTAATAGCTGAGATAGTTCAATGCATTTAAATGGTATAATACTGCTACGTAAAAACACAGTAATATATGAATTAAGTCTCTGCATACATGTGTTTCCATTATCAGTTTTTCTTTATTAGTGTTTATATGGTGTTGCATTAATAAGAAATTGTACATATAAAAGAAGTTAGTGTATTCTGTATCTTTTATAATATAATGGTCTGTTTCATTCAATTCAAGCCTTTTTTTATCCAGACTTGACATTTAAATTAACATTATGAAAGGGATTCGAAAATATTTAAGTCTAATATTGTGATACATCGCGATTTTGCCTTGTCAATGTATCGTGATATTGAAATAGTGACATCGCCCACTCCTATTAAACAGCCGTAGAAAGGCTTCCCTTACTCAAGCCTAGAAACCTCGTGTCGTCAATATTTTTGAAACTGCATATACTTATAAAAAGAAAGAAAATGGTACTCCACGAAATACAGATAATTTATGGATAGTTCATAAAATATATAATTTAAGAATTTTTTTTGCCATCCCTGATTATATTAGATAAAGGTTTAAATGTAATTAAATATTGATATAATATAAAACTATAATAGCAAATTAACATATGTATAATGCCCTCAAAGCTGATTGATGAGAAGTGTCGGGTCAATCGCAGATCACGCTTATTCTCATAGTCTTTCGTAGTTCTCCTTGGGTTTCTCCAAAACACGCATAAGTGCAGGTTAGATACTCTCTGAAAGATTTCCACACAGGACACTTTACCCAGGCCTACGAACCTTGTGTAGGCAATCGCCCTTAATAGTAACACAAACACACCATATGTGTAAATAAAATTTATGTAATTTAACACAGTTTTTTTTATTAAAAATGATTAATTGATTGTTTGATTACAAGAGAAAAAGTAATGCTTTTTCTCATTAAGTATGATACAGATAGTACAGAAATCAGCATATTCAAACTTTTTTTCCTTAACGTTATCAGAAAATATGTATAGATAAAAGTATTTTTGTTCCAGCTTTCAATTTGCAATTTTAGGTTTATATTTTTTATTAAAAATAAATAAAATATAGCGCTCAAAAAAGAGTAATCATAACAGGCAAAATGAACATATAAATAGATTTACAAGCGACTTTGGCTGTTATTAAAAACTATAATTTATTATTTTTTCTTTATTGAAATATTTTTAATTAAACAAAAATATTTTTCTTTTAATGAAATGGTTTTCTTTCTTAATTTAGCTATTTTTGATAGTAAGCTTGTTAAGTATTCACAGTAACCAAACAGTTGAATTATTACATATGTGATTTATATATGCTGATAAATAAATCATACATGTAATAAACCAATATCATTTGTTTAATAATAAAAAGAAATGAATTATAAAGGATTCATACGAGCAAATTTTAGGGTAAAAAGGCAAATTTACAGATATAATTGAAAGACAAAGAGTTTTACTAATTATGTAATAGACATGTTAAATTCATTCATTATTTACACTTTTAAATGAATTTTTTTTTTTTTTTTTTTCAAATCATTAATTATGTTTATAATCACATTCGAAAAAAGTTATTAAATCATTCACATTTAGTAATCTAAAAAAAATTTCACTTTGGAGGCAATAAACATTTCATTAAAAAAAGAAAAAAAATTTAAAACATTATAAATTGTGCAAATGTTTATTTTATATATATATATATATATATATATATATTGAAAACATTTTCCAACATTGCAAAAAATGAAACAAAGTATCACATCTATATATAAATGCAACAAATTTTTTTGCATGTTTTTATAATTTTGTAAATTTATATTTTAAGTTGTATGTGAAACTAAAATGTTTTATTAAGTTCTAATGTGCTTTACATTAAAATACTTATGTTTGTCTTGAGCTTTTTTTTTCCCCTCTAGTATAATATCTCAATTTACGCAGGAATGAAGCATTCCAATATTTCCCTTACTAGATGGGCAGAAATCTAAGTAGTCAGTGCAGCCTCAAGGTTTACGCCTACCACCTAAAATGGGGGTCAAAATGGATAGGATCTAGCGGTCTTTTAACATCCCTCGGAAAACTCAGGCCCAGCTCTCAAAGAGTTAAGAAAACATTAAAAATCAGCTGAATAAAAAAAAAAGTATATAAATTAGCATAATACTTTTAAGTGATTAGCAGATTTTCAGCTTTAAATGTGAAATGTAATCTTTCATTTGGAAAATAATTTTTAAAAGAAATAAAATACAGAAAGCTGCTGTGCTCATGCACAGCTATATCTTGCTCACATTTACCCTCGAACTTATTTGACGTTCAGAAAATCCAATTTTATGCAGGGTCAATATTTCTGACCTTTTTGTAACAGTAAGTGAAGGCTTTTTACCCATTATAATAATTACACAACAGCACTGTCTATGACAAAATCGAATAAACAACTGGCGATAAATGTGCCGGGCACCTTTATTTATAGCAGTAGAATGCGTCTGGTGCAATAAGCACATGAGATGACGCAATAATCTGTGCAAATGATGCAATATGTTAAAATACTGAAAATTGGCTACTGGTCTTAAACTTTTGCAAATGACTGTACACTGCATAAAAAAAGTAGATGGACACTTACCTGTAATACTTTAAAGCCGTTTAATTCTTTAATTAGAGATATGAGGTTCATTTCTCTAATATAATTATATTCTTCAAACATCATATATTATTATTTTTTGGATATAGATTCAATCCTTTTGAATTATGTAGTGGAAAATTTCAGAAAACAAAGATAGGGCATATTTGCACTGTAATTTTTCTTTAAAAAAGTAGACGGACACATCTTGTATCTCTAAAATAAAGCGTTTTTAGTAAGTGGTTCGTCTCCCATTTGCTTTAATATGTTCGTATACTCTGTTAGGCATCGAATCAATGAGATTCTGAATCTTTTTTTGACAGAAAATTTCCCAAATATTTGTAAGAGCTTCTTTGAGCTGGTTAATTGCTTCATACTGGCGTCCACCCTCATAAATTTTATGAACACGTATAGCCCAAATGTTTTCTACAGGATTCATATCCGGACTCTTGGCTGGCCAGGGTAAAACATTGAAGATGTTCTCATGAAACCATTTTTTAACGTTGTTAGCGGTGTCTATTGGCGCTCCATCATGTTGGAAAATCCAATTTTCTCCTCCAAGATCATATGCAAATAGCAAAAGCTCACTGCTTAGTGTTTCAATATAATCTTTGTGAGTCTGCTTCTTACTTAGGAACACTAAATTTGTCCTTTCACCATAGCCAACAGCTAGCCACACCATCACGTCACCACCACCAACTTGCCGAGTAGAGTACACTTCGTCTTCTTTCTTCAAACTGTGCCAATAATATTGATATCCATCTGGGCCATCTAAATTAATTTTTTTATCATCTGAAAAACTACAGATATCCATTCTGTAGTCCAAGACATATGGTTTTGAGCCCACTATAGGCGTTCTGTCACGTGGTGATCCTTCCAGCATGGATGATGTTTTCTCTTCTTATATTGAAAGAGTTCTGAGTGCTTAATGTTGTTATAAATTGTCTGAGAAGTTACGTTAGTAATTCATGTGCTTATTCGAACTCTGGGAATTGATGCTCCAGTTTTTTTCAGCTCAGTAAAAAATTTTCTTTTGTCTCTAAGCGAAAGTTTCTTTGGCCGGCCACTCTTTTTCTTTACGCCATGGACTTCAGGAGCACGTAGAAAATCGCTGATGCTACTTTTGCTTATTAGAAGTAGCCTACTAATTTCTCTGACTCCTTTATTAACATTTTTTAGCTCTATAATCTGTCCTTTCTGGTAATCAGTTAGAGGAATTCCTCGTGGCATGGCGCATTCATCTCCAAGACATTTAACTACGTTAAACCAACTTGTCAAGCACGTTAGCAATTGGCAAAATGCCAAATGTACATGCACATGCAAAAGTGGTATTCCGCAAGAAACACCCACTTAGATAAATGCAGTTTTTGACCAGTGTCAGTCTACTTTTTTAAAAAAAAACTATTGTGCAAATGTATATATTTTCTCTTTTCTGCATTTTCCTACATTAAAATTATAAATAATTGAATATTTTTATTTGTCTGTCAAAAATATGAAGATTGATAAGCATATTAAAGAATTTTAATTGGCATTTCCTATTAAACAAAGACGGGGTTTAAAAAATTGTAAAGAAGTGTCCGTCTACTTTTTTTATGCAGTGTATGTGTTGGGCAAGAGCTGTCGTAGATTTCTGAAAGTAACCCTTTGGTATAAAGCTATTTATTATACAAAAAATGGCCTGCCACTATAGTGCTAAAATACATTTATTTATTTTCAAATTTAACACGTTCACACCGGCACATTTTGTTTACGTAGTCTTCCGAGTTAATTTCTAAAAAAGAGGTACCGGACGTATTTGGCGAAATTTCCAAGCAAAAGTGTTTGATTCTTGCAACCATACTTTTAACATGTTTGATCAGTTCAAAATGACGCATGTCTATGACAGATAGAGATTTAATTGGTTTATTAGGGTTTTCATGATTGGATGAGTTTAGTGGGTTTTACATTGACATCGAACTAGAACTACGCAAAAAGCAACTGGCGATTGTCTGTGATTCAAACTTTTTGTTTTTAATAATCGATTTTGTAAAAATGTTTGTTTTTTAAGTAATTTAGTAGGGTTTTTTTTTTTTTTTGTAGGGGAAGGGGAATGTAAACAGTGCAGTTTTTTTTCATTTGATACAGTTTTATGAAAATATTATGAATTAATCTCATTTTGGATTTTGTAGATTTAAAAATATAAAGAAAAACCTAAATTATTTACTACAGGATTAGTGAATTTTATTAATACTTTTTTTTTTTCCATATGTAAAAAGAAAGTCTTGCAAAATGAAAATGCAACTTAAATTCATTTTATATTTTTATTTTAGTTTCCTTGTGTGACATACTGATACAGTATATTCAAATTTTATGTATTTTGAGATTCATGTTCCACGATACTGAAATATACATTTATTTCACTTATTTAATTGATTGACTTCCTGTTCAAAGCATACATATGTGCATTAGAGTGATTGTTGTAGAACCGAGTTTCATGCATTTTAAGATTCATGCACAGTGTGGTAACGGCACCCCGTCTTCTTTTTTGTAATTATGTATGTTTATCATACTTGTGTTTGTGATACATAGTGCCGCTATTTGGTAAGCCCACCAGCGGCTGATCGGTTCTGCACTCAAAGCTGGTAGACATGAGGTGCCGGGTTCGATCCCAGGTCATGCTCATCGGCCTAGCCGTTCGTATTCCATGGTTTTCTCTGAAACTTACATAAATATGGGCTAAGACCCCTTAAAAAAGACCTCCACAGAAAGCACTCCTGAGGCCTTGGACCCTAGAGCAGTCAATCGGCCTTATTACCAAACACCAACACCAAACAATACCAACACCGCTATTCGAAATTTCATGTAATTATTGAATTATTTGGAAGAATGTAGCTGTATTCAGTGATGTTTTGTTCGTTTGTACAGAATCACTGAAGTGAGAGAGCAATACCCCTAAGCCACGAATGAAAATTGGTACAGTCGGCAGCAAAATTACTCGAGCTCTAGCAAAAATTCCTGTATAAAAAAGGTACACTTAATACTATTTTGTTAAATAAATTCTGGTCGAATCATGTTCTTAGTCTAAGAATATGATTCAAAGAGGATTTATTTAACAAAACAGTATTAAATGTACGTTTTTTTAATTAGGAATTTTTGCACTCAAGGCACTTCTAATAAAATTAAAAATGCTGCTAAAAAATTTAATATAAATGTACGAATCAAACCTAACCCAAATATCTTTCAAGTTATAAGAAGCGATAAAGATAATATTTCCTCCCTTGAAATTGCCTGCATTTATAAAATCCCTTTTAAGTATCAAAATAATGGAACAGGTTGCTGCATAGGTGTAATTAAAATAAAAATAAAAACAAGAATAAAAGAACATCAAAATGACATTAAATATGCTAAAAACAATACAGCCTTTACTAAAACATATCAGGAAAATAACATCAACATTCATTTTAATGGACGTAAGTAAAATTGCGAATTACAATAACTCCACATATGCATTTTTCTGCAAAACTGTTGAAATAATACGTAACCATGAAGCCGTGAATGTCCACGAATCAAAAACCGGAATTGACACTCAGTGGCACTGCCTTAATCACAGGTGAAGACGACATTTTGGAAGTCCAGCCACTTTCCACTCAAGCAATTACTGATGATGCAGAGGGCCCTCCAGCAAAAATCAGCTTATGCCAACAATGAAGCAATTAAATAAGGTCTTTACTTTAATTATAGTGATTAATGCTTCGTTTTAATTAGTTTAAATTTATGACTTTGTAAGTTATAAAAAATTTGAAGACATTCCTGATGATGCATATCCTTTGTCTAATCAGTAGTTCATGCTATCAGTAACTCAGAAACTAATCTTCATTTTGACAGGTGTTGTGGAAACAGTTCATGTTAAAAGTAATTCACGTTAACAAGGTTCGACTGTAAAGCAAAATTTTGATAAAAATGAGTATATTACCAAATTGCCTCTTAAAGATGTGAAACATCAAAATAAGAAATATATATAAGGTGGCTGTACATTACTAGCATAATGTGAATTCTGGAAATTCATGTCGCAGTTTAAAAAGCGTCCAAGCAAAGTTTAAATATGTAAAAAAAAGTAAATTGTATTTTGGGGAGAAACAAACAGAAAATGTAACAGAGAAAATAGGAAAGAAATAAAATGCTTTTTTCTTGGGGGGGGGGGGGAGGAGAATAACATCTCCTAACAAAAGCATCTTTTAATATTAAAGGTATGCTCATACAAATAAATTTGTTTTTGAACATTTTTACTAACCCAGAGATCTGTTCTACTCCCCCTTTCTGATCTATGATTATTATCTATATTCATTAAGAGCTTGAAAATTTGAATTCATTATAATGTACCATTAAAAATTGGTTTAAAGTTCAAATAAATTAACAAAAGGAGCACAGTTTTAAAATTTTAGTTATACAAATGCATATTTTAAAGTTAAACTTATTTAAATTAATTTAGTATAAAGAGTTAAAAAAGTTATTTGGTAAATTTTTATCTAATCAGTGTAATAAAAAGTAAATTTTAATAAAACAAGTTGTAAATTTTCAATACTAACCCGTTAGTAGTCACAGCGCCACCTATTACAAATTGCAAACTTTTTATTTAACTGTCCCCAATAATTTTAAGAAGTGATGTGATCGATGTTTTTTTTATTTTATTTATATCAAATGCTACTTCTAAAAATTTTTGGTGGCTATTGAATAAAAAAATCTGGCAACACTGAAGGATGGGCAGCAAATCAACCAACTAGCGACTACTAACGGGTTAATGTGTAATCTATACTGAAATTTAAGTTTGAAATATTTTCTATCAATTTAAATTTTCACCTAAATTACCGGTTATGAAATCGGTATTCTTCGAAAACACAAAATAGTACACTGATAAATGATTGCCATTTACCATTGTTTCATTTCCAAAGTGTTATGTACATTCTTTTTAATTTATTATGCAATATAAATGTGCATACTGTTTTACTTTAAACCATAATATTTAAAACTCAAGTGAAATTTAAGCTTAGTTTAGGTATTCCACATTAAACAAAAAGTTGAATAATTTGACTCGTTAGTTTTATTTATAAATATTTTGACAAAATTGTAGTTATAAAAGTGTATTATTTAAAGTAAACTTTCTTAAACTAATTTAGTATGAAGAATATTTAAAACGTTTTCTATAATGAGTATTAAAAACAAAAATTGCATTAGTATTTATTATGTCACAAACAAGTGATAAATAGCCAAGAATCGGACATTTTCAATATTTTTTTTACAGTCGATATGTAGTGATTCTGGTAGAATTTTTTTTATAAACATACATAACCTCATTAGGAGAGTATTCTGTAATTTTTAGAAATTTTTTGCATATGTGCCTATAGAGACCTGCCTTGTAAGAAGGAAATTAAAAAGTCTGAACAAATTTTGTTAAATTAATATCTCATATTCACTCTGATTTTTTAAATGCTGGTTGAGAATAGTGTAGCGTGCGGGGGGCAAGGGGTGTGCTTGTCCCAGGCGCGAAATTTTAGGGGGCGACAAATACTGTTTTTCTAAAAAACTAAAAATCATCATTGTGATAAATTTCTAAATTTTACTAGACCCTTTTAAAATTTATCTCTGGCTAACCTTAGGTTTCTTGATGAAAATGAAAATATTTTTAGGTACATCATAGCTTTAAATATTCCCCCAGTGATTATTATAACTCTAATGAACTCTCCTCTCATTTTTATAGCTTATATTCATAAATTAGCCGAGCACTGTCATCGAAGTTTTTACTGGATGCTTAGCTCTACTCCTCTATACATCCATAGTATGGTAATGACTATAAGCGGCCCTTCTTATTTCTCATCCATAAAGCGCTAATATACTGATCATTATACAAGTTCGATAAAAAGAGTTTGACAGCCGCAGCATGTTGCAATGTCTGTCAAGTTTATGGGGAGGATGCAATAGATGAAAGCACATGTCGTCGATAGTTTCGTAAATTTAGGGAAAGAGAGAGAAGCTGTCATGATCAGGCTAGGAGTAGACACGCATCACACGTTGGAGACGACGATATTGACCAAGCCATAAGGAACAACCTGAACCCAACCGGGCAAGAATTAATGACGACCTTCAAGTACACCAGACGGCTGGTTCAGTTGGGTTTTACGGGAAAGTTGGATCGTTGGGTTCCACATAACCTGACAGCTAATCAACGGGATGACCGAATCGCAACCTGTTTCTTTCTTTTCCTGGTACAAAAATGACCTATTCCTGACACGAATTGTGATATGAGATCAGAAGTGGGTTATATACCATAACATAAAGTGTCGTAGGACCCCCTCATACCCTAACAGCACAGTTAGGCTTAACGTATCCACAGTACATCTTAAGGACGTTTCTGGGATGCCTTTTCATCCAGAAGACATCTTGAAGATATCCTGGGGAGGCGATGTGCTGTCTGGGTATCGCCCTTCTGATCCACCTGCGTTGACTTTGAAAGCTGAACTTCATCCCAAAGTGTTATTGAGTGTGTGGTGAGAAGTGCAGGGAATAATTCCCTGGGAGGTCCTGCCACTCAACCAAACCATCAACGCTGCCTTCTACTGTCTACAGTTAGACAGGCTGCATTCAAATTTGGTTGTAAAGTGGCCAGGTCTCATCAATCGCCGCGTTGTTATCCTTCATTACGATAACACCAGGCCACATGCTGCTGTCATCCCTCGCCAAAAGTTACTCGGCTTTATTTGGGAGGCTTTACCCCACTCTTCCTATTCTCCTGACTTGGCACCAACTGGCTATCACCTAATTTCATGCGTTGAACAATTCCTTTAGTGAGAAAATCTTTGATGATCTTGATGATGTGAAAACTGCCATCCAAAAAATTTTTTGACTTGAAACCGCTGGAATTTTACCTTTGTGGAAAATTATCTTTCCCAGCCATCTCCTACCAGAAAGATGGCAAGACGTCATAGATAGTAATGGGGATTTTGCACAGTAGGTACTGTTAATTTTGCGTTTATTTGCTCTTCTTTCTGGGTAATATAAACGGGTAGAACTTTTACACTCACCCAGTATTTAACTCCATAATCACGGAAGAAAGCCACTAATATCTGAGAGGATCTGTCGAAGATAGGAGAAGAAATGTGCCCAATTTGAACTGAGGTTGTACTCGCCAACTTAGCAGTTCTGATTTTTCCATAGTTTTCACTGAAACTTGCGAGAATGCAGGTTAGGATCTCTTTCTAATTTTTATACAAGTTTTGATTTGAATATTTGGTAATATATATATATTTTTTTTCTACATTATTTATTTATAATTTTTTTTAACATTGAATCTTTTACACTGTCATTAATTTGTATGATAATTTACTTGTTGTACATAAACCGTCTTACATGAACTGTTTAAATAATTTAAATTTTTTTAATAATATAGCTTTGATCCTCGGGATTTGTATTAAAAATATAGTTATAATTTAAACTCACAAAATTATATAATTAATTCACCAGAAAAATTATTTCTCAAAGTAAAACAAGATGGTGCCACCCCACTTAACAGGAAGCTATTTTTTGTGATGTTTTATACTTTTAAAAGTTCAAATAAATAAAATTGTAAATATTTTTTGACTAAAAAAAGAATTGTTAATTTATTACATAATAATCAATGCTTATCTTTTTTTAAAACAAACATTCATATATTATATTTTAGTAACTTACATGCATCCAAGATCCAAGTTCTGAAAAAAATATCTATAATTCTGAATCGGTGAGGTCCCAATGATTCCAGATTAAAGGTGTTATACTAATAAATTATAAAAATAAAACTTGATTTAATCAAATAAAAAAATGCATAGGCTTCAAAATATTTGGAGGGGGCATTTGAGGTCAGGGCCTGTGCCCTGAGTAGAAGGGGCCTTAAAACTGGCTCTGAAAATGCCCTTTTGCCTTTCTTGCCCCTAAAAATGACAGAAAATAGTATCATAAACTGCAAAATTCTGTCATGTTAGTCCCATATACAGTTGTGTGTACTTTTGCTGATTGTTGCAAAGTGCGAGGGGGCTCACATGAAGTTAATCAGATCCTATCTGAGATATATGCAAAGTGGAGGAATATTCATTGTCAAAATAAATTTAAGAAGACATAATGATGTCCATGTGCATGTACCACAACAGCATGGGATTTAATTAAATAACAGTATTAACACCCTTATTAAATATTATTTCTACATACAAATATAAATTTCATTAAGTGACTTCTTTTTTTTAATCTGTGCATATTGTTGATAATTAACTGAATACACACATACGTTATTTTTCTCTATCTGTGTACATAAAAAGAAATGACTATCTCTGTGCTCTGGAGCTCAATCTACAGATTGCACATCTACAAAACTTGACAAAGGGTTACCTTGAACTCTACTGGGGTGCACCTCATCAAGATTTTTTTTTTTTTATCTTATCAATAAATTTTTCTTAAACTTTTGCTTCATTTCAATCATCTGTGCCGCTTAGCAACGGCTGTTACACAATTTTCTAGCAATTTATTTAATTCCGTTAGAAGGGAAATCTTTTATTACTAGTATTATTTATTGTATTTATACCAATTGCTGAAAGACATTTTAAATAATTTACTTTTTAATAAGCATTAAGCCGGTCTTTTTCCGGCATGCATAGTCAAAATAAAAGTCTGGTGTAGCTAAATTTTGAAATATATGTTACTTTTTTTAAAAAAAAATAAGATTAAGAAACATGTGTAGTATACAGTATTAAGGTGCCTGCCTGCCTACCTTTAAAATGCAATTTTTGGTTAAAACTCAGATTTTCTATTTTTGGGTTAGTATTAAAGCCTGGCATTTTAGCTTTCTAAATCAGTTTGAATTTTGTTTCTATCTTGCTTTCTACCTGTAACTTGATTTACAGGCATTTTAATATTAGTCACTCGCCAGTTTTTGAAACCAGAAATGACCTGTAAATGTTTTACTCAATATAAGCATCAAAATTTGTTACTGAATATAAAAAGAAAATAAAAAGCTTAATGAACCTAGCTAAATTTTTTTTTTTTTTTTTTTTTTTTGTCGATAGAAGTTATGAACTGTCCTGTAATTTCATGATTTTTTCAGCATGTTAAAATGTTATTGACTCTAAAATATTAAATAACATGGTTATAGTTTCAGAGTAGTTCATTCCCTTAAGGACCTTTTAATAATCTAAAGCTTGAGCCCCCCCCCCCCCCCCCCCCACTGAACCTAAGCATTGAAGCAAGATTGAAATTTGAAACATCTAATGCTTTAAAACCCAATTTTTGGAGAAAAATAGTGTTCACAGATGAAAAGAAATTTAACCCACATGAATCTGAAGGTTTCAGAAACTATTGGCGTGATTTAAGATGGGATCCTACGTATTTCTCAAAGCATTGCGAGGGGTATCTGTTTTGTTTTGGACAGGTTTCTATGCTCGAGATAAGACTAATAATATTGTATTCACTAGAGGTAATATGAACTCTTTTGACTATCAAGATATACTGGCTAACAATTTTGTTCAATTAAAAGAATCAAATTGCAACAGAATTTGATTTTGTTGCAAGATAATGCACCTGAGCACAAATCTGCTTCAACCATTTCTTGGCTAACTGAAAATGATGTACGTTTTATGTAATTTTCGGCCACAAATACAGACATGAACATCATAGACATGTGGGGGGTAACATTGCACTTAAAGTATATGAAAATTTTAAACAATACTATTATGTTTCTTAGTTCAAATCTGCTATTTCAAAGCATAGGATGAAAGATCGATTTTAACGTGCAAAAATCTAGCAAAACCCTTCCAAAATTGCCTTTTAGAAGTAATTTGTATGAAAGGAAAACACACGCAGCACTAAAAATTAGAATACAATACTTTTAGTTAATGTTTAACTTTGTGGTCCTTTCCACTCTTATGTTGTGAAAAGAAAAAAAAAAAAAATCACTTTTATATAAAATATAGTTACAACTATTCTTTTCTAAAACTGTATGAAGATTTATTTTTTATTCTGTTTATACTATTTGATGTTTCTTTTTTTCAGTAAAATTAAAAATTTTGTAATTACACATGTGGTTTTTTTTCCATCACTATGTTTTCATTAAGTTGTAAACCCAAAAGTTCTGTAATGGATTTGTCAACCACATATTCAGGCTTTACAAAGAAAGTCTTTAAAATGTCGTCGTTCGTCAAAGAGTTTATGAATAAGGTTCTCTCATCTGAAATAGGCAAACATACCTTTTTTACATAGGAAGGGTAGATGCATAATTAACTGCAATTTCTTTCTAAAAAAAAAAAAAAAAAAAAAATTAATTAATTCTCTTTTTGTTTTCTGCCAACAGGAGTTAACTGCTTTCTTTTGAAGATATTTTAAAATTTCTCAAATTTGCTCTTTCCCTTCACTGCTGATTTGTCTCTGCTTATAAATGCTTACACAAAGATAATATAAAAGCCATCACTTTCTTTTAAATAAGCATAATAAAATATGGTTAAGCAATCAAACATTTGTAAATGGCTCACCGTCTCATTATAGTAAATTGAGAGTCATCGACGTATCACCATATTTTCAATGACTGTATATTTTATAGCTAAGATTTCACAAATTTCTTGAAATTTTCCCCTCAAGTCTGCAGACCAGTGAAAGTCATACACATCTTTTAAGTAATTTTCAACAAATCCGTCAAATGGTTTAGAAAATACTTTAGAAGCATTATGGATATGATGACAAGTCACCATTAATGTCCAACAAATGTGGTGCCATTTCGAATTTTCGTTTCTAATCCTGATTTGGATCCTCGCATAATATTACAAGGATCCATTAGGATAGAAACTTAATTTTCAAATGGAATTTCATTTTTCTGAAAAAGATTCGCAATCTCTCTAAACAACTGATCTGCATTAACTTGTGTGACATTGATTGATGACAGATGATAAATAACTTACCAAAATGCACAACACTATCATCCTATTGCTACTAGTAGCTTCATCATTATTAAGAATCTTAGTTTTCAAACTGTTACTAGTTTCCTGAAAAAATGTCTTGGCCATTCTAAATCTCATTTTATAACTCGCTGTTGTTTGTGCCATTGTTAATTGTGACAATACTCTTTTTTTTTTTTTTTAATCTGAAGCCATTGCCTTACTCATTTCAATTAATGTAGGTGCAACAGTAAATGGCAGATTATTCTCTGCTATAACACCAAGCAGTGTACCTTCTAAATTAGCTATTCTGTCACAAAGATATATTTTTATTATCTTTTCTTTACATTGAGAAGTTTCGCCAAAAAAATGAAGACTGCAATAAGATTTTTTTTTTTTTTCGATTTCTTTTTCAGCATGTTTTTTCGTTTGTATGTACTTATTTATTGCAGCATAACCTTATTTCCACATTCTATAATATCACAAAGCGTACATTTAGCTCTGCTACTAACATTGTTTTTTTAATGGAATCCCCAACAATAACTGTTCTTCATCTTTAACTTTTATTTTATTACTCATCTATGCAAATTTATTTTTCCACATCTTGATCTATTAATCTAACTTTATGCTCCTCATTTACGGTTAAAATGCTCATATTCGAACATACTTGCCAACCAATTTTAATAAAAAAAGGGAAGATTTTTGTTGAAAAACCAGAAGATTTCATAAGAAAGTGGAAGATCCCCCCCCCCTATTTGACATAATAAACAATACAGTTTTACAAATTTGATATTTAGAAACAATCTATAAAAATGTTTTACTATAGATTGATTATACTAAATTGTATATAAAAGTTTTAAATGAAGTCATTCCTCTTCAACATATAAATATCTACAAAACAGAATCTGTAAGAAATTTATTTAACAATAGACAAAATACTTAGTTAAGTTAAAGAATAACTAATTTTTTAAATAAATAGAATATGATTTTTGTGTATGTACATTAATCATACACATATATAAAAAAAAAGAAGTAGCTAATTATCAGTTTCAAACGTGCATAAAACCAACTGAGTATTAATTTTCTTAAATTGATTTGGAAAAAATTTTCCTACTTGAAAAAATTATTCTTCATTTTCCCCCCATGTTTACACATTTGGTATAAATATGACATACAAATATCTAATTGAGGAAAAGTAAACAGATTCATTAAATTTAGCAATAAAGATCTAAAAATATTTGCATACGTGAGAAATATTGAGCACTTCCATTGCTTTATTGTTTCTAGAATTGATCATTGATCACAATCTGGAGAAGGGGGGGGGGGATACAAAAATAATTACAGAGTAAGAAATATTAAACTCTTTCAACTCTACTTCTAGAATCTAATGAAAGAAGTTTAATATTATTATTATAATTTACATTGCAGATGGATAAAGATTAGGAAACAAAAGACTTCTTCAGAACATTTGATTGCCGATCACTAGTTCGAGATAAATGAAAGGGGGGGGGCAAAAAATAATTACACCAGCAAGAAATATTTAACAATTCTATTTCTTTACATGTCCTAGAATCTCATAAAGCAAGTTTGAAATGAATATTGACATTTATGTTATGGATGGAGAAAGATTGGGAATCAGGAATTTTCGTAGAACATTTGGGTTTTCTTAACAGAAGATTTCATAATCTGTCCGGAAGACCCCCCAGACAGCACATCACCTCCCCAGGATATCTTCTGGATGAAAAGACATCCCAGAAACGTCCTTAAGATGTACTGTGGATAACTTAAGCCTAATTGTGCTGTTAGGGCCGGAAGATACGTTAAAAAACCGGAAGTCTTCCGGGCAAACCGGAAAAGTTGGCAAGTATGTTCGAAAAACTTTGTTATCACAATTCAAATTATATGCAATTTTACAATAAAGAAATCATGATTAAACAATAAGCACACATGCTAAATAAAACATCCAACAAATGACAGGACGCAATCAAACAAAACACCACATTCCCTTAAGTTTAGAAGTTTTCTCTCCTGATTTTACAATAAGTGCATTTGCAAGTTATCTTCACTTGCATATGACCATTTTTAACTCTCCTCTATGGAGCGGTAACACCTACGAAACGCTGCTGCCTGGAAGTAGCTCTGCCTTCGCTCTTACTTAGTCAGTGCAAACTGGGAGGAATAAAACATTGTGCATAGTTTTGACTCGCTACGGGAGATTCACGTTCAGCTCACTGAGCTAGCACATTGTTAACTCTGGTGGGAAACAGCAGTTTTCGTGGCGTATTGCAGCTAAACGAACCTTCTTATATAATAAAGCTAGCTGAGATAGCAAGAAACAAGATGAAAATGCATGCATTCTTAACTAATTCTTAAACTTTCTTCAATCAAAAAACGTCAATGATTATTTTACAGGTTTATTTTAATACATACAGGGTTCATACTTAAATATGGGAAAAAAATTCTTTGAGTTCCCAGAAAAGTTTCAAGAAAATATTAGCGACATAATACAAAAAACGCTCTTTTAGACAGGACAAAATACAGCTACTTCCACTGTATGATGTCATATTACTGCCGATCATGATAGAAATTCAGGTAGAAATCATTATTTACATGTGTATTTTCACAATACTTAATCATTTAAAGTTTGATACGAAGCTAAACAAGAAAAACACAGGGTGGCTAGCATTTAAACCTTTTCAAATTCCCTGACTATTTTTCGAGATTTTCCTCCATTTTTCCCTGACTCTCACGTTTATTTTCTATGAAAATTTCACAACACTAGTATAAAATAGATTTTCTAAATTCCCTGATTCTTTGATTTTCCCTGACTGCTAGCCACCCTGAAAACATAACTTGAGAGAAAGAAAAAAAAAATTTTTTGTTTTTCCAGGTTTTATAACTGATTTTCCCTGACTTTTAATGAAAATTTTTATTTTCCCTGACTTTCAAGAAATTCCAAATTCCCTGTTTTCCAGGTTTTGCTTGAAGAGTATGAACCCTGTACATATAATAAACAGTTATGAAATTGTTGAATATATCTCACTATTTATTATTTTTACCGAGAAAAAATTAATATTTCTTATACTCAAAAAGTTCGGCATGTAGACACTAGCGCCAAATCTGCCGTCGAAACGGCAGCGCCGAATCATAACAAACCGCTAAAAGAGATAGGGGCTTATTAATTGGTATACATTTATTTTTCTGCAAGACAAATGAGCCCAATTTCATAAATATCTGTATGGGGTCAGGTTTTTAGCTGTGTTGATTTGATATGGAATGACCCTGAACCAAATATAAACACCCATTAAAAATACTATAAACATGGAAAACTTTTACAAAATTATCACTTTAATAAAATATCTTGAGAAAGGGCTCTTTTTACAGGGAAGAGATTAGCAAAAATACAAAAAAAAAAAAAAAAAAAAAAAGAAACTGAAAATGTATGCAAATGGAAGATCTTAAAAATAAAATTCTAGAATTTTGATAACAAAATCTATTATATTTTTCCGACTGAGTGAAAATTATGCCTGGACCGGGAGTGTCTAACACCAGATCTTTGACTTACAAGGTCAAGGTATTTCTTTCTCCCGTTGTTTAATGGTGTTAGTTTTCCTTTTCCTGCGGCTTATTTCTGTTGAGCTATACTACCAGAGATGTTTCTGCCTAAAGGTTGTCTGAGTGAATAATGCTGACCGGTTGTCGGCCTGGATAGCTCAATTGGTAGAGCCTTGACTCTTGTAAGTCAAAGATCCGTGGTTAGGCTCCCGGTCCAGGCATTATTTTCACTCAGTCGGAAAAATAAAATTTCAATAAATATGATTTTCTTCTACAGTTGATTGTATGATTTTAATAAAAATTGTAAAATCTATTATATTACATAGTAATAAATATTTTAATCTTCAATGTATAAAAAAAGAACAGATGCACATCAGAAACAAACAAAAAGCTGAAAAATCTCATCCCTGTTGTTATGAATCTGAATTTTATAAAGAGGCCTATTTCAGAGATTTGAAATTTGTGAAGGGGTAGCAAAAGGGTCTTAACTTTTGCTTCGATCAACCCTTGATGTGGGATTCCTAGACATCCCATTCCCTTTTATCAATTTAATTCCATGAAGATATTAGGTATACCTAAAGCCTATGATCCCTATACAGGGTTCCTACACCATTTCAAGCAAAGAAAATCCTGCCTTTTCAAGTATTTTCTGACTATGTTAAATTTTGAAGCAAAATAAAATTCAACATAGACATGTATCACTTTATTAAATTATTCAGCTGATCAAATATTTTTCTTTTTACAAAAATAATAGAAGAAAACAATTTAATTTTATATTTACTAAAATAATAAACATCAAAGTGCTATTTTGCCATGTTAAGGAAATCTTAAATTTAGAATAATGTGAAATTTTAAAATTTGAGTATTCATAGTCAATTTTGTTCATGCCAATATCATAAATATTATAAAAATGTTTTACATTTATAGAAAGAAAATATTCTTAATAAACCATGCATGTTTTATTAAAATTTTGGCTCTACCTAGTACCTACTCTCCCATCTAAAGAAAATTTTAAATAATTTAAAGTTTTTTAAAATAGAATGTTCATAATATATAAATCATGTTTATATCAACATCATAAATGATATTTTAAATTTATTAAATAAGAAAAGCTTACACTTCAAAAATGTAGATACTAACAATGCTTTGGAATAAATTATATGAAGTTAAGTTTGGCTACTAATACTCAGTCATATCCCCTCCAATTCCTTCAAAATTCCTCTGTTATCAGCAAATATTTTATTACTGTTGTTATTGAATTGCAGGGAATTAAGGTCTGAAGACAGATGTCAAGTTTAGATATTAAATAGCTAGAAAAACATACTGTTGTAGATAGGAATGAATAGGTTAGAAATTTCAGTATAAGCTGAAATTCTTTTTTAAACTTTTTTTTTTTTTTTCCCCTGAGCTCAAATTTTTTTTTTCTCCTTGACTTTCTAGTTCAGATTTAATGAGATTTGCTTTCTCCTGACCTTTTTGCTCTATTTCACTTTTTTCCTGACTTTTTTAGGTTTTTCCTGACCCGTAGGAAATCTGCTGTATAAAGTTAAAGTAGTGATTCCCTAAATTATATAATGTACAATTTATTATTCTGTAATAGTTTTGAAATAAATGCAACACTTTGATTTTTTGCAATTCTTTATTGCAAATCCGGGAAAAAAAACTGGTCCAAAATATTAATTTTGACAGTTACTTGCTGTCAACAAAAAATGCCAATATACACATAAGCTACCAAAATTAATTCATCGGGAACCAGATATACATATTTCAATATATATATATAATTTCTCCCCAGATGCTACTTTTTCTTTTGTGCTTTTTCTGCAGCCTTGGTCACTTTACCACCAGAAAGATCTTTAGGTTTTACTGCTTTGATGACACCAACAGCAACCGTCTGTCTCATATCACGGACAGCAAATCGTCCTAGAGGAGGGAAATCTGTGAAAGTTTCCACACACATGGGTTTACTTGGTACCAAGTCTATGATAGCAGCATCTCCAGACTTGATAAATTTTGGATTATCTAAAAAGAAAGAAAATTTTTAGGTATAAGGTCTTACAAAAAATTAAATATTTAATAAACGTATTTGTCAACCCACCAGGAACAAAAATAGAAACATTTTACACAAGGCATGAATCAGGGTTGTTTATTTTTTTCATGAAAAATTATTTTTATTGAAATCAAGATTTATTTAATTTTAATGATTTTTTTTTTAAACTATTCATACATTATAGTACAACATTTGTATTTTATTATGTACGTGTGTGTATATATGCAAAATATCCACAATGTCAATCATTTTGCTTATAAAAATATAAATATTTCTATAGAAAAAAAAATCCATGTAGGCATTTATCACCAATATTTTTTATTCAATATAGTATCTTCATAATGTGAAATAATTTCATAGCAAACACAAATGCAGTAGTACATATGAGCCACTCAACTGGGGCCTGATTTTGTAGCTATAATAATGTATTTAAAAAAAAAAAAAAAAGTAAAACTTTACTCACGGTATAGAACACATAAAAGAATTTTAGAAAAGAATAATTTAATAGGAAAAATTACATCATAATTGAAACATTGTACTTAGAGAATTAAAATTTTACTCATAGTTTCTAACAAATAAAATAAAAAGAATATGCAATTAAGAAAAAAAAAGGGGATTATATCCTAAAAAATTTTTACTTAGGACAAAAAAAAAAAAATTAACGCATTAAAAAAAAAAAAAAAAATTCATACTTCACCCATTAACAAAATTCATATTTCTGTTAGCCTTTTAATATTTTTCACTTGTTTTTTTACATTATTATGTATTTAGTGAGTACAATTCCTTATATAGGCAGCAGCCTCTGATCGTGTTTAACTAATTATGTAGTTAAATTAAGAAGTTAAGGTGTTTTTATAAAAAAAAATTCAGCCTTCTGAACTACAATGTAAAAGATGCCATTATTTTTAAAATATCATGTCAGCCAATGTTAAATGATAAAAACTGGTATGAAAGCTAAATAAGCAAGGAAATAATATTGGTTTCTAAATATCAACTACAAGGCAGGCAAAGGCTAACTAGGCGAATAAATAAATTAATGAATTTGACACTAAATATTTACAATTCATACACCAATAATAAAGATTGGCTTGTAAAAATACTTAAAATGTAATAAATGATTGAAATATATAAATAATTAAGAAAATTAAGGTATCATTTATTTTTGTGTTTATTTAATGTTTACTAGAGATGAATCTAAAGATACGAGAAATATGAGCTCATTTAATAGAATATTCTGTTGCATTTTAAATTTATATAAGAAATAAAAAACTCATTTTGTTTAAAGCTGCATAAGCAATTTCATTCGATTAAAGCCATTAACTCTGATGGGGAAAAAAAAATTATTATGGCATGAATTCAGGATTTTTGCCATATTTACACATTTATTATATATTATTTTCAAACTATGTTTTCTCCACATTCTTCCTCATAATTATATTAATGTATGATCGGGAGCCGCTAGAAATTTACTATTATAGCTATTAATGAATGAAATTATTGGTGCTCAACGATGAAAAAGGTCAACCTAAGTTTTTGACCGTTCCGAGCTTTTTAATTGTAAAATAATTTGTTTTAAAAAGTGTTAACTGTTCATTATCTCATTGTTTATTTGCTTCTTCTGTATTGGTTTCATGTTTTAACGTAAAGGCAAAATAGCAACTGAACATATAGGGATAAATTAAGGTAAATTTGATGTTAAATAATAATAAAAAAAATCAGTAACTCAAATTTATTGTTTCAAAAATTAAAATTGTTTCAGTTGTTCACAGGTAAATTTAATTTGATGAAATTACCAGGGTTGCTACACAAATCAGAAAAAAAAAATTCCCTGAGTTTTCCCAGTCCCTTTCAGAAGTAAAATATATGACACAATCATGCAGCATTAGAATCTAATATATTTACAAGTCAATTGAATATATTTAGGGTATATCAATTTTATTAACTTACTATAGTTAGGGAAAAATATTCATTATAAAGCACTAAAAATTTTTTTTTTTTATATTTTATTATGAAAAAATTGTTTAAAATGTTTAAAATTGTTAAAAATGTTTTTTCAAAAAATTTTTAAATTCCCTAAATTTTCCCTGTTTTTCTATAAATTTTGAAAATTCCCCGAGTTTTTCCTGTTTTTTTAATAGACAGGGATGAGATTAGCAAAAAGACAAAAAAGCTGAAACTGTAATGCAAAGGAAATGAAATACTAGAACTTTTATTACAAAATATTATATTAGTGTAATAAATAAGTTTTTTAATCTTCATTAAGCATTCATTCAAGTTTAGATTAGCTGATGTAACAAATGCACATCAAAATCACAAAAAAAGTTAAGAAAATTGCAAAAAAGCTGAAATCAGCTGAAAAATCTCATCCCTGAATAGATTTTCAAATTTCCTGAGTTTTCCCAGGTGTCGTAGGAACCCTGTTTTATTCTTATTGGTCTATGTGGTTTCAGGAGTCTTAAATATTTTTTTGCTGGGCTTTGGCTTTTACTACGCTTTAAAATTTTAATGCTTCTGCAAGACATCTGATCCCTGATCATTTTTATGTTAATGAAAGCTGAAAAATCTGAACACTTAAAAATTAAGAATGCTAAGAGCAGAGGTGAACAGGGCTCGTGATGGTGCACTATAGCACACCATTGTCCTCAATTTTAATGAAAGGGATGCAGAATTTTTTAAAATCACAGGTCCCGAGGGGTATAAATTGCATTTTAATATTAAAGGGAGATTGGAGTGAAATAAACAGTCAGCGCACATACAGGAGGGGAGGTGAAGGAGAAAACAAGACTGCAGATGCAAATTTTTGTTCGCTTATAGCCGTTTTTAGGCCCAACTCAACTTATTTCAAAGAACTTCCTTTTTATAAATAATATTTAGACAATACAATAGACAATTTTCAATTAAATGTGCATGTGTACAATTATTATTGCAGTTATTTTTTTATATTCTGCTAGATTCAATAGGGAGAAAAAGTATTAGATTCAGGAACTTTTCAGAAAGAATACTACTACTTAAAAAAAAAAAAAAAAGAGCTTATGTATGAAATATCTTGAACGAATTCAATACAAATTATTCTTACTTAATGATAGAGCAGGGGGTGATTGTGAATTCATGAGAAAATACCTGAAATTTTAGTGAGAAAAATTTTCTTATGGTTAGAGAACATATAATTTATTAGAGAGCCCTAATACTCTCATTATGAAAAGTATTAATTTTAATTAGATTTAGGAGTCACACGGATTTGATAATTTAGTCTTATTTTATTAATTTAATAACTAAAAAAAAAAAAAATTAAATTCTAGTACTGAAAATGAAAAAAATACCTGAACACAATCACCCCTGATAGAGTTAAATAATGCATCAAAATATTAGCTTTTATTATATATATATATAAAGGCTAAAAAACATGTGCAAAAGGTAAATTTTTCTTTAAATATGTTCTGTTGTTAGTGAGTTGTGGAAATCAGGAAAATTTAAAAAAATCTGGAAAATTTCAAAATCCTGAATATTTCTGATCTTGAGGGTCCTACTTTTTTCTTTTTAGATTATTTTTATTAATCTTGTTTGAAGTGTATTCCTCTTGTCAAAATGATCACTTTTACTTCTTTAAAACCGCTTTTAATTTTATTAAATAATTTTCTTTGCACTCTTTATTAATTTTACTTAGTAATGTGCTGATTTTCTGTGAAAGTTTTTTTTTTTTTTTTTTTTTTTAAATGCAATGTTTCAAAATGTAAAAAGGAATAGTGAAAAACGTTTTGCACTTGTGAAAAATATTAGCAGTTACATGCCCCTACCCCTCTCCCCCAATATATGTACATCAGGGTTTGCACTAAGGAAAAAAAAAGTGGGATTTTCAAAATTTAAGTGAGATTTTTGAAATTGAAGTCAGTAATTACATTTTACAGAAAAAAAGTATTTTCAAGACATATGTGATTGCTGAAATTAGAAATTAGCTGAAAATTTTTCGCTAATATGATTGATTGGATGATTAGTTGAACATTGATATAGTCACTTTCAATAAAATGATGACATAAACATTTATATGTAGTTTTTATCTACATTTTAATTGAGAAAAAAATAGATTCATTAAGTTCAGCACTAAAGGTCTAAAAATAATTACATGTCAGAAATATTGAACACTTCTATTGCTTTATTGTTTCTAGAATTGATCATCGATCACAATCGAGATTCTGGAGATGGGGAAAAAGGGGGGAGAGGGGGGATTAAAAAAATAATTAGAGTAAGAAATATTAACCTCTTCCAATTCTACTTCTAGAAGCTAATAAAGCAAGTGTGAAAATGAATATATGT
Organism: Salticus scenicus; assembly: GCA_963930645.1. Lineage (NCBI taxonomy): Eukaryota > Metazoa > Arthropoda > Arachnida > Araneae > Salticidae > Salticus > Salticus scenicus. Next base: position 241,748,633 of record OZ005651.1, read on the forward strand.
TGCAGAAGGGTGAAGATTGGGAAACAGGACTTCTGCAGAACATTTGATTGCTGATCGCTAGATGGTGATAAATAAAGGAGGAGGTGGGCAAAAAATAATTACATGAGCAGGAAATATTTAACAATTTTATTTCTTTACAGGTTCTAGAATCTCAAAGCAAGTTTGAAATGGATATTAACATTTATGTTGTGGATGGAGAAAGATAGGAATCTGAAGCTTTTGTAGAACATTTGATTGCCGATTGTTCCTTTATTTACTTATTTTTTAACTAACGGTATCTGCAACTTTTTTAAAAAAGGAAAAAATAAATTTGTGTAGTTCAATGAATTAGATTAAAAAAAAAAAAAAAAAGCGGAAAATTGCGGGAAAGTAAGTGTGGGAAAAGCGCGCATATGAAATTTTAATATTGCACAAATCCCGCGCTCTAGCACGAACCCTGTACATATGTATTTTTTAAGTGTTCCTATTTTTCGAAAACTTGATCCATACTTTTCGTAGTGATGGGAGGTCTTCGGACCTCCTTTTTCAAAAGGTCAGCGAAAGCCCTGGGTGAAACTAACATAGAAAAACCCAAACACTGATATTTGCATGCAGATAGAGGAGACTTAATGATACTTCATATGGCTTTAATATACCTTTGATAAGTGACATTTTAAACATTCTTTATGTAAGGCAAATTACACTTTTAAATGAGAAATTTGCATAAAAACAAAATAACTTAACATGAAATTCAGAGGCAGCAAAATTTCTATTCATTCCTGGGAAATCTGAACATTTTAAAATATTGTTGAAAAATCCAGACTTGCTAAGTCTAGAAAGGCTACAACTGAACTCAATGCTAAGAAAGTATGTTTCAGATTCACAACAATTTTCCCAGACGAGACTTAACTAATTTACCTAGGTTTTCCCTGACTCATGGAAACCCTCAAATCAATTCATGTTTAAAAACTGTTTTTGCTAATGAAAAAGGGCATATTTACCTTCTAATTTTTTTCCACTTCTTCTATCACACTTTTCTTTGATGTCACGGAACTTGCAAGCAATATGTGCAGTGTGGCAATCAAGAACAGGCGTGTAACCTGCAGATATTTGGCCTGGATGGTTTAGTACAATTACTTGAGCTGTAAATTCTTCAGTGGCTTTAGGAGGATTGTCTTTACTATCACCACACACATACCCTCTTCTCAATTCTTTTACAGATACATTCTTCACATTAAATCCAACATTATCACCGGGAACAGCTTCAGTCAGTGCTTCATGGTGCATTTCAACAGACTTTACTTCAGTTGTCAAATTAACAGGTGCAAAAGTAACAACCATACCAGGCTTGATAATACCAGTTTCAACTCGTCCAACAGGCACTGTACCAATACCTAGAAAAATTAAAACATGTCAAGCATTATTATTATATAAAGAAATATTATGAATAAGCCCACAGAACAATATTTTTATAGGCAATTCCAGAAATGTAGGATCCTTTCTGTTCAATAGTAAAATTTGTTTAATTATTTAAACATGTTTTACAGCTATTCAAATAAACTATGTTTTTATAACTAATTTCACAATTTTTTTTTTTTTTTTTTATATCCTACATTTTCAGATGTGTCAAGTTTCAGTAAGAGCTATCAGTACTATACTTATGGAATGTCGAGACATAAACCATAACACTGAAAAATCTTTATGTACAAGCTAACTATAATAATGAATCACACCATTTTAAAAAACAAATATGTAATTTAAAAAAAAAAACAGAAAAAAACCTAAACAAAATTAAATATATATTTCTTTACTTTCTTATGCAATATATTTAAAAGTATATTTATAGGATTCTACATTTATAATTATTTCTAAATTACAAAAAGTTTTATTCTGTACTAGCCGCCTTCGGCAACCAGCTGGTTCGCGATCCTTGAAAAGTTAGACTTTACGAAACTTGATGACAAAATGTCTTTTTTTTTTTTTTTTTTTTTTTTTTTTTTTATTTATTATCTCACCACATTTTATTCTGACTATTTCTTAATCTTAATTAATGGTTAAATATATGGATAAATTATGTTTTGTTTATTAAAAGAATTCTTTTTATTTTAAACACTATTCATTTGATAAAACCCTTTTAGTTTTATTTTCATCTTATTATTTACTACCCTTAGACTTTCCACTGTTTTTCTTTTGCCAACAACACCTGTTTTGATGACGTTTTTCATCTCACTTCTGGTTAATATGAATGATCCAATTGTAGGTCAACATCTGTCAGTTATCTAACCAATCTGACAACATATGCTTCCTATAAATAGTCAGAGGTTTGAGGAGAACGTTGCTCATTTTGTTTTTGTGTTTTTCCTTCCATCAGCACCTGCTTCTGTTTGTCTAAGCAGGGTGTGTAGAGGAAATGTTTATTCAAAGTAATTGGTTTTATCCCCCAAGTCATGGCTCAGGTGTTATATTTTTATTTAATAGAGGTAACATATTTATGTTGTTTAGAATTTTTGAAATGGATTAAGTTAGAAATTATTGAATAGTTTTTTTAAAGAGTCTTTTCTAGTAATATGAAATATATTGGATGGACTGGAAATGTTGAAATGTTTTTCTGTTAGAATATTCTGTTTTTTTAGTTTGAAAATAAAGTTGGATTTTATTGTACTTATAAGTTCTTATTGAATCATTTCACACACTTGAATTGGGTATATTTTTTTAGCCAAATACTTTCAGCTTGTTTAAAGGCTTCCAGCTACTCTGCAAATAACATTTTTAATGTCATTTGAAGAGCTTGTTTCCAAATGGCGTTAAGTCATTTTTTTAAAACTCGATTTTGTTATGTAAGATTTATTATTGAATTTAAGGAAACTATAATTTTTCCCAGTAATCTGTGGATGATAATAACACTAAATTACATGTTTAAAAAAATCCTGAAAATAGTTATTTAGAAATAAGAAATAAATGACTTAATCCCTTTTGGAACAAAACTATGACTTACGTCTTTTTGGTACAAACAAATAACGAAATGAAAAGACTTGCTTCCATTTGAAAGTAATCCACATATTTTTTATTTTTTTTAAGTATACCATAAATTTTAGCTATACAATTTTGGAAGTTAGGCAGTTACTACAAATCTTCATTCACAAATTCTATTTCTTCATCTTTATCATTATTTTCACTTATGTTAGCGTTAACAGTACTGTTGCAAGATTATTCATAAAAATAAAAATAAATGTGCAGTTTGTTAAATCCCAAAGCGTTATGTAATTTTAAAAAATCTGTTTTTCTTTGCTTGTTTCATATTGCTTTTTGTTTTTATTTCAGAAGTGCACGGGAGAATTTTTTTTCCCTTCGTTTCAGGTTCTTTTGACGGGAAAACGAATCGCAGTACATTGTCTTGATTTCCACATCTCGCTTCGTAATTTCCAGTACTTTTATCTCTGAAATCAAGAAACCTTCTCTGCTTTTCAGACGACTATGCGCAAAATTTTTCCAATCTAAAATATTCCACTGCTTCTTATACTCGAAAAGATTTCCAACCTTAGAGAAATGTTCAAAATATTCATTAGAGAGTAAAATTGTATCCACTTTCTTTAAACTAGAATGTTCTATCTGCTCTTAAGTAGAAGTAACCACGCACTGGTAAATAGTATGTGAAGGTGAGGTCCTTTTGAGCAGCCACTGCTGAAAGCATTCCTAACATGGTATAATTTTTGTGTGGTAATTCCTCATTTTGCATCAGGTCAAAACATATTGTAATTTCATCTTCTCCTATAAGCTTTTCCCCTAAAATTGAATAAAATTTTTTGCTCCAGTATTTATGAATCAAAAGTTCGGTTAACAGGGTCTTTTCTTTTTTTTTGAATTCATTTTTTATTTTTTTCCTAATACAGAAGAAACAAATGTCTTTTTTCGGGGTTCCAAATTCAAGATTAAAATCTTTTACAAACACATTATAATAAAGGTTATAAGTACATTCCTCTTTATATTTTTCTATGGGAGGAAAAAAAAAGAAACTGTGTCAATGTGACAATCTACAACAACATTTGTTTAATTACTTTTGACTTTTCCACCAAGACAAGACAAACCACGTGATCTCAAGGCACACTACAATTGGATAAACTTGACTTAATCCCTTTTGGCACAAAACTTACTTGTGACTTAATTCTTTTTAGAAAAAAAACACAGATTTCACTTTCTGTTTTCATTATGACTGAACGTGTTTGGAACTTCTACTTATTGAAAATATGTTAATAGACGTGTGCTGCGTCCTTTTGCATCGAAAAGTCAGTTTTTGAAATTTTTGACTTAATGCCTTTTGGAAACAAGCTCTTCATTTACTTATCAAAACTCCCGCTTGGTCAGGCCGCAGGTGCCTTTTTCCCATTTCAGGTCCTTCAACAGCTCATTCACATATAGTGAAAATAACTTTATTGAAAAATTTAATCGCAGTAAATTACCACTCTGAAGCGGACTCTTCCCGTATCAATATCTGAAACAGCCTGTTGGCTCCCCGTGTTACGATCTTTAAAAATTCTGACTTCAGCAAAGTCCAGCTCGGTGGTGTCTGCGGCACCTTATCCCCGTTTTAGAACTTAAACAGCTTCCACGCTCATACCACAAATAGATTTGAAAGTTTTAACTGTAGCAAATTTTCGCTCTGTGGCAACTAAGGCGACTCTTTACATTTCATGATTTGAAATAGCCTGTTCACTCACCATATAAAGGACCTTGAAAATTCTGATCGTGGCAAATCCGCAACCCAGTGGGGCCTACAGTCTCCCTATTAGTAATTTACTGATAATCAGAATTGGAGATATTGAATTATTAAAATGACAATGTGCCCTCTGGCGACAGAGATTTGCAATATGTACTCTTCAATTTCAGTTTAAAAGACTTAAAATGTTATTTTACCTATGGAATTATGTTAATTAGAAGCTGAGATACAAAGAAAGGTAATATAAGCATTGTTACAACAAAATTTGTGTAATTTTTTTCTTTTTTTTTTTTTCTTTGAAACTTGCATGTTAAAAATCCTTAATACGAAATGCGAACGGAGTATCGGAATTCGAAAGCCTGCATCATAATTAGAATTTGAGATATTGTAATAAAGGTGTTCTGGCTTTTCTGTGGTTTTCTCTGAAACTCCCGTACAGAATTTGACAACTTATATCAAATTGAAAGTCTGTAATATTTCAAAGGATGTGTTAAAAGTAGAATTCTAGATATTGAATTACTAAAATATCAAAGCGCCCTCTGGTGACAGATTTGTAACAGATACTCATCAATTCTAATTCAAATAACTTTTAAATGATATATTACTTATGAAATTATGTTAATTAGAAGCTGAGATACAAAGCTAATATAGACATTTTATAAAAAGATGTGTGTCCGACTTCTCCATGGTTTTCTCTGAAACTTTCTTAATTCCGGACTATATAACGTTAAAAATCCTTAGTACGATATGTGAGCAGAAATTTGAATTCGAAACTCTGCAAAATATTAAAGAATAAAGGTGTTCTGCGGTTTTCTCCGAAACTCCCGTTCCTTTTCTACATCTTTGCCTCTTCGCTCTCCCGTCCCCTCTTTTCCGTTGATAATAATAATTTTACACTCTAAAATATCCGCAATCTATTTACCTTGCCTTACAATCTAAATATACCAACCAATTTCAAACGCTGTAACTTTTTTTTTTTTTTTGCCCCTTTTCCACCTCCTTCAAGCCCTCCCAAATAATCTTACTCCTTCAAAAATATTCACAATCGAATTATCGGGCATTAAAACCAAATACTACGAATTTTCAACGGAAAAAGAAAATTTAATCTTTTTCCAATAAATGTCATTTTTTTATTTATTCATACTTTTTATGAAAATTGAACAGTAGCTTTATAATATGCTGTTTAAGCCGAATATTCATTCAAATGTAAGATAAATGAAAATTGCAATTTTCTCCACCCCCCCCCCCCCCCAGTATAAAGCATGTGATATCTTAATTGATTACAACCATTTCCGTTTTCATCACAGACAGTCGTCTGCCTGTTGCCAACTAAATTTCATACTTTAGTTAATTTTAAAAAATCTAATTGATGTATCGATAAGCTGCTTGCACTCTTAGATTCAGAAAAAAATCCCCTTTCACTTGGTACCAAATTTGTAACGATCGGACTAATATTTCTAATTTATTTTCCATTTTTTCTGCTTTTAACTCTGTTAAAATATCTATTTTTATGCAATCGCAGTGAACTCTCAGTGATTGAGATCTCTTTTTGATTAAATTAGTCATTAAATTTTGATTAAATTGGTCTATATTTTAATTAATATCTCCGCAACTAATTAAAATTTTTAAATTCTATTTTCACTATCTCCTCGGGAAGGCTTCTAGGTACCCGTATGTCAAATTTTATACTTCTGCGTTCAGTAGGGGCTGAACGTATAGATGCCCAGACAGACATATTTTATTATTATAGATAATTTGTATAAAACATTAGCTTTTCAATCATTAGCTAAAAAATCTTTAAGTATATGTACAAACAAATTCACGAGTAGTTTTCATAAAAATATTTCTGAATATTTTTTACAGTTTACATTAAGCAGGAAGCCACGAACAGTAGTCTACTTAAACTGAAATATTAGATGAAATAAAAAATGTGTACACTTAAGACACCTACATATATATATACAAAATAATTCAATAGTTTGAAAAAAATTAACCTGCTTTGGGTAGAAAATAAAATGAATATCAACATTTATGTTGCTGAGGGAAAAAGATTAGGAAACAAAAGGCTTCTGCTAAGCTTTAAATTGACAATCGCTAGCTCAATATAAGGGGAGGGGGCCAAAAATAATTGAGAGAGGAATATTGAACAATTGTATTTCTTTATAGCTCCTAGAATCATACAAAGAAGTTAAAAATGAATATTGACATTTATGTTGAGGATGAAGAAAGATTGAGAATCAGAATGCTTTCGTCGTGCGCTTGATTATCGATCATTTAATGGGTTTTAAAATTTATTTTAAACAAATGACTTTTTTTTAAGGGCCCTCTTCACTCAGCATTTCCTTTTCTAAAAGCCAATGTTATCTTATGGAAAACTTTCTTTGCACTTAAAACAGTGGCATATTAATTGATTGAGACGCGGTTTTTTTTATTGGATTACTCTCATTTCGTAAACTGACGCAGCTTTTGTAGATTTTATGAAAGAATAAGTTGTTTTTTAAAAAAGCTGTTTTATTGCAATATTTGGGTTGATGCATTAAATGGCTTATAAAAAACTCTTTCAATTTTTTAAAACAGAATTTAAAAAGCTGCGTCAATCTCAAAGAGTTTATTTCAATGCGGAAAAAAATCCTGTATTTTAATAAAATTTTAAATCAATTAAATTTGCAAAGAAAGTCCAAAAATTTTACAAATTTGTGCCGATTTTTCTCTTTGACACACCCTTTATTCGGCTACGCCTCTCGTTCGTGGTTTCGATGGAAAGATGTTTACATTTCTGTGGTGAAGATACGTCTAGGCGTTGTGGTTTTTTATTCAGTTTTTATTTTTATTATAGATTTCACCTGTATTACGGATGTGAGTAACATAACAATTTAGAAGACAATCGTTCAGAGACTTATTTATAGGAAATATGATCACATTTTATTTTCAATAGTTTTTCATTGCGCGTAATACTATTATTATATGAATACTTTGTACATAAATCTGATATTTTACTGATAATGCCACGATTGACAATATACAAACATTTTTTTAACAAGTTATATAAAACTTTTTACTAAATTAAACAGATTTTCAATAATAAATTTTATTTTAAAGTATATAATCTGGTGTGGCACCCACACGACTTTTTCTTACCCTACATTTAAATTTTATACAGACAGATTCAGATTGAGGAATAAAATATCAAGTACTGTATAAAATTCTATAGTAAAAAGAATTTAAGCTAGCTTTACGAATTATTTAATTTGACAAATAATTTTCTGTGGGAAGGGCGGAGGGGAGTACCACCTTTCTCAACCCACATTTGAAACTAATATCTACATTTCTATAGAATTCACGATTAATATTAAATTTAAAATTATGTTCAACAATAACTTTCAATCACATTTATTGACAACTTTAACCCGTATCACTCGTTGAAACTTATCAATATTGATCAAACTGTTCAAGTATGAATTTTATATGAACTTTAAAATATAACACTTGAGTTCCCTGCCGGTATTTAGTTTTTAAAGTTACACTGATAACAGACTCACAAAGAACAACTGTTAAAAATTGTTTAATTATTCACGGAACCGCAAAATACGTAGTTATTAAAAAAAAACAACAAGACTTCAAATTAAACTAAATATTTTATTTACTCTTTAGGTATGGAGAATTAATTTACATTCCTGAGCAAAATAAGTTGTATTAATATTGAAGTCTAGGAATTGAATGAAACAAATATTTTTAACGACATAAGCAAGTTGATTTTATAACTGAAGAAACTAGAACAATTTAAAGTTTGCAAGAAATAGGAATCAAATGTTTATGAAATTATTTATACACGACGAAATCACACTATTATTTTCAAAGATTTTGCGCTCTTATTTTCGCGCCTAACATAAAAGCGCAGCTGAAAGTATGGTACCTGAACATGAACACTGTTTCTATGCGTTCTTTTAGAATTACAGTAACTGGATATCAAGCTGTGTATCGATATTAATAAAATCAGAATTTTGTCTGTAAATTTATCAGAATTTAAAAAAAAATGCGATATCTTCATGTTCCACACACCATAAAAGTCGAAAATTACGTCAGAAAATTTTGTCTGTGTGTGTGTCATCGTGTCCGTATGTCTGTAACGCTATTATTGTCCGGGATCCAGAGACGCCAACATTGTAAACCTTACATCAGGAGTGAGTAAGTTCAATTTCAGGAGTTTTACACCCTTCTTCAGGAGTCAAAAATTCGTATTTCAGGAGTTTTTTCAGGAGTCAATCTTACAACCATACTATTTAAAAATACAATGTCAGAGTTTCCCCCAGGTTTAAAAAAGGGCAGGATGCTGCTAATAATAAAAAAAAGGTTTTTTTCTAGATTCCCAAGGGCAGTTTTGAATTCTTAGGGGCACATTTAACATTTAAAACCCAGACACTTTTGCTATTTTTCTAGTCATAGGGCAGGCAAGGTGCAACATCCTCCTGAAACTGACTGAGTTTTTAGATAATAAACTTTTTCTCTTTTTCGCAGAATTCATAGCTCTTTTAGAAAACTTGACTTATTCTTTTACAGATTCAATTAGATAGATCTATATGAAAAATTATTTAAATTATAATGAGAAATGCCCTTATACCTACAATAAAGGGTATTTTTATTATATTCTTTTATTATTTGATGCTATATAATAAACAAGAATATGAGTATGATTTTAAATTAAATGTGTAGTAAGATATACAAGTTAAAAATAAATAAATAATTATTTCCAGTCCTTTTTTAATCAAAACTGACTAGTCCGGTCTTTTTTAATTAAAATCTGGTCAGTCTTTTTTTTTTTTTCCCAAGTCAACTTTTTTGTAGCCCCTCTTTACTATTCAGATAAAATTTTATTGAATAAATTGATAAAAATTAAAAGAACAGAAAAGAAATTAAGAAAGGAATAAGATGGAAAAGGTTATAAGATGGAAAAAATACTTAAAATATTATATTCTACAGCATAAAAAAATACGAATTCAAAAGATTGTAATGATAAAAATCTATTAGCACTAGTACATTAACCACATAAAAAATATAAATTATTTTCAAATTACCTTTTAAATATAATCACATTCACTTGCATAACAAAAAATATTCAGACTACTTTAGAGAATTGTAGACTTTTTCGGTATCGGAAGTTCGTCTGTAGCTACTAAAGTGGAAGCTCTTTTTTCGAAATTTTTAATCGAACACAATTTACCCATTGCAGCCACAGACCATGCTGGACCCCTTTTTAGGAGCATGTTCCCCGACTCGAAAATTGCTGGCAAATATAGTGCAGGAAGAACGAAAACAACTGCTATGATTTCTCTAATGTCTACTGAGACTTCTCAAAATCTTTCGTCTGAACTTGCAAAATCACCATTTTCCTTTTCAACAGATGGAAGTAATTATGGACAGTGTGAAACTTTATATCCTGTTGTTATATGGTATTTTGATAATAAGGGAGAAGTCATTTCTACCCTTTTGTCTGTCCTTTCCAATTCATCAGTTTCAACAGGAGTTAAATTTTTTTCTTTAATTAATGATGAATTTTCAAAAAAAAAAAAAAAAAACTTGGAAAAACTGCATTGCTTTTGGGTGCGATAATGCTTCAGTAATAACAGGAAAGCATAAAAGTGTTGCAAAATTTGTCAGATATGAGCACTCTGAGGTATTTGTAATGGGATGCTATTGCCATCTCATACACATAGCTGCCCAAAATGCTGCTGCAAAATTACCTTACTCTATTGATGATTTACTGCTAGATATTTACTATTACTTAAACAAAAGTACAAAGCGACAGCAGGCGTTGAAGAATTTTCAGTCATTGTGTGGCACTGAAGCAAGGAAAGTGATGAAACATTCAGTGACTCGATGTTTGTCTTTAGAAAAATGTCTAAGAAGACTTTTAGAACAATGAGACTCCCTGAAAGAATTTTTCAAGAGTGAAAAATTTCAATTAACAAATAATGACAAAAATCGCAAACCTTTAACAAATGCCAACTCCAACTCTAGCAGTGCAGCAAGTAGTTCATCTACCTCTATTAGTGCTGCAAGTTTTTTATCTACCTGTGTTAGCAGTGCAAGTAGTTCCTCTACCTCTATTAGTGTTCATTTATCTAATGATAAACAAAAACAAAAAAATCACAAACGAAAATTAAGTGAACAACCAACAGAAAACTGGGTTAGTGAACATCCAAGTATGATTCCACCGAAAGACAGGTTAGATAGAGTGTTATTTTCTTTAAATGATGATGCTAAAGTTATATTGTATTGCTTCTTTCTCAAAAATGCCCTGCCTATTTTCACAAGAGAGAATGAAGTGTTGCAATCTGGTGTACCGTTAGTACACAAACTTCATAGAATTCTTTTGGAACTTTTGTCTGAAATCTATGCAAGATTTCTTAAACCTTCTGCCATTTCATCTGCAAAAACCATTTTATGTGTTGACTTAAAATCAAAAAAGAATCATAGAGAGAAAGAAACAATAGTTATTGGCAGCGAAGCCAAATCTTACTTAAATGAGCTGAAAGCTGCAAGTAAACTTAATGATGATGATCTCAAATTGTTTTATAGAAAAGTGAAGGACTTCTACATTGCAGCTGCTTCATACATTGTTTCAAAATTTGATTTAACCAATCCATTATTAGAATGTGCTGAAGTAGCGGATATAAATTTACAGAAAACGTGCCATTTTCACACCAAAATTATATTAGTTATACCACATAGTAATGCTGAAGATGAGAGAATTTTCAGTATTATTAGAAAAAATCTTAATGATTATCGACCTAATTTGTCTAGTTCTTTATTGTCAGATTTAATGGTAGAGAAAGTAAGTTCTCTATCAAAAAGTAAAAAGCGCTATGATGCGAAATTTTCCAAAGAACTCCTTTCTGCAAAATGCCGAAAATTGTGCATTGCCGGCTTTCAAACACGGCCATTGTTTTTGCATAATCTTCAATAAACTTTTGATTTGCGACGCGTTTTTTGGATTGATCATGATGATCTGACATTTTCATAAAAAATATTAAAGGCAACTATCATTGAAGAGTTATAACATTCAATAACGCGGCAGACAAAAATAACAAATCACAACATGAACCACGGTGACGCTCACTCCTCAAAACAAACGCGGTAGATACTCGTTACGGTTAGAGTGAAATTATCGATTGACAAGGAATAAAATATAATTTTCTCCCTCTAATACAAGCTAGGGAGGAAGAAATCTACCATGCATACCGCTGGAGGGCGGAGCATTTAACTGACGTCATCGGAGTTACGCTATACTGCACGCTGATTCGCCGTTTTTTCTCTCCGTAAGGGTAGATCTAGCACTTACCTCTCGCTGTTGTTTACGTTTGCTGCCGCGTATGGAAATCGGTGCTGCTGTGACTCGCGAAAGCGGATTGCCGGCAAAGAGACGAAATTAGAGGAGAAACTACCACTTTCCGTACTTTTTATGTCATTTCCGTATTACCGTATTTGATACCTTATTTCCGTAACAACTCCGGAATTTCCGGACATGTTGGCATCTCTGCCGGGATCACGTGAGAATGGCTGGACGGAATTCAACGGCGCTTGGCAGAAATTTAGGCTTTTACCCAACTAAAATCTGCCAACTTTTTCGAAATTCCCTCCCCAGTTCTCGCCGGGATGGGGGGAACAAAAGTCAAAACATATTTGTAAGCATAACACCGCTCCAAATTACTTCACTGTAAAGAAATTGCACATATAAACAATAGTCATGAATATAAAAAAAACGTTATCAGCAATTTAGGAATTTTAGATTATTAACCCTTTCAGTCACAGTGTTCCCGCTGATGGAACACCTTATTTTAATTCTCAAGTGCAAAAACTCATCCCGGAAACTTTTTAGCAAAAATTTACGTTTATAACATATTAGAAAAGGCCTTTTTATTTTACCTGAAAATAAATTTCTTTTATTTAAATTTTGTTCGTAAATTCCGGTGGCGAGAAATTTCGCAGTTTCCGAATTTTTTAAAGAACTCTACAAAAAATGGAACAAAGATGTTAAAAAAAGCTACGAGACTTCCTTAGAAAATTTCCAAAAACACATTTCCCCCCCCTAATTTCCGATATTTTTGTGAGAAGGGGTTACGAAGGGTCAAAATCGAGACAACCCTTTTAGCGCTAAATTCCTCCTGAGAAATCTATGGAAGCTGCGGTCACGAATTTCGGTGCTGGGATTATATGTATGTATCCGACACCTAAAGTAATTGAATAAATAAAACATTGCGATTTAGGATATTTCGATTTTTAAGGGGAGGGAAGAGGGAAATCAGTTTTTGGCGGGAAATTGTGCAAATTCCAGATTTTTAGTAAAATTTTAACAAAAATGGAAAAAAGATGTTGAAAACAGCTATGGGTCTTCTTTAGGACATTTTCAAAACACGCTTTTTTTGTGATTTGCCTTTCTTTTTTATTTTTAGGGGGGGGGATAGGTATGTGTTACAAAGGGCAAATTCGAGGCACCACTTTTAGCGCTAAATTTGTCCTGAGAAATTTATGAGAGCTGTGGTCAGGGTCAGAAAGTTTCATGCTTGGATTGCTTATATATGTATCCGACCCCTAAAGTAACGGAATATATCGAAATATCCCCCCTTTCACCCTGGGAGGTAGGAAGCAAAAAAAAAAAAAAAAAAGTTTGTAAGCATAACTCAGCCCCAAATTACTTCACGCTGAAGAAATTGCGCATGAGAAAACTAGATTTGAGTATAAATAAAACATTACAGTAGAGTCTCTATAATTCGAGTCTCGATTGTTCGAGTTTCCCATAAATCCGACTCACCAAAAAAAAAAAAAAAAAAAAAAGACCAACACATGAAAAAATTACTTCTATCTTTTATTGTTATTTCACCGGTCTCATGCTATGAGAAGAAATCCTTCCACTCAAAGAAAACGCATTTTGTATTCTTTGCAGGTGCGCGTTTTGGAGGAGGGGGGAGGGAATCGTGCTATTTCAATTTGGAGAGAAAGTTGTGCAATCCGATTTCAGCCAATCACCTGTTTCCACTTCTCCAAATGTATCTTTCCATATTCTAAAAATAGTGCAGTTCGATTAGTTCGGTACTAGCTCGCGGAATTTAAGTCACTTTTGAAAGATTTTTTAATTCTGTTTACAGAAACGTAATTGTTTTTCCATAATGGATTCTACAAAAAGGAAAAGGAAATTCGTTCCATTAAAAGTGAAATTAGAAGCATTAAAAAGACTGGATAAGGGGGAAACTCTTAAAAAACTTGCAGTCGAATATGGCTTAGGTGAAGTCACAGTTGGTGATTGGCGTAGAAACAGAAGCAAATTAGAAGCGTTTTCCGGTAACAAGTGCTCAGACGTATCATTGGATAGAAAATCTTTGAAAAAATCTGACTATGAAAAAACAGGCGAGGCACTTTTTATGTGGTTTACCCAACAAAGGCAAAAAGGATGCCCTCTTTCAGGTCCCATTCTAAAAGAAAAAGCTTTGCTGTTTCAAAAAGAATTTGAAGAGGGAGATCAAAATTTCACTGCTAGTGTAGGCTGGTTTGACAAGTGGAAAAAAAGATACGGCATTCGGCAACTAGAGATGTGTGGAGAGAAATTATCTGCTGATTCTGAAGCCGTCGTAAAATTCTGCAAGAAATTACAGGAGATAGTAAAAAATGAAAAACTTACAAATGACCAGCTTTATAATTGCGATGGGGGGGGGGGGGGAGGGGGGGACAAAAAACGCGTGTGAAATCTCGTTTTTACTTTCTTCTATATGTAATATAGAGAAAGTATTGGATTCGCGAAAATTTTCGACCTCCGTTTTTTGACGGATCTACACGTTTTGGGATGTCCTGAACACGAATTGATAGTTTTTAAAAAATGTCTGTCTGTGCGTCTGTCTGTCTGTATCATTTTTTTGTGGACGCTGTATCTCACGAACCAATGAATGAAATTTAACCAAACTTGGTATTTTGTTGCACCCTGACATGAACTGGTGCCTATTAGATTTGGGGATCAATAGCTCAACAGGTGGCGCTGTGATCGCATTTTATAGGACAAAATTCCGTATAAATGGGCATAATGAGAGTTATTTTAAACTTGTGATTGTAAAATTAATATGAATTATTGATAATAGTAGTAGTTAACTAGGAAAAAAAATTTGTGCATGGGGGGGCATCGGTTCCCCCCTGGGGGGGAAGTACCCCCCCGGGGGGGTTAAATTTTGAAGATGGGTATCATTCGAAAGATCTCGTCAATACCTTTAAAACGAATGGTTGAACCATAAATCTGTGATAATTTAAAACAAAGTTATCGATTTTTTTTACTTTTAACAAAAAAAATTTTTTTTTTTTTTTTTTTTTTTTTTTAAACGAAATTTTACCAAACTTGGCATTTAGTTGGTCCCCGACATAAACTGGTGCTGATTATATTTGCGGATCAATAGCTCAACAGGAGGCGCTGTGATAGCATTTTATCTAAATTTTTAACATGGCAGAATAAGACAAAAATTCGTATAAATGTGCATAATAAGAGTTATTTTACACTTGTGATTGTAAAATTAATATGAATTATTGATAATAGTAGTACGTAACTAGGAAAAAATTTTTGTGCATGGGGGGGCATCGCTTCCCCCCCTGGGGGGAGTACCCTTAAAAAAAAAACAAGTACCCCCCCCCCAAAAAAAAAACCCTTAGAAAAAAAAAATCTTATTTTTTTTTTATTTTTTTTTTTTTTTTAATATTGTTACTGATTGAATATGTATAGGAAAATATAGAAGAAAGTCTTGTGGTGGCCACAACATACTAGTTCCTTTTGAATTCGCTTTAAATTATCTTGGGGGGGGGAAACTTGTGCGAAACAACTACACGACTTCCATTACCCACAATTACACATATTACATGCATTCTTTGGAATTTTCCAGTAAGAGAAATTTGATACACGTATAAAGACATAAAATAGAGTTTACATAGCGAGTTATGAGAAAGAGTATTTAAAATGGATCAATGAAACAATTTTCCAGAAAATCGTTAGAGCCGTTTTTGAGAACCAACTTTTACCAAAACTTGATATTCTAGATTATTGACTGGAAAACAATAATTACATACAAAAGGATATTTAAAAGCGAGTTAATATGGCGAGTTTGAAAAAAATCCGTACAGCCGTTTTTAAAGGAACGCACTTGCGAGACTTTAAATCGAGCTATTTATACAAGACGCCTATCAATTTTCCAAACCTAACCAACTATATCTGTCGAAAGAACATCTAGTAGAGTGTTTATATAGCAATTTTTAAGTAAATCGTTAGAGCTGTTTTTGAGATACGGACTTACGCTCCCATTTCCATTTTACGATGGCCCACTTCTGTTTTTAAATTTTTACTAAAATTTGTAAATTTTATCTGTACACAGACTTGTTCCGGCTGTGAAGATTCGTAGTTCTATCTTTATTAATTTTGGAGATATGATAGCCAGAAGATTCCACATATACATACACACTGACCAATTGCCCAAAACTACATTTTTGGACACAGGAGGACTTAAAACGTGTAAATCAGGTGAAAACTCGATATCGAATTTTTGGACAGAATACAAATTACCTACGGTAGTAGAGTAATGGAAGTAAAAAGAGATATCCGTAAAATTTTTGCTTTGAAATATAGCTAATACAAATACTTAAAAACTAATTTCTGGAATTTTAAAAATTCAGCCGCACTGGGGAGAGGAGGGGGGTCATAACGTAATTTCAAATAATCCTTTATATATGTATATATAAATATATATATATATATATATATATATATATATATATGAGACTTTTGCTCTAAAATATAGCTCACACAAATGCCTAAAACTAATTTCTAGAATTTTAGAAATTCGTCCTAGGTGGGCCGGGAAGGGGGCGGGGAGGCGGAGGGACAAAAAAAAAAAAAAAAAAAAAAAAGGAGTTAGATTGTTTAAAATCGGTACATAGAGGTTTTTGATAACTACAAATCGATTGCGGATAGTTTCGAATTTGTAGAATTATTAGGATAGAGGGGTAAAAATATAGAAATAAGATTTAGAGCGTTGAAAATTAGTATTATTAGGTTTTAAGGCCCTATAAATCGATTGCGGATATTTACAAAAGTGTAGAATTATTACGAGGGGCGGAAAGGGTGAGCGCAGGGGCAAAAATAAAGAAACTAGGTAGAATGTTGGAATTTAGTATTATTAGGTTAAAAGCCTGAGAAAACGATTGCGGATATTTTTGAAAGTGTATAGATAGATTTTAGAGGCCTGCAAGTCGAATGAGGATATTTTCGAAAGTGTAAATAAGCTATTAGGAGAGGCGGGAAGGGGTGACGGAGGGGAAAAAATAGAGTTAGATATCGTTCAAAATTGGTTCATAGAGGTTTTTGATACTTACAAGTCGATTTTCAAATCTGTAAACTTTTTAGGAGAGCCGGGAAGGGCGAAGGGCAAAACAATAGAAATAGATTTAAACCGTACAAAATTGGTACGTGTTGGTTTTGGGGACCTACAAATCGATTACATTTCCTGAAGAGAAGAGAAAAAGTATTAGGATAGACGGGAAGGAGGGAGGGGGAAGGGGGCGAAGGAGCAAAAATATAGAAATTAGAGTTTAAACGTTCAAAAATAGTATTATTAGGTTTTAAGGCTCGATATATCGATTGCGGATATTTACGAAAGTGTAGAATGATTATGAGGGGCGGGAAGGACCAGCGCAGGGGCAAAAATAAGAAATTAGATAGAACGTTGGGATTTAGTATTATTAGGTTTAAAAGCCTGATAAAACGATTGTGGATATTTTTGAAAGTGTAAAACAATTAAGAGGCTCGGGAACGGTGGGCGAATATGCGCGTTGTGTGCAGGTTTGTACGCTGTCGCAGTCAGTGGGGACCCAGATTGATTACTCTACCGATGACAGAAGATTTTTTTTTCGTATTTTATATCTATGTTTTTCCCTTATGATAATATGGATATCTGCCACTTTGGTGAAAATAGCGGATGAAGTTCATTAATAAATTTTATTGAGACATTTTTTGGTTTATGTATACATTAAAATTCATACAAATTCGGAATATGCATTTTACAATTCGAATTTGAAAATTTTTTGAAAGCAGAATGTCGCTGCAACTAGGTTAAGAAACTCATCCAAGATCTTCATAAAATAAGTTAAGAAACTGTCCAAATTTGGTTCGATTTGGAGTATTATTTCGGAAGTTATCGTGATTTTAAATTTTCATGTGATGGTAGCCTGATTTCAAATGGCCCTGCTTAACTTAAGATATCCACCACTTTATTAAAAATGGCAGATAAAGTTCATTATTAAACTTCATTGAGACACTTTTATGGTCTATGTATACATCCAAATAGAAACAAATTCTGAATACGCTTTTTACAATTTAAATTTGAAATTTTCAAGTGGACTTCGCTTGAAAACAAAATGACGGAGCAACTTGAACAAACTCACACAAGTTATTTATCAGATAAGTTCACTGTCCAAGTTTGGTTCGATTTGGAGTATTATTTGGAAGTTATCATGATTTTAAATTTTCAAGTGGTATCTTGATTTCAAGTGGCCCCGTTTAACTTAAGATACCCGCCATTTTAATAAAAAGGGCGGATAAAGTTCATTAATAAAGTTCATCGAAACCCTTATGTTATGTATATTTACATTAAAATACAAAAAATCTGGCTTTAAATACACTTTTCACAATGTGGGTTTGAAATTCTCAAGTGGCCGCCACTTGAAAACAAAATGTCAGAGCAATTTGGTTACCGTACTCATCGAAGATATTTATAAGATCAGTTAGCAATGCAAATTTGGTTCGATTTGGAGTATTATTTCGAGAGTTATCGTAATGACAAATTTCATTATAGATAGACAGATAAATATATAGATAAACGAAGTGGTTGCAATAGGTCGATTTCTAAAAAAAATCAACCTAAAAAGTTTTTTTTTTCCTAAAAAAAAACCCTGGTTTTTTGCCTACCCTTCGAAAAAAAGCATTTAGATGATATTGTGATCACTCACATACATACACATACATCATCATCATGAAAATAGTAAAAATTAACTATGGGACCTCAAAACATGTAGATACACGCCAACATCGCAAAGTCAGAATTTTGTCACGATTACAATGATTTCCTTACGTATGTATTTTCGGAAAGCAAAAAATTGCATGAAAGGTACGTGAATCATTTAATTTCATCATGCTTAATAACTAATTTTTAAAAGATATATGTGTCTATGAGAGAGGAAATGACAATGTAGTTGTAAACAATGGAGGGAAAAAGTGGAGGATTGAAATTCAAGATATAAAATATACTTTTACATCCACCCTTAGAAAAATACAAATATTTCATTTATTAAATATTTTAAATTTTGCTTATTCCATGTCTATTTTGAAAAATTCAAATTGATTATACAAATATATTAATAAAATATCTGGTGTGAAACAACCACACGACTTCCATTACAAACTATTACACATATTATATGCATTTTTTGGAGATAATATGATCACAAGATATAAAAGTGACCTAAAGAAGTAGAAACCTAACATTTTTCTGGTAAGATAAACTTTATACACATGTAGAGACATATAAAACGAAGCTTACATAAAGCGAGGTAAAAAATTAGAAATATATATATATATATATATATATATATATATATATATATATATATATATATAATGTATATATATATGTAGTAGAGTTATTTTTTGAAACACCAATTTCCGAGATCTACCTAAGCTTCTGACCTACCTAAATGATGGGCAAAATCAGCCAAAAAACAAAATAATAAAGATACAAAAGGGCATTATTTAAAAGGAAAAAGAATATAAAAATACAAAAGCTGTTTTACTGAAGACTACAAAGCTGTTTTATTGCCTTTTAAAAGGCTAAGACAGAAATTTGTCCCTTGACTGTGCCATATCATCTGGTAAATCTGGTGAGAAGTTTTCTTGTTACTTGGTCAGTAAACATTCATTTTATTTTGCAAAAACGCATTTCTAGATACATGTTTTCTAAGTACTCATCTTTAGCACCATTGATGCAAAATCAAAGATCATTGTTATATAATTTATATTGTATTGTAAAATCATAGAATAATCAGGGGTCATAGCAAAGGAATAAAAAAATATAGGAGTCTAAAAGAAAAAATATAGGAGTTTAATAGAAAAAAATATAGGAGTTTAAAAGAAAAAATATATAGGAATTTCGAACGAAATATAGGATACATAGTAGTTCGGAGCACATGTACACAAACAAAACTGAGTGCCATTATCCATAAAATTCTAAAATGTGTGTCTCCAATTACAGACCTAAAAACTTCAATTTTTAATAAACATCCTATAATTTCAAAAATACAATAACGTATGCACGATTCTATTAACACATTTTAGAAAAATACATGGTTAGAAAAATAGCCATCACTTAATCCCATATATGAAAAAATTAGATCAATTGGAATTTTGCTCACCTGCGGAATCTGATTTAGATCAAGGATTTCAGTGCATGGGCCTGTGCATTCACTTTGATAAGGGCCTCCAAATCAGAGACTATTAGACCTTAGACCTTTCCTTAAGTGACAAATCTGTCACTTAAGGTAACAAGTGACAAGTCTGTCACTTAAGGTTGAAGTTGACAAATTGGTCAATATTATTAAAAAACGAAGATTTTTTTTTTTTTTGGGTGGGGGAGTGTAAACAAACCAAAGAGTCAATAAACTTATCAAACAATTTTGAAAGGCACTCTTATTCTATATTAATATTATATACAAAAGAATGAAACTACTTCATTCCTCTAAAAGTCCAACTAAGTCAAGCTTTTAAAGTTAGTAATGTTGGTAAGTAAATGGGCATATCACACGGGAGCATATATACTCAACACAACATTATACGCAACATGTTCACTCAGCGTCGTTCAAAGTTGGAGAAGCTGAACAAATGAGAAACCGATCAGCTGTCCCTAGGGTTCCCCCGAACTGATAGCATGATGTATTCCCTTCTCTAAAAGGTATTCCAGGAAAAAATCATGTCTATTCCTCTTATTGGTGAATTTTGATGAGCACACTCAACACAGTCAGCTTTTTGTAAGCGGCTTCGAAAAAGTTGATCATCTGAAAATGTGCTGTCCTTGAACAAGGTCAGGCTGAGTGTGTTGGATATAATGTTGTGTTTAGTAAAAAGTTGAGCGAAAATCTCTTGTGTGATATGGCCAAAACATGTCTTGTGAGAGCAAAAATGTATTGTTGTAAATTTGGAAATTGATGAAAGAATTTTTTATTAGCTTAAAAAGTTCATTATAAAGAATATGAACCAACAGTTCTTCTACTTGCATAATTTTCAAAAAAATTTCTAAGCTTTCACCTACCGATTTTTTAAAATGTAAACATGTCAAAGTGGTAGAATCAGTAAGAACAGTTCTCAGGAATCAATATGAATGGGATTGCAACTGGCTCTTGATCTTACTTTCTGGTATAAATTTCAGGAAATATTCATTTAATGCTTCTCACTGGTTGATCATTCTAGTAATGACTGGTATCAGTGTCATCCACCTATTATTCACAAATCTCATTTTCTTCCTTCTTAGTTCCAACTTCGATTTGGACACCTCGGAAATCTTCTTTGCAAGCCGAATATTTATGAAGAAATTTAAACACAGTATCCAAAAAATCTTCAGTATCCCAGTGACTAACTACTTGAGTCATTGCATTCTTGAAAGAATTATGCATAATATGCAAGTTACAAGAACTATGTTAAGAGGCAGAAAATCTCTATCATTTAGTTCACTGTCAATTTCTTCAAGTCATTTTTGGTTAACAGGTGGTCCCATCAGAGCTTACAGATAACAATTTATTAAAACTGGTAACTTATCAAGTACAAGTGTCAAATATATCTTGTTTTTTAAAATATCTGCTGTAGCATGACCCAGTTCAAAAGCATGCAGGAAGTTACTAACAATTTGGTTACGCTCTTCATCCCAAAATTTTATAAGTATATCTAGTTGCTTTTTACCATTATCAGTTGTTTCATCGAAAGCAGAGAAAAGAAATTAGTTCATAAATCTTCAGAGTATTATTTGTAGAGTAAATTTTTGCAGTCTGGATATCATCTAACAGTAGACGTAAAAAATAAAATATAGGAAATATAGGAGTTGGTGTAAAAATATAGGAGAATATCTGCCAAATTGCAAAAATATAGGAAAAATAGGAAATATAGGAGGACTATGAGGCCTGAATAATCAATTTAATTAGTATTCAAAATTTGGATATTTAATAAAGAAATTAATTAAAATTATATGAATCTAGTATTATTTGAGAGTAAATTTATTTATGAATAACCATATTATTTTTCAGATTAATGTTTGCTTTTTTAATTAGGATTAATTTTAGGGCATTTCACAACGCATGCCCGAATATCGAATTGATATTCAAAGTGTACGACCATGAAGCTGTCACTTTAGAGCCACGAAAAGGAGGGTAGTCTGATTTTGGTTAATATCCGCCCAACACTAAACAGGGTAGCTGTTAATTTTCCTCTAATAATTACGTGATACACAAGAATGAAATGGATTTATATAACAATTTTCAAGAAAATCGATAGAGCAGTTTTTGAGAAACCAACTTTTACCAAAACTCAATCATTGACAGGAAAACAATAATTACATACAAAAGCATATTTAAAAGTGAGTTAATATGGCGAGTTTGAAAAAAAATCCGTACAGCTGGTTTTTAAGGAACGCGCATCCGAAACCTGAAATTGAGCTATTTATACAGAACGCGTATCAATTTTTCTGAACTAACCAGCTATATCATTCGAAAGGACATCTAATAGAGTGTTTATGTAACAAATTTGAAGAAAATCGTTCGAGCCGTTTTTGAGATACGGACTTATGGTCCCACTTACGGTTTCAGATGTCCCACTTCCGGTTTTTCAATTTTCTCCAAAATATGGAAAATCCATCTGAACACCAAACTTGTTTCAATTCTAAAGTTTCGTAGTTCTATCTTTATTAAGTCTCCGATACATAATAGCCAGAAGATCCCCCCCCCCCCCACACACACTGACCAATTGCCAAAAACCACTTTTTTGGACTCAGAGGACCTTAAAACGTGTAAATCAGGTGAAATCTCGATATCGAATTTTCAGACCGAATACAAATACTTCCATTACATACTGTAGTAGGGTAATGGAAGTAAAAAATGTTTTTTTTTTTTTTTTTTTTTTTATATATAAATTGAAAGAATAAAGATAATTTTTAATTTACTACTCGCAAATAATTAATAGTGAATAAAATTGGAAAATCGGAAGTGGGACATCTGAAACCGGAAGTGAGGCCATAAGTCCATATCTCAAAAAAGCTCTAACGATTTTCTTTAAAATTGCTGTATAAACACTCTATTAGATATCCTTTCGAAGGATATAGTTGGTTAGTTCAGGAAAATTGATAGGCGTCCTGTACAAATAGCTGAATTTCAGGTCCTGCAAATGCTTCCTGTCAAAACGGCTGTATTATTTTTTTTTCAAACTTGCCATATTGACCCTCTTTTAAATATCCTTTTACATATAATTGTTGTTTTCTGGCCAACAATTAATTTTGTCAAGCTTTGGTAAAAATCGGTATCTCAAAAACGGCTCTAACGATTTTCTTGAAAATTGTTACATAAACCCATTTTAGATATCCTTTCTCATGCTTTACTTGGTTACCACAGGAAAATTAATAGTCATCCTGATCAGTTTTACATCTCGAAACTTGGTGTTTCAAATAAATAAACTCTACCAATTTTCTTCCCCTTTCTTTTTCTTAAAAAAAAAAAAAAAAAAAAATCGCTGTGCAAACTCTGTTTTATGTTTTTACACGTGTATTAATTTTCCCTTACCGGAAAATTTTTAGGTGTCTATTTCATTAGGACAATATCATGTCTTCTGATAACATTATCTTCAAAAATGCACATAATACGTGTAATAGTGGGTAATGGAAGTCGTGTGGTTTCACACCAGATTTTTAAATAAATGTAGGCACTATAATTCAAAGCTATTTATATATTATACTACTTATAAAAAATTTGACTTGTATAAAGAAACACGTATATAAATAACAACACAAGTACACTTTCTTTAGAAAACAGAGCACGAGGACTTGTGCGACCGCACCTGTCCGTGATCTTCGAAATACGATCCCGAAGGTCACGACCTGTCGCACACTCTCACCCTGTCCAGCTCTGCCTTCAGTAGTCTGAGCTCCAGAGTACAGATAACCCATCTCTATATTAGTCCAGTCAAAATAGGAAAAATAGAAGAAAAAAATCGTGTAATTTTGAAATTTTGCGTACTCATAGCCGAGGGGGTCCTGAACAACATACTAAAAGTCCCCGCCCGTGAGGGGTGAGCGGGGGACAGGGGGCATTTAAGGGGGGCAATTTTCAGTTTTTATTAAATATCTTAAAAACTATCGCATTTAGAGAAAAAATGTCAGTTACAAAATTAATCTACGTAAAATTTCCTACAAAAATGTATATTACATTTTGTTTGTACGATCATTAGTTTAGAAGATATAGGGATGAAATAACACATTTTCTTGAAAAATTCTTTTTTGCAATAGTAAAATCAACTAAAGTGTGCAATTAAAAGGGTTCTTGTCAAATATTTTCTAATGTAAAAAACAAATATATACATAGGGAATATGCAAGGATACTATAGCATGTTTTGTAAGTTTTAAATAATTTTAAGGCTAGCAGGCGCAAGTGGCGGTTTGAGTAAAAATTTAGATAACGAAGACCCAAAACCGATAAACATTAAAAAAAAAAAAAAAAAAAAAAAAAAAAATCGGGTAGCTTAGAAATTGAGCACAGTTATAAAGTTAAGTGCCCTGAATAACATACTAAAAGTCCCTAGCCATGAGGGGGGCATTTAAAGGGGGCACATTTCAGTTTTTATTAAGTATCTTGAAAACTATCGCATTTAGAGAAAAAAAAAAAATCTCAATTGCAAAATTAATCTACGTGAAATTTCCTAAAAAAAATTGTATATTATATTTTGTTTGTATGATCAATAGTTTAGAAGATATAGGGGAACGAAATAACATTTTCTTGAAAAATTCTTTTTTTTTTTTTTTTTTTTTTTTTTGCAATAGTAAAGTCAACTAAATTGTGGAATTAAAAGGGTTCTGATAAAATATTTTCTAATGTACAAAACAAATATATGCATAGGGAATATGTAAGGATAATACAGCATGTTTTGTACGTTTTAAATAATTTAAAGGTTAGTAGGCGCAAGTGGTGTTTAGGTAAAAATCCAGATAACAAAGACCCAAAACCGATCAACATTTAAAAAAATCTTACAGCTTTGAGATTTTTTTTTCTCTAAATGCGATAGTTTTTAAGATACTTAATAAAAACTGAAATGTGCCCCCTTTAAATGCCCCTCCCCCATGGTTAGGGATTTTTAGTATGTTATTCAGGGCACTTAACTTTTATAACTGTGCTCAATTTCTAAACTACACGATTTTTTTTCTCTATTTTTCCTATTTTGACTGGACTTATCCAGATTTTTACTCAAACCACCACTTGCGCCTACTAGCCTTAAAATTATTTAAAACTTACAAAACATGCTGTATTATTCTTGCATATTCCCTATGTATATATTTGTTTTTTACATTAGAAAATATTTGACAAGAACCCTTTTAATTGCACACTTTAGTTGATTTTACTATCGCAAAAAAGAATTTTTCAAGAAAATGTGTTATTTCATCTCCCTATATCTTCTAAACTAATGATCGTACAAACAAAATGTAGTGTACATTTTTGTAGGACATTTTACATAGATTAATTTTGTAATTGACATTTTTTCTCTAAATGCGATAGCTTTTAAGATATGTAATAAAAACTGAAAATTGCCCCCTTAAATGCCCCCCCCTGCCCCCCGCTCACCCCCCATGAGAGGGGACTTTTAGTATGTTGTTCAGGACCCTCTCGGCTATGGGTATGTAAAATTTCAAAACTACACGATTTTTTTCCTCTATTCGTCAAATTTTGGCCTTCGTTGCCTGGACTATACATCAGTAATGTTATAATGTTATATATCTTTGTTATATTTTAGTTAAATTAATTATATCAAACTGCAAGTTTAATTATAAAGAATATTTACTTTTTTTAAATTTCATTGTTACAGAATTCACCGATACAACTACTGAAAGCCTAAAACGGGCTGAATATAGAATAAAATACTTCGTCGGGTCGGGCTACGTTATTAAAATACATATAAATAGATAAGAATAAATGTAGAAAGTTGTTTGATGTCAGGTGAAAATGACAAAGAAAAAAAAAGAGTAACACAAAAATAAGAAAAGAAAGAAATAGTCAAAACAAAACAAAGCTTGAGCGAAACCGCAAGTAAGGAGGTAGCTGATATTTGATTTATTCATCCAAAAAGTCAACGATTCGTCAGTGAGTCAGTCAATCTTCTCAAATTAGTTAACACCTCCTGTCAAAACCACGTGGGACACTTTTTATCTGTTTTCAGCCGACTTCGGAATTTTTTCCAAGTGAAGAGGGCCGTTAAGAGCGTGTAATCCATAATTTTTATATGTTGTCCGTAATTAGTGCATCAATCTATAATAATTTCGGACACATTGTAATACTTATATATGTATTTTAATATAATCATCAGGCAAAAATAAGAATTTCATATCAATTTTTTGAAATAATTAAATTCACATGTATTTTTTCATTTCAGGTTTTTAATCCTTTTTTAGAGAGTAATTAAATTTAGAGGTTTCACAATAAAATTTTAGGGATATTTTAGGGGCTTATAGAGTGGACATTGATTTCTTTAAATGCAATGGGTCTTTGCTAAATGAATAAGCTAACAGAAAAACACTGCTAATAAATATATACTTGGAAAATGTTAATATATTACATGCAAATTAGAAAATTTATCTGTTAAAAGGAAAAAGTTGTGTAATGGCACTCTTAGTAAAGAGCCTATCCATTATGACAAGGTAGTGTCAATTCAGCTAAAAATCATATAAAGAGCAATTACTAATCTGTTTACTATCATTTGGCCAAAAACTGCAAGATTCCTCAGACCAGTATCTTGCATATATATATATATATATATATATATATATATCCAGCAATGCCACTTATGCGTTATAGTGTGTAAATTAGGTGAAAAATTGAAGGCAGGAAAACCACCACACAAAAAATTTACTGTTGTGGGTTTCAGTACACTGAAATTTTTTCTAAAAAAATTTTTAAACTGCAAGAGAGAAAAAAACAAATTTTAAAATATTTCTGATAGTTTCCTTATACTTTTAAAGCATCCTGCTCTGAAGGAAAAAAAAGAAAAGAAAAAATAATTTTAAACATGGGTAATTGTAAATTCATGAAAAATTACCTGAAATTTTAACGAGAGAAAGGTTTTGCATGAGTACAGAAGGTATCAAGATTAGAAAGGTTTTGCACGAGTACAGAAGGTATCAAGATTAGAAAGGTTTTGGATGAGTACAGTTACAGAAGGTATCAAGATTATTATTACAGAAAACTATCTTCTCAGTATTAAAAATATTAATTTGATTCTGCAGTCATAAGAATATATATTTTAGTCTTATTTTATGAACTTAATTACTAGAAAAATTGGAATTTTGGAACTGAAAAAGAATCAGGTAAAACAAAAACCTGAACACAATCACCCCTGTTTTAAACTCCAGTATAAATTCCAGAAAATCAGTTTTAAAATGTCAGTGTGCTTTTGATGACATTGTTTACTTTTGCATTCGCCAGTTGAATTGCTTTCGGTAAATTTATTGTAGTTAGCAATATAACACGTAGATGGCGGGACTGTTGGCAGTTGCTTCTAGGTGAAACTGAAATTCTGCAATCGCATGACATTAACCCTTTATCTACTAAAGTACCATTACTTTAAAAAGAGTATAAAATATAAGAAGGGAACAGATGTGCCTCCCTTTAATCTCACTACAAAGCATTAGACAATACATATGGCCATTTTTGTTCCATAAGGGATTTTATGGAGTGCACTTGCTATTTTTGCTTGATATTTTTCACGATCTTCATGTGTGTTATAATTAATTCCTATATTATTTCAAGAATATTCCACAGATCTTAGAAATAATATGAGGAACATAAAGAGTAAATATTTCTCTACACTTTTTTCATGTCTAAATAATTTTTTCGGCCTCTATGTACCAGTGGTACACTAAAGTACGATCACACAAAATCCTCAATTATTATGATGAGGTGATATGCATAATTTTTAACATATATATCTTTAAGTAATGCACTTTAGTAACTAAAAATATATGTTTCAAACACAATTTTTGTCCGTATCATAATGCAGTAGATAAAAGGTTAACTGTCAGTTACACTGCAAACCATAGATAGTGACCGTATAAATATATCGTCGCTTGTTTTGGAAGGTGGCACCATTTTGTTGCAAAGATGTGATTATCATGTTATGAAAGTTAGTCATAATACGTCTGTTATTTGTGAAATATGAGTAAGTTTGCAGCGTTTTTCTAAAGGAATAAGATGACTTTATATGATTCAAGTTTTTCCCAATGGCAAGTGTTTAATTTGATGGAAGTTGATTAACTGTTTCTTGGGCAGCTGTTAACATCATATAGGCGAATGTTTTTGGTTTATATTGTCGGTAAATTGATGTCGGTGAACAAAGTTTGATAGTTTTAGACTAGCGTCGTATGAGTTCCTTTGCTGGTTTAAATTTGTTAATGTTAAGTTTTTGAAGGTTTATTTTTAACGTTGCAAATTGTTAATATTAAGTTTTGAATATATAATAAGTTGTTGATAATTTTGAAGTATTAAGTTACAGAAATATATTAGTTGTTGATAATCTTTAAGTATTAAGTTTTAAAGATTTATTGATGGTTGCTGATGAAATGCTAAGTAACTGATGTTATACTGGTTTGGAAATTTAAACATTAAGTTTCAGGTTTATTAAAAGTTGATTTTGACTCTTGCCGTTGAGTTTGGAAAACTTGTTGTTAAATGTTTTTGGTTAAGTCTAAAGGTGCTGGTTACAGATATCTTTCTTTTTAAGTTATTGCCTGGAATTTATTACTGTTGTTATAACGTTAAAATTTAATAGTCTAATAATTGTTGAAATGACTGTTATACTAATTATGGTTGGATTCTATCTTGTTAAAATTATTGTTATATATATATATATATATATATATATATATATATGTTGATATCCAGAAAACTCCGATAACCAGCATCAGGTTGGTCCTGCGATTGCTGCACAGTACTGCATTTGAAGTAGAATGAAACTAAATTTTGATTTTTCCACAATACAATCATACTGTGGGAATTAACTTTAACAAAAGAGCAAAGACGTGAATATTGCATTACTGTACACTACATCACTGGAAATCTATAATAATAAAATGTCTGTCTTCGTCTGTGCATATATATGTTCAGCCCCAACTGAATGTAGAAGTACAAAATTTGACATACAGGTGCTCAGAAGCCTTCCCGAGTGGACAGTGAAAAAAGAAAAATTTTAATTAGTTGCGGAGACATTAATTAAAACGTCAACCCATGTTAATTACTAAACGACTTAATTTTGAGCTTAAGATGCATTAAATAGTTAAAGTAATTAGAAATAACAGTCCAATCGTTATGAATATGGTACCAAATAAAAGGGGGGATCTTCCCCCCACTTCACAAGAGAAACAAGTGTAGATCTAGTTTCTCTTTATTCCGAATAAGACTTCGATAACTAGGTTGTTCTGCAATAAAGTGTTTCTTAAACAGCATAACAAAATAAATTTACCTCCAATTTTGTATACATCCTGCAGAGGCAATCTCAAAGGTTTATCAAGTGGTCTTGAGGGTGGTTCCATTGCATCTAGGGCTTGGAGTAAAGTTTTACCATCAGATTTGCCACTCTTCCTTTCAATAGCCCATCCTTTGTACCATGGCATATTAGTACTAGCTTCTAACATATTATCACCATTCCATCCAGAAATAGGAACAAAAGGCACAGTAACAGGATTATAACCAATTTTTTTAATGTAGGTTGAGACTTCCTTCTTGATTTCTTCAAAACGAGACTAAAAAAGTAAAATTTGTAATTAAATTTAATCATAAGCATTTAAGCTTTAATTTTCATAAGCATTTTAATCGTAAGCTAAAACCCCCCCCCCCCCAAGTTCAGACAATGCAAAATTATATATGCTTATACTAGAGTGTCCCTTAGTAATGAGATTAGCAAATACAAAAAGCTGAAATTGTACGTAAAGGCAAGTCATTGAAATGAAATACTAGAATTTTGATGACAAAATCTATTATATTAGAATAATAAATATTTTAATCTTCAATGTATAAAAAAAAGAGAACAAATACTTCAGAAACATAAAAAGCTGAAATATCTCATTCCTGCTTATATGGTGGATTTCCCCCCCCCCCCAATTTAATACGCACATCATTAATTTTTTTTCTAATTGAACCCTAAACACTTTTTAGCAATTATCACCTCACTGGGACAATAAAATCTTAATAACTGTATTAGGATTTTCCCGTCAATTCGGCATGAGTTAACATTATCAGAGAGCTAATATTTTGATAAAAAGTGTTGAGTCAAAAAAAATAGAGGGTATGCATACCCAATTTAAAAAAACTTCCCCCATTTAAGGGACACTCCAATGTGTGAAAATAACACTGAATATGCCTTTGTAGCAGATTCTTTAATTAAAAAAAAAAATGATTTAACATACTTTAAGAGTCATAATATTATTTGCAAATATAAGTATTACAAAGCCAAACTAAATAAGGCTTAATTTCTATTATGAAAAGATGGCTAGCACTTGATCCTTCTGGTTATTACTGATAAACCAAATAAAACCAAAATTCATCTACAAAAAACATGCTGAGACTTTTCTCAAAGATAAACACATATACACTACTGAATTTATACAATCTAAGTGTATATGTGAATTGGAGCTACTGAAAGTCAATATTTTAAATAAATGCACAAATGGTATGTCATTTATTACCACATGTGCATTTTTATCCAAGGATCAATCTGGGTTTTTATATTTGGGGGAATATTTTTGAAAATAAAGATTGGAAAAAACAAACTATTTTTGTAAAAAAAAAAAAAAAAAAATCATGTGAAACTAATTTTAGCAGTCACTCTATATAACTATATTATAATATCAAATTATTAGTGCTTTACTGAATTAGGATATGAATGCATATAAC
Organism: Salticus scenicus; assembly: GCA_963930645.1. Lineage (NCBI taxonomy): Eukaryota > Metazoa > Arthropoda > Arachnida > Araneae > Salticidae > Salticus > Salticus scenicus. The sequence goes on from OZ005651.1 coordinate 241,779,576, forward strand.
TAAAATTATTTGTCAATTATTGATTTTTAGTTAAATTTCATTTAAAAATTATCTTAAATTGAGCAGACAAAACAAATCATGGATATAAGATTTCCTATACCAGAAACAGAAAATTAACAGTTTTTCAGTAACTTTTTCATTGATTTTAAAACAAGTTACACAAATATTTTGGTAAAAACATACAGCTGATTAAATATTCCTATTTTTCATAAAAATCCTGGTTTGAATAAAACTTTACTGCAAAAACATTTCATGCCATATTTATTAAAATAAAAGCACCATACATTTTCTGCCCATCCTTAACCCTTAATGCGCAGAAAATAAATTCATTGAATTTTGAAAAAAAAAAATTAATAAATAAGATGTGTAAGACCCAAGAAAAGAGAAAATACCTTTAAAAAATTTTACAATACCTTTCCCCCCAAGGAAGGCGGTGGTTTCATAGAAGTACCAAAACGTACTTGCGAGATATTTCTTGGATGAACAAAAACCTCTTCAATAATCAATAAATGGATATACATTTTTTTTATTATTGAATTACTTAAACATGCAATATTACTGATAAGAATTACTTTTAAAATATTAAATACAACAAATATAAATGTAAGAGACAAACCAAATAATTTCCATTCTTAAATTTTTACTTTTTTCATATTGTGATCAATATTTGGTAGCCTTTTATTAACAAATCTCCCCTTTCAATGTAAACAAAATCTCCCCCTCCTATGAAACAGCAAAAACCCCGTAAATTATAAGTTAGTTTACCAGCTGAGACAGAGGTAAAGAAACTCTCACGCGGCTGCAAAAAGTGGAAGGATGACCTAAGTGTGCAGTGATATGAAACAAACCACACAAAAATAATGTAAATATGAAGCAGTATTTTTTATAATTTATCATGTTAAAAAATTATGTTATCAACAAGCATATGCTGCAAAAATATATGACTTATTTGGAATATTTATAAATTGTAATTTGCAAAAAAAAAAAAAAAAAAAATTTTTTTTGAAGATTTCAAAAAAAGGAATTTAAAATGATTCATTTTTCTCCCAATAAAACGGATATTCAGTGTGGTACTGAACATCTAGTGACTTTTATGAAAGATAAAATATTCCTTCAGAGTTATTGGTTTTATTCAATAACCACTCCACATTTAGCGATGTTTTAGAAAATGGTGGTTTCCCATTTATACCACTGCACATTAAATGTTAAGTCCTTTTTATATTATGTTTAAAAAATTATAGTAAATTTTGCTTCTCACAAAAATTTTATTAATTTTTATTTTTTTAAACTTTTTTGTCTAACTGACTCCCTTAGTAGTCTGGGGATTGATTTTAATACTAAATAAGTCACTTTTTGAAACAAAAAGTAATTACCAAGCCAAAAAATTTTGAATTTAATGTTTACAGAAATTTTAACAATATGCTGTTGTATTCAATCACATATATAAGCAAACTTTTATGACTAAACATCTATCATCTTTTTAAAAGACTAATGGACTTACTTCACTGAAAGGTGGTTCAGTAGTATCCATTTTGTTTACTCCAACAATCATTTGTTTAACACCTAAAGTATAAGCAAGCAAAGCATGTTCTCTAGTCTGTCCATTTTTAGAAATACCAGCTTCAAATTCACCAGTTCCAGCAGCCACAATAAGAACAGCACAATCAGCCTGTAACAAATCACAATTACATAAGTTTTAAATTTTTTTTTAACTAAATCACATAAGCATTGGTAAATATATGCAGTAAATGCCAGTTTTATAAATTTTCATTTTACAAACTAGCAAATGATTTCAAATACATTAACATGGACTTAAATTTTTGCTCCAATTCTTTATTGCAAACTTTTTATACTCCTGCATGTTTCAATCAAGGAAGTATGTCGAGATAAAATAAACTCTACTATTCTGATGTAGCAGGTACAAAATAAAAACATCCCATCTTGAAATCCACAGTAATTTTGACAATAAACTTAAGAATAACAATTTTTAAGATATTGAAGGTCAAAGATCAAATTGTTTGACCTTGAAATGATAATTTTTTAAAAATATGTGCATGTGGTATATCATTTGAAAGGTGATAATTGGTGGTATCTTTCTAATGATACCAATTAGGGGGGAAATTAGGGGGGGGGGCGAAATATAAGAACATTTTTAACACAAGAATATTTGCACATCTTATCCACTTTTGCAGCCCTATCAAAAACAGAAAAATAAATTCATATTTGTAGAAAAGATAAGTTAAATGTTGCATTATTGTCTGTAAATCAATTAAGATATAGTAATTAATATGTCAAAAAAATTTCACCCCAAAAACTTATTTTCTTGAGAATTGGCAACATATAAAAATTGGTATACATTTCTCTGTAAGACAAATGAGCCCAATTTCATAAATATCTTTGGGGGGGGGGGGGGGGGGGGGGTCAGGTTTTTAGGTGTGTTGATTTGACATAGAATGACTCAACACTGCGTGATTGAGTACACAGTTCACAAAGTGCAAATGTTTACTCTTCATACACTCCTTCAAATATTGCTTTTTCTGCTCGCTTTGTTCTAATCTGTATTTTATATATAAAGATTTTAACCTTTTGTAAGAAATAACTTAAACCTTTTATAACTATATATCTTAGATAATTATTTTCTATTTTTTATTAAACTTTTATTTGTATAATGTCGATCTTTGATTTGTAAAAGGGCAATCTGATAATCTGCCGAAAATAGATGCTCTTTCCATATTTTCATTTTTTAGAAGAAACCTCGATTTTATTAGTGCAGAAATAAGAGAAGCTAAAGCTAAAAGATATAGATTTGTTCTTATTTTATATTTAGAAAATTATAAATGTTTTTATAATAGAATTTTAGCATTGTATTAACAATAGAATTTTTTATTTTTTCATTTCTCTAATTTTTTTTGTAAACGCTTGTATGCAAGAATTTTTTTTTTTTTTTTATAATGTATGCATAAAATACTTAATATTCATTAAAATTTTATCATGTATACAAAATATTTTTCATTGATTTACTTATATTTTTTTAATTTAAGGATCATTCCGTGTCAAATCAACACTGGGCTCATTTATTTGTTTTATAGATAAATGAATATTTACCAATTATTAAGTCTATCTTTTTTTCTTGATATACAGGGCTGCAAAAATGGGTAACAAGTGCAAATTTTCAAAATTCTTGTTTTACAAATTTGCTCATATCTTGTTCTGTAATTGTTGTAGAGGCATAAGTTTGGGTATCATTGGAAAGCATTTAATACAGGCTTTCAAGTGATATATCATATGCGCATATTTTTCTAAAAATGCATTTCAAGGTAAAAAAATTTCACTTTTGACCTTGAATCATTCAAAAAGTGGTATTTCTTTTTGTTTAGATATCAGTGTAACAAAAAGAAAAATTAATACAGCTTTAGCCAAAAACTTAATAATGAAGGAATTAAAATAAACTGAAAAAACTAGCGAACTACAGTAATTACAATTATGCAATGTATAGAGAGACCATCGAAATAGCCAGGGGTGCAGAATATGTCCGAACGAGGTTCGGGGGAAATTTAAACTAACTGGGGAAATTCTGAATATTTTTTTAAGAGAAAATAAAAATGTAAATAAAAAATAAAAATTTGCTGCTTTGAAGTTCTTATAATATACACTAACAGCAATATTTTTATGTTACACTGTATACTTATTCTCTTAAAGATTTATAACATAGAACAAATGACTGTATAGCAGAGTAGATTTTTGCATCATTGAGGGAAATTTATACTGTGTTTGGGGGAAATTTCTAAGGTCTGAACATTTTCTGCACCCCTGAAAATAGCAACTCCCAGATGTGTGCAACAACAGCAGCACAATGGCACCTGACTGAATGTGGCACCAACCCCAGTGGAAGAAACACCCCGACACAGCGACAGTTGCAGACAGAGAAAAACGGCTTGCAGAGTTTTTGTCTGCACTAATAAAAAAATTAGTCCACAATTTTCGGACACTCTTTGTACTAATAATAAAAATTGCCTGCAACTTTCGGACTGTCTTTGTCTGCAGTCATAAAATAATGTCTGCAGTTTACAGACATTTTTTGCCCGCGACAATGCACTACCGATGTATGATGTCTTAGACACTATGGTAGGAATAGATCTCCTATAATACAGGGTGATGCATAAGCGGCCATTTTTACGCTTCAGTAAAACCAGAACTAAAACCTGTTACTAGCTTGCCTTCATTATCACTATTACAGCGCAATTATTTGACTGGTTTAAAAAAAAAAAAAAAAATGTTTATTGGTCACTATAGGAGGATAAAATGTAACACTACTGTATTAAAGCCTCCCCCCCCCCCCCAATGGAGTTTCAGGAAACAGAGATAGTAATCAATGAGTAATGGGAAAAAAAATTTTAATTTTTTTATATTAAAAAATTTGAAATATTTTTTATAAGAAATAATGGAGAGAAAAAAAAATCTTTTATAAAACAACTAAACAAAAATGTTCCCATTAATATAATTTAGACAGTTTAAAGGTAATTTTTTAACAATAAGCATGGCAGAGATGCCAACTTCTAATGACAAAAAAGCAGGAGATTTTATAACAGAACTCGGGAGACTTTTTACAACAAGAAATTTTGTAAGAAAAATGAGTAAAATAATGCAAATTTAATTTTAAGTAAAGCTTTATAAGCTTAGAAGGTATTTACAAAGCATTAGTATTAAAATTAAATGAATACTACATGTTTCTTGCAATAAAACAAACTATCAAAAAAAAAAAAAAAAACCTCAGACATACAGTTGTTTAAAATAGACAGATAGTCAAAATAGACAGATTTGATCATTTTGCTCCTAATGTAAAACAATAAGAATCTTAATTATCTTTGTAAAAGAAAATGTAATAAAGAAATGAAAATGCAATTATATTCTAATGAAATTTGAATTCTTTAAGTTTTCAATAGTTATGCTATTTAAAAAAAAAAAAAAAAAAAAAAAAATCTTAAGACATTTTTTATTATGCAAAAATGAAAGTTAAAAATTTATTCTTAGCAAAAATTAGTTTCAAAGCATTGTAACTGAACTTGATAAATTGCAGGGCAAGGTGAATTTCAATTTTCTTTCAAATTTTTTTACCCAATCCCACAAATTTTAAGCATTAATTATGCTGAGAGGCATAGATAAAAATTACATCAGAAATGCAGGAGAAATGGAAAGACAAGCTAAAAAGCAGGAGACTTGGCATGTCTGGCTCGGTTAGAATTACTTGTTTTTAGGATCCAAATTAAAATAATACACACTTACATAACTATTTTATATATATATATCTGTTTCTTGGGTTGTATTTTCATTAATTTTGATAAGTTTATGGTTTTAAGTTAAGATTTGTTGTTTTACTTTATTGATTCGTTTGTTTTGCAGGCTGTTAATTAATTGATCTGGTTTCTTTACATTAGTGTATTTCATCCACTGATTATTATTATTATTATTTTTTTTTTAAATCTTATTGGTCATTGGTGTTTCAGTGATCTTGTATCTGTTGCTTGGCTTCTACTATGCTTAATAGATCATCTTTATTATATATATATATATATTTATTTATTCGAGTAAGTATATAAAAAAATTGGAATAGTAGATCTAAATGTTTTGAAATAACAAATAGTTTAAATATCTAATGTAATTTCCAATTCCTGAAATAATATTATGACATTTATTTTCATTGCATATTAGGATTACAAATAAATATTGCTTAAATTATTATTACTTGGACCTTTAATGGAGGAAAAATAAATTAACATTTGATAGATAGAAAACCTTTAATAAAAGTTTTAAATTCAATTTGTGACTGACAAGGAGATTACACAACATGGAAAATTCAGATCGGGACGAAATTGCACAGGATTTTAGTGTACTGTGAGGGTAACGACATATTAAAGCAGTAGGACCCACTATCCACAAAATTTCGAGAAAAAAGCATTTAAAGTTTCAGTAATCTTTAAATACAAGTTATTTCGCAAGCGAGTAAGCACCTCAGTGGTGTGATCCTAAAGCGCCAGTCTCCCACCCAGATGACTTGGGTTCAAGGCTACCTACGGGACTGTTTTTTTTTTCTTCAACTTTTTATATTATCTTAACTTTTTATTTATTTTACAATTCAATTCAAAATTTGAAAATTTCAATATTTTTTTTTTTTTTTTTTTTTTTTTTTTAATTTTCTTGAGTATAAAATAACTTTTTCTACTTTTAATATTTATAACTTAAAAAATAAATTTTAGTTTTATTTTAACTGTAAAATAAGGTAAAACTAAAGAAACTTTTTTATTATTTATCTAAATATTTTATTTTATGTGTATTTAATTTTATTTAAAAAAAAAAAAAAAAAAAAAACAGAAATTGTGATTTTAATTGCATATATAATTACAGAGCTGCCAACCTTGGTGGGAAAAAAAACAGGAGATTTTACATAATTTCAAGGGAGAAAAAGGGAGATTTACGGTTTCGTGGAGAAAAACAAAACAAAATTATTTTATTCAATACATGATACTTTTTTAACTAAAAAGACCTAATATAACTTTTCTTTGATAATTTATATTTTAAACTTATTGGGGGAAAACAAATAGTTAACTAGTTCATTAACAAAGTCTAAAAATAACTACATATGTAAAGAATTTTGAACCCCTATATCGCTTCAGTTGGTTCTAAAATCTAATAAAACAACTGGATCAATGTTTATATAAACATTGATCCAGAGTTTTCCCCAGATAATTTAAGGAGGGTGCTGCACCTCGCCTCTTCTTTGTTTGGAAGAAGAAAAAAAAAAAAACACTTTGCCCCAATCCATCCATCCCCCCCCCCCCATTACTGCATTTGTAGAAAAAAACCTAATGCTGTAACCTAAATGCTGTAAGATAAATGCTGTAAATATAAATAAAACTATTGTGTGTGACAATCAGCACATGAACAACAAATAAAAGTACAGAAAAGCTTAAAAACAGACTTTTTTCTTTTTGTATGCATATTTATAACTAAATTTTTAAATTAAGTGTTTGGATTTTAAATGCCAAATGTGTCCTTAAAAATCTAAAAAGTTTTTTTTTTTTTTTTTTAAACTAGCAGTACCCTACATTTTTTAAAACCAGGGGGAAAATGTTTGATTCTTTTGTTGTAGAATGTAAAAGCTAATTGATTTTTTTTTTTTTTTTTTTTTTTTTTTTTTGGGGGGGGGGGGGGGGGGGGGGGGGGGGGGGCAAACGATAATTACATGAGTGTAAACCTGTAAACTATTAAACTTTCTACTTCTTTATAGGCTCTAGAATCTAATAAAGCAATGGAGAAAGAATGAGAAACAAAAGAATTCAAAAGAGCATTTGATCACCGATCATTAGTTGGAGATAGGAAAATATGGGGGGGGGGGGAGTTAAAAATAATTACGTAAGCGAGAAATATTGAAGGATTCTGTTTCTTTAGAGATTCTAAAATCTCATAAAATAAGTTTTAAATGAATATCGACATTTATGTTGTGGATGCAGAAAGATTGTGAATTGGAAGGCCTTCGTAAATCTGAAAAGATGGCACTTACGAATTGTCCAAAAATTAGCGTTTTTAGTTCGATTTTTCAAAAATATTAGAAAAACGGGAGAAATACACATTAAAACGTAAAAACGGGAGATAGGGTTAAAAAACGGGAGTCTCCCGTGAAAAACGGGAGAGTTGGCAGCACTGTAATTACTATCCAAATTAAATAATTACTTCTCCAATCAATACAGTTTCTTGAAAAATTATAGTATAGGATTACGATTCTATTAAATTATTACAGGTAAAGAAATGTTACCTTTTAATGTAGATTTTAAATGTTAATGAACATTGTTTTTTTTTCGATAACGACTTCCTTTTTTTTTTTTTTTATCCCTCTGTGCACAAAATAAAATTCTACCTGCCCTTTATTATTAACAAGCTAGAAGTGTTTACGTAATTTATACACATTCAAACCAAATCAGGAAGCTCAAACCAAGATTTAAGTACACCTGCTAACTATTTTACACTTTGTTTACAGCTTGCTTATTTTTTAATTATTTAAATATTTGTCTGTTTTTCTTTATGTTTCTTATTTAGGGTTTTGTAAAACTTCATTTTTTAAGTTATAGAAATTTATTGTATTTTTAAGTTATAAATATTAAAAATAGAAAAAGTTATTTTATACTTAAGAAAATTAAATAATTTTTTATTAAAATTTTCAAATTTTGAATTAAATTGTAAAATAAATAAAAAGTTAAGATTGCATAAAAAGTTCAAGGGAAAAAAAAAGTAGTCCCGTAGGTAGCCTCAAACCCAAGTCATCTGCATGGGAAACTTGCGCTTTAGGATTACACCACTGAGGCACTTACTCGCTTGCGAAATAACTTGTATTTAAAGATTACTGAAACTTTAAATGGTTTTTTCTTGAAATTTTGTGGATAGTGGGTCTTACTGCTTTAATATGTTGTTACCCTCATAGTATACTACAATCCTGCACAATTTTATCTCGATTTGAATTTTCCATGCCGTGACCTCTCCTTGTGAGAAAAACTGGCCCTAAAGGGAGGTGGTCTTTGAATAGAGGTAGACATTCAGACCAGGGTTGGCAAACCGGGTCCACCAACAAAAACCCATTTATAATTCACAAATCCCATCTATAAAGTATAGAAAACACCTTACTTTTAAGAATAAACTTATTTTTATTTTCTAGAAAATAGAGTAAAAAACTTAGACATAAAAAGTAACTACAGTTATAAATATAATAAAAGCAAGTTTATCTTCTATAATTGAATCAATTTTCCTTTTCCTGTAAAACCAAACGATATTTTTGTTTAACAGCGGATATAAATGTTGTCCAGAATCAATATTTAGCTAATTAAATTGTTTAGTTTTAAAACTTTATAATAATTTTAATTTTAGTAGCACCATAATTATAAATCTAATAAAATTTCCTTCTTTAGCCATTTCAACTATAAAAAAAAAAAGTAAGTATTACACGTATTTTAAACTGTATGCATATAGCTACATTTAATGTTTTTGAAACTGTCAGTCATTAAAATTTAGAAAATATTAATGACATCAGTTCATCTCTCTAGCATTGTGTAGATGTTTTTCAATGCCTTGAAATTTATATATGTTGCTCATGTCTACTGTGGCATGATTTCTATTGAAAACAATGCGTATATAATTATTGTCTTGTTAAGAAGTTTTCACTAAAGGATTCGGGTACGTTATGGTCGATAAGTTGTTTAAAGCCATTTTAAATTTTTTTTAATGTATCACAAAGCATAATGAAAGTAACATACATTATTTAGATGCAAAAGACATGTTTCTCATTGAGTATAGCATGATTAGTATTAATGACTGGTTTACAGGGCTATGCAAGAATATTCAGATGCGTCATAGGTTATAAACAAAATGGCCATGATATCCATTCCCTCCCCCCCTCCCATGTAATTTTTTTTTTAGAATATTATATAATGCGTATGCAATTTCAAACAATTTCCAATGCTACAAAAAGTATTTTATGATTTCTTTTTAAAAAGAAAGAATTTTTAAGGTGCTATCACTTTGGTAAAATACATTGAAGGTGAACTAATTTTTAATGGAAAAATGAAGTTGGAAAAGGTTTATAATACAGTAAAACCTTTCTGAAAGTCCTCCTCTGTTTATGAGCCAGCTCTTTGCAGTCCTCAATTTTTTCAAGGACTTCATACTAATTTACCTCTATTACAGGAGGGAAGAGAGACACACTTAGGTAGATTTCACAGTGGCTTCAATGACCTAGCCTGTATTCATGCGAGTTTCGAAAAAATCCGCAAGGATTACCAAATGGCTAAACCGACGATTGTGAATTTAGAACTAGGCACCTTCAATCTACCAGCTTTGGGAGCAGAAACTCTGAGAACTGAATGAATTATCTTTCTTTAACAGGTTGGTTGGTTGTAGGGATTGACTATGTTAGGGTCTTAGGACTTTAGCTGGAATGGCCTCTGTGGGAGCATTTCTAAGGGGTCCTAGCCCGTATTTACGTGAGTTTCGAAGAAAACCACAGAAAACTCTAAATGGGTAGGTGGATGTGTGCAACCAAAGATCGAACCCAGCACTTCCCATCTACCATTTTTTAGCGCAGCACCGCTCGGCTGCTGATGGGTGTTGTTTTACAGGTAACACTGCGTAATTCTCACTCCCTTAAAATAAAACACAATGTTATCAGTCATATTTTTGTTATCCATAAATGCATCCATTTTATTTTATTTTACACTTTATTGTTATACAAATTTATTTAATTTACTCGAAATATTTTTATACAAGAATAATAATAAAGTTTTAATTCACTAACCATTATATGATTTATTATATGATGATATTATATGATTATATGATTTATTATTATATGATTATTATATATTATTATTATATATTATTATATGATTTATTTCTTCTTAAGCTAAAAGAATTATTTTTTATAAAAGGGAAAAAAAAAATTGAAACTAGAATTTGCAGAAGATTGAAATTTAGCAAATGACATATCTATTTTCCCAAGAGAAAAAATTACTGCTTAAAATTTGAGTTTTGTTGTGTTAAAAATTTTGGTAAAAGTTATGAAATCAGAAAAGTAGTCCAGGTAAATTGATATTGATAAAAAATAAAGTGCAAATAGCAGTGGATCAAATAATAAATGACCAATTTAGTGTTTAAATCTACACACAAATACAAAAAAAAAAAAAAAAGAAAGAAAAAAGAAAGAGAGAGAAAGAAAAAGGTTTCAGAACATCGTTACTTTAAAGTATTATCTTTCAACAAATAGGCAATTTTTCAGTGAAAAATGAATGGCGGCGGAATGTCCAAATGACAGTACGAGGGCCAAGTTATGGATGGAATGCCCTTTAACAGACAAGAGGGGTGGGATACCAGGATATCTAGTCCGTATTTAAATGAGTTTTGGAGAAAACTACGAAAAACACTGAACAGCAAAGCTGCCGAGTACGACCTGGGTTCAAACCCAGTACCACCTCTCTCTCAGTTTTAAAAGAAAAACCTCTCAATTCCAGGTCTGTACTATGATAAGGTTTTTAAATTTTTGTATCTAGAGTTGAAAATTGAAAATATAGGCTTTACTCATGAAAGCTTAAAACGGCTTAATATATATATATATTTAAAAAGCCTTGACTTAGCAAATTTAAAACATGTGCACATCATATTTTTTTTTTTTTTTTTTTCTATGGTGGTTTATTTCACTGACTATTCTTCGTTCTTTTTCTTATGAAATGGATTATATATTTAAATATATTTCATTTTAGGGTAAGTGCACCAGTGATTGACACTTTTAGAGCAATCTGATGTTTTTAATGTTCTAGGCATCGTAAGTTAGTACATATGGTATGAAAGACATTCAGAACCACATATGTTAAAATATATACAATTGATAACAATTATTATTTTTTTATGAATTTTTATTTGACACCCACTCAATGTTCCAATAATTGACACCCTATGTTCCAGTGTTTGACACTGCTAGTTATTCATTTTACCAGTTACTAGGAATCTATGCTCTAGTTTTTGACATAATGTAAAATATATAATTTTATTATTTTTCTTATTTATTAATTATTTCGGGATAGATGTCAATTACTGGAGCATGCCAATCACTGGAGCACCTACCCTACTCATTATTATTGTTGTTGTTTAAGGGAGGAGAAACTGAAAAAGACAATTGAATAATTTGTGTTCTAAATTCTTAGTGTAATTAATCTTTCTATTTTTTTTATTTTCGCCTTTGATAAGGCTTTGTCCTTGAAAGGACTTATTTTTTAGTTCTGAAAGGAACTTTTTTTTGTTTTAGTTCTGAAAAGAACTTTTTTTGTGTTAGTTCTAAAAACTTTTTTTAGCCTTGAAAAAAAAAAAATTCTTATTCGTCGTTTCCCCATTCGTCTTTAGCTTTTATTCTGTTTATAGATGATCGGGAAATTCCTGTTAATTCAGAACACATCTCAATAATTTCATTTACCGATTTCAAAGGATTTTGTTCTCTGAGTTTAATAAAAACGTTTAAGATGATAACCTTAACAGAACTTTGCAAAGCTTTCCCCTTTCTCTGAGGTTGAAAAGTAAGCAGGGATCAAACTGAAGAAGATGCCATTGAAACGATAAGATAAGGGGCTTGTGAAAGAGAAGAACGAGTGTAAAAGTAAAGCAAGCGTCAATTCCGGTGTGAATGACCCCACGAAAAACTCCAGGGGTTGAGGGTTGCCGGAATTTCGCTCTTCTGAGTAAATCGCCAAAAAAGGAAACTTTTGATTGGATAAGTAGATTGTGACGTATAACTTATTATTTTTTAAAACAATTTCTTAATCATTAAAATATACACTTTAAGCTGAGTATATAGATTTAACTAATATTACTGAATCTAATACGGATATTTAATGTTAATTTCAATTTATTTTTAATAATATAAATAAGTATTTAAAAAGGAACTATATATCACTTGCGGAACCACACAGACTCAGCCTTTGACAGTGTCCTCAAGTTAGGTTTGCCCCGAGTATAGGTAGCATGGATAAACCAGAGAAATTTCTATTTTTAATATAGATTTTTTTTTTTTTAATGAACAATTCATTTATTTATATATATATATATATACATAAAACTTTAAAAATATATTTATACTCAAATTTAGGAGATATCTAATCTTCCTAACAGATTTTTTTTTTTCCCAAATCATCTAAGGCCTTCTTTTCAGACTTCATATATTTTATTTATTAATTGTGTTATTTCTATTGAAAAACACAATTCCTTTTTATCTTGGTGTCTGAGCAGGGGGAAAAAAAAGAATCATATTGATTGAAGAACATAGTTCATACTGCTTTTATATATGTTAGATTGTAAATTAAATTATAAAGATAAAATATAGCTCTAATGATAATAAAATAATTTAAGAAGGGCAACTTAAAATTTTTAATTTTATGCTGTTCATTATTACTATATTACCCATCATTCTTTCAATTTTTGTATTAAAAATTTTACGTATATTAAAAACAAATTTTTAAGGTTTATGCAATATGGTTAAGGAGGAGGGGGGGGGGGGGTGAAATATACCATCATCTTCATAAATTTCAGCCTTCATGAATCCACTGCAGGATGCAGGCCTCTCATTGTATACTGCTACTAATAACACTTTTTATAGACAATTGTTTTTTTGGCATTAAATACTAAAACATTGTTCTCTTTATGTATCTCGCACATTTTTTGCTTGATGACACAGTATATATTTTTAATTTATTAAGGAAAAACAAATAGATTCATCAAGTTCAGTTATAAAGTATAAAAATAATTGCACGTGTGAAAAATATTGAGAACCATTTTTTTGGTTCTAGAAGTACGCCTTGATTACTAGCTGAGAAGGGGGAGGGGCAGTCAAAATATAAATAATTAGAGGAATGAGAAATGAAACAATTCTACTTCTTTATAGGTTCTAGAATCTAATAAAGCAAGTTTAAAATGAATATTGACATTTACGTTGCCGATGGAGAAAAAAGATTGGGAAGCTAAAGGCTTCTGCAGAGCTTTTAATCATCGATGGCTAGTTGAAGATAAGAAAAGAGGGGTGAGGGGTTTAAAAATAATAATACATCAGCAATAAATATTGTATAATTCTATTTCTTTATGGTTTCTAGAATCTAACAAAGCAAGTTCAAAATGAATATTGACATTTACAGGGGTGAAACTACCTAGCATGCAAAAATCCTGAAAACTGATATTTGCATTCAAATAGAGATTTAATAATGAAATATCATATGGCTACCTGTATTAAAAAATGATATTTGGAGAGTTCTTAATACATTATAAGACAAATTATACATTCAAAGCAAGAAATTTCTGTAAAAAAATTTACATGAAAATCAGAAACATCAAAAATTTCAAAAAACCTGAATTCAGGGGTAGGCCCTGAAAAGTTTCACCCCTGCATTTATATTGTAGATGGAGAAAGATTGAGAACAGGAAGGCTTTTGTTGTGCGTTTTATTGTCAATAGTTAGTGGGGATTCCTTTTTTTAAACGATCGATATCTGCGATTTTTTTTAAAAGTGTATATGGTGTCCATAATGCTGTAATTATTGCCGTAAATACGTAATAATTACGGATAAATTGTAATAACTGACACCTCTAAATATGCATAAAAATGCAGGGCTGCCAACAACTACACATTTGGTGTAGTAACTACACTTTAGCCTGCTTCTACTACACTCTACACATCGTATACTTAAAGCTACACTTTTCCTTTCCCCACCATCATCTTGTTTACAACGAGCGAACTACGATTTCACACTGTATTTCCAAATCGCTGTTATGAATGAAGTAGCTTGAAAACTCCGGAGGTTGATAGGTTGTTTCATTTCCTCCTCATAAACTGTGACGATAGCGTGACTGTGTACGCATGGTGATTGGATGTTTGGAGAAGTCCTTTTCTATCGCCAGAGCTTGTCTAATCTGTTTACTTTCGATTTTCGGTGTTGCTCGTTTGGCTAGACTTGCTTTTCTGTATTTATTTATTCTTATTTTTTGCTTAAGAGTGTACAAATTTATTTAGTTTTTTATTTAATAGTATTTTTAGTTAAAATGTGCGATGATGATGATAATACAAAGAAGAAAAAAAAATTCCTGATCAAAAATCTCTATCAGAGTATTCTGCTACAATCTGTAGATTGCAAATTCTGTAGATTCTGTGGCCGTGTTTGCATTCTGTAGATTCATCCCATGAGGCATATTGTGCAATATGTAATAGCAATTTTCGCGTAAATCGTGGACTTTATGATTGTTCGCATCATATTGCAACAAGCTGACACAAGCGTTTAAGTAAAATAAAAGCAACGATAAAGCCTTTGCCATCCAGTTTTTATGTGAAAAGTGATGTCAAAAATCGCCAGACAGTGTCCTAGTGGTAGGACAAAGACGGCGGCCCTATTGAAATGCATTGCAAAAATATCCTGTTCTGATATCGTTGGCGATTTGAAACATTTGCCATTTTCGATAGCAACTGATGAAAGCACTGATCAAAATGCTGTTAAACTGTATCTAATTGTTGTTAGGTATTTCGATAATTTCCAGAAAAAATTTTGTGTGCAATGTTATTTTTAAAAGAATGCAGTGATATTTTGTATGTTTGACTGTTAAAGTCAATAAATTTCAGAAAGTAAGTCTTAATGTAAACAAAAGATTTTATGCTTATTTATTTTAAGCATTTTCTTATTTTTTAGCGGCTACACTTTGTACCTTAAAACTACACTTTTTCTTGTTTGTTAACTACACTTTAGCGCTCCCACAGGTTGGCAGCCCTGAAAATGGTATCAAAATGTTTGTATTTTAATGCTCTATCATTTTACAAGTCAAAATGAAAAATGTGCAATTTCACCATTGAACTTTTCACAATATACGTGAGTTTATACTAAAAATAATTACACATGTTAGAAATAATGAGCACTTCTATTGCTTTATTGTTTCTAGAATTGATCATTATCAGGAGATGGGGAAAGGGAGGATAAAAAAATAATTATAGTAAAAAATATTAAACTCTCAATTCTACTTCTAGAATCTAATAAAGCAAGTTTTACATGAATGTTATGAATATAATTTATGTTTCAAATGGTTAAAGATTGGAAAACAAGACTTCTACAGAACATTTAATTGCTGATCGCTAGATGGCGATAAATAAAGAGGGAGGTGGGCAAAAAATAATTACACGAACAAGAAATATTTATCAATTCTATTTCTTTGCACGTTCTAGAATCTGTTGTAGTTTGAAATGGATAATGACATTTATGTTGTGGATAGAGAAAGATTGGGAATCAGAAGCATTTGTAGAACATTTTATTGCTGGTTGTTCCTTTTTTTTTTTAAGCGAATGATATCCATGACTTTTTTAAAAACGGAAAAAATAAATGAGCGAAGTCCTGCAAATTAGATTTTTTAAAAAAGTCGCAGATTAGGCAAAAGCAAAAAATTTTTTACTATTTTGTTAATAAACAGCGGGAAAGGCGCGCATATGAAAAATTTTTAAGTGGGATTTTTTTTAAATATTGCACGATTCTCACGATCCCGCACTCGCGAACCCTGTAAAGAGGGTAAATAATTGAAAAGAGCTTTTTTAAAGACATCTTATTTGTAAAATATTACAGCAAGCAAAATAATTCATATAATCTGATACTTTTAATAAGTTTAAAAATTGGACGAAAAATTCTAATTATAAAAAAAACTTACTTGAGATGTGCCAGTGATCATGTTTTTAATAAAATCTCTGTGTCCAGGTGCGTCAATAACAGTTACATAGTATTTAGCAGTTTCAAATTTCCAAAGTGTGATATCTATAGTAATACCACGTTCTCTTTCAGCTTTTAGTTTATCTAAAACCCAGGCATACTTGAAAGAACCTTTACCCATCTAGAAAATAAAACATCAATAAAATATTTAAAAGCTTGATGAGATAACAGTTAAAATTTAAAAGTCATCTAATTATTTTTATTTTTTTAATTCCTGTTTAATTATGAAAACCACACACATATCTACAATCATTACTCTTTACACAACTTGCAATGCACACCTTATTTTAGATAGCATTTAAACATAATCTAAGAACTTAGTGGATAAACATGCAATGGGAATCTTGAAGAACAAGGTACAGTCCCATCACCAAGCTACCAAACAAGATGGCGGCTACAATTTAATCTCCCTGTCTCTTGAGAGATTTTAATATTCTTTACAGGATTATTTATACAATGCTTGGTAAATATGAATTTTAAATCATTCTTAATAGTTGCTTTTGAATGGTTTGCATTAATGAAAGTTAAGATGAAAAGGAAAATATGAATCAAATATACCACTTAAACTAAAGCAAAAACAGTTTCAAATACATTCTATCCAGGGTTGGCAGGTTTTTGATGCATGACAGTTTAAACTGTCATGTCAAAAACTTCACATTTTACACTTCTTGATATATTTTAACAATGAAGTAGTCATATTTAGAGAAATAAAAAATTGTAATTTTACAAAAGAGTGCTTAGTTTATCTGTCTCTCATGGTTAAAAATAATTCTTAGAAGTGTATTATCTGTTTCCAATGAATGCTAATGATTTCTACTTAAGTACAAAAAATTTATATGTTTACAAAAAACAAAAATTTGAACATAGGAATGTGTATATTCTAAGGTAAGTTATAAAAATTTTAGTCTTGTTTTTTAAAAAATAAGCTCTACTAAATATATGCTGATTGATAATTAAAAAGGTGACATAAGTATTTTACTCCAATGAATGAATTTATTGTGCTATTAAATATTGCATCATGTTCTTTCATTTTGAGTTATAATGTTGCATGATTAAAAATTTGAGGTATTGTATTGCATGTCTAGTTGAACTAAATTTTAATATGAATTACATAATGCAATTTTAAATTAACTATTTTTAATGAAAGGGATCGTGGACAGATCTTTCGTAAATTACTGCCTTAAAGGTATGAAAATCTGCATTTATATGCATTGAAATATAATATTAAATACATTAAAATTTCGAGTGAAGTCACTCATGATTTTTTAGTGCTAACTCTAGGCTAATTTGGCTGGGTGCTGCACCTGGCGGCTCTTTCAAACACATTTTAGCACCCAGTGGCTCTTTTCCCACCATTTTTAGCACTCGGTGGCCCTTTTAAAAACATAGTACCAAGTGATCTTTCTAATGATAGAAGCCTTTAAATACTTTTCTTTCTGGTGTATAACATTCTAGCAATAGTTTTACAGCATTCCTGGAAGAATAAATGCATATAGCCTACATATATACATATAAAATTAGTAATTTACTTTTGTCACATGCAAAAATCACAACACAGAAGACTGCAAATAATACCCTTTTTGAAAATAGTTTGCCCTTTTTATTGAATTCCCCCTGGAGGCTCTTTTATCCCAGAGTCAGCATTATTTTTTGTTCTTTAAATATTATGCTTGAATGCTAAAAAATTTCACTGAAATTTCAGCACTTAACATAGTTTTAAAAATTAACCTACCATTGGATTCACAAAGTAATAACCTAATAATACATTTAATATATTTTTTTAAACCATAATAATGCTAAAGCGAAGATAAAAAATTAATAATTAGCAGTAAAAATTAAAAATTTTAAACAATTTTTAATTTTGATTTTTTTAATTATTTAATTAGTTTTAAAGAATTTTTAATATACTTAATTGTATTATAATTTACCTATATATGCAAATTTTTATAGCTTTAAGACAATTTACAAAAAATATTTATAATGTTCGCTCTTTCCTTAAGATGTTGCATTGATATGTTGCCTAACATTTCATTGTTTTTTTTTTTCTAGAAAAAAAGAAAAAAAAAAAATTATATATATATATATATATATATATATATATATATAATGAATGTTAATTTATGTACTTAATACACTACAACTTAAAAAATATGCATAAAATCATTTAACATTAATAGTTTAGATTTTTCACATATGGTTTTCGACAGCTTAAACCAGTTTTTGACGTCAAAAAACCAACCCTGATTCTATCTAATAAATTCAAAAGAAAATAAACTGCTTTTTCAAAACAAATCTACTCTAATCTAAACATCTTTAAAAGTAATATTTTTAAATAGGTTTTTTTTTCTCCGTCCCTCTGAACCCCCCCCCCCCCCCCCCGTTTATTACAACATATTCCTAAATATAAACCTTTCTTCAAAAAGGTACAAATTCATATTATCTAATACATCTATCATAAAATATTTGAAAATGACTTTCCAATATGGTGTCATAAAATTATTCAAAAATGCATTTTAAACTAGAAATAATAAATTATAAGTGAGAATCAAGAAAAATAATCTTACTTCGATCACATTATTTTATCCACATTTACACTAAAATATTCTTTTTTTAAACTAAAAGCATCAACATTTCTAATAAAAACAAAGACACCAGTGCTTATTATCCCTAAAAAGCACATTGCACATCTTTTGCTTATCAAGCTTTTGTTTATAAACCATTCAAGCACAATTTTCTTTAGAAATGTTGAAATCCTAATTACCAAACATTATAAAAACACAAATCCTGCAACAAAAAAAAAAAAAAAAAAAAAAAAACTTCAAAAATTAGAGAGATGAAAACTATTACTAAATCAAGTTTTCCAATTGAGGTTACCATACCTTAACTGACATTTGGCTAAATTATGGAGCAGATTTGGCAGTATTCGCTTTGCTTGGCGATAAAATGCTGATCGTAAGTTCTCTGTTCTTCAGTCCCCCCACATGCAAGTTTAATAAATTTGAAAAATTCAACAGTAAAAAAGTAATGAAATAGCTAAAACTCATGTATATAATTTACATGTGTTGACAACTGCATTATTAGAACACTTTCAAGTACCAGTAAAAGTTAATCATTAAAAAAAAAAAAAAAAATCTTCCATGCAGTTTTATTTTTTTGTGATCTTTATAATGGCTAAATAGGGTGGGGATGTTAGGAGCATGATTATTATTGAAGTAGGAGGTCATTGGGCCAACTACCATTTTTTATACTATATTCGCAGGTTCTATTTATTTTTATATTTGGGTCCTTTTTTATTGTAATCAGTTTTGTTTAAAACAGCAATTTTACGAATTTTATCAGTGAGCATACATGCTATTTGGCCATTTTAAAGATTTTTAGGGACATTTGTATGTCAGCACAGTTAATAGCTTTAACTATTTCTTTTTGAGCAATATTTCTGATTTGAATTTTAGAGTGTTCAGGAACTTTATGGCAGTTTAATTTAGCTATGCTGTCATTATGATTAACTGGCTGCTCAAAGATAAATTTTCGGCTTAATTTTTAATAAAGCATCATGTCCATTTGCATACTTGCCAACATCCTAATTAATATTTGTAGTATCATTAGCCACACCTTTTATTTCACACCAATATTTTTTAGATTATTATTCTTATTTAATTGTAATTGAATTTGGAGAATATTACTCTTCAAAATACATTAAGTTATTCAAAAGGACTTAAAAATTATGTTTCTATAAACTTATACCTTATTAAAAAGATCCTTTTTATTACGCAGATATATTTCAGATGCTCCGCATCCATCTTCATTACGTTGATGTGAGACAATTACATCAATGCAATGAAGATGGATGTGCAGCATCAGTGGCGGATCCACGGGGGGGGGGGGGGGCTAGGGGGCTCAAGCCCCCCCCAAAATAAAATTTCAAAAAGTTTAAATTAAACGAATTCAGTCGAGATTTATATTGAAACCACTGAATAATATTTTGAACGAAGTAATTTCAAATAATCATATGTCATCATTAAAAAAATATCAACCTAAAAGTATTTCCTGTTTTTTTTTTTTTTTTTTTTTTTTTTTTTGTGGTACATCCTGTGTTATTGTAGCTGTGAATTTATTAAGTTTGGGTTTTGTCTTTAAATTCCACCTGCTTCGTGGCCAGCATTAAATCACGGGAGTTTCTCTTCGATTAATCGCCAAATAAGTCACTTTATTAGCGCACTGACGAAAGTGTATTACCAACGAAATCTACATGCATATTTATTAAAGTTAATCTTTCATTTGAGATTTAAATATCTGGTTTTAAATGTTAGATTTTAGAATATGTCTCAAAAAAGGAAACAGCCAGATCTTCTATCGTATTTTAAGAAAAATAAACTGGAGGATAATTCATCGGATTCCAAGACTGGTATGATGTTATTTTTACATTTATTTGACTGTATTGTTTAATGAAAAAAGAAAAGAAAGAAAGAAAGAAATGTGTGCATGTAACGAAAGAGCCTAACAATGGTATCTTTAAAAAATTAATAAAATTATAGGTAAAAGAATCAATTTTTATTTTGATAGAATTTTATTTAGAATTTTGGTAAGGGAAAACAGTTTATTTCCACATTTAATTATTTGAGTACCTATATTTCGGTTTTGTAGAAACGTTTCAGTATATTTTCATGTCTAATTAATTGAAAAATATTTCATCTGCTATGTACTCTGAATATATTATTATGGCACAGCATAGAATAAATATCAAAAGTTCTAATTCTGATCTAAAAGTGTTTATAGTATCTATAACAGAGAATAATGAATGTGATGTGGTTGTTAAATAAAAGATTTGTTTAGCATAAAAAAAAAAAAAAAAGTGTGCAATTACAAGTGTGAAGAAACTGGTAAAACAGTTCTCACTGGAACATTCTAAATATGCACTAAAAATAATTAAATTTAATTTAAAGACACCGAAAAGTGAGAAGGGGAGAACATTGGGCTCTAAAATCGATCAACGGAGATATTTATTTATATTCGAAAATAGTTTGTTTATTGTCCAGTCTACCTGTCGAGGCGACTGCTGAACCGCTCTTTAATTTTTTATAAATAAACAATGCAAGTTGTAACGAAATGATGAAATCGATATGTTATTAATATTTCATATACTCCATTAAAATTATATTTGAATCATTTCTTATTAATTTACAAGATCGGTCGCACAACAAAAAATTTGGATGTATTACAATCTAGCGGCAAGAAAATATTGAAACCCAGTTTAAAATATATAAAAACATTTCATATTGAACAAACAGCATATTTCACGTAGAAATTTGAATATACCATTTATTTATTGTTCACACAAAAAATATAAATTTAAATATATTACCTTTTTTGACGATAATTCTTAATATTGCTAGGTGTTTAATGTGACACTATGTGAAATTTAATAAAACTGACTTATTTATATTATTAAATATTTAAACTGAAAACCTTCTTCACATACCATAAATATAAATGTAAGCATTACCGGTTTCGGAAGGACGTGGTCTTTCTTCTTGAGGTGCAAAAACACATGACACTACTTTGCACCAGAAACAGAAAAGTCATGTCCTTCCGAAACCGGTAGTACTTACATTTATCTTTATCATGTGTAAAGAATTTTTTAATTTAAATATTTATAGTACACCAATTCTTTAATTCATTTTTATTTCATATTATTTTTAACAAAAGATGCATATGTATATATATATATATATATATATATATAAATATTAGGGGACCGGGAAATAATGTCGTTTTGAATTAATAAAATGAAACCGGAAATTTTTGTTTAACAGTGTTTACATGGTACTTTACAAATAACCATCTTATAAGTTACCTAAGAATAACTTAAATTTTATCCAGGATAAATTTCCGATGTCAGTATTTTAATTCAAAACGACATTATTTTCCGGTCCCCCTAATACTAACTGTATAACGCATATATGAAAATTTAAGGAATACAATATATTTTTTAAATTCAAAAATTTTTTCCCAGAAAAGTATTTAAAAATAAAAAATGGAAGAAGTTTATACTTTTATGCTTTTAAAAAGTTGGTAACTGGTAGAAAATTGATATTTGAATTAAAAGTCAAAATACGTCCCCCTAATATATATATATATATATAATCTCAACAAGAGCCTTAAAAAAAAAATTGGGAAATTTATTGATTATGGAATAATTTCTGAAACTGCGCCTTTAATTATATATTATATATTTAAATATATAATATATATATTATATCATGTATTTAATTTAACTCCAGCTGGGAAAAAAAAAAAAAAAAAAAAAAAAAAAAATTATATTGCGCAGTAACGTCGTCAGATTATAAATGATTGGTATAGGGGTGATTGTGTTAATTCAGATAATTTACCCAATTTAAGGCCTTTATTTCATTTTTAACACCAGAATACTGATTTTTCGATAGTTATTTATGAAATAAGACTAAATTATTAATATCGTATGACTTCTAAACCGAATTAACATAAATATTTTTCATAATAATAAGATTTCAATTTTCTGAAATAAATTATGTTTTCTCTCCATACAAAAACTTTTCCCCGCTAAAATGTCTGGCATTTTCTCATGAAATTAGAATCACTTCAGGTGGCATTATTGCATATTTATCTATCTTATACATGTGTTAAGAATTTTTTCTTTGATAGAGAATTTTTAATGTAATATTTTTTTAAAGTTTGCCGTAAATCAGAGGCACAATCGAAATTTAATACATGAATATTCTCGAATTGAGCCATACAAATTAAAGTCTCTAAGCATCATTCTAAAATTTTTAAAAAGAAAATTAATCCGAATTCCATGAAAAAAAAAAAAAAAAAAAAAAATCATTTATACCGATTTGTTTTTACCATATCATGCTAAATACAAAATAAAATAAACGGCATTAATTGAAGTCGGTTACAGTAGGAAAGTTGTCATTTTATTTTTTATCAGGGATTCATTTTTTCTTTCAAAATTGCCCTGATATTGTCAGAATTATCTGATATTGTGTTATGTCATTGACGCAAATTAAAAGTTCATGATAAATTTTGGGTGACAAGAATTTATACTAATTTAAATATATATATTTTTACATGTGTCTCGTTTATTCTAACTTTGAGTTGCATCCGTTTCAATAATAATTTTTTAAGTAATTTTGAATTATTATTTGTAGTGGTGAGTTTAGTTTGATCTACGATTTTAAATGGTTTTGGATTATCAGTTTTAGTGAATTGTTTTATTTTGATCGTCGTTTTTTCTGGTTTTACTATGAGTGTTTCGGGCCTGTGAACAAAGAAATTCTTAGCTTTTGCTTTCTTTGTGACAGAAAAACATCCATTTTTTAGCATATTTGCATTCTACCAGGCCCTTGAAAACGTTAGAATCCAAACAATGCTTTTTTTTCATTCCCATTTCCAATAATTGATTTCGATTTTTCTTTATTTCTTTTTTGGTTTGATTTGGGTAGTCTTTGCTTATGATCCGAATAATTGTTTTAATACTGAAACTAAATCATCTTTAAATTTCAAATTTTTGCACTGATAATATTGAATTACTATATATATATATAATATTAAAACATTTTACGCCATAATTTGAAAACCTTTTATTTCTATACGCTTCCTTTTCTAGACCCAATTCCAAGTACATCACAAGGTTCTCCTGTGCCCCATGAACAAAAAGATGCTAAGCTTCAACAAGTTCATGAACATGACACTTGGGATATCGCTAAAGCACTTGGAAAATGCTTGACGCGCGAAGAAAAATATTCTTTCATAAATATAGATAAAATCCCACCGATAAATTATGAATTTCCTGAGCAAATAGAAGGCGGACAAAAAAGGAAATTCCAACGAAAATGGCTGCTAGACTATCCTTGGTTGGTTTACAGTCAAAGCCAAGAAGGAGCATTTTGTGTACCTTGTGTACTTTTTGGTCCAAAGGAAAGTGGAAAAAATGCTGTTCCTTTAGGTATACTAGTAACTCGCCCTTTAAAAAAACTAAAAAAGGCACTGGAAACATTTAAGAGCCATTCTGCTACTGAATACCACAAAATGGCGGTACTGCAATCTATGAATTTTGCCAAAACACATTCTAATCCAGAATCTGCTATCGATGTCATTTTAGACACAAAAAAAAGTAAAATTATTGCTGAGAATAGAGAGCGTTTACTCCCCATAATAAAAACCATTATACTTTGTGGAAGAGAAAATATACCTCTGCGAGGTCATCGAGACGACGGTGAAATTTCTTTCCTTGAAACGTCTGAAGGTAAATTCAGATCGTTATTAAAATTTCGTATTGATGCTGGTGATGTGGTACTTCGAAGGCATCTAGAAACAGCTCCCAAAAACGCCACATTCATCAGCAAAACTACACAAAACGAAATTAGAGGTTTGTCATAATCTTATTACAAAAAAAATTGTTGATAAAATTTAAAACGCCAAATTTTTCTCAGTGTTAGTTGATGAAACTACGGACATCAGCACAACAGAACAACTTAGTTTATGCGTAAGGTACATGGATCCAAGAGACAGTAAAATAGAAGAACAATTTTTATGTTTCGTTCCTACTGCCGATATAAGTAGTTCAGCCCTCTCCGAAATAATTTTACGGAAACTGAACGAGTTTGGATTAAAATTAGAAAAGTTGAGAGGACAGGGATATGACGGAGCATCAAATATGTCGGGAAAATTTCGAGGCGTACAAGCACGCATCAAGGAATTACAGCCGCTCGCAATGTATATGCATTGCTCTGTTCATAAGCTAAATCTAGCTATTTCCAAAGCATGTTCAGTACAATGTGTTCGAAATATGCTGGGCACGGTAAAAAACATTTCAAAATTCGTGCATGAGTCCGCCAAACGCACGGAGTTAATGAAAGAAATTATTAAAGAGGCTAATTCAGAAGAAAAGAGGTTAAAGCTCAAAACTTTGAGTGAAACGAGATGGATTGAGCGACACGATGCTCTTATACAATTCCGTGATTTATACGATTCCATTGTACAATTTTTAGAAACTACAAATAGAACATCTCCATCAAATTATTCCATTAGCCTGTTAAATGCAATAACCCAATTCCATTTCATCATGGCAATGATTGTAACTTCAAATATTTTTCAGCTAACCATTTCTCTTTCAAGACAACTACAAACAATTAATCTCGACTTAAACATGTGTTACGAAATGGTAGAAAGTGTTATTAGATTATTAAAACAATATCGAGAAGAGAAATTTGAAGAAATTTATGACGAAGCAGTAGCTGTTGCAGAATCACACAATATCCCCATTGTAACACCACGTATATCAAAAAGCCAGAGTTACCGCCCCAATGCTGAGGCTAGTGGAGTGCAGGAATACTATAGGTATTTATTCTATTTTTTTAGAATACTGCAGTAATTTATCTTATTCTATGACAAATAATTTTACTTTTTTTTTTTTTTTTTTTTTTTTT
This sequence comes from Salticus scenicus, assembly GCA_963930645.1. NCBI lineage: Eukaryota > Metazoa > Arthropoda > Arachnida > Araneae > Salticidae > Salticus > Salticus scenicus. Next base: position 241,805,352 of record OZ005651.1, read on the forward strand.
AGATTGAATGTTTTTCTTCCAGTTATAGACTACATGGTATCAGAATTATCAGAACGATTTTCGAAAGAAAACCATGAAAACATTATAAATCTTTTCGAATTGATTCCTACGAAATCTCCAAGAAATATCGAATCAATCGTGAAAAGCGCAGAAATGTACCGAAAGGATTTACCATCTCCTCTTTCCTTGAAAGGTGAAATAGCTTTGTGGATTGAGTACTGGCAGGGGAAAGAATGTGATTTGCCTAGTACAGCGAGCGAAGCCCATCGTCAGGCAACAGAATTTTTTCCCAATATCAAAATATTGTTGCAACTTTTAGCAACACTTCCTATATCCACTTGCTCAGTAGAAAGAAGCTTTTCTTCTCTTAAATTGATTAAATCCTATTTACGTTCAACAATGGGAATTGAAAGGTTAAATGGATTAGCCTCATTATACATTCATAAATCGATATTAATTAATCCAGAAGTGTTAGAAGAATATGCAAAAAGAAATCCACGTCGTATGGAATTGTTGTACGAAAAATAATATATATATATATAGATATATTTTTTTTTTTTTTTTTTTTTGTGGTGGAAGGGGGGATGCACGTGTGTGTAATCGTATATGTGTAAAATATATTTATAAGTTTTTCCCATTTCTGTAAAAATCTCTTAGCAAATCAGCCAATATCATGGAAAAGTACAACATAATAAGATCTAAACGTTTACATTATTAAAATACATGAGCCATATATATATATATATATATATATATATATATATTGTACAAAGATTAGATCAAGTTTTGTACATATTTTATGAGATGTAAATATTATAGAGTAATAGCACTGATGAGTAAACTTAATTAAGAACTGTATAAATGTTTTCCTGTTGTATTATATTCTTTTTAAAAGTTAGCTGCCAACTTGAATCCAGAGCATTTTTTTTATTTTTTTATTTATTTTAATTAAAATTAAAAATATTTACATCATCTTTCCATTAGGTAAAATAGGTTGCCAGAATGACATTTCGTCTAATCAAATGGTTTACTTAATATCTAGGAAATTGCGAAACAGGCTTATTTAAGCAATGTATAACATGTTTAAATATATACAGAATGGTAGAAATGTTTTTCTTTTAGGAAATTTTATTTAGAATGATTGGTATTATTGATCTTTGTAAGAAATTTGTCGTTTTTTTATTTTAAAAATCCTAAGATCCTGCTTCTTATCATCCTTTCAAGACTGAAAATGTTAAATATAGAATTTTTACATATACATTTTTCTCTTTTAAATAACTATGTAAATATAAAACTCTTCTAGTACAATCATATATTACATATAATTGTACATATATGTATTTTATTCGAATTTATATGCCCATTAATAACATTTATCTTGAGGTAATTAACTGTATATTTTTAGCATTTTCTTTTCTTATATCTATATTTTATGTATAATTATAGTAATGCATAAAAAGTTTTAACTAATAATATTTGAAATTATATCAGTAATTAAAATCTCAAGTTAAACAGTACTTTGTATTTGTATATTTGTAGTCTTTCTTTTTCTAATTACATTTTCCGAAATCTGTTTGATCATTTAAAATAAATAGGCTGACAATAAAATCGCAAAAAAAATGTAATAACGTTATCGTTATGTCATTTAGTGATAAATATTATTAGTTCATAACACTTATTGAATTCACTTGGCTGCATTTTAACTTGCAATTTTACAGCTACTCTAAAAAAAACTTTATTTATTTGATTAAATAATATATATATATATATATTTAATAATCTTGGATAATATACAGTAATATCATTAGGTTCCACCCCAACTCAAGAATAAGTAATAACATTTTGAATTTTATGCCATCTGATTTAATTAATAATAGCCTTTCCAATTTTTGAAAAAATAAATTATAATTATGAGAAAATTTTTGTATTATCTTTTTTATATCAGAACAGAGATTCTTCAGAATTTTTTTTTTAAATTTCAGGCTCTTTTCCTTGCGTAAATATGGACTAGAAGTCCTTAGAAAGACCCCCATGGAAAGTGTTCCGCCTATAGGCCTAGGAACCTAGTGTAGCCAAGAGGCCTTAACCCACACAACCACAACTTTAGATAATTTATTTATTTATTTATTTAATTTTTGATAAAATTTCAAAATTTTATGTAACAATTAAATTATTTAAACATACATTCAAATTTTCAGAAAATCTAAATATTTAAAAAAAAAAAAGTTTCATTTTTATATTTCTCTTGTTTTTATTGCTTTGCTTTTTTTCAAGTACTTGAACAATCTACTTTCATACATTTGCCGTGTTTATTTATTGAGAGTATATCTCTATTATTAAACAATCATTAAATTCATTGGCTATTGCAAAAATCCAATAATTTTGTGTAAATTTTCAGACTTTATCCATTTTCTATTCTTATCTCTCAAATACGTGTATATTTAGGAACGTTGTCCTTGTAAAGGCTGATGATTTATCTCCTGGGAATCTTAGCTAACTTTTATGTGATTAATTGCAATTCTCGTTTATATAACGCATGCGCATACACGCCCACAAACATACACACACTGAAAATGTGTATTATTCTAAACAAAATTTTGCAAGACTTAGGTAGTTCTTTCAAAATTCCTCTTTCTCTCTGTACATATATATATATATTACCAAAAAAAAAAAAAAAAAAAAAAGTGCAACATTTTTATAACAATCTATTGTGTTTATAGGATGTACACTAAAAATGGTTATATATATATATATATATATATATATATATATATATGTGTGTGCGTGTGTGTGTGTGTATTTATTTCGAATAACATCTTGAAAAATCTCAGCCCCCCCCAAAACTTAAATCCTAGATCCGCCACTGTGCAGCATCCGAAATATATCTGCATAATAAAAAGGATCTTTATAGAAATATAATTAAATCTCTTCAAATTTACTGTTAAAAAAAAAAAAAAAAAAAAAAAAAGCAGGGCTAACAATACTAAACAATATTATTTAGGATGTTGGCAAGTACGCTATCGATTTTGTAATTTGAACGGTTAATATAAGGGTGTTTCATTAATTTTCTGAAATTTTAGTTTATCTTAATCCAGGAGTTTAAATTTATTAAGTCTTTTACAAATAAAATTTTTTTCAACATACGTGCACTTTGAAAAATTTACTTGCTAGTTATTATTATTTAGAATTTGATTCTAACAAATTAGAAATTTTTATATAAGATAGTTAAATATTTGTCAAAGTGAATTACACTTTTTTTTTTTTTTTTTTTTTTACACATTTATTTTTTAGTGCATCTATACTTTTTAAGCAGGGTTAGAAAAAAACTTTTTTCTGTTTAAAAAATGTTTTAAACATTTAAAATGTTCTTTTCTCCTCTGCACAACACAATTTCAATTAAAGTGGGCAAAAATAAACAAATCAATCAATTAAAGAAGGAAAATGAAGAAAATAAAAATTAAATAATAAATGGTAAAAATTATTTATTGTACACAAAGACATTTAATTATTATTAAGAGCTTTAAAAATAGTAACGAGTTTGGAAGCTTTATCAACACCCAATCGGTTCCTTGTTTTGCTTTGTACAAAGCCAAAAAGATTCTTTCTAACCCAGCAGTTGAACAAATAGCTGTTCAACTAATAAAAATTCATTAAATTGCTTTCTTGAAAATCAATCTATGGACTCGCACTGGCATACGACCTTGGAACAGTTCACTTTGCAGAAGGGGCTGCCAAATGAAACGCAAATTATGCTTGGCAACAGTACTTTTCGCCAAACAATATTTTTGACTTACACACATTTTTGGCACCTATATGTTTGTTCACAATTCAATAGAAAATTACCGAATCATTAAGGAATCAAACATTGTTTTCATTACTGCTAATAATTTATAAAATGTGCAGAAAAATAATGAATCGTTCATTTCAAATATTGCTTATAATCTGTGTTCACATGTATGTTCATTTTGAATATTTAAATTACTTAAATCCCTAAAATTTACTCGTTTAGATTTAAGCTTTTTAAAGTACACTTAAAACAGTTTTTCTTTTTTTGATTATTCAAAGTCAAATTTGTCATGATTGATTTTTTTCTAAATATTAACTATCATGATTAGTTAAATTTCTTCCTTTCTACTTTTATTACAACTATTAAAGCTATTATATCATGTTATTTAATAACGATAATTTAAATTTTATATTTTCAAAACTGTGATGGTATAAATGATAGTTTCTTTAATTTCACACATTGTAGGAATAAAACGTTACAATTTTTCAAAATTTTAAAGTTTAATTGTGCTATTTCTTTCATCCTCCCTGGTAGTAATGATTGCGTTTAGATCAAGACTCCCTATATAATATCAGACTTGCCATTCCGGCGGTCTTCTAGAAAATGTCCGCCTTTAAAAGTGTATTACTCACTAGATGGTGCTTAGAGTGCGATGGAATTTCTTAAATGCCCATTGGATAACATGGTATTGTAGACAAAATTGTAAAAGCGGTTTTTTAAATACTACATAGGTATTCCGTAAAAAAAATGTTTATCTCCCACAATAATCAACTAATCTTTCGAAATTCTATCGAAAGAATTCTATCTTTCGAAAGATTTAATCATAAAATAAAATATAAATTGAGTTTAAAAAGAGACTCAGAAATCCCTACAGTGTTGCCCACTATTATAATTTGTCCCTATGCATAGGGACTTTTAGCAATATTTTCAGGATGCAGCAATGGGTTTTAACTTTGTAGGGACTTTTGTGTGGTTGTTTTGTAAGAATTAAATAATTAAGTTTTGAATTAAGTAACATCTAGCACAAAGTTGCTCATGATGTAAAATAACTTAATTACTTGGATATTTAAAATCAATTAATATGGATCATGTTTATATTTACTTAATAATTTGAATAAAAAAAATCTAGTAGAAAAGTATCATGTAAGCATGGACTTATTTTACCGAATTCTTTAACATTTAAATTATCTGGAACAATCTTCAAAATTTTTAATTGCAATGTATAGTAATAGTATTCACCAAAAGATTTAAATTTATTAGAAAATGAAGATGACACTTATTTTTGAAAATACTAATATTTTGCTAAAAGATATTAAAATAATAAAAAAAAACTTTACACCAAAATGTTTCCCTGTATCTAGCGTAACGTCAAAATAGAAATAGCGAATTGGAAGTGCCAAAAGTTTTTCATGACCGAAATAGTGTACACGGAAAGCTAATATGTATTTTGACCAGCATTATATTCATTTTCGCAGACATTCATTTTTGGCCAATATTTGCAATTTCCCCCAACTTTTTTCACTAATTTTAAATTACTTTATTTTTCTGGGTTCTCCCTGACCCATGGGAAACTTTTTTTTAAAACATTCTTCCCCTTCAAAAAATATATATAAATGTACTTACCTCCTGAGCTTCTTTTTCAAATTTCTCAATGGTTCTTTTGTCAATGCCGCCACATTTATAAATTAAATGACCAGTAGTGGTTGATTTCCCAGAATCTACATGGCCAATGACCACTATGTTGATGTGAGTCTTTTCTTTTGGCATTTTGCTGAAAAATAAAATTGATCTTAGTGATGGATGACATTAAAAAGAAAAGAATAACAAATTTGACAGCTAATAGCTACTTCATATGTGCTAGTCCTAAAGAGGAAAAAAAAAAAAAAAGGCTACTTTTGGGTGTTAATTTGAAAAATCAAGCTGCAGACATGCATCTGTTCCACCTAGAGCCCCTAAATAAAATAATAGGCCGGCGCATCACCGCCATTTTTTTGCCTCCGAAGGACAGTATTCCCGCTTGGCGTCCTTATCGCTTCCCTAATGATTTCAAGAAAACTTAATCTGAAGCTAATCTGGTCAAGGTAAGAGCAATATGCAACAATAATATTTCTAAAAACACATTTTTCTCACAGTACATTCTCAGGATGTCATTTTATTCTAAGGATATCCTATGGATGTACGATGTGTTGTTAGTGCGGTTTCTGTTTCTTTTACAAAATGTCGCCAAAACTCAAATACACAGTAATAGAAGGTCTGTGAACAATTTATATTCACTTCTTCAATGATTATAGCAGTTTATTGCTAAACAAACTTCCATATCATAGTTTACTTAGCTAAAATTATGAAATATAATAAAATAAGTTACTCTAAAGTAACGTAAGACGATAAAAAATGTTTTTGGTTTGTTTATCAGAGAAACGCACTGGGTACATGTGGCAACCCTAAGGCAACAAAATGCCTGATGCACCAGCTCGTATATATAGGAGCCTTAGTTCCACCTAATTTTAGCCCTTAAAAAAAAAAAAAAAAATCTGGATCAGATCATACATCAGAATTGAACCTTTAATTTTCTATAGTGTTCACATTTTCCAAAATATTAAAAAATGTGATTGGCAGAGCAGATTTATCAAAAAGGGCACTTTTTTTTGTGAGTAAAAGGGCACATATTGATAGACGAAAGGGCACTTTCTTCACCACTTACTAAATGGATTATAAAATGTACAGTCCACAAAATAAAATAAATACAAATAAAAGGAGAACACTCATCACCTAATTAACGGAAAAACAGAGCATTTACCATCCTTCTTGGATTCATGTCTATTTTAATTTAATTATTTATTAAAATTGTAAGCTTAGCAGCTAGAGGTCAATACTGCTCAAATAAGCAATTGGTTCTCTAAATAAAGATATACAACTATTTTTGCAGCTATAATCGACAAAAATTCGTGCTATTACAGAAAATTGATATCACAAATATTAAATACATGCACATATATTGAGTAAAAAATCAGCAAGATTCCTAATTCCTACCCTTTTTTGGCGCATATTTGCCGAAACACCTATAATTTTTGCGTACAATTACCGAAATATGCAATTTCCTCATCCGAATATTATGAAAAAACCATTTGTCGAAGGTCTGTTTTATGTTCATTGATATCATTTTAAGTAAATCAGTTTTAGCGCGAAGTTAACAAAATAATTATAAAATGCTGATTTAGAGCAAAAAATTTTAGCTTCAGCACAAAATACAAAATATGCAGAATAATTTAGTAAACATTTAAAAAATACCTTACAAAAACTTTTCATTATAATTTTGACTGATTAATTTCGGTCACACTGTGACCATCTTCAGAGCTAAGACTAAACGTTGACGTCCTTCTGTTGTTTATCTTGTCGGGGAATGCCTTGGTTGTCACTTCGCTTCACTTCATAATTTCTTAGGATCTGTTGCCAAGCTGCAGAGATGATTGAGTGCTCTTTATCGTTTACTGTGTTATCGTTAGTAATAATTTCGAGGGCCTCCCGTTTTAGTGCATAATTATGGTTATTGTAAGGTGCTATTTTTTTATGTTAATGGAATTAATATTTATGGGGTTATTATTGTGGGTGGCGGAGAAAGCAGCAGAGGATTTTCCTAATTTAAGGTCTGTGCGGTGCTCTTTTTCTCTTTCGGCGATTTTTCGTTTGGTCATCCCAATATAGCAGGCTTTATTTCCATTAATATGTTCAAAGTTAATTTTATACATTCCGGGGGTAGAGTTTTGTGGAATAGGGTCTTTTTCGTTTCATCCAAAACGAAAAAGAACTACTCTAAAAAATATTTGAACTACTCTAAAAAACATTTCATTTGTTTTACAGTTTTTAACTCCCTCAAACTCTCAAAAATTTTGTCTAGAGGTTGTGCAGATTATAGGAATTTGTAGATTAGAGATCATTGCCTTTGTTTACAATTTTCTTTTGCAGATACAGAGTCAGTTATTAATTCATGAGAATAGACATCAGAATGGAAAGACGATTTCTAATAAATTTTAGAATAAAGTATATTCTTCAATATTAATAAAACTAATCGATCACATTCATATATGATAAATAAGTTAAGCATATTCAAATAGGTACCTATAAAATGTAAACATATTTAAAAAAATATGAAGCTAAATATTTTTGAAAGTTCAGAAATAATATTCATCACTGATTAATTTTGTTAAACATAGATGTAATAGTGATTTGTTTTAAGCACTTGTCTGTATGAATTGCAGGATAATAAATACAAGAATGTTACCCCTCCCTCCCAAGTTGAGTTTAAAAGCAAGGATTAAGCTAAAAATTTGATTAAAAAAAAGTAAAAACGTAAGAAATGTTAATTTATTTGAAATATGAGATGTAAATTTCTTTTTCACTGTACTGTATTAGGAAAATGAAGTTTTTAATGACATTTTGTAATAAAGTAATTATTGAATACTGGCTCTTTTAATTAACTGAATGTTTGTTAAGAGCTGTTTTATCAGAAAGTATAAGCAAGTGATACAAACTATTATTTATTACCAGTTAAAGAAATAAAATTGTCTAAATAATAAATTATAAAACTTTAGGCTTTTTAAATTGAAATTGATTTTTTTACTGGATTTTGAGTATTTTGGAACGTGATTATCAGATACCAAAGATCACTTCAGTAAAAATCTCATAATTATTAATTAAATATGTAATTAAATTTTTATAGGTATAATTAAAGTTACTTAAAGTTGTTTATAAGACAAATGCATCCATTGTATCTTACAAATCTGCAATTTATAGGATAAATTTTTAAGAAAAACAGTTTCTTCCATTTCTTCCACTTGGAAGAAACCTATTTCTTCCACCCGGTTTTTTCCACCTTGGAAGAAACTTGCCAACCCTGCTTATTCTAACCACATCTATTTTCCGTTTGGAGATAGAGATGTCACACTAGGCAATATTTATTAAATGAATCAAATTTTTGCATTTCTTTTTCAATAAGACAAGGTAAATATTCTAGCAAAACACGCATTGTGTATGAGAAACAGTGTTTCCGCTACGATAGCATTTTTCGCGAAATGCTAAAAGACTTATCCAAAATGCGAAAATGAAATAACATGTTTTCGCTTTTTTGCTAAAGCAATTGAAAAATTGAACAAAAAATCTCTGAAAATATTATAACTAATCTTTCATGGGAAAAAAATTGCAACATTGATCAAGAAAAATCCATCGTTTCATGCATATAAGAAAAATCAAATGCTAAACCTATGCATAAGAATCGCATACAGGAAATCAATTTGTAAATAAGCATGAGGCATTTGTAAACCAAAAAGCTTTCAATAGTAATAAACAAATTTCACTTATATTACTTTTTTTTTTTAATTTTTGTAAGTTATGTTTTTATTTTCAGATACAGTATAAGCTTAACGTAGTTTTACGTGCCATAGTGATAATTATATCTCCAGAAAAATAATATAATTTGTATATAAGATGTTCATATTGCTTTAAAAAAGTTTACAAAATAAAGTAATAACCTAAAAAGTTTAATATTTTTCATGTCTACCAATAAATGTGTTAAAATATATGCTTGTACTATTCGAATTGATCTGGTTACAGTGGTAAGTTTAATTATTAATTACTTTTTTGTTTTTTATTTCAAATTTAAAAAAAATTTATCTTCTGTGTATAACTCTTTAAAAGACCTGATTAAAAACATTTAAGTTTAATTTACAAATGAAAATCAAACATGTTGAGGCGTTTAGAATAAAGTGTAAACTGATATTCATCTTTTTCTACTGCTTCTGGCATTTTGCTAAAGCTTTTTTTCTGATTTTAGCTTTTTTGCTAAAGAAAATTTTTACTCAGCTTAAACCCTGATGAGAAATAACATTATTTTGTTAGTGTGTCACAGGGGTCATAGCAAAGCAATAAAAAAATATAGGAGTTTAAAAGAAAAAATATAGGAGTTTAATAGAAAAAAATATAGGAGTTTAAAAGAAAAAATATATAGGAATTTTGAACGAAATATAGGATATAGTTCGGCTGTCACGAGTTGGCCCCTGTCAATCAAGCGTGACGTAGGCAGCGACGATCCTATTATCTCAAAATCGGTTGAGGGAGAAAAGGGAGTACGTTTGCTATCCTTACGAGTTCTGCGACATTTTGGCGAAAATATTTTTTATTATTCATGTACTTATTTGCACATTAGGAGAAATTTTAGAGTTTGTAATACGTTATGTTATGTAAAAAATATATATATGCTACATGATAATAAATTATTAATAAGACGAGTAATGACATGATTGTCTGAAAAATATTAAAGCACTTTGGTTTTCAGTATTTTATTTTATTTATTTATTTTTGAAAACATAAAAAAAAAAAGAAAGAATGAATGAAAGAATAAAAGATTATTTTAAAAATTGATTAAAGAGGAATTATTATAATCAGAATTTTCTCCTGCTTGAATTAAAAACGACAGAAAAAAAGAAAAAAAAATACTTACACGAAATAATAGAATTTCAAATCCATTATATCAGTAATATATGTAATTATCTCATTAATTTGCAATTGATGTGAATGTAAATATTTTTGGAGCTACATAATACTGTAAATTATGTGTACAGTTCAATTTATTTTAGAAAAATTCACTATTATGCATTCAATACTTTTTTTAAATGTTAAAACTAAATAAATAAAATAAAATAAAAAATAAATAAAAGCGAGAGGATTTTTTTTTTTTATTGTTAATTAATACTTTACAACAAAGTTGAAAAGTGTTTATTACTTCGGTATACCTGTTTGTCCCGCTCTAACTTTCGTAAATATTAATGGAATTTATTGAAACTGACATATGTTATTCAAGTGCACTATCGGATGTTCCTTATTGTCTCTCTGACTGTCCATCTGCCCATCTCAACGTCTGTAAATATTCTTAGACTTTCTTAAAATTATGTATGTTATTCTAGTTCACTATGGAATGTCCCCAATTAAAAATGAATTAATAGACTCCGTACAATTGGTTTGTGTGCCATAACACACAAAAAGGAAGGGGGGGGGGGGTTATTGCATTTCAGAAGAAACTTTTTTTAAATATCACATTTACATAATTTTCTACTGCAAAAATTATTATGAAATTGATATTTATTGTAATATGCTAAAATAATGTTATGTATAGAGTCATATATGTTTAGCGACGTCAAATTTACAGAACTACATTAAAATATTCAAGTACATTAAGTGCTGCAGACGGAAATTGGCATTTCATTTCCGTTTGTGTTAGACATTTTAACACTTTGCCATTATATTTTGAGAGAGAGTATGAATTCAATTATTCTGTCAGACTGCCTTTCTTTCCTTATGTCTGTTCACTGTGTGATAATGTGGGCAAAGAACATTTGAAGATTAAACAACACAATAAGTAAGTTCAGTACGAAAGTGTAATAATCAATGCATTTTTGTTCTTGATTTTCTAAAATCTTTTTTTATACAAAGTTAAAAAGCGATAATGACTTAGTTTCGTCTGACTATTAACTGTTTAAATAAATTTAAGTAAGAGAAGTCATTATATATATATAAAGAAGAAATCAAAAATTGAATTTCGTTTAACCTTTTTAGGGGGCGGCGGGATATATTTTATACCATCTAATTTCATTTCCCAACTGCAAAAATTCATCCCAGAAATTTTTTAGAAAAAACTTACGTTTTTAACATATCAGAAAAAAGCCGTTTTTTTTTTAACCTGAAAATTAAAAATTTCTTTTAGTTTAATTTAGTTCATGAATTCCGGTGGCAGTATAATTTAAATGATCCGAATTGTCTTGCGCCGCAAAGGGTTAATGGAGCGTAATGTATCTAAATTCTATTGTGCATTCCTGTGAAAGAAATAAAAATGACAAGTTCGCAATAACTTTTTTTTTTTTTTTTTTTACTTTCTCTTACCCGGGTAGAGAAAATATTGTTTTTGGGTCAAATTTTTGAAAGCGGGTTTTTGTTATATTTCCCCGTTTTGAGGTTCCCTGAATTCGAAAATCATGTTTTTAGCGGTTGGCCTGTGTGTGTGTGTGTCTGTCTGTTATCACCATATCTCAAGAACAAATAGCAGCAGAAAGGCTAAACTTGATATTTTAAATGTGTATCATATAGGGATGCTACACTAAGCTTTTCGTTGAGATGAAGCAAATGGTTCGTGTACAGGAACACCCAAGAGAATTCAAATACATTACGTCTATGGGCAAAATTGCAGGTAAGCAGAGTTTAACATCTGTAGACTGCACTAAACCAAATCAAATAAACATATATTTTTTATATGCACAAAAATATGTCCCATGTAGAATAAGGTAGGGACATCATACACTGTTCATTTTCAGGGCTGCACAAAAGAAGTAGATCATAGTGCGACAATAGCTGAAAATTGATGGAAGTGTATTTCAGGCTGGGCCATGTATTATTATTCATAAAATAATTTATAACCTATTTTCCAATTTATAATTAAATGTAGATTTTTGACGCTATCGTACTTTAGATAATTTGAATCCATAGACCGTGAGGGTTGGTTTTAGTTATTATGAAAATAACAATTTGTTTTGAAAAAAACAGTTGGTTTAAATAATAAGAGGTGAGCTAAATTACGGGGAAAAATAACACACTGCTAACCGAAAGAGGATAAACAGGTCTCTGGCCTATGGCGAGAAGCGGAGATTCGAGAAGTAAAAGTTATTGGCATGATGTTGTTCTCATAGTAACCCTCCTTTTTCCCCACCCCTTCATTCTTTTCTCTTCCTGCGCCCCTTCTTCAAAGTAAACTCTTCTAAAAATAGGCGGTCCGAAGTGCCTTCTCGTGATAGTTGATCTATACATATTCATAGTAGTTCGGAGCGCATGTACACAAACAAAACTGAGTACCATTATCCATAAAATTCTAAAATGTGTGTCCCCAATTACAGCCCTAATAACTTCAACTTTTAATAAACATCCGATAATTTCAAAAATACAATAGCGTATGCACGATTCTATTAACACATTTTAGAAAAATAGCCATCATTTAATCCCATATATGAAAAAATTAGATCAACTGGAATTTTGCTCACCTGCGGAATCTGATTTAGATCAAGGATTTCAGTGCATGAGCCTGCGCATTCACTTTGATAAGGGCCTCCAAATCAGAGACTATTACCTTAAGTGACAAATCCGTCACTTAAGGTAACAGAAGACAAGTCTGTCACTTTAGGTTTAAGTTGACAAATTGGTCAATATTATTAAAAAACAAAGAATTTTTTTTTTTTTTTTTTTTTTTTTGGGGGGGGGGGGGGGGGGAAACAAACCAGGATCAAACTTATCAAACAATTTTTAAAGGCACTCTTATTCTATATTAATATTATATACAAAAGAATGAAACTACTACATTCCTCTAAAAGTCCAACTAAGTCAAGTTTTTAAAGTTAGTAATGTTGGTAAGTAAATGGGCATATCTCACGGGAGTATATATACTCAACACAACATTATACACAACATGTTCAACTCAGCGTCGTTCAAAGTTGGGGAAGCTGAATGAATAAGAAACCGATCAGCTGTCCCTAGGATTAACCCGAACTGACAGTGTGATGTATAAAGGTGGCTAAAGGTATAGTTATGGCTAATGGTATTCCATGAAAAAATCATATCTATTCCTCCTATTGGTCAATTTTGATGAGCACACCCAACACAGTCAACTTTTTGTAAACGTCTTCGAAAAAGTTGATCATCTGAAAATGTGCTGTCCTTGAACAAGGTCAGGCTGAGTGTGTTGGATATAATGTTGTGTTTAGAGTCATTCCATTTTAAATCAACAAATGGGGTGTGCAACACCATTTTTGATTTTGATGACAATTTGCACATGCTTTCCCCATACCTTTTAGACCACAAAAATATATTTTTTTTATTTAAAAAAAATTTACCCTTCGATATGTAGGCTATTTTGATGCTTTGCGTTATGAACTATAACTTTTTTTCTATAAAAGCTATCAAGCTCAACTATAGCTCATTGGAAAGCTAAAAAAAAGATCTTTTTCCATATGGTATCAATAAATTTGAGATTTAAAAACAAAGGTTATTTTTTCAAGGTCAAAGTTTGTGATGCAAAATTAATTTTTTGCCACTTTTGAAAATTAAAAAACCTATGAAGGGCTTGGAATAACAAGCCCTCTTTTTTTTCTTATATACATATATAAGGTTGCTTATTGTATTAAAAAGTTTGGCTTGTTACTCTGCCCCCTTCACAAGATACGACCCCCCAAAGTTGCAAATTTTCTAAAAAATCCAATTTTCAATGCTAAAAAAATGCATGTGGGGGGCAAGGTAGATTTTTTTTTACTTGTGTGATTTTAAGTACTTCTTACCATCTTTCAAACAAAAAAAAGTTACTTTGTTATTCAAAGGCGTTTGGCAGCTATAAGGGTCTAAATTTTCAAATAATTATACTGAAACAACGCAATTATTTTCATACTTCTTAATCTTAGGTGCTAGTGAAAAGTTATTTTTTACTTAATTGTTAGTTTTAAATGGTGAAAACAACTAAAAAGACTAAGAAGAGTTGTCAAAGAACACATTTAAACTTTGATAAGCTAATTTAAGGTTTCTAACATCTTGGTATATAGAATTTAACTTACCTCTCAAAACATGCAAAACTTTTTTGTTCAGTGGTTTATTGTCTCATAGAGAAGAGTTGACAAATGTTCACTCATCACAGGTGTGATATTATGACCTCTTCCCTGTGCTGACCATAGTTCTGACGCAGTCAGGATTTTCAAAATATCTTGAAACCGAACCCAAGTTTGGTTATCATGACTTGATTTTTTAAACGATGTTCCAGGTCCTTTAGGATGAAAAAGGTGGATCCTGTATTCTTCTTCGACATCAAATACCTTTATTTCCACCACTTCTCCTAGCCACCAGTCACCATCATATACGCAACAAACATAATCGAACAACTTTGGTCAGGTTGTTGGTGTGGATAATCTAAGGTTGATAGGTTCATCTTTGATGACATGAAAGGTTGTAAAATCTAAAGAAAATGATGTACGTCTGGCATGAATGATATTTCTGTTGAGTGGAATGTAGCTGTGGAAAGACCGAGTTTGGGGTAATGATAGTGCTGTTTTATATCTTTCCTCAAGAACTTTTCCTACTGCATTAACATCATCACAGGAAACATAGAAAAACGTTACACTATTAATATGTTCAGTGCAGTATTCAAAGACATCTAATGGATTCAAGATTTGATTACTGACCGGTCGTTGCAAACTAGCCTTTCGCACTAGCCTCTTCACTGTTCCTCCAATCCCATCGCAAGGGCCTTTCCCGTGGGATGTAGCAAAAAAATGCCACTCTGCTTTTATCCCAAAGTCTTGTTCATGATGGCTCAAGTTAATGAAGTTTTTCCTGTTTTTGTACTGTGCGGCAGATCCATCTGAAAAATAGAATAATTTTGAAATTAAAGCATGATCTGCCTTCAGTTTTTTAACAAGGATCATTTGAAAGGCGTAGAATGTAGTTGTGTTGTGGTCAAGGCAGTCGCTTACAAAGCAAAAACTTTGAGTATGAATTTCTCCATCTTTTTCCAAGTAGACAACAAAAGGATGAAGCGTACATTGCACACCTGACCAGTGATAGATCTGCACCTCGTCTTGAACAACACAAGAGAAATTCTCTGAAAAATCTCCAAGTATCAAAAATTCCCCCTTATCCAGATCTTCTTTCTTTGATTTTAGAAATGCTGCTTGTTTACTGGCAATGAAATGGTGGCTCTTTAGATGCTCAAGTTTTTCACAACACTTAACCAAGAATTATTGTAAAGGTAGCACACATGATGTCAGTTCACATCTGTGGACATCCACTGCTTATATGAAACTTGCAAATCCTCAAATTCATCATTTTCCAAGTCAATTTGGGTGCTGTTACTTGGAGAAATCAGTGATAAAATGGCATCCACACCTGGACATGCAGTACATTCCGAAAACATACAATTCTCATTTTCAGTACACAGACCATAATCTGCAGCAGATCTTTGTAGCTATGATCACTTTTAATCGCTGATAGCATAAGTTTTACATTTTGATGGTACAAACAAACGCACACTGAATGTGTACCAGATGCTCCAGCTAACACACAAAATTTTGGTCTAAGATCGGCAAATTTAGATAACCCTACTTTCAAATCAGGATATATTATTGGTCAAATTGTATCCAATAATATTCAAGCAGCCTTGTCATTGGCACAGTTCCTACCACAGGTAGGTACTGTTTGCCTAAAGGGAACTGTTCTATACATGTGGGAGCAAGGCTGGACAAGTTGAAATCTGTCTATTCTTGCTTTTAACTGGCAAATAGATTACTATATATGAGGAAAAGTAGGAATATGATATATTCTTATTTGTGAGGTCAATCTAAGTCCATCAAATAATAAAAAATAATAATAAATGACATGTTTCCAAAAAAAAGTACATGAAAAAATTGGATGGTTTTAGTGTGATTATTTGAAAATTCAGACCCTTATAGCTGCCAAACGCCTTTGAATAACAAAGTAATTTTTTTTTTGTTTGAAAGATGGTATGAAGTACTTAAAATCACACAAGTAAAAAAAAATTTACCTTGCCCCCCACATGCATTTTTTTAGCATTGAAATTTGGATTTTTTAGAAAATTTGCAACTTTGGGGGGTCGTATCTTGTGAAGGGGGCAGAGTAACAAGCCAAACTTTTTAATACAATAAGCAACCTTATATATGTATATAAGAAAAAAAAGAGGGCTTGTTATTCCAAGCCCTTCATAGGTTTTTTAATTTTCAAAAGTGGCAAAAAATTAATTTTGCATCACAAATTTTGACCTTGAAAAAATAACCTTTGTTTTTAAATCTCAAATTTATTGATACCATATGGAAAAAGATCTTTTTTTTAGCTTTCCAATGAGCTATAGTTGAGTTTGATAGCTTTGATAGGAAAAAAGTTATAGTTCATAAAGCAAAGCATCAAAATATCTAATTTTTGCTGTTGGCAACGACAAAAATAGCCTTCATATCAAAGGGTAATTTTTTTTTAAATAAAAAAAATATATTTTTGTGGTCAAAACGGTATGGGGAAAGCACATGCAAATTGTCATCAAAATCAAAAATTGTCATGCAACAACTTTTTTGAAAATTTGTTGATTTAAAATGGAATTACCCTTTAGTAAAAAGTTGAGCAAAAATCTCTCGTGCGATATGGCCATAACATGTCTTGTGAGAGCAAAAATGTACTGTCATAAATTTGAAAATTGATGAAAGGATTTTTTATTAGCTTAAAAAGTTCACTATAAAAAATATGAACCAACGGTTCTTCTACTTGCATAATTTTCAAAAAAAAATTTTAAGCTTTCACCTACCGATTTTTAAAAATGTAAATGTGTCAAAGTGGTAGAATCAGTAAGAACAGTTCTCAGGAATCGATATGAATGAGATTGCAACTGGCTCTTGATCTTACTTTCTGGTATAAATTTTAGGAAATATTCATTTAATGCTTCTCACTGGTTGATAATTCCAGTAATGACTGGTATCAGTGTCATCCACCTGATTTACAAATATCATAATTTCTTCTTTCTTAGTTCCAACTTCGATTTGGACACCTGGGAAATCATTTTTGCAAGCCGAATATTTATAAAGAAATTTAAACATAGTATCCAAAAAATCTTCAATACCCCAGTGACTAACTACTTGAGTCATTGCATTCTTGAAGGAATTATGCACAATATGCAAGTTACAAAAAATGATAAGAGGCAGAAAATCTCTATCATTTAGTTCACTGTCAATTTCTACAAGTCATTTTTGGTTAACAGATGGTCCATCAGAGCTTACAGATAACAATTTATTAACTGGTAACTTATCAAGTACAAGTGTCAAATATATCTTGTTTTTCAAAATATCTGCTGTAGCATGACCCAGTTCAAAAGCATGCAGGAAGTTACTAACAATTTGGTCACGCTCTTCATCCCAAAATTTTATAAGTATATCTGGTTGGTTTTTTTCCATTATCAGTTGTTTCATCGAAAGCAGAGAAAAGAAATTAGTTCATAAATCTTCAGAGTATTATTTGTAGAGTAAATTTTTGCAGTTTGGATATCATCTAACAGTAGACGTAAAAAAAAAATATAGGAAATATAGGAGTTGCTGTAAAAATATAGGAGAATATCTGCCAAATTGCGAAAATATAGGAAAAATAGGAAATATAGGACTATGAGGCCTGTGTCATTATAGCCTGCTATTTTTGTATCAAAATGAAATTAACACTTAACTATGAAAGACCATATATTTTTCCTTAATACTAAAACTTTAAAATCTTCCTAATACTATAGTTATCAATATCATTTAAAATTTGCATTATATGCTACTATAACTATCTTATATGCCTATAGATCTCACTCTTAAAACACTAATACGAATAAAATCAAACACTCAAAGGAAATTCAGACGAGGTCATATCTTCTCTCAAAAGCCAAATCATTGAAAAATGATTTAATTTCTCAGCCTATTTTGTCTTTCTCCTACCCCCTTTCATTTCAAATATTGAAAAAAATATTTGTTTTTAAACAATATTTAAAGGGTTTTTTTTTTTTTTTTTTTTTTAAATCGGTAGAAGTGCATAATTTTTTTTTTATTTTTTAATAATACAATTATAGGCTAATATTTCTTAGTTTTCTGACCATATCATCTGTGTTTTATGCCTTTATGTCATGTGTATATACATATGTATTTTTTAATTATGTGTGTGAATACCATGTATAACGGACTCACGAGTGAATCATGTTCAGTGGCCACTGGCCTTTCATAAAAATTGTAAGTCTTGACCTCTATTGACCACCGGAATATACAATCCGATGACACAGATTGCTCCCAGAAGTGACTTCTTATAGAATTTTCATATCGCGTTTGTTCAAAGGTATGTGAAGTCCGATTTTGCATCAGATAAAAATATATTATAAATGAATGTTTCTCAGCGAAAACTGTAAAATATCTTTTAAAAATAACGATATAGCAGATGGGAAAATACAGGGCATATTTTCATTTAGAAAAATTGAAAGGTGCATTTTCACTTGAAAAAAAAGGGGCAGGGTGCATTTTTCACTTCAAAAAAGCACCCTCTAAAAAATGCATAACACGAACACTAATGTTTTAACTTCATAGATAAGAATTTCATAAAGACAAAAAATGCAAAATTTGTTATTTTATGATTTATTACAGCATTTTATTTCTTTTAGAAAAAAAAAAAAAAAAAAAAATACACGTATCTAAATTACATTGTATAAGAAAGGAAATTGAACTGGTTTGGATTAGAAAAGAATTTTATTCATTACTGGTGTTATTTTATTCGCATATTAATAAGAAACACACAAAAAAAAAAAAAAACCACTTCCATCCCTGATGTTGAGAATTAAACAGCATCAAAAGGCAGCTTGGATCAACCAAGTGTTTAATAATGCATAAAAAAATTATCGAACAAAAATAAAAATTATTTAACAATTAACGTTTCTATTATAATACGCCATTTTAAAATGACATCAGACAGCGGATACCAGTAGGGTAGGGGTGGTATTTTACAAAAAATAAAAAATTATCACTGCAAGTGGAGATATTTAACTCCATGAACAACAGGCACTTTTAAAATTGAAACTTCCATTCAATGTTAGTGATAACTTTAGTGAAGAAAAAAAAAATCAGTACAGTAACATATACAGGAGTGAAATTAGCAAAAAGGCAAAAAAGCTGAAACTACATACAAAGGCAAGATGTTGAATTAAAGTACTAGAATTTTGATGTCAAAATCATATTACAGTAATAAATATATTTTATAATCTCTTTTTTTAATCTAAAAAAAGAACAAATAATTATTGTTTAGTAGTCAATCAAGTTTTATTTAACTAGCTCATGTAACACATTCAGATCAGAAAGAAAAAAGAAAAGGTAGGAAAACTAAATACAAAGCTGAAATCAGCTGAAAAATCTCACATCTGTATATACCTACATAATTTATCTCCAATCTATTAAAGAACTAATGAATATATTATAGTATTCAATTATAGACATGGTTAGGTGCAATTTTTATTTGATGAGCTGTAATACAGGAGAAAGGAGGGGGGGGGGAAGCTGGTAAATTAAAAAAAAAAAGTCTAACTACAAAAAGATTAAGTCTCATCCCACCCCCCCCCCCCCCAATGTTGTGGAGGGAAAATAGACAGGCGCGAAATAGATTAGTAAATTATTTAAATTAAATAATTCTAGATTATATCACGATTCCTTAATTTTAACAGATAATTCTACTCCCCCCCCCCCCACTCCCAAATGGCCGTTGCTATTCGGACATGATTTTGCTTATTTGATCTTGAATTTTCTCTGTAATATACTAATCATTTTCCTTATTTCAACTGCAATTTCAAACTTTTAACATTTTGAAAGTGTATAATGCGATTGACCTACAATCCATGTTTATTTCAACATTGTTGTTATAAAACATTACAAAATAAGTACAAAAGTCATTTTTAGAAAAATCATACATATTATTAGTAGAGAAAATTGGGTTTGGTTTGTATCGAATTATATTGGAATGGTTAATTGTTTGTTTTTTTTAAATAAAGAAAGAAAGATGGAAAGAAAAAAAAAATAATAACATCTATGTAGTTGAATATGAAGATCAATTTATACATATTCATAAACATATTGCGAAAATTTTTTCAAAGATTGAAAATACTCATTTACCAAGATTGTTTTCATGTCGCATTTTTTATTTTTATTACTTTCATTTTTGCTTTATAGAAAATATTTTGAGGTATTGCCCTTTTGTGAAGAATTTTAGCATCATTTAGACAGTTAGAGTACAAAATTTCTGTGAAAATGATCTCTACCCCACTCCCACACTCAGAAAGTAAAAAAGATAATTTTTCATGCACGGGGACGAGACACATAATATTATTTCTAAATTTTACTCTTATCAGTGCTAACTTATTTTCATTGGAAAAGATGGTTCGAATAGCCTGTACACTAAAAGCACAGACGGTCCGATTAGCCACTTCGCTCGCAAATATTACAAATTCGATAGATACATTTATTTTCTTTGAATTTTTATTACCGTATCTAATAAAATTTCAGGAAATAAGATCAAATAACTCTAATAAGCATGAACTCACTATTAGTGGAAGAAATTATATATCCATGCATTAATAACACTCCCACGCAACATAAGTGTATTAGAGTATTAATTTTCTAATTTATTTTGAATGAATAATAAAAAGTAGGTTACTATTTAAGAGAAATATCTGCAGTTCAGGTATACAAATAGGAAACAATAAATGACATGTGGCATCAAGACAACTAGTAGATAGCAATTAGATTATTATAAGAAATACAGAAAAAAATTCAGTGACAACCTAATCAGAATATCGAACACAAATAAAATAGAGATCAAGAATTTTTCCGCGTTGAAAAGATGATTTAATCACAATATACTTTTCTGAAACTTGGGTGAAAACGTCAGCACTTTCAGATACGGGACGCTAATATAACAAACAATTTTATGGTTTAAAATGTGAAAAATGATGATTCTGTAAACATAAATAAAACATTAATAATAAATAGTCATTAATACTCACTTATTTCAATTAACTAACTAAGATGGAAAAGGATGGGTAATATCCGTACGGCAATTAACAACAAACGTTCGCCACACACAACCACACGAAAAGGATCGGACGACAAATCAGAATTGATCACGTGTACATGAAAAGAATATCACTGAACTCAATACGCCGCTATTGCCATTCCCTCAAACAAAATAGCATGCAATTACTTCACTATCTTCACTAGAGGCTCTAAATTGAGAGAGATTGGACATTAGCTTTAGGGGCTTACTTTATTCCCATAGAGGTCATCTCGAGATCGAAAGTGACGCCTTTCGTTATCATCTGGAAACGATACTTCAATAACGAAGTGTGCAGGAATTGGTACTTTATTATACTGACCAAACGTCCCCATTTTCTGGGGACAAATAAGGACGCCCTGTATTTTTAAGGCATTTCTCTAAGTTTTAAAAAATTGTAGAAACTAAATTATTAATCAATAACACTTTATTTTTAGTCCTCATTTATTAGGAATGAAAACATACATCCATAAGTTGATAATTGTAGCAATTTTTAATGCTTCTCTATTATAAAGGTACTTTGATCTGGTCAGCCTATTTCACTACAATCACGGATTAAAAGAGTAAGGATGTATTACGAATGTTATTGAAAGGTAGTAATTTTCATCTTACAGGTAGAGGGCGACCAGATCTTGAAAATTCACCAATCAGCGCGTTTTTACATTTCTGGCTGGTTGGTCGTTCTCGGAAATCGGATGATGACTGGACCGAAGGGGCGAGCTTTCCCTTTCTTCCGATAAGTTTCAAAGATACTACACCAGGCGGCGATCGAATCGCTTTCCTGGACTGGTGAATTAATGCGGAAAAGAAAGCTTCTGTTCCCGCGCTCGCTGCCCTATCTCGTTTTAATTCCTAGACTCTTCTTCCGTCACTACAATGGAGCAACGGGTAGCGTACTATGTCATGGTTACGTGATAGTTACGTCACTGATCGATGACAAAGCCATCTCGTGTTGGAACTGCTCAGGCTGAAACTGCGCATGCTCGAACAGAATTTGTTTACTCGCATGATGCTCCATATTTAAAATTTAAATAGAACTGTGATTGAACGAATGCACATCTAAACAAAAAAATTCATGTATTTTTAGAATTTTCATATTTCGTATGTTTTCCCGTATTTTAAGATAAGTAATATATTTTATATTAATTCTTAAAAATTATTTTTTTAATACTTCTTACAATTTATAAAATTATTGAAATCTTAATCTCTTGAATTTTCATTCATTACGGATCAAGACATAATCTATGGAATTTTGAATTCGGTTGTTTGATTTGTTATCAGGTTAGAAAAAGTTAGTTTTTATTATATTTGTTCATTACTAAATGTTATTTTAGTTATAGATTTGGTTACAAAGCGATTACAAATATATTTTGTTTAGAAGATAAAATTTTTGCGAATGGTTTCGTCTGCGTCTGAGTGATTTTATGGAACATGACATATTGCTTTTTTTAATAAAAGAGATAATGATAAAATAATCTTTTATAAGCGATTTCTTTTCCAACATTTAAATTTTTTTTTACCAAAATTTTAATTTTGAAAATTGCACACGCTAACATTTCTTCTTAAATTACTAATACATGATTTTTTTCGTATTTACAATACAATTTACAACATTAGAAGATCGATTCAAAAAATTATATTTTACACTAGATAATTCTAGCTCTAAGTGAACACTATAGATGTGATTATTTACTTGAAGTTATTAGCTTACATTTGACTTTAAATAGAAAATATGTTAGATGTTAACTAATAAAATGTGATTGTTTATTAGCTAAAATCTAACATATTTTGTATTTAAAGTCAAATGTACGCTAATAACTTCAAGTAAATAATCATATTTATAATGTTCATTTAGGGCTAGAATTAACTCTTGTTTATATTAAAACCATAAGAGAGAGCATTTTTAAAGAAAGCACAATAGGGGCGGATTTTTCACAGCATTTATTTGGGTACCGCAGCCACTGCAAGAGGAGAAGCGCTAACGTCGAGTTTACTTTGCGACATTATTTAAATTTATGTGAACGAGCTTAATCTGTAAAGCTTTGGCCTATACTATGGGCGGGTTCAGGCTCTCGACCGATCCAATTGGTCGTGGAACAATGCGTCCAGTCTCATCGACCGGTCTGAATCAAAGTCGTCCAGTGTAATGTGTTCCATGGACCGGTCGTGGATCAAATCAAATCACCCAAGAAAATTTTACGAGTCATTTGATCCATTTACAAATCCATTGCTGAGATTGGACATTGGTTATTGCTCTGGTTACGCCATCTATCGGTCTTTACAAACGCGAAAATGCATACAAGCATTTTTACTTTCTCTTACCCATAAGGTAGAGAAAGTATTGTTTTTGGGTCAAATTTTCGAACGCGAGATTGTGTTATATTTACATGTTTTGAGGTCCCCTGAATACGAAAATAATGTTTTTAGCAAATGGTCTGTGTCTGTGTCTGTCTGTTATCAGCATATCTCAAGAGCAAATAGTAGCAGACATTCCAAACTTGGTATTCTAAATGTGTGTCATATATAGATGCTACAGTAAGCTTTTCGTTAAGATCAAGCAAATGGTTCGTGTACAGGGACAATCAAGAGAATTCTACTTCATTATGTCTATGGGGGAAATTGCAGGTAAGTAGAGTTTAACGTCTATAGACTGCACTAAACCCAGTGAAACAAATATATATATTGTAATAGAGATAGTCAACTGGGAAAAAAAATTGTGTATGTAGGAGCCTCTTCTCCCCCCCTGGGGGGGGGGAAAGTCCCCCCCTCGAGGGGAGTAAATTTTCATGATGGGTATCTTTCAAAAGAGCTCGCCAATACCTTTAAAACGAATGGTTTAACCATCGATCTGCGATAATTTAAAACAAAGTTATCGATTTTTTTTACTTTTAACATTTTTTTTTTTTTTTTTTTTTTTTTTTTTTTTTTTTTACTATTGAGAATAAAATGAACTTTTTTTGGATATTTAGTATTATACTACTTCTCTAATATAGAAATCGACTGCATTACCTTTTTCTTTTTTTTCTTTTTTTTTTTCTTTTTTTTTTTTTTTTGTAATCATTGATTTAAATTAAAATAAAAATTTAATAATTTTTTTGCAATGTGTAATAGTTTTATATTTCTTACCTTAGATCATAATAAATCTTGAACCTACTTCTTATTTACATCGAATATTTGAATTCTAAATATTTGTTTTAAATTTCAACATTCCAACTTAAAAATATAACAAAAATTAGCTTGATAATAAATCCACAAAATAAAACTTAAAATTGTTTACAGTCTATCATTAAAATACAATAAATCATAACTGAGGGAAATAATTTAAAAAATTTCTAAAATTAAAATTTTATTGTTATTATTTTTTTATTTAAATAATTTTCAAAAAAGAATTTTGTATTTAACATTATTGTATTTCAGTGCATATGTACTCAATTATGCAGAATACAAAAAAAAAAAAAAAAAGAAAAAAGAAAAAAAAAGAAAAAAATATTCATCTATCTTTTTTTTTTATTATCCATAGTTAAATTACATTTTAAATTAATGAATTAAATTTTTCTTTAATTAATTTTTCTTTAAAATATTCTATAGCTAATTTCAAACTAAGCCTACAGATGGCAGCACTGATTTTGATCCAATAAAAGGATCGGATTTGTAAAGCCTCTGCTTTCGACGGGTCGTGGAACAAATAACTCACGGTCCAGTTGGATCGGTTGAAGTGTTCCAGAGGCTGGACCTTAGAGGAGAAATAACCCTAGAGAGAGCATCCCCGAACGAAATCTTTTGCCAACATCGAAACCACGTGACTGAGGGACACCGTATTCGGACAGGGGAGTTTTTTACATGTATTTGAATGGCGATCTCTGCTATGCTACTGAATAAATGGTGAAATACTTCGTTGCATTTGGTTCTAGAGAAAAATTTCTCAATGGAGAACCTATAATCTTTCACAGATATATATTTTCTTCTAAATTGTATTCATATAAAATCATAATATTAAAACAAATAAACTTTTTAATGAAGGAAATCCAAATTATTCACTTAATCATGCGTTTTATATACAGTTTTTTTGAAAATTTATGGAAAAATAATTTATTATATTAATATTTTTGAGTAGTTATATGTTTGATTTTTTCGTTTTTCATGTTTTTTATTTATTATTTTCTTAAAAATTGAGAAATAATGAAAGAAATTTCACTTACATCTTTCAATCCAGATTTGGCGCGATTTGGCGAAATATTGAAATGTCTAATAACCTTGATGCATGACGGTATTTTTGTGTTTTACGTCATTTTGCGGTGTTCGAAAAATAAATTATTGTATTGTTTGCAAAAAGCACAAAGAAATATATATATTTTTTTTTTATTTACAAATTAGAATTACTTTTTATTTTTTTCCCCATATGTACTTTAATAATGAATTTAGAGATTTATGCGTATTGAAGACCTGTTTTGCATTTATAATGTTGGATTGAGATAATAAAATTTGTCTCTTTATTTCTTTCAAGGCAAAATTTAATCCCATATAAAATTAACAAATTTTTTCATATAAGAATTTTTACTTTAAGAATATTTTATTATTATAATTTATAATTTCTTTACTTTGCTTTTTCTATGCACTGTAGAATATGGTGTATTTATTTATTTATTTATGATTAATTTTTTCTTCTTCTTTATTCAAAGGATTTGAAATAAGATTTGTAAAAAATTTCGTCTTCCGGTTTTCGATGAATTTACAGTTTTGAGGTGATTTATACACGTTTGGAGCATTTTTAGAAAATATCCACATCTCTCCTGTCTCTTCTGTGTGTGTGGGAGAGAGAGAGACCAAAAATTTGTGGCTTCTCTATATCAAGAACTAATGCATTACTTTTTTTTTTTTCCAATCTTGAATTTAGTACTTATCAACTTCTTGAGAAAATCGTTCAATAAGTGGCACTGCTGTACAGCGATTTCTCTAATTTACGGGAATGCTGTGTCTCAGCTTCTGTTCCGTAAAATTACACGAAACTTGATGTGCGAGAGGATCATTACAGAAATTATGTCGATTCAATTTGAATACGTATTGGTCGACAGGTGGCGCTGGTATGATGCAACTTTTTTCCCTTGTGCAGAAAGGCTGTATCGCAGCTTTTATAAGAAAATTAAGAAAAATGCTTATTTATGATAAATGCATTGGAAACATGGTAATATCTTGCTCATGCGTTTATTTATTTCATTATAATTATTTCTAGTGGTGTATTTAAATTCGGCCTTTTTAATTTTTTTCTCTCTATATCACTACGGTAAAATTATTACTGCAAATTTGCAAACAAACAAGGTAAGAAATATAAATTCAGAAATGACCATTTTTATGGGACATTAAATTTTTAAATATCTAGCTTCATCGACATCATTTGTATTTTTCTTTTATTTTTCATTATCAGCGGCAAACGAAAAGTTAATTTTTTAAATTTTCAATTCACGGTATTCTTTTTAAAAAATTGTTGTAGTAAATAAGTTTTTTTTTTTTTTTTTTTTTTTTAAATAACTATTCTAACATATTGCATTTGTTCGTAATTGATTATTTAATATAAGTACTTTTTTACTTCCATTACCCGACTACCGTAGGTAATGGAAGTATTGTATTCGGTCCAAAAATTAAATTTCAAGTTTTCACTTGATTTACACGTTTTAAAACCTCCTGAGTCTAAAAAAGTAGTTTTTGGCAATTGGACAGTGTGTGTGTGTGTGTATGTGTGCGTGAATGTATGTGTGGAATCTCCTGGCTATCATATCTTTGAAACTAATAAAGATAGAACTAAGTAACTTCAGAACTGAGACAGATCTGGTGCACTCAAAAAACGGCTCTAACGATTTTCTTCTCAAAATTGCTTCATTAATCCTTTTTAGATATCCTTTCTCATGTATTACGTGCCATCCTGATTAGGTAGTTAAGTTTTAGATCTCGGAAATTTGTGTTACAAAAAATACCCCCCCCCCCCTTTTTTTTTCTTTTCTTATTTACTCGCTATGTAAACTCTGTTTTAAACGTCTTCATACGTGTATCAAGTTTCTATTAGTGGAAAATTTCAAAAAAATGCATATAATATCTCCAAAAGAAAAAAAAATGTACATAATACGTGTAAAAGTGGGTAATGGAAGTCGTGTGGTTATTTCACACCAGATTTATTATTATTTTTTTAAACATAATTAAAACATGTTTCTCTTATTTGAATCATATATTATTTCTTTCCCTTCTCTAACTTTTGTAAAAAATGCTTAAATTATAATATACTGTTTACAAGATATGAAATATATATCCTAGTATTATTTATATATTTATTTTTAACCTAAATATGTTATAATAAATACTGTTTTGGGGTCAAACTTTCGAAATTGAGGTTTTCTTTATTTATAAGTTTTGAGGTCCCTTGAATCCAAAAATTAGGTTTTTTAGCAATAAGTCTGTGTGCATGTGTGTATGAGTGTTATTATCATAACTTAAGAACAGATTTTAGCAGGAAATTCAAACTCAAAATTCTAAGGAAAATTCTTTAACTGAAATGTGTATATCGAAATGTTTAATTGAAGTCTGCATCTGTATAACTGAAATGTGTATCTAGATATAAAATTGAAATGGATATCCTTAATTTGAAATCTGCATATCAAAATGTTTACTTGAACTCAGCATCTCTTTAATCAAAGTATGTATTTATCTGTCTAATATGTGAAAATTCTGCAATTTAAATTTGTATGTATCGGAATTCTACATGTTTCTATAAAACTGGTGGAACAGTGCTTAGAAATGATTAAAATTTGTATTTCAAAATGTTCAGTTGAAATCCGCACCTATACGTCAACTATGATTTAAGATAATTCTATATACAAGTATATCTCTTTTATTAAAATCAATATCTGTATGTCAAGTGTTTAGTACAAGTTCTAAAATATTACTCATTTTCAAATATTTCTATTATTTTTATTTTATGTGAAAATTCTGCAATTTAAATTTGTATGTATCGGAATTCTACATGTTTATATAAAATTGGTGGAACAGTGCTTAGAAATGATTAAAATTTGTATTTCAAAATGTTCAGTTGAAATCCGCACCTATACGTCAAATATGATTTAAGAAAATTCTGAAAATGTTCAATGTGTACTATCTACCGAAATCACTTATGAATGTTTAGTTGAAATATATATCTCTTTTATTAAAATCAGTATCTGTATGTCAAGTGTTTAGTACAAATTCTAAAATATTACTCATTTTCAAATATTTCTATTATTTTTATTCTAAAGTAATCAGATGTTATAATTTATTCAGGAGTTTTTTATTACACCTAATATTTAAAATAAATTTATGTTGATAAGTTCTTGCCTATTTATACTACCACTAGTATTTAATTTATCTACAAATGTGACATCCATGCACACTTCACATTTACATTAAAAAAAAAAGAGAGAGAGATACAGTTGGCAGCAAATTTGCTAAAGCATTAGCTATAACTCCTATTTAAAAGATGAGCACCTAATACTATTTTGTTAATTAAATATTAGTCTTATATTGTTTATAAAAAGGTAAGTTTATGATAAAAATTTGCGATCAAACGAAAAAAAAAAAAAAAAAAAAAAATATATATATATATATATATATATATATGAAAAGTATGGATGTGTGTATTAATAATTTTGCTGCTGACTGGGGTAATTTTCATGTTTAATGATGATTCTAATTAAGATGAAAAATTTATAACTAATATTTTGAACTATCCAACTGAACCTAGCAAAATTATATTTGTAGCAGGTAAAATAATGGAGAAAAATGTTTTGTAATTTCGACAAAGAAAAAGATTTCTAACGGCGAGCTGTAGCCAAATGTGGTTACTCCTTGTCACGTGACTAAGGTGAAAATCATTCAATGTTGACAAAAACTTTTCAACCCCACTTTTCCCTGCATGCGCTCTCTATCAGTATCTCTCCTCTAAGGGCTGGACTCACCCCTAGCCTCTGCTTCCGACCGGTCGTGGATCAAATGACTCAGGGCCAGTTGGATCGGTAGAAGTGTTCCAGAGGCTGGACTCATCCTTTATAGAGCAGGCGCATGTTTATAAACAAGCGACGCTATTCTGCAACTTTTGCGCATGTAGGCAAAATATCTGCCTTTCCATTGGTGCTTTATCCCACCTTTTGCCTACAATCTAAAGTACGCGCGGAATCATCTGTCGCAGTGACGTCGCGTGCGCCTGCTCTATTCCTCTCGTCCGATAAGTGAAATCGAGATGATATCGTCTGTGAAAAGACAGTAAGGGGTTCAGGCTCTCGACCGATCCAATTGGTCGTGGAACAATGCGTCCAGCCTCTTGGACCGGTCTGGATCAAAGTCGTCCAGTGTAATGTGTTCCATGGACCGGTCGTGGATCAAATCGACCAAGAATTTTTTCCGAGTCATTTGATCCATTTAATGATACATTGCTCTGATTGGCCGTTGGTTATTGCTCTGGTTCCGCCATCTATCGGTCCTTACAAACGCGAATATACATACAAGCATTTTTTTTATTTTTTTTTATTTTGGTAAAGAACTGTATAATTGTTTTAGAATTATAAATATATTCATGCAATGGATTGAAATATAATACAATAATGCAAATTAAAATTCATCGAATATTATTTAAATTTAATAAAATAAAAGTTTAAAATGCTCCCTACTAACAATTTTTAAATTTTCAGTTTAACAAAATATTTTAAATATGTTTTGTACTGCTTTGTTAATATATTTGCATTAAATTTTAGCATGCAAACATAAAAGTAATTAACAATATTTAAAAATCAATATTTAATTTGTATTTAAAATTTAAAAAAAAATCATAAATATATTAAACATTTAAAATATTGTTGATTGAAATCTTAATTAATTGAATTTACAAACCAATCAATGAAGTGATAATTTAAAAAAACTTTTTTTTTTTTTTTTTTTTTTTTTTTTGTAATCATTGATTTAAATCAAAATTTTTTTTTTTTTTTTTTTTTGGCAATGTGTAACAGTTTTATATTTCTTACCTTAGATCATAATAATATAACTTGAACCTATTTCTTATTTACAAAATATTTGCTTTAAATTTCAACATTCCAATTAAAAAATATTTAACAAAAATTAGCTTGATAATAAATCCATAAAATATTACTTAAAATTGTTTACAATATATCGTTAAAATACAAAAATGCATAATTGAGGGAAATAATTAAAAAAAAAATTACTGGAAAATTTTCTAAAATTAAAATTTTATTGTTATTATTTTTTTTAAATAATTTTCGAAAAAGAATTATATAATTAATATTATTGTATCTTAGTGCATATGTACCCTGTTGCAAATTGAATTGTCTTTGCATCCTCTCAGGCGGCGCTACTAGTCGTCATTTTTCGACGCGCCGATGTATGATTACTGAGTAGTTGAGAATGTGATCTGAAAGGATTCGGTCATGTTTGACCGTTTAAAAATATAGCGCTTAAGAAATGTTCATTTGTGTTTAATTGTAAATCCGTGTAAAATGTTTTTGTGATCTGTGACGTGAAAATAAAGTATAAAATGAAAAACAGAAGATTACCTTCATTATTAAGTTTGAAATGGATTTTTGTGACTTGTGTTTAAAGCAATATGAAACATTCTGGTGACCCAAGATCGTGATGAACTGCATTTTTTGGATTAATGATGTAAAAAATCATCTAAGCATGCATCGGATATGGGAGGTAGGCTTTTTCCCTTATTATTTCATTATTTTGGTTCGAGTTTGGGGGTTAAAAATTATGGTTTCGTTTTAAAAGAAAAGTGTAGTTTTTGTTCTGAAATGGTTGCAGTCTGTGAGGACATCGAATTCATTTGGTTTATATAATATTATTTATAATTTATAAATTTTGCTGATATATGAAATAAATGGTTTCAAAATTTGAATAATTAAAAATAGTTTGGGTTTTTGAATATAAATGGTTTCATTCAACATTTAAATAATTGAAAAATTACTTTCGTTTCATAAAATGTTTTTTAAATGGTGTTTCTTTTTGTTTCTTTGAAAACGAAATTGTTTTTTTTTTTTAATGGAATATTATTTAATTATTTTTTGTTTCTTGCAATGCTATTAAAATTGAGTTACTTCTGGTTTAATACAAAATTATTTATTTAGTTTTTGTTTCATTAAATGCCATTTTAAATTGATTTACTTCTGTTTTAACGATATTTATTTTTTTGTTCTTAAATGATATTTAAAGATGATGTTTACATTTTTTGATATATAGATAATACATGTTTATTTTTATTTAATAAATATATGGATAGGGGTTATTATTAAGCAATTAGAAGGTATCATAATTTTTTTATTTTTGTTCTCTTGTTATGATATTGGGTTTAAAATGGATCTAGAAAGATTGAAGGAAAAAAGAAGAGGTTTAAGAACCTCATTTACGAAATATTTGGGGAAAAAAGAAACAATCCTGAACTCCGAAATTACGGAGGAGTACACGAAATTAATGAAAATTGAGGAGCTTCTTTTAAAGGCTCAGCTCCTGGACAAACAAACAGAACTCGTAAACATCGATTATGAAATACAAATGAAAATTAAAGTTAAGAATATAGCTGAAGATGTAGCAGGCTGTGAGGAATACAGGGAAAAAGGGATCGATGTAAAAACAAAGTTAGAAAGGCTAGTGGATAATTTAAATGACAGGCCGTTGCCTGGTGTTATTCAGATCGCTAGATCAAGTGATCAAACAGGGATTGGTTCAGAGAACCTAACAGTTAGAACTGAAACCAGAAGTACAGTTAAACTTCCAAAATTACAAGTTGTAAATTTTCTTGGTGACTGTAGTTCATGGTTGGACTTCTGGAACTCTTACGAGGTAGCGATACATAATAATAATTCTTTAAGCAAAATTGAGAAATTTACGTATTTGAAATCTTTCTTAGGAGGTATCGCCTTGAGTGCTGTATCTGGGTTTTCATTGACAGAATCGAATTACGATGCATCAATACAATTACTTAAGGAACGTTTTGGACGAAGTGACGTAATTATATCGTCCCACATGCATAAGTTACTATTAATAGAACCGGTGAAATCATGCGCGAATGTTACTGAATTAAGGAGAATGTACGACGCGATTGAGGTACAAATTCGTTCGTTACAATCATTAAATGTAGCAACAGGCACTTACAGTAATCTGTTATGCCCTGTAATATTACAAAAACTACCGGAAGAATTAAATTTAAGTTATAATAGACAGCGTAATTCAGATGAATTGTTTGATATTTCTAAATTAGTTGATTTTATACGTAAAGAATTAGAAATACGAGAAACATCGATAATTTTAGCGAATCCCAGAAATAATAGCGCAAATGAAAATAATTTTCGGAACAAAATGGCAGGCCACAATAAACCTTACTTAAATTCTAAAAGGAGCGAATATCATCCCCCTAAATCATCAGCTTCCGTTTTAGCGACTCAGGCGGAAAGAAATTTATCTGGTTATCATAATAGGTATTCTTATGATAATAATAGGCCTAAATTTAATAACAAAAGAAATACGAGTTCATTTTCTCAAAATACAGGAGTTCAGGGCTGTTTGTTTTGTTCCTCGGCACATATGAATCATGATTGTTTTTTAAATGTTTATGATAAGAAAAGGGCTCTAATGGCCAAGGGATTATGTTTTATATGTTTTTCAAACCATTTGAGTAAATTTTGTTCACGTAAAGATCAGAAGTGCAAGTATTTCGCATCTCCCTGGCATAACTCATTAATATGTAATACAGAAAGAAATGAATCTCGCTCAGTTGAGGATAAAAAACAAATACAGTCAGAAAGTTCTTTAAATTTGGTTTGTAATAAGAATAAAGAGCTTGAGGACACGCCGAGTGATTCGGTGTTGTTGCAGACTGTAACGGCAAGTGTATTTAATATTCGGGCCAAATGCCATTTATTGAGGTGTCTTATTGACAATGGAAGTTCTAGGACATTTGTATTGCGCGAAGTGTGCAATTTATTGGGATTAAAACCAATCGGGAAGGAAACCCTTTTAATTTATACTTTTGGCAATGAAAATACTGAAAGGAAAACTTATGATATTGCAGAAATAGTATTACATAATGTAAGAGAAACTAATAAGAAAATTAAATTAAGGGCTGTGGTTATTGATTCAATTACATTTGGGGAAATTAAAATTCCTTCACAGTGGGTGCGTAATATCGCACTAGAAAAGGGCATTGAATTGGCAGATAAGGGTAATTTAAGTAAAATTCATGTACTTATTGGATCGAATTACATTGGGGAAATTCTTGGAGAAAGGAACGTGAGAATTTCTAAACGATTAATGGCGACAGATACCTTATTTGGATTTGTGATACAAGGAAAGGAAAGGAACCCTAAAGCACTTAAGAATTGTCAGAAAGTGCGCGTTAATCATTTACATGTTGTTAAGGAGGAATTGGACCATCAAAGGGTTAAAAATTTATGGGAATTAGAGGCAATTGGAATTAATCCGGACAAAGAACATTCTAAATCAGATGATGAAATTTTAGAGTTATTTAGGCAAACCACTACTTATAGAAATAAAAGATATGAAACGCGATTGTTGTGGAAAAATAATGTTAAGGAATTGGACAGTAATTATGTGATAGCAAGACGACGCTTGTCTCATATGAACACTGTTTTTGGTAGGAATCCGGACTTATATTTTAAATATAAGGAAATTATTGAGGAACATTTAAAGGAGGGCATCATAGAGGAAGTAGCGTCGGATTTAAATGAAAATACGAGTACAGGCTATTACATGCCGCATCATGCAGTAGTACGCGAGCAAAAGAAAAGTTCTAAGGTTAGGATAGTTTTTGACGGTTCATGTAAGGGCAGGGATGAATTATCTCTTAACGATTGTTTAGAGAGCGGTCCTAATTTAAATCCAGATTTACTCAGGATAATTTTGAGGTTTAGGTTACACCCTGTAGCGTTTTGCGCAGACATTCAACGAGCTTTTCTAGAAGTAGGAATCGCGGATGAGGATAGGAATTTTTTGAAATTTTTATGGAATGATGGGGAGGGGCCCGATCTCCATTCCGATGCTGCTAAACGAATTAGGCCATTACAATTCTGCAGAGTTCCCTTTGGGGTGAAATGTTCCCCATTTCTATTGTCGGCAACAATCAGGCTTCATTTGAAAAAATTTGAGAATGACTACCCGGAAGCAACAGAAATATT
The DNA here is from genome assembly GCA_963930645.1 of Salticus scenicus. Taxonomy (NCBI): domain Eukaryota; kingdom Metazoa; phylum Arthropoda; class Arachnida; order Araneae; family Salticidae; genus Salticus; species Salticus scenicus. Next base: position 241,840,038 of record OZ005651.1, read on the forward strand.
AAGATCTCTATACGTCGATGATCTCATCTCTGGCACTGAGAATATAACCAAGGCCTTACAATTGTCTAAAGAAATGATGTATATTTTAAGTGAAGCTAGCATGAATCTCAGGGCTTGGATTTCTAATTCTTCTAAACTTAATCAGTTGTGGAAGACAGACAATTTCGAATGTCGAGAAGATCCGGAGGAATCCAATGTTGAACTAAAAATATTAGGGATTATTTGGGACAATACGACCGACGTATTACGGATTGACACTTCACAATTTAACAAATTACCGAAGGACAGAATTATAACAAAGCGATATATTTTGGCTGTTTGCGGAATGTTATTTGATCCAATGGGGATCATGAATCCATTTTTGATTCGCATAAAAATTATATTACAATCAGTATGGGAAAATGGCAAACAGTGGGATGAACCTGTTCCACATGAAATCGAAATGTTGTTTTTAGAATGGCTAAATGAAGCTAAAAATTTGGCTGTATTTTAATGAACTCTGCTGGAACTCAGTAGAGGTACACATATTTTCCGATGCTAGCCCAAAATGTTATGGTTCAGTGGCTTATTTTCGATTTACGAATTCTGAAGAATGCAAAACAAGTTTTATAATTTCTAAGTCTCGACTAGCCCCTTTGAAGAAGATTACATTACCGAGACTTGAATTACTTGGCACTTTAGTCTCAGCAAGATTGGGATCATATCTTAAATCTGTTTTTCCTATGCTTGACCCCAGAAATATTTTTTATTGGACTGATTCTCAGATTTGCCTTCATTGGATAAAAAATTCAGCTAACGATTATAAGCAGTTTGTGAAAAACCGAGTGATAGAAATCAGGGAAAAAACTGATCCTGAAAAATGGCACTTTTGCAAAGACAAGGTCAATCCGGCGGATAAATTGACGAGAGGTGTGAAAGCAAATTCCTTAATGAGTGACAAAGTATGGAGTAAAGGACCAGTTTGGTTGTCAGAATTAAGTATACCGTATGACTCTCTAATGGAATTTTCCTGTGACATGGACAGCGTGGTTGAAGAAAGACATGGAGTTACAACACTTCAGGTTAACGTAGAAGTTCCAATGCCATTATTAAATCTGGAGAATTACAGTACTTTGAATAGAGTTTTGAGAACAACCGCCTATGTTTTTAGATTTCTAAATAATATCAAATCTAGGTCTGAAAAACGTTCAGGAGCGCTGACAGCAAATGAAATATCTGCAGCAGAAAATTATTGGCTTCTATTTGTGCAGCAAAGTGAATTTAACAAAGAATATACTACATTAAAGGCAAAAAATTCAGTTTCTAATGATTCTAAGTTATATAATTTTAATCCCATTTTGACAACAGAAGGTCTAATAGTATTAAAGGGAAGAATTCAAGGCTCTAATTTTTCTGATGAATCTAAGCATCCAATTATTTTGCCGAACAAGGCTCGATTTACTAATCTTTTGATCATGAAGGAACATGAAAATTTAGGTCATTCTGGTATACCTGACACACTCACTCAAATAAGAGAACGCTTTTGGATCATTAAGGGCAGGCAAGCTGTGAAATCCTGCTTGAACAAATTTTTTCTATGCAGAAGGTTTAAGGCCAAACAAGGACAGCAAGTAACAGCTCCGCTTCCCATATCAAGAACTAGTGAGGCTCAACCTTTTGAAGTCATCGGAATCGATTTTGCTGGACCCTTATTCACGAGAGACAATAACAAATCTTACATTGCATTATTCACGTGTGCAGTCACTCGAGCAGTGCACTTGGAAATAGTCTCCAGTCTCAGTTCTGAACATTTTCTACTTGCATTCAGACGTTTCATCTCCAGAAGAGGTGTATGCAAGGTTGTGAATTCCGATAACGCTCTGACTTTTAAAAGTAGTGAAAGGGAACTAAAGAAACTTTATATGAACATTAAGAACTTTGAAATTCAGAACTATTTTGGTAATAAGGGTATCAAATGGAATTATATAGTAGAAAGAGCCTCATGGTGGGGGGGGGGGGGGTTATTGGGAGCGAATGGTTCGTATGACAAAGGTCATTTTGAGGAAAATTCTTGGCAGGGCATTGGTTACATTTGAAGAACTGCAAATTATACTTGCAGAAATTGAATCTATTATTAACTCTCGACCTTTAACTTATGTATATAATGACCCTGTGGAGCCATTCCCTCTCACCCCAGCCCATTTCTTAATAGGAAAAAGGTCAACTGCATTGCCACCACAAAGTGGCCGTTTAGTGATTGCAAGTCAATCTAGTTCTCAAAAACTTTTAATTAAACGATACTTGTATCGTGAGAGACTTCTTAACGAATTCTGGAAGCGCTGGAAATTTGAATATATTTTGCAGTTGAGAAATGCTAATGTTGTAAAACCTGTTAATCCAATTTCTAATTTTAATATAGGTGATATAGTCCTAATAGGTGATGACAAGGCCCCAAGACAAATTTGGAGGTTAGGAAAAGTAATCGAGACACATGTAGGACGTGACAATAAGGTAAAATCTGTAACCTTAAAAACTTCATCAGGAATGTTAAAGAGACCCATTCAACTTCTTTGTAACTTGGAAGTCCAAGGGGACTTACCTTAATTAAACCAACTGTTCACCTGTAAGGTAATATTAATATTGTTTTCATTTTTCAATTGTATCCAGGTAACATTGATTTTTGTATTTGATATAATTTCTTTTTTTTTCAGTATTATGTGGTTGTGAAATTTATTATTATGTATTGTGATTTTTTTTATTGGTTGTAATTTTTTTTGAATTGTATTTGATTTGGATTTGTCAAAATTTGTATTGAACTTAACTTACCTTTCGGGGCGGGAGGATGTTGCAAATTGAATTGTCTTTGCATCCTCTCAGGCGGCGCTACTAGTCGTCATTTTTCGACGCGCCGATGTATGATTACTGAGTAGTTGAGAATGTGATCTGAAAGGATTCGGTCATGTTTGACCGTTTAAAAATATAGCGCTTAAGAAATGTTCATTTGTGTTTAATTGTAAATCCGTGTAAAATGTTTTTGTGATCTGTGACGTGAAAATAAAGTATAAAATGAAAAACAGAAGATTACCTTCATTATTAAGTTTGAAATGGATTTTTGTGACTTGTGTTTAATGCAATATGAAACATACCCAACTATGCAGAATAGAAAAAAAATAGACATGCATGTATATATATATTTTTTTTTTCACAATTAAATTACATTTTTCTTTAACTAATTTAATTCTAATATTTTAGAGCTAATTTCAAACTAAGCCTACAGATGGCAGCACTGATTTTGATCCAAAAGAGGGATCGGAGTCGTCCAGCCTCTTCTTTCGACCGGTCGTGGATGAAATGTCTTAGGGCCCAGTTGGACGGTCGAAGTGTTCCAGAGGCTGGACTCGCCCTAAGTCCCTCCCTTCGAAATGACATAACAGAGAAGGCGGGGTTATTTTTAGCTTCTTTGCATTTTTTAACAAATAAAAAAATAGAAAACAATTTTCTGAGATTCATTCATAGACCTATTATAAGAGTGGACGGGACAATGGCAACCTCTTTAGTGCAAAGATAACTCATAAAAAGGTCATGTGAATGTTGATCTACAGGAAGCCAAACTAGCCAATATTGAAATTTACTCGCCATGCTCTAAACTCTACTTTTTATTAAGCAGACGATATTTTTACTTTTTCTTTGAAAGTTCTTTTTAAAACTTTTATTTCACTTCAAAAGTTAGATTGTTTTGAATTTAAAAAGAATTTTATAGCAAGAAATAGTAATTAGGTGCACTTTAAAAACCCTCAAAGTTATGCAAAATAAGGATTTTATTTCACAGGTAAGATTCTTTTTAATATTTTATTATTTCGTTCTTTTTAAGTTATGTGCATGATTATTTATGAGAGTTAAAACAAGTATAGACAAACAGAGTTATAAAAACTTTTGAACTTTGTTGAAATGTGTTAATAACAAGTTAAAAATAAATGTCAGCAGCTGTAGTGTTTTACACTAGTTTTGCTTGCTGTATCTTTTAATAATATTAATAAAATATATATTTATATTCAAAGCAAAAAATTGCCAATAACGCGATAAATACCAAAAAAGTTAACCTTTTTCAACATTCACGTGGTTTCATCTTTGCACCTTTTCTTATATTCCCTTAATAATGGAATGCTTTAATAACTCCTTCCACACTTTTAATAGGTCTATGGATTCATAGCGAACATTAACTGTATCTGTAATCGGTTGTGTGTTTCGTATTTGACGAGCGACTAGTTAGAGCGTGGCACCTATTCAACGTCATCTGCTAAGCACCTCCTATTCGAACGTCATTTGGTACGTGTCTGAAGAAAGCTGACCAGTATTGTATGAAGCGATTAACCCTTTGCGGCGCAGGGTAATTCGGATCATTTATATTGCATTTGACCGGAATTTACGAACAAAATTAAAATAAAAGAAATTTTAAATTTTCAAGTTAAAAAAAAAGGGGGGGGGTCTTTTCTGCTATGTTATAAATGTAAATTTTTGCTAACAAATTTCCGGGATGAGTTTTTGTGCTTGAGAATTAAAATTAGGTGTTCCATCAGCGGGAACACTGCGACTGAAAGTGTTAAAAGCACGAGCGAAAGAAGGGATGATTATGTTTTTTAACAGTTTTATATATATATATATATATATATATATACATATATTTCTATGAAAAAAAAAATTCTATGTTTTCTATTTAAAGAAATTGAATTTGTGTTCCACAGGGCCTCAGAAATTGAAGTTCATCTAATAGTTCATTTTAATGAATGAAACTTTTAAAATCAATTTGTTCAGCGAAATTGTTTTTTTTTCAATTCAAGATAGTATGGTGTTTCGAGATTTCGAAGCATCCTGCATGTGTATAATATGATTGAGCTTGGTAGTTACTGTAGAACAATTTAATATACTTTGTTATCCTAAATTATTTATTTATTTATTTTAAGTCATATTTGCCTTTAAAGACATATATAGTGGCAAATGGCAGTAATAAATAGAAGCTATATTTATTTCTTAAAATGAATGGCCATATTATTATGCAGAAATCTTGCAAATGAAAAGTATGAGCATAAAGGAAAACATCCTTATCCCTCATATAATTTAAAGCAAACTTTACCAAAAGCTAATTTTTAATTCTGTACATACACATTGTGGATAAACTATAGTTTAAGAACTGAAGTAATAATTAATTATGAAGGATAATCTTAAAGTATATGAGAGGGTTATTTATTATGCATATTTTAATTTTACCATGACCACCAAAAAACATTTTGAAGTGGTGAATTTTTTAATTATTTTTTAAACTTTTATTTGTGTAATTCTTTCGAGGACTTTTTCTTTATATCTTCATTTAGAAAATAAATAATAGGTAAATAAAAGAAAAAATAAATAAATAAAAGGATCTAAGTGTGGAAGGTTTTTTTTTTTTTTTTTTTTTTTTTTTTAAAGATTGTAAATGTATAATTAGAAAAATAATAAAACAGGGATTATTGAAAGATTAAAAACAATGCAAATAAGAATATGTATTCTGAACTTTTAGTGGATTTCTTTTTCTAAATTAAATTTACTTTTTAAATTGTAAATTTAAGAATATGTATTATTTATTGATTCTTTTATTTTAAGAATTTTATATCTTCAATCAAAATATTCTCAATAAGCTTATATATTTCATAAATCTCTAATATTATAATAAATAAAATGTTTAAACTGTTAAATCTAAGTATATGTACTATTTTATTGAAACTATTTTGTGATTAACGTTTCCAGTCCCCAATCAAAATAATTTTAAAACAAAATTCTAAAAATTAATTAAAAAATAATAATTTTAAAACAAAATTCTAAAAATTAATTAAAAAATAATAATTTTAAAACAATATTCTAAAAATTAATTTTTAACAAATAATTTTTCAATAAAACTCCGAATTACCTTAACTGTAGAGTTATTTTGTAATTAGGCTGGTAGATGGTAGCACTAAACAGAGCTAATTTCCACGGTATTTACATGACGTCATAATAAGGCGTGGCTAGTTGTAGGTACCACGCTCTAACTAGTCGCTCGTGTTTATTTGTTGTCGAATTGTTTATGAATTGCATGCGTTTATTATTTTAATAATAATAATGCTGTCCTTTTACAAAAGGGTAAACATTATTTATGTAATGGGCTGGGGGGGTTCCTAGATGTACAAATTATAGAAGAATAGATGTAACCAAACATAAAAATAAACTAACTTCTTAGATTTAAGGTTTGTACTTTTAATTACAAACCTTTTTAGATACACTTTTTGTTTTTTCACCTAAAAATGATACTATTTATTTCTAGCATAATAATAACTGAAAAGTACCAATGATACTCTGTAGTATTAATACAATTACAACTAAATTTTAAAATAACAATATACTATAATAAAAAGTTTCAGAAATTTTCAAAAGTTCAGTTTTCTTTATAACTAGCAAATCTGTTCGAATTTTTCGCACTTTTCTTTTCTTATTTACCTTTAAAACTTGAAAGTTCTAAATATTATACTAATTTCACAACCTAATTAAATTTTAATTTACCAGAAGCCAAATTAATATTATAACCAAATAAATATTGCGCAATAATGAAACCAGAATTATTCAAAGAAAAGTTTCAAAATAAAATTCATGGTTGACGACTCAGTTTTCATACTTCCGCAGGCAGTACAGGTTTAGTAAAGGACCTCCATGACGCCTTTTAAATTTTTTTCGCCAAGAATGCAATGACATTCTACTTAATTTGGCATATTTTCTTGTTTTTTAAAAAAAAAAAAAAAAAAAAAAAAAAAAAAAAAAAATCCTATTTTGATTATACTTTTTTTATAACTGCGGTTTTTTTTTTTTTTTTGGTCAATCTATAATAATAAATGGAAAGGTTTGTCTGTCTGTCTGTCTGTCTATCTGTCTGTCTGTCTGTCTGTCTGTCTGTTCTTTTATACGTTCAGCCCCTATTGAACGCAGAAGTACAAGAATTGACATACGGATGCTCTGGAGCCTTTCCGATGTTTTCCTCGAAACAGAATTTAAAAATCTTAATTAGTTTCGGAGATATTAATTAAAATGCTGACCCATATCGATCGCTAAAATGACCAAAAATCCTTATTGCTTAAAAAGAGACATTCTATCAGCATTCAGCAGACGATTTTAACGGCTGTCTCTAACGGAAAAAAAACATGTGCAAGTCATTAATGTCACATGATCTTTAACTGGGGTTAAAAATTGCAAATTTCAAAGTGCTGCAAATTTTCTTTTTCGTACACAACACTTAATATACAACCTATTCAGCACAAAACCAACCTGCAGTTAAAATTTCATCAAATTTCATTAATAAACAAAGCAGTTACATTTTAATTGCTAATTAAATTTTATTCTAACACGTAATCTATCTTTCAATAGACGATAGGAGTTTCCATAGCAACAAAATACATTTGAAGGAACTAAAAAATACTTTTTCTTTTTCTTTTTACTTCCATTACCCGACTACCGTGGTATATATATAGGTTTTGGTGAAATAAAAAATATTTATTTTTCTTTTTACTTCCATTAATAAAACTACCGTAGATAATGGAATTAGAGATTTCACGTGATTTACATGTTTTAGAATGTCCTGATTAGGTTTTCTTTTGTATCACAGCTACTAATTAAAATAATTTCATGAGTAACACATTATTTGAAAGCTTTGTTGATTTGGAATTCAACAGTAGATTACAGAAATTTCTACCGCCAGATATTTTAAAATTTCGATATTTCAAATTCCAATTAAATTATTTTTGATACATCATAAGACTTAATCCCTTGTAACAATATGCTATGAACACTATTTCTGCCGTATTTTAGACAACTAATCTTTTTATGGTTATATATATTTCCCATTAAACATATTTTTATTTATTTAAATATTAATTTGAATTTTTCAAATATTTCTGTTCGACAGCGTGCAGGTGCAGTAACACACAGAGGCTTATTTGTTTGTATGATAAATTAGCATAGTGATTATTATATAAATAAATAGGTAAACATTACCGTGTTACACAACGTTATTATGCCGCTCCATTGGCGGCTTTTGAATTTTTATCGCCATATTAGTGATGGTTATTATTATTTTTTTTTTCTGTATGAAAAGGGAAAGATTATTTTGCTAATAATTTTATCAGACTCTTTTTTGTTTATACATATGAATCCTTCATATTCTGCTTATATTTTTAATGGTTTTTAGGTTTAAAATAGTGCTTGTTGAAATAAATTTCCTATCTTTAAAACTGCATTTGTTCTGTAAATTTTGTGTAAAAATAAATCATTTATGTTTTTATATATTTGATGCTCTACTTAGATTAAAATGGCTGTTGCTATATTAAACTTCTTGTCGAAAAACGTTCGGTGTACTTCAACACTAAAATTTAAAAAATCGCCCAGCAGGATCTGTTAATGAAACTGATAAAATAAAAATATGGTTCATAGAGTTTAAATAATCTATTTAAAAAAAAACTTTTAAAACCCAAATTATTAATGTATCGTATCACATACATAGATATAGTAATAATATATAGATTGATCATTGGGGAGAAAAAAGTGATTCCTTTTCACTCGGAAAAAAAAGGCGATTTTACCAAAATATAGCAGTCTTTCCCCGAGTGAATACGCACGGGAATACACACGAATGTTTTAGCAAATAAAATTCATGAATAATTTATTTGCTAAAGGTGAATGAAAAGCTCCAGATATAGTTTCAAATTCATTCTTCTTTTTTTCCTTCAATACCACTTAATGGCTGATTCCAAAGCTTTTTTTCGGCATCAAAAATCTTTGCACGATAATATGGGGATGATATCTATATATATTATTATATCTATGATCACATAAATCTTTTCGAAGATAGAATAAAACTTAATTTGATAAAAAAAAAAATAACTTTTGTTTATTAACCAAAATAATTGATGAAATTTGAAATGCAAGTTGGTCTTGTGGGGTACAGGCTGTATATTATATTTTTGTGTTCGTGAGAGAAAATTTAAAAGAATTTGAAAACTGCAATTTTTAATCCCACTTAAAAATCATGTGACTAAATGTGAAGCAGATTTTTCATTTTTTTTCTCCTAACGGTTTCCATACAATCTTCTGCTGTTGCCACCTAAAATTCATACTTTAGTTAATTTAAAAAAATCTAATTGTCTGATTGATAAGCTATTCAATGCATCGGATTTACAAAAATTTTCCCTTTCATTTGCTATCTTATTTGTAACGATGCGACTGATATTTCTAATTTATTTTCTAATCTTTCTGATTTATTTTCCTCATTTTAAATAAATGTACGTTTTTTCTTTTTTTTTTTTTTTTTTTTATTATTATTTTGTCGAAAAAAAAAGTTGGCAACAATTAAATTATGGATAAAATTTTAAAATTTAAATGGCTTATTTATCAGAAATTAGAAGGTATTTTATTTTCACATTTTAATTAATTAAGAAAAAACTAATCATCCGATTGATAAGCTGTTTAATGCATCGGATTTACAAAAATTTTCCCTTTCATTTGGTATCTTATTTGTAACGATGCGACTGATATTTCTAATTTATTTTCAAATCTTTCTGATTTATTTTCCTCATTTTAAATAAATGTACGTTTTTTTTTTTTTTTTTTTTTTTTTTTTTTTTTTTTCTTTTAATTATTTTGTCGAAAAAAAAAATGGCAACAATTAAATTATGGATAAAATGTTAAAATTTAAATGGCTTATTTATCAGAAATTAGAAGGTTATTATTTTCACATTTTAATTAATTAAAAAAAACTAATCAAAAATTCGAAAATCTGACTTCGATGTGCACAATGACCCTTCGGGGGGCACCTTTGTGTTAAATCTCGTGACTGTCCGAGCTACCGTTTTCGAGAACAGTGAAATATACAAATATTGCTCATTTAATAGTATAAGATAATTCATATTTTGTTTATATCTTTAAAATATTGCTAGGTTTAAAATGACGCTTGCAAAGATTCTGTAGAAAAACTTTTAAAATACATTTTCCATAAAATAATGTGATCATGTTTTCATATTACATCATTGAACTGAATCCGCGTGCTTAAATATTGTTCATTGTTAATATTATTTTTTATCCTCGCGTATTTTATTAATTTCACCACTATTGTATCGTTTCGACAAAAAACAATTGAAATTGGTCCACGTTAGAGAAATATTATATAGATCGCGATTCTTTCCTAATATCAACAACATTCTTAAAACATGTTTCTAATTGTGGTTTCTTAATAAAAAGAATTTAAATTTTCCACAGGAAAAAAAAAAAAAAAAAAAAAAAGACTAATTGAAATGTATCAAAAAGGGGGAAAAAAGTGAGATTAAGAAAGATTATTATTTCAGATATTTGATGATAATCACTAACTGTAATAATTATTTCACCACTGAATGAATCCCCATCCTCCACACACACACTTATTCTGCTTTGTTCGAGAGGATTTAGTTAAATAAATTCATATAAGAGAATAACTGCAGCTACTGCTTACAGTTTATTTATATATATTTATTTTGTTATGTTTTTAATACATTATAACATTAAACTATAGAAATTTTCTGGTATATTTATGTGATATAAAACATATGACAGACAATGTATATATATATATATATATTTTATCATTATTTTATGTGTAGTAATTTTTATTTTCTTTTCTTTAATGATAGGAAAGCAACAGACATTTGGTTATTGATTTATTTAGAATAAATCAACAAATTTAAAAAAATGTGCAAATGGCAAATTCAAAGAATGTTAGGATTAGAATTAAGCCCCCCCCCTCCCACACACACACACCAAAAAAAAAAAAAAAAAGTGATTTATATATTCTCAGTTTTTAAAATTTTATATTGTCTCATTATCCACATTTGAAAATTATAGAGATTAGAATAGTTTGGGAAAATACATGCAATTGTATCCGTGATGATAGCATATATGGTTTTATTTTGTTGCAGAGAAATATCACACATTCTTTATCCAGCCTGAATAGTTTAGTGAATATCACATCTGGGCTCTAGAACGAACCCATCGGAAAGAATTCGACGCGGAAACATTTCGCTATCTGAATCCTTGGCTTCCAACCCAAATCATCCCGACATGCATTTCGTACCCTAGAACCACCTTATCGGAAAGGTGAATAGAAATTTCTTCCAGAGCACCCAAACTGCTTTCGAAATCGGTTTAAGTTGACCAAACACAGACAAGGATCATTTTATTCTCCCCGCGAGATTCCACTTGGATTATAGATAAACAAAGATGGCTGCCTCTCCTTGCGCGAGTGTGAACATGTGTTTCTGTTTTTTTAATAAGATTTTATTTCTATATATTAAACTAGTGTTATTATCGAAATTCAATCTTTGCCAGTTACTGACATTTTAAGGCCGTGAATGTAAATGATTTTCCGCCTTAAAGTGTTAGTTGCTAGCATTTATTTTTTTACACAATTACGAACGAGGAATTATTTACTATGGATAAAAAAACGTTGGGTGTAATACAGGTAATATGTTTTTACTTTGTTCATATAAACATTAACATCATTTTTTTTTTTTAAATTTCCTTAATTATTATTATTATTATTTTATTTATTTATTTTTGTACATGTATTATTATAATTGATTTATTGTATTAACATGTCTTAAAGCAAACGTAATAGTATATATTTTTGTTTTCATTTTACTTTTCAAAGAATTTATCATACTGTCAGTCCCCAGAGAAAAAAAATATTCTGCAAATATCCCCCCCCCCCCCAAAAAAAAAAAAAAAGGTGTTTTAACTTTTGTGCATTTTTTAAAAGATTATTTAATATCAGAGTTTTTCGAATAATAATTTTTGGAGTATTTAACCGTAGGAAGCAAATAAAAAACTGCAATTTGATGATAATATTATTTCTTAATCTAAGGTGAAAATGAAATAGTTGACAGCTATGAAATATTAATGCTGTGTAAGTTGTTTCTAGTTTAAAGTTTTTATGATTATAAAACGATGTGTTTACATTTACATTTCTTGAAAGTAGTGAAATAATTTATCTCAATCGATAAATTTGCTTCTGAAAACTTTACTAATTCTTGTAATCATTATTTTATACAAAGTCTTTTGAACATGTTGGGCACACTTACTTTTCATTTAGTACTTTTGTGAAGCTATTTTATATTAAAATATGATGTATCATTCACTTATCTGTATGCAAATTTGGTGTTATCGATTTATATTATTAATCTATTCTAAAGCTTTAGATAACTATAAATGCATTGCATATTTTTAAAAATATATGTAAAAGCAATTGATGTTAAAATATTGTTTATTTAAGAGATATTTTCGAAATCAATTATATAATTGAATACTTATCAGTTTTCTCTCTCTCTCTCTCCCTCTCTCCCTCTCTTTTTTTTTTCTTCTTTTTCTTTTTGTAATTTGCATGCTTGTATGTACTGTTTCTAGAATTTCTTTTAGAATTTACAATATACCATAAAATATGTTGTATAATTTTAAACCTTTAAGCACCGTAAAAAATGCTCTCTCTTCAAAGTAAGAAAAAGTAAACAGTCTTTTAAAATTAATTTTCATTTTGTAAGTGGTTTACATAATATGTCTAATTTAGATTAAATATATATATATATATATATATATTATTTTTATTATTATTATTTAATTTGCTCACTTTTCCCTCTTTAAGAAATGGGATTCTTATTAGATTCTATGATATAGCTACTTACAAATGAAGTTTTGCGAGTGAATATTGAATTAACGTATTGTATCTCAAACTTACTTAATTCAATTATAATCTATATGTATATAAAATCTTTTTGTAAAAAAAATAGAACCGACTCCAAAAAGGAACTACTATTCAAACAACAAAAAATGAAAGAAAATTGGTAGAAAATGGAACTCTAAATTGCGCCTAAAAGTATAAAATAATTTCCTTCGCCAAACAACCTATAACACTACAATTAATCATAACTTTTGAAGCCGGCGCAAAATTAAATAAAATTTAATTAGTTTTTAAAAGTTTGTCTTTAGATCGGTAGCAACAAATGCTGTTGTTTCGAATGATCCATTTTCATGTTTCCTTTATTTTTTTATCACTGTATACAATTGGTCCATTAGTAGCATCTACATAGAACAGTGAGCATTCTTCACAATGCGATATTTATGTTTCTACGAAGTTAGAGTTTCCTTTGAAAATTTGGTATAACTTTGATAACTATCATCCTTGATGGCTTTTGGATTTGGTGATCAAAACGTAAGGCAAAAATATACACGCCAGATGTATATTTTCATAATATATATTGTACGATGTGTTGTTTCATATTCTAGATTTCTCTCTTGATATACCTTATCAAAATAATCATGATATCCCAATGAAATTAAATATGTTTGCCAGATAATTTTGCGACTTTTCTTTCACCAAGGACGTCAGATACCAGCATCTTCGCCAACTTTTGCTGCTTACGAAATCTTATTTGTTTTCTTGAATCAAATTAGTTCTCGGTTGCATTTTGCAGGTAACAATGTGAGATGTATATTTTGAATAGGATTTGATTTTTGTATTGAATAAAGGTATCAATTTTTATTTAATTTTGCGCCGACTTCAAAAGTTATGATTAATTGTAGTGTTATAGGTTGTTTGGCGAAGGAAATTATTTTATACTTTTAGGCGCAATTTAGAGTTCCATTTTCTACCAATTTTCTTTCATTTTTTGTTGTTTGAATAGTAGTTCCTTTTTGGAGTCGGTTCTATTTTTTTTACAAAAAGATTTTATTTTACTCTTTTCAGTGAAAACTTTTTTATATAGCAGAGCATCAGAAGACGTTCGACGGAAGTTTCACAAATCACAAGTTCCAAGAAAAGTGACATTACTCAAAAAAAGGTTTATGTCACTGAAAAATACATGAAATGCACCCAATGTGAAGAAAAAAGTTACATCACCATCTAGAAAGTTATCCACTCGAGAGACAGTTGTGCCAGTTGTTTTATAGTAAAGTTATTTTTAAGTTGATTTTTCTCAAATGCTGCATTTTTAAGTTGTGTTACTTTTCTTGCCTTTATCGGATATGAGCAAAAAACTATCTGTTGAACGAACATACGTTAAATTAAAAAGTCTTTAGAAATGTAAAGGACGGATACGCTGTATTCGTAACCGAAAATTCTGTTAGGCATATATATTGAACTTTACAGTGAATACGTGTCACCCGCTGCGCTGGAAATTGCGCAGCGTAAAGTTAAAACAAAGAGCAAAATATGCATTGCAGCTGACGGATAGAAATTTCAACATCGATACTTACATACTGCTTTTACCAGTGTCGCTGCATGCGTTCAGCAGTTAGAGTGAGAACAGACATTTGTGAGTATCCTGTAATTTGTTTATATCTTAATGAAATCATAATGAAACCTATTTCAGGCCAATATCATTACGACAACAAAAAAGTATTAAAATTAAATCATCTCTTACGAAGTTATAAGCTAACAAATTTCAACAGCAACAACGAGAAACATGGTTTGCATTGAGAACCTCTTCCTTTATGAAATCGGTTTAAAACGTCTATGTGTTAATCGATGTGACATCTTACAATAACCATACATTGAATTTTACATTGCATAAATGTCACCCGCTACGCTACAACATATGCAATGTCGTTCAAGTGAGCACAAAATAGGAAATTGTGAACAAACAAATGCACGTTTTAAGCATTCTCTTTTTAGCAATTATGTCTAAACTATCTTTGCGTACTACATCAATGATGCTCTGCAATTTTATAATTCACTTTTTACCCGTCTTGAAACGTTTCCGAGATAGGATCGCTAACTCCACTCTATTCCACCAGGTTGCACTTTAGGCGGTTGAATCGCGTAGCACATGTCCACTTAACTGACTTTTTTGGGCACCCTGTATTTTTTTGTGATCGCAAAGATCTTAAAATGGGATTTATTTCAGACCAAGACCTTTACAATAAAACAAAAAGTATCAAAATCGGATCATCTGTTCAGAAGTTATGAGCTAACATACAAAAACAAAAACAAAAAACATACGCTTTGAATTGAGAACCTCCTACTTTTTGAAGTCGGTTAATTAGAGCATCTCTTACGAAGTTATAAGCTTACAAACACCAACAACAACACATAGCTTGAATTAAGAACACCCTCCTTTCTGAAGTTGGCTGAAAACGACTTTGCGCTTATCGATGTGACCGCTTACAGTAACAGTACTTTGAACGACAGAGTATATGTGTCATCCGCTACGCTGCAAAGTGTGCAATGTAGTTCAAGTGTGCATAATGTAGGAAATAGCGAACAAACAACTGCACGTTTTAAGCGTTCTATTTTTAGCAATAATGTCTAAAAACTGTCTTTTCGTAGTAAATCGAAGATGCTCTGCAACTTCGTAATTAACTTTTCTCCCATCTTGAACCGTTTTTGAGATAGGAGCGCTAATTCCGCTGTTTTTCACCAGATGGCGCTTTATTTTCTTTAGATTGTAAAGCAGTTATAATGGGACCTATTTCAGACCAAGATCTCTACAACAAAACAAAAAGTATCAAGTAACCGTATTTTGAACTATATAGCGTATGTCTCACCAGCTATGCTACAACGTGAGCAATGTAGCTGAAGTATGTATAGTGTAAGAAATTGCGAACAAAAAAATGCACGTTTTTAGCATTGTATTTTTAGCATCAGTGTCTAAACTATCTTTTCGTACTAAATCGATGATGCTCTGCAATTTTATAATTCACTTTTCCCCCCTGTCTTGAACCGTTTCCGAGATAGGAACGCTAGCATGAATGTCTAAACTATCTTTTTCTACTATCGATGATACTCTTCAACTTTCTAATTCACTTTTTTCTTTAGCACCGTTTTCGAGATAGGAACACTAACTCCGCTATTTTCCACCAGGTGGCGCTGCAAGCGGTTTAACCTTGTACTGCATGGCCACTTTGCTATACTTACATACCATTTTTATCACTATAGCTGCAGCCGTTTAGCAGTTAAAAGAGTTGGGACTGATTTTTTGGGGCACCCTGTATTTTCTTTAGATCGTAAAGATATTACAATGGGACCTATTGTAGACCAAGACCTTTTCAAGAAAACAAAAAGTATCAAAATCGGAGCATCCGTTCAGAAGTTATGAGCTAACAAACATAAAAAAAACATACGGTTTGAATTGAGAACCTTCCTTCTTTTTTTGAAGTCGGTTAAAAAGAGCAGAGTCTGTGTGTCTGTGTGTCTGTGTGTCCGCTATAGAATCCTAGGCCGTTTCACCGAGCGGGACCAAATTTGGCACGGTTAATGTTTACGACCCGAGAAATACAACGCCGCAAGCGATTTTACAAAATTCGCCCCCCAAGGGGGGAGGGGGGGCAAAACGTAATTTCACAAAATCCTTCCTATCTCAAACAAAAAAACAGATATCCGTAAAATTTTTGCTTTAAAATATAGCTAATACAAATGTCTAAAAATCGGTTTCTGGAATTTTTGAAATTCGGTCCCTAAGGGGGGCGGGGGGCAAAACGTGATTTCACATGCGTAAGGGGGGGCTATGGGGCAAAAACAAATAGAAATACAGTTAGGCTGTTCAAAATTGGTACAGATAGGTTTAAGAGGCCTGTAAGTCGAATGGGGATATTTTCGATTGTGTAAATTTATTAGGAGGGGTGAGAAGGGGGGGAGGGGAGGGGGGGGGCAAAAAAAATAAAAATAGTGTCAGATCGTTTAAAATTGGTACATAGAGGTTTCCGATACTTACAAATCGATTGCGGATGTTTTTGAATTTGTAAAATTATTAGGAGGGGCGGGTAGGGGGGTGGGGCAGTAAGGGGGGGCTATGGGGCAAAAACAAATAGAAATACAATTAGGCCGTTCAAAATTGGTACAGATAGGTTTAAGAGGCCTGCAAGTCAAATGGGGATATTTTCGATTGTGTAAAGTTTTAGGAGGGGCGAGAAGGGGGGAGGTGAGGGGGGGGGCAAAAAAATAAAAATAGTGTCAGATCGTTGAAAATTGGTACATAGAGGTTTCCGATACTTACAAATCGATTGCGGATGATTTTGAATTTGTAAAATTATTAGGAGGGGCGGGTAGGGGGGTGGGGCGGTAAGGGGGGGGCTATGGGGCAAAAACAAATAGAAATACATTTAGGCAATTTAAAATTGGTAGAGATAGCTTTAAGAGGCCTGCAAGTCGAATGGGGATATTTTCGATTGTGTAAAGTTATTAGGAGGGGCGAGTAGGGGGGAGGGAAGGGGGGGGGCAAAAAATAAAAATAGTGTCAGATCGTTCAAAATTGGTACATAGAGTTTTTCGATACTTACAAATCGATTGCGGATATTTTTGAATTTGTAAAATTATTAAGAGGGGCGTGTAAGAGGGTGGGGCAGTAAGGGGGGGCAATAGGGCAAAAACAAATAGAAATACTGTTAGGCCGTTCAACATTGGTATAGATAGGTTTAAGAGGCCTGCAAGTCAAATGGGGATATTTTCGATTGTGTAAAGTTATTAGGAGGGGCGAGAAGGGGGAAGGGGAGGGGGGGGGCAAAAAAAATAAAAATAGTGTCAGATCGTTGAAAATTGGTACATAGAGGTTTCCGATACTTACAAATCGATTGCGGATGGTTTTGAATTTGTAAAATTATTAGGAGGGGCGGGTAGGGGGGTGGGGCGGTAAGGGGGGGCTATGGGGCAAAAACAAATAGAAATACAGTTAGGCCGTTCAAAATTGGTACAGATAGGTTTAAGAAGTCTGCAAGTCGAATGGGGATATTTTCGATTGTGTAAAGTTATTAGGAGGGGCGAGTAGGGGGGGAGGGGAGGGGGGGGGCAAAAAAATTAAAATAGTGTCAGATCGTTCAAAATTGGTATATAGAGGTTTTCGATACTTACAAATCGATTGCGGATATATTCGAATTTGTAAAATTATTAGGGCGCTCATATATATGCATTCGCGCGTGCGCATCGCGCACGGGTCTACGCTGCCGAAGGCAGTGGGGACCCGGTGCGACATTTTTCCTGATCAGAGTTTTTTTTTTTTCATTTTTTTTTTTTTTTTTTTTTTTTTTTCACATGATAAAAATTAACGCAATTTTGAGAATTCATTAATTATAAAGATTCATTTTAAAAATAGTGACCAGCGAAGCGGGCGTAGCCTGCTAGTAAAATATAAAAAGGAAAATTTTAGTTCCAGGAAAAATAAATCTTTATCATAATTTCCTTTAAGCTTATTAATGTTTTACATACTGGGACTTACATCATTCATGGATAGAGCTGGACGATATCAGAAATTAAATATCGCGATATATCATCAAGTTAATATCGATATTGGTGATATATTGCGATATTTATTTCAAGAGAAGGAAAATAGATATTTGCTACTTTTTAAAGACAAATGAACACCAATTTTAATGTATACAAGTGTGGAGTGTTTTCTATATGTATATTTATATTTTCTGGTATATTACTTCCAAATCTTTTTTATTAAAAAGAAAAAAAAAAAAAAAGAAAGAAAGAAAGAAAATGCATAAATAACAACACAATGTTTTGTGTTTCTTTTAATTTATACCATTACTTTTAAGTATATTTCTGAATAGTTTGTCCTCCATTATTTCTATTTTAAGATTTAATTATTTCAAAATCACATTTTAAGAGAGCTAATGGGTGATATGTGTTTTATTTACACAAAGTATATCATCAAGATACATAATTATAATAAAAATATAAGCTTAAGAAAAATGAAGTTGTACTTAGAATGTAGATGATTAATAAAATTTTGCGCAGAAGTCGTAACTTAACTATCTATCTATCTCTCTCTCTCTCTATATATATATCAATGATTCATTTATATACGGAAATTTTAAAAATAAATATTAGTATGAGTTTTGCGCCTAATTCCCATTCCTGAGTATAAAGAAAGTTCATTTACTAATATTCCTGTCAGTCATTGATAGCGATATGGTTGTAATTAAATTAATTTCAGTGAATAAGAAATGCACAGTAGAAATACTGTTTATAAACTTTCTTTAGAATTGCCACCGAATAAACTTTCTCGGTTGTAGAGTAATATTAATTTGAGACCCTATAACTCATAGGTATTCTAAAGGTCAATTTCCTGCCATTTTTATTTTATTTTTTATCTACTTACCATATCATGTTTTTTTTTTTTTTTTTTTTTTTTTTTTTTTAAGATATATATATTGAATTCATATTTTGTAATGTTTTTATAACATTTGGAAATTGTATTATATTTATATACTAGTACCGCCCAGTGGTTGAAGACCAATCACTTTTTGCAAAGCAAACCAACTGCCTTCTCATAAACGGAATTAAATTGCAGCACAGCAGCGACCCCTGTTGGCCGATAGGCACGAGTCGTCCATGAAATAGAGCGTTCGAACTAAAAAAAAAAGAAAAGAAAGAAAGAAAGGAAATCTTAAAAATGGTCAATTAGAGTTCAAGGAATCTCAAAACTTGTAACATCATCGAAAACTGGAAATCTAATTTTTTTCTGAATCTTATACTTTCTCCACTTTTTTAAGAATAAGTAGTCAATTTCAGTTAATTGAAATGCAAGGAAATGTCAAAACGTGTAAATTCATCGAAAACCAGAAATCGAAATTTTCCCCGTGTCTTCTACTTTCTTCTTATGCATGTAGAAGCCAGTAATAAATCCACATTTTAAATAATAAGTAGTCAGTTTCAGTTAATTGAAAAGCAAGGAAATCTCAAAACGTGTAAATTCATCGAAAACTGGAAATCAAAATTTATCCGAATCTTACACTTTCTTCTTGTATATGCAGAAGATATAATAATAAATCAACTTTTAAAAAAATAAGTAATCAGTTTCACTTAAATGAAATGCAAGGAAATCCCAAAACGTGTAAATATATCAAAAAACGGAAATCGAAATTTATTTCGTATCTTCTTTCTTCTTATGTACGCAGAAACTAGTAATAAATCCACTTTTTAAAAATGAGTAGACAATTTCAGTTAATTAAAATGCAAGGAAATCTCAAAACGTGTAAATTCATCGAAAACCGGAAAAACGTTTATCCAAATCTTATATTTTCTTCTTATATGTGCAGAAGATAGAATAATAAATCCAATTTAAAAAAAATAAGTAATCAATTTCAGTTAATTCTTTTCTTAAAAAAGAAAAAAAAAACCCACTTGACGATATTTCGAACAATCCATGCAATTCCGAACAATATGTCAACGAACCGATAACAAGAACTAAACGCAATATACTATGATAACGCGATATACTGTTTCCAGTGTTTTCACTTTTCACCTGCGAGCGAAGAGCAGCTTCGATATTATTGGTGTGGGAATATTATCGAATGGAAAATAATATACTACTGCCATGAACTAAACGCGATATACTGTTTGCAGTGTTTTCAGTTTTCACCTGCGAGCGATGAGCAACTTCGATATTATTGGTTTGGAGATATTATCGAATGGGAAATAATATACTACTGCGATAACTTGATGAATGAGGAATGAAACATTTTATATGTTATCGTTCAAGGTCATACTTTTTAAGTAGTGGTTTCGATTTGAGAGTGCGCAGTTCGCACAAATGAAGCCGGTTGGGGTTATTTTTTCGAGTTTAGTCAGTGAATAGAAGGAAAGGAAGAGAAGGTGCATTTGTATAAGATATTCGGCGGTCTGTTTGTTGAGTGTTTACGGGGTGGTACGGGGTACGGTGAGGCGGGGAAGCAGAATTTGAAGATATGGCGTTGGACGCTGTTTATCGCATATGACTTGATCGCGCTGTGCGCGTTAGAGAAATTAGTTGTGCGCGTGTTAGAGAAATTAGCTGTGCACGTTAGGAAATATCGTTAGAGGGATATATCGATAGAACAAGAACTTAAATACTGTTATCGCGATATTAAAAAAATATCGATACTTGGGGATATATTGATAAATAATCCAGCCCTATTCATGGATATACTTTAAATAAGACTTTTAGTTTAAAGAATATGTATATAATTGCAGTTTTCATTAAACTTAATTTTTAATAACATTAAATATTAAGGCTTGTTATTCTTAATAGATATGTTATTAATATTATACATGATTAATATAAATTTTAATTACAGAAAAAATATATAGGTATATATTGTAATTTTCATTAAATTTAATTAAATTTCAACAACTTTAAGTATTAAGAAATGTTATTCTTCATACATTTTAAATAAAAATTTTAGTTACCTATATATACATATAAAACAAATTTCATTTAATTTAATTTTTAAGATTTAAATATATTTAAAACTTGTTCTTTCATTTTCTTGAATAACACCTAATGCCAAGATAGACGCCATTGGAACTGGGAATTGTTTATCTCGCGACGATTCCACTCGGAAAAGACCTGTCGAAATTTCAGAAAACGATTCCGCCAGACTATTCCGATAATGAAAGGGATTCGGTAAGTTCATTCTAGTGATATAAGAAAGGCTGTCGGAATGTGACGTCACATCGGAGAAATTCCGATAACGAGAGGATTTCAATAAGCTCGTTCTAGATCCCCTGGAGGATCGAATGCTGAAGATCGATTTCTTAAATAATTTCTTGGAATTCTTCTACGGCTACATTCAAACGAAACGCTTTGAATGGAACCCATTGCTATTTGCAAGACGTCAAAATAGCAATGCCCTTGACAAATTTCATTCATCTGGAACGCTTGCATGGAGTGATGTGAGTTTGCAAAACGCCCACCGAATAAATGATTGCGGTGAATGATAAACCAATAGGAAACAGAGAAAATATACATTGAATAATATCCGAATGAAAATTCAATCGGTTTCAGTTTCAAGATGCTTTTGTTTATTTTCGTTACACACCACGGATTTACAGGGATTATTTCATTACCTATATACCAATTGCCAGAAACTACTTTTTTTAGACTCAGAAGGCCTTAAAACATGTAAACCAGTTAAAAACTCGATATCGAATTTTTGGACCAAATGCAATACTTCCATTACCTACGGTAGTAGGATAATAGAAGTAAAAAAAATCACATAGATGTTGTAACCTTGCTGTGCACGAATCTCAAAATGGAAAAAACTTATTTCATTAGCAAGTACTATCATACCATACACATATGTATGCTTTGTGTATATGAAAAAAACCATTGGGTGTTGCTACTTCGCTGGGCATAAACCTCAAAATGCACAAAGCTTGATTCTGCAGCAATCACTATCATGCATGTTTGTACCCTTTATGCACAATAACCCCCCTTCCCCCAAAAAATAGCTCTACCAAGTAACTGTTGCTAAGGGATGAAACAGAGTTACCTTATGCTTTTATCTGGAAGAAGATATAATAAAAAGTCTCGTTGTACTAAATTAAATTCTGTTTTGTACAGAAATTTATATTTATTAACACTCAGAAAACAAATAATTACAAGATAAAAAGAACTTTTTATATACCATGCTTTTAAATTTTCTGTTGAATGATATAAACGCTACCGAAGGCAGCGGGAACCCAAAACAGTTGGCTAAAAGTACTAAAAAAATGCATTGTCACCGCGTTTTGAGCTATTCTGAAATTTTCAAATGTCTATCGGGAAGTTAGTTAAATGAACTTTCTGATAAAACATATAATAAACAGTGCCGAAGGCAGCAGGGACCCGAAACAGTTGACTAAAAGCATTAAAAAATGCATTGTCACCGTGTTCTGAGCTATTCTGAAAGTTTCAAATGTCTAACTAATCGGGAAGTTACATGATTGTTGGATCATATAATAAACACTGCCGAAGACAGCGGGGACCATAAACAGTTGGCTAAAAGTATTTTAAAAATGCATTGTCACCTTGTTCTCAGCTATTCTGAAAGTTTCAAATGTCTAACTAGTCGGAAGGTTACATGATTGTTGAACCATATGATAAACGCTGCGAAGACAGCAGAGACCCGAGACAGCTGGCTAAAAGTATTTAAAAATGCATTGTCACCGTGTTCTGAGATTACCTGAAAGTTTCAAATGTCTAGCTAGTCAGGAAGTTACACAACTGTTGAAGAATATAATAAACGCTGCCAAAGGCAGCGGTGACCCGAAACAGTTGGCTAAAAGTATTTAAAAAATGCATTGTCACTTTGTTCTCAGATATTCTGAAGGTTTCATATGTGTAGGTAGACGGGAAGTTACATGACTATCGAAGCATATAATAATAACGCTGCCGAAGGCAGCGGGGACCTGAGACAGTTGGCTAAAAGCATTTAAAAAATGCATTGTCACTGTTGTCTGAGATATTCTGAAAGTTTCAAATGTCTATCTAGCAGTGGCAGCTCGTGACCCAAAAATAGGTGAAGAGCTAAAAAATAGCATTTAAATATTTTTAATGTATAATTTTTACTAAGCATAATTTTAACTAAAAATACTCAATTTATTTCAATGTAAAGTTATACTCTATAAATGAATACAGTATAAAATATTAGGTGAAGTGCCATATAGCTGGATTATTTATCAGTATATCACAAAATATCAATATTTTTTTAGTATCGCAATAACAGCATTTAAAATCTTACTCTGCCGATATATCCCCTTAACGATATTTCTCAGCTTGCACTATGCAGCCGACCGATCGCACACCGATAAATAACTTTAAAACATCCAATCTTACTACCTCCTTCAAACTCTGCTTCTTTCCCTTTCTATCAAACTCCGCTTTCCCTTACAACGCATGCACAGCACGACCGATTGAATCCCGCCCGAAAAATAGCACCGAATATCTTAAGCGCAGTATCCACTACGGTTGGTTCGAGCGGTACTATTCAGCCGCAATACATGCCTCTACATCCAAATGTAATATAACTACTTCCTCTTTCTTTCATTCGTGCGACCTCTCAAATCGAAAATAAATACCAGTACCACTGCTTAAAAAGTCAGACGTTGAACGATAGCATATAAAATGTTTCATTCATCAAGTTATCGCAGAATAATATATCGCTCGCAGGTGAAAACAGTATCTCGCCTTGCTATCGGTTCGTTGATATTGGGAGGGATAAAGGGATACATACAAATGAAACACTTCCAGTTGCAAAGTCGTTTGCAGGAGTTCCAAATGTATGACTGCAGTCGGCAGCAAAAGTATCCGAGCCCTAGCAAAAATTCCTATGTGAAAAAAGCACACTTAACACTGTTTTGTTAAATAAATCCTTGTCAAATCATGTTCTTAGACTGACTAAGAACAGGATTCGACAAGGATTTGTTTAACAAATCTGCATTAAGTGTACTTTTTTTACATAGGAATTTTCGCTAGTGCTCTGTTACTTTTGTTGCCGACGGGTATTTGCAAAAAAATTGCAAAATTTACGTCATCGAAATTGCAAGCGTTCTGTTTGTATGTAGCCCAAAGAGTAAAGACTCCCTATAGAAATAGTATTATATAGGGAGTCTTCATTGGAATATTTCAAAGTATTGTTCGGATTTGCATCGATTGTTCGATATATCGTCAAGTGTTTTTTTTTTAAAGCAAAGAATTAGCTGAAATTGATTACTTGTTTTTTAAAAATTGGATTTATTATTCTATCTTCTGCATATACAAGAAAAAAATATAGGATTTGGATAAACGTTTTCCCGGTTTTGAATGAATTTGCACGTTTTGAGATTTTCTTGCTTTCCAATTGACTGAAATTGACTACTTATTATTTAAAATGTGGATTTATTACTGGCTTCTGCATGCATAAGAAGAAAGTAGAAGGCACGGGAAATTTTAAATTTCCGGTTTTCGATGACTTTACACGTTTTGAGATTTCCTTACAATTTAATTAACTGAAATTCTCTACTCATTTTTAAAAAGTTGATTTATTACTAGTGTCTGCGTACGTAAGAAGAAGAAGATACGAAATAAATTTCTATTTCCGTTTTTCGATGTAGTATTTGCACGTTTTGAAATTTCCTTGCATTTCAATTAACTGAAACTGATTACTTATTTTTTTAAAAAGTTGATTTATTATTCTATCTTCTGCATATACAAGAAGAAAGTATAAGATTTGGCTTTCTTCTTTGGCCATAAGCTTTCAATGCTAATCTGCTATCACAGCTAATCTTTGCGCCACCTAGTAACCCGTTGATTAACTAAATTTTCTGGTCCGTTTTTCTGCCGAATACCCTATCTCGTTTTCCCTCCTCCCCACTATCTTCATGCTTTCACCTGAGGAGAGGTGATTGGTGATTGGTGATTGGGTTTTACGTCGCACTAATGCTGCGCAGATGGGTAATTGGCGACGGTCTGGGACACACCCCTAGAGGTGGTCCGGAGACATGCCATCACAATTTTGATCCTTCACGGAAGGGATGGCTCTCCCGCTTCGGTAACCCCCAGAGGTATATTTTTTGATGGGAACATGGAGGACATTGTGGCCACGACAGATTTTACGTGCACCAGCCACCATTAGTGTCCACGACGGTCTTTGGCCGGCCGCTCTACCGACTGGGCTACCGCAGCCCCCTGAGGAGAGGAGAAATACACGGAGAGGTCTTGCATAGTCTAGATTCTCGGTACGTTGAGCAGAGGGGGTTCTCAAGGATCCCGGGCGTGATGATTAGATGCAGATGCAGCTGGACGGAAGAGAGAGGCAGATAGGACATTCTATTATACAGATAGGACACTCCCGTATATTCTTCGGTAACCGGAATTTGACTGCAACGACCCTATTGTCAACGGCTGTAAGTTTCTTGAGCTCTCCAGCTCACGCAATCACTCGTCTTTTTTTTTATTGTATCTATGTCCATATCGTAATATTAGTGCAACGTTAAACCCAACATCCAACCGACTAACCATTTATTGATGTTTACGTTTGGACTTTGTTATTGTTTACGAATTTGATTGTCGAAAGCAATTTATTTTAAGAAGCAAGTACTAAATATTAAGCAAATAAATTTCGAAAATAAGCAAAAACCCGAAATATTTTTTTTTCATTTTAAAGCATTTTGTATTATTTACACCAAGCAATGTTAAATATTTAAGATTTCATACCATACTGCTATTTCAGCATTACAGTTTGTTATATTAATTTGTACTCTTGAACACGAATGTGTTTGGAAAAATTTATTTTCAAACATAATAAAAATTAGTTTTATTTCTTAGAAAATAGCTGCGAATGTTAGGATTTTGTAAATTTAAAAGTAGTAGAAAAAGTGAAGGAAAGAAAACTGCACATACGTTTTCGTTGGCAACTTTATTATGGTTTACAAACTTGATTGTCAAAAGCAATTTATTTTAAGAAGCAAGTGCTAAATATTAAGAAAATAAACTTTGAAAATATACAAAAAATAATTTTTTTTTTCATTTTAAGGCATTTTGTATTATTTAAACCAAGCAACGTTATATACACAGACGTGGTTAAATATTTAAGGATTTCATACTGCTATTTCAGAATTACAGCTTTTAATTTTAATTTGTACTTGAATATGAATATGTTTCACAAAGCATATTTTTAAATATTATAAAAAATAATTTTTATTTCTTAGAAGAATAGCTGTGAATGTTTTGAGGATAATTTATAGGATAATTCAAAAACAATAGAAAGTGAAGAAAAACAAACTTCCCATACTAACCTGCTACTAACTACTCGCGAAATAGAAAAACAATTTTCGATCAGAGATACTATTCATGTAGACGTAACACATGTAGTTCACCTCTGTTGACACTAGTGGTGCTACTATATTTCCGGTTCGTGTTTTAGCTTCACTGTCCTATCTGTATGATAATCTGTGGGCAGAGCAGAGCCTATCTGGAAGCTGTGAAGTCATGAGGCAGAAGAGCAAGGAGAGAATCCTAGCACTAATCATACAATTTTTTTTTTTTTTTTTTTTTTAAAGATAATCAAGAAGAGCCTAACGAGACTGTTAAGCAGTCAGAATAATTAAATACAATAAAATTTAAAAATAAAGAAATTTAGCCTAACAAGACTGTTAAGCAGTCAGAGAAAAAGGTATTTACACTATTTACATTACTAAATAAAATAAGAAAAATTTACTATTTACAAGTTAGAAAGATATATACAATTATTTATAGTTACGTTTACAAGTTAATTAAAATTATATAATTAAAATAAATTCCCTACGGTAAGGTAACTGGCTGGAAGGTTGATCATACGCCACTGTTAGACGACGCAGTAGGTTGGAGTTGTTGGGGGATAGCCAATTGTAGAAGAAAAAAATATTTATTCTATCTACGGGAAAAATGAATTTAGAGTGAGAATTCTGTGTTATGTAATACCGGAAGGATCTCGCCTTCTACGTTTGGAGACCGGGACAAACCCGTCCTCCATGTAGAGCATGGCAAGTACGCGTTTTTTGGCCCTCGCGATTCTGGGACCGCACCTTCTTATGGCGTTTAACACAGGATTCTGGACTTTTGGGATAGACCTGTGAAACTTCAACGCAAGTTTCCTGATTTCTGAATAGATAGGCCTAATTTTCAGATCTTTGTGAATGACAACATTGCGAACATAGCGATGGGCTTGAACAAACCTACGCAATTGCTTGTTTTGGAATACTTGAATTTTTTCTAGCACAGTCTTTGAGGCAGATCCGAACACCGCGGACCCGTAAGTCAAGATGGGTCGGATCATGGACTTGTACAGTAACAATTTATTTTTAACAGACAGGCGACTATTCCTAGCCAAAAGAGGAAAGAGGGGGGCGGTGGCATTATGCGCCTTTTTCAGAGTCTCTGAGATATGCTTTTGCCACAATAATTTTGAATCTAGGTGAATTCCTAGGTATTTATAAGAAGTTTCCCAGGGGATAGGACCATTATTGAGAGTAAAGTTAATGTCGGGGGAATAGGATTTATTAGTGAAGAAGATGGCGGCACTTTTAGAGCTATTAAGTTTAATTTTCCACTTGTTAAGCCAAATAGCATACGAATCAAGGTAGTCCTGGAGTTTTTCAAACACGGTGTGTGGCCGTGTGTGTCTGTACATAATAGCAGTATCATCAGCAAATAATGCTAAGTTGATGTCGGGCTGGCGCGGAATGTCGTTAATGTACAGTCGGTAACAAAAGTGTCCGAACACTGGCAAAAATTCCTATGTAAAAAAGTACATTTAATACTGTTTTGTTACAAAAATCCTTGTTGAATCCTGTTCTTAGTCAGTCTGAGAACAGGATTCGACAAGGATTTACTTAGCAAAACCGTATGAAGTGTACATTTTTACATAGGAATTTTTGCTAGTGTTCGGACACTTTTGTTACCGACTCTAGATGTTAAAAAGGCGGGGCCCAGCGAGAGAGCCTTGAGGAACAGAACTGAGAACAGGCTTCAGGCTGGAGAGGGAGTTTCCCACTTTCACCACGAAGGACCTGTTAGAGATGTAGTCAGCAAAGATTTTAATTAGCTGGTCAGGAACACAGATTATTATACAGATAGGACACTCCCGTACATTCTTCGGTACCCAAAATTTGACTGCAGCGACCCTATTGTCAACGGCTGTAAGTTTCTCGAGATTTCCGGTTTACGCAATCGCTCATCTTATTTTTATTGTATCTATGTTCATTGTAATATTAGTGCAACGTTAAACCCAACATCCAACCAACTAACCATTGTATCGATGTTTACATTTGGCAACTTTGTTATTGTTTACGAAATTGATTGTCGAAAGCAATTTATTTTTAGAAGCAAGTACTAAATATTAAGCAAATAAATTTCGAAAATATATATAAACCAGAAATATTTTTTTTCATTTTAAAGCATTTTGTATTATTTAAACCAAACAAAGTTAAATATTTAAGATTTTATTCCATACTGCTATTTCAGCATTACAGTTTCTTATATTAATTTGTATACTTGAACACGAATGTGTTTGGCAAAATTTATTTTCAAACATAATAAAAATTAGTTTTATTTTTTAGAAAATAGCTGTAATGTTATGATTTTGTGAATTTAAAAGTAGTAGAAATAGTGAAGCAAAGAAAACTGCACATATGTTTTCATTTGGCAACTTTATTATTGTTTACAAAGTTGATTGTTAAAAGCAATTTATTTTAAGAAGCAAGTGCTAAATATTAAGAAAATAAACTTTGAATATACATAAAATAAAAACATTTTTTCATTTTAAGGCATTTTGTATTATTTAAAACAAGCAACGTTAAATATTTAATGATTTCATACTGCTATTTCAGAATTACAGTTTGTAATTTTAATTTGTACTTGAATATGAATATGTTTCACAAAGCATATTTTTAAACATTATAAAAAATAATTTTTACTTCTTAGAAGAATAGCTGTGAATGTTTTGAGGATAATTTTGTGAATTCAAAAACAATAGAAAGTGAAGAAAAAGAAAACTTCCCATACTAACACTAACCTGCTACTAACTTCTCGCGAAATAGAAAAACAATTTTCGATCAAAGATGCTATTCATGTAGACTTAACACATGTAGTTCCCCAGTGTTGACACTTGTGGTGCTACTATATTTCCGGTTCGCGTTTTAGCTTCACTGTCCTATCTGTATGATAATCTGTGGTCAGGAATACCTAACTCAGCCATCTTAAAGAAAAGGCCGGCATGCCAGACCTTGTCAAAGGCCTCTTGCACGTCGAGAAATATAATTCCCGCCACACCGCTGGTTTGGTATCCATCGTGAATGAATTCAGTCACTCTCCACAACCGCTGTTGTTTTGAATGACGAGTCCTAAACCCGAATCGCTCGGGTGTAATCTTGTCGTGAGAGTCAACGAATTCATTCAATCGGCGGACGAGAACATTCTCATAAACCTTCGAGAGACTAGAGAGCAAAGAGATAGGTCGATAGCTAGATGGCGAGTGAATATCTTGGTCCCCACCCTTCGGTAAGGGGACAACGATAGCTCTCTTCCAACAGTCGGGAAAGATATTGAGATTTAACATGCAATTAATGATTAAAGTAATATAAAAAATAAAATGGAGAGGTAGATTAATTAACATATTATTGGTGATAAGATCCTCACCGGGTGCCTTATGCTGTTTCAAGTCCGAAATATAATCCTGAACCTCGGATGGTAAAACAGGTTGAAGAGTGTTAAGTGTGTCAGTGTGTAACAAATTTTGAATCCTGTGGTCGACCATGTTCTCGACGAATGGGTTAACAATGTCCGAATGAGGAGAAAACTGACTTCTAAGACTTTCGGCAATTGCCTCAGCCTTTTCAGTGTTACTATAAGCCATGCCGTTAGGGCTAATAATGGCAGGAATGTGTCTTCATGTCCTACGAATGCGGAAGGCGGCCCTACAAATTGTGTTGTCCTCAGTCAAGGGAGACTCGACAAAATTGTCAAAACGTGTTTTACTGAACTCCTTAATTGCAGCTCTAACACTACGAATAAGCCTGTTTAACTTATTCCTGAAATAGGGGGTCCTATGAACCTGCCATTGCCTGTGAGCATGATTTCGATCTCTTATCATTTCCCTGATGCTATCCGGCAATCTGAAGTAGTCGCTCGATCTTTTTCGAGGTTCAGATCTCTGCGTGTAGGCCTCTCGGAGTGAGTCCTTAAGCATGCCTACCGCTTGCTCAACTTCCTCTTTGGAGTCTGGAATAAGAGATGGAACCTCACATTCCGAAAGAATATCCGCGAACTGACTCCACCTTGTGTATAGAGCCGTTCTCAGATCCAGATCGTATGACCCCACATCATACCTCAAGACAACAGGTAGGTGATCAGAGTCTAGATCATTCAGCGCTTGAATGCAGTAGGCAAACGGAAAATTGCGGGTGATAGCAAAGTCCAAAATATTTTGAGATCTCACGAAGGTGAGTTCGGGGGGCGCTTGAATTTGCGCAAAATTTTGATCCACACACCTTCTTAAAATACGACCAGAAGTGTTACCTCTTGGACAGTTCCAAGACGAATGAGTGGAATTAAAATCACCCGCAAGGATAAAATTTGGAAAAGAATTAGTGAGACGGGTAAGATCTTGCTCTAGCAGGTTACTCCTTTGCCTAGTACTTTGTACATAAACAGCTGCAATTAACAAATTTGGAATAAGGGGAAAATCCAGAAGAAAAGGCGTGGTTTCGGTACAATTTAGATTGGTAATATTAATGAGAGAAGCATTAAAACCATTTACCGCCGGCAGCTTGCAGACTATGAGGCCTGTCGACATTGAAAATCTCATAGTTTTCAATACGAACAGTTCGCCCTGGGAAAAGTGGATCCAAAATTAAGTCTAAATATTACGAGTAACAAAGTCCCTAAAGTCTTGTGCTTTATCCAGAAGTACATCATCTAGGAAAACTCATAAAGGCTAAGACGATGAATTGTGACATTACATCGCATTAAAAGAAAAAAAAAAAAAAAGAACAAAATAAAGAAATATATATATATATATTTGTAGTGTACTATAAATCGCGAAATTTATAACCAATTTTGACAAAAATTAAAATTTTGTTAAAAATAGCAAATGCTATTAAGTTGATGTTTTAATGATTTAAGGTCCATTGACTGCGCTAGGCTCTTAGGCCTGGTTATAATGCCTTTTATGGGTGTTTTTTTCTAAGGAGATCCAAACATGTATTCACGCGATTTTCGGAGAAAAGCACGGAAAACTCAAAACTGCTAAAACGACGAGCTGTGATATTTGAGTATTGTGATATAGAATATATATATATAACCGTATCAATAAGTTGTTACACATTGTAAATCGCGAATTTATAACGAATTTTGGCAAAAATTAAAATTTTGTTAAAAACAGAGATTGTGAATTGACTCTAAAAATCGCTACATTAGGTTAATGGTTTGTAGGGGTTGCGATCGATAAACTACAAAAATTTCTGGGCCTGTGTTGAATGCCCCTGAGGGCGGATTTTCTAAAAAAATATCTAGTTCGTATTTTTGCGAGTTTCGGAGAAAACTACGGAGAACTCAGAACGGCTAAGATGATGAGTTTTGACATTTGGTTGCTATCAATAAAAATGTATATAATACTAAATTTTGAGATATTGTAAACTGCGAATTTATAGCCAGTTTTGACAAATAATAATAATAATAATAATAAATGAAGTTATGAATTCAGTTTAAAAATAGCTAAATCACACACACACACACACACACACACACACACACACACACACACACACATATATATATATATACATATATATATATATATTTGGGGGGGGGGGGTTATGGTCGTTTGATATAGTTAAGATTCTCGACCAGATTTAAATGTTTTTGAAGGATTTTCTTCTAAGGTTATCGAAGCATGTATTCACGCGAGTTTCGATGAAAACCACAGAAAATTCAGAACAGCTAAGACGACAAATTGTGATATTGGATCGCACTAGAAATTAAGGAAATAAAAACACATAAATTGTACTACACTGTAATTCGCGAAGTTATAACCAATTCTGACGAAAATTAAAATTTCATTTAAAACAGTGATTATAGATTTAGTCTAAAAATCGCTAAATTAGGTTGATGCTTTTAAGAATTACGGCCGATTAACTTATTATCCCGATCCTGGTTAGAATGCCTTACGTGGGTGTGTTTCTAAGGAGATCTAAACATGTATTCACGCGAATTTTTTAGAAAACCACGAAAAACTCATAAAGGCTAAAGCGCGTATCAGACACGACGAATTTATAGGCGATTTTAGAGTCAACCACTCATCAGCACCGATTTTTCGGAAAAAATTGTCTCTACTCCCAGTGTGATAGCGCGTACCGAACCAGCCCAACTTTTTCAGAACTGTCTTGATAAAATTGTCTCTACACATAATTTTTCCAGAGACTCATCCAGTCAGGATGCGCTATTTTGATAAGTCATATTTCCAAGATGGCGGGACACGGGAATCGCTTAAAGTGGAGATTTGAAGAAGAAACATTATCGTTAAGCACGTTTATTTTACCTTTAAATGATAAGAATTTTGAATTAATCGTTTTTATTTTCGTATGGCGTTATGACAATAATTGTAACAAAGATCAAAATAGAAATAATAATGCGATATTTTACACAAATGAAAGGGCATTTTAACACTAATCATTGTGTATTTTATTCGCACCAAGAAAAGTGATAAGCGTCAGAAGTTCAACTTCTTTCATCCAACTTTTCTCCCGTCTATTGTAACCTCTACGATGTTTTCGTCGAGGAAAAATCGGCGCTAAAGTCGGCTCAAAAATTGGTTGTTTCTAAAGTTGCTGGATCTGATACGCGCTTAAGACGATGAATTGTGACATTAAATCGCATTAGAACACATATATATGTATATATATACACTGCTCGGCATTGAAAATGCAACACCAAGAAGGAGTGGTCAGAAATTTATGCAAATTTTAGAGTAGACGCACGTCACTGAGTTATGCGAATGATGTGAAATGCGCAGCTCTCCGACGCGCGTGAAGTAAGATATAAGGGAAGGAACTTGCAGAATGGGCAATATTCGTGTCGTTATTACTGCCAGACGAATTATCGAAGAAATTTTGTTTTTGTCTCAGAGGATGCGTGTAATAGGAGAGAATGCCAGGCCGCCGTCAACGAAGGCACTTCCAGCAAATAGACGATTTTACGAGGGGTATGGTGATTCGACTGAGAAGGGGGGGTTGGTCCTTACGTCAAATCGCAGCTGGTACCCACATGGATGCGAGCACGGTGCATCAACTGCGGCGAACATGGTTGGAACAAGGAAATGCGGCAAGATTGAGGGGTGCATGTGCAGTCAGAGTGACGTCAGCACGCGTGGATCGACGCATCTGCCGACAAGCTGTGGCGGGCCCACAAGTCACTTGTACCTCGATTCTGCAGCATGTGCAAGATACCCTGGGTGTCCCCGTGTCGACCAGAACCATTTCCAGTCGATTGGTTGCACGTGGCCTACTCTCACGGCGTCCGCTAAGAAGACTGCCATTGATCCCACAGCATAGACGCCAACGTTTGGAATGGTGCCGGACTAGAGCGACGTGGATGACAGAATGGCGAAACGTCGTGTTCTCAGATGAGTCACGCTTCTGTTTATCCAGTGACAGTCGCCGCATACGTGTGTGGCGTCGACGTGGAGATCCGGCAGTAACTGTGGAACGCCCCACCACGCGACAACGTGACATAATGGTTTGCGTATAATTCCTATTGCGTATAATTCCTATTGCGCCTAATCGCTATTGCGTATAATTCCATGTCACCTCTAGTTCGTATTTAGGGCACTATGACAGCCCAACGATACTTGGATAATGTACTGCGGCCGGTGGCAATCCCCTACCTTCAGGGGCTGCCTAATGTAATTTTTCAGCAGGATAACGCCCGACCACACAGTGCTCGCATCTGCCAACATGCTCTGCAAGGTATACAGATGCTTCCCTGGAAACCATACTTTCCCGAACTGTCCCCAATCGAACATGTGTGGGATGTGATTGGACGCCGTTTGCAGACTCTGCCCCTGGCTCGTTCAGAAGACGAACTGTGGCAAATGGTTGAAAGGGAATAGAGAGCCATCCCTCAGGACACCATCCGCACTCTTATTGACTCTATGACTAGGCGTGTTTCTTCGTGCATCGCTGTCCGCGGTGGTCCTACATCCTACTGAGTCGACGCCGTACTCGCTCTGTATTCTGACTATCATTTTGAAATAAAGATCACTTACTTTCCTTGCTGTCTCTGTCTTTTTTCCAAATTTCATCCCTTTCTGACCACTCCTTCTTGGTGTTGCATTTTCAATGTCGAGCAGTGTATATATATATATATATATATATATATATATATATATATATATCGTAATAAAATTTTAACTTAAAATTTAGCAATTAATAGATACAAAACAATACCAATACAACAAAAATAGAACTGATTTTAACTTACAGGTAAGACTGACACAAAAATGTTGCGATACAGATTAAGAACCAAAAAGAGACAAAAACAATTTAAATTACTTAAGCCGACATGAATGATAATAATAAAATAATATTATAGTTTTAAAAAATTAAAGAACACGTTTTTATAGAAATGTGAACTAAAAAAGCACAAAATATCTATCTTAGTAGTAAAATGCAGGGTAAGAGAAAATCGTGTGAGTGACACACCATAATATTTACATACATTTAAATCTTTAATTAAAATAACTTAGAATTAAACAAAAACCATTTTTAAAAAATCTCCCTTGACTGGGATCAAACGTTGGACCTTTAAGTTCGTAGCGCGGAGCCTTACCTCAACGCCACATCGTTCACGTAGGGAAAGTATTTTTTTACAATATAAATTTTTTGTTTGCTCCCAGAGCAGTTACAAATAAACATACATACATGCATGTGAAGCTAATAAAAGCGTGTTAAAAAAGACCATTAAACTTAATGACAGAGAAAATAACTAAAGGACCACAGAAATAATAGTTGGATAAAAATGCTTAAAATTTGAAGTAAAAACTCGTCAGGGGGCATGTACTTCATAAAGCTGTGAAAGCTGCATATTACATATACATATATATTTGTAGTGTATTATAAATCGCAAAATTTATAACTAATTTTGACATTTTTTTTTTTTTTTTAAACAGCTATGATGAGTTTAGTCAAAAAATCACTATTAAGTTGATGTTTTAATGATTTAAGGTCCATTGACTGCGATAGGATCCTAGGCCTGGTTATAATGCCTTTTATGGGTATTTTTTCTAAGGCGATCCAAACATGTATTTACGCGATTTTCGGAGAAAAGCACGGAAAACTCAAAACGGCTAAGACGACGAGCTGTGACATTGGAGTATTGTGATATATATATATATATATATATATATATATATATATATATATATATATATAACCGTATCAATAAGTTGTTACATGTTGTAAATCGCGAATTTATAACGAATTTTGGCAAAAATTAAAATTTTATTAAAAATAGAGATTGTGAATTGACTCTAAAAATCGCTAAATTAGATTAATAGTTTGTGGGGGTTGCGGTCGATAAACTACATAAATGTCTAGGTCTGGGTCGAATGCCCCCTGAGGGTAGATTTTCTAAAAAATCTAGTTCGTATTTATGCAAGTTTCGGAGAAAACTACGGAAAACTCAGAACGGCTAAGATGATGGGTTGTGACATTTGGCTGCTACCAAAAAAAAAAAAAAAAAAAATGTATATAATACCAAATTTTGAGATATTGTCAACTGCGAAGTTATAGCAAATTTTGACAAAAAATAATAATTAAAAAAAAATGGAAATTATAAATTCAGTCTAAAAATAGCTAAATTATATAGATTGTTTTTTTTTTTTTTTGCTTGGGAGTGGGGGGGGGAGGGTGTTATGGGTGTTTGATATAGTTAAGATTCTCGTCTAGATTTAAATGTCTTTCATGGATGTTTTTCTAAGGTTATCGCAGCATGTATTCACGCAAGTTTCGAAGAAAACCTCGGAAAACTCAGACCAATTAAGATAACTAATTGTGGAAAACGAATCGCACTGGAAAAAAAGAATAATAATAAAATAAACAAATTGTGACATACTGTAATCGCGAATTCGTAAAGAACTTTGACAAAGAATTTAATTTGATTAAAAGTAGAGATTATGTGTTCAGTCTAAAAATTGCTAAATTAGATTGATAGATTGGTTTGAGGGGATTAGTGTCGTTTGATTATGTCAGGATCCTAGGCCTTTGGTGAATGCCCTCTGTGGCGGAGGAGGGGGGTAAGAAAAACTAGTTCGTATTTACGTAAGTTTCGGAGAAAACCACGGAAAACTCAAAACGTCTAAGACGTCGAGTATGACCTGGGAATGAACACAGCATGTCTCATCTTCGAGTTTCTATAGCATAACCTCTCGGCTTTTTGTAGGTTAAATTCGGGTGAAAATTTAGAAATTTTAAAGAAAATAGTATTTAATTAAATTAAATTCTCCGTTAAAATTTTATAATTTTTGAGCTAACATTTCTCTAACTGAAAATCATAAAACTCATAGAAAAATAATATTTAATTAAATTTCAAGTCAAAGATTTTATAAAGTTAGATATACACTTGTTAATAACATTTCAAAGATGTTGTTTATCCCTGACTTAAATTGCGTCACTTTCTTAAATGTACGTTTTTTGTATATATATATATATATATATATATATGGTTGGATGGTTGGGTGGAATGTTGAATTAAACTCAAAAAAAAAAAAAAAAAAAAAAAATGAAGGAAGGATTGCTGCATTTAATTTTATTTCAAAAGTTAATTGGTTGAAAATTGGTTATTATATAAGTTATCAAGGAATGATACAACTCAACTTCTAAAATGCCATTTTCTCCTGTTAAGTTCTCTGTTTTGCTGGTGTTTTGAATTCAGTTTTTGTGACTCGTGTTTTGGTTTGATTTTATTTTTTTGTGGTTGGTGTTTCAATACATCAGGATGGATTGTGTCTAAATTGCCTCTCTTTCATTTCGGGGTGATTTTTTTTACGCGGGTTTAGGTTTTGGTTTTATTACTTTTTAGGTTTTATTACTTTTTACCTTTTGGTGTGTTTAAGATTATTCACGTATGAAAGGTAAAAAATTTAGCATGAAGGTTTTTTACGATTATATCAGAAAATAGATGTCATTTTTATTTACTTTTCAAACAGAGTTTTATTTTATATTATATGGAAATCACACACGGTTTTCCGGTTGCTTGCTTTCCCAATGGCAGAAACGTTCAATAGACAGAATCTCATTTTTTGTACAAATTTTGCCTTCCATTAAACATGGTATTTAAAGTTTATCAAGTGTGTTATCAGTTTGTTAATAAGGCTATTATTATTATTATTATTTTCGCTTTTATTTTAGTGACTACTTTTTTTTTTTTTTTTTTTTTTTTTGTATGAGAAATATTGACAAACGAACTTTTTTTAAAAAACACAAGATTACTAAATTTTTAATTTCTGACATTTTCCTACAACGAAGTTGAAAAGCATTTATAACTCCGTTTCATCTGTCTTTCTATTTGAGTGAGAATTTTCCGAAATATGCTTGGAAATTTAAGAATTTTATCATCCGTTATTTTTATTAACCACACCATTTTTCCTGTTTCGTTTACAGTTAATTTAGAGGATTGCACAAAAATTTCTTGCGCATTACACTTTATGAGAAAATTAATTTAAATACGTTTTAACAGTGTTATTCTGCTGCAGAATCTAGGAAATTCATATAAATTATTCTAATGCGTAACCAAATTATCCATTTAGAAAACGTTGTATTTTTCATTTATACCTCTTTTACAAGGACACACAAAGCATGCAGAATGCAATGCTGTCCTGGCTATGCGGGGTTTTAGATTTTTAATAATATTTCAAACCAAATTAAATTGATAGATGCTATTGAAGTCTTTTTAAATATATCTAAAGAAAATGGTGTTTTAACATTGTAGGTTTTTTCTTTTTTGATGCACGGAAATATAGAAGATATCGTACATTACTGATTATATGCAACAAATTTTGGAAATTCATTTTTAATTATAATAAGAGGTTTCATATCTAAATGAATTTTTTGTATACTGTATCATGTGTGTAAAGTTCCCATTAGAAAAAAAAAAAAAAAAAACCTAAATTGTTTGTAATGTTATAAGTAATAAGTACAAAACTTTGAATAAATACCATAAAATTCAATAAACTCGCAACAATTGTTTCGTGTCGAAAGAATACACGGCCCTTTGTCAGGCGAACAAAGTAGGTGCGAGTGCTGCAATCAGAGCGATGCGTTGCCGCTAAAATAAATAAATAATAAATATATATATATTATCATTCGTTGCCGCTTTGATTGCAGCATTCGTGCCTGCTTCGTTCGCCTGACGAAGGGTTGTGTTTTTCTTCGACCCGAAACAATTTTTGCTAGTTTATTGCATTTTATGGTGTTTGTTCAAAGTTTTGTACTTATTACTTTAAAACGCCAGTACTCTGGTGCTTTCTTATTATTTCGTAATGTTGGCAAGTATTTCATAATCTATGTGATGTGCATGATTTTACGTCAATGTTAATACTTTTAATTAATATTTCAAAGGATGGTTCTAAATAAATTAACAAAACGCATCATTATAATTGCAAAGATTTCCATATATATAACCATTCCAAAGATTATTATTATTATTATTATTATTATTATTATTATCAATATTTATTCTATTTTATTTATTTATTTTTTAGGAAAATTTTAAAATATCTACCTTAACCATATAATTTAATCTAATACCGGAGTAAATTTTTTTATTTAGACATTTACCCATGTTACGTATTCCTAAACTCTTAAATTCTGTAATAGACTATTTCTTATGCAAAATTCAAGACAGTCTACAGCAAATGGCGATGACGCTACTTTTTCTAAGTAAAAGAAATAGGGTAGATCTTAAGATTTACATATCTATCTAATATTTCAAATATATTCATTTAATAAACATTACTGTAAGATTCACCCTCCGAAAAGAATTCCCCAGGGATAAAATGATGAAGAAAAAAAACAGTCATTATTCCATAATTCTCACATGAATAATATATTAAGTAACGATACATATAAATAATTTATTTGTGTTTTTCTTCTTTCTTTTCAAACTGACTTAGGTTTATAACTCCAAATATTCAAATAAAATTTTAAAATCGTTTCATTTTATCTAAGTTCTCTTTTTACTTTTTCGGTGATCGCTCATATGTTTTACTTGCAGAGAACTTTGAAATACTAAAACAATTTTGAATTTATCAGATTTTTTTCCTTTGTTTTTAGATGATTTATTAGTTAATCTTTGTTTCAAATACTTTGCATTGTGAAATACATTTTTCTTTTTACTTTTCGAACACATAATATGTAAGAAAAGTTTTGTAATCATGAAAAAAATCGATTGTGAGAATTTCGTTTACCTGTATGTTTTGAGGTCTCCTTAGCTTATTTTTGCTATTTTTGCTATTTTTGTTGTGAGTATGTGTATGTATGTGAGTGAATACGATAACATCTAACGCTTGGTTCGATTGAGCTGAAAGCTGGTAGGTATGTTAAAAGGTCACCATGACACGAACTGTATAGAATTTGATGGAAGTGAGACTTATAGTTCTTTTATAAGGACACAATGAAAAATTCCTCATCATTTTGATTAAAGAACTTAAAGTTTTGAATTACGATCGCGTCTAAATATTTAATCGGATTGAGCTAAAAATTGTTAGGTAGGTTACAGGTAATCGTCACACAATTTGTATAGTTTTGATGAGTACAGGACTTATAATTCTTTTTCAGAGACATAAAACGAAATTCTTTATCATTATGGGCTATAGATTCGAATTATGTGATTAATTGTTTGATTACTAAGTATGTAATCCAACTATTTATTACTTTTTTTTATATAAATCATTGTGTGTATCTTTTTAATGTGAGTTGGTTTGCAATTATCTATGTATACTTCGTACCTTCTTAGAGAAAATAATAGCATGCAGATGGAAAATATTTTGATGGGGAAAACTGATTATCATTAATAATTACAGTTAACAAAATAAAATCTTCAGAAATTTTTTTTGTAATGAATGTCCAATAATACAAAATTTTAAATTTATGCTGCATCCTGTACTGCTTTGCTTCTTGCTCATTCTGTGCATATAAAACCTGAAGCTTCCGATTACAACAGATTATTCAGAAAATCACTTTCGCTTTTTTCTCAAATTGTACTTAGACTGTTGCGATGCAGCCCCCCCCCCATGTAAAGGAATCCCACGAGCCGCTACTGGTCGTGAACCATGAATTTTATTTGGAAACCTTTCTTTGAATGATTTTGGTTTGTGCAATATTAATTCGGTTTTAATAATAATTTGGCTTCTGGTAAATTAGAATTTTGATTAGGTGGTGAAATTGTATAGCATTTATGAGCTCCAAATTTTAAAGGTAAATAAGAAAAGAAATAAAGTGAGAATATTTCGCACGGGTTTGCTAGTATTTAATAAAACGTTTCTATATATATTTTTAAAAAGTTAATGTCACTGACGTCAAATTTTTTGTCTGTGACAGCATCTTCTAACGGAGGGCAGGGTCCTTCGCGTCATGAGAGGTATCAATGTGTTCCAAGTACACCAAGGAAGACATTTCAGCCGCTTAGAAATTTTTATCATTTTAATTAAAGAAGTTATCAACTAAAAACGACATGTTTATGAAGGTACTCTATTTGCCATTTTGAAAAAAGTTTCTCCTAGTGACGTTGTTCTTCTGTCATGAAGTCATTTTACACGAGGAAATTAAAATATGATCCATGGTTGTACGTAGGTTGGTAGGATTTAACGTCGCACCAGTACTGCGCTATGGGTAATTAGCGACGGTCTGGGACGCACCCCTACAGATGTTCCGGAGACATGTCATCACAATTCTGAACCTTCACGGAAGGGAGCCCCCCTCCGCTTTGGTGATCCCCAGAGGTATAGTGAGGATGGGAACATAAAGGACTTTGCGACCACGGCAGATTTTATGAGCACCAGCTACCATTAGTGTACACGACGGTCTTTGGCCGGCTCAAGTATTGAATCGGCAATCTTCCAATTACGTGCTCAGCGCTTTACCGACTAGGGTACCGCGCTCCGAAACCATGGCTGTAAAAAACAAAGAAAATAAATATCAACTTTTTTTTCTCTACTTTCAGAAAATTAATCTTCTTACACGGGAAAATTAAAATATGATCCATGGTTGTAGGTAGGTAGGTAGATAATTAGGTAGGTTGTGACTGACGTCGCACCATTGCTGCACTATGGATAATTGGCGGCGGTCTGGGACCCACCCCTACGGATGTTCCAGAGACATGCCACGACAGTTTTGGTCCTACACGAAGGGGATAGCTCCCCAGCTCCGGTGGCCCCCAGGGGTATAATTTTGAAGGGAACACGGAGGATATTGTGGCCACGACATATTTTACGTGCACCAGTCACCGTTAGTGTAGACGACGGTCTTTGGTCGGCTCGAGAACCATATCTACAATCTTCCAATTACGAACTCGGCGCTCTACTGACTGAGCTACCGTGGTCCGGATTTTAGGTTGTAAAAAAAAAACAAAAAGGGTCATATACTAAAGCTGTAATGCAAAATGGTCTAGATATTATGATATTCTTTCTATTAAAAAAAATATATATATAAATATTATATATTTCAATTTGACATTGAATTTGAGGATTTCCATAATAATTTTCTGCTTTTGCCTTATAATATGCACTATTAGTATTCCTTTTCAGTGAATGAAGGCAGCGAATCGACGGGCAGAGTTCTGCATGTGTTAATAAGTAAAGTGAGTCGGGGAGGAGGCGAAACCTCCTTCGGGGGTTGGTGAGCGGAGCGAGCAGGGGGCAGAGCCCCCTAGTATTTAAAAAAAAAAAAAAAAAAAACAGGCCGTTGTTGAAGTTTTGTCCTTCATAATTATTAAGAATAATTTAATTTTAAATATAAATAACTTAAATGTTAAATGAACAACGTATCATGAAGCATATGCTCCTTGACAGCAGAAAACAATGCCCGAATTCTTGTAAACAGGTCTTTATTTTGTTTATTGGCTATTGCATAACCCGAGTCACATCAAAATACTAAACAGCATCGAGATTTAGACATATTAAGCATAAAATAAAATAATAATTAAAAAAATAATGATGCGCTCTCATTGTACTCAGTGTTAACGTTTTACATCAACTACAGTCAGCGCCACTCTACGTCCAGTTCAGCGTGAGGTTCACTTTTGAAGGAGGAATGCCGTAAAGGAAGTTCCTCCTTTCTATATCTCCATGATCCAATTTTATTTAATCGGCTATTTAGTACGTTTCTTTATTATTATTTTGTCTGAGTCCACCTTAAAGTTTTCCTAAACTAGCTTTTCTTTTTTTTTTTTTTTTTTTTTTTATGACCTCAACTGGATAGGCACCAT
Organism: Salticus scenicus; assembly: GCA_963930645.1. Lineage (NCBI taxonomy): Eukaryota > Metazoa > Arthropoda > Arachnida > Araneae > Salticidae > Salticus > Salticus scenicus. The sequence continues at coordinate 241,882,826 of OZ005651.1, forward strand.
ATATTTCACTTGGTTTTACAGTGCTGGAGAGAAATTGTTAATTAAGGACATTCTCCAAACTGTTCAAAATATTGCGTTGTTTTACTTCTAAATTATACCCAAGTTCCTCAATTATCTTTAATGGGTCATAAAATTAATTTTTGAATACCTAGATTGTCTCCTATTTTACTAAACTGTCTTTTTTAAACAATATCTCTATAAGCTAATAGAAGTACTAAGAATTTAAAACAAATAGTTATCTATTTATTAAAAAAAACTTAAAATCATTACAAAATTAAACTAATGATTAATCAGGGTTAATAATTAATCAAGAACACTTTAAGTGAAACTCAGCCCTAATTTAAAGAAGAAACGGGAAAACTAAAAAATTTAATCTATTAATCTCAATTTTTCCAATATTTTCCTTTTTTTTTTTTTTTTTTTTTTTTAATAATTTAAAGCAGTGACTCACCCCGGCAACGTGTCCAACATTTTATCCGCTGGATTCAGGAACTCAGAACTCAGGAGGATTATCTGTGCTAACTTATTCGAAGAACTTTCACGAGAGTATTCTCAGAGCCTCATATCGGCGACGAGTATCCAACCTTCTATCAACGGGATGCAGGAACTCTGAAATCAGGAGGAGGTTAACTTATTCGAAGAGGTTTCAGGAAAATATTTCAAGATCATCACATCTCCTTTCCAGCATCATTAACCTCAGAGGATGTCTTTATTTAGATCTCCATTAATCGGAATCACCAACTTCGATGTATAATCCGGGAATCCTGAACGTATCGCTTCCTTGTTCCAGCATCATAGATTTCTAGGGAATCCTGCTCCAAGACACTGCTATGTAGGAGTTACTTTTGTTTTATTTTTATTTATTTTATTTTATTTTATTTTTATTTTTTTTTATCTCTCATTCAAAAAAATTTTCTATCATCTGACGATATTTTGTTTTTCACAGGCCCACTTTGACTCCTCCTTAATGCCATCGGGCCTTTTCTTTTCTTTTTTTTTTTTTCTAGTGGTCGTTTTCTTCTCCAATGGACTTCTATGCTCCTCTAGATCACCCCTACCAAAGCCCTCTATGTAGAGAACTTTGCCCCTACTCCATATCCCTTTTCAGAAATTCAGGGTTCTTAAAACCTTCTCCATTTATAGCGTCCATAAATTATTCTCTTGCTCTTTTGTTGTTTTATGTCCACTACGTCGCCGGTTTGTCTGCTAGATTTAGATCTCTACATTTTCCCCCTATGCCTTCTCTCAATTTTACATTATAGCTTTCCACTTTTAAATATAGATAGATATTGTTATTATTTAAAAGAAACATTTTTACATCTAAATATTTATACACAGACCATTTTTTAAATTCTATCATACACACACAAAATATTTATACATAAATACATATATTTAAAGTACTCACATTTTTGTTTTATTTACGTATATAAATAAATGTGTAATTTTAATTACAACAAATATAAAGGAAAATATTCAAAAACTGTTTTCGTTTTAAAAAAAGAAAAAAAAAAAAAAAAAGATTATAAGATGAATCTAGCAGAGATTTTGAATGCAGCACCTCATAGACATGATTTAAATGCTTCACGCTTTACCATAGCACCAAGTTTATTATCGATCAAATTTTATTTTGATGATAGAAACATTTAAAATTGCTTGGCTCATATCGTGACACAAGGACGGTTATTATGCTGATGAAAACAAATATTTATTTCTTATTTATCGTCATTATTATTATTATTATTATTATTATTATTTTACGCAACAATTTTCCAATATCCCCCCCCCCCCCCCCGCGCCTTTTTTAAAATCGTTTTTTAAACGTCAGTTCGAATAAATAGAGAAAGAACAAAAATTTGAAAAACGATTGAAATATAGAAAAATACTGAAAAATTGTTGCATTAAAAATCGTAAAAGTTTGGCTTAAATATGAAATCAATATACGTTAAAGGGTTAAGCAATCTGACATAAAGGTACTTTTGTTATTTTTTGAAATAGGCCCGTCGATTTCAGGATAAAAAACGTCAATTTTTAAAATCGAGAGTTACCAGTAGTTATATGAATTTCAACAGAATTATCTTTCGGCTCCTTAAAAATTGAAGATTTGCAAATTTGGTCCTTACTATATCGAAAAGGGCTCTCAGATTTCTGGAGAGGAGAGTGCCAATATATTCCCTACAGAGGTTCATAAGTGCTGCGTGTGTATCGTTTCGTTGCATTTTGATTTTCAATGGAATCAAATCATTTTACTGGAGAAAAATGTATGTGAGTCCTTCTGTGCTTTCGAACTAAATATATATATATATCTATATGTATGTATATATATATATATGTATGTATATATATATATATATATATATATATATATATATATAATAGTTGGTTTGATTCATTAAAAAATATAGAATGAGCATTACTCGAAATGTTCTCTTAAGTTTCATAGATATGCCAAAATTTCTAATTTATTCGGAGCAATATTTTCATTCAATCGTAATTACATATTGGAGAAAATTACTTTAGAAAAAAGTGGTGTGAAGAGAAGAGAAGGTGGAAACTAACAATGCTCTTGAATAAATTAGAAATGTTAACATACCTGGTATTAATTATCTTTTTTACCAGATGTACAATAAAAGTCAATATAATATTGTTTACAGATAAAGTAATATTGAAGAATAAACATTTAAACGGCATAATACTCCATCAATTTCTTAAACATTTAAGATGCTGCAACAGTGAATGTGTTAGTGAATCTAATTTTTCAATGCCTAGCCTATGTTTGACAGAGATGCCAATTCAAATTTTGCCCAAGAAAAAAATATTTAAATTGATTTTTGACAAAATTTAAGAAAATATATTTTAAATACGTATATAAGTTCCAGTCATTAATATAAAACAGCAAAATTATAGAATATTCAAATTACTGGAGAAATATGCATAATGAGTAATCTATGAGATGGTTCATTAATCTTTTAGTTTCCATTTAGAAAGGACATTAGTGTTTGAAATAAATATTTATTATTTTGTTGAATACATTTATGTAAATCGATATACATAATATGGAATTGGTGATAACTGTTTTATCTTGATAGTATACTTGATATTCCAATTATTGCTAAAGGAAGCGGCACGCCAACGCAACATCCAACTCCCTCCGTCATTGTCCGGCAACAAATTTCCATACTGGTTGGGCGACATGGACATTCAGCATTGGTGGTACACTGAACTATGTTACTACTCTGGCAAGTCATGGCAGGACACCGTGTTCCTAAAAAAGACACAAAATGAAAAATAAATGATCTAGACATATATTAGTTGCATCTATTTTCTAAATGTCTAATTTTCATGATGAACAAATTAGAGGGATTTTCTTAATTGATACCTATTATTTTTGGGGAAAAAAAAAAAACCTGCATAAAAGTTGCAAATTTTGTGCCTTTCCAACCCATTAGGATATAAAAATAGAATGAGTGCCTAGGGGGTTGTTCTACATTTTTGTTCTGTTTTGCACATTGAGGCTTATTAGATAATAGGGAGCTTAAAGTGCATTCCGGACCACACACAAACCCGGCGCCCGCCAATGGAAAACAAATAGCTCAAGTAGAATGAAATAGTAAAGGAGCCTTCACACACTGGCAACTGGGAAGTTTCAACTTCGGCTTCTTTTGATATTTCTTTGATGTGGTTTTTGAGAATCGAAGCTCGCTCGAGCGCTCGCTCACAAACCCCCTAGTTCGATAATTGCATGGGAACGGGTCTTTTTTTGTAAAAGAGCAATAAAAAGAAATGTCCTTCATTGTAAATGTGTGCAAAATTTCAAGGGTCACTTTCGGACAGTAGATAATTTATGAGTTTTGAAGCTCTGTATGTTGCCAGTGTCTGAAGGGTTCTTTAAGGCCGATTTCCACTGCAAGTTCTAGACCTAAGTTCTAAAAGCCATTAATCACGCTTCCGACACAAAGAGCCAAATGTCTTGTCACCAGTTGTAGCCCTTTTTTATCAGATTGCGCATTTACCTCAAAGGAAAGCATGCAAAATTGACAAAGATATCTACCTCCGGGGGCTAGGGGCAGATATCTTTGTCAATTTTGCATGCCTTCCTTTGAGGTAACTGTGCAATCTGATAAAAAGGGCTACAACTGATGACAAGACATTTGGCTCTTTGTGTCGGAAGCGTGATTAATGACTTTTTGAACCTTGGTCTAGAGCTCTAGTGGAAACCGGCCTTTAAGGATCCTTCAGATACTAGCAACGGTGCAGCGCTTCAAAACTCATAAATTATCCATTGTCCGAAAGCGACCCTTGACATTTTGCACACATTTACAATGAAGGACATCACTTTTTATTGCTCTTTTACAAAAGAGTCCCAATTTCGATCGCAGTAGGAGGTTTGTCAGCGAAGAAAATCTCTCTGCTGCTTCGCGTCAATTCTATTCCCACATCAAAGGGATATCAAAAGAAACCGAAGTTGCAGCCAGTCTCTGAAGGGTCCTTTAGAGAGACAGGGGGGGGGGGGTAGGGGGGAGATATCTCTTTAAAAATACTTCTCCTCTATATCGATATTATCTCATCTCTCTCTCTCTCTCTCTTTTTTTTTTTTTTTTTTTTTTTCATCGGATCAAAATTCTGTTTTAATTACAACATTTACCTCTTTTTTTCTCGTTCTCGTCAGAATAATTCAGTGAGATTTCGCGGTCTATTTCTCGAGACTGTGAAACTTCCGGGCTGAAGCTTTCAAAACTATCATACTAAAATATTAAATACATGCCATATTCATAAAGGATTTTTTTTTTTTTTTAAGTAACATACCAGATGCTAACACACAATTCATGAATTTATAAGAAACGATTTTTTAAAACTAAATAAGTAAGGACTTAAAACTCGAATAAACTACTACGTCAGAAACGTCAAAAAAGATATTTGAGATGCATACAGCTGTTTCGGTAGCCTTAAGCGTACCGTCTTCAGTGCAAAAAGAAATCTGAAACTGGAGAAGTGCTCGTATATATAGGAGAGGGACCGAGCACTTTTCCAGATTCAGAATTCTTTTTTCACTGAAGACGGTACGCTTAAGGCTACCGAAACAGCTGTATGCATCTCAAATATCTTTTTTGGCGTTTCTGACGTAGTAGTTTATTCGGGTTTTAATATTCCAACGTCAAGTCTCCTGTTATTATAAGTAAGGACTTGTCCCAGATAAGTATAACTGCATACCGTTTTTAATTCATCCATATCAACAATGATCTGCAGTGGAGAAACAAAGGAATTTAAAATATTTTTTGTCTTACTGAGGTTCGTTCTCAATTCAAGGAGCTTGCTTTAGTTGTCTAATTCCTGAAGCATTTCTTGCAAAGACAATCCCAGCTGATTGCAGTAATGTATGATATATTGAGAAATCAAGGCTACTTCAGAGTCGTTCAAATTTATACATGAGATTAATGATCTAACATAAATCGCGCCTAATCTAAACATGGTAAAAGACACTAAATTAAAATTTATCATTAGCCCGATAAGTCTGAAATAAGTCCCATCAAGATGCTTTGTGCATTCAATGAAATGGCGGAATATTTTACGATAAATATGCTACAAATGGGCTTCCGGAGCAACCTTCTATAGGATGTAACACTTGAACACAAATATATACATACATTGATAAAGATACCACTACGTGATATCCCCCACTGAGGTAACTAATAAAACACGAAATTTGGATTTGTTATCAAATAACATACTCGTATGGCATCGAAATGTAAAAGTTTTCGAGAGCATACAAAAACATTTTATTGCAAAAACTCTGTGCAAAACGTTAATAATTAAAGTAGTAAAATTTTTACCGAACTTTAGAATTGCCAAATTTTAAGTCAGTATAAAATTCGTGATTAAATTAAGGTTATGTAGTAATTTTCCTGGAAGTTAAGAAGGAACAAATTCTCATCTTCGGTATTTTTATTATTATAAAACTAACGTTTAATAATAATAATAATAATAATAATAATAATTTTTAAAAAAATCACTCATCATTTTGGTAATGAAAATTACCAAAATTATGAATGCTAATGATTACTGTAAGTCAATGATAACAAGTACAAATGCGCAATCACTCCTCCTTTCAAATGCAAGTAATACGTCACAAGCTTATAATTCAGCGTTTTCAAACATAACAGATAATATTATATTGCCATAATAACTTAGCAATGTAAGATTCTATGAACTGTTACGCGATAGCTTCCTAAAACTAAAACCATATAAATTTTATAAAAATTTTAATGTTTAAAAATGTTTATTTATATATATCTACCTTTTATATCTATATTTAACTAGACGTCTGTATGTGTGAGCGCATATATATATCATAACAATTACATTCTATATAATAATAAAATTTATATACAAAAGTTCGGTATTCCACAAGGAGGATGTAGCTCGAGTTTGTTAGCTGACTTATACCTTTACCATTGTGAACAGGGATTACGTATTGAAAATGTCTATTTTTACCGGTACATTGATGACATTATAATTTTTTATGCCAATAATTTTTCTCCTAATTTATTCAAATTTGACTATCCTCCTCACCTTACCTTAACTCACAATCTCCTTAACAACAACTGTATTAGTTTCTTAGATTTAAAACTTAAACTTGAAGGAAGTAAAATTTATAATGATCTGTATTACAAAAGACAAGACTTTTGTTTCAAAGTAAATTTAATTACACATTTTCATTCTTGTCTTCATATCTCTGTTTACAGAAATATCATTCTCAATCCCCTCTTTCGCATACATAATCTTTGTGCATTTAGGTATAAAAACAAAAATATCTCTCACATCATTAACCCCTTAACGCGCGGTGTCCTCGCTGCGAGGACGTAAAATTTGACATCCAGCTGCAAAAATTCATCCCGGAAATTTTTTAGCAAAAATTCACGTTTATAACATATCAGAAAAGGCCGGTTTTTTAAACCCTAAAATTTAAAATTTCTTTTAGTTTAATTTACTTCATGAATTACGGTGGCAGTATAATTTAAATCTTCTAAATTGTCTTGCGCCGCAAAGTGTTAATGCTGCTATAAAAATGGATTATCCTAAAAAATTTATTTATTCAATTGTTTATCATTAAATGTTTCTGTTTAACACACACAAAAAAAAAGAGAGAGAAAAGAAAAACCTATTTAAGGTAAAAAAAAAATATATGGTGGATGGGTGGGCAGATGTTTGATTAAGGAGGATGGGTGGCGTTGTTTGGCTAGTTGGTTGGGAGGGTTTGCTGTTGGATTAAAATTAAAAAAGTGGAAAAGAAGGGATTATTGCTATTGCAAGTTAAATTCTTATTTTTTCTGGTTGACAATATGAATTATGAACTCTTTTTTTCATTCAATTTAATTTAGTGCATTTGGTTATTAGTGACTTCCCATGTATAGTTTGAACAATAAATCCAATTTAATAACAATAATAATAATTAAAAAATAATAATAATAACTTTAATTATTGTTGACTGCCTTGTATTGCTTATCCTTACATGTGTGCTTTTTGGGATTATTGCTTGTGATTGAGTCTTTTTACAACTTAACATTTAATTCTTACTAATAACTTTGAATTTAAGATTAATTATTTTAGGATTAATAAATTTAATATTTTAGGTTTAACATTATCAAGATCCACTAATCAAATCTCTAATTATTTAAATGGTGCCACATATTCTCTTAATTCCTGAAGTTAAAACTTCTTAAAAATACTCTTTATCGCTTTGCTTTGTTTGAACCTGAATTAATTTAACTGACTTATTGTTTATCTAGCTAAACGCTAGATGGTGCTTGCTCACTGCCGACTTAATTTTTTCTAACATTAATTTCCTTTTTATGAAAGTTTTAATGTTCGTTGATTTACGTGCAATTTAAATTAAAATTTAACTAGTTTAAACTTTAACTAACTTAAAATTAAAATTTCACTAACTCAATAAATAATTACTCAATGAATTTAATCGTTAATGAAACAGCTCAGACGTTAATTCTTTATCGATTGATCGATGTTTGCAAGGCTTTTATTTTTAATTTCAATAATTTGTTGGCATCTTCCTATTCTCCAGTTTGTGTAAAAGTTTTACATGGGACTAATCTGCTTTTTTCTAGTTTTCTTTATGGATTCCTTGATGATTTGATTTAATAATTTATTTAATTTCTCATTGAAATTGGTTTTGCTGCCTCGATCGGGGCTGGAACAATATAAATTGCTATGATTAGCTATATTGTTTTACAAAATCAATGCAGCTTTCGCAGCTTTATGAAGCACATGCCCCTTGACGAGTTTTTAATTCTAATTTTAAGCATTTTTATCCATTTATTATATCAGTGGTCCTTTAGTTATTTTCTCTGTCATTAAGTTTAATGGTCTTTTTTTATTATTATCATTAGGGGTGGGAATCGATTAAGAGTTTTAACTGGGTTAATCGTTGTTCATTAATCGATTAATCGGTCGATTAATCGGATTTTTAATCGATTTTAATATTTTTCTTTATATAATTTTATATGAATTCTCATCTGGTTTTTAATAAACTTCATATTCACAATTTACTTAATGATCCATCCAATCCTTTTCCCATCAAAAACTTCATCATTCAAAAAACTTTTAAATACAATATTACTTTAGGCAGAAAAATATTTAACTACAATAAATTTGCTAAATTTCTTACTTCTAATGATCAGTCTCCATGCTATTGTTCTGATTCCAAATATAAATCTTTTTTCAATACATCTCATGGTCATATTATTACTGGTGATATCAATATTGTGGAAAATCTTACTCTTAGATCTTTGATGAAGTATGGTACTAAATTTCGGATGCCCTCAAAATTCAAATTTATTGATATCATTACTCAATTTAATTTAGACTTGGATCTCTTTATATACAAAATTGCTATTGATTATAATAAACCAGTGGAATTTTTTAATGAGTGGAAATTTAAGTTATTGGAGAAATTTAAACTTGATTTAGTTTATAATATGCACCATCTTTCTAATATCAAGTACTATGATTTCAAAGAAATTCATTCAGCAATTCTAGACTTACAGTCTAAATTTATTATTACTTATGTTGACAAGGCGGCTAATAACTATGCAATTATTTGCAAAAAGTATTATAAACAACTTCTTTTTGATACTATGGATACTAGTAATATTTTTCTTAAGATTAATGACAGTATCGAAATTAAAAATAGGCATATATTTAATTATTATAAGTTGATAAAAACTAAATGTAATAACTACAATTATCCTTATTTAGTTGTAATTCCAAAATTTCATAAAGATCCTATTAAATTTCGTACTGTTACTGTTGCCTGCAATGCCTATACTTCTAATGCTAATATTATGTTATTGAATATCCTTAAAAAATTACATAGTTATATTGTTTCTAACAAGTGTAATTTTTTTCTAAAAAATAGTTTTCAACTCAAAAATAAAATTAAAAATCTTACTGATATTACTGGTACAAAAACTTTTGATTTCAATGATCTTTTTAATAATATTGATATTAAAGATATGTTTGATATTATAAATAAACTTTTTGTAGAAAATTTGCAGTATTTAAATCTAAATGTAAGCATAACTCCTTCAGCCTTTAAAACTCTGACTAGGTTTATCCTTTTCCATAACTATATTTTATTCAATAATTATTTATATAAACAACGTTTAGGATTGCCACAAGGTGGAATTGCTTCTAGCATATTAGCTGATCTATACTTATATTATTATGAGCGTGACATTGAGTGTACTAACTTTAAATTACTACGATACATAGATGATATAATTATATTATATTCGGATAAAAATCACACCAAACTAGACTTACCTGTCAAATATCCTGAAAATCTGTCTCTAAGTAGTACTGATTTGGATTCTAGTGTCATTAATTTCTTAGATTTAAAAATTATTCTTAATAGTAATGGCCAATTAGAATTTGACTTATACGATAAAAAGAAAGATTTCCCCTTTAAGGTAAATTTTTTCACTAACTTTAAAACATGCTTACATAAATCTGTATTTGTCAATATTCTTCTTAATTTTAATCTAAGGATCAAATATTTAGTGTCTGATAAACATCAAAAATTACAATTTTGTTTCTTTAAAAATTTGGCATTAATTAATGGCTATCCCAAACACTTAATAAAAAAATTCTTTTAATTATTTATTTAATTATTATTATTATTATTATTATTTTTTTTTTTTTTTTTAATTTTTTTTTCTCCTCATACATTTTATTCAAATTTAAATTTACGTCTAAATATTAGGTATTATTTTTTGGTTTTCAATCAAATACATTGATTATTTGAATCCTAAATTTATTTGATTGTATTTTTCCATTATTTTTATCTCATTACTCCAGATGGCAGCACTATTCATAATTCAATATTAGGAATCATCATCTGCTTATTTCAAGGATTTGAATCCTTACCCTACATGAATTCCACTGTGAATCCTAACAATTACTCTATGGTCAATGCTATTTTGAACTAATTAACTGTGGATCTAACTGCTAACTGATTGTTACGTTTTTACATGTGCGACGTTTATTGCTTCAATTTCATTTAGAAAGGTTAAAGTAATCTTATTCTTCTACAATTTTATGTGTTTTATTTTAATCTTACATTTAAATGGTTATGGTTTTTCATATTTAGGTAAAGGTTTTATTATGATTATCGTTTTATTATCGTTTTATTATGATCTTCGTTTTTCTGTATTGACTATGTTTATTTCTTTTTTGAGTTGTGTTCATATCAAATATTTTATTCAGTAAGTTGAATTTTTGTATTTTTATTTTAATCTTAATTTTATGGCTTTGGTTTGTCATATTAGGTTATAGTTTTATTTTTATCTTCTTCTTTAATGGATTTTCTATGGGTGTTTCGGGCCTGCGAACAAAGAAATTCTTAGCTTTTGCTTTCTTTGTTACAGAAAAACATCCATATTTTAGCATATTTGCATTCTACCAGGCCCTTGACAACGTTAGAATGCAAATAATGCTTTTTTTTTTTTTTTTTTTTTTTTTTTCTCATTCCAATTTCCAATATTTATTTCGATTTTTCTTTAATTATTCTTTGATTTGATATGGGTAGTCTCAGCTTGTGATCCGAGGAATTGTTTTGATACTGAAGTTGAGTCATCTTTAAATTTCATAAAAACATTTTTGCACTGATTATATTAATGTATTTCTATATTTATTTCATTTCTAATGTAATGCTGCATATAGCGCTTTATTTGGAAATGAAGCTTTTTATTAATATTTTATTATTTTTATTTTTATTTCATTATTTGTTTGCACAATTTTTGCTATTACTTAAGCAGTTTATTAATTTTCAAAAAATTTTTTAAATACATCATTTTATAGCTGCTGTTGCGCATTTTATGTTGTATTACTACTATTATTATTATTTATAATACTATTTCAATTCTTATATCAATTCTTATATCAATTCTTGTTCAGTGTATTACAATTCTCATTCAGGGTTTTACAATTTAATGATCATTTTGAACTACTTTCATCAATCATTTAGCAAGTTTCTTTACTGGTAATATTGTGTGTTTTACTACATTATTATTTGTTAGTCATTCTTTTTTTTTTTTTTTTGTTTTATTTATTTATTTAATTTTTTTTTTTTTTTTTTTTTTTTTGGGGAGGGGTCTATTTTAAATAACTTATTATTGTATGTATTGTTGTATATATCATTGATGAATTTTCATCATGGCTATGACTACTTTTTGTAAATATTAATACATTTTTCATACTTTTCTACTAAAGGTTGTTTATGTATTTATACAATTTTGTGTTCCATTTATTTTAATCCAGAATTTCAAAAGCATTATTTTGCTCAAAAAATATTTATTTTACTCAAGATCCTCTAATGTTTTAGTTTTTTTTATAGGAAAACATATTTATCTATTTTTACGAATTTATCAAGCTTCTATTATAATTTTGCAAGCTTAGTTAAATTCCAATATTTCTTATAATTATTGTCTCAATTTATTATATATCCAATATTTATCTTCTTTATTCATTAAATGGTTGTTCTAAGTAAATTCCTAGCGCCTGGCAAAAAAGGCAAATCTTATGGTTTGTCTTGTGCTCGGTACAGAGTAATGTATAGGGATTACTCTGGATCGTCATCCTGCTACCTATATCATCCTCCTCTTCGCAATTTATTTTTCAAAAAATGTAATTCTACTAGATGTCTTACATGCCCTCTTGCTGATGCTTCTCATTTTAGAGATAGCTCTTCTCATGTTACTTTTTGTAAGGCTTTTAATATTATTTACTCTCTCAAGTGCAATTTATGCAATATGGTATATATTGGACAAACTAGTAATCCATTACACAAGCGGATTAACTTACATCGCTCTGATCTTAAAAAATCACGTCAATTTACCACTAATTTTGAATATATGCACTTCCATCAACATAACTTTAATAATATTACTTTGAAAATTCTTAATTTTAAGAAGAATTTGAATGAACGACTCTTACTTGAATCACAATATATTAAATCACTGAATACTATCTATCCTTTTGGTTTAAATTCTAATGTTTATAATAAACAACAAATTGTTTATTCCAAGGTTTCAAAAATTGAATTTTACAGTAATATTTATAAAACTCTAAATCACTCTTTATATAAAAAGACTACTAGAACTTCTAGGGGATCTTCTAGGTCGTCTCTCCAACATTTGGACATTTCATATATATTACAAAATCTCAAATCCTTAGAAAGTATTTTTCTTCAGTCTTATAATTGGAAAGTTATACGTAATTTTATTTTTGGAATAAAAAAGAAGTATCTTCTTAAATATTTTAAAGTATTCCATTCTCATTCTTTTGATTCACACTTCAGTGATGTATTCTTTGATATTTTACACTATAGGGCTCAGTGTTTTAATATTAAACTTGATTTAAAGTCTGGTCAAAAAATGAATAACTCTCTCTTGGTGATAAATTTTTCTCATCTGGTTTTTAATAAACTTCATATTCACAATTTACTTAATGATCCATCCAATCCTTTTCCCATCAAAAACTTCATCATTCAAAAAACTTTTAAATACAATATTACTTTAGGCAGAAAAATATTTAACTACAATAAATTTGCTAAATTTCTTACTTCTAATGATCAGTCTCCATGCTATTGTTCTGATTCCAAATATAAATCTTTTTTCAATACATCTCATGGTCATATTATTACTGGTGATATCAATATTGTGGAAAATCTTACTCTTAGATCTTTGATGAAGTATGGTACTAAATTTCGGATGCCCTCAAAATTCAAATTTATTGATATCATTACTCAATTTAATTTAGACTTGGATCTCTTTATATACAAAATTGCTATTGATTATAATAAACCAGTGGAATTTTTTAATGAGTGGAAATTTAAGTTATTGGAGAAATTTAAACTTGATTTAGTTTATAATATGCACCATCTTTCTAATATCAAGTACTATGATTTCAAAGAAATTCATTCAGCAATTCTAGACTTACAGTCTAAATTTATTATTACTTATGTTGACAAGGCGGCTAATAACTATGCAATTATTTGCAAAAAGTATTATAAACAACTTCTTTTTGATACTATGGATACTAGTAATATTTTTCTTAAGATTAATGACAGTATCGAAATTAAAAATAGGCATATATTTAATTATTATAAATTGATAAAAACTAAATGTAATAACTACAATTATCCTTATTTAGTTGTAATTCCAAAATTTCATAAAGATCCTATTAAATTTCGTACTGTTACTGTTGCCTGCAATGCCTATACTTCTAATGCTAATATTATGTTATTGAATATCCTTAAAAAATTACATAGTTATATTGTTTCTAACAAGTGTAATTTTTTTCTAAAAAATAGTTTTCAACTCAAAAATAAAATTAAAAATCTTACTGATATTACTGGTACAAAAACTTTTGATTTCAATGATCTTTTTAATAATATTGATATTAAAGATATGTTTGATATTATAAATAAACTTTTTGTAGAAAATTTGCAGTATTTAAATCTAAATGTAAGCATAACTCCTTCAGCCTTTAAAACTCTGACTAGGTTTATCCTTTTCCATAACTATATTTTATTCAATAATTATTTATATAAACAACGTTTAGGATTGCCACAAGGTGGAATTGCTTCTAGCATATTAGCTGATCTATACTTATATTATTATGAGCGTGACATTGAGTGTACTAACTTTAAATTACTACGATACATAGATGATATAATTATATTATATTCGGATAAAAATCACACCAAACTAGACTTACCTGTCAAATATCCTGAAAATCTGTCTCTAAGTAGTACTGATTTGGATTCTTGTGTCATTAATTTCTTAGATTTAAAAATTATTCTTAATAGTAATGGCCAATTAGAATTTGACTTATACGATAAAAAGAAAGATTTCCCCTTTAAGGTAAATTTTTTCACTAACTTTAAAACATGCTTACATAAATCTGTATTTGTCAATATTCTTCTTAATTTTAATCTAAGGATCAAATATTTAGTGTCTGATAAACATCAAAAATTACAATTTCGTTTCTTTAAAAATTTGGCATTAATTAATGGCTATCCCAAACACTTAATAAAAAAATTCTTTTAATTATTTATTTAATTATTATTATTATTATTATTATTTTATTTTTTATAATTTTTTTTTCTCCTCATACATTTTATTCAAATTTAAATTTACGTCTAAATATTAGGTATTACTTTTTGGTTTTCAATCAAATACATTGATTATTTGAATCCTAAATTTATTTGATTGTATTTTTCCATTATTTTTATCTCATTACTCCAGATGGCAGCACTATTCATGATTCAATATTAGGAATCATCATCTGCTTATTTCAAGGATTTGAATCCTTACCCTACATGAATTCCACTGTGAATCCTAACAATTACTCTATGGTCAATGCTATTTTGAACTAATTAACTGTGGATCTAACTGCTAACTGATTGTTACGTTTTTACATGTGCGACGTTTATTGCTTCAATTTCATTTAGAAAGGTTAAAGTAATCTTATTCTTCTACAATTTTATGTGTTTTATTTTAATCTTACATTTAAATGGTTATGGTTTTTCATATTTAGGTAAAGGTTTTATTATGATTATCGTTTTATTATCGTTTTATTATGATATTCGTTTTTCTGTATTGACTATGTCTATTTCTTTTTTGAGTTGTGTTCATATCAAATATTTTATTCAGTAAGTTGAATTTTTGTATTTTTATTTTAATCTTAATTTTATGGTTTTGGTTTGTCATATTAGGTTATAGTTTTATTTTTATCTTCTTCTTTAATGGATTTTCTATGGGTGTTTCGGGCCTGCGAACAAAGAAATTCTTAGCTTTTGCTTTCTTTGTTACAGAAAAACATCCATATTTTAGCATATTTGCATTCTACCAGGCCCTTGACAACGTTAGAATGCAAATAATGCTTTTTTTTTTTTTTTTTTTTTTTTTCTCATTCCAATTTCCAATATTTATTTCGATTTTTCTTTAATTATTCTTTGATTTGATATGGGTAGTCTCAGCTTGTGATCCGAGGAATTGTTTTGATACTGAAGTTGAGTCATCTTTAAATTTCATAAAAACATTTTTGCACTGATTATATTAATGTATTTCTATATATATATATAGTATATTTAGATAGTATACGACAAATCATAAAAATGATATAGATGTTAATTTAACCAGTTCCTTAAACAATAAATAATAATAAACATGCAAATAAATAATGAAAAAAGAGAACCTCATAATTTTTTTCTAATAAATGAAAAACTATTTTAAATACGAAGATAATGCAACACTTTGAAAACCAACTGCAAATATTCATACGTGATACAGCATTTATAAATCATTTTTTATCTTATGAAATACATTTCCTGGTTAAATTTAGATTTAATTTTGAAGATACTTAATTAAAAATTTTTAGTTTTATTGCCTTTTAATTATTAATATATAATAATAATAAAACATAATTAAAAAATATCTTATAAATATTAAAGTGTACGCACTCATATATAATGAAAGATCAGAATGAAACTCCCCTACATGTTTCCAAATATTATAAAAAAGATCATAAAAAAAAAAAAAAAAAAAAAAAAAAAAAAAATACTATTTTACCCAATCCCTTAAACATACAAGAACATTGACATTTTCGGGATCTAAGCTTGATCTTATCTTATTCACAATAAATCCCGCACTACTAAATACTCTTTCTACCGGTACAGATGTTGCAGTCATGCATAACAGTCTTTTTGCTAATAATGATAGAGTTGGAAATTTTGCATTTTCTTTTTTCCACCAGTCAATAGAATTAATAAAATCACCATCAAGTTCAGCCATTTCTTTATATAATTTTAATTCATTTTCATACGGGGCAAAGTTTGAGGCGTTTCTACATACATTTCGCTGCACGTTGAGTCAAATTATAATTTTCTTCGTTTGGCTTTTTTATCATTTTGTACATTTTAAAGCTCAGTAGTATTTTCAAATTCTTTCATCTTCAAACATTTTCCGAAACAACATTTCTTCGTTCCAAAGACATACAATTAAGAAACTTAAACCGCGGATCGAGAACTGTAGAAATTTCATATTTTTCAAGATGAGGCCAATTCATCATTCTTTTTTATACCATCGATTAAAATAGTTTTAAATCGAGCTATGAAACCTGGATAGTCTTCAGTCGTATGCATTTGGGCCTACAAATATACAATGGCTGGGAACGCAACACTTGCTGATACATATTTTTCACCTCCTAAAAGTTCAGTAACAGCCGAACATGGCTTCAAGACATTTTTAATGCTGATAATGTTTCCCATTCAGATGAGTTTAACATTCTAAAGTTAATTTTCTGACCCTTCATAGTTTCTGAAACAGTTTGTCGATTTTCTAATAAGGAAGAAATCATGTAAAAAGTTTTGTTCCACCTTGTTGGCACATCTTGCTGTACAGCTTTTAATTTTTGACCTAATTCAATTTGTTGATTTTCTAACTCAGATTTATTCACAGAACTGTGTTTAAAATGTCCTACGATTTTTCGGCAGTGACCTAGTAAATTTCCAGTTGCTACAACAGAGAGTGCCTTATTTAAACTGAGTTGAAGTGTGTGTACTGCGCAGAGTAAATTATCAAAATCGACTTCTGTTACACCGTTTGTTATATTCCTTGCATTATCCGTACAAATCACACTACTTTAAGCACTATATTCCAGTCATCTGCTACTTTCTTAAATTCATCTGAACATACACTTGATGTGTGTCTCTGGCTTACTGCTTTTACCTGTTGACATCTTCCAGAGTCCCTTTCTTTTCTCTGCGTTCCCGTCCTTTACAAACGCACGCTTCCTATTTCTGAGAATCCTATTCCTCCAGAACGGACATAAAACAGCATTTTCTTCAAGAACTGTCTTTACTCTTTTCTCTATCAACAAATATGTAACAACTTCTATTGAGTTTTTTTTTTTGTTTTTTTTTTTTCATCATTTCGGGAAAGATTTTTAGAAAGTATTTTAACAAAATATGTGAAAAAATATTTTGTAGACAAAACAGCATTTTAAATCTTTACTTCAATCAAATTACTCATAGTTTGGAAATTTAAATCGGATTTTCAAAAATTTTAATCGAATTAATCGGGCCGATTAACGCGATTAAAAAAATTGATCGGGATTAAGCATTGATCGATTAACCGAACCGATTAATCGATTAATCGGCACAGCCCTAATTATCATTCATGTCGGCGTAAGTAATTTAAATTGTTTTTTTCTCTTATTGGTTCTTAATCTGTATCGCAACATTTTTGTGGCAGTCTTACCTATAAGTTAAAATCAGTTCTATTTTTTTTGTCAGTTTCATTCTCAGACGGTGGTTGAAAATTCATTTACAGTGCGAGAGACGAGGGTATCAAGAAACGGAAGGGAGCCATTATTTTCTATTTCATTCTCGAAAAGAATGACAGAGAAAATAATGGCTCCCTTCCATTTCTTGATACCCTCGTCTCTCGCACTGTAAATGGATTTTCAACCACCGTCTATCGTAAAAATTTTGCAGTCTCCCTTCCTTCCCATGCCCGTTTATGTCACCCACCTAACCAAAAAATGGCTGCTTTCTATACTTTTGTAAACCGTGCTCTTAATATTTGTTCAAATCCTATTTTATTAAAATCTGAAATTAAATACCTGAAAGCCATTGCAATTGACAGAGGTTATGACCCTTCCATTATAGACAAAGCTATCCAAAAATTACAACTCCCTCGTATTTCGTCTACTAAATCAGTCTCTTCTAATATCAGTGTTGTTTTACCCTATTTTCCTAAATCCAGTCAAACCATAGCTAAAATTCTCAAAGAATATGATTTTAAAATAATATTTTCGCCTTCCAATAAAATCACCTTTTCTCAGTTAAAAGATCCCATTGGTATGCATAATTCTTGGGGCATTTATAGTATTTCCTGCCAGTGTGGTTTATCATATACATTGGCCAAACTAAACGCAGTCTTAAATTTCTTCTAAAAGAACATATGAATTACGTCCGCAAACAAGAAACCAATAAATCGGCTATTTCTAAACATTGCTGGGACGAAAATCATAATTTTAAATTTAATTCAGCTAAAATAATTTGCAGACCTAAATCCATTCATGAACTCGATTTCTTTGAAGCTTTTCATATTTATAAAATTTTTAAAAACCTTGTAAATTGTGATTTTGCTGTTCCCTATTTGTCTGATTGTTGGAAATTTTACATTCAGTCCACATTTTCTTAATTTTTCTACTGTTTACACAGCTAACATTCCTAATTTCCTATTGGCCACACTCCCCACCTTTCCCGTAATCCTATTGGTTGAACTAAATTCGGTCACTCTTCTATATATACGAGCACTTCTCCAGATTCAGAATTCCTTTTGCGCTGAAGACGGTACGCTTAAGGCTACCGAAAGAGCTGTATGCATCTCAAATATTTTTCTTTGGCGTTTCTGACGTAATAGTTTATTCGGGTTTCATAATTTCCCTTATTGTTTAGCTTTTATTTTGAGAGGAACTGAAATTCTGTTAATTCTATCTCTCATAACTTTTTGATTTTGCACGATATTTGTTTGTTGCTTTTATATAAGTTGCTCAATACTTTTGGTTATTAAATTATACAAATGAAATTTTTTAAAAGCTTGAGCATGCATAGTTTAAAATTATCTAGTAAAAATGCTCATATTTCGTAAGATATTTAACATTGTTTTCATTCTGATTGCAGTATGTTGTGTCTAATGTAGTGTGCCATGTTTTTTAAAACAGGTTTCGCACTGTGTCTAACACCCTACGAGTTCTTGCATTTTCTGGTGTTTATTCTGTATGGTATTTATTCTCACGGTGTTTATTTATGCTCACAAACCATTGAGTTATAGGGATTGTACTTGTACTACCATGTTACAAACCAATAGAAGAAAAACTAAGTTTCATATTTGGTCAAGAGCTTGACTTAAATAAATGCTGATTAGCTTCTAGAATAAATTGACAATTATGTGATGCTGTACATTGCGATTTTCCCTTTAAGGAAATATTATACCTCCGTTTTTGTAGTGTATTGTATAACCGCGCTAAACTCGGTTTACAAACTGAATATTATGTAAAAGCTATGTTGCTTCATTTTGAGTGCATATTAGCTTGCAGGTGACGCTACTGTACTGCTATTTAATACCGTGTATAAGAAGGCAATATCTCAACTTCTATGATGTATATATATATATATATATACATACACACATATATACAATACTTGATATGTGAATTAGATATTGTGAAAAACATAATGCTTCAATTCAGCTGCATATCTTAATAAAGGTGGTGCTGCTGTGCTTGAGTGTAATTCTGTTTACAAGAATGTTATATCTCAGCTACTATCTATATATATAAAAGAGTAAACTCACTCTTTCGTTTATTTATTCACTGACTCAACACAGCTCTGGTGATTCTATGGGACACAGAGACACAAATTTTATTGTGTAGGTTGGTTTTAGGACCCTGACTGACCCCCTCTAAGACGAATTTTGTAAAATTTCCCCCATTCTCCTGCTGAGGGAGGGCAGGAGGCAAATACACGTTTGTAAGCATAACTCAGCTTCACATTACTTCAAGGTGAAGAATTGCCCCCGGGGAGATTTAGTACAAAATCATTAATCTTCTGTGATTTTAGAATTTCCGAGTTTTAAGGGGCAGGGGGAAATTTAGCAAAATCCGGATTTTCGAATAGAACTCTACCAATAATTGCACAAAGATGTTGAAAACGGCCGAGCAACTTTATGAGAATATTTCCAAAAACCCATTTTTGTTTTTTTGCGATTTTCGATTTTTGAGTGGAGTTAGAGGAAGCAAATTCGAGACTCTCCTTTTGGTGCTAAATTCGTCTGGGAAAATTTATAGGAGCTGAGCTCACGAATTTTAGCGTATGGTGTATCCAACACTCATTGTAATGGGATTTTGCGAAATTCTCCCTTCTCCCCTGGAGGGCAGGGGCAATAAACACTTTTTCTTGCATAACTTTGTTTAAATTATCTCAGTAAGATTAATTTTTATGTGTGGGTTGGCCATGCGTTCCCAACACGCCCTATAAAAGGATTTTGCAAAATTTCGCCTTTAACGGGGAGGGGAAGGGCAAGATTTAAGAGTAACTGCTAAAAATTACCTCAGAAAAGAGATTTTTTTATATGTCGATTGGCTATGCGTACTCAACACACACACTGCAAAGGGATTTTGTGAAACTTCATCCTATCGCCCCTTGGGAAGATCAAAAGCAAGTTTCCATGTTCAATTATGCTCCAAATTATCTTAGAAAGACAATTTTTGATGTATTGGTTTGTTATGCGTTCTCAACACGCACTATAAAGGGATTTTGTGAAACTTCCCCTTTCCCCCTCCTTTAAAGGTTGGGAGGGGAGAAATACGTTTTGAACAGTAACTCTGCTCCAAGTTATCTCAGGAAAGCGATTTTTGTGTAGGTCGATTGGTTATGAGTACACCCAACACACACACACTACAAATTGATTTTGTGAAATTCCACACTACTGCCCCTCGGTGGGGTGATGAGAAGGGAAGCAAAAGACATTTTTCCATGCTTAATTCTTCTCCAACCCCCACATTCAGATGTCCGCTGTTAAGGATCCTTAACTAAAGATCTTGAAAAAGATGCATTTTCATTGGTCAATCAAAATGTAAACAATCTTTATTTCCGACTTTCCTTAAAATAGAAATTCAGATATCCGTTTAAAGATCTTTAACTTTAAGGATCCTTAAATTCTTAAGGATAGCTCTACACCTCTCCTTAAACTTAAAGATCGGCAGCCATCTTGTTTTTCTGTGTGTGATGATTTTGCATTATTTTTATCATTTTTTTTTTTTTTCGAATAAAGTAAGTAATAAAGTATTTTTCTCAAGTCCTTACTTATACTGTCCTTCTGTATGAGATATTATAGATGCATTTGTACTGCCTTAATAAAACAATTTTGATTTTTTTCGTATGCACTGCGAACGCGAACAAGGCTTATCTCACATGGCTTATCTATAGTTAAAAGTAAATAGTTGTCATTCCGTTCAAAAACGATTTCATTTTTCATTTCTTTCAATGGGCTACCGGGACCGTATAATAGGATGAAACCGCATGGTTATTTAAATAGTCAATTTCATAATAACAGGCTCATTATTATAAGATATCTCTTCAGTTAAGATACTGATGCAATAACATTATTGTTTACGTTTAATCGGTTTCATGAAAGTATGAAATATAGAAAGTATTCATTTGACTGTAGGTACCGTTTACTTATTATTATTAAGGAGCATTGTTATTTAAATAGTCATTTCCATAATAACATGCTCATTATTATAAGATATTGCTTCAGTTAAGATCTTGATGCAAAAAGATTATTATAGTTTACGTTTAATCTGTTTCATGGAAGTATGGAATATAGAAAGTATTCATTTGACTATAGCTACTGTTTACTTATTATTAAATAGCATGGTTATTTAAATAGTCAATTTCATAATATGCTCATTATTATAAGGTATTGCTTCAGTTAAGATCCTATGATACAATAATATTACTATTGTTTACGTTTAATCTTCCATCTTTTGTAATGTATAAATTTAATGTGTGACTGATTTTATTGAGTGATATTTCTACAGTGAATAACCACATGAACAGGTTTTTTTTTTTTTTTTTTTTGAGAAAAGATAAAAAGATCTGAAAACATTTCAATTTTTAACTATCATGATAATGGTAGTAAGTTTATATTTGTTAAAAGAAGTATACTTTCCCACACCATACAGATTTTCACTTAAAATTTTTGAATCATAAAAAACGGCAGTTTTTTGAGTGACGCAGCAAAGCTCAAACAAAGCTTAACAGCGACACTCTATTATACAGCTAATTTAACATCAAAGGAATTTGGAAACGCCGACATTTAATATCTCAGTGTCCAGTGAATTGGAGATATTCTGATCTAATATTTTCAGAATAAGCTTTTATTTTCTGCATGATGCTATCCTGAAAGTTTCACACTTCAACATTGTATATATTTTGAGATCTGGAGTTGCAATTTAAGACTTCAAAGGAAAAATGTGTTTTGTGTGAGTTTTTTTTCTCGAAAACGGCTCGAAGAAATTTTATGAAATTGATATATGATATTAATTTATTTTGTCTGAGACGCATGACGTTCTCCGTTTTCCCCAAAAAACTCTTGTTTCTTAGATAATTTAGCTTAAAAATCGAACTATTTTTCCTCCGCTATGCATGGATTTGAACCGCAGATTCTCAGAATTCAGAACAGGCGTCATTCGGTTTTCTGAGGCTGTGGTTGGTTGGTCCAATCTGAATGCAGTCAATAAAATATTTAGATTTTTTTTTATTAAATGCAAAAAGGAAACTTCATTGTTTGTTTTAAATACTTATTATATATATACTAAATTAAATTTTACTTAAATATTTCTTTCTTTTTTGTTATGAAGGAAATTATTTGATTTTAAAATTTCACATTTCGCCAAAATACTATTTAGATAATATTTCAAATAAGGGAATATTTTGTAATTATATGTATTCTATTTAATAATTATTCATAATAAATTTATAATTTTTTAAGAGAAAATATTTCACATTTTTTTCTGATTAATTTTTTCCGACGTAAAACCCAACTAATCAATCAACCGATTAATTTTTTTCATCATTCATGTATTCATTCGCCGCCTCTGATTGGTGTTTCCTTCCTGCGCTCTCTGACTGGCTGAGACTGTTGTGGTTTTATTGTACAAGGCGTTTGCGGGAGCGGAGCTCCTCTCAATTTGCGCATGCTCCAATTTAGAGAAGAATTTCGAAGTATTATTGAGAGAGAAAAATTTTGGCGCCATCTTTTAACTTAATATAGAGTTACTATAAAAACGAGTGTGATCGCTTTCTCATTATTGATTCTATATTTTTTCTTTTGTAATTCGTAGTTCCTTTCTAAATTTTTATTAATTACCATTCTCTTGCTCTCCTTATTTTTTTTTTTTTAATTGAATTGAGTGATGTAATTCTGGTGCACTAAATTCCCCCCCCCCCTATTAAGACAAAATGGAAAATAAAAGGATTACTCTATATTGCATTACAAGAAATTTATATATATTAAATAAGAAAGGCTTGCTCATGTATATTAAAATTTAATATTTGAAGTATCATAATCAGAGGGAAACTATTTATTTAAAAAATAGAAGATAAACATATTATTGGTAAAATGACTAAATTATTATTATTATTATGTATTATTATTTTGTTCTTAATGAATGGCAGTCTATAATCAATTGCTGTATAAATAACAATAAAATCATTAAAATATACTTCAATTTTATTATTTTGCTATTAGGCAATTTATGATTTAAAAAAAAAATAAATGTCCATTATGTATTTCTACCAGTAAAACAAGAATATTTCGCCCCCCCCCCCCCCACACACACAAGCACTTCAGATATTAATAGTTTAGGTTAATGAAATTTCCTTTTACATGATTTTAATTTTAAAACCAATTATAAGCTTTTTTTTTTTTTTTTTTTTTTTTTTAAGAATTTAAAAAGAAATAAAGAAAGTATATATTATTTCTTCGGTGCATTGCTGAAAAAAAAAAAAATAAAGTATATATTATTTCTTCGGTGCATTGCTGAAAAAAAAAAAAAAAAAAAAAAAAAAAAGAATAGAAAAAGAGGGGGGGGGGGATAGCAGAATATATTAATATAAACTAAACTTTGTCTGCATCTAATTATTCTTTAAAAAGGAATTGAAATTTGATTTATCAAAATAAATAATCGTTAATAAATGAAAGTAATTTTGTAAAATTATATGAATATTATATGATCTGCCATCTTGTTTCGAGTGCCAGCTATTTGAAATATTTAAATTCTCATTAAAAAGGTATTTATGATCCAATTTACTTAAAACTCCATATATACGTAGCCCTCATTAATATTTCCATTAAGTCCATTAATTAATTGTAGCCGCCATTTTTAAATAAAATGGCAGCTACATGATAAGAAAAAAAAAATCTACTCTTTCTATGAGCTGGAAGGACTTGATCAGTTGATCAATAACCCCTAAAAAGTAATGATATCAGAACAAAAACCCTTAACGGGTTAAAAGTTTGTGACGCAGCACTTTATTTCGATATGATTTGGAAATATGGGTCTTAAAAATAATGATATCAAAGTTTGAGTGACGCTTTGCTATTAATTGAAATATACATAGATTTTTCTTATTTCATAATTTGCTTTTTTCTTCTATTTATATTTACATCACAGTACATTCATAATATTTTCAACTTCAACGTGAAAAAATATATAGAATTTACTCACTGATGCTTTTTCATTTGCATCTCGTGAATTCAAAATATGAGTTTTAAAAGAAATGATATAATTTCAGTGACGCCTGAGTGTTACTTTAAAAAGATTTCTTTTTAGATTTCATAACAATCACTTTTGTTTTGTTGAATAAAGTGTATTTACATATTGAAATAATGATTTTAATTTTTAAATATACTGTCAAATAATCAAACTTTCACTCAATGTACATTATAAATTGAAGTTATCTAGTTCAATAAATTGATTTGTCTATTGCGTCACGCTATCCAAAACTGTAAGTAAAATTTATGTAAATGTTACTTTGCACACATTTTCACTGTTAATACTATGATACAAAGAGATTGTGTGATGCAAAAAGAAAACATTTGCAGAAATTTTACTTGCAGTTTTGGATAGCGTGACGCAATAGACAAATCAATTTATTGAACTAGATAACTTCAATTTATAATGTACATTGAGTGAAAGTTTGATTATTTGACAGTATATTTAAAAATTAAAATCATTATTTCAATATGTAAATACACTTTATTCAACAAAACAAAAGTGATTGTTATGAAATCTAAAAAGAAATCTTTTTAAAGTAACACTCAGGCGTCACTGAAATTATATCATTTCTTTTAAAACTCATATTTTGAATTCACGAGATGCAAATGAAAAAGCATCAGTGAGTAAATTCTATATATTTTTTCACGTTGAAGTTGAAAATATTATGAATGTACTGTGATGTAAATATAAATAGAAGAAAAAAGCAAATTATGAAATAAGAAAAATCTATGTATATTTCAATTAATAGCAAATCGTCACTCAAACTTTGATATCATTATTTTTAAGACCCATATTTCCAAATCATATCGAAATAAAGTGCTGCGTCACAAACTTTTAACCCGTTAAGGGTTTTTGTTCTGATTTACATATACAAATATTCAAAATTTTGTTATGTTCATATTGAACAAGAATGTAAATAAATGCTATTTTCATCTGTTTGATATGTTTCTGATTCCAAAATAAGTGAAGTGAGGGTTATTAAATTACGGATACGAAAATTTGATATCTCTTATGAAAACACTTATTCATAAGATTTATTATAAATCTGTAAGATATACGTGAATATATTTTTATGTAGTTATCTATGATAAATATTTTTATTACCTATACTATGAATTTCATGACTGTAAAAATTATTAAGCATAATTTAATTTGTATAGTTAATAATAAAAATTTATACTAACACTCATTTAAGACATTCTCAGAAGAAATAAATAGAATTTTTAAAAATAATATTTATTAAATCACATATGACGGAAACTGATTATTAGAATAGAAGAAGATGCTACCTGAGCCAGAGGAAGTCGAGAATATCATCAGTCACGCTAGCTGGTAGAATTTTGCAAGGTATTAAATTTTATTACTTTATGCCTTGCAAGATGACTACTTGCTGGCTTTAAAATGAAGAATGTGCTGTCCTTAAAACAGAGATGGTAATCAAGAGCTAATTAAGGTATGTACTCCATTCGGCATTTTTAAAATATGTAATTAATTATATAAGTTTCATCACATATTCTGAGTTGTGCTTTTTATTTTTAGTATTCATAGATTTATTTAGGGACCTGTGTGCATACTTAAAGTCTCTTTATTACCTAGTATACTTTCTATTTTAAATTTTGTAATTACTGTATGTATGAATATCTGAATAACTTTCATACGTGGAGGAAGCGTTATTCAACTTGGACATTCATGCTAGCTAGTATAATTTTGGAAGGCATGTAATGTTTTACTACCATGCCATCCAAGATGACTACTTGCTGGCATTTAAAAGAAGAAAGTTTAGAATTCGATGTTGATGAAAATCAAAATAAATAAAGGTATGTAGTATTCTGCATTTTTATAAAATTATGTAATTATAAAAGCTGGCTCACATGTTCTGAATTATTCTTTTTATTTTTGCTTTGCATATTTAAAATATAACTTACTCTGTGTATTAGTTATTTCAATTTAAAATTCATGTGTATATATATACTATATATATTTAACAGGTGTGTTATGTATTGCAATTACATAAGAATATAATTGTCAAAGGAAAAAAATATTATATATTTATTCATGATTTTGTTTTGTTGTCGATTGCGAAGAATTTCTTCTCAGTACAAACCTAATGCTACATCCAAACAAAAATACTAAATAAAAGATAAAGATTTTAAAATATTCGGTAAAACCTTTAATAAAGAAAAATATATATATGTACGCATATGTATGTACTACATTATTATTATTATTTCTAAAGCTATTTTTCATAAAAGGTTAAAAGTGACTATTTTAACATATTTTTACTTTCTCTTACCCATAGGGTCGAGAAAGTATTGTTTTAGGGTCAAATTTTCAAACGTGAGTTTTTGTTATATTTACATGTTCTGAGGTGCCCTGAATACGAAAATCATGTTTTTAGCGAATGGTTTGTGTGTCTGTTATCAGCATATCTCAAGAACAAATAGTAGCAGAAATTCCAAACTCGGTATTCTAAATGTGCATCATATAGGGATGCTGCAGTAAGCTTTTTGTTGAGATGAAGCAAATGGTTCATGTACAGGGACACTCAAAAGTATTCAAATACATTATGTCTATGGGGGAAATTGCAGGTAAGTAGAGTTTAACACCTATAGACTGCACTAAACCAAATGAAACAAATATATATTTTTTGTTATTGAGATATTCAACTGGGAAAAATTTTTTGTGTATGTATGAGCGGGGAGAAGCCCCCCCCCCTTGAGGGGAGTAAATTTTCATGATGGTTATCTTTCAAA
Organism: Salticus scenicus; assembly: GCA_963930645.1. Lineage (NCBI taxonomy): Eukaryota > Metazoa > Arthropoda > Arachnida > Araneae > Salticidae > Salticus > Salticus scenicus. Next base: position 241,910,509 of record OZ005651.1, read on the forward strand.
AGAGCTCGCCAATACCTTTAAAACGAATGGTTGAACCATCGATCTGCGATAATCTATAATAATAAAAGGAAAGGTTTGTCTGTTCTTCTATACGTTCAGCCCCTATTGAACGCATAAGTACAAGAATTGACATATGGATGCTGTGGAGCCTTTCCAAGGTCCTCCTGAAAACAGAATTTAAAAACTTTAATTAGTTGTAGAGATATTAATTAAAATGTCGACTCATGTCTAATCAAAAGAAAAAGTGGGAAATAAATTAGAAATATTAGTCTGATCGTTAAAAATTTAGTATCAAATGAAAGGGGCAATTTTTCTGAATCTTAGAGTGCAAACGGCTTATTGGTACAACAATTAGATTTTTTAAAATTAACTAAAGTATTGTTACATAATTGTAAATAATTGTGTTTATTTTTGTATAAATTCTTTCAAAGAGGCTTAGTAAGTTGATAAAGTGCTAATTTTGTCCATTTCTAGTCATTTTAGCGTTGAAATAGCCTTATTTCCCCTTAAAAACGCATTAAAAAGCCCAATAAGGCAGGTAATGGATTTGGCGACTTTTTCCCACCGTGGCGATTTTTTTGGCGACCTTGGCGAGAAAATCCTTATAAGGGATATACCAAATATGGAAGCTGTAAGTTGATTGGTTGACCACTTTCTAGAGTTTTCTCGAAAAATCTGGGTTCCATGGAACAGTATATAAGCCTGTTTTCTTCGCCAAGGCCAGTCAGAGTCAGTTCAGTTCAGTCTAAGATCAGCTTCTGTCAATGTTGCATTGCTTGAGCCTCTTTGGAAGAGACTTGCTTTATGTGTTATTGCTATACAGTTTGTACTGTGGATTTGCTATTGACAGCTGTTGTTTAAGCTGTGTTTACTAGTTGAATTGAAGCTGATACTTGGTTTATAGACCTGTATTTTTCTGGAACTTTCTGTGAATAAATTACTGAATTTTTGTAAGTTTGGCTTTTCATTCTCGGACAACTCACGAACCCCAAAGTACGCAACAGTATGAATTTTTTGTGGCAACATCATTTCAAATGTCAGACTACTGTCTGAGATGAAAAAGAAAATGATTGTAACCGATTAAGATGTCACGTGTTTTATAGTGGGGGGGGGGGGAATTGCAATTTTCAAATTTTTATTCACGTTGCATTTGAAATAATATTCGACCTAGAACAGCGCATTTTAAAGCTACTGTTCAGTTTTCTTGAAAATGTGTGAATAAACAAAAAAATCACATTTTTATTGGGAATTATATTTATCACGACTCATGTGATCAAAACACAATGTAAGATTAAGTTTTGTTTTAAATTTTCAGTATTTTAAATTGAGATATACCGTTGAAATTTCATAATATTTGATTTTAACACCCGATAATTCAATTGTGAATATTTTTGGAAGCGTAGAATTATTAGGAAGGGCTTGAGGAGGGGAAGGGGCAAAAAAAGAAAAATGAGTTACAGCATTTGAAATTGGTATTATTAGGTTTTAAGGCAAGATAAATCGATTGCGGATATTTTCAAGTGTAAAATTATTAGAAGGGACGGAAAGGGGGGGGGGAGGCAAAAATGTATAAACATGAGTTTAACTCGCTCTGATCCGGAACAAAATTCGAGTTTCTGTTGTTTGGCTGGTGCTGCCATCTTTCACCAGCTTATGGAGCTAGAAGTCTTACTTCCTCCCTATGAGGCGCTCCTAATAACGGAAGACGCAACCCTCATGCCTTAAAATAAGTCCGGTAGTTCCACTACCGGTGCTCGGAATTTCCGAGTGGCACACGACAACAACAACAACAGGAACGGTTGTTTCAGAGAAAATGACGGAAAATCCAGAATGCTTTTATTCTTTTATATTTTGCAGAGTTTCGAATTCTGATACTCCGTTCACATTTCATACTATGGATTTTTAACAGTATTTAGCCCAGAATTACGTAAGTTTTGGAGGAAACTACGAAAAAGCCAGACATAAATTGTTTTATCATTTTTGTATCTCAGCTTCTAATTCGCATAATTTCAAAAGTAATATGTCATTTTAAAACTTATTTGAATTAAATTTCAAGAGTAGACACCACAAATCTCTGTCGCCTTAAATTAATCGACTACCATATGTAATGGAATTTGATATTTCACGTGATTTACATGTTTTAAGGTGTCCTGATTAGGTTTTCTTTTGTATCTCAGCTATTAATTAAAATAATTTCATAAGTAATACATCATTTGAAAGCTTTGTTGACTTGGAATCGAACAGTACATTACAGAAATTTCCTCCACCAGATGGCACTGTAATATTTTAAAATTTCACTATTTTAAATTCTAAACATGATTACATTTTTTTTAATACGTCATTCGAAACATATTTTAAAGTACTTTTATATTATCGAAAGTGGAATTCGAGATTTCACCTGATTTACACGTTTTGAGGTCTCCTGAATCAGTTTTCTTTTGTATCTCAGCTACTAATTAAAATAATTTCATAAGTAATACATCATTTGAAAGCTTTGTTTATTTGGAATCGAACAGTAGATTACAGAAATTTCTACCGCCAGATGGCGCTGTAATATTTTAAAATTTCAATATTTCAGATTCTAATTATGATTACATTTTTTTTAATACATCATTCAAAATATATTTTAAAGTACTTTTATATTATCGAAAGTGGAATTCGAGATTTCACCTCATTTACACGTTTTGAGGTTTCCTGATTAGGTTTTATTTTGCATCTCAGCTAATTGAGTTACACCGTTCAAAATTGGTATATGTATGTTAATTAGGAGGGGCTGAAAGTGTGGGGAAGAAATAGGCATGCACCGTGCGTATATCCCCTAACTTGTGCGCGCTCAGCACGCATGGGTCTGCGCTGCCAAAGGCAGTGGGGAACCCGGTGTGAGTTTTTTTTTTTTTAGGGGAACGAAGGGTCAGGGAAGGAATACACGCAAGCAGCATGTGTATTCCTTAATTTGTGCACGGGACTGCGCTGCCGAAGGCAGTGGGGAGCAGGAGTGACTTTTTACCCAATCAGAAATGATTTTTAAAAAATTTCTTTTCTTAACACTAAAAGTTACCGTTAGTGATTCATTTGAAAATACTGACCCGCTAGTACACAATAATAACCAATAAATGCCCCTAAATCATGGTTCATGATTTAAAAAATCTTACATATAATATGAAGTGCAGAAAATGCATGAAAAATCTATACTGTAGCAATGACTATCATGTCTCCCTTTCCCCCCTTTTTTTTTCTTTTTAATATAATTAAAAAACATAAAATACACTGAAAAAATTGAGTTTTAAACCTTAAAAAAACATTTAAAACACTAAAATCTTATTTACAGGTACTATGATGATGGTTTCAAAAAGGAAACAGAAGCGAAAATAAAAGCCACCTAAAACAATTAATTATCCTCAGCCAAATGGCAGATTTTTGATTAATTTAATTAAAAATTGCCTCTGTTACGAAAGGTTACGTTTTGAGGTTTCCTGATTAGGTTTTATTTTGCATCTCAGCTAATTGAGTTACACCGTTCAAAATTGCTATATGTATGTTAATTAGGAGGGGCTGAAAGTGTGGGGAAGAAATAGGCATGCACCGTGCGCATATCCCCTAACTTGTGCGCGCTCAGCACGCATGGGTCTGCGCTGCCAATGGCAGTGGAGAACCTGGTGTGAGTTTTTTTTTTTTTAGGAGAACGAAGGGTCAGGGAAGGAATACACGCAAGCAGCACGTGTATTCCTTAATTTGTGCACGGGACTGCGCTGCCGAAGGCAGTGGGAAGCAGGAGTGACTTTTTACCCAATCAGAAATGATTTTTTAAAAATTTCTTTTCTTAACACTAAAAGTTACTGTTAGTCAGAGATATTGCTAGGATTTTTTCCTAGGAGTGAAAATACTCCTTGATTTTTATTGAAGGAGTGAATTTGGCATTATTAGGAGTAAAAAAAAAGGTGGAAAAGAAAAAAGTTGATCTTTCGTGAATTCATGCTAAATTTTATGTCTTTCTTAATAAATTCAAAAATAAAATATATGTATATGAACTCACGTTATAAGTTTCAATTATGAGTTCAAGTTATATTATATGGACTGGCCAATTGTAAAAGATTCCTTTCAGCATAATTTGTACAATATAATATCAGAACTCAGAATATGAACATGTGACTCGGTTTATAAAGTACAATAAACATTGAAAGATGATAACGCCATTCGTGAATCTGAGAAATTCTATTATTGATGCAAATGTTTACAGTTTTACTCAAAATAATTTTAATTATAAAAACTTTTTATCAATTTAAGAGAAGATATCAATTAATTAAAAAAAAATTATGCAGAGCATTGAATTGTAGAAAGAATATAAACTTTTTCAGACACATTTAACAAAATACACTAAATTTAACCTAAAAATACAAAGCGTGAAAAATACTCATGGTTAAAATTTTAAGGAGTATTTCTAGATTTTGATGCGTAAAATACGCTTGTGGAGGAGTTAAAAATATCTCTGCTGTTAGTGATTCATTTGAAAATACTGACCCGCTAGTACACAATAATAACCAATAAATGCCCCTAAATCATGGTTCATGATTTAAAAAATCTTACATATAATACAAAGTGCAGAAAATGCATGAAAAATCTATACTGTAGCAATGACTATCATGTCTCCCTTTCCCCCCTTTTTTTTTCTTTTTAATATAATTAAAAAACATAAAATACACTGAAAAAATTAAGTTTTAAACCTTAAAAAAACATTTAAAACACTAAAATCTTATTTACAGATACTATGATGATGGTTTCAAAAAAGAAACAGAAGCGAAAATAAAAGCCACCTAAAACAATTAATTATCCTCAGCCAAATGGCAGATTTTTGATTAATTTAATTAAAAATTGCCTCTGTTACGAAGGCAAAACCAATAAGCTCCCGCTAAGCGGCTAAACCAATGAGATGGAAATGCCGATAGGGTTACACAAGGAGAAGGAAGGAGAACAAATTCTCGCGACCGCCCGATGGGTTTGCCAGGTACAGTGCATTACCAGTACCCCCAAAGTACTGGATTCTGGGATGAAACCAAAAAGACATTATTGATGATTTTGTTTGTTTTCAACATATTTAGTTAATTTTTTTGGTTTGCCAAAAAAGGATGATATCTTATATATGCAGTAAAACAGACTCCAGATATAACACAGAATTTTGCCATTGTGGCGAGTTTTTGAAAATATGAACAAAACAACAATGAACTAGATTTTTTCCAGAGCTTTTAAAATGTTTAATAACAGGTATTTGTGTGGTATTTATATCCGATGCTTAAAATATTTTTGTTAATATCTATGGAATTTCATGATTTTTGAAGAATACTATTTTTAAAAATTGTCTTTTGTGTTGAATTTGTCCTTTAAGCAAACCGGAAAAGTCCTATCCCACACCATGTTAAATTCATTAACTTTATATACCTTTCTCTAAGAATTAGTGAAAAATAGTCATAAATTTTTCATGGCAGTCAGAATAGCATGTTTTAGATACTTTAATAATAGACCATTCTTTTTCTTGTGAAACTAAAAAATTATTAATAATTAATTATTGAAAATCACTTTTGAATTAACATTTTTGGTAAAATTTCACTGCCTAAAATAAATAATTCTTAAGAAATCATCAAACCCCTGGTTAAGATACAATATAACCTAATATAAAGTGTCAGTAAAAATCTGTTCTAAAGTTTCATAGATATTTAAAAAATAGGAACATGAAGCTGAAAAATCCTGTGTTTGATAAAAACTCATTTAATGATTTAATTGACAATAGTAAGTTATGAAGTGTACTTAGAAAAAAAAAAATAAATAAAAATAACATTCATTTTATATACATAAACATGTGTGATATATCATTGGAAAGATAATAAGTTTAAACTATTAAATGATATAAAAACAAATATATATATCTCTTCCCCTTTGAATTGTTTTGGGTACGGGTTTGTTTTGTTTGTTGGAAAAGATAAAACCATGTTTTAGAAACATTTTTTTGTTTTAAGAAGAAAAACGCAGACGCATATAAACAATTTGCATAATAAACTATCATACATCAGTTCTCGCTCCTAAGTATATTTTTAGAGTCTTTTCTCCAATATATTTTCAATAATATGCAAATGCATATTTTATCCCCAAAATATCCTACATTTATAATTAAAACAAAACATATATAAAATAATTTATTAAAGTATTATTTAACGAAGTTGTTTTAAAATCAAGGTAATCTGAATATATTATAAATTATCTATAATTTCAGATAAATAGATGTTTGTAACAAAATGTATCAACAGAAAAAATATTAAAATTTTTCTTCTGAAATCTAAATTTACGATCTATAAATTGTAAATAATAACAACAAACTTATTCAAATTCGAGATTTATTCGTATTATTCGATATGTGTATGATGCGATTCTGTATTCTGATTGGCTTATCAGTCGTATAATCGATATTAAAGCCCGAAGATTGCCGAAGATAAAATCGGAAGTAAAGAAAGCCGAGATAGCCCGAAATCGTGACGTAGGCGTTAAGGATCTTTATTCTCGACCGGTCTGAATTGCATTTTAAGGAAAAATCTTTAACTTTGATTTAAAGATCTTTAGTTAAGGATCCTTAACAGCGGACATCTGAATGTGGGGGCAAGTTATCTAAGCAGGCCGCACGCCAAAGAAACAAGCGCGACCTGTACGACATAAGAGACAATCCCTAACATTGCCGGTAACTTTTACTTTACTGCATACGCACACCAGAAAGACAAGCGTCATGTCTTATTAGCAGAACGTATGTCTCCCCTTTATCACTCTAGTCGCACATGCTACAATTTTTCGTCCTTGTCGCTTTTGTTGCAACATGGCGGCGCAACTGTTGATAAGTTTAAATAACACTGGGCTCAATGCAGTTACATATTTGAGTACCAATAACTATAACAGAAATATTTAGCAGTCCTTTGCAATATTTTACTTCGATTGCATATTACGTAGATTGTTTTGTATAAATAATAGTATAAAACAATGACTACAATCCCAAATACAACTGAGTGTAATATACAACAAACAATCAATAAAGTTCAGAATGAAAGGGGGGAAAATGTTTAAATTAAAAAATACGGTTGAAAACAAATTGTAAAGTAAAAATTTAATTCGGTAACCCCCATCATATATTAAAATATCGCTCTTGAATTTCAGCCATTTTCCATAAAAGAAATAGAACAAGATTGTAGACGAGCAGAGCGTAGCTTAGGGGTAAAGAATTGGATACGTGACCCATAAGTACCCAGTTTGATCCTCGGCGAGTGATTTTTATTTATTTATTAATTAATTATTTTTTTTTTAAATAGATAAATAATTTAAGAAAAATATAATTATTAAATTTAACTTTTTTTTTTTTTTTTTTTTTTTTTATTCTATAGAAAAACAATGTAAAGGAAAAGAGAGAAAAATCATTTATTTAAAGGGAATAAGATCAAATATAGAAATTTTGCACAATGTTAATAATGACTATATGTATGATTAAAGGTATTAAAAAAAAAAAAAAAAAAAAAAAAAAAAAAAAAGATTTAAAAATCTCTCGACTAGAACTTTTTTCTTTTCTTTACTTTCTTTATTTTTTTTTAATAGATTAATAATGTAAGAAAAATAATTATTAAATTTAACTAAGTTTGAAAAATAAATAAATAAATAAATATACTTTACTGAAAGATATTAAAGAGGAATAGAGAAAATAATTACTCATTTGAAAGGAAGAAGATCATGTTAAAATATAGAAATTTAGTGCCTGATTAATAATGAATATATATATATATACATATATAATTTAATTTAAATAGCAACTAACTGTCTAGAAATAATATTAAGGAAAGTGTGAAGTTAAATGAAATAGAAAAATCAACAAGTAAAGTTTATTGTTTAAAAAATCAAAATTAATTGTTTAAATAATTAACAAGCCTTCACAAGTAATTTTAATTTGATGAAATGTGATTCTTATTGGTCTATGCTGTGGTTTTAGGGCAGGGGTTTGAAATCTTCTGTTGCTCGGCTTTTACTACGTTTTAAAAAATTATTAATATAAAAAATTGTAAATCGATGCAAAAACCCAATAATTTCCAAGATTTTCTCAATCTTCAACATTGAACAAAAATATAATAAGAAATGGTAACAAATATGAATTTAATATGTTGTGCTCATTCTTAAGGGGGGAAAAAAGTTTTTTTTTTTTTTTTTTTCCAGAATAAAATATTTATTTTTACACATCAATAGTAAAACACAATTAAAGCAGGCGATCAACATTTTCTATTAAAAGTGTTTATTAAATGCTAATTATAAATTTAAATAAAACATTAATCCTTCTCCCGACAAAAATATAAAAATTACTTTCTCTTAAATCCCAAAGAAAAGTTAAAAGTGTTTTTTATTTTTTTAGTTAGAATATAGTATTTGAATAATTTAACAGAAAATCTATTTTTAAATTTAGTAACTATTTTCCATTAAATTATTCTTTTATTTTAATAATAATAATAATAATAAAAACAAACTTTTTTTTTTACCCTTTTATGTGAAATTATAATAACTTTCGAACTTGTTATTATAAACAAAATTTGAAATTTCAAAAGCCAAAAAACACACGTGATCAAAAAAGCTTCCTTCGCAGGATGTGTCTGTCGCTTCAGTGTGCAGATCAAAGAGGTTAGAAGTAAGGGTCCGTCAATCGACAAGAGTCGACTAAGACTGAGAGTGAGACTCGAATTCTAGAGTCGACTGTAGACAAGAACGTCACTGTGACGTCACTTTCGATGGTAAGGCTCCTAGACCTTTTTAAAACAGAATTTGCAGGAGTAAATAATTTTAAGATTAAATTATGTAATATTAACAGATTTTTTTTTTTTTTAAATCTTTAAAAAGTAGGATTTATATTACTTTCAGTGTATGAAGGGATTAAAATTTGGAGATAAGTTAATATTATGAATGCTTGAAATATGAGTGTACGTTCATTATCTGTTTTACTTACAGAACATTATATATATATATATATATATATATATGTTTTAAATTTCTATTAAAATTCAGATGGGATAGAGAAGAAATTTATACCATTAAAACATAACATTTGGTAATGAACCACTTTAGCTTTTAATGTGTAAATCTTTAACATGCATTGTCATCTGCATCAAGGAAATTGCATTTAAAATGTGAATCTCATTTTCTATTTATAAAATCCCTACAATATCTTCCTGAAATAATATTTATTTGCAGTTAAAAATTTTCTAAAGCACAAAATAAATAAATAAAATAAATAATTACCCCCCCCCCCCCCATACACATTTCTTATTGAAAGCAGGCTGATACCACACTTGCTACATATTTTAATTTGAAAAACTATTTATTTTTTATTCTTAGATTACTAAAAAAAAAAAAAAAAAAAAAAAAAAAAGTCAATTAAATTAGTGTATTTTTAGAAGTAATTCAAAAACAAATTTTAGTAGATTTTTATACCATTCATTTATATAGTTAATTATTGTTTAATATATTTATTTAGTCAAATCGAACTAACATTTTACAATATGATAACCAGATAGGGCATTACATTTACTGAATTTTACTTTTTATAAAAATGAAAATTATTTTATTAGAGGATTTTTTCACTGCGATTTCATTTATGATGATGACAATGTCAGATATTTTCTTATTAAAAAACTATCAATGTGTTGCGCACAAATGCTAACTTTTAAAGTTATATAATTGTTTCTCGGCACCACCTGGATGAATTTTAACAGGAATAAAATAAAAGAAGAAGAAAGACAGATAGAAATACCTTTTTGTTCAATAAATAGAACTGATAATGAATGTACTTGTACACTCATATTTGAAGCACACAAATATCATCTCCAATCAATTTCATTCGACTTATCTCCAAATTTGACCCCTCTTTTTATGACTTTAATATGTTTCAAATTTAAGCAGTCTAATTTCTTTCTTTTGACTCTCGAATTAATTTCAAGGGATGGTGTTTTTCTTTTGCACAAATTACATGCTTTTTTCATTTTCTTTTTCACGTTTGTTATTCACACAATCATCAGTAGAGGGCGACACCAAACAAACATTTATTTTCTGCTATTACAATAGTTATATTACAATACATGGTTTTACTCTGAAATTAGTATAAATTTTGCAATTTTAGCGATAAAATAAAATTTAAAAAATCTAATAATCTTACATATTTTAATCTTAAAAATATTTACTATTAAAAATATATATCTACATATAGCTAATTTTTAAATGTGGGATGAAAAAAATAAATACATGTCCTCTTAAATATGAACAAATAGCCAGTAAAAGATTGTCATCATTAATCTTTCTATGAAAATGATCTATAATACTAAAAATGTATATCGGAAAATATATGTAAACGTTTTTATAAAAAATTAGTTTAAAATATCGACAAAAAAAAAAAGAAAAAAAAAAATATATATATATATATATATATATACACTAAGCGACAAAAAAAAAAAAAAAAAAAAAGCCGCACTTGAATATTTTCCTTTGTACCTTCTACAACCGCCAATTTTATCGTTTAAAAAGCAAATTTTCGAACAGATTTTATTATGTTGTCCTCCACTTACACTTTAGCATTGAGTTCAGTGTTAAAAACAAAATGCAATTGTCAGAAAAACTGTAATTTTGGAAATTATTTCAAAAATGGTAAGAATAAGGCAGTTAACGATGCCACAAAAAGTATTAATTTTTGAATGAAAATCAAAAAATATTTTAATGCGTGAGATGACAAAATAATTAAATGTTAACGAAATATTGGTAAAATGGATTTTAGCAAAATATAAAATTTTTTGGCCGTTTAAAATGGAAATGTGGGTTTATGCGGCCATGTTGCTCATCCAAGCAAGATAACCGTAAGTTAAAAAGCGAATGTTTAAAAAATGGATTTGTATCATGTTCAGAACTTAAAAAAGATTTTAAAAAGGTGTATAGTAAATTACTTTCTTCAAAAACAATGCGGGAACAATTAAACAAAGAAGGTTAAAGAACAGAACATCTGCGAAAAAAACCATTATTAAGAAAAAGAATTAGAAAAAACAATACTTTAGTTGACCAAAAATTTAAAAACATTATTAGTTAATTATTAGGCTGAACTGGTTTTCTCTGATGAATCAAGTTTTCTTTATTTCGAGCAACTGAAAAAAGCTAGAATGAGGACGAAAACGTGACCGACTTAATGAAAATCGCACTCTTAAAACAGTGACATTTTTTCCGTACATTATGGTACGGAGGTGCACAATTTTTCAAGTAATCGGGCAAATTTTCATGCTCAAGGGATCAATTAACTCAAAATAAAACACGGTGATTATAAAAGTGGCGCCTGGCCGACTAATTTGGAGGTATTTCAGACTTTCCTTCAAGAACCATTTCATGATGTTAATGCGCCTTGCTGTACGGCGTCTGTGGTACGTCAATTTGAATCAAATTGTTAAAATTACCTATCCATTACCATGAGCACCTATAATTCTGCAAGTAATAACATAATTTTTACTTTATGTTAAATCTCACAAAGAATGTCGTAGAATATCTTCTTTATTAGACTGGAAAACAAGGCCTAATCTCAATTCGCTCGAAAATGTTTAGTCATAAAAAGGCGCGGGAAGAGATAGAAGGGTTAGAAATTTGCAGCCTACAACTTTGCAAGAACTAGAAAAGTTATTTACAATATTTAGCACAGTGAAATTAATCAGATTTATATCAAAAAACGATGTAATGCTATACCACTCTGCATTTCAGCAGTAATTCCATATAAAGATGGACTTAACCCAACGCAGAATACATATTTTTATTAAAAAATTGCTTAGATCTAACAAATAAATAGTTTTATTTCATATATTAAAATATAACTTGTTTATTTCATATAATAAATCATAATAGAATACAAAGTGTATGGTTATTGCATTATGTTCAAAAAGAAAATTTTATGTAAATTTTTATAAAATACTTCGTAGAGTGTAATAAAGCGAATTATTAAATCGAAAATGTACATAGGTATCATTTCTGGCCTTTGGTGTTATGCAAACATGACAGTTTTATTTTTTCCAACCATTAATTTTAAAGTTATTACAAATAAAAAAGGTATAAGTCATCTTTTCTGCAGTGCGGCTTTTTTTTTTTTTTTGTCGCTTAGTGTATATATTCTGATCTCTGATGCCTAGTCGTTGATTTGCAGCTACGACGCGTCCTTGCGTCTAATCAGAAGGAAATATTCCATCATATTGGACCACTATCCACTGAATACAGTATTCAGTGGACAGTGCATAGACAACCAGAAGAAAAATGCCAGAAAAATAAATATACAAATGTTATTAAGGTTTTAATAGAAGGTACCAGATGGCGCCAGCGCAAAATACTCAGTTATTATCAAAGACAACCAGAAGAAAAATGCTAGCTCAGTTCCCGCGCGTGCTCAATTTGCTTTTATTGCTGTAAACATGAAGTAATAAGACAGGAGAAGAAGGTAACGCTGAAATTTTGTGATGTTGTTTTCTAATGTTTACAGATGGCGCCAGCGTGCAATCCTTCCTTCTCTCCAGCCTCCGCAATGTTATTCAATGGGGAAATGTCTCGTTTTAATTATTTTTTGAAAAATAATATCAAGCTGAAAAAATTTCGATTGAAAGCAAATTTCATTAAATAGAGTATTCTAACCAACATGTTTTTTTTAAAGAGCCATTTTATACTAATTTTACTTTGAAAAAAAGTTTTTAAAAAAATGACGATTCTTATGAACCGAAGCTAGCTAAAATAGACAATTGGGAGGAAGGAGAATGGATGAAATTTTGTAAAGAAAAAACTTACTTTAGGTGCAGAAAACACGAACTCGGACTTTATTTTTCTCCTAGGGCTTTTTTTTTTCTTATCACTATCATAGCCTGTTTTACAACTAGGAACGAAGCATTTATTTGAAACATCTGAATTATGCAGTTTTAGGAACTTACAAAGAAATTAAATTGCTTAAAATAAAAAATTTTAAATGTACTCCAGCAAAATTCTATTGAAAACAACAATATATTCGCGCCGAGGTAGGGAGTAATGACAAGTGGCGCCCTCAATATTTACCAAAAATTTAGATCACAGTTTCGAAGCTTTTTCCCATTGGACCTTCAACTCCTATTAATATTACTCCGTGGCTGTAAAGAATACGAATCGGCTAAAATGCATGACTAGCATCTAGCCAGCGACGAGCAACTCGCACACTTTCCCGCAGATTTCGCGCATGCGTCGTATGTCGGCGCTGAATTTTATTTATGTTTATTCGATGTGTTTATTTCCCATTCCCATCCAAGACCCTCTATGGTAGTGCTGCTATCTGATGGTCAATAAAGCAAACAAACATCGCTTCTCGGCCTCTTGGCTAAGATCAAAGTGTAATAAAGCAAACAAAACTGAAAAATTTCAACCTTTAAGATTTCAACAGAAATTCTGAGAATCATTCTCATTAACGTTATAAAAGAGAGTATATTTTCTAATTTTTATATCTCGTTGGATTTTCGTATAATTAATTTTTAAATAAATAAATTAAAAAAAAAAAGAGAGAGAATAACATTGTTTGGTTTGTGCAAACTTAAATTTCCCAAGTTCTATCAGGTATAGAGGGCTGTTTGAGACCTCATTTTAAAGAGAATTTCATGAGGTCTATTTTAATACGCAACTTACCTATGCTTGCTAATTTTTTTATTTTTAAACTTATATTAAGTTGGTGATTAAAAAAAAAAAAAAAAAAAACTTGCAAAAAAGACCTTTATTATATCATTAGCTACAAATCTTAAAATGTGTAGAGTGGAATAAAAGTGATTATGGCAAAAATTCTATTATTTTTAAATAGTTACAATAAGCTTTTTACTATAACTCCTGATTTCACTGTTATCCTTTTTACTTCCTTATACAAAGTATAAGGAAGTATTGTAATGGTATTATAATAGTTATGATATCATATATATGTATATATATATATATGTATATGTGTGTGTGTGTGTATATATATTTTAAACACCAGCTTTTTTTTTTTTTTTTTTTTTTTCTCTTTTTTTTTAAGTGGAATGGTCTTTGGATCACTCCATGTCAAATAAACTAATCATTCCTCCTGACCATTTTAGATTTCAACAAAAATTACAATATTTATTCTCCTTAACAATTAAAAATAATTATAAAAACATTGTTATTTATATCTGTTTGAGGTTTCAGGTAATAAATTTTTTAAATCTTGAAAAATCTTATATATATATATAAATTTATTAGGTCCACACCATTGAATAATTTTCAGTTTGAAAGTTGGTTGTCTAATTAACACTCCAATCATCATGATGCACAATCTGTAGAAAACATGCAGCATTTAGAATATTAGCCATAGGGGAAATATATTGTATTATTTATATATTAAATTACACGCAATTAAATAATTTATATATTGCAGATCAGGAGATATTTTGTATCAGAATAAATATCTTATTGAAAACTTTTAACATGATTTTAACTGGGGCATTTAAAATCAATAAGGACATTTTCTAAACATAGAATGTTTTCTGTCAAGCACACATATGGAGGAGCAAGGGGGAGGGGGGGTGTATTTTCTCATTTTTTATGTTATTAATGGCATTCATTAGTTTGTTTAGTACTCCTCCCTGGGAAAAATTAAAAAATGACAGCCAATATTTTCTGGTAAAAACAAAATATTAGAAGTAGAATTTTTAAAACTTGTCATACTATTATTTAAGTGTGGGGGGAGGGGGATAAATTAGAATAGAAAAACTATATCTTATGCAATAAGTCAGAAAGTTTGCAGTAATAATAATAAGAATAATGGGAAGACAATTTATTTCAGACAAATTAATGCAAGGTAAAAATTGTATAACTGAAAAAGTTGCTCTCATTTTTTAGTTTCTTTCAAAACTGAATTAAATGGTTTAACTGAATTAACTGAAAAACTCGATATAAGCTAAAACATGGTAATTAAAATTCATAACAGCCCATCTTCTTATCTATATACTAAATCCAAAAGCTAGATATTCTGATTTTGAATTACCAAATAAAATAGAAGCAGCATTAGAATATAACCAGGCAGTTTTTTTTTTTTTTTTTTTTTTTTACTATTTATTATTTTTGATTTTGAAATTTCATGCAAAATGTTCTCTATTGAAGGATTGTGAATTAATTTATTAAAGTGTAAAAGTGCTAGAATGCTGATGAAATCAAGAAGTCATTAAAAATTTTAATATCAAAATACTGAAAAATATTGAAATAATTCTAATTGTGAGAGAGTGTTTTCTTCTTATAGTGTTATACGATTAAAACTGTGTAGCAAATTTAGTTTTGAAAAGCTATAAAACTTGTAATGTTATTTAAAATATTAAATATAAATTCTGTAATTAATTATACTTAATTAAAAATTATACTCTGGTTTGTAATATTCTATTACATAATAGTATAATTTTTTCTAAGTTTCTTCATATAAATATTTTTCACTGTTAGTACGACAGAACATACTATTTTTTTCAGATAGCGATTTTGCGTTGTCACTATTTATTGCATTACTGAATGAATGTGCAAACATTTTTATAAAAACATATAAAGCAGGAAGTTTGTTATTGTATCTGTCCAGATTATTAGATTTTATCAAAAATTGCTACACTTATAAATAAGGACAAAATGTAACTAATGCTGTATTTTTTAGTTTAGTTGGATAATTAAGCGCCATTTTGCTTCGTTCATAACAGAAATCGTAGTGAGGCAGCAAAACAACCGCGAATCTTGAAATCTTGAAAATAAACAGAAACAGAATTCAGCGCCGGCACATGACGCACGCGCGAAATCTGCAGGAAAGTGTGCTAGTTGCTCGTCGCCGGCTAGATGCTAGTAAATGCATGCCGCTGTCGCGTGCCTCTTTGGTCTGGTGTGCGGCGTGCCTTAGAAAGGTGATTTTTGATGTGTGAATCAGTTATATATTTGCCCCCCCCCCTCCATCTTAAGTTTCTAGCATGCCCTCTTTGATCGCTATATGACCCCTCTTTTAACCCTTTTAGAGGCAATATAATTACGTTAATTTAATATCAAGTGCCACCAGAATTTGAGAACAGAGTTATATGATAAGAAATAAATCATTTTTTTCGACCAACTCAAAAAGGTAAAATTTATTAAAAATTTCCAAAGTTAGTTTTTGAAATTGGAAATTAAAATTAGGAGGTATAAAATATATACCACCGCCTCTGAAAGGGTTAAATTTAGAAAATAATATTTTAATTTTTTAAAGCATTATTATGTTTTAATTGTTTGAGTTTTTGGTAAAAGAAATTTTGTGTTATACCATTATTTAATTAAAAATTTTAAATTCAATAGCTTTTAAATTGAGTAATGTTGTATTTTCATATGGCGAAAAAAAAATATTAAACTAACTTAGATTAAAAATTAGAAACTAAAATTAGTATTTCCTTTCGGGAAACTTAAGTGGTAATGTATAGATTAATTATTAAAGACCTCTTTCTTTTCAGAAATGATGCTGAAAAATTTATTTCAGTGCGTAAAAATAAAATCCTGGAAAACAAAATTAGAATTTAAACAAACTAATATTAATGATTATTTGAAAGTTATATAGATAAATTATGTAAATCAGAACATTTAAAACCATTTAATTTATAAACTTTGTTGCCTAAATTAAAATTTTGTTAATAACTTCTATTAGAAGGCTATCTCTCTGAAATGCCGATTTTCTGTGGCACGATGGGTGACCCTCTTAAGAATGTTTCACTGTATATTGCGATCAATACATACAAAGATAAAATATTTCTTGAGAACTTTTCTACAAGCAACCCGTACTTATTTAATTCTGTAGAAAGAAAATAGTACAGTCGGTAACAAAAGTCTCCGAACACTGACAAAAATTCCTATATAAAAAAAGTAAAGTTAATACTGTTTTGTTAAATAAATCCTTGTCGAATCATGTTCTTAGACTGACTAAGAACAGAATTCGACAAGGATTTATTTAACAAAACTGTATTAAGTGTACTTTTTTTATATAAGAATTTTTGCTAGTATTCGGAGACTTTTGTTACTGACTGTATCGTACATTCACGATGATCTCCAAAAAGGCAAGGAGTACTAACAAATTAAACGACGCGAATATTAATAATAAAATATTATTAATAATATTGCAGTGTATATTTACCATTGCGGACGCATAAATGGCATGACGGGGAACGGTGTTAAATGGTCATATAATAAACTCTCTTTTTATAGTACTCCTTGTCGGAAGATTTCGGGTGTCTCTGAATGAAAACTTTTACATATTCAATGCTTTTTTTTTATTGAATATAGAAGGAATTAAAAATATATTTAAAAATATTTTGTGTATTGATCATTCGGAATATTGGTCATTTATGCAGATAGGAGCTCATATTTATCTGGCTGAGAATGATTATATTTAAACATCAATATTAGCATTTTCGTTAAATAAAAGAACTATTCGAAAAAAGTATACGTATTTGATTTCAAATACTCTTTTCTTTTCTTTTTTTTTTTTCCCCTTTTAATTCAAACCTTACATGAAGCACTTGCCGATCACTATGTTGCGACATGAGTTTATGATTGTTATTATTATTATCATCATATTGTTTTTATAGCTCGGCTTCGTTATCGAAATTATATAAATAATTAATGTAACAATCGCATTAGAATAATATTTTCGAATTATTTATTAAAGTGTATTCAAATTCGAAATAACAATCCAAATAACTAGAATGACGTGGCCTTCTCAAAAACTTTTTTCTATATCGCTATATATATCGACCACCTACAGTTAACGTGCATAAAAATTCAATCATCTTTGCATCTTACAATAAAGATTTTAATATGCAATTTTGTGTAATTTTAAACAGTAGATGCTAATTTATAGCGTTATGAAAAATCGAAGGAAGTGATTAACTGCTGCGCTACCTGTTGTCCGATATACTATTAGCAGCAAAATTATTTGAGTGCTACGAACAATTACTTTTTTAGGAAAGTACACTTAATGCTGTTTTGTTAAATAAATCATTGTCGAATTATGCTCTTAGATGACTAGGGGGTACGTACAAATGAATTATCGGATAATTTTGCTGCCGACTGTATTTGCAAAAAACTTGCAAAATTTACGTCATCGAAATTGCAAGCGTTCCGTTTGTATGTAACCCTATGAACATGGTGGGACAAGGATTTCATTAGCAAAGCAGTATTAAGTGTACATTTTTTATATAGGAATTATTGCTAACGCTCGAATAATTTTCTACAGTCGAGCTGAATTAACGCAATGTTTCATAATATTTATCTCCCATCTCTACTTTGGTGCATTTATATATCATAGAAGCTGAGATAAAGTCTTGTCGTAAAAAAGAAATATTACAATATATAATAGCATCACCTGTCGTCCAAAGTGCGCAAAAATTGAATCAGCTTAGCTTTTCCTAATATCTATCTGATAACAAGTTTGCTGCATTTATATATATTATAGAAGCATAGATATTATCTTCCTGTAAACGAAGTTAAATTTCTGCATAGCAGTGCTATTTATTGTTCGATATGCTGCCAAGCTGAATCAACGGAGTTTTTTTTTTTTTTTTAAATCATGATCTCATCTGATTCGCATCAAGTTTTGTGCATTTATACACTTTTGATACAGAAACTGAGATAAAACCTTTAAATGAATAAATTGAAGCATAGCAACGCCACCTGTTGGGCTATATATCCCAGAAGCTAGTCATCACCAAAATAAGTCGCAAAAATTTTCTAAAAATGATCGAATCGTGTTCCGGAAATTTCAAAATGTGTGCAGTACATCCATCAAAACTGGAAGTCAAAAATTTTCAGAAAGCCAACACTTTCTTCGTACAGTCGGCAGCAAAATTATTCGAGCACTAGCCAATATTTCCTATGTTAAAAAAGTAGACTTAATACTATTTTGTTAAATAAATCCTTGTCGAATCATGTTCTTAGTCAGTCTAAGAACATGATTCGACAAGGATTTATTTAAGAAAACAGTATTAACTCTACTTTTTTTACATAGGAATTTTTGCTAGTGTTTGGATACTTTTGTTACCGACTGTACAAATTTTAATACAAACAACTTTATTTATTACAGATTTAATTGTTATTTGTTACAAGTTGTGAGGTATAGCACAGTTAGCGTAATGCTACAAATGAAGTTCGCACTTTACGAATAACACGTGAATGTGAAGAGTTTAGGATTCAGTTGATTAATGGAGTTAGTTCCTATGATAAATGATAAACGAAACTGTAATTCACGATATGCTAATATTTTGGAAAGTGAATTGTATAAAAGGAGAAGGAAGATTGTTTTTGAAAGTTAGTTGTTAGTTGCGAGCGGCTTAGAGGGAAGTAGAGAAGGAGGCGGCTTAGAGTAGGCAGAGAGTTAGTGATAATGAATTAGAAGTATAGTTCAACTTTCACGAGTTGGCCCTTCGTCCCTCCTTCTTTTCGAAGAGTTTACTTTAAGGAAGGGGTGCACAAAGTGAAAAGAATGAATGGGTGGGGAAAAAAGAAGGTTGCCATGAAAATAACACATCAAGCCAATAATTTTTACTTTTCGCTAGCTGAAATTCGTTTTGCTTATTAAAAGGAACATGTGTTAATATTTAAAAATTAATGGCACATAAACTAAAAGGGGGAAAAAAACACTTTTCAATGATGTCTGAAATTGCAGTAAGCACTAATGCCTTATTTGCATAAAGAAGTTTCGAGCAATACATTTAAACAAGAAAAAAAATCGTGCTGTTTGCATGGATTATAAATTATTGTCTACGCATTTTATTTTGTATTTCAGGAAAAAAATATTTTTTATTTTTATTTTTTTTTTTGAAAACATTTAAAAAATAAAAATGAAAAAATTTTTACGCTGTACTCTTTTTTTTTTTTTTTTTTTTTTTTTTTTTTTTAAAGAAAAACATTTTAAAAAATACTGAATAAATAAATGGGAAATTTTATAAAAATAAATTGAGCTGTACGCATAATTTACAGTATTATGTACAAAAACTCTCAGAATATTTGCATACACATCAGATACGAATATGAAAGATAATTTCTTACATTACTGTTAGAATGGCTTTTAATTTCTGTGTATTTTGTCTAAAAGAAAAAAGAAAAAAAAAAAAAAAGAAAAGAAAAGAAAAG
The DNA here is from genome assembly GCA_963930645.1 of Salticus scenicus. NCBI lineage: Eukaryota > Metazoa > Arthropoda > Arachnida > Araneae > Salticidae > Salticus > Salticus scenicus. Next base: position 241,930,717 of record OZ005651.1, read on the forward strand.
AAAGAAAAAAAAATAATTACAGGAGTGCAGTTCTTTATTTAAATTTTACATATTTTTCTTTCTTTTTTTTTTCTTTTCTTTTCACTTTTTTTTTAAGAGAAAGAAAGCAAGAAGAAAGAAAGGTTGGTAGATTGGTAGTTTTATTTATGGTGCTAGGTCCAAATTAGGACATAAGGAAAGAAAGAAAGAAAAAAAAATGGAAGAGAAAAAAAAGACTGCAAACCGAAATTTTGAAATATCGTTTAGACAATCATAACAGTCCTCATCGTATTAATAATTAGTTATAATGTAACAAATATTTTTTAATGATATAACGTATTAGAAAGCCCAAAAGTTCTCCAAATTTGGAAATACGTAAATAGATAATAAACAGTATTTTCGCCAAAATGTCACAAAACTCGTAAAGATAGCAAACCACCTCCCTTTTCACCCTCAGCCGATTTCAAGGTAATAGCATCGTCGCTGCCTACGTCACGTTTGATTGACAGGGGCCAACTCCTGACAGTCGCACTATAGTAGGATGTTAAAGGCGTTAGTAGTGAGCGGCCATAGTAGAAGTTAGTCAGTCGAGTAGTATAGTGGTTAAGGGAATCCTCCCATTTACGAAAGACGTGTATAGTCGTGAGAGTTAACGAAGTTAAATGAAGTGGTTGATATTATTTGTGGTTATTTATTTAAAGTTAAAATTATTTATGGAGGCTGCCCCTTTAAGTTTACAAAGGTACTGAAATGTGATTATAGTCCAACGCCCACCTTTTCATTAAGCTCAAAATAAAAGCTTAGTTTATTTTATATATCTGACTTTGTCATTACTTCCTAATTTCATTAAGTAATTAAGCTAAAATCCTAAGTTAAAGGATCATGACGTCCACTAGGTCGTCACAAAGTTAGACTGTTTATCAATGGAGATCATATTGTTCAATGTGGGTCCCATCTGCAGACGATGAACTGGATGTTCAACAGCTGATCGCAGCTGGTTGCCAGTGATCCTCTGCACATGTAACATTATACGGTCCTTCAATTCAGCCAAAGTTACAACATTTCCTTTAAAAACCAAACTCTTTAAATGCCTCCATAACCAAAAATCCTACAGATTAAGATCGGAGGAACGGGCCGGCCAAGGAGTGGAAAATGAACGGGTAATCATTCTGTCGTCTGTAAAATTTTGCAACAAAAACCTTTGCAAATTGTAAGAACAATATGGTCAGCAACAAAAATATCCGAGCACTAGCCAATAATTCTGATATCAGAAAAGTACACTTAATACTGTTTTGTTAGATACATCCTTATCGAATCATGTTCTTAGACTGATTAAGAACATGACTCGACAAGGATTTATTTAACAAAGCAGTATTAAGTGTACTTTTTTTAGAAAGGAATTATTGCTAGTGCTCGGATACTTTTGCTGCCGACTGTAGTTTTAAATGTCGTATGGTTTGAAAATGCTAAAATAGACTACAGTTATTTATTACATAACTTTTCAAGCATTTTGACTGTAATGCTTCTTTGTATTTTGATACATGGCCCGTCAGAGCGGAGATTAAAAATATTTTTTATTTATTTATTTATTTTTTCAAGAACCTTTGAAGGGGCATCCTTTGAAATGTATAGATACAAATTTTCGACTCAATCCGCATTTTAGTTACAGCTACAGAATAAGCCAAGTTGTATTACGGGCACCCTGTATATTATATACCATTTTAAGGTTAAACAGTATTAATATTAATTTTTACTTGAGTGTTTTCATTGAACAGAACAAATAAATTACATTTACACACTTCTTAAACATCCCAATTTCGGGGCTATTTTTTAAAACCTGTGAGTATTTCTGTGATGATTATTTTCACAACATATTTCGATTTTTTCAAAATCGGAACATTCTCATATAAGATATATATCAGATAACTAAGTAATCAGATAATATCCATGTCTTCTTTTTTTTTTTTAATCATATTTTCATTGGTGAAACTTATCAGGGGCTCCCCCTGAAATCAGGGTTTTTGAAAATTTTTGTGTTTCTGAATTTCACGTTAAATTATTTTGTTTTTACAGAAATTTTTTATTTTGAATGTTTAATTTGCCTTATAATGTATTAAGAACTCTCCAAATATCATGTATTATACAGATAGCCACATGATGTTTCATTATTAAGTCTCTCCCGACTGCATGCAAGTATCAGTTTTCAGGGTTTTTGCACGCTAGATAGTTTCACTTCTGTATTTTTAATTACAAACTTTGAATATTTTTGCATTATGTCTACTTTTTTCAGTTGTGCATTGTTGACGAAATACATAGCGGCAATTAAAAAGAAAAAAAAAATCATTATCTTTATTTCAATTATCCTGTCTGTTTTGAAATATTAAAGTATTTTATTGGCAGCCAGTATGTGGATCTAGATTTAGGTTCCAATGTTTAAAGATGGGATAGATATTAAATATTATTGAAGTTTTGGTTATTTATTTATTTATTAACACATTTTCAAAATAAATTACCGTTCTACACATTTTGTATTTAATAAAACTAATATCATTGTTTATTTTATCTTATTACATATTTTTGTAATCGAGAGGGCTTGCTTCCGAAGCAAGGAGAGGGGAAATGCCGGGTTCGAATTCAGATGACGCTCATCGGCCAGGACGTTCGGAGTTTGGCGTAGGATTCCTTAGAAAGACCCCCACTGAGGTCATTCCACACAGGTCTAGGATCCTCGCGTTGTCAATCGGCCCTAACTCCTACGCTACATACACACAGACGCACATATTTTTGAGACGCGCACATCTAAACATCAAGTTTACCATAGAAACCGTCTTTCTTCAACCTCCTTCAAATTTCTTTTACGTTATAGAGTAGACTCAATTTATTTTCAATTAATCATAAAAACCTGTTTTTCAAGCGTTTATCCTGCAAGAAGATGGGTGTCTCAGATTATCTGTATATGCGCACGTCAAGCGATCAGAGAACACATATTTTACCCTTTGCGCTAACTGTATCAATTTGACGATGAGGAAAATAGTAAGTCACGTCAGATAGCTGGTTCAGGGTTCTTTTTTCAAGGTAAAAACGGTGATTACAATAGACTTCATTTTGCTATGGAGAAATGTAAAGTACGACTGTAGTACGGAACTGAAAATGGTTTTCTTTGCTTCGGTATGAAAAGTTTGGGAGGAGATGCTGGGCATACTTTAGTGGGGGTCGCTAAATGATGGTTTATGCCTTTTACATTCAAAGTCCCCAGCTGCTCCATTGGCATGTGTTCATTTCCTGTGTAAGTGTTAAATCTTTCCGTAGGTCTTCTTTTCTCTGCACTTTTTATAATGAAATGAAACGATAAAATAGCTTTGTATAACAAAATGCTTACCATTACTTCACAACTGAATGACCATATGATCTTTTATGTTCTTTCTTTCCTTCGAAATTTATATCTTCCGTAATTGATGTACGTAATTCATCCATTTAGATTTTTACTTTGTAGAGATCTTTAAAATAGTCTGTCGTACAATACGGGGAAAAATGAAAATATAAAATTAGAAAGCAAAGAATAATTCTAATTTTAACAGTCGAGAACAATATTTATGCTTCCATTCAATTTATGATGTTCAATTTGCCTCCTTTGCAAAGTCAGTTTTCTTTGTAGTCACTATTTTGAATACCACTACTTATAAAAAGCAAACTTTGCATTATCAAACATATTACAGCAAATGATTGCTAAAGATTATTATTAAAGAAAAGTCGTACTGAAAATAGTGATTGTGATGAACCGTTTAAAATTTTATTTCTTTATCCTGAAAAACGTGAAGTATGTCAGCTACAACATGCTCGGAGAATATGCTGTAGGTAGCTGTCATTGTAAGATTTTCTTTTTTTTTCTTTCCCTTTCTTTCTATTTTTGTTTCTTTACTTTCACTTTCCCAAATATATATGGTAGAGAAAGCATTGTTTTGAGGTCAATTTTTCGAAATAAATTGAGTTTTTGTTATATTTACACGTTTTGAAGTTCCCTGCAAAAATTATGCTTTTAGCGGTTGTTCTATGTGTGTGTCTGTCTGTTATCAGCATATCTCAAGAACAAATAATAGTAAAAAGTTTAAACTTGGTATTCTACCATATTTGTGGGTAGAGAAAGTATTGTTTTGGAGTCAATTTTTCGAAATAAATTGAATTTTTTTTTAAATTATTATTTATTTACACGTTTTTAGGATCCCTGAATCCAAAAATTAGGTTTTAGCGGTTGGTCTCTGTGTGTGTCTGTCTGTTATCAGCATATCTCCCGAACAAATGATAGCAGAAAGTCCAAACTTGGTATTCTAAATGTATATCATATAAGGATACTATACTACACTTTTCGTTGAGATCAAGCAAATGGTTCGTGTACAGGGACATTCAAATAATTCAAAAACATTATGTCTATGGGGAAATTTCTGGTAAATACAGGAACAGTGTAACATCTGTAGGTGACTTAAACGAAAAGGAAAAAAAAAAAAAAAATTATTATATTGATAAAAACATGTTTTGTGTAGATTTTGGTATGGAAATCAACCGGCGAAAAACGTGCTGGGCACCTTTATTTACAGCAGTAGAATACGTCTGATGCAATCAGCACATAAGATGACGCAATAATCTGCGCAAATGATGTAATGTGTTAAAATACTGAAAATCGGCTGAAGTACAACTCAAAAATTTTCGACAAATCCGCAAATTTCCGTGGAGGTTTGAACCATTAGCCCCTCTCCCTCTCTTGGATGCGGCCTGTCATCTACCTATAATAAAAATTCTCTATGTACAGTCGGTAACAAAAGTGTCCGAACACTAGCGAAAATTCCGATGTAAAAAAAGGACACTTAATACGGTTTTGTTAAATAAATCCTTGTCGAATCCTGTTCTTAGTCAGTGTAAGAACATGATTCGATAAGGATTTAATTAATAAAACAGTTTTAAGTGTACTTTTTTTACATAGGAATCTTTGCTAGTGTTCGGACACTTTTGTTACCGACTGTATGTTTGTGTGTCGATCACTGTGTTGTTCGATGACTGTGTGTGTGTGGTGTTGCCATAGATAATGGAAACCCGAACCCGGCATATTGCGGGCGGGAAAAACGTTGCCGAATGCAGTGCAGCTTCGAACCGAGGTTCTGACCGATTTTAATGAAACTATCCAAAATTTGTATTTTTTTTTACTTTTTTTAATTTATTTTTTAGATTTATTTAAAAATATAGTGATTTATTTTCTACTTTTTCTTATTATTGTTATTAATTTTTTTTAATATAGTGACCATAATTTTCTGATAATTTGATTATTACTATTATTATTGAATGTTTAAAAGACTGTTTAATACAAAATGGTTTAATACAAAAGGTCAGAAATATTGACCCTGCATAAAATTGGACTTTCTGAACATCAAATAAATTCGAGGGTAAATATGAGCAATACAGCTGTGGATCAAGCTATTAGTAAATTTAAAATTTCGGGAAAATTTGTGGACCTTAAGAGAAGCAGTCGCCCTAGAAAAACGAGTGCACGTGTTGATCATGTGATAAGATAAGATGGATGGTCGTACTGGATCCAAGAACCTCCTGCAATACGATTAGACATTCTCTGGCTACAAAAGGCACCAACGTCAGTTTGAGTACTACTTAGATACGTTTGGCGAAAGATTTTGGCTTATTATCCCATAAACCTCTGCAAGGAAACTTCGATTTACTCCAAGTATGAAAAAGAAACGTCTCTTAAATTTTCCCGAAATTTTAAGTTTGCTAATAGTTTGATGCACAGCTGTCTTGCTCACATTTATCCTCTAAGTTTGTGAGGTATAGCGCAGTTAGCGTAATGCTGCAAATAAAATTCGCACTTTACGGATAACACGTGAATGTGCAGGGTTTAGGATTCAGTTGATTAATAGAATTAGTTCTTATGATTAACGCAATTGTAATTTACCATATGCTAATAGCTTGGAAAGTGAGATAGATAAAAGGCGATGTATTTCATAGTGAAGATATAGAGGGAGGTACCCGAGTTAGTTGTTAGCTGCTTAGGGGGAAGCAGTAAGGTAGCTGCTTGGAAGAGAGTTAGTGGTAATGAAGTAGTAGGAAGTCAAAGGAGTTAGCGAGCGGCCATAGTAGGAGGTAGTAAGTCGAGTAGATAGTGGTGTAAGGGAATCCTCCCGCTATCGAAAGATTACTAAGTCGTGAGTAGTTAAGGCGTTAAATGAAGCAGTTGAAATTAATTGTGGTTATCTATTTAAAGTTAGAATATTTATGAAGGCTGCCCTCTTAAGTTTATAAGTCTTAAATGTGATTGTAGTCCAACGCCCACCTTTCTATTAAGCTCAAAATAAAAGCTCTATATTTATTTTATAAATCTGACTCTGTCATTACTTCATAATTTCATTAATTAAGCTAAAATCCTAAGTTAAAGGATCATGACGACCTTATGTTCCTCACACTGGCGCCCATCTTCGCTCGAATCCCCCCCCCCCCGAGCAAGTATTTTTTGACTGCACTACTAGTGTGCTTAAATTTTTTGATGAGCTTGAATATTTTTTTGACTTTTATAAAATTGATATTGCAAAAAAATATACTTGGTTAAAATGTTCCTTAAAAGGTGAACCACGGCAGTGGCATAATTTAATCGCCTGCCATTCATTTGGCCCAAATCCAACCTACGAGGATTTAAAAAGTCGGGTCATCAACCTCTTTGCCACTCGGTATGATAGATTAAGAATAAAGCATGAACGTTCCATCCCCCCCTCAAGAAAGGCAGTGGAAAGTAGTTATAAGGGATGTGGAAAAACCACAAGTTATTCAGTCACGGGAAGTAAGCTCGAGTACATTAAATCAACCTAAAACTGACGATAAAAACGTTAATTCTTGTGACAAAAGTCAAACGCAAGTTGAAACAACCAAGCAAACTTCGCTTTCAACCAACACTACAGACAAATTTAAGTCTGTTATTCAGCCTTTGGATACGGATAAAAAATCCGACAAATTATCTAATGTTGCGACGAAGGTTGTAAAAGAAAATACAATTAAAATAAATGTGGCGGCTGCAACCGTTAAACTGAGCGAAAGTGACAAATCATTAAATATTGCGGCTAATCCTTCCGCCAATACTTCCAATTTAGGCTTTGAAACTGTTGAGCCGGCAAACTTTTCTAGTGGTTTAAATGCATCTCCTGATAATTTACATTTAAAAACAGTCAAGTCGACCGATTCTGTTATTTTCACAGAAACTGTGGTAAAAGAAAGTGAAAAGTTTATCCACGGTGCTTCTAAAGATCTCGTAACTACTTTTAAAGAAAATCTACTAGTTAAGGTAAATGAAACTAATACATTTCAAAATGCAGTGTTAACTAACTCTAGTTCTGCACATCTAGTACATGAATTCAACGATAAAGTCGCAAATCGAACGGAAAAGTCAGATAACTGGGTCGCTAGTTTAAACGAAAAAGTAACAGACAAAGTGAATATCACTAAGGCATTCCAATATTTTAAAGCCTGTAAGCCCTCCAGGACCTCGTCCTCAGCGAGTAGACAGCGATCAAAACCTCCTCAGAACAACGACAAGGTTCCGGGTGCAAAACCCCCTCCGAAGAGTGACCAGGCGCCAGGTTCGAAGTCTCCTCAGGACAGCAGCCCTGCAACGTCTGACCTGAATCTGCAAGCCACCAGCACTGAAATCTCTACAGCAACTCTACAGGCCAGTCTGACCCGCATCTCTTGTTTCGCTGATATAAAGGAATCTATATGTCAGGTGCTATGGTTTATTATTTTTTCTGTTATAAACTGTATTTCTAGCAGAGCAGTTATGAAATCTACGACATGTAGTGAAGCCTTTTGGACTTTCAACTATCATCTGAAAGACATGAACTTTCTAAAATTCCAAAATTCAAAATTTAAACTTTTAGCATGAACTTTCAACTACGGAAATTTCATGTATTGTTTACATGTCATAATTTTTTTCTGTTATATAATATATTCATGTATATACTTTAACGTTTTTTTTTACTTATAGCCATCACCAGCAGAGATTAGTACGATAAAATTTTTTCCTTACCTCTGTATATAAAATTTCCCCCCTCTAGTTTTTACATGATCTATATGTATGTACTCTAATGTTTGTTTTATTCACAGCAATGAACGGCGGTTTTGAAAACTTTTTTGAACAGTTTTGTATATATATTCCTTATCTATATTTTTGCTAAATGTCTTATAAATTGTATAAAATGAATATTTCTTATTGTAGACTTTTGTATGCTACTAAAAGTCAATGCATGTATATATTAGTATGGGGTTAAAAAGAAATTTTTTTAAACTATTTTGCATATAAATTCGTGTGTAACGACTAACTTTAATAAACTAACAATTTAGTTTTTTCCGTATGCAAATAGCTAGGTGGAAATATTGCTTATCTATAAAATTAATGTCTATATACAAGTTGTAGTGTACCTTCTATTTTGATTTATACGTTAAAAAGAGTTTTAATTTTAGAAATACTATGATTCTGATGTCCAGTCGCTTATTCTGACTCTTAATCCGAAGTCCAATCTGATGAAATGCAGAAGGAGGTATTTCTTGGACGCATGCCAGCTATTTTTCTTTTCGAAAGCAGAAAGTGCTTTCTTGGAAGAATGCCAGCGGGATTCTTTCATGATCAATCTGATAGTGGACGACTGGATTCCTTTCTTTTTTTTTTTTTTTTTTTTTGACGCACTTTCAAGTATTTTTCCTGGCTGATGATCTGGACCTAGACTGGTCTTCAGTGCCTGACATTTAAAGTTTCCCAATAAAAATGATTTTCTTAATGTTACATACAAGGTGCTAAAGTCAAGTACTTAATGTTACAAGTTAAACTGAATAATTAATGATCGCAATTTTTGTTTAAGCGATCCTTTTTGTACTAATTTTTTTTTTTCAATTCATAAAAATTTTCCTTTCCATTATTTTTTTAAGGAAAGACGTTCTTGTAATTCCCCGTTGTAAAACGTTGGACTATATATATTTCACTAATTTTGGAGAACAAAGGGTTTTCCGTTGTAAATCTCGTTAGTTTGAGCTTTAAAATTTCTTATTTTTCTAAGTGAACGGTTTTTTAGCCTGGTGCTTTTAATTTTTTTTTCTTTATTATATTTTAAAAGCCAATAGTTATTCTTGGGCAGTTTAAGCTTTCCCCCTTCTTTTTTTTCTAAAGTCTTACGCAGTTTAATTTTAGCAGTAAGTCACTGCAACTATTTTTCAATTAACATAGCATTGTTCTATTTTAAAATTTTCACGAGTAAAAACCCGTTGTGGATTTTTACGTGACATTTTTTTCGTTTGGGGAGGAACTGTGAGGTACAGCACAGTTAGCGTAATGCTGCAAATAAAATTCGCACTTTACGGATATAACGTGAATGTGCAGGGTTTAAGATTCAGTTGATTAATAGAATTAGTTCTTATGATTAACGCAATTGTAATTTGCCATATGCTAATAGCTTGGAAAGTGAGATAGATAAAAGGCGATGTATTTCATAGGGAAGATATAGAGGGAGGTAGCCGAGGTAGTTGTTAGCTGCTTTGGGGTAAGCAGTAAGGTAGCTGCTTGGAAGAGAGTTAGTGGTAATGAAGTAGTAGGAAATCAAAGCAGTTAGCGAGCGGCTATAGTAGGAGGTAGTAAGTCAAGTAGATAGTGGTGTAAGGGAATCCTCCCGCTATCGAAAGATTACTAAGTCGTGAGTAGTTAAGGCTTTAAATGAAGCAGTTGAAATTAATTGTGGTTATCTATTTAAAGTTAAAATATTTATGAAGGCTGCCCTCTTAAGTTTATAAGTTCTTAAATGTGATTATAGTCCAACGCCCCCCTTTCTATTAAGCTCAAAATAAAAGTTCTCTATTTATTTTATAAATCTGACTGTCATTACTTCATAATTTCATTAATTAAGCTAAAATCCTAAGTTAAAGGATCGTGACGACCTTACGTTCCTCACAAGTTATTTGATGTTCAGAAAATCCAATTTTATGCAGGGTCAATATTTCTGATCTTTTTGAAACAGTAAGTGAAGGTTTTTTACTCATTGCAATAATTACAGAACAGCACTGTCTACGACAAAATCCAATAAACAACTGGCGATGAACGTGCCAGGCGCCCTCATTTATAGCAGTAGAATGCGATCTGATGCAATCAGTACATGAGATGATGCAATAATCTGCGCCAAATGATGCAATGTGTTAAAATACTGAAAATCGGTTATTGGTCTTAAACTTTTGAAAATGACTGTACGTACCAAAATTTGAACCCCTTCGAAAAGTATTTTCTGGCTCCGGTCTTGATAGATTACACTTAGATTTATTTCACTTGTATCCGTCATATAGAAATACATAAAATTCACAATTTTAAAGAACTATAGGGGAGACCCGTGTACCTAGGGCCATCATGTACCTAGGGCCACCCCACTTTATTTGAATAATATTTAATTTTAAGTTTTACTACTTAGTTGGGCAAGTAACAACACCAATTGCTACTTTTACAACTACTTTGGAAATTTTGAGGAGAAAGTTTTGACAAGTTATATGTAGAAAACGAATTTACATGGTTTGAAGTAAAATTTTGCAGCTCATCTCTTTTGCTATTTTACAAAGGCAAGCCAAATATTTTTCTTTCATTTCTAGTGTATACTTTTGCTTGTTATATTGAGTAATAAATGAGATATTTAATTAGTCCTCTCTGCATGTGGATTTTATAGGGGAAGGCATTTTGAATGAAGTTACCAAAACTTGTACCTAGGGCCACATGACTGCCTTGTACCTGGGGCCAGTGTGTTTGGACCATTTAACACTTTCGCGACCGCATGTTCTTGTCTTTTTGACAGTAAGGTCCGCCTGTGGGCGTTTTTCTCATAAATTACAATTTTTCAAAACAAAATTTTCCGTATTCACATTTATATTACAAATGGATATGCATTACAATCATACTCTCTCTAATCAAAGTATTTGCATCCATAGTATACTGATTGTACAAATATGAATATTGTGTATATTTTTTAGAAACAAATAACATACTAATTACAAAAGAAACGCCCACTGGTGGAGTTTCATATTTTCAAATGACGTGTTACTACGTCAGCGGTCACGAAAGTATTAAGAAACACAGTGCAGCCTATAGTAATTGGATGCTGGCAAACCCTGGTAAACCAATCACTATATATGACGTTTCTGCAAATGTTGGCAAGTCCTATCCGTCGGCCTTTACTCCTGTAAACATTCTATCAGGCTTTCGTGTATCCGGCATATGCCCAGAGAATCAAAACACATTCACTGAGGATGAATATTTAAGTTCAAATATGACTGAAAGACAAGATCCCTCCATAACTTAAAAAAAAAAAAAAAAAAAAAAAAAAAAAAAAAAAGATTTTCCAGGGAGAAAGTGAACCAACAATGATAGAACTGGATGTCTCTCCTTCGTGTCCTGTTGAAATTTGGAAATCTTCAACATCTAACACCTTTTCGTGTGTCAGGTACAACCTTTTCGTGTGTCAGGTGTGTAACAGGTACGAACCTAAGCAAATCCTCCCACATCAAAGAAAAGATGTGACAGAAAAACAGAAAAAATCTAGAAATTCAAGAGACACTCCAGAAGAGAAAAAATAAATAAATAAATAAAATAAAATAAAATAAAAAAACAATATTTCAATGAAAAAAAAAAAAAAAAAAAAAAAAAGTGAAAAATTTCGTGTTTCAAATTAAGGCAACAACATGATAATTATTATATGATAAATAAATATATTACTTGATATTGTTTCTTTTATAAAATACATGTTTATATGCTTATTTTCTATTCATTACAAAGTGAAATCTAAATATGAGAGAATGGCCCTAGGTACAATGGCCCCAGGTACAATGAGGGTGTTGTACCTAGGGCTACAAGTGAAGTTTTTTTTAAAAACCTTCTATTTGTTGGAATTTATTATGTTAGGTATTTATATTAATCCCAATTGGAAGTAATTAGTCCTAAAGATATGTACATACCAGTTTGATAATTTTAAACAGGTCAAGGACTCTGTTTTTGGGCATTGAAAAAAGCGGCCCTAGGTACACGGGTCTCCCCTATTCTTTTAAGAACTATATTCTATATTCTTTTCCATTTTCTGCCATTTTGTATGTATTAAACACTAACAAATTAATGATGTATCAATGGATTCCCTAATGAATAATGAGTATCATTTCTCTCATTATCTAAAAGTGATTTATCTTTATTTTCAAATTTACAGTCGCATTTTCATTCAGTTGGATTTTAGTTTTCGCATTATTCAAGAGTTTCGTATAATTCATTTTATTTTTCGTAACAACTTTTTACCCTATTGTCGTAGGAGAGTGTGCAAACTTTTATTTAACAAGTGTAAAGCTCACTTTATAAAAAAAAATTGACCTTGAATTTAATTAAATATTATTTTTCTTTAATATCTCTAATTTTCAACTAATTTTAGCGGTATTTTGGCTGCGAACTTATAAATCACTATTTATAGGCAATGTTTTATTGCTGTTAAAATCTGTTAACGATTTTTAAAGGCTTTTTATACTTCAATCTAAAGAAAGAAAGAAAAAAAAAACATATGATTTATCATAACATGAATTGAAAAATGGAAGATTGAAAGCTTGTAAATTTTTAAATATTAATGGAAAGTGGCCCGAAAAAAGAAATATCTAGAAAACTCTAATTTTCAATCGAATTCAGAGATTTTTGGACTACAAATTCATAATAACTCTTTATAGTCAATTTTTAACTTTTGTCAAGATCGGTTTAAAATTCATGATTTTTTTTTTTCCCTCCAAACCAAAAAACCACGTACACCATGTGACTTGTCATTTAACAAGAGCTGGAAGATCGATAACTCTCAAATTTTAAAATATCAACGTACGTGTTTCGGGGGGGGGGGGGGGGGGGAGAAAAGAAAGAAAGACTTTAATTAATTTTTAAAAATATATCAAACAGATTTTCACCAAGCATAGCGCTAAAGAAAAAAACAAAACAAAATTATATATATATATCGATCTATTTATTTGGAAGCTACAGTGCTACAAACAGATAGACACAGAGAAAGACAAAAGTTTTAAACCTATATCAGCTCTTTCCCTCTTCTTCTTCTTCTTCTTTTTTTTTTTTTTGGTGCGGGTTAAAAATGTCTGAATTAAAGTTTACACAAATATTCGAAATATTAATATTTCAGGAAAATCAACGTTTAAAATATTAAAATGGCAGAAAGATTTAAGTAAAATTCATGAATATCACATGTTATCGCACATTAATTAGTATCTGGTACATATAAAACTTGAAGAAAAATAAATTGTGAAATTTTAAGAGGGAGAGCAGTTTGTAATTTAGATACAATATAAGATTACAAAATCTGCTTTTCGGTTTTCAAATGTGCAAAATATGCACTAAGCCTAAGTTCTTAAATAATATACGCTTACTTAATTAAAAAATAAGTTGTATCGTACAGTTACAAGCTGTAAAAATTTTTTTTCAACTTATGTACAATGTTTTTAGGGATGGCTTGTAAAAATGACACAGTAATTATTTTCTCCTTACAAAGAAACAAAACTTCCGTTTTTTGAAAAAGTAGGAAATTTTTAATCTTTACTGTTCTCTCTGAAAGTGGGACAAATAAGTAATTAACGAAAGATAATCTTTTCAAAATAATAATATTATATTTATTAATTATTAATTATTATTTTAACTATTAAATGCCGTGTGTTGCCTTTCGGCAACATACTCAATTTTGCCTTCTAAAATACTATTAGAATAATATTGAAGATTTAGTGCCTAATGTTGGCGTGTCAGTATGTTATAATAACATTTAAACATAATTAGGAAAGTATTTTCACTGATATAAATATCAGTGAGCAGAAATACGTAACTTCAAACAATTTCCTATGCATTACAATATACAGATTTTTAAATTATTTGTATCTATTTCAAAATCTCTAGAGCTAAACTTACAAACTTTGAATAGTTTTGTTATTTTATTCGGCACAATAATTAAAGACCCAAACTATGTAGGAAACACAAGTCTCAAGTCTGTATACAAAGAAGTTGATTTTTTAGAGGTCAAACCTTCGGGTTCAGATACTCTGTCTGCTAAATGTAACCCTGTCATTTTCTCTCCCCGAAAATTACTGTTTATCCAAAGAGATCCGAAGATAACAAAGCTGACTTTCCTTGAGATTACCCTTGATATTTGACTCTCCTTGGAAGTCAAACAGAAAAGGAATTTGGTAATTGAGTTTTAGACAGATTTTTTTCAAACAGAACATATCTTTTCCGTCTTTCTAATGAATTGTGGATATACTGGGTGTTTTGGACCCTTGAAAGCACTTTTTTTATAAGATTTCCGTGGTTCTAGTTGCTAATCTAATCTAGAAAACTTCTTAATTTCTAGAAAAATATATTCCGAAAAGATACCAAAAATGAAAAGTTAATATTGCTCGAATACCTTACATAAACGCATTAAAAAACTAGACGCGATATATATATATATATATATATATATATATATTTTTTTTACGAGATACAGTGAAGAAACCCAAACATAATCCATCATTACTTTTGATTCTGAAAAATATTTTTAATTATGAAAAATATTATTAAATTCTTATTCATAAAAATTATGAATTATGACCTATATTAATTTTTACATAAAATGAATTCTAATGCTGAAAAATATGGGTGTGCAAATTTGCAGCTCATTCCAGTTATTAGTTTTCGAGATATAAATAAATCTTTCTTTTGGAGTGATTTAGGGGCCGTCTCTTATAAAGTTTTGCATGAGATAACGAATCAAATCTTAAAAAATAACAAAGAAAATTAAACGAAATATGTTTATTTTTTATTTACCGGTCAAATTATATAACAACAACATCAAATGCAAAGAAATGAGCCAAAAATGATGATTTTTAGACATTAGTGTTAGCATCAAGAATTCCTGTTTTCTAAAGAAGACACGCTCCCGCCTTCATCGTTCTTCAGAACAGAACAATGCAGAAAAGAAAAGTAAATGTGACATTGAGTATTCGTGTTAAACCCCTTATTTTATGTTGACAAAAATATGCACAAGTGGTATTTACTTCATCGATTACTGGTGATAAATTTTTAATCTTTTAAACGAACACTAGAAGAAAAAAAAAACTAAATAGGCGGGGTTTACTGTTTTAAATAGAATACGTTAAATGTAAAAATTGTCAATTAAAAAAAAAAAACGAATGGAATCGGAATGCAAGACAGACTTGTAAAATCGTTTCTTAACTACCGTCATAGTTGAAGACTAAACCATTTGCTTCATATATTGCTTTATTTTTATTTATTTATTTATTTATTTATTTTGTAGGTGGGAGGATTATTATTTTAAGGATACTTTAGTCTTCAAAATTGTATTAATATATTTTAACTTTATATATTTTTAAAAATATACTTTTACTTTTGTAAATATATTTTAACACTTTTTGCGACCGCAGGATTTTGCCTTTTTGACAGTAAGATCGGCCTACGGGCGTTATTCTCTCAAAATAAAATATTTCAGAAAATATTTTCTGTATTCACAAGTATATTACAAATGGATATACATTATAATTATATTCTTTCTAATCAATATATTTCTATCCATAGTATATTTTATTGCAAAAATATGAACACTGGATACACACTTAAGAAATAAGTAACACACAAATTACGAAAGAAACGCCCACTGAGAGAGTTACAGATTTTCAAATGACATGAATCTACGTCAGCAGTCGCGAAAGGGTTAATTAAGAAATTATATTTTCATAGAAATTATAAAACGAATCGTACAGTTCCAAAGAGTTCGATTGACCCAAAACTGGTAAGTACTATTAAAATTGTTTAATATTTACTTCATGAACTCTTACAATAATTTATCCGAAAAGATTTAGTTTAGGCGTTGTTGCATATATATATCTATATTATTTCATTTCGTGTATTACGTTACACCTATGAAAGAAAATTTAAGCTTTATTGAAGATCAGTACAGCCATAATAGACACTTTTACTTGAAAAATATTGCACTTTTTTCAAAGATTACAGTCTGGACAAATCGCAAGTGTAATGTATTTAAATAGACCTAAAATTATCTAAAAAAGTACTGAAGTATATACAAATCTAAGAAACTGAATTCAGGATAATTAAGGAACTGGAGAAGGATCAATGTTTTTATTAATTTTTATAATTCATCTTCTCCTGAAAGATATCTGGTGTAAAACATTAAAATTTTGTGTATTTCTTATAGGATCTTAATATTACTTTTCTACATTTACAGATAACCCCCTAACACATTTTTGATTATAACTTTATAAATACTAAAGACAAAATATACAAACAGTATACTTTTCCGTACTGCCAGACTCTCAGAAATTCGAATATGAAGTCAAAATTGGTTGTTGCTATTAAAAAAAAAAAATCAAAGTTGGCGCTCATTTCAATATGTAGATAACCCCTAATTCAAAATTTCGCAGCATTTTCAAAAAGTGCATTTAATTTCCTGTTGAATGATGTCTATTAAATTTTTCTGCGTCAATTAATAATGAAATTACAGCGAGTGCTGCGATTTTTTTTCCCGACTGTACATTAGTATTTGACACAGACTACTTAACTATTATGATTTTTGTATAATTGTGTTTCAAGAATAAATTATCATGCAATTAGAAAATACCTCCTTTTTCGCTGTTCACCCCATTACTCCCCACCCACCCTTTTTTTTTTTTTTTTTTTTTTGTCAATTAGAAATTTTTAATTCATTTAACTACTTAACCTAGATCAAGCGTAATGCGTTAATGTTCATTTTTTAAATACCTTAAAAGATGTATTCCCCTTTCCTATTCCATGAAATCTTAATTTTCTATGCATATTAAATGGAAAATATTTATTGATTTATATCATTAACATCTTCATCTTGACTATTTAATTTTACAAACAAATATATATACAGGGTGGCCATAATTAAACTGCAAGTGTTCAAGGGGTGCTGGAGAGAAAACTACTAGGAATATTCCAGTGGAATTTGATATCTACACGTTTCAGAACATGCGCAAATCAAATATGAAAAAAAAAAAAAATCGCCATTTTCACCCGATAGATGGCGCTGTACCGTATTTCAACGCTCACCGGTGGCATATACTACTTCCAAAACCGATAGACAGAGCATAATGACATTCGAAGCGGCATATAAACAATATAAAACATCACTTACAGTTTATTAAAATTTATTGATTGTTTAATTTGTGATCTTAATTTACGTTAATTTTTGATTCCAGGATACTGTAAAAATTTAATTACTGAAGCGAATTGTATGGAATTTTGATAAACAGTAAGTGATGTTTTATACTGTTTATATGCCTCTTAGAATGTCATTATGCTCTGTCTATCGGTTTTGAAAGTTGTATATGCCACCGGTGAGCGTTGAAATACGGTACAGCGCCATCTATCGGGTGAAAATGGCGATTTTTTTTTTCATATTTGATTTGCGCATGTTCTGAAACGTGTAGATACCAAATTTCACTGGAATATTCCCACTAGTTTTTTTGTAGCATCCGGTCTCCAATTTGTCGTAGAACGATTCCGTTGAATCATAATAGCTGAAAATCGTTTTTAATATTTTTATCAATTGATTTCGCACTTTTAGCCTATTTCTGGACACCTGACAAAATTTAATCACATCATATGACGTAATTTAATTTTTAGCCAATCTTTTATCTCTTCTGTAGGTTTATAATGCATAAAATTTAAAAATGTGTTCAGCCAACTTGATTTTTGATGCCAAGGAGATTTGGCGAAATAAATTAATTAGTTTGCTGTCTGTCATTCTGTAAAGATGTTATTCTTTTTATCATTGAATCGAAAGGTGTTCTTTTAGAAGGATATCGTAATGGCTTCCATTATTCTTTTGGATGCCTGTCTCGAAATAATAAACTGGAATTCTTCATCGTGGAAAAAAAAAAAAAAAAAAATCGTCTGCGTTTTAAAAGCATAAAATAAAAGGGTTTTTCTTTCTTTGATATTTTATATAATTACTACTTGATGAGATTTAGAGCAGAAAAAATAATTGCGGTTTATAATGTTGGGAACAATAAATTATATGAAATTACAGATTAATGAAATAGAAATAAAAATAAAATAGCTTAAGCGAGTTAAACAAAATTGATGCCAAGGAGATTTGGCGAAATAAATTAATTAGTTTGCTGTCTGTCATTCTGTAAAGATGTTATTCTTTTTATCATTGAATCGAAAGGTGTTCTTTTAGAAGGATATCGTAATGGCTTCCATTATTCTTTTGGATGTCTGTCTCGAAATAATAAACTGGAATTCTTCATCGTGAAAAAAAAAATCGTCTGCGTTTTAAAAGCATAAAATAAAAAGGTTTTTCTTTCTTTGATATTTTATATAATTACTACTTGATGAGATTTAGAGCAGAAAAAAGAATTGAGGTTTATAATGTTGGGAACAATAAATTATATGAAATTACAGATTAATGAAATAGAAATAAAAATAAAATAGCTTAAGCGAGTTAAACAAAATTATATTAGATTCTTTTAGAATAAGACATATAACGTTTGCTTGCATTACAAATAAAGAAAATGTAATTTATATTATTATTTTATTTTAAAAAGGGATATGTGATGTTTTTCAACATCACCAAGCAGTATGGTGTGTATGGGGTGTAACGTGTGTATGGTGCATATGTTCTTTCTAAATTTCATGGAGATCACATATTTGCAAATCTCTTCCATTGTATGAAATTTTTAACAACAAAATTAGCATAAATGTATTGATTTTGGATGTTTCTGTAGCTGACAGGTACAGTACGTATGTATGGTGTCTAGTTCTTTATAAATTTCAAACAGATCTCATAGTGACAAATTCATTCCTTTGTACAAAATTTTTAACAACAGATTTATTACCAATGTATTGATTTTGATATTTCTGTAGCTACCAGGATTTGTACGTGTCTATGGTGTGCTTAGTTTTTTTTTTTTTTTTTTTTTAGTTTTACGCAGATCTTATATTGACAAATCCATTCTTTTGTACGAAATTTTCAACAATAAATTTAATACAAATGTATTCATTTTGATATTTCTTTATGTAGCTGACAGGAACAGTACAAGTGTATGGTGCCTAGTCTTTTATAAATTTCATTGAGATCTCATACTGACAAATTCATTTCTCTGTACAAAATTTTAAACAACAGATTTAGGGCAAATGTATTGATTTTGATGTTTCTGTAACTGGCAGTAGTACATGTCTAGGGTGCCTAGTCCTTTGTAAGTTTCATGGAAATCTAAATTTATCTCTATTGATAAATTTGGAGATCTCTGTTGATAAATTTATTCCTTTGTACTAAATTTTTAACAATAAATTTTGTACAAATGTTATTGATTTGTCAGGAACAATACGTGTGTTTGGTGCCTGTCTAGTCCTTTATAAATTTTACAGGAATCAAATTTGACAAATCCATTCCTTTGTACAAAATTTTGAAAAATGCTTAGCAAGAACGTAGCGTCCTATATTTTCAAGACCAGTGATTTTTATTGTTTTTACTTTATTTTTTATTCTTATTCTTATTTATTTATTTTTTATTTAAACGCAGAAATTCGGCGATTTATTCAAGCAGTGTTTTTTGGTACTTCTGCGATACTACATAACTTCTTGTAGGGTTCATTTCACATACATTATTGCCTGTGTAGTATAAACTTTGTAATTTAAAGACCTATATAAAATTTAATGAAGTTTTATTGTGGCATTTAGACAAACTTCTGAAAATTTTATACGGAAACTGTTCATTCTAATTATTAAAATATATGAGTAATTTCGATGAATGCGCTACAAAAAAAAAAAAAAAAAAAAGCTATGAGTATTTTTATTACTTATTTCCATTTTATTTAACGTTCTGTTGTTTTTTCAATAATATTATTTACATCGAACTAACCTGAAACGTGTAAATATTATATTCTGAACTGAAAAAACTGTGCACTATCATTTTAAATATTATTTAATACATTTATGCATGGATATGAGAGTGTGCCATTTTAAATATTATATTGATGTATTGACTACAAATTTTTATGTGTACAACAATGTTCTCTAGTCATTTTCGCCTTATGGACAGTGAAATTATGCCATTTTAATTTACATTTAAACATTTGCTGCATACTTACTGTATGATTTTCAATTTATCGGGTTATTTGTTACAGTAATAAAATGTATATTCTGATTAAATAAACAAAAATCATAATTTCTGGTAACGATAAGTTTGACACTCATAAGATTCGTAGATGATCTTGAAATTTAAAATTACAGCTTGACATTTAGAAAATGTACGGCTGTCTCTTTGTGGGAAAAAAATGTGGCAGCTCTAGATCAAGAATTAAGACACAAAATTTTATGAAAAGTTGTATATAGTTGCACCTACCTTGACACATATTATGCCTATCAATTTTTGTTGCACATCGTTCAACAGGTAACGCTATCGATCCTTTATTATTTATTTATTTATTATTATTATTATAATTTTCACAATTTTTAATATGGCAGTACATGACAAAATTTCGTGTAAATGTGTACAATAAGGACTATTTTAAACAAATCAATGTGAAATTTAACTTTCTAAATACCGTAATATTTGGTAGATAACCCGCAGGTAAGGTGTGTCATTTCTCCACCAGAAATTTTATTTAATAGAGAAATCTATACTTTTTCGAAGGAAGAGCTCGTACAAATATAAATTTATTTATCAATTGAAATTTCTGGTGCAAAACTGGATTATATAACCTGCGGGGTATCTACCAGAAATTACGGTATATATAATAATAACAGTCAACCAGGAAAAATTCTTGTATATACGGGAGCATCGCTTCCCTACCCCTCTTGGGAGTGTAAATTTTTTAGTATGAGCATTTTTCAAAAGAAATCGTCGATACATTTAAAGTGAATGGTTGAACAATGTATCAGTGATAATCTGAAATAAAGTTATCCATATTTTTACATTTTAACGAGGGAAAAAAAAAAAAAAAAAAAAAAAAAAAAAATCAATTTTGCATTTTTTTCCCTCTTGTGCTAAAAATGTACAATGCAGTGTTGACTGTTTTGGGGCAAATTACGTGAATTTGTATAAATATATATATATATATTTAAAAAAAAAAAAAAAAAAAGTACAAAAAAAGTTTTGTGATGGTTACAAAATGCTAGTTCTACGTTGTTGATAATTTGGTTCAGAAAATCATGTTTCATTCTAATCTGGATATAAAACAAATGTTTATTAATATTATTATTACTATTTTTATTACTTTATATTTATTCCATTATTACTTTGTTATTCGATCATCATCCAATGCTTGGAAATTCGTTCTTGACGAATAAATAAATTTTAATAATTTCAGAAGTAATAATTAAAGTTTTCTGTGATACATTGGCGCACTAGTTGAGAAATGTTAGTATAATAATTATAAAAATATTATCAATATAGAAAAAGTATAAATTATAAGTATTGTTTTAATTATATAATAATTGAAAAACGGGTATGAAAATCTGGATTATTTATCGATATCAATAGAGAGCTCCAACATTTCTAATTTATTTCTAGCATTGTTAGCACCTGCCCTATTTTGACACCGCTTTTCTTGAAGAGCAATTTTCTTCTTATTTAGTCGTAATTGCATATTGGAGAAAATTACTCTACAAATAATGTGGTGTGGAGAGAAAAAAAAAATCGTTAGTACTAACAAAGGTATGGAATAAATTACAAACGTTAGCATCTTTGTCCATATGTTTAAGTAAGTCTACCACTAAAATTAAACAACTAAATTATTTCTCTATTTAATAATAAAAACGAAAGTAGGATCTTGAAATAAAAAATTATTATTATTGTTATTTAATTTACATTTCTCACCTAAGATTTGAATCTTTTAAATCGCTACGATAACGATAAAAACTGAACTATGAATCATGGTATAAACAATTATTATCATTATTTATTTTATATTTTTCACCCTAATTTTGAATCTTTTAAATCCCTACGTTATTAATAAAAACAAAACTATGATTTTGGGATAAACAATTATTATTATTATTTATTTTACATTTTTCACCCTAATTTTGAATCTTTTAAATTCCTACGTGGCAGTAAGAATTGAAGAAAGAGCTAAAAAATTAACTTAGGGAATATTTAGTTACAACTAAACTTGAACTTACTATTTTTTAAACTGTTGCAAAGACGTATAACACTGGCGAGGAGACTTGCAGGTTCAAAAGATCCCTGACATTCTACCTCTGTGAATAAAACACTGGTGAGCAGCACAATACATAAAAAAACTCTCAGATCCATCAGCACCTAATATGAAACAATCTGCTTCATTTCATTGTTTAAAAACAACTATCCACGGCTTTTGCATAGTTGTGAAACTTTGTTTGCGCGTGGAAAATATTTTGCATTCTTTATCTCAGTTTAACTTACATTGACGCTTTTGTTACGTTCGATAGTTTGACTCAATATGAAATTTCAATTGAATTGTTCGTATGAAGGAGAAGATACATCTGAAACGTTTCATGTGTGTAAATTTTGGAACGACACGTGTTCAACAAACTTTGGATCGCGAAACGAGAGCTTTTTTATACCAAGAGCAAGCTTTTTTTATACTACGTAAGCACTTAATTGTATGTCATATCAGGTATACTGTTGCAATTGCAAGTATCGTATACGAATTTAATTTATGAAACTTATATAAATAATTTTGTTTTTTAAGTATTAATAATAACCATAAACACTTTTTAATAGAAAGCGTTTTTATTTAATTAGCCAAAAACAGTTTTATACTTAAATAAATAGACTTTTAGCTATAAAATAAATATATAGATTTTATTACTTTCTTTTATATACATAAGAAGTAACTATTTAACAAGTGAAAATTTTCGACTTACAGTTTTTGATGGATTTACATGTTTTAAGATGTCTTGACCGCGATTCGTCCCCTTTCAGAAAAATGACCGTCTGTGTGTGCGTAAGCAATATTTTGTAAGCTCTGTATCTCAAAAATGAATGGACGAAATTAAACCAAGCTTGATATTTAATTGGACCTTAATGTAAATTGGTGCTGACTAACTTTTGGGATATATCGCCCAACAAATGACGCTGCCGTGCTACAGTTTAATTCTGTTTACGGAAAGGCAATATTTCAGCTTCTGTGGTACATAAATGCAACAAACTTAGTATGTGAGATGAATATTATGTAAAATCATTCTGATTCAATTTTAGTGTATGTCGGCTAACAGGTGGCGCTGCTGGGGTTTAATTGATTCCTGCTTACGGAAAGGCAGCATCTCAGCATCTATGTTATGTGAATGCATCAAATTTGGCATCTGAGAAATTTATATTATGAAAAACTATGCGGAATCGACTCAGGTTAGAGTCTTTCATAGGGTCGGGTACCCTCGGTTATTCGCTTTGCGGGTCGGGTGCGGTGCAGGTCGAAGCATTGATTTTTGACCCACGGGTCTACCCGCAAAACATTTTTCTTCGAAGAATTTTTTATGTTGCTTTTTTATGAATATAATCTTTTGAATGCAGATATTGGATGTCATTCTCTTCCTTCATAGCAGTTTAAAGCAGCGTGACTCATACCATAAGATTAATTCATAAAGAAGAAATACCTGAATATTAATACTTGGCGTTTAAAACGTTATACGAAAAAATTATTTGCTTTCTAAGTATCTTTATTTCCTTATTTTACTTTTTTATATTTTGTGAATATTTAAAACAGTAGATTTTTTAAAAGTAAGTGTAATGCACAAGAAATTTTTTTATATTATACCCTGATATATATATATATATATATACACTGCATAAAAAAAGTAGACGGACACTTACTTGTAATATTTTAAAGCCGTTCATTTCTTTAATTAGAGATATGAGGTTCATTTCTCTAATATAATTATATTCTTGAGACATCATATATTATTATTTTTTCGATATAGATCCAATCCTTTTGAATTATGTAGTGGAAAAATTCAGGACACAAAAATAGTGCATATTCCCACTGTAATTTTTCTTTAAAAAAGTAGACGGACACATCTTGTATCTCTAAAATAAAACGTTTTTAGTAAGGGGTTCGTCTCCCATTTGCTTTAATAAGTTCGTATACTCTGTTAGGCATCGAATCAATGAGATTCTGAATCTTTTTTTGACAGAAAATTTCCCAAATGTTTGTAAGAGCTTCTTTAAGCTGGTGAATTGATTCTTACTGGCGTCCACCCTCATAAATTTTATGAACAAGTATAGCCCAAATGTTTTCTACAGGATTCATATCTAGACTCTTGGCTGGCCAGGGTAAAACATTGAAGTTGTTCTCATGAAACCATTTTTTAACGTTGTTAGCGGTGTGTATTGGCGCTCCATCTTGTTGGAAAATTCAGTTTTCTCCTACAAGATCACATGCAAATGGCAAAAGATCACGCAGTGGCGGATCCAGAACTTGACTTTTGGGGGGGGCTAAGATTTTTCAAAGTGTTATTCTAGACCAATAAAAAATTTACAATTGCAATAGTCAATTGTGAATGTCAGTGTTTTTTGGGGGGGGGGGGGCTTCAGCCCCCTAGCCCCCCCTTAAATCCGCCCCCCTAGCCCCCCCCCCTTAAATCCGCCACTGGATCACTGCTTAGTGTTTCTATATAATCTTTGTGAGTCTGCTTCTTACTTAGGAACACTAAATTTGTCCTTCCACCATAGCCAACACCTAGCCACACCATCACGCCACCACCAACTTGCCAAGTAGAGTACACTTTGTCTTCTTTCTCCAAACTGTGCCAATAATATTGATATCCATCTGGGCGGTCTAAATTAAATTTTTTTCTCATCTGAAAAAACTACAGATATCCATTCTGTAGTCCAAGACATATGATTTTGAGCCCACTGTAGGCTTTCTGTCACGTAGTGATCCTTCCAGCATGGATGATGTAGCTCTTCTTATACTAAAAGAGCTCTGAGTGCTTAATGTAGTTATAAATTGTCTGAGAAGTTACGTTAGTCATTCCTGTGCTTATTCGAACTCTGGGAATTGATGCTCCAGTTTTATTCAGCTCAGTAAAAATTTTTCTTTGGTCTCTAAGCGAAAGTTTCTTTGGCCGGCCACTCTTTTTCTTTACGCCATGGGCTTCAGGAGCACGTAGAAAATCGCTGATGCTACTTTAGCTTATTAGAACTAGCCTACTAATTTCTCTGACTCCTTTATTAACATTTTTCAGCGCTATAATCTGTCCTTTCTGGTAATCAGTTAGAGGAATTCACGCATTTAAGACTCCTTACGAGCTGACACACAGCTGATCATTGTTGCCCAGCGGGAATATAGCTTGGCGACGTTTAGTTGCAGACGTATTACTCAGCGTCTTTATCGCCTAAAATAGCGAGTTTGCCTAAACAGAAGAGCGAATTATTGTTTGTACTTGATAAGTTTGGCCGTAATATTTGGCGAAATTTTCTTATAACCCTTGTAAAAAGTAGCCATCACTGTTGCTGTTAAATTAGTTAATTTTAAATATTTATACACGTTAAAAAGTAGTGTAGACTGTAAAATACAACATTTAGATAATCAAACAGCAATAAAAACAAATAATTGATACAAAAAATGCAAGAAAACATATCATAATTACACTTCATATTTGTGATTGAAAGCTAAGCGTACAATTTTCTTTTGGACAATTAATAGCCCATTTCTTTCGCCTTTCTTCATCCGTTGGAAATCTAAACGTTCTAAAAGCAGTTCTGGTATGATATGAACAATTTTCGGCTGCAAAACCTCCGTTTTATGTGATTTGATTTGATAACCCTTGAAATTCGGACCGCGTGGGCAACAATCGCTGAGTGGGAAATAAAATGCCTGATGAGCCAGTCTGTATTCGTATTGAAGGAGCTCTAGGCGCATTCATCTCCAAGAAATTTAACTACGTAAAACCATCTTGTCAAGCACGTTAGCAATTGGCTAAATGCCAAATGTACATGTACATGCAAAACTGGTAATCCACAATAAATACCCACTTAGATAATTGCAGTTTTTGATCAGTGTTCGTCTACTTAAAATATATATATATATATATATATTGTGCAAATGCATATCTTTTCTCTTTTCTGCATTTCCCTACATTAAAATTATAAATAATTGAATATTTTTATTTGTCTGTCATAAATATGAAGATTGATAAGTATAAATATGTTAAAGAATTTTAATTGACATTTCCTATTAAACAAAGACGGGGTTTTAAAAAATTGTAAAGAAGTGTCCGTCTACTTTTTTTATGCAGTGTATATATTTTAAATTAGAATAGTTATTTTTTATATAATTTTAATTTTACGCCAGTTTTAATATAATTATAAACTTGTAATATTTATGTAATAATTAATTCTTTGAAAGATACGAATAATATACTCTATTTCGCGAAACAGAATTTTAATTCATTTCTTATATAATGTAAATTGAATAATACATTTTTGCTGGTCGCCGGTCGGGATCCGCGCAGGACTCTAATTCAGATGTATATTAGCCGCCCCGCAGCGTTGCTATTACTTCTAGGATTTTGCAGCGGCTAAATCTCAGCACCTATTGGTGGGAATTACATAAAATTGTATTTACAAAATGTTATTAATTGGGTGAAGCAATATTGATTAGATTTTTGTGCTTATCAATTAGTAGTTGACGCTGTTATATAAAATGATATTAAAGAAAATAATCTTTTATTAAAGGAAAAAAAAAAAAAAAAAAAAAAAAACTCTGTATGTTAAAATTATGGAAGTATATTTATCTTTCACTTGAAATTTTAAGCAACAGCATGTATTAACTATTGCCTAAGATTTTAAATTTCAAAATGGAAGTACAGCTTTTGAACGCTACACCATTTTTTGAGGTTTAAAACTTTTTTTACTTATTTATTGAGAACCGGAAAAATATAGATATTGCAGAACAAGTGTTTCCAAAGCATTATTAATCATATTAGAAAATTCTATAATACTTTTCTGGATAATATTAATAACTGTAAATGTCGTGCACTAAGAAAAAATTCTGTAACTGACATCTAGAATCTAAATTGTTGCTCTAGAAAAAATAGTTCCATGTTATCCTTAAAAATTCTAGTCCCCTTTGAAAGCGAGTTCTAGAAACCCCTATTAGAATTCTAGAGCATTTGCCTATATTCTCGAGGGTAAAGTTATTTAAAAATCTCTGCAAATAAATGCGAGTACAAGAGGCGGGTTTCAGTAACTATAATCTCGGTTTATTACCCAATTCTAGAAAATCAAGCGAGAATTTCTCGCAATACAAAAGATTCAGAATATTGTTTCACCAACTGGAAATGTGTAGACTAGAAATTCTCGATCATTTCGTCTATTCAGTTTATTGGCGTGCCTTACGCACATAGCTTGGAAATCTATATTTCTAGTTAAAGGATTTAGAAAATGACCACTTATTCATTCTAAATGAAGGCGGTATATTTGTTTTCTCAGTATAAAACGTGATTAAAAATAATAGTTTTACTCTTTAGTAAAAAATAAAGTAATAACAATAATAATAAACAAAATAGAAATGTCTTAAAAAATTTAGTTCAATTTCTTCAATGTCTGAGTTTGTTAAATCAAATTTGCGCTTTTAACCTAGTTATTCTTGTTATAGAAATCAGTTTGGTGAAATCATTGAGCGATGACGATGTAATTGAGGATTTTTTCAACAATTTTGCACTTTGCAATCCTTTAATATAATAAGATGTTAAAAAAAGTAATTTAATTTTTATTTACAATTTTCATGCTTCTTTTAACATTAGTTTGGAAGAATAATATTTTGTTATGGTTTTTAAAATTTTAAAGAGCTGAAAATTCAAAATAACATTTAATTTGAATTTGTCATAAATAATTCATAAATTTAAATAGATTTAGGAAATAAATGAACGTACATATTTTTATTAAAAGTTTTGTGTTGTGATGCCTGATTCTAAATTCTAAGCGTAATAACTTACTACAGAAACAAAGTGCAGATTTTTATTTGTCGGTTTATTTTATGTTATTACATATATAATTTTTATTCACTATGGGGTACTGGGGCAGCTGATTCCAGTGCCTAGGTTCTAGATCCCAGTCGCCCAGACCACAAAATGTAGAAATATGTTCCGAATGGCTGGTAACTGTTACCTGTTTGATAAAACTTAACACTGGGAAAATTGTTTCGGTGAAGTCTTTAAAAATAAGTATTCTAAATAGGTATATTGATTTACAGTTCCCGCCGCTTATTAAAATCACATTGGTTCTGAGCAAAAGTGAGTTTATAAAGCGGTTGATTTTTATACCCGGCGAACATTCCTGCATTCTAAAAAAATGCATTACTTCCCTAAATTTGGAAAGAAATTTCAAAATGTAATGACAATAATAAACAATATTAACTACTTTCTGACACACAATTAATTAATTTTTCCTTCAAAATAAGTAAATTAAACGTATCTCAAGTACCGATACGTTTTACTTTGAAGAAAATCATTATTACTTTGAGAAAAGTCCACGCTTTTTTTTTTTTTTTTAAACCTTTCCATTTGAATCTTTTGCTTCTTAGTTATTTCAGAATACGAACTAGAAATTGTCTTTTAATAATTAAAAATAAAAGAAATATATATAACTTGCGAACCAAATCAAATTTGTAACTTATTACCGCGCTTTAAAAAATACATTTCTTGAAATTGTTACAAAGACATGCAATGGGCATGTTTAATTTGAAAGTAGGCTTTAAATGTAAAATTTTTGACAAAGAGAGATAACGGTGGGATTGCTGCCTTTTGTTCTCTTTTTTTTTTCAAAAATAAAAAATGACAGTGTACATAAAAAATTGTTTGGTGTGTGCATAATTGACATTTTTGCTGCTGAAGAGATATTTTTTGAGTTTGTAAACCGGCAATGTTGAATTTATTAAACGGTGGTTTTAAAATTGCTTTGAATTGATTTGATACCGGTCCTGACAATCTGATCAAATTAAGAGGCTGATTTTATTAACCAGTGAATTTTTTAAGCGGCGCGCAGCGCGTGTATACCTTAACTTGTGCGCGCGCAGCGCGAACGGGACTGCGATGCCGAAGGCAGTGGGGACCCGGTCCGACTTTGTACCCGATGAGAAATGATTTTTTTAATTTTCTTTTCTTAAGAATAAAAATTTGACTTGAGAAGGAATATGTGCGCGCAGCGCACGTATACCTACTTACGTGCGCGCAGCGCGCATGGGTCTGCACTACCAAAGGCAGTGGGGACCGGATGTGAGTTTTTACCCGATCAGAAATGATTTTAGGGGGCACGAAGGGTCAGGGAAGGAATACGCGCGCGCAGCGCGTGTATCCCTTAAGTTGTGCGCGCGCAGCGCGCACGGGACTGCGCTGCCGACTGGGGACCCGGGCCGACTTTTTATCCAATCAGAAATGATTATTTATTTATTTTTTAATTTCTTTTCTTAACAGTAAAAGTTACTGTTAGTGATTCATTAATTTTAGTGATTCATTTGAAAATACTGACCCGCTAGCGGGCGAAGCTCGCTAGTCTCCTATATTATTAAAATCTGTACGCGTGTGTGTATCTGTGTGTGTTTCTGCCTGTCTGTGAGAAACGGCTTGAAACACCTAAGGCTCCGCCGCTAATGGTCGCACGGACTTAGGACAGGTACCGTCGGACGGAGAATTTATCGCAGATGTACGATATCTAATTTGCTAAACGATGCTACCTTAATTAGCG
Source organism: Salticus scenicus (assembly GCA_963930645.1). NCBI lineage: Eukaryota > Metazoa > Arthropoda > Arachnida > Araneae > Salticidae > Salticus > Salticus scenicus. The sequence goes on from OZ005651.1 coordinate 241,960,485, forward strand.
GAGATATTAATTAAAACGTCGACCAATGTCGAACGAAAAAACGATTCAAAATCGGAGGCGACCGCCATTTTCATCTAGAACTGCGTACCTCAAAAAAAAAAGCAAAGAGAGAAAATTTCGTGGGTTTTTGTAAAGCGATCGCTGCCGATCTGTTGGAAATATCGAAAATACACCTGTACCACGAGAAAGAGCATTTATTACCAATTCTTACGGTACAATTTTTTTTTAAATACGGATTTTTTATATTTAAAAAAAAAAAAAAAAAAAAAAAATTAAAAGGGTCGAAATTTTCTCTTTTTCTTGATCGGCTTTTTTAAAACGCCCTGTACGACCGAGTAACTGTTCCATTTCTTGACAACTGGTATATTCGGAAAATTCATTTAATCCTCTTTCGAACCATATAAACATTTTTACAAAATATGGATTAGCGATCCATATTTTTAGATTTTACGAAACATCGATTTTTTCACAAAACATTTTATAACTCAAAAACGTTTAGAGATAAATAATTTCTTTCTTTTTTTCTTTTTCTTTTTTTTTTTTTGTATATAGATCTCGCTTCAACAATTGAATTCCCAAAAGAATGAGAGAAAATTTCAAAAACTGAATGAGTTATAATTTTTTTAATTTTAGGCATTAAAGCATTCATTTGAAGAAGACGACCTTCATTCCATGAGATTGTATAATGTGTTCGTTGCCGTTTGTCGTTACCATGGTAACCACTTCAAGGAAGAGAGATGTCTGCTCGAAAGCGAAAAAAAAAAAAAAAAAAAAAAAAACACCTGCCGTTGATAATTAGATGTATTTTAAGTGGGATAAAAAATTGCAAATTTCTATTTTCTTCAATTTTTCGAATTCGCACAGGACATTTGGTATACAATCTTAACACCACAAAATAAACTTGCAGTTAAAATTTCATCGATTTTCGTCAATAAACAAAAGGTTTATATTTTAATTGCAAATTAAATTTTATTCTAATACGCGTATTTCAATTTCTAATTATGAATAAATTATTTTTAATACATCATTCGAAAGATATTTTAAAGTTCTTTTATATTATCGAAAGTTTTCACCAGATTTACACGTTTTGAGGTGTCCCGAATCAGTTTTCTTTTGTATCTCAGCTATTAATTAAAATAATTTCATAAGTAATACATCATTGGAGCGCTTTTTTGATTTGGAATCGAACAGTGGAATACAGAAATTTCTACCGCAAGATGGCGCTTTAATATTTTAAAATTTCAATTTCTAATTATGATTAAATTATGTTTAATACATCAGTTGAAAGATATTTTAATGTTCTTTTATATTATCGAAAGTTTTCACCTGATTTACACGTTTTGAGGTGTCCTGATTAGGTTTTCTTTTGCATCTCAGCTAATTGAGTTAGACAGTTCAAAATTGGTATACCTAGGTTAATTAGGAGGAGCTGAAAGGGTGGGGAAGAAATAGGTGTGCACCGCGCTTGATTTCACCCGATTTACACGTTTTGAGGTCTCCTGATTAGGTTTTCTTTTTTATCTCAGCTACTAATTAAAATAATTTCATAAGTAATACATCATTAGAACGCTTTTTTGATTTGGAATCGAACAGTGGAATACAGAAATTTATAACGCCAGATGGCGCTGTAATATTTTCAAATTTCAATATTTCAATTTCTAATTATGATTAAATTATTTTTAATACATCATTCGAAAGATATTTTAAAGTTCTTTTATATTATCGAAAGTTTTCACCAGATTTACACGTTTTGAGGTTTCCTGAATTAGTTTTCTTTTGTATCTCAGCTACTAATTAAAATAATTTCATAAGTAATACATCATTAGAAAGCTTTTTTAAATTGGAATCGAACAGTGGAATACAGAAATTTCTACCGCCAGATGGCGCTGTAATATTTTCAAATTTCAATTTCTATTTATGATTAAATTATTTTTAATACATCATTCGAAAGATATTTTAAAGTTCTTTTAAATTATCGAAAGTTTTCACCAGATTTACACGTTTTGAGGTGTCCCGATTACGTTTTCTTTTGCACCTCAGCCAAATGAGTTAGATCGTTCATAATTGGTATACGTAGGTTAATTAAAAGGGCCTGAAAGGGTGGAGAAGAAAGAGGTGTGCACCGCGCGCGTATCCCTTAACTTGCGCGCGCGCAGAGCACACGGGACTGCGCTGCCGAAGGCAGTGGGGAGCCGTCCCGACTTTTTAACCAATGAGAATTGATTTTTTTTATTTTCTTCTCTTAAGAATAAATATTTGATTTGAGGAGGAATATGTGCCCGCAGCGCGCGTATGCCTTCACACGTGCGCGCGCATGGGACTGCGCTTCCGAAGGAAGTGGAAACCCGGTATGAGTTTTTACCCGATCAGAAATGATTTTTTTTAGGGGGCACGAAAGGTCAGGGAAGGAATAGGCGCGCGCAGCGCGTGTATACCTGAACTTGTGCTCGCGCAGCGCGCACCGTACTGCGATGCCGAAGGCAGTGGGGACTCGGTCCGACTTTGTACCCGCTGAGAAATGATTTTTTTAAATTTTATTTTCTTAAGAATAAAAATTTGACTTGAGAAGGAATATGTGCGCGCAGCGCGCGTATACCTTCACACGTGCGCGTGCAGTGCGCATGGGTCTGCACTGCCGAAGGCAGTGGGGACCCGGTGCGAGTTTTTACCCGATCAGAAATGATTTTTTTGGGGGGGGGCAGGAAGGGTCAGGGAAGGAATACGCGCGTGCAGCGCGCACGGGACTGCGCTGCCGAAGGCAGTGGGGACCCGAGCCGACTTTTTTACCCAATCAGAAATGATTTTTTTTAAATTTCTTTCCTTAACACTAAAAGTTACTGTTAGTGATTCATTAATTTTAGCGATTCATTTGAAAATACTGACCCGCTAGCGGGCGAAGCCCATCTTATATTATTAAAATCTGTGCGCGCGCGCTCATGTCAGTCGCAGCTCGTGCATCGAAAATAGGTGAAGAGGCACACTGTATTTTACACTGTATTGATTTATAGAATATAAATTTACATTTAAAATGTATTTTTAGTTAATTTTAGTTAAGACCCGACTTAATAAAAATTATGCATTAAAAATACTTCAATATTATTTTTGAGCTCTTCACCTATTTTCGGTTCACGAGCGGCCACTGGCGCGTGTGTGTTTGTCTATCTGTCTGTGAGAAACGGCTTGAAGCAGCTAAAGCTCGGTCGCTAATGGTCGCACGGACTTCGGACAGGTACCGTCGGACCTGTCGCAGACGAGAAGCGCATAATTCATCGCAGAATTTATCGCAGATGTTCGTTATCTAATTTGCTAAACGATGCAACCCTAATTAGCAGAGGTATTAATTAAAACGTCGACATATGTCGAACGAAAAAACAATTCAAAATGGCAGGCGACCATCATTTTCATCCGGAACCGCGTACCTCAAAAGGAAAAGCAGAGAGAGAAAATTTCGTTGGTTTTTGTAAACCCATCGCTGCTGATATGTTGGAGATATCGAAAATACACCTGTACCATGAGAAAGAGCATTTATTACAGATTCTTACAGTATAATTTTTTTTTTTAAATATGGCTTTTTTTATATTTTTAAAAAAAGTTTTAAAAAGTGTCCAAAATTTCTCTTTTTCTCGATCGTCTTTTTTGAAACGCCCGGTACGAAAGAAACACAGACCCATTTCTTAAGAGCTGGTATATTTGGAAAGGTCATTTAATCCTCTTTCGAACCACATAAACATTTTTACAAAATACGGATTAGCGATCCATATTTTTAGATTTTACGAAACATCAATATTTTCACAAAACATTTTATAACTCAAAATCTTTCAGAGATGAATCATTTCTTTTTTTTTTTTTCTTTTTATATAGAACTCGGTTCGACAATTCACTTCTCAAAAGATTGAGACATTATTTCAAAACTGAATGAGTTATAATTCTTTTAATTTTAGGCATTAAACCATTGAATACGGCGAGCTTCATCCCGTAATGAAATTCTGCAGGCAAATCCTTTGCGTTCGTTGTCGGTTACCATGACAACCCATTCACAGACATTACGATGTCTGGGGAAGAAACAAATCTTTTACCAATTAAGATCACCTGGTTTTTCTACTAGGAATGAAAATTGCAAATTTCAAAATGCATCAATTTTCTTCAAAATTCTTTCAAACTTCCTGTACGCCGTTAACAGCACAAGGTATAGTTGCAGTTCTTCATCGATTTTAGAAAAAAATTACATTTTACTTGGAAATTAAATTTTATTCTAATACGCGTATTTCAAATTCTAATTATGATTAAATTATTTTTAATACATCATTCGAAATATATTTTAAAGTGCTTTTATATTATCGAAAGTGGAATTCGAGATTTCACCTGATTTACACGTTTTGAGGTGTCCTGAATCGGTTTTCTTTTGGATCTCAGCTACTAATTAAAATAATTTCATAAGTAATACATCATTAGAAAGCTTTGTTGATTTTGAATCGAACAGTAGATTACATAAATTTCTACCGCCAGATGGCGGTGTAATATTTTAAAATTTCAATATCTCAATTTCTAATTATAATTAAATTATTTTAATACATCATTCGAAAGAATTTTAAAGCTCTTTTATATTATCGTAAGATTTCACCAGATTTACACGTTTTGACGTGTCCTGATTAGGTTTTCTTTTACATCTCAGCTAATTGAGTTACATCGTTCAAAATTGGTATATGTAGGTTAATTAGGAGGGGCTGAAAGGGTGGGGAAGAAATAGGTGTGCACCGAGCACGTATCCCCTAACTTGTGCGCGCGCAACTCGCACGGTACTGCGCTGCCGAAGGCAGTGGGGAACCGGTCCGGCTTTTTAATCGATGAGAAGTGATTTTTTTTTATTTTCTTTTCTTAAGAATAAAAATTTGATTTGAGAAGGAATATGTGCACGCAGCGCGTGTATACCTTCACACGTGCGCACGCAGCGCCCATGTGTCTGCGCTGCCGAAGGCAGTGGGGACCCGGTGTGAGTTTTTACCCGATCAGAAATGATTTTTTTTTAGGGGGCACGCAGGGTCATGGAAGAAATACGCGCGCGCAGCGCCCACGGGACTGCGCTGCCGAAGGCAGTGGGGACCCTGTCCGACTTTCTACCCAATGAGAAATGATTTTTTAAATTTTCTTTTCTTAAGAATAAAAATTCGATTTGAGAAGGAATATGTGCGCGCAGCGCACATATACCTTCACACGTGCGTGCGCTTGTGGCTGTGCCGCCGAAGGCAGTGGGGACCCTTTGTGAGTTTTTACCCGATCAGAAATGATATTTTTTTTAGGGGACACGAAGTGTCAGGGAAGGATTACGCGTGCGCAGCGCGTACGTGACTGCGCTGCCGAGAAGCCGTCGGTTTTCAGCCCGTAGCGTTTCAGCCCTCAAGTGAAATCGTAGTTTTTCACCCCGGAAGTAAAACCTATCCCGAATAAAAATGGAGTTTATGTTTGATTATTTATTTATTTATACTTTGAAAAGGTTACTTCCCTTCACACTTTATCCAGGCTTAGGACTGGCAGCAATTGTTGCTGGCGTGTTTAAAAGTTTTTTCTTTTTCTTTTTTTGCTTTATTTATTACAAATTACAATAAAAACTTACAAATGACACACAAAATAATTTACAATTTAACATTTACGTTTGAAAGTTTACATATTACAATTATTCGAGTTTATGGACATAACTTAGTGCTTTTAAACATTTTCTAATATCCGAGGATATGTAGTACTCGTCTAAAATTTTCCTTATTCTTTCATCCGATTTGATATATTTCCGTTTTCTCTTTTTATCTGCTAAACCTATATACTGTCTATCAAACAAAAAATCATTATATTTTGCTTCGTCTTTTAAATTTCTTATTAATGCATAGAAATTAGGATGTGATTATTTTACTATATCGTTAAGTCTGAAGTTCCATCCTTCGACGGCATTATTCGTACGATGGCGACTTTCATTACAGTTCCACATGTTTGGTATTATTACGTTGTTTTCTAACCATTGTTCAACAAAATAATCATACAATTTTTGTAGATTTTCACTGGAAGGAGAAGTTTCTTGTATTGCAATCCACGCGTCGTCAATATGTTGTACAGGTAAATACGCTAGAGACGCACACATTCTAATATGAAGTCGAATTTCTTCGTTTGCAGTGTATTCGTTCACTAAGCCCAATTCTTGCACTTCTCTCCAAAGACATTGGTTGAAGTGATAAACGCATCCTTTTACACTACCAGAAGGAAACACTTTCATTAGAGATTTAAATGCAGCCGCTTCAAAATCCATATGCACAATTTTTGGTTGCCAATTGGGAATATGCTGTTTTAGGAGCATGAAAAATCTCTCGTATGTCTCCATCTGCTTGTTTGGAAGCAATGAATGTACAGCTGGATTAAATTAGTTTCATTTGTATTGCTGCCAATGTCCACATGTATGCTATACATCTGAGTGAACTGCTTACTAGAACTCTTGAACGTGCCGTCCATAAAAAATGTTTCATTGGTCGTAAGAGCTTCTTTGCCTTTTGCAGTGGCGAAAGCTATTATTCTGTCTTTTGCTCCACTGTCAAACAAAAGGAAAGTTTCTTTGTTTTCATTTAAATAAATAATGTCGTCAGTCAGTACAATGTTTTCTGCGCAAATGGGATCTTTACTTGAACCTCGTGCTCGAAAACCTGGAAAAGTCAGGGAATTTGAAATTACTGAGAAAAGTCAGGGAAATATCAGGGAAAATTGTAAATATTGCTCAAAAACCTGGAAAAATGATGATATAAACCTGGAAAATGCTTTTTGAACATTCAATTTATATCACAAGTCACGTTACTATGTCGCCTTTTATGTTGCGAGCTATGTTTTGTTTTAAGGGAAAGGAGGGTAAGAGTACGCAGTCGGTTAAGAGTACACAGGGATTTTCTTCCCTGTTAGCAACACTGCAAGCAGAAGCGAGTGTGATCATATCAACACGTTTGTTTTCAGTTCGCTCAAGAGACCGCCATTATTATTTTCACCCTTGCTGTCATTTATTTATCAGGTAAGATATGGTTTCGTTATGTTAGCATGTAATTTTTCTGTGAAGAAATCTTAATTTTTTTGTACATAAAGGACTGATGCTTGCTTTCTAAGTAAATATCGTTATGAGGTTTGTTCCCTTCCGAACAAGGTGGGCACGTTAGAATTTAACTGTTGTGAATGCTACTGCCATCTATGGACGATTTAGAGAAGCAATACATCGGCGGGTAAAAGTACGCACAGACCAAATATGCGTACTCTTATCCGCTCTGTGATTTGAAGCAGCCATTCCAATAAAAATTTGCATTTTATTTTAACATTATTAGTATTATAAAAAACTAAGATTGGGAACAATATTTTATGAATAATGGGTTAAAATTTATGATTTTTACTATTTTTAAATATTAAAAAATTACGACTTCTTAATTTCGGAAATAAAAATAATTTGAATTAGGCTATTTTATTTTGCTTATATTTTTATTACTTGAACTTATATTTTTTCTCCCTTTTTTATAGAATATACCCCTCTTTTATAGTAAATGGCACCCTATAAGCGGAAATCTGATAGAAAGATATTCACAAGGAAGATGATCGTAGAAGCTAAACGAAGATTGGAGGCTGGTGAAAGTAAAAGGAAGGTGCGAATGATTTGGGAATCAACAAGCGCACTTTAAGAAAAAGATTAAGGCTGTAAGTCCTTTTATTTAATTATTCTGATTCAGCATACATGTAAGCAAACATATATTTTTTATTTGGAACTGGAGACATAATTTTTAGATGTTTCATATCGCAAATCTAACCTATTATTACCTACCTCTTAGCCTTTCTTTCCCTTTTTCAGGGCACGGTTCCGACTGCACTTGAGAGTTTCCGACTGCACATTCAAAAGAGTTTTAACAGATGAGATGTAAAGGGAACTTGCTCAACATTGCAGAGACTTGGATAGTATGTTTTATTGGTTGACCCGGAAGCACATGATGAAAGTTGCTTTCGCGTATGCTGATGTGAATGGAGTTGCTGATAGATTTAATAATGAGAAGAAATCAGCTCGTAAAGATTCGTTAAAATCATTTTGTAAACGGCATAACCTTTCTGTTCGAAATCCAGAGCAGTGCAGTGTCGCTAGAGCAATGGGTTTCAACAAAGTGCAAGTGACACGGTTCTATAATAATCTGAAGAGCTGTTGTTTGGAGAAATGTTTCCTGGCCATATAAAATTCAATATGGATGAGACTGGTATTTCAGCAGTCCCCAATAGACCACCGAAGGTAATAACACCAAAAGGCAAAAAAACTGTTTGTAAAATTTCTAGTGCAGAAAGAGGTCAAACAGTCACTGCTGTCTGCTGCATGAGTGCTACAGGGGCTCTATTCTCGTCTAGTTGCCTATTAACCACCACTTGTAACCGTTAACGACAGTTTTTAACTACTGTTCTACCCACCGTAATAACCATCTTCCGGTTAAGTGCTATTCTGGTCTGTCGTTATTATCTTGAGTGGGAGAATAAACGCTCGCGTTTGAGGGTGACATTTTAAACCAATCAGTTGCAAGGGGTCATTCGTAATCTGCTTTGGGAGGGGAATTTTGTGAATAGCGATGATGACAACCTGTTTTCAATGGTAGAAAATGTGAAATGTCCCTTTAACTGAGCAAACTAAAACATTATATAGACGCGCCCATTTCTATTGTGATAAACGACGATTTTTAAGCTGAACAACTGCCTCCTAGCTGCCGGTAACTTAACGACTGTAAACAAGCTCGAATGAGAATAGCAAATCGTCGTTGTCTCGCTTCACAACAACCGGTTTCCGCGTAACGACTAGACGAGAATAGAGCCCCAGGAGTTTTCGTCCCGCCTGCATTGATTTTTCCTAGAAAGAGAATGAATCCTCTTTTGTACAAAGATGCACCCATTGGAACTTTGCCCTTGATCAGCGATACTGGTTACATATGAATTCCGATTTGTTCAGTGACTGGCTGAAACATTTTGTCAAACATGCTAAACTGTCTGCAGAAGACCCTGTTATGTTAATAGCAGATAAGCACGCATCCCACTGCTCAATAACTGCAGCTTTGTTTTGTCGAGAGAATCATATAACGTTCCTTACTCTTCCACCCACATACGAGTCATGTACTACAGCCGTTGGATAGAGGTTTCATTGTCCCTTTGAAAGCTTTATACTCATCTGAAGCTGAAAAATGGCTCGTACAAAATCCAGGAAAAGTTATAACCCTGTACGTACTTTCAGGGATTTTTCATAAAGCTTATAGCACCACAGCCAGGGTTCAACTCGCAGAAAAAGCGTTCCGTGTTACAGGTATTGAGCCATAGAATTCCGGAAAAAATGGTAACGGTAAAAATGGTAACGGAAAAATGGTAAACGGAAAAAATGGTACCGGAAAAAATGGTACCGGAAAAAATGGTAAGCGGAAAAAATGATAAGTTGAAAATTAGTATTCTGAAACATCTGTACTATGAATCCATGGTACATTGCCACCGAAAATGAGTATCTAAAAAATATCTGTAATGATGATCTGAAATTTGTACCATTAATTCCATGTTTGATGTCCTTTCGTCAGGGGTAAAACTACTTAGCATTCAATAATCCTAAAAATTGCAACATGCATGCGAAATGAATGGTTATTATTTAAAATATTATTTATACCTTAAAAATGAGAAATTAATGTACAAACAAATTATTTAGCACGAAATTCAGAGACAGCTAAATTTTTAAAACCCATAAAAGTTACAGATTTGTTTCATACGCACTAATAAACGAAAATTAATAAAAATCCATATTAGATAGGCTTTTTATATTGTGTAATCCATGTTAATTCTAAACACAAAATCTATAATAAATAATAATAATAATAAAATATTTTTATGAATGTTTCTCTTTTTGTCAGAGATTTTATCGATTATTATTATAAGGGATTTGCACATTGGCAAATCTTTTATAAATGATATAACATTTTTAGATTTATTACATTTTAAATGCAAAAGATATTGAGTTTCTTTTGTACAGAATATTATGGCGAGTGTATTTCGATTTTTTCCTTTTTTTTTTTTTTTTTTTCAATATTTACCATAAAAAAGGTCTATGTTACAGATGTCTTTAAAAATATGAGCACCTGGACCGTCATTGGAATACGTCTTCTAAATTGCTATGCCCTTCTTTTTCTAAATGAAAATTCTTTCATCTTTGAATAGTTCATTCTTATAGTAGGTATCTTGTCCTGTTTTCATGCCCCTCGAGACTTGGCATGTCTGGAGGCATATTCCGTAAATTCGAAAAGCCTGGATTCCGGTTTTTGCTGGGAGAATAACTCTTCTTTGAATTCCCTCTCGAAATCTCCCCATTCCGCACGAAACTCTGATTCTGAAAGAGGAGAGAATGCGGCTCTGAGACATTGACTCATCGACTCTGAACAATTTGATAATTTTTTTTCTTTAAATAGGGTAAGTGCACCAGTGATTGACACTTTTAGAACAATCTGATGTTTTTAATGCTCTAGTCATCAGAAAATATTTTTAGAAATCTTAAGTTAATACCTATGGCACAAAAGACATTCAGAACCACATATATGTTAAAACATATACATTTGTTATTTTTTTTAATTTTTTTATGAATTTTTATTTGACACCCACTTAATGTTCCAGTAATTGACACTGCCAGTTTTTCTTTTTATTGGTAATTGGCACCCTATATTCCAGTGTTTGACACTCCTAGTTATTCATTTTACCAGTTATTAGCACCCTATGCTCCAGTGTTTGAGATAAAATGTTAAAATTCTTATATGTAAAATATGATTTTATTATTTTTCTTATTTATTAATTATTTCGGGATAGATGTCAATTACTGGAGCACCTACCCTACATCTCGTGAAAAAAAAAAAAAAAAAAAAAAAAAAATTAACGACGAGTTAGTAAAAAAAAAGAATATTTGTACCGACGACTAGAATCGATGACTGTTTGAAAACTTTTCATTTTTAGAGATTTTAACAAATCACGAAAATTTTTTTTTATTGAGTTCGAACCGATTGTGACTTTAAACTCGACTATTTGTCACTTTAAACATTTACCAATTCCAAATAGTTTAATAAATGTTTCTCCACGAAAAAAAAAAAAAAATATCTCTCGTTAAAATGGACAATCAAGGGCCAGCAGTTTTTGTCCATATTAACGAGAGTCCATTATAACAGGAGTTCATAAACTGAAGTTCTATATGAACTCTAAAATTACTATTATGTACACATACACAGTATGATACGAATGAAAATTTGTTTTCTCAAACACTTTCATTCACTAAAATTATAAACGCAGGAAAAAGATACTTACTTACAAAACTTCTTTTCTTCATATAGTACAACTTAATGTATAATTGTTAATATATGTATCTTTCACTAAACATTATGGAATATACTGGAAAATGTTACAAAACAACAATAATTATAATAGTTTTGTAAATTTTTCAAATATTTGCATAATTTTAATAAAATATAATTCTACTAAAAAATATAGTTTTGGACAGTTTAAGACACCAAGGTTTTGGACAGTACGGTAAAAACCATGGTTTATACCGTGGTTTTTACCATAGTGTCCGAAACCTTGCCAACCCTGATATAAACAGAAATTCATTATTATAGACAAGGCACAAAAACAAACAGAAAGTCAAATCGAAAATATTAGCATTCATTAAACAATATAGGAAGATATTTGAAATGGTTAATACTACTGAAAATGCAATTTCAACCATTTTCAAATATATACCATAATGTATCCGAATCTTTCATGTGCTCCGGTAAACAAAACTTTAAATTTAATCCAACCACATTCAATAGAAAAGTTGCTTTTGCCCACGATAAAAATGATGCTACTTTCGTCCACTGGAGAAAAGGAAAAGGAGCCTTAGAGAAAAAGTTACAGCGGAAAGATTTTTATAGCCTTCATACCACCTAAACTCAACAGATCATAAGAAACAAACCCTCATACACAGTAATGTATCTAATTTCTTTTGTTATGTACATGTACGCAAACCGGTAGTGACATGCATACTATTTTGAATAGGAAACCATCTAATATTACTTTAAATAAAATATATTAATTTCGAGGCACACTAAAAATATTTGCGAAAAATCAGATTTTGGACACACAGACTGATAGACAATTAAATTGATGTTACAGATACTTTTTTAACAAAATAGAACTTTATGTGACATACAGGCCTGTAAAATTATGTAAAATAAATGACTGAAGAAATATTTTATCATTTTCCTTTTTCATTGATTAATGAGAAAACCAGAAAAATATTCAGGCCGACACGGCCCAGCGAAAATTTCATTCAGGCCCGGCCTGGCCCGGAGAAAATTTTATTCAGGCCTGGCCTGGCCCGGCCCGAATATACACAAAAATACTGAGCCCGAGCATGAAAAAAAAATTTAAGCCCGATCCCGGCCCGAGAGCAAATTCAAAAATTCGGCCCGAACCCGGCCCGTGCAGACCTTCAAGACGCGCTAGTGGCATTTAGTATTACGGGGGTAGCGGTTTGAGATAACTGTACTTTGTTTTTCTTTGTAGAATCCAAGGGTGAGAGAATCCGGCGTTTGCTAGAAATGGGAAGTTGCAGATGGAAAATTACAATATTCTTTTTATTCTCTTTCTGACATAGACCAAAAGGCCAATCTTTTAATTAATCTTATTATGCAGATAGCATACAGTGGAAACTTAATTAATTTTAAGTTTTAAGGGTTTTCAATAAAAGTGACCTGACCAGTGTTTTAAATGTTATAACTCATTAAATACAAAAGTTTTAACAAGAACAATTTTTATTCAGTAAAACAAAAAATATATATATTAATAAAACATTTTCAGAGTATAAAAAATTTAAAGTTACCTTTTTATAGGTGATGAACAAAGACCAGGTAGCAGATATGATCCAAATTCTGTTAAAACAAACTTGTAATATAATAAGATCTTCCACAATACACACATTTCGTAGATTACTGTAAATTAATGAAGAAACAACAATCCGCGGTCGCCACGTTGACCAGCGGGGGAAAAGAAACAAAATTATATCATTGAAGATCACTGTTGCACACTATTAACTCTATAATCTGATTCGAAAAGATTTTGATTCAAAAGTTTAAACTTAACAAGTATGACTTAAAAAGCCATTAAACATTATCAACATTATCAAACAATCAAACTTAATAGTTTCAATTCAATTATCACTTTTAATTTTAGATCTCGAACATTCGCGAATGACGAAAATCTTGAGATTAAACTCATCCTTTTAATAGAAACTTAACAACAATGAAGAAAACATAACAACTTGTAAAAAAACTTCAACAATGGCAGCCATCAAGGTAAAAACATAACAGCCACAAATAAACATGCTCAGCTGTAAAAAGCCAAAAGCACACCTCCCCTAAGTGCTCAACTTCTCAACAGCTTAAAGCTGCTCTATTACCTAAAGCGATTAACACTTCATCGCTAGTTGAAGGCTGGCTGACAACTGCCCAGTTACAAATTTGCCGCGATCTTTCATACTGACTGAAATGTCAAATCTGCATATAAACAAAACATCGCTGTTGCCACTCAACGATCAAAGTCAAAATATAATTTCGAATAATTATTTTAACAGCAGTGGCAACAGTCAAAAATAGAAAAATTAAGCAGATTCAAAGTGGCAACAGCAAAGCTGTAAACAAACATCGATGTTAATGCATGATGCATGAAAGGCTGCAAATCAGATTTTAAAATAAAGAAAATAAGTAGATATTAAATAAACTTGAAAAGAAAAGGTAAGTTAAAAGTTATTTCTCAAGAAGTAAACATTTATATCTATGAAAATTAACAATATTTTTATATGTGAGGACATTGACAGTTATCAATGCCCCCCACCGCAGCATATAAAAAAAAACCAGTATATAAATTAGTTAACAAAATACCATCATGAGATCTCCACAGTCCAAGAAAGAGTATCACTAAACGATACAAAAAAAACTAGTTAATAAAAAACGAAGAATACCATTGACAATTTTTAACATATCCAGACTTCAAGTAATCAAAAACAGTTATCTCCACCATGCAGACATACTAAAGAAAAGGTGATATGAAACATATACATTATATACAATATAGATTATGCAATTCAATTTATGTACAAGAATAAATATGATGAATACAGTCCTTCTCATAATTATAAGGACACCCGTTTTTCTATATTAACTAAACACTGAACACTATAATTTAAACAAATATATTTTTAATTAATTTGAATTTCATTAATAGACTATATTTAAAAAGTTTCATCGTTTTTCTATCTTAAAAAACTTTAAATATGGTAAAAAGATGATTTTTCAGGTGTTCACAATTATAAGGACAGCTCGAATTTTTTTCAGTTTTTCTTTAAATTAATATTTTATGGGGTCTCTTTTTAGGGTTAAACAGTCAGACATTCACTCTGGTATATATATATACATTTTTTTTAATATTCAATTTCAATACCATTTCATATAGCATATATGATATTTTTAATACATTTAAACTATTTAAAATTGCTTTCCACTTGCATGCACATTTCTAATATCATAAATTAAGGTTTTTTCAACTATTAGACCACGGGAAAGGCAGTAATACAGACGTTTCTTTCTTCAAACTATTTCCTATTGCTCTAAAAGTAGAGAAAAAATGTAAGTCTTGTTGAAAAAAAATATTATTACCCCTCAAAATCTAACAAAAATCTAATAATTCAACGTTTAAAATTTGCGGATATTCTCTTGATGTTCATAATAATTGAAAAAAATTACTAAATTCATTCTGCCTTCAGTAGAAGCAGCTTCCCAGAGCACGATAGATCCAACTTTTAAATGCCCGATTCATATCTGCCTTTAAAAAATCTGCTCTGTCTTTCGCTATCTTCAGATCGTGCCAGTAACTGTTAAATCCATTTGGTTAATCAAGAACAAAATGTTTTTCATCCAAAAATGCAACATTTTACCATTTAATATTGTCTTTATTCAACTTTAACGCAGACGTTCTTTCCCCCCATTAAATGCTGATTGATTATTGCAGGTTTTTTATTCATTTTAACATATTATTAATTATTTTAAACATGCATAAATGTGGAATCTAACCTTTCGTTAAAAATTACGAGCAAATTTAGCAGCAGTCATTATGAGTAGAACAGTAAGAGGAATTATGAGTCTTCGATCTCTGTAAAACAACTCTGATTTTGCATCAGATCTCTCTCCTATCGAACCAGCAGTTCAACATTTGATCACATTTCCTTCAACAATTTTAGATCTTCGAATTTCATTAGAAATTCAGCGGATTAAAATTATCCTTCCACTTAAAAAACAAATTTATCATACTTCACTACTTGAACGTTCTTTTTTTCGAGGAATTATCAGTAATGTCCGTCCAAGAAAAATTGAAGGCTTATATATGAATTAATCTAGCCCAGTAGTTAACAAATTCGCATGTCAACTGTAATTTATCCGCTAGTAATTTAAATAAAACGAAAAAATCTGGATTGTCCCTATAATTATGAACATCTAAAAACGTGGAGAAAAACACATTTTGCATTATTTTTTATTAATTTTGTTTCATATTAAAAAAATTATAGCAATTTTGGTTTTTAGAATACTAGATATATTAAGTGCACTTAGTTAATCTTGTTCACAATTACTTTTACATTAGTTATTTCAAAATATAAAGTGTCCTTATAAATATGAGAAGGAGTGTATATACAATATGGAAAAAATATGAAAATATGAATATATATATAAAAATGTACATGTACACAATGCGCCCTGTGATTTCACACACACATTCACACCATGATAATATAAAATTATGAAAAACATCTGCAAAGCGAAGAAACCAATTCAAGCACAAGAATTTTATATAAAGATTACTTTTATAAATTTTAATAAATCATTTTTTGTCAATGGCTTTGTAAACGGGTCGGCAAGATTTAATTTAGAGGAAATATATTCAATATGAAATTTGCCCTCATCAAACCAATCCCTTATGAAAAATAGTATAATATTAACATGACGTGTGTGGAAGTTCTCAATCCTGGACTTTGTAAAACATATGGCAGCCTGATTATCAGCATATAAGGTAGGTATATCAAAATTATTATTTATAAGATTTAAACTAGAACACTCACATAGAATACTATAAAACCAGTCCTGCTCACGAACACAATCACACACAGAACCAAATTCTGACTCCATTGTTGAAATGGTAATTCCCTTTTGTTTATTAGTACGCCAAGAAACAGCAGCACTATCCAAAAGAATCAACTGGCCACCCATAGAAATATAGTCGTCCCTATTAGCAGCGAAATCAGTATCAGAATAAGAAATTAATTCGACTTGTGTGCACTTAAGATGGAGCTTATATATATTGACTGGTGAATTTTATGTATCCTAAAAGTTTAAGTAAACCCTGCCAATGTTTTATACCTGGATTTTGCTGGAACTGTGAGAAAATATTAGTGGCATATGCGATATCAGGTCTTGTACGATTTGAAATAAATGAAATACAACCTAAAAGATTTCTGTAAGGCAAATGAGAAGCCTCATCGATGTCTGCTGGAATAACAGGACAATCACTCTTCGAAAATTGAATCCCTTTAACAATAGGCAAGGAGGAGATAGTAAAAGATTTCAAAATCATCGTGTACCTAACTTCATTAATATATTGATTTTGATGGATCAAAACCCCTGTATCTGTATACTCAAACTCAACACCTAACAATTTACGAGTGATACCCAAGGTTTTCAAATCAAACTTTGATTTCAACAAACTTAAAATATTATAAGCTTGGGATTCAGTCCTAGCAAAAACAACGTCATCTACATAAACCAATAAAACAGAGAAATCATAATACGAATATGCACAGTTACAATTTTCAAATTTATTAAAACCAAGTTCCAAGAATACTTTAACTCATAAAACCATAATCTGCCTGACTGATGTAATCCGTACAGTGCTCTATCCAGTTTACAGACCCAGTCCTCTTTACCTTTTTCAGCAAAGCCAACTGGTTGCCTCATGTAAATCTCATCCTTTAAGGGAGCATACAGATAGGCACACTTAACATCACACTGTACATTAAACCAACCACAACATGAGACTAAAAGAGAGAAAAAGAATCTAACCACAGAAAAATTTATTACTGGCGAGAAGGTCTCATCATAGGATTCACTCTGGACCTGGTTGAAACCTTGCGCGACCAATCTAGCCTTGTACCTGACAATGTTACCAGACTCGTCACGCTTTACTGTGTAAACCCAGTGGTTTCCCAACGCAGTTTTACTCTCAGGGAGTTTCACAAGATGCCAGACACCTCACGTGGCCATACATTCCAATTCCACCAGCATAGCCCCATGCCACTCTTCAGACTGTGCAGATTTTAGAGCCTGTTTATACGTTCTCGGGACTACCACATCTAGTCAACTAGCCGTGCTGGACGCGGAAGGTATAACACTAGGATTAACAATACCAGAAAATTTATTAAACTTGGAAAAATCAAAATCAGCAGGGTTAAAAATAATACCGTTTGAATTACAAAATTTCTCGACATCATTAGGTGACCTTTGACAACACTTTTTACCCTCCCCATCAGGATAATAGTAAATATCGACCTTTTTTCCCTGAGGTTGAGGCACAACCTTCCGGTACCATACGGGATTGGTCATCCAGTTATGAGAAGTAGTATGAGGAATAGTTTGAGGAGCAGGAGTAACAGGAGAGACGGCTGGGATGACACTTCAATCTCGCTGGGCAAGACACCAGAGGTACTAGGCTCCGGACCAGGAAGATGGTACCGATCAACAGGCCGTGGTTGTTCCTCTGGAACAAGCACCAACTCAAAAGAGTCGCCCATCACCGCTCCACTGCGTAAAACATCACCGCTTTCCACAATTTTCTTCTCATCTTCTAACCAGACCCTATAACCACGGGTACAAAAGGCATAACCCACAAGGACTCCATGCCTGGATTTGGGGTCTAACTTATGTTTGCGCCTGACCTTTGGGACAGCGACATATGTTAAAGTACCAAAAGGTCTCAAGTGCTGGACGGAAGGTTTGTTTCCTGAGCAGAGTTCAAATGGAGTTTTAGAGTTCCCACCATGACAAACCCTGTTCCATGTATAATTGAAATGTAAACATGCTTCAGGCCAAAAATCATCAGATAACCACTGGATTTTAGCATTGCCCGAACACAATTCATGATTGTCTGGTTGAACCTCTCACAAACTCCATTTTCTTCTGGCATGTAAAAGTTAGTCAGTTCATGATTTATACTGTTTTCTCAACAAAAAACCTCAAAAGAATCATTATCAAACTCTTTACCATTATCAGTTCTTATCGACTTCAACTTGGTTCCCAAAAATCTTTCAGCTCTTAAAACATGTCTCTTAAAGACTTCAAAACACATAGATTTTTCCTGGATAGGGTAAATGGATGATCTACCAGAAAAATCATCTATTATGGTCAAAAAGAAATGTTCACTTTTTTCCCCAGGAATTTTAATTGGACCCCAAGTATCCATAAAAAGTCAATCTAAAGGTTTTTTAGAAGAATGACTCAAAGGTTTGAAAGAAACCCGGTTTTGCTTACTCACATGACAAGGATCACAAAAGAAATTATCAACTGATTTTAAGTTGGGCAAGCCTTTAACAGCAGAATTACAAATAGTATTAAAAATTAAATCAGGGCTGATATGATCAAAACGTAAATGCCAGGTATCAAAGTTCTTTATATTAACAGGCCTTATAACAGGTGAAGCTGAAATTTCAGCATTAACATTTACATTGGAATTCTGCCCCCCCCCATTCAATTTAACACTATGCTTGCTTTTAATTACTTTAGGAAAGGTATAGTAAATCCCGTCATGGAGTTTAGCTGAGAAAAGGAAATCACTGTACTTGTTGACCACGTTTAGTTTGCCAGCCTCACCAATAAATTTTGCACCACCCTGGTCGAATCTTGAACCACTCAAAAGATTTTTTCTCAAATTAGGTGAGTACAAAACATTCCAAAGTTCAATAACAGTCCCATTAAAAATCAACTCCACTTCACCTTTACCAGTAATGGGGAAAGTAACTCCATCAACAACCACGTGTAACTCATCACCAAAACTTTTAGAAAAATTACAAAAAAGAGATTTATCTTTGCAGAAGTGATGAGAGGCCGCTGTGTAAAAAGCCCAGCTTCCCTCTCTATCAAAACTACTTAAATTTGCTTCTGCAATAAAATTTTGAGCTTTACGAGTAGGAGTTCTATCACGTTTTGACTGTTGACTGGAGCCACCCCTCTTAGAAAAACTACTTCTGAGTGGTCGTTCTTTTCTTTTGCAGCTAGATCATTATTTAATTTAACTTTACAATCTTTAATTACATGGCCCTTTTTGCCACATCTCCAACAAGTAAAAACAGGCATTCGTTTAAATTTTACATTTTGGGCCTCCATAGAACATTCTGTTCTACTCTTATCAAAATTCCTAAGCTTGAGATGTGTTTCTTCAGCAAAGTTCTACAATTATTCTCTTAAAGTCAAAATCCTTATCAGACCAACGTAAAATTTGTTGAACAACCTGGTCAAATTTATCAGGCAAGTATCTCAACACTTGGAAACAAAGATACTCGTCCGCAATTGGTTTGTTAATAGATTTTAATTGATCAGCAATTCTAGAAATTCTAGCTGCAAAAACACCAATAGATTCGCCAGGTTCTAAAAAACATGTCATTAACTCTGAAAAAAGTTTCATGTGGTGACTTCTACTATCCGGTTGGAAGTTAACTTTCAAAATTTCCCATGCTTCTGAGGGGTCAGTGCACTCACTAATGAGGCCTCTAAACTCAGTATCAATATTTAAATATAAAATTGACATGGCAGCATTCTGCCTTCTTTTAAAGTCAAGCACTGCCTCCTCAGTCACGGTTTCACTAACTTTAGGTTTTTTTTCGACACCAGTAACGATGTCAAACATTTTTCTCCATAGGCAAAACTTTTACGTCACACTTCCAACCAGCATAGTTAGTAGAGTTTAACTTAGAAATTTGAGGAGCAATATTATAAGCCATTTTTACTAATTAATAATTATACAGTAAACAAGAGAAAAAAACAACTAGTCAAGTCAAAAAAATATGACACCCCAAAACAACACTGCCCATAACCAAATGACATAGACCAAAAGGTCAATCTTTTAATTAATCTTATTATGCAGATAGCATACAGTGGAAACTTAATTAATTTTAAGTTTTAAGGGTTTTCAATAAAAGTGACCTGACCAGTGTTTTAAATGTTATAACTCATTAAATACAAAAGTTTTAACAAGAACAATTTTTATTCAGTAAAACAAAAAATATATATATTAATAAAACGTTTTCAGAGTATAACAAATTTAAAGTTACCTTTTTATAGGTGATGAACAAAGACAAGGTAGCAGATATGATCCAAATTCTGTTATAACAAACTTGTAATATAATAAGATCTTCAACAATACACACATTTCGTAGATTACTGTAAATTAATGAAGAAACAACAATCCGCGGTCACCACGTTGACCAGCGGGGGAAAAGAAACAAAATTATATCATTGAAGATTGAAGATCACTGTTGCACACTATTAACTTTATAATTTGATTTGAAAAGATTTTGATTCAAAAGTTTAAACTTAACAAGTATGACTTAAAAAGTCATTAAACATTATCAACATTATCAAACAATCAAACTTAATAGTTTCAATTCAATTATCACTTTTAATTTTAGATCTCGAACATTCGCGAATGACGAAAATCCTTGAGATTAAACTCATCCTTTTAAATAGAAACTTAACAACTTGTAAAAAAACTTCAACAATGGCAGCCATCAAGGTAAAAACATAACAGCCACAAATAAGCATGCTCAGCTGTAAAAAGCCAAAAGCACACCTCCCCTAAGTGCTCAACTTCTTAACAGCTTAAAGCTGCTCTATTACCTAAAGCGATTAACACTTCATCGCTAGTTGAAGGCTGGCTGTCAACTGACCAGTTACAAATTCGTCGCGATCTTTTATACTGACTGAAATGTCAAATCTGCATATAAACAAAACATCGCTGTTGCCACTCAACGATCAAAGTCAAAATATAATTTCGAATAATTATTTTAACAGCAGTGGCAACAGTCAAAATTAGAAAAATTAAGCAGATTCAAAGAGGCAACGGCAAAGCTGTAAACAAACATCGATGTTAATGCGTGATGCATGAAAGGCTGCAAATCAGATTTTAAAATAAAGAAAATAAGTAGATATTAAATAAACTTGAAAAGAAAAGGTAAGTTAAAAGTTATTTCTTAAGAAGTAAACATTTATATCTATGAAAATTAACAATAATTTTATAGGTGAGGACATTGACAGTTATCACTTTCTTCTTCCCCCCACGGAAACATCGGTTAAAGAGTGATAAACAATCAATTTTAGATTACATTTTGTGGTTAACACTGTAAAAAAGTTTATTAATGAAATAAGAAATTGTAGGTTGGATTGACTTTTTTTTTTTTTTAAACTTTCTTTTATATTTAATAGAAGAAAGTATTACATTCGTAAAAATTTTCGACTTCTGGTTTTCGCTGGATTTACACGTTTTGAGAGGTCCGGAACATGATTTGACCAGATTTAGAAAGTTTTTAATTTAAAGAAGCTGCAAAAATCTTTTAACGCGAATAAATAATAAAAATTAATCAAATAAATAAATAGAAGATATTAAACACTCACTTTGGCAGTTTTTTTTATTGTTACAGCTTGTAATTGTTAATATTTGCATATTTCTTGTTTTTTTTTTTTTTTTTTTTTTTTTTTGGTAAAATGTAATTACTGACTAAATTTCAAAAATCTCACTTAATTTTTTTGTTAGAGTGGGAGGATCCCACTCATTTTTTTCCCCTAGCGCAAACCCTGGAACGGCTAAGGCGAATGCATTTTGTGCAATATGAATGATAAATACAACTAAGCAAATGAAAACTAATAAATACAGTACGAAGCCGAAAATCCGGACAATTTTGGCTGCATTAATTATCATCAACAACAGCAATTTTTTTTTTTTTTTTTTTAGTATAAATATATCTAAATAAAGAACTGAAAAAGTATTTTATTGCTATTTAATCTTCAAAACCGGCATTTGCAAAGTCTGAAAGAGGAGGGAGAAGAAGATTATAATAACAGTAACAATTTTTACCCATTTTTCTAATTAAGAGCTAAATTCTACAGTCTATTTCAACTATGCTCAAACTCTTAACTGATAAACCTAAAATACTAAAAAATAATTAAAAAAAAAAAAAAAAAAAAAAAAAAAAATCACGAAAATGTTTTAAAAATGGTGTGTTTTTCTTATTTTCTTTCATTGTAACTTGTCATAATTTTTGTATGCAAATATTTCTGTTCAATAAATCTGTTTTGTTTTTCAAGTTTAATTTTTAATTATATTTATTTATTGTTGAAGTTGATAATAAATAAATAAATACAGAATATATTTAAAAATCGTAATATATTATTTTTTATTTGAATTTGCATATTATCCAAGTACTTAAACCAAAATATTATATTTTTTAAGCATGACCGAAAATATGGAATCGCTGCGGTTCCGACGATTCCGGATTTTCGGCCTTGTACTGTACATAAAAAGTTTCAATACTTGACAGAAAAAGAAAGAAAAATCGTTGTAATTCTACCCTTTTTTTTTTTTTTTTTTCATTTATTGCATAGCACTTTAGACAGTCATATTTTTGGATTTTTGAAAACAGAATTTTTATCTAAATATTTCAATATATATAACTGAATAATAATAAAAACAACAGAAATTTTTAAAAATTGTATTATGAAATAATTTACACAAAAAATTACCGTATTCCAAAATTAAGTTAATAATAAAAATTACAGAATTGGCGAGATTATGTTGAAGATCATTAGAAGTGGTCTGTCCATTAAAATTTAATATTAAGCAAAGTTTTTGCACAATAGAAACGTTTGAACTTTAAGTTTTTGAAAGTGTAAAAATGACTAGTGACTAGAAAACTTGATCTCAGCAAAAACAAGGAAAATTTAAAAAAACTTAACAAATTTATTTATATCAAAAAACATATGTAAATATATATATAACAAACTTTTAATTAAATACATTAACATAAAGCATTAACATAAAGTAGCAATATAAGCTGGATAGCTACCTTGAAAAACATTAGCTTGAAGAAAGTACAAAAACATTCAGCTCTTTACACAATATTTCTGAAGAAAAAAAACCTCTTGTCCCACAGTCCCCTTTTAAACACAACACTTATTTAACACAAATCAAGGTCGCCAAGCTGACCATTGATAAACGTAAGATGATATCAATAAAAGACAATGCAACTTAGAACAAACGAAGATTGCAGATAGATGGTCGCCAAGTTGACCATCGGGGAAACAATCATGAAGCTAAATTAACGTCCCTTAGGGTCGCCCTGTTGACCACTAAGCAAATAAACGTTACTCCAAGGAAAACATTATCACTGTAGATAATGATCAAACAAAAGAAGATATAATTTAAAGCAAACGAAGATTGTAGATAGATGGTCGCCAAGTTGACCATCGGGGAAATAATTATGAAGATAAATTAACATCCCTAGGGTCGCCTTGTTGACCATTAGGATATAACAACGAAAAGTCTTTAAAGTTTATAACAAAAGAAATTTATCATCTTTAAAAAACGATAAGGAACAAGGACAAGAGTTCAAAAGAACTTTAACTTCATTCAGAATTTAATTATTAATTATTTTTAACTTCATGGTAAACCAGCATCAACTTTTAACATATTAAAACTTAACTTCGTATAAAAAATTCATATGCTTAAACTTTTAATTAAATAAAACTTTTAACTCCAAACCAGCAAACATCTTAGCTAAACAGGAGACCAGCTCACTGGAAAACACACTAATGCATCTCGTTGCTGCACTGCTGCTACTGCACCGTACTACGATCGAATAAAACTTTTATACCATTAAATAATACAATATTTGCATAAAACGATCAGAAAAACATCGATAATAACGCCACCGTGTGGTCAAAACCAAAACAGTAAAAATAACGATGACGCCACCTTATGGCCAAAGTTGAAACATTTCATAATTAATTTAGTTGATGACAAAATGTTATTTTTTTTATTAATTATCTCACCACATTTTTATTTTTATTCTGGCTATTTCTTAATCTTAAATAATGGTTAAATATAATGATAAATTAAAAGAAATCTCTTTATTTTAAACAATACTCATTTGATAAAACTTTAGTTTTAGTTTGATCTTATTATGTCTAAATTAAATAGTAACTTTCAAGTTCAAAAGGTTTATCTGAAATAATTTATTAATAAATAAAACATGTTTAAAATAAGTTTATATAATCTTTAGTATATTTACTTACTGATAGATTCCTAAGAGTTCAGTTTATTTTTTCTTTTGTTTATTTTTTTCAAACGTTACTCCCGGCAGACTTTTTCACTAATAATGTTTTTCTTTTCCTGACAACACCTGTTTTGATGACGTTTTTCATCTCACTTCCGGTTAATTTGAATCATCCAATTGTAGGTCAACATCTGTCAGTTATCTGACCTATCTAATAGCATATGCTTTGTATAAATAGTTTGAGATTTGAGGAGAACATTGCTTACTTTTGTTTTTGTGTTCTTCCTTCCATCAGCACCTGCTGTTTGTCTAAGCAGGTTGTGTAAGGAAATGGCTGTTAACTGTTTATTTTTAAATTAACTGGTTTCATCCCCCGGGTTATGGCTTAGGTGTTATATTCATTTAATAGAGGTAACATACTTATGCTGTTTAGAATTTTTGAAATGAATTAAATTAGAAATGATTGAATAGTTTTCTTTTTAAGGGTCTTTTCTGTTAATATGAAATATATTGGATGAACTGGAAATGTTGAAATGTTTTTTTGTTAGTATAATATTCTGTTGTTGTTGTTGTTTTTAGTTTGAAAATAAAGCTGGATTTTATTGTACTTATGAGTTCTTATTGAATCATTTAAAACATTTGAATTGGGTATATTTTTTTTAGCCAAATACTTTCAGCTTGTTTAAATGCTTCCATTTACTCTGCTAGTAACTTTTTAATGTCATTTACTTATCATTAATGAATTAAGATACGATGGCAACAAGGAGAAAAAACTATTTTAACAGTGCAGAGAATGGCAACAGCTAAAAAGTAAACAAACCGCGATGTTTGCCGCGAAATACAGTGGCGAGGCGTGAATGACGTTTTTGGTCATCGTTACGCGAGTGGCTGGAAACAGTACATTGTAATAGAATATGTATTTATCTTATTGGTTGATTCGTCTTTTTTATACAGCAACGTAGGTATGACGGCATTCCAACAGTCAATCAGATGAATAAACTTTCCATGATAGCGGACTGTTTCTAACCACACACATGAAGATGACCGAAACGTCACTCACGCGTCGCCACTGGCGAAATAGCATGGAGTAAGTAAAGATATTTTAAGTTTTATACCTATATAAAAAATAAATTAAGGAATGTTTTACATTAGATGTGAGGACTAAAAGATAACCAAGGTTATCAGATTATAGCAATTCCGAATTATCAGCTTTCAAAGCTGATAATTCGGAATTGCTATAATCCTGCTCTAGACAAAGCTGCTAGACAGATACTGCTAGACAAAGCTGAGCTTTGTCTAGCTTTACATTTAGTTCTTAACTTAAAAATATTATTAGAAATAAATAAAATATAAAATACTTACAGCGTATGTAATCCACAGCTACCCAAATCCAAAATTTTCTTTTCAGTTGGATCTCCGTTCATAGCAGTTTTTAAATCTTTTAAGAATTTTATATTCAAGTTAGGGACATCTCATTTCGTCTCCTTAACTTCCTTCAAAAAAAAAAAAAAAAAAAAAAACTGCAAACAATGAAAGGCAAATCAGCCAATCTGACAATCTAATGATGATATCACTAATTAACCTCCAAAAAGCATGCAGAGCAAAGATTCGTTTGTCT
Organism: Salticus scenicus; assembly: GCA_963930645.1. Classification (NCBI taxonomy): domain Eukaryota; kingdom Metazoa; phylum Arthropoda; class Arachnida; order Araneae; family Salticidae; genus Salticus; species Salticus scenicus. Next base: position 241,986,548 of record OZ005651.1, read on the forward strand.
CTAGTCGCCAGTTGCTATGACAACGGAGTTTAACTGAGAAGGGAACTCTTTGAAGTGATAATCGCCGATTTTCTTGAAAAAAATTCTGGCATAAGATTCAATCATGAATAGCATCTTCCTAAAATATTAGCTGCTGAGTCACAATAGATAAGCATACTTGCCAACCAATTTTAAGAAAAAAAGGGAAGATTTCTGTTGAAAAACCAGAAGATTTTATAAAAAAAGGGAAGCTTTTTTCCTCCCTATTTGACGTAATAAACAATACAGTTTTACAATTTTAATATTTAGAAGCAATCTATAAAAACGTTATACTATAGATTGATTATAATAACAGTTATTAATTAATATATAACAGTTTTAAATGAAGTTATTTCTCTTCAACATATAAATATCTATAAAACAGAATCTGTAAGAAATTTATTTAACAATAGACAAAAAACTTAGTTAAGTTAAAGTATAACTAATTTTTTAAATAAATAGAATATGATTTTTGTGTATGTACATTAATCATACATATAAAAAAAGTAGCAGTAGCTAATTATAAGTTTCAAACGTGCATAAAACCAACTGAGTATTAATTTTCTTCAATTGATTTGGAAAAAATTTTCCTACCTAAAAAATTCATTTTTTTCCCCCATATTTACACATTTGGTAGAAATATGACATACAAATATTTAATTGAGGAAAAATAAACAGATTCATTAAATTCAGCAATAAAGATCTAAAAATAATTACATGCATGAGAAATATTTGGCACTTCCATTACTTTATTGTTTCTAGAATTGATCATTGATCACAATCTGGGGAGGGGGGGGGGGGTACAAAAATAATTACAGAGTAAGAAATATTAAACTCTTTCAACTCTACTTCTAAAATCTAATGAAAGAAGTTTAATATTAATATTATCATTTATGTTGCACATGAATAAAGATTAGGAAACAAAAGACTTCTGCAGAACATTTGATTGCTGATTACTAGTTTGAGATAAATGAAAGGAGGGGGGGAGGGGCAAAAAATAATTACATCAGCAAGAAATATTTAACAATTTTATTTCTTTACATGTTCTAGAATCTCATAAAGCAAGTTTGAAATGAATATTGACATTTATGTTATGGATGGAAAAAGATTGGGAATCAGGAGTTTTCGTAGAACATTTGGGTTTTCTTTTTAAAACGAACGATATCCGCGATTGTTTTAAAAACGGAAGATTTCATCATCTGTCCGGAAGACTGGAAGATACGTTAAAAAACCGGAAGTCTTCCGGGAAAACCGGAAAAGTTGGCAAGTATGGATAAGCTATAAAAAATTATTAAAAATGCAAGCATGTCTGCAATATTTCCATAAAAGCACCTGTTTGGCGACTGCATTCTTTGGAATTTCATTGCAATGAAGATTTAATAGATGTAGACGTCGTTCTTTCTATTTGATAGCCAAACGAATTCCATATGCTGTCGAGCACTTGAGAATTAAAAATAGTTAACAAAAACCAGATAATTTACCAGATTGAGACTTACTTAGTCGAAATTCTAAATAATATTTAATATTTCAATTAAATAAGCTGTGTCAATAACAAATGTAAGAGCATTAGCACCAAGTTTTTAATAACGACATTTAAAAAATATATGATCAAGACTTTTATATAATTTTAAATAAAATAAAACATTATATATTGAAACACAAAGCTGTTTTTTTTAAACTAAAATGAAAGCATTTCGTATTCAAACACATTTTTTTCTTATAAGTCAGATCATTTCATTGGGCAGTACCAACCTTCGACGAACAAGCAACTCAACAGACTATGAGTTGTGTGGATCCAGTATCTCATTAGAGCTATGCAATGAGCAATGGACTTTATTCACGAATGGCAACAGCCGGCAGTAGCCACACCCCTGGTGGTATTTACCTCCTGACTGCTAATGTTTGCTTATGAGAAAGTGATCAAAATTAATTTTATTTTGTTTTATTTCTGTTACAATTTGCATTGTTTTCAAATATGCCCAAGTTTTGTGCAGCTTTCGGCTGTGTTAATGTAAGCTGTAAAGCTGAATATACGCAAAAGAAATATCAATTTTCATGAATTTCCTTTGAAAGACTAACGTTTGAACAAATAGCTTTCAAGTTAAAACTGGGGGAATTCAAGCATTTTTGTGATAAAGATTTTGAAAATACAACTCCTGTAAATGACAAACGAAACTTTGAAGCGTGATGCAGTATCTAGAAAGTTTTCTTTCTCGAAGCCTGTGATAAAGCGGAAAGAAACATCTTATAGTTTGGGTAAGTATATATACGTATATTTTATTTCTGTATACTTGTTTTAATTAAAATGTCTCATTATCAAATTAATTTCTAGTTTATAATTAACGATATATGATTGGCTAATTTTTAACTGCATTTTATGTAATACAATGTATTGTATGATGTGTATTATATGGATCATATATGTAATTTTGCTATCATATATGTAATTTTATTTCATTATTTCTTTATTTTTTAATAATTGAAATGTTGCACCAAAAAATTACTGTTAAAATTGCAATTTAAATGACCTTAGTTGAAGGAAAATTCTTACATCCTCTATATAATGCAAATAAACACCTAGTGTAAAAAAAAAAAATAATAATCTAGAAAGAAATGTTTATTATTATCAAGTTGTTATATTTGATGTGATGAATCAAAAACCAATGTATACAGCATTATGTAGAATTTATATTAATGGTTTTGTAGGTCAGAAGCTTGAAACATCCCATTTACATTACTTATTACTAAGCAGACCATTTTAATTTATTCCATATTAATTTAAATATTGATACTTTACATAATATTTCAAATAATTACAAAGTATTTTATTCTTGCACCTTATTTAATATAATGATAAGGATCAGTGTTCGAAATTAGCAGTCGTTAGTTGTCAAGTATGACTAAATTATTGCATTTAACGACTATAAAATTATTTCTGGTCATCAAATTTGAGACCTAGCTTTTTTTTAAAGACTTATTTTTGTTTAACTTTGAAAGCTCCATGATTGTATTGTATATTTTTCCCCTGCTGTGCAAAGAATATGCCGTTTAGACATCTATGTATTTGGGGCATATTTCATCCCTCCCTTTACAGAGATAAAAAAAAGTTTTCTTTTATCCCTTTTAATCTTTTCTTAAAACTGCAATTTGCAACCCTCTCGCCACACATGCGTATAAATAACCTATGTAACAAACAGGGCCGGTGCTAGATATTTTGCCGCCTGAGGCAAGCATTAATCTGCCGCCCATATGACATCATCACTACTCAAATGTTTATTATTATTAGCATAAGAAAATCAACATGCTAACTATAATTACTTTCTCTTACCCATATATATGGTAGAGAAAGTTTTGTTTTGGGGTGAAATTTTCGAAATTGAGTTTTTGTTATATTTTCACGTTTTGAGGAGTCCAGAATCTGAAAATCATGTTTTTAGGGGTGTAATCTGTGTGTGTCTTTATCTGTCTGCTTGTTTGTATGTCTTATCAGCATATCTCAAGAAAAAATAGCAGAAAGTCCACATTTGGTATTCTATAAGGTGTGCCCAAATGAAAAGGAGACCTTAGCTGTAGTGGCGTTATATCAAATCCTACTGAGTTAATGTGTTGGCCGATATATGGCATGGTGGTATTGCTACATACACATGTGCAGTTAATGGCTTCGCATCAATATCCTCATTGCTAGAGTCATTTCCACAGTTCGTTGCATGATGGATTCCTCCAGATCAGCACAAAAAGGTCGGCTGTGGATGAGCTCCATACGTGCCAACATTTGAAAATTACAATTAGTAGCACACCAATTTTAAAAATGGATTGGATGGTTGGTTGGTTAATTTTTATCATGCAACACACGAATCCTAAACAAATAAATGTATATTACCGTATTTTCTTGCACATAATCCACAGGGTACTATTTTCAGCCCTGATGAAAAATTTTCCATAGATAATACGCACTGCCGGATGCCAGACATCCGGCTTTTATTTGCCACAGCAATCCAGCCACATTATGTCAAATGTTTTTTACCCCCGCTCTCTCCCGCAGATTAAATATTTTTAAAGTTATTATTATTATCGAAATAATTTGCATTAGTGTTCATATATAAAGAAAGACTGTACTGTTTAAGAAACAAACACGATTTGTGAAATCAGGTGTAAAACAATTTTATTCTAAGTTCAGAATTAATCTTTTTACACTATATTCAACAAGTTATTAAAATTCAGCAAAAATGCTAGCCAATTAATAAATATTTTTGTTGTGTGTTAATTTAAAATATAAATTATAATCTTAGCATTGGGATAATTATTTTTAAAATGTTAAAATATAAATATTAAGCACATTCAAATGCTTCTGCAGGTGTTTGATCATCGATTGTTAGGGGAGGGGGGGGGGGGAGATTAAAAATAAAAATAAACACAGTAAGAAATATTGAACAATTCTACTTCTTTATAGGTTCTAGCATCTAATAAAGTAAATTTAAAAAGAGCATTGACATTTATGTTGCGGATGGAAAAAGATTAGGAATACCAAGGTGTCACAAGGCGTTTGTTTGCCGATCGCTAGGGGGTGGGGCGCGAGGGGGGGACACAAAAAATATACGAATGAGAAATATTTAACAATTCTGTCTCTTTATACATTCTAGAATCTAATAAAGCAAGTTTAAAATGAAAATTGACATTTATGGAGTGGATGGAAAAAGATTGAAAAATGAAAAGATTGATAGTAAAAAATGTTGCAGTTTTGGTGCTACATAAAAATTCGTAATTTTGCGCCGATTTTCGTAGCATCGTAATTTACGGCCCAAATTCGTAGCAACTATGAATTATTCGTAACAGTTGGCAGGTCTGGAGCTCATACGGCAAAATCGCCGGATCACCACACGTGAAATTGCTCTTGAACTGCTGATAAACAAAGGAACTGCGCATCACATAATCCACAAAAAGCTTGGTTATGGCAAAGTTTGTGCACAGTGGGTGCCCAAGCATCTGTCAGAGAATCAGAAGACGGAGAGAATGGATGTTTGCCTGACCCATCTGTTGAGCCATCCACTCTCTTCCTACGCACTGGGATCAGTGTATCGTATCAAATGGCAATTATTTATAGCTGTACTATACCACATGAACTGTAATTATAATATTAGAATTTTTTCACATATAACTTTAGTCTCCTTTTCATTTGGGCACACCTTTTGCGCTGATCTGGAGGAATCCATCATGCAACGAACTGCAGAAATGACTTTCCAGCAATGAGGATATTGATGTAAAGCCCTTAACTGCACATGTGCATGTAGCAATACCACCATGCCATATATTGGCCAACACATTAACACACAGTGATTTGATATAACGCCGCTACAGCTAAGGTCTCCTTTTCATTTGGACACACCTTATATACCTGTATCATGTAGTTATGCTACACTAAACTTTTTGTTGGGATCAAGCAAATGATTAGTGTACAAGATCGATCATCCAAGAGAATTTAAATATAATACGTCTATGGATGGAGGAAATTTCTGGTAAGTCCAGGGTAACATAGCCTGCCCTATAGAAAATGAAATGAACATATATATATATATATACACATAAAAACATGTTTTGTGTAGATTGTGGTATGGAAATCATTAAACATTCGTTTGCTGGGCTACCCAAGTATATATTAAGCATATTAAAATATACAGGATATTTTAGGTCTATACTTTGAAATTGCTGGATGTGTTTTTCATATAGGACTCATTTTAAGTAAACTATATGATGTGCATATACTTTATAGAAAATTTGCAGGATTACTCAAAATACCTACAAGTTCTTTTTTATTAAATGTAATTGATGGAACTGCTTTACCTGCGATTTTTCTTTATAGCATTGAAATGAAAGATAACGAAAGTTGTGTGAGCGACAAACCAGATTATTTATATTTAAAAAGACAATCTGAATGACTTAACCTTTGGTGAAAGTTATTTATTTCATCTATAATATAAATGTAAAAATAAAAAACTGAAATCTGATAAAAAAAAAACAAAGTTTTTAAAAGGCATTAATAGAAAAAAAAATATGTTGGAGCATTAAAAAGCAGTCCTACTTCTTTGTAAATTTTTAAATAACAAATCACTATTATAAAAAAAGCAAGTTATAGAGCTTTTTAAAATCTTGTAGTAGGCACAAATAAAAACTTTTTTGATAACCTTTTGATAATAAAAGCCAAAGTTTCTCGAAAGTAACGCTCGAAACTGATGGCACTGCTAAACAATAAATTGAAATAAAAGAAAAATGTTTTTATCCTTGTGTTTGAGGAATTGTTCAAATAAATATTTATTCTTGGTTTGCAGGAATGAATAAAATAATGTAAGAAAAATTATTTAGCAAAAGAAATTGTAATTTTTTTTTTTCAATATATTGATGCTACTGTGTGTTTTATTGAACAATATTTTTAACCCAGACTTACTCGTACTGAATGTCTGATGCTGTAAAATCTAAATGCCAATTTGAAGGACTGGTGTAATTCTATGTAAGGACTGCCAATTGGCGATCTTCTTTCTTGGCTACAATGTAAATGATAATAAATTACAACCGAAAACAATTTTGTTTTTTTCTCTGTTATCGTCATCGGATTCAGGTAAACTTAAGAAAAAAAAAAAGGCATTATACCCTCGGTCAAATAAACTAACAATGATATTGATGAATTTTCGCTCAAATAAATTTTCACAAATAATTAAATTTAAATTGCATATGACTCTAATTTTATTATTTTTATAAAAAAGTTTAATTTTAAATAGTCGTTTTGTTTTAAATTTAGTCAATATGACAAATTTGAAAATAGATTAATTTGAAAATGTCAACTGCTAGTGGTGCGAAGATTGACTAGTATAAAGAATGAAAAAAAAAAACTATTTATTTTGCCTTGGTTTTCTTTGACAAAATCATTTATTAAAATATCAAACTAAACATTATCAAGCATTCATATTTTAAAACCAGAAAAAGATAAGAAACGTGCAAAAACAAACTACGCATGAAATTTTTGCAATGATATGAAGAGAAATATGAAATTTTTTTCATGTACTTAATATTTACAAGAACACAAACATGAACAGTGAAATAAATAACTCAGCATTTAACTTCTCTTTCATTTTCTTAATCAAAATCGTTCTACTGCTACAAACAATATTTAAAAATGTGATTGTATTTTCATTTGCTAGATAGAATATATTCTATATTTAATAAGCATTCTTTGGGAAAAAAACAATATTGCTAATTTTTAGAAAATAATTATATTGTCAAACCATATGCACTGTAGTATAATCGTTCACTAATGTATAATTATAGTTACACTGTTAATAATACTTACAAAAACAGAAAGTCAACCATAAAACAATAAAATATTCTTTGAAAAAATTAAATTACATGCTTTTCTTTACAAAATTCAATATTGGAATGCCATTAAATATCATTATATGCTAATTTTTAGATTCAAATTTTTGAAATATGAAAAATAAGTGTTTTTCAGCTAAACACGAGAAGGAAAGTGGTATCCCTTTGTGCTTTATAAAAGTTTCAAATTATAAAATTAATAAAGAAGTTTAATTATATTTGTGTGTACTATTTAATTATAATAGACAGAAACAATGATAGTAAGAAGTAACTAACAGAGGGCCTATAGTCTTCAGAATTTCTATGAAATTGTCACTACTTTATTGGTTGGATTCTTTCATTTTCATATTTAAATTACAGAAAATAAACTTACATTATATAATGAAGGAAAGAATACGGTAAAATTCTCCAGAATATGCACATATCCATTTGAAATGATGCAAAATGCTATCATTTACGTATTTTTATTATTTACAAGAACATATCCAAACAAGTAAAAAATTTAAACAAGCTTACATGTCTTTAGAAGTTTTTATAAATTTATGTAATAAATATAGTCGTATTTTAAAATTACGCGTTCATTTACGGTTAAATATACATATGCATTAAATATACGTATTCAATATTAATAATATTTACAAAAATTTAATATGACGAGAATTAAGCATTTTCTTTTAAAATTTGATACGCCTCACAGTGGATCGAAGTATAGGCAGTGGCGAACATAGGAAGGTTATGGTATGATTATCTATGTATGATGTTTTTTGTCACATTTCAATTTAAATATGTATGATACTAAAAGCGATTCTATGTTTTTTTAACCCTTTATAAGGCCACAGGAATATTTTCCCCACGAAATTCGTTATCATTTTATTCAACCGGCACCATTTTTTAAAAAATAATGATTCATGTGTATCATTTCTCTAGAAAAATATCAGTATAAATATTATTTTTATAATATTGGTGCGAAAAAAAAAAAAAAAAAAAAAAAAAAAAAAATAGTCATTTGTGGCAATTCTGCTTATGCTAATATAATGGGTTGTGAAAAGTTTGAGGTTAACTAAAAGAATAATTTGTCAAAATTAAAATTAATTATTTATAATAAGCTAAATGAATTTGTTTCTTTACATCAATTTTTATTCGTGAAATTAGTTTAATGTGCTATTTGAGGAAAAATTGGCATTATAAAAGGGTTAAATGGTATCATATTTTTCTGCTGCAAGCAGGTATTTAGAAACATACCTGATAAAGAAACAAATGTTGCAAAAAAGAAGATAATAAAAGGAAATAAATTAAAATTTCGTGAAGAAAATCTATATTTATAACACAATTAATTTAGCACACAATGTTAAATATATCATCACATTACTGCTTCTTCTTTCTTTTTTTTATATAGTATTTCAATAGAAAACTCATGCAAGCATTTACTGACTAACTATGAAAGATTCACATTTATCTGTATTTCTATTGCACAGAAACTTTTACTTTAATTCGTAACATGGGATTATAATATTTAATATTAACATTTAGTAATTTAACATTAAAAATTTATTTAATTTTAACATTTTATGACATATCACAGCAACCATTTACATTTCCCCCCTTTTTTAGGTCAGACGGTACTTTTCAGTACCTTTAAAGTAAAATTAATTATTTTATTAAATATTTTAAAAAATAAGAAATAATTTCTGATTTATTAAATCTATTTTAATCATCTAATTTCTATAATATTTTCACTAGAAAAATTTTAATATATTTTCTATCATTAATGAGTACAGTTATTCAGATTCTCGATTGATAATTTGGGGGTAAACAGAATAAAAATTTATTTTTCTTTAAAAGTGGCGATTTGTGGCAAAAATCCTTTTCACGGATTAAAATGTATATTTTTGGGAGTAGTAAAATGTGTTTGAAATTTTGGACAAAAAAAGTTGCACAACTTATAAATTTAATTTTGTTGTTAATTTTTTATTCACATTTCATGCGTAAATCACAACATAAAAAACAACAAAATGTTGGCAGAAATATCTTAAACTTTTATTAGGACAAGATAGTGTTTAGTTTACTTCAGTTAAGGAAGGAATATCATACAAAAATTTTAAAATATTGCTAAGGTCGTTTAATTGTTTAAACCTCTCAGTAACTGTATTTTTGGCATATATTAACACAAGATAATTAAACACCTCAATTTCAAATTTTTTTGATGGGTCTTCGATAGGAGTGTCAGTTCCTTCATAAGCGAACAGTTTACTTTTGCGACTAATTCTTAACGAACACGATGGCTCAAAATCATTACTTATTTCCATTTCATCTGCAATTTGTTTTGCGGAAGTCATAATCTGTTGGAAGCCATTTTCACGAAAGTCTTTTAAAAATGATTTTAACGATACTAAAACCTTAATAGATTCCGGTATGACCATTTTTGGACTTCCTAAATATGTTTTGAAGCAATATTTATTTTGGTCAAAATTTCATTCCAAAGTACAACACTACAAATGAATTTAAATTTTGCTATTTTATTAGCCAGTGATTTACTCTTACAGACAAGTCTCACTATCTTTTGACATATCTAGAGAAATTTTGACTAATGTGTCATAAATTTTTAGAAAATCATTCCTAAGCTATTTTACAGTCTCAATCTGGTTTTCCCATCGAGTCGTACTAACACTTTTTAAAGTTAAAGAAGTTATGTGTGTTCTTAACACTGACCATCTGGACGTAGATGTCGAAAAGAAAACAAAGAGCTCTCGAATAAGTAAAAAAAGTTGCATAATTCACCGGATTTTTTAGCACCATCGTTAATAATCAAATTCAGTCAATGACATGAACAAGGTGCACAAAAAGCTTTAGAATTTTTCTATAAAATTCTTTTTTGCACACCTGAATGAGACCCTTTCATATTAGTGCCGTTATCGTAATCTTGACCATGAGTATTCATCATTTCGAGGCTGAGCAGTGGACAATAGATTGCAAAGGATTAATTTTAAAGGGTAAGTACATAGTAAGTACATGCAGTTAGAAAATGTTTCATATTCTATATAAAGCACAAAATAGTTTTTTTTTTCCTTCTCGTAATGAATTCTATGTTCAATGTAAATGCGCCAAATGCTGCCCCTTGCATCATTGCGCCTGAGGCGGGTGCCTCAGTTGCCTCACCCCTGGCAACACACATTACATCTGTGTGCACATTCCACCCCAGAAAATACTATTTTACTCAGAATCGCTCGATTAGTCATGTTAAAAGTGAATTTCTGAAATTGCAACTAGAAATTTCAATTTGGCACCTAAAATATTTGCAACAGGCGTCATATGATGCCTTCCCTTTCCTTTCCAGTTTCTATCACTGATAAGCATTAAAAAAGGTGATTGTTGAAACAGAAATGCACTGTTAATTTTTTTCTGAAATCTAATTTTTAAAATTTCATTCCAAAAGTTTTAATTTTGTGGGAAAAAAAAGCACACCTGTGTACTAAACTTTAAGCCTTTTCATATAATCTTCACTGTGAATATATTTAGTTATTCAAAACTGCACTTTTAAAATTTATTTGCAGTCTTTAAAGGAGGGTAATGTAAAAAAAAAGCACACATTTTTAAATTAAATAACTATTTTTTAACTACATGCTTAATTGTGTGTCCCATTTTCAGAGATTTCAAAATTTTCTCCTCTCATTCTTATAGATTCCAAGATTAATTTGCAGTTATTTTAGGAAAAGAAAGAAATTCTGAAATCGACTGGCAGTTCTGATGGATGTCTTTAATTAGATGAAGAAGAAAAGCGAAGATATTTTAAGAAAACTTCTTTTTTTAGCATGATGTTACTTTATCATATGTTGTGCTATAAAGAAGTTTTCTTAAATCTTAAGGAAGTTATCTAGTCTGCATGGAGCCCTGAAAAGGAAGAAGGTGATTTATTTTATTTATTCTTCATAGACAGTGCAGTATCACCTATATTATAATATCTTATGACTTGTACTTTTATAAATTTTATAATATAAAATTCTTTTAGTTAAAAGTTTTTCACAAAACACATTTTTTCTAATATGTTCAGCTGTAACATATAATGTTGAAATTATTTTTCTAAATATTGGGTGCATTTAATTTTTTTCTCTTCAATTTTTTTTCTTTTTCTTCTTGTTGAATTTAGGTAGTATAATAATAGACGGGTGATATTTTAGGTGTGTGTCAATAAATTGTAAAACTAAGGTGACAGAAATTATATGTCCTAACGGAACTCAAGTATAGGTCCCACTGTCTTAAAATTCATTATGAGATTCTCTCACTATTTTTTTCCCTCATTCTGTTTAGTCTAAACTATTTGTTTTCGGACCCATGGGCAGTTTAGAACTCGGCGGAAGAAATTGTGGTGCTTGGTGAAAAAAGGTAAGTGTGTGTGTGTGTGGGGGGGGGGGGGGGTGTTCTCTTTTTAAAAGTTTAATTTTTCTTACTTTTTTTCCATACTTATTTTTGGTTTGACTGCTCCTTTATTCCCAGTCCCTTGGCCCTCGACAATTGCAAGCTGTTTGTGTGTTCTTGTTGTCAGAGCAATTGTTTTTTGTGCCTGCCACTTTGCTGAAATCCTGACTATTTTCTCGTATTTATAAATGAAAATAATTGTAGGGAAAAGGCTCTAAGTCAAGTGTGTGGGTAGGAAAGGTCCAACGCTTCTGAAAATTTGCTGATTTGTTAAAACTTTTTAAGTTTTTTCAGCACTCAAATTATGTATTAAACTTTGAACCCTCTCAGAAATTTGTTTCTAACTATGGCCTTGTGTGGAAGTATTACTGAAGTAGTGAATTTAAATTTTAAAACAATTTAGCCGACATAACACATTTTTACAAATTTCTCTAAAAAAATGTGTCTTAAGTATTTTAAATAGATGGATTTTGATTACTAAAAATATTTTTAGCAATATTTTATGAATATGCATGCAAATATGATGCATGCTCAATTTTAAAATTATGCTTCAGATTTCTACTTAGGAATAATTTTGTGACATTATTAATTTTTTTTTTTTTTTTTTTTTTTGTATTCTAATTAAGGGGGACACACCCCCTGAAATCCCCTTATTGTCTGGCTATTCTTACGGTCGGGGATATAATTGCTTTTCAACCACTCGAGAAGGTACTGGAAATAAAAAAGCCGATTTTGAGTTTTTTCAATTTTAAATCGATTTAAGCAGAAATTCGAAATCTCCTGACATTATTGATGAAAAAATATTTTGATTAAGATATGGCAACTTTGCTAGTATGATCTCTGCTAAATCGTTTACGTGATCTAAGTGTAAATATGATGGTGCTGATGATTTCAAATAATCTACTGCATTTACTAGAACTTTTTTTTTCCAGTAGAAAAATGCATTTGCAATCATTAACAGCCGCCATCTTTACTTTTAGATCATGTGAACGACTTCGTGTGGATTGTGCTAGCAAAAGTCGCCAACATGCCACCAAGCAGAACCCGGTTCTGCAGTTCTACCAAAATTTATTATCTATATGTGTTATTTCGGCAACATTTGTCGCCATGCTGATGTAAACCCTAATGATGGCCAAAGTCAGAACAGTTGGCCGGGATGCAACTACTTTATAAATAAAAATAAAATAAAGCTCTTTTGACAGATCTCAAATTTAGTGCCAGAGGTCTAAAATTCTTGTATTACAAACAGCACGTTCACCAAAAAGTGGGTTACGTAATGAAAACTAATTTTGCCCGAAATAAAAACTTGCTAGATAGACTTTTTACTCTCCAAAACTCCTTGTCCTTGTTTTTCACTGCACATAAGGTCAAATTTCAAAATATGTCATCATAAGATTTCAAAATTCGATAACGCACACTTTTCTACGTGTGAATTCATAAAGAAAAAAAACTTCAATTCAAAACTATACTTGAACTTTGTATTTATGAATTATGAAATAAACAAAAACATACTTAGGTAGAGTAAGCGAGAATGACTTATTTTGATTGAATGTGGTTTAGTTAGTTATAAGCTGCATAGCTAATAAAAATTTAAATTTATTAAACTGAAACCTATGGTAAAAATTGTAAAGCTTTTACAATATTACAGTTGACATAGTTACAATAGTAAGGTTAAATATACTTTACTTGCAAATAATCTGTTTTCAGTTATTTGTATTTGATTATTCTTTGTTGCCATCAGTCAGCACCCCCTTTCCAACAAGTCCTTTACAGATGCCAATATTTTGTAGTCAATTTTCTTAGTATATTTTACTACAATTTCATGGCTATTCAAGAGTACACAGAATTGCCATACTTTTTTTTTTGTCATTACTTATAAGCAGTGATCTTTTGTAGTATGGTTATATGACTGAAAAAAGCAAAGATTTCTATACAAAAATCATGGTGGAAAAAATGTGAGTGGTGGCAATCCTGCATATAAAAGCATGAGTGACGACAGACAAACTAAACTGATAAACATTTTTCAACTGTGTTGGGAAGTGAAAATAAATAAAGGACATTTCTTTCAATGCACCATAAAAGTAAATAGAAATATCTATCAAATCTTTAAAAATTTGGTACCAAATGATAGGGGCAATTTTTCTTAATCCAGGAGTGCAAATAGTGTTTCAACATGACAATTAATTTTTTTTTAACTAATAGAAGTATGAAATTTAGATGGTAACACTTCATTATTTCATTTATCGATTTTTCAGTGCCAAACATATCAGCTGGCTATTCTGTCGGGAATATAATTGCTTTTCAACCACATGAGAAGGTACCGGAAATAAAAAAAAGCATGATTTTGAATTTTTTCAATTTTAAATCAATTTAAGCAGAAATTCGAAATCACCTGACATTACTGCTCACCTGTCTGCAGTTAAAAAAAGTAAAAAAAAAAAAAGGTTAAAAAAACAAAGTTAAAAACTAAAAAAAATGGACATATTAAATTTATTTAAATTCATTTTTATTTCATTTGTTTATGTAAAGAGACAAAAGTTATTTTTAACAGAATAATAATGCTCTTTTTTCTTCTTTTTTTCTGAACTGGGCTGTAAAAAAGCAGATTTGGATTTTCTTAAATTTTAGACGAAAAATTTTCTTAAATTTTGCCAAGCAATTTTGAGTCTAAAATATATCAAAGATATTCATTAATACTGTACATAATACATCAGTTGAAAGATATTTTAAAGTACTTTTATTGCACACTATTGCTATATAAGCCGGGATCTGCTATATAAGGTATATAAGCCGTTCAAATTCAGTATGAAACTTTTGGAGAACTACGGAAAATCCAAAATGTTTTTATTCTTTTATATTTTACATAATTTCGAATTCTGGTTTCCACTCATGCTTTGTACAAAGGATTTTTAACTGTATATAGACCACAATTATGCAAATTTCGGAGAAAACTACGGATAAGTCAGACAAAAATATTTGTATAAAAATGTTTATATTACCTTTCTATCTCAGCTTCTAATTAACATAATCTCATAAGTAGTATGTCAATTTAAAACTTATTTAAATTAGAATTAAAGAATAGAGATTGCAAATCTTTGTCACCAGATGGCACTTTAATATTTTAAAATTTCAATATCTCCAATTCAATTCTAAATATGATTAAATTACTTACAATGCATTATTTGAAATAAATTTTGTTACTTTTAAACTGATATAAACCGTACAATTTCGTGCAGGAGTTTCAGCGCAAACCAAGAAACACCCAAAATGCCTTTATTCCAACATCTCTAATTCTAATTAAACTTATAATATATCATTCAAAATATATTTTACATTAAATTTTATTGCGAACTTTTAATCTGATATAAGCCATTAAATTCAGTACGGGAGTTTCAGAGAAAAACATGGAAACCTAGATCACATTTATTATTTTCTATTTTACAAACTTTAGAATTCCCACACTCTGCTTTCATTCCTTATTAAGGATTTTTTAACATTACTTAGTCCACAATTACAGATGTTTTGTAGAAAACCACAGAAAAGACAGACAAATCTTTTTATAAGAATGTTTATATTACTTTTGCATCTCGGCTTCTAATTAACATAATTTCATAAGTAATATATCATTTTAAAAGTTATTTGAATTGGAATTGAAGAGTACACATTGCAAGTCTCTGTTGCATGTTGGTGCTTTGATATTTTAATAATTCAATATCTCCAATTGTTGCCGCTCACCTTAGTTTGGCTATATGCGCAACCTTGGCGCGCATCTCTTGTTCACTTGCATTCCCGCCTTAGCGGAGTAGTTGTATTGTTTTTCGTTATAAGAGTAACATCTCTTGTTTATCTTGTTCGGTGATATGGTTCACCTTTTTTATAGTTTGCGTTGACTATGGTGTCAACATACTTGGAATACGTTAATAATACGTCATCTATAAATTGTATATATGTAAATATGTACATACGATATGTTTAACAGTTTAATTAAATGTTTGTGAAGTAATAACTTCAGAATAGTAATTATTAAAATGATATACAGTCCACTCATAAAGTATCGTCAACACCAATTATGATTAAATTATATGGGAGTAGATTAGGAGACCGTAGGCTCCACCTGTTTGGGATTTTCTACAATTAGAATTTTCAATGTTTCTTTACACGGTGAGAAACAGGCTGTTTCAAATCATTAAACGTAAAAGGGTGCTGTAGCCATCAGAGTGGGAAAATTTGCTACAGTTAAAATTTTCAAAGCTATTTGCATTATGAACGAGCAAGCTGTTATAACTTCTAAAGTGGGGATAAGGGACCGCGGGCGACACTGAGCGAGACTTTGCTAGCGTCAGGATTTCCAAAGATCATAACTTTCATAACATAGTTAGCAAACAGGTTGTTTCAGATACTGAAATGGGAAGAGAGCAACCGCAGGTGCTACCGAGCGGGAATTCACCACAGCTAAAATTTTCAATAAAGCTATTTGCACTATTAAAGTTTTCAGCAGTCAAAAAGCATAAAAGTTGGCAAATATATAAATTTTTAAAGGATTTTTGTTTAATTATATTAATAGAATGTAGTAATGACTGTTATAATTTTACTACTTGAACAATTTGTCTGAAAGTGTAATGCAAATGTAATAATAGTTTAAGTAAAATCTTTAAGCACACTGTGCATATTTCTTCCTACAGACTGAATTCATCTGATCTTTTTATAAAACAATTTTACACATTTCAGCCTCATACTTATCTGTGCAGTAAAATCATAAACCTTAAAGGAAAAAAAAAAAAATCTTTAAAATTAATGGAGGTTCAAAACAAAATCTTGCAAATATAGAAAAGTTAATATTTTGTGTACAATGACCTGTAAAAGAATTTAGGTACATTACAGACGGTCATTGTAAATACTGGAAAATATACTCTCAATTGTGTTGTGGATTTTTATTTATTTACAACAGGTAAGTAAATTGTAAAGTGACAAATATATATATACTGTAAAATTCCGATTGTAACCCCCTTTACTTTTAGAAACAAAAATTGTTAAAATTAGAAAGTGTGATATTATTGCAAACTTTTTAAAAGCTGAATATTTTGGAAAAACTTCAGATTGTAACATCCAAGAGAACGGAAGGTTTTTGAAAAATGAAAACACCTGAAAATCTCAGAGCAAGATATAGTTGGGTGGAGTTTTACACTAGTTAAAGCATGAAATAGTTGAAAATACACTGCTACACAGTATTTCTTTACTGACTGTTGGTAGTGATGGAGTAGAAAATTCTGAAAACCAAACAAGTAATTTTTTTTATTTAACATTTTGCAAGACATATTTAAACTTTTCTTAGTCACAGTATAGTTAATAATTACATTAATATCAGATATAGTGTAAAAACAAAAACAAAAGTTTATTAAAAACATCTTTTAGAAAGTTGGGAAACTCACAACTCTTAACTGTTGGTTAAAAAAAAAAAGTTTAAACTTATTTTTATGCAAAATAGATTTTTTTTTTTTTTTTTTTTTTGGACAATGTTTATGCAGGGTTCCCCTTTGAGCCTTTGAGAAGGGCGTCGCACCCTGCCTGCCCTTTAAATTTTTATAAGCGCCCTAACTGCCCTTTAAAGTACAAAAATGCGTCCTTCTTGCCCAAAAAACGCACCCTTTATGCCCGAAAATCGCACCCTTCTTGCTCCCAAATTTAACCACCACGAACCAAAATAGGGCATTTTCAACTCCTTTTTAAATATTCTTAGTGCTTTATTAATACAAATTTTCTTTCTAAAAGTTTTTTCACTTTTTTGTGTGGTCTACTTATTGCAAAAGCGAGTTGACACTTAGCAGGTGTGTAAACTATTCATCAGCGTAAGCATAGTTGCTGCGGAACTTCTTCAAATCTGCCTGCTGGCTTAGGGTGGGGTGGGGAACAGACAAAATGCCTCCTCGTTGTTAGCAGAAAGAGGGGGGGAAAATGTGGAAGATTTTGCTCTTTTCTTTTCCAATAATCCTTTTGCGACCTCGTTTTTCCCCCTTATCCCCTCCGATTTTCCAGAAATAAAAAAAAACTGGCAGTGTCCAATCTCTTTTTTTCGCGCTGTATTTTTATTTCTTTAGCACAGACAAGGATATCTTTATCTGTGTTATTTAGTAAATAGTAAGGACGTTAAGTATTCGGAGGAAGAGCAAAAAAGAAAAAAGAAAAGAAAAAAAAAAAAAAAAAAAAAAGCATACTTTTTTACAAATTTCGGGTAAGATTTCAATTTCGTACTTTTTATTTAATAAGTAGGACTTTATAAATTTTAAAATACTTGGTAGCCAAGAAAAAATTTAATATAAAAAAAAATCAATTTTAACTGTATTCTTTACTAAAGATGACTTGTTGGATTGTGTCAATTTGTGAACGAAATTAATAAAATTTAAGTATTCATAATTAACTTTAAAATAGATACTTTTTTTTTTTTCCTTTAACGATGTAAAAAAAAATACGCGTAGTTTTTAAGGCCATTAACAACAGTTTGAAAAGTAGTTATTCTTACAAGATGAATTTTTAAGAATTTTGAATAGAATTCTGACTTAAACAATAGCTCCCCCCCCCCCCCCCCAAAAAAAAAAAAAAAAAAAAAAAAGAGACTATTTTTGGACAATAAAAAAAAAAATATTATGAAATGAAAACATCAGCAATGAGTAAAAAGTTGCAGAGTCCGCATAGCTCCTACTTTTACAAACACACACACAGCCTATTTTTCAGAAACTCTTAATCTATTTCTTATTTTTTCACACATCTGAACAGAGATTGCGACATAATCCGATCTTTTTCTTTATAAATTTTCGATCTTGCCTTTAACTAACCAACAGCTGCTTCATAAATCATGTTTTTTTTTTTTTTTTTTTAATCTTTGAAATCGCGTTAACAAAAATAACAAAATCTACTTACTTTTACGATCTGGCTGAAGAATCACAAAAATCATCGTTAAGTTCAATCTCATAAATAAGTTAAAAAAAAAAACATTGACTCAGGAAAGAGAAGTGTTTGTTTACATTAGATGAAAAACCGCAATCAATTAGAATCAAAAGCTGAAAGAAGGGCGAATGAAAAGGAAATTTCGATTGTGCAGTGCTTTGATTTTTTTTTACACGATAATCAGACGAGGATATTCTGTTTATTTGTGACAATAGCAAAAGTTCAGTTATTTTAATGATAAAAATTATAAATAAATAAAATAAAAACTTCCCGACGTAAAATAATTATTTGATAATGGATTTAAAGCTAATAAACTTCCAACGGTGATGTTGTGGTATACAGGTTTAAGGCTGGTCGACTGCGCGAAAGTCCTAGACCTGGGAGATATGCCTTTCGTTGGAGACTTTTTAAGTTGTTTTAATCCGTATTCGCGCATTTCGGAGTCAAAGACGGAAACTCCGACGTTTCATAGGCAGAGTGTCTACTATTGTAGAAAGAAAAAGAATATTTTTTATGATTTTTATTGGGATAATTGAATATATGATAACTCAGTTTTTACAGTGTGGGGCCACTCTAAGAAAATTACAAATATGAAACGGATATTTCACCAAGAATTGGCACAAAAATTTCACTTAAAAAAGCTGACTTCACGAAAATCATACGAATTAATTGCACATTTAGAGATGAGCTAAATCAAAACATTTAATTTTAAAGAAATCAGGCACCAAAAATCAAAGACTTCTGAATTAAGATTAAATATTTTAGTATTTTTGAAAAATTTTGAAATTTGTGTAAAAATGATCTCACATTTCGGTAATCAGTCACAAAATTATTACAAATATCACAAATCATTTAAAAAGAAAAAAAAAAAAAAAAACCATCGATTAACATAAAATTAAAGCCTATCTTAGCTGTTGCTATTAAACATAAATTTTGAAAATTAACAGCAAAATGATTAATATACTTCCGCTATCGGCTAATAAAAATATTGTGAAATTAGAAAGTCAGCTTTTTATAAAAGCGCGGATTTTATTAACATCGGAATAATAAAGTATTTCATAAATAGTTGCAATTAAACGTAAATTTTCGAAAGTTAGCGGTGGAATCGAAATGATCCTGTATTTCCGAAATCGGCTGCAAAATTACTGCATATTTTGAGATTAAACTATGAAAACAACTCAAATTTTATCGATTAATGACGGAATAGATAATTATTTGGAAATTCAGCTTTGAAAACAACGTGATTTTAATCTTAGCATCAAAATAATAGAGTATTTTTATTTTTATTCTTACAGTTTCCTTTTTATTTTCTTCTATATTTAATAGAAGAAAGTACTGGATTCGTAAAAATTTTCGACTTCCGGTTTTCGACGGATTTACACGTTTTGAGAGGTCTAGAACACAATTTGACCATTTTTAGACAATGTCTGTCTCTGTGTGTATGTGTAATAAAAAATTTGTGGCAACTGTATCTCCGGAACTACAGCTCAGAATTGTACATAAATTTATATGTGGATACATCGGCGTAGCCAGCTTTTCATGCGGGGGGGGTGCCCAAAATTTAATTTGAAATTTTCAGCATGGATATGCATACATAGTACGCATACTCATATATATGTCGGTAAATGTACATAATAAATGAATTATGTTATTGCGTGCACAGACATATATATATATATATATATATATATGATAAAATTTAAATATAGGATGGAGTAAAACTTGAATTATTAAATATATAGAACTAGAACAGAGTTTTTATAAACCATTGCGCAAATGCAGCAAAAGGAAATATAAAACTATAATAAATAAGAAAAACAATTAAAGCCAGATGAAAAATTAACCCCAAAACACATGAGGGACTTCATCAGGGGTGCTCCCCAATGTAGGGAAAGGAAAATGAGAAGTTTCTGATGAAACGCTGGTAATTTAACCAAATAACACGTTTCTAGCCCTCAACTTCTCACAGATGGAAGCAAGACCATACAGCAAACGAATTTTAATTAATACAAAGCATAAAAGCAATTAAATTCAGAAATCAAGTACAAAATATAATACATCAATATAAAATACAAGAATATAAATAATACAAGAATATATAAATACATACCAGGACAAACTCGAATAGTCATTAGAATATGGAAAATTGAAAAACACCCCATTATAAACGCAATAAATAAGCTCATAAGGTGATATTATCAAAGACAGGGAAGGGTATGAATGCAGATAGAGCATTTCTGTCTCCGATTGGTCTCTGATCATCAGCTGAACGGATTGCCAAATGACGATCGCACATATTTAATAAACATTGCATGGAATTGGAGGGAAGCAACGAAAGAAACTCACACCAACAAAATCCCACAGAAAATAAACACAAAGCAAAGTTAATGTATCGAAGCAGAAAAAAGGCGCCGAATGACAGCTGTGCAGAATGCCAAATGACCACCATACGTCAGAAGTGCATGAAAATGACATAAAATAGCAAAGAAATAACAAAAGAAACTCATTAAAATAAAATTGGGCAGAAAATCAACATAAGGTAACACATTTGCCAGGCACTATAAGTGAATGAGGGGTTCTGCTTTCGAAGCTGGTAGACGTGTGGTGCCGGGTTCGAATTCAGATCAAGCCCATCAATGTAGCCGTTGTGAGTAGTTTTCGCCGTAACTTGAGTGACAGTTTTCGATAAGCTTGAAAGAAACGCAATTTACATTTACTTAAAAGTAAGGAAGATGTGCTGCATTACAACGTATTTTGGGTAGATTTTCTTTTTTTTTTTAAGAGGGGGGGGGGAGAGGGGTGCATATATTTATCGGAAGGGTGATGTTTTACTGCACCCAGCAAAACTCTTCATTTAACGAGTATAACGAGTAATTCTTAGAACATTTTAGGCTGTAATTAAACTAAAAACATTTTTATAATATATACATTCAGAAAACTTAAAAAATTAAATTAAATTAACCAATGAGAAGTTCCATCAACAAACAATAAAATATTTGAATTTTCTTCTGCACATCCTTATAAACAGGTCCCATTTGTCCAATCACAGTGAGAAATATCATGCAATATCATAGTTCCATGATATTGGGATTAAATACGATTGTGAGTTCTTTGCGACTGCATTAGTGTCTAGGCTTGGGTGAAGTGTTCCTCACGGAGAGGGGACTATCAAGGTTCCTAGCACATATTCACGCTTTTTTTTTTTTTTTGGGGGGGGGGGGGGGGGGGAAAGCTTAAAGCGGCCGAAACGCTCTGTTCAAGCTTGGCATCTCTGATATACCAGCTCTGACACATTTGGTATTTAGGAGCAGCAAGAAATACAGTGAATATATATATACTAGCAGACTTTGCCGCTTTGCTGGTCGCTACATTTAAGTGAATTCTGAAATTTCCATATTATTAAAAGAATCTCAAAAAATCAAAAATGGAAAAAAAAAAAAAAAAAAAATCACTGAAATTAGACGAAACCTCAGCTAAAATTCCCACTGCATTAGGTAGGGATTTTTCCGCTCGCAACATGAGGATTCGGGTTTTCATTGCCATCGGCAGCGATTTACCCAATATTCACCTTCTCTCTCTCTCGGGGGTAAGTTAGAAGTTTCACAAAATTCCACCAAAATGCATATTGCGTACACTTTTCTAAGATAATTTGGAGCATATTTAAGCTTAAAAGCGCGTTTTTTGTATCCCCCCCACCCTCTACAGGGCGTTCGAAAGTAATTTCGAAAAATCACTTTGTGGTGTGTGTACTGGGAATGTATAACTAATCGACACATCAAAATATCGTTTATCTGAGATAATTTGGAGTAGAGTTACTCTTGAAAAGGCGTCTCCCCCCACCTTTAAAAAGCAGTGGGGGGAAGGGAAAATTTCAGAAAATCCATTTGTTGTACGTGTTCGGTACGCATAATTAAACCACACATAAAAATTAATCTGAAATAATTTAAAAATGTGTTTATTCCTCTCCACCCCTAGGAGGAAAAGGAGGGGATTTTCATAAAACCTAGTTATGCTCATAAAGAATCCACGCACTAAAATTTGTGACTGCAGTTTCCATAGATTTCCCAGGACAAATTTAGTGCTAAAAGGTGGATCTCGAATTTGCCTCCTTATAACGCACCCCCCCCCCCCCCCCAAAAAAAAAAAAAAAAAAAAAAAAAAAAAAAAAAATTGAAAGTCGCAAGAAACCAAAAATGAGTTTTTTGAAATATACTGAAGAAGACGCATGGCTGTTTTTAATAACTTTATACCACTTTTGGTATCTACTTGAAAAATCCGAAATTTCCCTCTGAAAATCAATTTTTCTCCTCCTCCCCCTTAAAGACAGAAAAATCCAAAATCGCAGAAAATTTTATTTTCATATCATATTCAATTCTAGTCTCTTCATGTGCAATTTCTTCATCGTAAAGTAATTTGGAGCCAAGTTATGCTTACTAACCAGTTTTTGACTTTCAGCCCCAGGGGAGGAACAGAGAGGGAATTTTGGAAAATTTGATAGGTTTACTTTTAAGCTGGGTACAGACCTAAATTCTTGCCAAATGTCGTTAAATTGCGCCCAGCCATTCTCACGTGAAACCCGGACAAAAATAGTTAACACATGCACTGACACACAATGTCCCCCCCCCCCTAAATACACGCATAGAAAGTCATTTTTCGCTTTCAAGACGTCTAAAACGGGAAGATATTGCAAAATTTTAGTAAGAAACTTAACATAAAACTAAGGAACTTACAAACAAAAGTCTGTTTTTATGAATATACATTAAAGTTTTTGGTATATTTTTCTCTTGCTTAAAATTATACTTACTAGTGGCAAGTAAATTGGTGAAATTCCCCACACCTGGGTGTGTATGAACGGGGGGGGGGGGGGGGGGGGGGGGGGGGTGCCCGGTCACCTCCCCTGGCTACGCGTTAGTGCCTATCAACTTTTGGTGAAAATCGCTCAACAGGTGACGCTGCTATACACGATTTCCGCAATTTAAGGGAGGCTATATCTCAGGTTCTGTTGCATCTAATCGAACAAAACTTGATTATATAAGAAGGTCATTATGAGACATTATGCTAATTCAATGTAAATGCTTATCGGCCAACAGGTTGTGCTGCTATACAGCAATTTCTGCAATTTATGGGAAGACTATCTCAGGAACTACTGCACAAAATTGCATATAAATTTATATGTAAATGCACCTTGATATAAATTAGTATCTATCAACTTTTAGTGTCAACCACTCAACAGGTGGCGCTGCTGCAGTGTTTTCTGCAATTTAAGGAAAGTCTATATCTCAGGTTCTATTGCGTATAATCAAACAAAACTTGATATGTGCGAAGGCCATTATCAGACATTATGCTAATTCAAATTGGATGCTTATAGACCAATAGATGGCGCTGCTATACTGGAAATTTCCTCGATAATGGGAAGGCTATATCTCAGTCTCAGTTTGTATGGCACATAACTGTGCGAAATATGATATGTGGGATAACCATTATAAAAGCATATTTTTAAGATGTTATTTATAGACAATAAAGCTCTTTCTTTGGATATTTAGTGTTAGATTTCTCTAAGATGAAAATCATTTGCATTCATCATGTTAGATAATTTTAATAAATAATAGTTTTAATAAATTATTTGTCCTTAGTGAATTTGTATAGGAAAATACAGAAGAAAGTCTTGTGGTGGCCACAACATACTATTTTTTTTTTTCCACGAAATAAATATATTAACCTGTGATAATCTTTGATGGTTAGATAATGCAGTGTTCAAAATTATTAGGAGCGACCTCCGATTTTCATGCTAGTTATTTTGTTTTTATAGAAATTTCTCATTTTGGGTGTTGAATTTGCCTTATATGTATTAAGAACTGTATAAATATAACTCATTATAGGTACAAATAAGTACTTTTAATAATAACCTATATAAGTTTTCCTCCATTATTCATTCTACAGCCAAGTAACAGTTTCCAGGGATTTTGCATGTTGGGTAGTTTTATCCCTAAAAGTTGTAGGAGCTACATTTTTAGAGATCAAATTTCAAAAGAATATTTCATTTACCATTATTGAAATTCAGCAAACAAAGTGAGTAAATTCCAGGGATCTACCAAATTTACCAACTGATTGTAACATTAGAAATTGGCAATAATACCTAAAAAATTGGAAACTATTAGAAAAAATAGCATTAATTAATTAAATCGAACTTTTTATCACTACAATTTGATTAGAATATTTAATATTTTTCTTTAATAATCAGTAAAAAAGGTCTTTGGTTTTTATCTTAAATTTGCAAAAATCTTATTAAAGGTAATTTTTATTATAGCTCTTTACTTTCATTTCAACATTTATAAGATTTTCAAGAGCTTTTGCATATTTTTCAGGAAACAATTTTAATACTTTTTATTAGGTTTAATAGTTAAAGATAAAAGTAACTATAGTTAAAGATAAAAGAATGTGAAAAAATAAATTTATTTAATATTTGCTGACTAATTTGTGCATTTAGTGAAAATTCACTATAAATTTACAGAAGGGGGGGGGGGGGGTGGCGAAAATTGCTGATTGCTTAACAACTGCATTTATAAATTTGATAAAATTGTTTGTAATTTTGGTGGCTATTTTTTGCGAAGCGATATGCCCTTTTTTTTTTTATAAAAATGTGCCCTTTTTCATTCTCCACAAATGTGCCCTCTTTTTATAGCACCCTCCTGCCCCTTTTTACTTGGTACCAGCACCCTGCCCTTTTTCAAACCTAAGGGGAACTCTGGTTTATGTATAATATTATGCATGTCTACTGATCACCAATTAGGAAATGTAAGTCACTGTTGGCAACTGTACTTGCTAAACCCTGATTTCAAAGAGTGATTTTAATACATTGAGAATGTGTTTAAAATGATTATAAAATGATTTTAAATATATGTACATAAGACTCCCTCTGATCTACAAAGCAAGTCATGAAATAATCAATTATTAATTAAAAAAAAAAAAGAACTTTTAGAAGAAATTTAAATTACTATCTAATTAAGAATAACATCACATTTCATTGAAAATAAAAGGAGGTTTTACAACTTTCATTATGTTAATGACAGGGTTGGCAGGTTTTTGACAGTTTAAACCATGGTTAAAACCGTCACGTCAAAAACCTCCTTGTCAAAAATGTCAAAAACTGTCATAAACCTATATTTATAATTTAATTGTCATAAAAAAGCTTTGTTTAATAAAATATAGTTATTTTTTGAAAAGTAAATAGAGTGATGTTCTTTAAAAAACACTTTGTTACAACATTTTGATTAATATAAAAAACAAAACTTCAGGCTTTTAAAATTTTATTACGAGTTATTTCTATGTTCATTCAAAATATGCTGTGATACTTTTATATAATATTATGAAATTTATTTATAACTATGCTAAATATAGTATATGTTAAACTTAGTTAATGTGATACTTCAAAAATATAAATAATATGTTATTGAAAATAACTATAAGTATGTTTTAAAAGGTAAACATGTTAATGTTTTTGAAGAAACATAACATTTTGATTAATAAAAAAAAAAAAAAAAACCTTTCAAAAATTTATGGGATTTATAAATCATTTTGATTGACAAATAATTTGCAGTACAACATTGTATATTTTAATTTTTTTAGTATGGTACTTTTAGTATTATGTATTTAACCAGTAAAATAAAAATGCATAGCCTAATATTTTGTATTTAAATATTTTATAGAAACTTTTTTTTTTTTTTTTTAAATGACTGCTGATATTGCAACTTTTTATGAAAAAGCGATAATTCTGAATGTTAAACAAGCTTGAATCGCATCTGAAATTCTTATAATTACTGTGTGACAAGAGAAATATGAATGCTTTCTGGACATGTATAAATTGTAATAAATTTAATATTTACTTGTACAGACTTTTAAAAAAATTATTAGTCTAAGCTGTAGGGAATATCAAAGGCCAAGCGGTTCTAAGCTCAAAGTTTGTAGACGTGAGGTGCCGGGTTCGATCAGAGAGCGTGCTTGTCGGCTTAGCTGTTCAGAGTTTTTTGTGGTTTTCTCCGAAACTTTTATAAATACGGGCTAGGGCCCTTTAGAAAGACCCCCACGGAGGGTACTCTCCCTTAGGCCTAAGACATTAGAGTAGTCAATCAACCTTACTCCCAAAATACCAAACACCAATAGTCCAAGCTATAAACTGGTACAAATATTTATACAATCAATAATAATAATAAATAGATAAAAATGTATTAATAAATGATAAGTGTAATAAATATAGATTATAAATATAATTATTTTCAAATTGATATTAATTTACTGTCCACATATATTATGTTTTACTAAAAAAAAAAAAAATCCAGTATTCCTGTGTTTTTATGGCTTGTGTGAAAATTCATAAGTAACTTTGGAATTTTAGAATTTGATATATAAACAAACATAAACACACAAAAATATATCTATGCATACTTTGTATATATATATTTTAGGTTATAAACCAGTATAGTTACCTAATTTTTTATAAATTATCTGCAAATTGTTTTAAGATTTGTCAATTTATAAACAGAATAATACTTTATAATAAATCTAAACCATGAAGTTAACATCAATTTAAAACTTAAAATATACAACCTTTTAATTTCTTCATGTTTCTTCGAACTAGTTTCGCTTGGGGCGCCCCAGCTTGGTCTCTGATGGTATGGTGCTTGAAGTTGTTCGAAACTGCTGTTTCACGCCTCCTTCCTCTCTTTTAAAAACTCGGCGCCATTGCTGGTTGAGTTGAGCCCACGGATTAGGATACAGGACGATAAACTAGATAGGGCGGTCAGCGTGGGGAATGGAGCGCTTTATTTTCCACATTAATTCAGCCGAACAGAGTAAGCGATCCGATCGCTGCCTGGTGTAGTATCTTTGAAACTCATCGGAAGAAAGGGAAAGCCCGCCCCTTCGGCTTCAGTCATCCAACGAAGGAACAGCCAGAAATGTAAAAACGCGCTGATTGGTGTATTTTTGAGATTTGGTCGCCCTCTATCTGTAAGATGAAAATTACTACCTTTCCGTAACATTAGTAATACATCCTTCTCTTTTAATCCGTGGTTGAGCCCCATCATTGCCATTGCAATTGTTAAAACTTGATAAAATTTCTACGGATTCTCTGATAGCAGCATAACAATGGTTATGATAATTGGCCAACTTCTTTACTTGTTCAAATTTAATGTTAATCTCATCGTTTTTGTTTACCTGTATTAGTGCAGTAGTTATTTTTCCGGTGGTAAAACGTGTATTAAGGAACATAGCCACGATATAACCACCGGAAAAATAACTACTGCACTAACACAGGTAAACAAATACGATGAAATTAACATTAAATTCGAACAAGTAAAGAAGTTGACCAATTATCATAACCATGGTTATGCTGCTATCAGAGAATCCGTAGAAATTTTATCAAGTTTTAACAATTGCAATGGCAACGATGGGGCTCAACTCAACCAGCAATGGTGCCGAGCTTTTAAAAGAGAGGAAGGAGGTGTGAAACAGCAGTTTCGAACAACTTCAAGCACCATACCATCGGAGACCAAGCTGGGGCACCCCAAGCGAAACTAGTCCGAAGAAACATGAAGAAATTAAAAGGTTGTATATTTTAAGTTTTAAACAGCATAATATTTAGATATTCACTTGTATATGGCAAATATTACTAAATCCTATTTCTAACCAGGTTCTAGCTCATTTATAGATTTTGAATTTTGACAATGCAGGTTTTTGACGGTTTAAACCCTTGTCATGTCAAAAACCACTTTTTGACGTCAAAAACCCAACCCTGGTTAATGAATCATACTCAGTATGAAATGATAAAGAAAAAAAAAAAAATGTGAATGTTACTACTTACATTATGTTAACTTGCTGTATCAGAAAGCTTTCGATATTGTATGAGCACTAAGTTAGGAAAATTATCTTCATTTCAGATATTTTTATGCTTTTTTCATCCAATTCAGCTCTTCCAGAGATTGTATTAAGAAAACTTCTTCTTGGTATAGTTTGTTTTGAAATAAACCTATGCTGTAAAGCAATTCACTTAACATTTTTCTATACTTTCAACGCTTTATTAGACAACATTTCACCAGTACTTTTTTTCTCCCTCCTTTTTCACACAAATTCCTAAACTCATTCTAAATGTTATAAAGAAAAGTAACAAAATCATAAACATCTAATTTCCAAAGAATTAATGCACAAAAATAAACAATATAATGTCATACTACAATATTATTTTTAATTTAATAATTACCTAATCAACAAAGCATCTGAAAATTTTAAAGAACTTACCAAAGCCTGCATTAACAGAAACTGCATCAGTGGGTAGATAATCTAATCTTCATTCTTATGAGTATCCAAGAATGCAAAATCCTCTGTCATTAAATGTCTAAGAAAACTTCTTTATAGCACAATGTATTATAAAATGACAGTATGCTAAAAAAAGAAATTTTCTTGAAATATCTTCTTTTTCTCCATCTACTTTATAAATTGATAGAAATGTCCTTGGTAACCTGGAGATGCCTCTACATCATCTAATGATACTTTTTATCTCTCATTTGAAAACACCACAACACCATTACAACATGAATATACTTTGTATGCATTTTAAGATTACTGTAATAAACACATGTATAACATAACAATTGAATGTGTGTATACATATATATATATATTAGAAATACTAGTAAAAGAAAAATACAGAATAACTAAGTATAAATAATATGTAAAAATACTCTGTTTTAAATTTATTTTCTTACAATGGATTAAAATGGCAGTAGTTAGCAGCTTTATTTATATTAAGGTTTAAAAACTGAATCATTATACAATTTTTACTCATTATTACTTTTTGGTTCAGAAATTTTTTTTATTTTACATTTATATTGCATAAACACTAATAAATTATCCATATAAAGATTTTCTCTCATAATTCAAAAATACATAAAATATATAAAACAAAAAGATAACAGACCTGCCAACTGCTACGAATAATTCGTAGTTGCTACGAATTTGGGCCGTAAACTACAATGCTACGAAAATCTGTTCAAAATTACGAATTTTTATCTAGCACCAAAATTGCAACATTTCGGACTACGTTTTGCTTTGGGATTTTCAATCTTTTTCCATCTACTCCATAAATATCAATTTTCATTTTAAACTTGCTTTATTAGATTCTAGTGTATTATTTTGTGTCCCCCCTCGTGCCCCACCCCCTAACGATCGGTAAACAAACGCCTTGTGGCGCTTTGTAATTCCTATTCTTTTTCCATCCGCAACATGAATGTCAATGTTCTTTTTGAATTTACTTTATTAGATGCTAGAGTCTATAAAGAAGTAGAATTGTTCAATATTTCTGCCTGTTTTTTTTTTTTTTTTTTTTTTTTTTTTTTACCTCCCCCAACAATCTATGATCTGTGTTTAATATTTATATTTTAATATTTTAAAAATAATTATACCAATGCTAAGATTAAAATTTTTTGCAATAGTTATAATTCATATTTAAAATTATGCACATAATTAAAAAAAAAAAAAAAAAAATATTGATTGGCTAGCATTTTTGCTGAATTTTAATAACTGGTTGAATATAGTGTAAAAAGAGTAATTCTGAATCTAGAATAAAATTATTTTACACCTGATTTCATAAATCATGTTTGTTTCTTAAATAGTACAGTCTTTCATTATATATGAACACTAATGCAAATTATTTCAATAAAAATAATAACTTTAAAAATATTTAATCTGAGGGGGGGGGGAGGTAAAAAACATTTTAACATAATGTGGCCGGATTGCTGTGGCAAATAAAAGCCGGCAGTGCGTATTATCTATGGAAATTTTTTCATCAGGGCTGAAAATAGTACCCCCATGGATTATACAAAAGAAAATACAGTAATATACATTATTTGTATAGGATTCGTGTGTTGCATGATAAAAATGAACCAACCAACCATCCAATCCATTTTTAAAATTGGTGTGCTACTAATTGTCATTTTCAAATGTTGGCAGGTATGAGATAATAACAGTAGGATGAGTTTTTAAAAATGACACCAAATATCATGTGTAGAATAGAACATGTAAAGTCTATAATGACTATCTTTTTTTCTTTTAACTTTTAAAATGAAATGGCATATGAATGATAGTAAGAATTTCAAAAATAATGGAGTGTTTCACTAAACTGATATAAAAACAACACTGCAAATCTTCATACTAAGCTTCACAATAACCATACATTATGATTACATAATCAGATTACAGTATACAAATGAATAATATTATCTGCATCAAACATCTTATATAATACAGTTTCCATTTTAAAATAAGTATACTGAGTACAATATAGTAATAGTAATGCAGTTGGTGACAAGGGTAATAAAGAAAGCTTTCAACTCGAAAGAAATGACTGATATTAGCATAGTTGCTAGGCACTTTCATGATAATGAACAAAGTAGATTCTATGCAAATATAAATAAATATTTGTATTTGGAATATCAACAACAAATAACATTTTCTGCAATTATTGCATGGAATTTAACGTTGTTTAGAAGCTAGATCATAAATGACTGGGTGTTTAATTACAGCTACTCAAGCCTTTTTTAAATTCAGATTTAAGGGGGGGGGGGGAAAAACAGTTAAAAATGCATAAATTAAATGCACTTTTTACAGTAACTATTGCAATTTGAAACGAAACACAAGAAAACATTAGTATCAAACAAACAATAATTTGCACATTTAGGGTAAATTATAAATGAAGAATAAGAATGAGATTTAAAGAATTTAAAAAAGATTTTTACAAACTCACCTCATTGCTCGATATGTCGGTCTTAGTATCTACCTTATACACAATTATTTAAAATCCAGCACATACAACGCTACAAACTGCAACAGTTTCACTTAAAATACTTTCTGGAAATTTCACATCAATTATAAATTTATTGCGATACATTTTTAAACCTGTAAAGCTTGCTTTTAGATTTGTTTCTTGATAACATTTATTATTCATGGATACATTCTGAAATATTCTGTTGAGAAAAATATCTAAAATAGAACTTAATATTTTGATTTTATTTTCTATTAAAATACAGGTATGCTCTTTAGTGCTCAAACAAAAATAATCTACTAACACTAGCGAACGAGACAACAGCATAAGCGAGAAAAAATGGAGGATGAAAACAAAACATGCGCATGTGTTTCGTGTTTACAATTTTATATACCACCAGTGACGTCACGTGAATAAAGTCCATTGGAGACGATTTATGATTCTACCCTAAATTTCGACCTGTTTGTTGATTGGGTTTAATGTTGCACTAGTACTGCAATTTGGGCAATTGGCGATGGTTTGCGAAGAGCTTCTGAGGATGATTCGGTGACATCTGCAGGTGATAAATTATTGCATTCTGTGTACAGTCTGTAACAAAAAAGTGTCCGAACACTAGCAAAAATTCCTATGCAAAAAAGTGCACTTCATACAGTTTTGTTAAATAAATCCTTATTGAATCATGTTCTTACACTGACTAAGAATAGGATTCAACAAGGATTTATTTAATAAAACTGTACAAAGTGTACTTTTTTTTACATAGGAATGTTTGCTAGTGTTCGGACACTTTTGTTACAGACTGTTATGTTATTTATTTTTAATATATACATCCGATTTGTATGCTTGACTCGACATCCCCCGCCCCATACCCCTGTAAATTTCGTCGAGATGAGGACAGATATAACATAACCGGATTAAAATACGGGAAAAAAAAAAAAAAAAAAACACCCTGGGTCAGCTGGGGAATCGAACCCATTTTTTACACTTGAAGGCGATTAGCAAGGGTGACATACTCACTCGGCCACAGAGGGTCTGCATTCAGCATAACTATTTTTAAAACAAGATTTCACAGTTAATAATTCTATAAAATTCCCTATGAAATTCTATTGCATATTTTTACAAAATTCTTTATATTATTATTCGTAAACATATATAAAATAAATTGCTAGAAATGTAAGAAGCCATAAAGTAGTAGTTATGCACATATTTTTACAGTTTTAAATAATGCCCTCCGTAAAAGATCAAAATTGTAATAGCACATCTAAGGGCCATCGCAAGGAATATGTCCCAGACTGTCGCCTTTGCATAGCTGTAGTGCAAATTAAAACTTAAAACTTACTCAACCTCAAATATCTTAAATATTTCAATTTTAATTTATTTATTTGAGTATTAATCTCAATCAACTATTCTAATAATTAAATGTTCAATCAAATATTATAATTTATATTGGTCACCAATTGCCCATTACACAGCACTAGTGTGACGTAAAACATAGCCAACCAACCTATAAATCAGATTTTTTAAATTGTCTGCAAATTTATATAAATGCACATGCCGGGAGCTTCAAACATTAATTTACTCCAGATTATATATAAGCTGGAGTAATGTAAAAGTAACTCTGAAATTGTAATTGCATTATTTTAAATAAATGCAATTTTGAAACATTGCATAAAATTGAAAATATTGGATCTAATATAAAACATAACGTCACTTTTTCTAAATAGAAATTTCTAGATTTCAGAAAATATCTTGAGTGTTGGTGGCTTTAACATCGCACTATCAGTACACAGTGGGAAATTTAAGACTGCCTTATATTCACACTTAGAGATGTTCCGGAGACATGACATCTTAATTTTTATCCTCCGCAGAGGGGATGGCTTCCTTCCTTCAGTAACCCCTAGAGCGATAGAAAATACTACCCTCCTATACTTAAGCTCTTTGGCATCATTTAAGGAAGGTTAATGTGATTTGGCGATGACTTTTTTCATATTTGGCATTCGAAACAAAGTTTAATAATTTTTTGCGGCTTTCCTGTTGCGATTCAGCAGCTAATTTTTTTACCAGTGAATTAAGTGCAACATAAACTATATATTCTGTAATTTTTTGAAGGTAATCTGTGATTATCACTTGAAAGAGTTCCCTTGTGAGATACGAAGTTCGTTCGCACATCAGAAGAGGCTAGCCTGCCGCTCCCCTTTCCAACCAATTTGAATGTGAGGTGTCGAGTTGCACATTTTTTTTTTTTTTTTTTTTCCCACTCGGAAATTGGTCGGGAAAAATTACAGATTCTTTCATACAAATCATAGAAAAAAAAAAAAAATTTTTTTGGATGCAGCATTTTTTTTTTTTTTTCTCTGACTAATAAGCAAATTCCCTGACCTTTTCCAGAAACCAAAAAATTCCTGACTTTTCCCGGTCGTTCGCCACCCTGTTTTGCTATAACAGCTTTTTGCAGTTAAAACGGGCTGTTACCAAACTTAGTATAGAGATGATTCATGATATGAGC
Organism: Salticus scenicus; assembly: GCA_963930645.1. NCBI lineage: Eukaryota > Metazoa > Arthropoda > Arachnida > Araneae > Salticidae > Salticus > Salticus scenicus. Next base: position 242,020,600 of record OZ005651.1, read on the forward strand.
TTTTAATTATAACTATCTAATCTTGTATGAATGTAATATGCATTATTTTATAAAAACTTAGTACATAAAATTGTATCTATAATAGTTTTTGGTGGATAGTTTCATGTATTTTATTTTCATATAACTATGAAACTATATTAACCTATGAGTATATTAACCTCTCAGATTATAATGTTAACAGATACGAAGACGCAGTATTGAAATTAGGCCCCAAGTTCATCTTAGAGCAACCTATAAATGTTAATGATTCCATAGCCAAAATTGAGACTGCCATAAATAAAGCCTCGACCGAATGCAAAAATACCGTTTGTAACGTTGCCCATGATTTAATTAATAAAAACGTAAATAGCAAAAACAATATCAATCGCACTGACCTCAAAGCACTAAAACAACTTAAGAAAAATAGAAATATAACTTTTACACTAACCGATAAAACACGTAAAATAGCCATTTTTAATCGTTCTGATTATGAAAATAAAATACATGAAACTATCCGTGAGATAAATGCCACTAAATTACAAACAGACCCTAATAAAAAACTTATAGACAAAGTCCAACAGTTAATTATAAAAGGTAATTGGCCCAATAATAAACCTCCTTACATAAATAACTTTGCCCCTAATACCCCGCGTTTATTTGGACGTTACAAAGACCATAAAACTGATAACTTTAGTTATCTTTTAGTCCTCACATTTAATGTAAAAACATTCCTTAATTTATTTTTATATGATATACAACTTAAAATATCTTTTACTTACTATTTTTTCAAGTTTAATTCATCCTTTTAAATCTTCTATTTACTCCACGCTACTTTGCGGCAAACATCGCGGTTTGTTTACTTTTTAGCTGTTGACATTCTCTACACTGTTAAAGTAACTTTTTCTCCTTGTTGCCATCATATCTTAATTCATTAATTTAATTATGAAATGTTTCAACTTTGGCCATAAGGTGGTGTCATCGTTATTTTTACTGTTTTGGTTTTGACCACACGGTGGCGTTATTATCGATGTTTTTCTGATCGTTTTATGCAAATATTGTATTCTTTAATGATATCAAAGATTGATTCTATCGTAGTACGGTGCGGTAGCAGCAGTGCAGCAACAAGATGCATTAGCGTGTTTTCCAGTGAGCTGGTCTCCTGTTTAGATAAGAAGTATGCTGATTTGGAGTTAGAAGTTTTATTTAATTAAAAGTTTAACAAATGAAATTTATTTACGAAGTTAAGTTTTGATATATTAAAAGTTGATGCTGGTTTACCATGAAGTTAAAATAGTTAATAACTAAATTCTGTATGAAGTTAAATTTTTTTTTGAACTCTTGTCCTTGCTCCTCATCGTTTTAAAGATAAATTTCTTCTGTTATGAAGTTTAAAGACTTTGGATTATTGTTTATTTGCTAAGTGGACAACAGGCCGTCCGTAGGGATGTTAATTTAGCTTCATGATTATTTCCCCGATGGTCAACTTGGCGACCATCTATTTACGATCTTCGCTTGCTTTAATTACATCTTCTTTTGTTCGACCGTTATCTACAACGGTTGTGTTTTTCTTAAAGTGATGTTTATTTGCTTAGTGGTCAACAGGGCGACCCTAGGCATGTTAATTTAGCTTCATGATTATTTCCCCGATGGTCAACTTGGTGACCATCTATCTACGATCTTCGTTTGCTTTAATTACATCATCTTCTATTGGTATCATCTTACATTTCTCAATGGTCAACTTGGCGACCGTGATTTATGTTAATTGTGTCATACAGTGTTTTGTTTAAAAGGGGACTTTGGGCAAGATGTTTTTCTTCAGAACTATTGTATCAAGAACTGAATGCTTTTATGCTTTTTCTAGCTAATGTTTTCAATGTAACTATTCAGCTTATATTGCTATTTTATGTTAATGTGTTTGATTAAAAGTTTGTTATATATATCTACATATGTTTTTTTTTTTTTTTTTAAATTAATAAATTTTGTTAAGTTTTTAAATTTTTCTTGTTTTTACTGAGATCAAGTTTTCTAGTCACTAGTCATTTTACATTTTCAAAAACTTAAAGTTCAAACGTTTCTATTGTGCAAAACTTTGCTTAATATTAAATTTTAATAAACAGACCATTTCTAATGGTCTTTATCACCCCCCCCCCCAAAAAACTTAGACCAATTGTAAATAAAAAAGAAGGGCCTACATATCCGTTGGAAAAATACATGACTAAAATATATAGCGAACTGTTACCCCCCTCCCATACTAGTTTATACTCAACCAAAGATTTTATTAAACATTTAAAAGAAGTAACTGTACACCAAAACGATCACCTTGTAAGCTTTGATGTTGTTAATTTATATCCCTCCATAGAAATAAAGGAAATATCGGAAATCATTAATAACGCAATTAAAGAAAAATATGAAACACCTATTGCCAACACACATTAATCGCAACCAGTAATTTAATACTAAAAGAAAGTTACTTCCAATTTAATAACACTGTCTACAAACAAAATATGGGCGTTCCCATGGGATCCCCCATATCAGGTATCATAGCCGAATATAAGTTAAGACTTATGGAAAATCAAATTACCAATCAATTAGGAAATAAAATTAAATTCTGGGTCCGCTATGTGGACGACGTGTTCGCAGTCATTATAGATAATTATAATAGCAACGAAATCCTGAACCAACTCAACCAACTGGATAACAATATTAAATTCACAGCGGAACACAAAAACAATAACGAAATTAACTACTTGGACGTTAAAATCATTAAAGAAAATAACAATTTCAAAACAACTGTATCGGAAGCCCACAGCAAGCAACAAAATCATTAATAATAAAAGCAAAACACCCTACATATACAAGATTAACACCATACGCAGTTATATTAATTGCACCATCCTTATTTGTTCCGATAAATATGAATTAAGAAAAGAGTTAAATTTCATTAATAAATTAACGGTTGATGCAGGCTACCCTAAAACTTTAGTAAACCGGTTATACAGAAAACGAATCAAACAACTAAATAATATTCCAAATGCCCAGAAAACCTCCACAAAATACACTTTTTCCATACCCTACAACCAAGGCACTTCAAACAAGATAAAAAATACTGCTAGTAAATTTAACTTAAACATACCCATCAAACCCAATCCCAATATATATCAACTAATAAGAAGTGATAAAGATCCGATCCCCCTACCAAAACTGCAGGTATCTACAAAATTCCCCTGAAAAACCAAGAAAACAAAAAATATAAATATATAGGCGTCACTAAAAGGAAGATAAAAACCAGAATTAAAGAACATAAAAATGATATTAAATTTAACCGTAATACAACCGCGCTGGCCAGAAATTATTTGGAAAACAATATGGAAATTGATTCCGAAAATGTCGCAAAAATAGCTAATTACAATAACCCAACCTACGCATATATCAGAGAGAGCATAGAAATCGCGCATCAAAATGACGTAATCAATGACCATGAGTCGGCAGAGATAGGAGAGACATGGCGTCACCTACTCAATAAAGGAGAACATCAATCGCAAGACCGCCAGCCACGGAGTGCAGCTGGCACAGTGGAAGGAGGCCCCCCCCTTCCGAAAAGAGCTCTTCTGCCATGTACGGAGTAATATTTAAAGGTATCTTCAATTTGCAATACGTTTATTAACTTCGTTAAAGTATTAAGTTATGACGTTGTATAGTAATTCACATTCAAACTGAACTTTATAAATTGCAGGGCAAGATAAATTTCTATTTTCTTTCAAAATTTTTTACCTAGTCCCACAAATTTTAAGCATAAATTATGCTAAGAGGGATAGATAAAAATTACATCATAAAAGCAGGAGAAATGAGTGGAAAATCAGGAGCATAGAAAAACAAGCAAAAAGCAGGAGACTTGGCATGTCCGTATTTTTTTTTTTTTATTGATTATGATTAAAATGAAATTACACTTTTCATTAATCAAATAACTAATTTCTAATAAAATATTTCTATTGTTAAAATTGCTAATTCAAAGTTAAAAGTACAATTTACTACTTTAAAAAGGAATAATTTTATGCAGCCAACATGTACAGTTGAATGGATTTTATTTTGTCCAGTGGCCCGGACTTTTGACAAAAAAGTGGACAAAATAACAACCCTTTACAGACCAGATTAATTTATAAAGTAAAGTATTATTTATTTTGCATCAGCAATATTGTGCGTCCGAAACAAAAACACGTTTTCATTTTCTTGTAACTTTAGCTGTGTTAATGGTATAAAATAACATTTCAAGTAATAAAATTTTTGCATTACAACCTATGTTACCGATCTGAACAATAAAAAAACAAGCATGTTATCAAAAACTTTAAAATAACTTACCTCTGAATTCTAGAACAGAAACGGCCCACAGCAGCTTACGATCACAGCTCTCCTATCACGTGGTATCACTGCCGGAAACAATGTTTAGAATCTAGATTGAAAATTCGCCGTTCCGACAGAGAAATTTTGGACAGTGGTATTTCTCTTCCATTCATTACTTGCGGTAAGATTTTTATAAAAACAGAATAAAATATACGCAGAGGGTTAAAAATTAAATTGCTTTTTGTATAAATGTGTTTTATTACAATTTTAGGTGTGAAACTACCTAGCTTGCAAAAACCCTGAAAATTGTTCCTTAAATGCAGATATAGGGGCATTCATTAATGATATATTATATAGTTACCTATATTAAGTGACATTTGTAGACTTTGTAATGCATTATAAGGCAAATTACACATTCAAAATAAAAAAAAAAAATCTGTAAAAACAAAGTAATTTAACATGAAATTCAAAAAGACAGCAAAAATTTCAAAAACCCTGAATTCAGGGGTACCCCTGAAAAGTTTCACCCCTGCAATTTTATAAACTTCACATAACTTGACTGCATATTAAATATTGTTAGTTGGGACATATTACAGATCTGATTTTTGGAACTCTGAATGTTTGGGGAGGCTATTTATTAAAACAGTAGTGAAATTTTATTTGGGACTCAAACTGACACTTTTATGACCGGACACTTTCGATTTCAGACGTTTTCTAAAATATCTCAAAAAGTACTAAACAAATCATCTTGAAGCATCAGGAGTGTGAAGAGCATGTTATACCTCATGCATTTCAGTTGAAGTTTCGTGCCAAAAGTGTAACAGGACCAAAAAAATTTAAAAAAAAAAATGACTGTAGTTTGTGATTATAGAGCTCTTCCTTATTATCTGTATAAATTTTTAATGTCTCTACCACATGTAATCAGGGAGATCTATGCCATAAAATGAGCTGCTATTTAGTTTTTCTCGAAATAAAAACTCACTTTTATTTTGGTTCATTGAAGGGTAATACAGTTTTCAATGATTGTAAATAAATATGGAAGAAATCCCTTATCAATTTTTTATTTTTGGAAACCGCTGAAATTCAGTTCATTCAATGGCATAGAGTTTTTTAAGTTTATACGATACTTGTTTGGAGTTTTTATATAAGTAGCTCAATATATTAGGCTATTAAATTATACAAATAAAATTTCTGTAAATCTTACGCATGCACAGTTAAAATTTATTTAGTAAATACTCTGATATTTTATTAGATTTATAATATTTTTCAATTTGTTTGCAGTATGCTGTGTCTAATATTGTATGTCAAGTTTCCTGAAAATAGTTTGTGCTGGGTTGCATGTCAAACATTACTTTTTACAGGGTGATGCCAAACACTCATTTTTTTTTTTTTTTTTTTTTTTTTACAATTTTTTACTGGTTCCTCTTTCATTTTCGGCACAAAAATTAAACTGAAATGTATGAGGAATAACATGCACTTTAAACTCCTGAAGCTTCAAGATGATTTGTTTAATACCTTTTGAGATAATTTTTAAAATGTCTGAAATCGAAAGTGTCTGGTCATTATTGGAAAGGTAGTGTATATTTCATCATTTATTTATTATAAAATGCTGTTTAATTTAAATTTGCTAACTTTTTAGCGCAATTTTATTTTTAAACTACAGTTTTTAAAGATTCCGAAATTTTTTTCAAGTATATTATTTTCATGCACACACCATCAAATTATTGCATAAATTAAAAATCGTCAACATAATATATAATAAACCTGTGGCTTATATGTAGAATAAGACTTACAGAAATATGAATTATTATGTGAATTAAATTTCTTAAGTAAACCCCCAATTATTTTTTAAAAAATCTAGGAAAATACTCTCTTTAAATGTCAAATTTTAGTGATGGTTTTGTTACAAATGGAAATCTGCAGGCAGGGTGTGAAAAAATCATGATTTTTAAAAAAATAAAATAATCAGATTTTTTTTTGTTTTATTAACATTAGACTAAAAATAAATGTTAAGAAGTTAAGCATAAAAACTCTTTTTTTAATTTAAATGTGAATATATATAAGAAGCAATAAATATCAATAAACTAAATAAAAAAATATATATATACGATGATATCTAAATAAAATAAAAAATAAATAAAAAATGTTATATTAGCCAACATAGGTACATTCTCCCCCCCCCCTAAAAAATTAATTAATGATTAAGTGTAAATAGCTTAAAAGCATATAAGATCAATATTTTTTCAATGTTTATATTATTATTGTCATTAAAATGTGCATATTAAAACATCTTGAACATTACATTATGAAATTTTTTGAAGAGAAACGTTCGAGAATAATTATTCAATTAAAGGAAATCCAATGTGTACATAATACACACATTAATTTGTGCAGTTTATTACCAATAAAATACACAAATTCTAAGATTTTTTCAAAAGATTAAAGTTTTAAAAAATTAAGAAAACTGAAACAACTAGCTAGGCCATTACCATTTCATTTCTAATTTTATAAAAAGCCTAAGTAAAAAAGGAAAAATTGCTTAGAAATGCCTTGACCAGTTAAAAATGAAGGACAGACAAATCAAATGCTTCAGTTCAGATGATACAATATTTATTATCCTTAAAAAAATAAAAAACACCTAAGGCAGAGAATTTACGGTTTTGTATTAAAAAAAGAAAAAAAAATAGGCAGCAAATGAAAGTAGTTAGCTTCAAAATAAGAATATAAGATAAAAATAGAGTTAAGGAAAATTAAAAGTATCATTTAAAAAATTAATAAACAGATTTTTATTTTATTTTATTTATTTATTTTTTTGTGGGGTGGGGTGGGGTGGGGGGGGGGGGGTATTTGATGTAAATAACAAGTAAGTTTAAGTTTTCATATATTCTAAAACTACATATTGCCCCAAATTATAAAATTTTATTTTTGATTTAAATCAATGATTTTTTTTTTTTTTAATCGAAGTGATTTTAATCAAGCTGATTTAAATCTGCGCACCCTGTCTGCATGCATTAAAAAAATTTTAATTTGTATTTTAATATGAATAATTTTTTATTATTTGCTGTTGAATGTTTTCTGGCATGTCATAGAATAAATATTGAACGTTTAGAAAAATTGCTTTTTGGTGCAGAGCTTACTGGAGAATATTCTCCCATTGAAAATTATGGATTGTAAATAAAACATCATGAAATAAAGTTTTAGTTATGCATGTTATTACGACGTAAACTTAATGTAATAATCAATTAACTTAATTTTATTTAAATGTGAAGCAGAATTAATGTCCAATTAAGAATCTTGTGTTGATAACTTAAATAGAAGCAGAATAATCCACACACACACACACACACACACACACACAAAAAAAAAAAAAAAAAAAACATCAAAAGATATATGACCTGTAATCAAGGCTTGAAGTTTCTTTTACAGCTGTAACAGAAGGTATTAATAATATTTTCTAAGAAAATTATGAACAATCCGATTAAACGATAAATTCCATGTTATTTTACTTGAAAAAGACATGTTGAACTTCCCTCAGTTTTTAATTGCCGATCATACTTCCCAAATGGAACCAGTGATGGTAACCTCTTCAGCAGAATTTTCCCTCAAAATCAGTCAAAATTTCCCTTTTCAGGATAATTTTTCCCTCACTTTGAAAATGCATGGTTCTGCTCCCTTTTAATAAGTTATAATGATGAATGTGTTATTTATAACATATTTTATGTATTCCCATCTAACTTCTTTTTAAATTTAGAGAACAAAAAGTATGTTTAATATTTTTAAATGGCATTAAAATATTAAAAGAAAACCTAATTCTGAAAGACGTTTCTTATGAACATCAAAATTGTCATTGAAAATATTTTAAAGTATAAAAAATTAACATATCGTATTAACATAAACTATACATTCACCACAAACAAATATTTTTTTTTTTGTGTGTGTATGTATATGTATATAGAGAGAAGGGTAAGAGAGAGATATAGACTTATACATATATATATACTTAGATATATTTAGTTAGAAACTAGTTTCAGCTTATGTAGCTGTACAGTAGAGATCAATACAGTGCAACAATCTAAACTTATATAATTCCTGCCTTTTATAAATACCTATATTTTTTCAGCCTAAAGAGATTTTACCTTAAAAGTTTTCAAGTCAATGATCAAAATTTTATTCATTGCAATTTTACTTATGTATTGGGGGGGGGGGGAAGAACTAAGGAACATATTATTAAAAAAAAAAAAAAAAAAAAAACTCTTTTTATTATTATTTTATGCTTGAATATAATGCATGCATAGCAAGAATTTCGTTTTAGATATTTTCTCAAGGCAAGGCACTTAGAAAGTTAAGCAGCAGTACTTTAAACCATATATATATATATATATATATATATATATATATATATATGTATGTATATATATGCTTCATATTTTTACATTATTCTCTATCTTAGATTATTTTAAATTTAAATAATAGACCAAATGACTTTCCCATGATATTTTTACTTTTATTAATAAAAGAGCGTTCTATTAAAGTACAATTTCGCTTATTATTCTGAATGACATAATCTGAGAGAAATTTTGTAAAAAAGTAGCCCAACCTCCTGCCCCCACATGCCTCTCCTGACACTTATTTACATTAGCAAAGATCTATTCTGTTCTTGCATTTATAGGAATATAACCCATCACTCAAGATCAATTTGCAGATACAAAGTATGGAAGCTTTTCCGAACATAGCATTGTTGGGGGAGGGTAGCTGATAACAGCATTGTGATATTACAATGGTAGTTGTCTGATTCCTATCCCTTTCGGCTAAAAAGAAAGATGACCACCTGCAGGAGATAACAGTTTCATGGGAAACAGCATCACACCATTTATTCACAACTGAGAGAAGAAAAAACTAGACGAAAAAGGGAAAAAAAGAGAGAGAGAGAGATGGAGAGACTTATAAGAGATCAGATGAGAGAAAAGTCAAAATTTCCCACAAAATCCCTAGTTTTCTAAAAAATTCCCTTTTTCCCACAAAGCTCTATTTTCCCCTCGAATGAGGGAAATTTCCCTCAAGTTACCATCACTGAATGGAACGCGCCGAAAATAAACGTCCACGGGTCCACGTCCACAAAACTCCCAACTTTAAACTAACAGCGCATCGCTCAGTGATGCCAGATGGTCGAAAATTATTTCCCCAAACAGGTCGTAAAATTTCCCCAATTCGGGGTTTTTTTTCGAAAAAATCCCGAACTTGATTTCTACTAAAAAGGGAAAATAAAAATTAAAAGAAAAAAAAATATCAAGCAGATTTTTTTTTATTTGAGCTCAGATTTTTTCCCAAATGAAGGCAATTTTTGAAAAAAATCCCCAAATAACAATAAAGCTATTGAAAGTCTCTAGTCGTAGGGATAAATTATTACGTTTCCAAGATTGACAGAAAGTTGAACTCCCCAGATTTGTCCGCCAAAATTGTTCCCAGAAGCCTCAAAAATCCCCAAAATGGGGACAAAATCCCCAATCTGGCATCGCTTCCCTTACAAAAATGGCACCACGCCACCCAAAGGATGATTCCGACCATTCCAACACAACAAAACCATGGAGAGAAACTGTACACCCTAAGAATAGTTAGAATCATACGCCGTGCGACGCATGCGCACAACGACCGGAGCCGTAACAAAAAAAGAGTGAATTTTAAAACGTAAACACGGTATTTTAAGTTTACTGTTGCTATCTGTGCCAAATTAGTTAAATTTAAAAGGAGCTGCTCAATGTAAACAATAATTGCACTGAAATCAAGGTAAATCACTTAAATATTATAAAATAATGACGAGTTTAAACAGAAATTAACTAGTTGGCTGAAAAAAAAATAAATAAGAAAATATATCAACATGATACATGTCAAACTGAATAATTATGAATAAGTTTTATAATTTATGTCATAGACATGAAAAAATTTTTTGTATTTAAGAAAAATAAGAATATTCTTGGTTATTCTCCAAATTTGGAGCTTCAGAGAACATTCTCAGAATATTCTCGTTCTCTGAGAATAGTCTCACTCAGTGGCGCACCCACGGAGGGGGCTTGGGGGGCTCAAGCCCCCCCCCCCCCCCCAGAACCAGCTGACATGGGAAAAAAGTTTAGATATGCATGAAAAAAATATTATTCAAACACAGATATTGTAAGCAAAAATAAAGTTTATAAATTAAACATTAAATATTAGGGATTTTTGAAATCCTTACATTCAGACACAAAAACAATGAACTAATTTTGTTTTTTTAGTTGAAAGATGCTCTAGACATTCCATTGCAGTTTTTAGAAATGAGGTTCTAAGGTCCTAAAGCATTTACTGTTATCATGAAATCGAGGGAGTATCTAAAAAGTCAGGCAGAAGAAGCAATCTGATGTGGAAGTAAGCATGGATGTATTTGTCAGAAAATTGGAATACCAGGCTCATACAATTTTATTTTTTAATTCATGAGTATTTATAGCATCTTTGTGAAAGTTTGTTTTGTCCTTGGGCCAAATTAACACATTCGTATTGGCAAATGAAAATTCTCGTTTGATATAAAATAAAAATTAGCCCTGCTCTTAGTCGTTCCTCTAAAACAATATTTTAAATTAAAATGAAATTTGCATATTCGTTAAATAATTCATATGCCACTAGCACATATACATGCTAGTGAAATTTCGCATCAATTGCTGAAGATAAAATTTAATTGATTTAATCACAAATACGTAAAATTATTTCTCTAAAAATATAACGATTTAGAGGAATGCCAAAAGGCATAGTTTACTGTTCAAAATAGGAAAATACCCCGATAACAATATGGTAAGATATTTTACAGCTGCTTCTGAGGGTGGGGTAATTTTATTTTTTTTATCACGGTACGTAGAACATGCAGTAGGGTACATGGACAGTTTTCATTTTTGCCTCTGATGTCACTGAGATCTAAGCTCTATTTTTAAATAATGCAATTTTTTTTGTTATAAAAATTCAAATTTCATAATATATATATATATATATATATATATATATATATATATATATATTATACTGGAATACAAATATCCTGTATTGAACTTACTCAGAAAGGCAACGCTTGAAATATTTGCTAACAGAATAAATTAAAATTCTAAGTAACATATTATATATTAGAATTAATGTTTTAGGATATTATGAGGTTCTGCCCCCTGCTTGCTGTGTTAACTAACACCCACGTACACTACGAGTCCGACTTGTTTCTGTTAACCGAACCGAACCTAGAAGAAGCCTCAGCCCCATACTCCAGATAATTAAATAAAAATAGCCATGTAAAAATTTACACTGAAATTCTGTTATAATTCCTACATATCAGAACTGTAGCTTTTATTTGACTATTATAATTATTATAATTTCTTAATTGCAGTTGACAGTAAAAGTATCCGAGCACTAACAATAATCCCTGTCTAAAAAAAGTACACTCAATACTGCTTTGTTAATTAAATCCTTGTCAAGTCATGTTTTTAGTCAGTCTAAGAACATGATTCGACAAGGATTTATTTAACAAAACAGTATTAAGTGTACATTTTTTATATTGAAATTATTGGCTAGTGCTCGGATACTTTTGCTGCTGACTGTACTTACATGTTACGGCATATGCATGTAAAACATCGCAAAAGAGTATTAAACTTGATCAAATTTTATTTTCAATGGAAATATGAGGGGAGGGCATTTCATTTCGGGCAAATTTTATGTTCACTAGCTTATCATATTGTAGACAACATTTTTTTAATCATAAATGAACCTACAGCTTTATGTTTTCAAGCTCAGTACCAACCCCAACTGACCGAACTACTGTAAATTAGCATGTTATATATTGATATAAATTCCTCGATTGCGCTATTAAACTTAAATTCAATTTCATTCATTCATTCATTTATTAAAAAAAAAAAAAAAAAATATTTAAAGCACATTCTTTACCATATACAGTCGGCAGCAAAAGTATCCGAGCACTAGCCAATAATTCCGATATCAAAAAAGTACACTTAAAACTGTTTTGTTAAATAAATCCTTGTCAAATCATGTTCTTAAGTGTACTTTTTTTAGACAGATTATTGCTAGTGCTCGGATACTTTTGCTGCCGACTGTATATGTGTGCTTATATGCCCATAAACATATTATACAGGACTCAAACCCCATTATTCTTCAGCCCCCTCCAGACAGAAATTCTGGGTGTGCCACTGGTCTCACTACACATCTCACAGAACGCGTCAAAACTCTCATGGCGTATGAAGTGAATTTCGTTTAAACGCATTTTAACATCATTAATTTGCAATCAACAAAATGAAATTATCGTACATTATTGAGATGCTTAAACTTATGTTTTGTGCAGAAAATATGTGCTTAAGGTTTCTTAATTAATGATCAGGACTATACCAAAGTGTTCTGACAATGCAATGTTATCAGCGAAATTATGTCAAATTTCTAACAATTATTCTTGAAAAATGTATAAGCTGAATAATTTTTACTGGTGTTTTCATGGTTCGTTTACGGAGACACACAAAATTATTTTGTGATATTAGAGCCTATGAACAAATTTTTATTTAAGCACACTTTAATGTGTTTATGCTGCATTCAAAATAATAGAATTCACATACATTATAAAGATGCTTAAAAGCATGTTTACTCTAAAAAAGGATATGTATAGACTAAATAATTTATTTACAGAACCGCACAAAATAATTCTGATGGCGTACTGTAATCATCCAAATGATGTCAAATTACATTGAAATATTAATGAGTTATAATTAAATAAATAGGTGTATTCTTTTTTAGTGTATATAATTACTGTAGCTCCTTTTCTGGGATACATAAAAGAATTTCATACTGTTATGGTCTATAGTCGGTATTTCTTAAAAATGTATTTTAACATGGTTACACCTCATTAAATATAATGGAATTTTATTTGAATTTTAAAAGAATGTTTTTCAGTGGAGAAGTGTTGGAATAGATTTGGTAATTCATTTACAGCATAGGTTCCCAACCTTTTTTGAACTGGTGCCCCCCTTTCTAGTGAATATTTCAATACCGCCCCCCTCCCACTCCAGAGAAATAAGAGCGTACATAATGCATGGTGAAAACAAGAATTAAAAAAAAAAAATTACTAATAGATAGAATATTGTTGGAATTGAAACGCTACTGAATTTCTTCATTATTTAAAAAAAGAGGAATAAAAGTTTTAACTTACGTGTTATAAGGACAGGCAGGGGTTTTGATGATACGAAGTAATCCATAATAAACTATTGCTTTCTAAATATATAAATTGACAGAGAAAAACACATACTTAACTATATTAAAAAAAATTTTTTATTAAAATTTAAAGACATCGAATTTCTAACTTAACTATTGAGAAGGCTGAATTTGATGCATTTTAAGGAGCTTGATCAGGCTCTATTTTACTTAAAAACAATCGTAAGTCGCCACGTTCAGTAACATGGAGCCGATTTTTCTTTTTCGTTACCGATGCTGTTACAGCACTAAATCCACATTCTGCTAAATATGAAAGATGGGAATGCTATCAGAAACTTATCGTTGAACAATCGACCATAATCCTGAATACTGTTGCGAAATCGACTTCTGCAGCCAAAATTCTTGGTAGCCATTCTTGAATTTAATTTTTAATTCCTCATTTGTCGTCAGTTCTATTAGTTCTTTTAACTGAGATGATCCTGCTATGTTCACATTGGAAAAAGGATCCAAAACCCAGTCTGGTATTTCCATGTTTAAAATGTCCTGGAATCGTTCCTTGAAGTCATTGCAGAGGTTTTCCAAGTGTTGACAGTAAAGAAGCAAGTCGTCGTGCTTGAATGATATTGCTGATAAACATGGGAAGTTATTGAATTCACGTCTGCCTATATTTCTTTTATATAATAGCAGTTTGGACACGAAAGCAGCAACGCTATTTTTAGTCTTAATCAAGTTTAAGTCGTCGCCTTGAAGTTAGAGATTGACATCATTAAACAATTTATATAGGTCTGCTAAGTACACAATTTCGTTCTTTGATGCCAGGGTTAGAAATAAGCAGTCGTTAGTTGCATTTTGCGACCAGTTTTTTCATTTTGACACCTGGAATTCCAATCACAGGTCCATATTTGACGCCTGGATTTTTTCCTCATCATACCTAATAATTTTCCCAATCCCATCAGACTGTAAACAAGTCTATTTCAGTCAATTGAACCTAATAAAAACTGATTTAAGAAATCATATCTCTATGAAAGTAGTTAACGATTTGTTAATGATTAAATTAAACAGCCCCTAAATTGGAAGATTTCTGCCCGGAAAATGCTATTAAATTGTGGCAGAATGATGTATCTTCTGGGCGAAGAATAAATTTGTGATTTTAAATATGTACGTTTAATATTGTCAATGTAATTACATTCATTACATAAATATTTTTTATATAATCTTGCATATATTATTTATAAGTTGATGCTTTATTATTATTATTATTATTTTAATATACATATTTAATTATAGATGGCACCTAGATTTTTCATTTTGATGCCCAAAAAATTTAATCCAGGCGTCATTTTGACGCCTAGTTTCAAAATTCTTATTTCTAACACTGTTTGATGCGATGAGGTTGTCGCGCAATTCTGTGTCTTTGTTGCCTAGGAACTTCATCACAGATTCAAACAGATTGTAAAATCGAGTCAAAGAAGTACCATTTGAAAACCAGCGCACCTCTGTGTGAAGCAGCAATCGGTTGAAATCTTCATCATTTGCAATGCAAAGCTGACTAAATAATCTGTCCTTCGACGAGTTGCTTCTGATTTTATTAACTGCTCTTATAACATATTGCAATGATGTATGGAGTCGTTCGCTCAAATTTTTCGCAACCAATTGCTGTCGATGAATTATGCAATGCACAGCAAGAGAGGTATACTAGAGAGGTATCTCTTTCAATCAACAGTGAAGTCTCATATCGAAATATGTGAATTTTCGCACGCGTGATAGAAATGAATTATCAGCGTGATTTTTAAGTCTTTTTTAGACTATATTTGGTTAATCTTCCGACGCCCCTCCGTGCCATATCAATCAACACCCCCTAATTTTCTCTGGGGCTTTTACCGCCCCCTGAAAGCCTCTAGCGCCCACAAGGGGGCGGTATCGCCCACGTTGGGAACTTATGATTTACAGGGTTACACAAAATAATTCCAATATGTTATGTAATCATTTTGCATGAAATTTGGTATAAGTATTTATGAATTACAGGGAATTAATACAAGACAAATTATTAGGAATACATACATATATATACAGATTGTTATAGAAATAGAGGTAGAGCGGGGGCTGCTGCCTCCCTCAGAAACGTTTCTGATTATGTAGCAAATCGGTAGAATATCTTTATATATATATTTCTTTTGTGCGTGTGTATGTCACTGAACTCCTCCTAAACGGCTGGACTGAGTTTAATGAAATTTTTTGTGTGTCTTCAGGTGGATTCGAGAATGGTTTAGATTTACAAATGAAAGTTGTAACTTAATTAGTTTTTTCTTAATTAATTTTTAACCAACTCTTATAACAACTTTTCCATCTAGATGGCGTGAGTTGTCGTAAACACGATGTCAGAATTTATTTAATGTTGAAATGAATAATATTATAGTTTAAAAAAATTAAAGAACACGCTTTTATAGAAATGTGAACTAAAGAGCACAAAATATCTATCTTAGTATTACAATTCAGGGTAAGAGAAAATCGTGTGAGTGAAACACCGTAATATTTACATACATTTAAATCTTTAATTAAAATAACTTAGAATTAACAAAAACCATTTTTAAAAAATCTCCCCTAACGGGCATCGAACGCTGGACCTTTAAATTCGTAGCGCGGCGCCTTACCTCGACGCCGCATCGTTCACGTAGGGAAAGTATTTTTTTTTACAATATAAATTTTTTGTTTGCTCCCAGAGACGTTACAAACAAACAAACATACATACATACAGGTGAAGCTAATAAAAGCATGTTAAAAATGAATTTTTAACAGTATCTTACGAAGTGTTTAAAATATTTTTTCAAAATTAATATTTTTAGAATCGTAACCGTATCTTACGAAGTGTTTAAAATATTTTTTTCAAAGTTAATATTTTAGAATCGTAAACACGATGTCAGAATTTATTTAATGTTGAAATGAAAAATGAATTTTTAACCGTAAGTGTTTAAAATATTTTTCAACGTTAATATTGTTAAAATTAGTTAAAATGGTATATTCTTTTAAAAAATTCGTCAATATCCGACAGAGTTATTTTATGTTAAAATGAAAAATGAATTTTTAGGCCATTATTATTTGTGCAGATGGAAAATGTACTAAAAGTTTTCCGAAAAATTTCACGATCACAAATGTTGACGGATATCCAATATATCGTTGAAGAATTCCCGATAATGGCGGACAATCTTATCATCTATGGCGGTCATCTATGTCAACAACATAGATATTGACATTGATAACCGATGGGTGGTCCCATCTTCGCCTCTGCTGAGCAAAACATTCAATGCTCATATTAATGTTCAGTTCTGCAGTTCAGTGAAGAGCATCAAATACATTTGCAAGTATGTGAATAAAGGCAGTGATGTGGCTGTATTTCGAGTTGAAAATACCAATGTGAATGCTCCTCTGGTGAATAACAACGACGAAATAACACTTTACCAAACTGGCCGGCACATGACCTCCAATGAAGCTGTTTGGCGTATCTTTGGTTTCCCAATACATGAACGGGATCCAGCGGTTCTTCATTTAGCCGTCCATCTTGAAAATGGCAAGCGCGTATATTTCACGAGCGAGACAGCGATTGATCGCGCTATAAATCCACCAAAAACTACACTCACCGAATTTTTGAATTGTGTAATCGTGCGGATACTTTTGGTGCTTTTGCACGGACATTACTCTATTCAGAAGTACCACGCTATTTCACATGGGCTCCAACAAAAAAATGGATGCCCCGCAAGCAAGGCACGCCGATTGATGCATGTCCCGGTTTATTCAAATCAAACACCTTGGAACGAGTATTTACGGTCAATCCAAGGCAGACTGAGTGCTTTTTTCTTCGACTGTTATTGGTTAATGTCATCGGCCCTTTGTCATTTCAAGATTTACGTAAAGTGAATGGACAACAGTATCCAACGTATAAAGATGCATGCCTTGCACTCGGCTTGCTGGAAGACGACAACCAGTGGGAGTGTATGCTTGCTGAAGTAGGACTGAACTGTACAGCAAAACAAATTGGTCTACTATTCGCTATAGTGTTGACTACATGTTTCTCGGCCCGAGCAGAGACATTATGGGATAATCACAAAGATTCAATGACTAATGATATATTGCATCAACATCGTTCACGGTGCAACGATCTAACGATAGTATTCAGTGACGCTATGTACAATGAAGCATTGATTGCTATTGAAGATCTTTGCATTATCATTGCCAACTTACCACTCAGTCATTTCGGTATGCATTCAACAAATCAAAATGCACCTGATTTAATAAGCACTGAATTGAATCGTGAACTACAATACAATACTGTAGAAATGGCAGCGATTGTTGCTCGCAATGTCCCACTAATGAATGAAGAACAAAGAACCATTTACGACCGCATCATGCTCGCAGTTTTGGCAGGACAAGGTGGATTCTTTTTTTTTGGGGTGCACCAGGTGGAACTGGCAAAACATTCCTTATTTCGCTAATTCTCGCCGAAATACGATCAAATAATGGCATCGCATTGGCTGTTGCTTCATCTGGCATTGCGGCAATTTTATTGGATGGATGCAGAACAGCTCATTCATTATTTAAACTGCCACTAAATATTCAAACTAACCCAGACGCAGTGTGCAACATAAAAAAACAATCGTCCATGGCCACAGTGCTGAAATAGTGTAAAATTCTTATCTGGGATGAATGCACTATGGAACACAAACATTCGATTGAGGCGTCGAACAGGACATTGAAAGATATAAAAAACAACGACAAACTATTTGGTGGCACTCTGTTACTCTTTTCAGGTGATTTCAGACAAGCATTTCCCGTTATTACGAGTTCAACATACGCTGATGAGATCAACACGTGCTTAAAATCATCGTCATTGTGGCTTAATGTTGAAAAAGTACAACTGAAAGTAAATTTGTGCGTTCAAAAGCTTCAAGATCCATCCGCTGAAACATTCTCAAAACAATTGTTAGATATCGGCGATGGAAAAGTTACTACAGATGAAACTGGATGCATAAAATTACCGACCGATTTCTGCACAATCATTGATTCTCAAGATGCTCTTATTGACCAGATATTTCCCGATATACACAGACGATACACAAATCATGAGTGGCTGGCAGAAAGAGCAATTTTAGCAGCAAAAAATGTGGACGTCAACAAACTGAATCTCAAGATACAACATTTGTTACCAGGAGACTTGGTGTCATACAAATCTAATGATACAGTTTGCGATGCCACCGAAGCTGTAAATTATCCAACAAAGTTTTTAAATTCATTGGATTTACCAGGCATGCCACTGCATATTTTACAACTGAAGGTTGGATCTCCGGTTATTTTGCTTCGTAATTTGAACCCACCACGGTTGTGCAACGGCACGCGATTAGTCATAAAAAAATTAATGAAAAATGTTATCGAAGCCATCATTTTAAATGACAAATTCCGAGGTGAAAATATATTACTACTGCGAATTCCTATTATACCCACAGATGTGCCAATTCAATTTAAACGCCCTCAATTTCCAATTAGATTGGCATTTGCAATGACTATCAATAAGTCTCAGGGCCAAATGATGTCTGTCTGTGGCTTAGATTGGAGCACATCATGTTTTTCACACGGACAATTATACGTGGCTCTCGAGTGGGCAAACCATCCAGTTTGTTTGTATTGGCGAAAGATGGGATAACAAAAAATATTGTACACTCTGTTGCATTAAGGGAATGATATTGTTTTTTAGTAATATTGTTATAAGTAGCGATATGTATAAAATTTTAAAGAATCAATTTTAATAAATTAAAAAAATAAATGATTGGTGTTTTGTTATTTTTATATTCTTTCACCGCTCACAGCGCTGCATACATCTTCCACTTATATACCACATCCTAACACACTTACAATAAGTTAGTTATTTTTTTTCTAGCAAAATATTCTCTAGAAATAATTTATATGACAAAACAACGTTTGTCGGGTCAGCTAGTATATATATATATATATATATATAATAATAAGGAATAAATAAAAACGATCTGAATAATGCATGATGCAAATAGGAAATTAAGGCTCCTGATCTGCAGATCCACTAGTTTATCTTCATTTATGTTTATTGTATTTTATTTTTCACACATATTTTACCAAATGACTAATATTTGTCTTTATCTTGATAGGGATCTTCAAAAAGTATTTGTCATTATATGTATTTGTCTAAAGTATGGTGGAACCTATAGAAATGCAGGAGGTGAGTTATAGCTTTTTTCATATATATCACTTTTCGTCTACGTATAACACAGAAGTTTCCTTCTGGATGTAGGGATGGATTTTTACTTTGTAGGGGATTTTGAGGTCTTACGTAAGTCTTTTATCAGGGATTTTTCATAATTTTATTTTATGTGTGACTTTTCATTTAAGAGGGGACAATACCTAATCCCGCGGACAGCCGTGGCCAATGTTATTCTATGGGAAAATTTGTTGCGACAATTACACATTACCTAATGTATATTAGGTTGATTTCTTTAGAAATGGACCTATTGCGATCACTTCGTTTATCTATATCTATCTATCTATAATGAAAATTTTGTCATCACGTTAACTCCCGAAATAATACTCGAAATCGAACCAAATTTGGACAGTGGACTAATCTTATAAATATCTTGGACGAGTTCGTTAACCAAGTTGCTTCGACTTTTTGTTTTCAAGTGGCAGCCACTTGAAAATTTCAAACCGACATTGTAAAAAGCATATTTAAAGCAAGATTTGCTTGAATTTTAATGTAAATACAGGCCACATAAGGGTCTCAATGAAATTTATTAATGAAGCTTATCCACCATTTTTAATAAAGTGGCAGATATTTTAAATTAAGCGGGACCACTTGAAATCAGGGTACCACTTGAAAATTTAAAATCACTATAACTTCCGAAATAATACTCCAAATAGAACCAAATTTGGACAGTGTTTTAACTTATCCTATAAATATCTTAGATGAGTTTAATAACCAAGTTGCTCTGCCATTTTGTTTTCAAGTGGAGACCACTTGAAAATTTCAAATTCAAATTGTAAAAAGTGTATTCCGAATTTGCTTTAAATTTGATGTAAATATAGACCACATAAGGGTCTCGATAATGTTTATTAATGAAATTTATTCGTCATTTTTAATAAAGTGGTAGATATCTTAAGTTTAGCGGGGCCACTTGAAACCACGCTACCACTTGAAAATTTAAAATCACAATAACTTCTGAAATAATACTCCAAATCGAACCAAATTTGGACAGCGTCTTGACCTATCTTATAAATAACTTAGATGAATTTGTTAACCAAGTTGCTCCACCATTTTGTTTTCAAGTGGAGACCACTCGAAAATTTCAAATTCAAATTATAAAAAGCGTATTCAGATTTTTTTTTTTTTTTTTTTTTTAATTTTGATGTATACATAGATTATACAAGTGTCTCAAATAACTTTATTAATGAACTTTATCCGCTATTTTTATTAAAGTGACGGATATCTTTAGTTAAGCGGGACCACTTGAAATCAGGCCACCACTTGAAAATTTAAAACCATAACTTCCGAAATAATACTCCAAATGGAACCAAATTTGAACAGTGTCGTATCTTATAAATATCTTAGATGAGTTTGTTAACCAAATTGCACCGCCATTTTGTTTTCAAGTGGAGACCACTTGAAAATTTCAAATTTAAATTGTAAAACGCGTATTCCGAAATTGTTTGAATTGTGATGTAAATACAGACCACGTAAGGATATCAATGAAGTTTATTAATAAACTATATCCGCTATTTTTAATAAAGTGGCAGATATCTTAAGTTAAGCGGGGCCACTTGAAATCAGGCTCCCACTTGAAAATTTAAAATCACGATAACTTCTGAAATAATACTCCAAATCGAACCAAATTTGGACAGTGATATTATCATATAATTATCTAGAATGTTTTCACTGGGCAACTTGTCCCGACATCTTGTTTCTAAGTTCCAGCCGCTTGAAATCACACTGCCGCTTCAAAATATGCCACACGATAACTTTTAACCTTTTACATGCCGCACTATGATCCAGATGTAAAAGACATATTTAATTCATCAAAATCACATTAGAATACACCCAATAAGACTATAAAACAAAAAAATTTCTGGAAAAAAAAAAAAAAAAAAATTTCTATATGATTTCTATGATGTTCTTTTTAAGGAACATTGGCATGTAACACTATCTTTTTTCTACTAGTTTCGCTTCAGGAAAACAAAGCGCTTTATGACAATTTTTTTTAAAAATTTCTGCTTCAATGAAGTTTTATTTTACAATTTGATATAAAATTACTAATATTTAAGGAAAACTCATTAAAAATTTTACAGAAAAAAAAAATGATACATTCACAAACTATTGACTATATACTATATACAACAATAGAAATACTATGAATCAAATGCAATTTAGAAAATAGAAAATAACTTACCAAGAAAAAATAAAGATTTCACTAGGCACAAGAAATTAAAATTTTAAAACATAATAACGCCCTAATACTTTTTAGCAGTTTTTTAATGTCCATGATATTGTGGGAAGCAATGTATATGGAGTCTCTTTCTGCATTCAAAACACTTATGTGTTTTTTTTGGCAAGCTACACATCTCCCTTGTGCTGCAGAAACAATGTCAGATTTTCTCCAACTTTTCGAGTGAAGGGCACGGGGTCCAGGTATAATGTGAATTTTCGGCTTTGCTCTAAGCAAATTTAAAGTAATCTCTCTTCAATTTAAAGTAATCCTTCTCTCTCGAAAAGACCTAAAACCTAAAATAAACAAGCAACTCTTATGAAGCACACTTGTTTCTTGCTTGCATCGATGACTAACTGTGCTTCTTTGCAGATATTTCCCAACCCCTTCCTCCTACCCCTCTGAAGTTCCTCACCCTTTAGAAATAACGCATCATAAATGTTCTTCACACATTTATATCTAGCACATATAAACAATCTATGCATTAAAATGTAATAAAGGAATGAATATTTGGTATATCACTGAAATTGTATACTGTTACATGCCAATGTTCCTTTTATGGAACATAGTATTTTTAGGCAAAATTTAAGAAAGATTTCTTATTATTTTAATTTCATTTATTATCTCATTAAAGTGAACCTTTTCAAGAATGATAAGAGAATTTTTAGATGAATTTTAATTTTTAGGAATATTTTAGAATTTTTTTTTCTTGCGTATTGTAAAAAAATGCCGATTTTTAGAATTTTTTTTTTACCCTGAAATTTTTATATTTGGTAAAAAAGGATTATATCACAAAATCAATCATACCTTCATTAATAAACCGTATCAGTTTTAAATTTACAGATGTAACAGTTTATTTAAAAAAAAAATATTAATCATAACGTTCCTTAAAAGGAACATTGGCATGTAAAAGGTTAAAAAACTTTCATACTTCTCGAGCTTAAAATTTTCAGTATCTGAAATGAAAGCAGGCGGGAGAAAGACAAAATTGACAAAACACTTCTCGTAAGAAAGTAGAAAGTATTTTATTTGAAAGGGTGGAAAGGGAATGTAGATGCTGTGGTCAAAGGACCAAAAATTGATCTAACTAACATGGATTTTTCTCTACTAATATAAATACGAAAAATATATACAATAATGATATTTATTACATACTTGCCAACCAATTTTAATAAAAAAAAGGGAAGATTTTTGTGAAAAAATGCTAGTTATTTTGTTTTTATAGAAACTTCTCATTTTGGGTGTTAAATTTGCCTTATATGTATAAGAACTTTATAAATTTAACTCATTATAGGTACAAATAAGTACTTTTAATAATAACCTATATAAGTATTCCATCTTCCATTATTCATTCTACAGCCAAGTAGTAACAGTTTCCAGGGATTTTGCATGTTGGGTAGTTTCATCCCTAATAGTTGTAGGAGCTACATTTTTAGAGATCAAATTTCAAAAGAATATTTCATTTACCATTATTGAAATCCAGCAAACAAAGTGAGTAAATTCCAAGGATATATTAAATTTACTAACTGATTGTAACATTAGAAATTAGCAATAATACATAAAAAATTGGAAACTATTAAAAAAAGTATCATTAATTAATTAAATCGAACTTGTTATCAAACTATTTGATTAGAATGTTTAATATTTTTCTTTAATAATCACTAAAAACGGTCTTTGGTTTTCATTTTAAGAAATTTGCGAAAATCTTATTAAAGATAATTTTTATTATAGTTCTTTACTTTCATTTCAACATTTATAAGATTTTCAAGAGCTTTTTACATATTTTTCAGGAAGCAATTTTAATACTTTTTATTAGGTTTAATAGAACTATAGTTAAAGATAAAAGAATGTGAAAAAATAAATTTATTTATTTAATTTTTGCTGACTAATTTGTACATTTAGTGTGTGTGTGTGTGTGTGTGGGGGGGGGGGGATTGCTGATTGCTTAGCAACTGCATTTATAAATATAATAAAATTGTTTGTAATTTTGGAGGCTATTTTTTGCGAAGTGATATGCCCTTTTTATAAAATGTGCCTTTTTTCATTCTCCACAAATGTGCCCTCTTTTTATAGCACCCTCCTGCCCCTTTTTCCTTGGTAGCAGCACCCTGCCCTTTTTCAAACCTAGGGGGAACTCTGCAATTAACTTTACATTAAACTTTTATTTTATTTTTGTGATTAATTTCATTTTAAGTGAAAATCTGTATTAACAGTCCAGCATAGGTCCAGTAAATCTTTAAGGCTGGCATGCAATCTGGTTTAGGTCTAGTTGACTAAATTTTTTCTCTTGCGCATTAAGTTTGGTTCATGCTGACTGATTTATTTTTCTTATGGGTCAGATTGACTGAATTTTTTTCCTGGGAGCTGGGTTATCTGATTTATTTTTCTTGTGGGTCGGGTTCGGATTAGGTTGACTGATTTTTTTTTTTTTTTTTTTTCCTGCGGGTTAGGTTTAAGTTTCCAATGAGTTGGGTCAACTTAAGAATATTTTTCAAAAAATTTTATCATAATAAACAGAAATTTGTTGTAATTATAAATATACTATATATTCCTATGATTAAATATACGTGCACACAAATTATTACTTACGTATTGCAGAAAGGTAATAAACAAAGAAAAATCATATATTTATAAATATATATACTAAACTTAAAACATATTTTTTTGTGATCTTGAAGTACATAACACACAGAAACGGTTAAAAATTATTAATCTATTTTTCAGATTTTTAAATTTATATCTTAATGTATCAGTTCAATAAAAAAATAAAAAATAAAATAAAAAATGAATTACTAACTCTGTAACAATGAAAATGTATTTTATTTTATAACTTTAAAAAGTTTTGCATGATTTTCAGATGAATCATTAAATTTAATTTAGTTTTCGGGTTTCGGATATGAAAAATTCAGGTTTGGGTCAGTGAATTTTTTTTTTTTTTTTTTTTTTTTTTTTTGTTGGTTTGATTCTAATCTAAATTCATTTTATCAATGCTGCTGGGAGATGAACATTCCGTATGAATGCACACCCTATGCAAAATTAATGTCTGAAAGATGATTTGACTAGTTTTTGGTGTTTTGTACAGGGAAAGGTACTGGCAGTTATGAAACAGAAAGACTCATTTTTTAATAGTAAAAGCTTTTTGTATGTTTCTGTTAAGAAAAAAATAATATGGATTACATGTATTTTTAAATATTTAACACTTCATATTTTCTAAAATAATATAACTATTAGAAAACCCTATTTTTATCTGTAAAAATTCAATTTTTCCCATTTTTTCCAGAAAAAAAAAAAAAAAAAAAAAAAACTGAAGAAAACTGTTTTTTTCCCACTGTGTCAAAATTTCCGGAAATTTTACACCTCTACAGTTACTGCATAATATGCTTACTTTATAAAATACCTATTTGTTAAAATTTACGCATACAGTATTGCATGCTAATATACAATTAAACATTTAAAAAAAAGTCAGTATTCAATATAATTATGCTAAATAAAAAAATAAATAACTTTTTTTTTAATTAAAAAACAATTTTTTTTTTTTTGTACTATTGTAAGTTTTATAGCTTCAATGCTTAAGAGTAGGTTCTTAGTGTGATTAGAAATAATAAAGAAACAAGGGTACATATAAATACATTGCTCAGTTAAAATTACTTTAATCTTTAATATAGCTTTATGACATCCAGTACGTATTTATGCAAATTAGGACTGTCTCGAAATGTTTTCATTTATTATAAATGAAAACATATATAATTTTTTTTATTATATTACAAATCACAAAGTTTTCTTAATAATCATGGCCAGCTTTTTTGAATGGGTTGTGCAATATACAGAAAAATGTTTTGATGTGCTAGGTTTACTCATCTTTAATATACAGAAAAATGTTTTCATGTGCTAGGTTTACTCATCTTTACACAAAGTCTTAATGATAAAAATATTAAAATCATACAAATTTAAAGTCAGGTTGTAAAAAAAATAAAATTTCTTACATAATAATAGTAAAAACTAAATAGAATTGACCAAATTTTTTTATCTGAAGAGGGTCCTCATTGTTTAAAATAAATATGCCAAAAATGTTTGAATTTAAAAAATTAAAATGCTTATTTTACTTCAGCTTAAAAGAGTATGGCAGGGTTCCCATGGGTCAGGGAACCTGGAAAAGTCAGGGAATTTGAAATTAGTGTAAAAGTCAGAGAAAATCAGAAATATTGTCTAAAAACCTGGAAAATGCCTTTTAAGCATTCAATTTATGTTGCAAGTCACATGACTATGTTGTCTTTTAAGTCGCGAGCTGTGTTATGTTTTACGTTGTGAGCTTATCTTTTATACTGCAAACCAAATTTCATGACTGGAATTTTCTAAAAATAGACCTGGAAAAGTCAGGGAATTTTATTTTTAAAATTGAGTTGAAACCCTGGTATGAACCCCCAAATCACAACTAACTTTTTCTGCATTCAGATCTCAGAAGAGACAAATCAAAAATTAAACTACAGTTGAGATGGAAATGAGTTGCATGCAAGCTACAACATAAATAAAATAACCTAAAAGACAATTTTGAACCAGAACATCTGTAATTAGCAAATGAATTTATTATTTACTTACTATGACTTATGCTGTCATTAATTTGTAAGGGTAGTAATTTATTATCTGAATGGCTTCTGATAATATAAATTTATAACCTTATCTAAACATTTTGTAATCTGTCTTTAAAAAACTAAGTTTTAAAACCATCATTAATGATTCTAATCTTAAAAATTCGAAACTTGTAGAATTACACGCACATTTAAAAAAGAAATTAAATAATAAGATTTTTAATGATCTCTAAAACTTTTGTGAAGAAAACTTTTTTTTTTTTTTTTTACTATTTTTACCAGTCATAAATATGAACTTTCAAAATAATGTCTTTTATCAAGTAAGCATATTATATTGAAAATCTGGGCATCCAAAATTTCAGAAATCTCTAAAATCTAGGCGATTTTTCGATTTTAATTTTAAAATAAGACTTAGCTGTATCTTGTTTCATGTTCAATGCATTTTAAAATTCGTTTAATTGAACACAGAATACATAAATTTGGACATAATCTGACATTTTTATATTACTTGATTGTTAAAGATTTTATTTTTTTACAAAAACAGGTTATAAAACGAAAAAAAAAAAAAAAAAAATCCTATTAGAGTGAAACAGTTTTAAATTACTGGAATGTTTAAAAAAAAAAAAAAAAAGAGAAAGAAATTGTTCCCTTAGTTTATTAGTAGTTATTTAGCAGACATTATCAGTTGTTCATTATATTTTAGTTTAATGTATTTGTTTTAATTTAACATAAAGGTTTTATTACATTTCTATTTTATATTTTAATTCACCAATTTGATTTGTTATTTATTTTCATTAACATAAAAATTACAGTTTGTATATTATATCATAAAAAATTAGTTTTCAATAAATCTCTAAAATCCGGAATCGTCGGGGTCCCGCCAATTCCGGATTTCCGAGATTTAACTGTAATTATAATGCAATTTAACATGTAGAGTAACTTTAAGTTTTTGTAATAACTTCTGATCCCATAGAGATTCCACTCTTAAAGTTTCAGGTTATATAGCTTTTAGTATAACCAAAAACATTTATTTTTCAGATTTCTTAAAAAACACTCTTCAAATGTTTTTTTTTTTTAATTTTTACCTAACATAATGATGTTGCATATCAAATTAAACCTTGGAAAATACTCTTTAAAATGAGGGCTCATAAACCTTTCTATCCCTTATAGAAATTGAGAAATTTGAGATTGAAAATGCTTATACACGCTAAAAAATGCTGATTTTTCGAAATTTAAAAAAAAAAAAAAAAATTCTAAAAACATATTCTCATTTATATCATCAAGGAGAATGATTCCTGCAAGTTTCATAGAAATCTGAGGTGGTCAGGTTGAAAATTGAAACATTTTGGTTGATTTGGCATAGAATGACCCATTTATTTCAATATAAATTCATTATTAAAAGAAAAATATATTTTAACTTAATTCTTAGCTTTTAATCTTTGCATCCAAAATTGATTTCTGAATTTGTGCCATGTGTGTTACTATTTATAATAAAAAATAAATACGTATTATTACTACTATTAGAGTTACATATAAATTCTTTGTCTAAAATAAGTGATGATGGACATTGAGCTCTAATTGTGTTTTATGATAAAACTCCGATTTAATCATTTCATATTATTTTGTGCTGAAATTAAGAGCATAAATTTCAAGGAAAATATCCGGTAACAAAGGTTGCAGTTTTCATCATATCTGAGAGAGGAGGAAAAAATCAATAAAAAAATAACATAAAAGAAAGACATGTATGAAAAATATTCAAACAATATTTGTTTTATAAAATGAATAAATATTACTAATATATTCATTCTCTTGAACTTCAATTGCTAAATGGAAACGAATTTTGAAAATAACCCATTATCTAGTCCCTTATAAATTAGTCATATAGTTAAGCCTAATGCTATATCCACTTTATCCCACATAAAATACCCCGTAGAAAACAAAATACAATAAATTTAACTTACCTTCAACTAAATATCTGTTCTTAGATATTTATGCTTCTTATTTTCAAAAAATATCTTGCGATTTCACTATTATAAAACAGAAAAGTTCGGATCGGAAGAGTAACATAGCGCGACTTTCATAATCACGAGTTTGTCATTGTCAATGTCAATCAAGCGTAAAGGGAGGTGGTTTGCTATCTTTAGTTTTGCGAAAATACTGCTGTTTATTATTTACTTATTTCCAAATTAGGAGAACTTTTGGGCTTTCTAATATGTTATATCATTAAAAAATATTTGTTACATTATAATAAATTATCAATACGATGAAGAATGTCATGATTGTTTAAACGATATTTCAAAATTTCAGTTTGCATTGCAGTCTTTTTTTCTCTTCTTCATTATTTTTTTCTTTCTTTCTTTATGGAAAGAAAAAAAAAGTTAAAGAAGAAAAGAAAAGATTGATTATTTTAAAATTTGAATAAAGAACTGCACGCCTATTTTTCAGTTAAAAAAATATATATATTTAGACAGATTACATAGAATTTCAAAGTCATTATAACAGTAATAGAAGAAATTATTTCTTATATTCGTAACTGATATGAATGCAAATATTGAGAGCTATTGTACATGTAGCTGTTGCCTGTTAGCTTATTGTCCATGGTCGCATTCAGCTCTGCGCATGCGTAGCTGAACTCTAAAGACTCTCTCTAAACACTTTAGTTTTATTTCTGCTTTACCGTCGATTCGATACGGCTGGTGGTTTTGCATAACTATAATTCTGTGATATTTTCGTATATAAAAGTTTAGTTAGTTTATTGGTGTTATCTTAACCTTCATGCAACCTACATAAATCATCTATTTCACCTTAAAACCACACTGGTGACTCTACCGTGAAAATTTTCATCATTTGATATTTTTACTTCTGGTTTCTATTCTGCAGAACTATGCCGGACGCCGCAAATGCTGAAATAAATCGAATCAGCGTTTAAGTACCCCTATTTTGGAGAGATAATCCAACCATATGGTTTATACAGATTGAATCCCAATTTGTAAACTCCAATATCACAGCTGATTCGACTAAATATCACACTATTGTGGGAAATATTGAAACCGAAATTTTGTCACAGATAAGCGATATTATCACTTCTCCTCCATCTGTTAATGCTTATGAAACTTTAAAAAAGAGATTAATTGATGTATTTTCTGATTCGGAAGAACGTCGGTTGAAAAAACTTTTACAAGAAATGGATTTAGGCGATAAACGCCCATCTGTTCTACTTCGACAAATGCAAGATTTAGCTCGAAATCGTGTCAGTACTGACTTGCTTAAATCTTTGTGGTTGCAACGTCTTCCGTGAAAGCTATTTTAGCCACATCAAATATGGAACTTTCACAATTAGCTATTATGGCTGATAAAATCGCCGATGTAACACATTCTTATGCTGTTAACTTAGCAGATGCATCACCCACAATCAAACCAGAAACATCGGATATTATCAACGTTGTAAATTCGTCACAAAGTATTTCCAACTCTGTTTATACCAGGGTTGGGTTTCTTCCGGAAGAAACTGGAAAAAACCAACCAGAAGACAAAACAGATGTTTAGAATTAAAATTTATGAACTATATAAACTCAGAGCATATGTAATACAATGTCAAATCTAAACTATAATCCAATTAATATTAAAAATATTTTTAGAAATATAAGTTATTTGAGAACAAACTCTAAATATATACAGGTGATGGGTTTTTACAGTGGAAGAAAGTGGAAAGAAATGGAAGAAACCAACCAGAAGACAAAACAGATGTTTAGAATTGAAATTTATGAACTATATAAACTCAGAGCATAAATATAATGTCAAATCTAAACTATAATCCAATTAATATTAAAAATATTTTTAGAAAAATAAGTTATTTGAGAACAAACTCTTTCTTAAATATATACAGGTGATGGGTTTTTACAGTGGAAAAAAACAGAAGAAATGGAAGAAACCAACCAGAAGACAAAACAGATGTTTAGAATTAAAATTTATGAACTATATAAACTCAGAGCATAAATATAATGTCAAATCTTATAATCCAATTAATATTAAAAATATTTTTAGAAAAATAAGTTATTTGACAACAAACTCTAAATATATACAAGTGATGGGTTTTTACTTTTCAATGCTAATATTTTTAGAACTTTTTGCTTAGATACTATCTTATATTATTATACATTCAAGCAGTACAATAGATAATGCTATGAAATTTTTAACCATAATATTTATTTATTTTTTAAGGATACAGTTTTTTGTATAAACTCGAAGCTGGTACCTAACAAACTGTATCAATAAGATACCCTACTTTTAAACTCTTCTGCAAGTTCTCTTGGATAAAAAAAAAAAAAAAAAATCCATAGTTTGTATTTATTTATTTTAAGTTGAAAAATAAATTGCAGTATTGAACTGCTGAAAACTTTTCATTTGTTTTACTGTCAACTCCCTCTAACACGCAAAAGTTTTGTCCAGATGTTGTGCAGATTATAGGAATTTGCAGATTAGAGATCATTGCCTTTGTTTACAGTTTTCTTTTGCAGATACAAAGTCAGTTATTATTAATTCATAAATAGACATCAAAATGGAAAGACAATTTCTAAAATGTTTCTTCGATATTAATGAAACTAATCTATAGAGCTGTACCGAGTACTCGGCCAATTTGCCGAGTACTCGGTATTCGGCCAATACCGAGTAGTTGTGGGAATTTCACTATTTTTATGCATTATTGAAAGAAATGTGTTAATGAGAGATATTTATTTTATAACTAAACTAAAAAAATATAAATACAGAGTCATTATAATCAGGGTTGTTATTTCGTCCACTTTTTTGTCGAAAGTCCGGGGCGCTGGACAAAAGTGGTAAAAACCTAGATAACAGTAGTGGCACCAGAAATTCCCCGATGGGGGGACACCACCTACCCGACAGGGGGGCACTACATAAAGAGAGTTTATTATATAAGTATTTATCAAAAACTACAATACTGTTAATAATATTACTGTTAATATTTGTACCATTCCATTTGTTAGTACTCCTCGTGGTTTTGGAGATCATCTAGCCACAGACAGACATTTTCTAAAAATATCGTGGTCAAAACGTGTTCTGGACCTCTCAAAATGTGTATATTCATGGAAAACTGAAAGCTGAAAATTTTTACGAATCCAATACTTTCATCTATTGAATATAAAATGGGAAAACTGGAATGCTCCAAATTTGTACAAGGAAAGAAAAATGCTGCCAAAAGTAGAAAAACTGAAAATTTTGTATTTTCCCCCCAAGAGATTTTAGGAGTATGCCCCCCGGCCCCCTAGCTGGTGCCACCCCTGCTGGACAAAACTGGAAAAAACCACCAGAAACCTAGACAAAACTAGTATGTTGTGGCCAGCACGAGACTTTCTTCTATCTTTTCCTATACAAATTCACTCAGTAACAATAATAATAATAATTAAAAAAAAAAAAAGTATAGAATTAAGGGGAGAGAGAGAAAAACAAAAAGTGGGACTTTATCAAATTTTCACATTTTACCCAAAATTTTGTCAAAGTCCCACTTTTTTTTTTTTTTTTTTTCCTCTCCCCTTCAAACTCCCACGTTTTCCGTGTTCTGACAAACATAAACAAAATTTTGCATTTTTCCCCCAATTTTGTCAAAGTCCCACAGTTTCCGTGTTTTGACAAACTTAGACTAATTTTCACATTTTACCCAAAATTTTGTCAAAGTTTGTCAAAACACGGAAACCGTGGAACTTTGACAAAATTAGGGGAAAAATGCAAAAATATGTTAAAGTTTGTCAAGACACGGAAACCGTAGGACTTTGACAAAATTAGGGGAAAAAAGCAAAAATTAGTTTAAGTTTGTCAGAACACGGAAACCGTGGGAGTTTGATAAAATTAAGGGGAGAAAAAAAAAAAAAAAAAAAATCTAAGTTTTTTTTTCGTAAAAAGTAAAAAAAATCGATAACTTTGTTTTAAATTATCACAGATTTATAGTTCAACCATTCGTTTTAAAGGTACTGACGAGACCTTTCGAAAGATACCCATCTTGAAAATTTTTGCCCTACATCACCCTGTTAAAAATTTAGAAAAAGCGGGATGGCAACGCAACCTGTAAGACGATTTTTACCAAAAGTTGATAGGCACTAATTTATGTCAAGGTGCAACTACATACCAATTTGTATGAAATTCTGTGCAGTAGTTCCAGAGATACAGTTGCCACAAAATTTTGTCACACACACACACAGAGACAGACAGACATTTTCTAAAAATGTTAAAATCGTGTTCTACAGCTCTCAAAACGTGTAAATCCATCAAAAACCCGAAATCGAAAATTTTTACGAATCCAATACTTTCTTCTATTGAAGATAGAAGAAAGTAATAAAATCCACTGAACTGTACATGTTCAATGCATAAAATTTATTCTGTTAAAACAATAAATTGCAATTTTATCTTTAAATTACAGTTTTAGCAATAGAAATATTTTATTAAAAATTAATAATTTGATTAATGAAAAGCGTAATTTTATTTTAATCACAATAAAAAAAAAAAAAAAAACTAGTATGTTGTGGCCACCACAAGACTTTCTTCTATATTTACCTATACATATTCAATCAGTAACAATATTTAAAAAAAAAAAAAAAAAAAAAAAAGTAAGATTTTTTTTTCTAAGTTTTTTTTTTTTTTTTTTAAGTAAAAAAAATTGATAACTTTGTTTTAAATTATCACAGATTTATAGTTCAACCATTCGTTTTAAAGGTATTGACGAGACCTTTCGAAAGATACCCATCTTGAAAATTTATGCCCCCCATGCAGAAATTTTTTTTCCTAGTTACAAACTACTATTATCAATAATTTATATTAATTTTACAATCACAAGTTTAAAACAACTCTTATTATGCACATTTATACGAATTTTTGTCCTATGCTGCCATGTTAAAAATTTAGATAAAATGCTATCACAGCGCCACCTGTTGAGCTATTGATCCCCAAACATAATCAGCACCAGTTAATGCCGGGGACAAACTAAATACCAAGTTTGGTTAAATTTCGTTTAAAAAAAAATTGCGATTTTTTTTTCTAAGTTTTGTTTTGTTAAAACTAAAAAAAATCGATAACTTTGGTTTAAATTATCACAGATTTATGGTTCAACCATTCGTTTTAAAGGTATTGACGAGACCTTTCGAAAGATACCCATCTTGAAACTTTGCCCCCCCGGGTGGGAACTTCCACCCCCCCCGCCCGCTGGGGGGGGGAACCGATGCCCCCACATGCACAAAAATTTTTTCCTAGTTAACTACTACTATTATCAACCTGATCTTTCGAAAGATACCCATTGTGAAAATTTACCCCCCTGGGGGGGGGGTATTTTCCCCCTGGGGGGAAGCGATGCCCCCCCATGCAGAAAATTTTTTTCCTAGTTACATACTACTATTATCAATAATTCATATTAATTTTAGAATCACAAGTTTAAAACAACTCTAATTATGCACATTTAAACGAATTTTTGTCCTATTCTGCCATGTTAAAAATTTAGATAAAATGCTATCACAGCGCCACCTGTTGAGCTATTGATCCCCAAACATAATCAGCACCAGTTTATGTCGGGGACCAACTAAATACCAAGTTTGGTTAAATTTCGTTAAAAAAAAAAAAAAAAATTGCGATTTTTAAGTTTTTTTTCGTTAAAAGTAAAAAAAATCGATAACTTTGTTTTAAATTATCACAGATTTATAGTTCAACCATTCGTTTTAAAGGTATTGACGAGATCTTTCGAAAGATACCCATCTTGAAACTTTGCCCCCCCGGTCGGGTACTCTCCCCCCCACTGGGGGGGGGGGGAACCGATGCCCCCACATGCACAAAAAATTTTTCCCAGTTAACTATTACTATTATCAACGAGACCTTTCGAAAGATACCCATCTTGAAAATTTACTTCCCCGGGGGGGATTTTCCCCCCTGGGGGGGAACCGATGCCCCCCATGCACAAAATTTGTTTCCTAGTTAACTACTACTATTATCAATAATTCATATTAATTTTACAATCGTAAGTTTAAAATAACTCTCATTATGCCCATTTATACGGTATTTTGTCCTATGCTGCCATGTTAAAAATTTGCATAAAATGCGATTACAGCGCCACCTGTTGAGCTATTGATCCCAAAATCTAATCAGCACCAGTTCATGTCAGGGTGCAACTAAATACCAAGTTTGGTTAAATTTCATTCATTGGTTCGTGAGATACAGCGTCCACAAAAAAATGATACAGACAGACAGACATTTTCTAAAAACTATTGATTCGTGTTCTCCACATCCCAAAACATGTAAATCCATCAAAAAGTGGACTTCGAAAATTTTCGCGAATCCAATACTTTCTCTATATTACATATAGAAGAAAGTAAAAATCGAAGAAAATGCTAATTACATTAGTTTACAGTTTGTAGCTATAACAAAATAAATCTGTTGTGGTGAACTATTATAACATTATCATATTGGATATTAAGAGAAAAAAAAAAAAGTTATTTAACGCTATGTCTAAACTCTAAATCTTTAAAAACAAAAGAAATAGACACGACTGTTTAGCCAAAAAAAGATTTAATGCACAATGTTGAGTTATCTTCAGTACATAATGTTGACAATTAAAAATGAAGAATAACTTAATCTCCCCCAACACCCCTATCCCCCTCGAAAGAGACTATTTTCAATATTAAAGTTTTTCACAAATGATGTGGTTAATACATAGACTATTATAATCTTAAAAATAATTTAAGTTTCTTTGGTATTTTGTACTTAACTTGGAAATATCTTACTTAACATTTCTATACTAGGTTAAAAAAAAAAAAAATCTTATAAATGTAGATAGAATGTTTTTATCAATTTATGTCCACAAGTCCTTTCAAAGCAAAGCTTTAATTTCTATATAACATTTTATTTGCAATACAACATGTCATTTTTCAATCCAATAATTTAAAAAATCAAATTTACATACTTAATCATTTAATAATTTTATATTCTTACTTTAATTTTGTAAAAAAAAAATATTACTTGCTAATAGAAATTCTAGATGAAAAAAAAAAAAAAATACAAAATTAAATTTTACTTCCACATAAAAAAGTTATTTATTTTTCATAAAAGTAATGTCTTTAATAATATAAATGTGACATATATGTATATGACTGTGTATGTATATATATTAATATATTGTTTAATGGAATGGAAAGGAACCAAATTATTTTGTGTATCTCTGTAAAAGAACTAATAGTGTTGGATTCACCAAAATGTATACAGTTTGTGTGACATACTTATAATTTGTATATGAATTCAAAGCTCAATCAAATGAGGCATTCAGACGGCATCACATTTTAAATAAATTCAGACTATAGGCCGTAATATTACAGAATTTTTTGTTATTTCCTGTAAAAAAAACTATAAATGCTAGATTCACCAAAATAAATCTATACGATTCATTTGACAGTGTCTGATAACATGTATATAAAAGTTTCAGCTGAATTGAATAAGGAATTCAATTGCTATCACACTTTAAATTATTTGAGCCCATAGGCTATAATGATAAAAAATTTATCTTTGTGTCCCGGTTTAAAAAAAATAAAATAAACTGTGCTAGATTCTTCAAAATGTATACAGTTTGTACTACGATAACCTATAACATATGCACCAACTTTTAGTTCATTTTAACAAAGCATTTAGACAATATTGTGTTCACTCTACTCAGATATACATACATCGTCGTAAAATAGCAAAAATGAACTCATGGAACCTCAAAACATGTAGATACACCAATATCACAGAGTTAAATTTTTGTCATGATTACATACAATACTTTCGTTACCTATGTATTTTCAGAAAGTAAAAAATTCCATGAGAGGTATGTGAACTATTAATTTCATCATGCTTAATAATACATTGTTTAAAGGTGTTCATGACTATGAGGGAGGAGATGACAATATTAATATAGTTGAAAGCAGTGGGGTGAAAAAGAGGGGAATTAAAATTGAAACTATAGACTATCACTTTTGCATCCAATCCACCCTTAGAAATCGATATATTTAGTTATTAAATATAGTTAACTTTGCATGTCTATTTCAGTCATTCATGTCTATTTTGAAATATTTAAAATGATTTTATTCACATACACAGGGTTCAGGAATTTATAAAAAAAAAAAAAAAAAAAAACTGGTCGCCAACAAAAAGTTCTGGTAGCCCGTAAAAAATATTCTCCACAGTTTTCTTTCTTTCTTTCTTTCTTTTTTTTTTTTTCCGTTTCGAAATTTACTTGAATATAGAAATTAAGATTCTGTATACCAATTATTATACCAACTAAAAACAAATTATTTATTAGGCTTGAATGATTTTTTTTTTTTTTAAATCAGGAAACACCTGTTTAAATTTAACATCAGGAAACTGGTTTTATTATTTTCACTAAATCAATACACCATCGGCAATGATACATCATTACACAGTTACAATTCTGCACCAGGTCGTCAGCATGCACATACAGGAGCAGTGTAAACCAATTACACCGAGTTGTGAAACATGCACAGAGATGTGTAAATTCCCTAATTCAACACAGTGTCTCAAAAAGTGGTGAGAGAAGCAGGAATCAAAACAGCAAAAATAGAATTGGAGCCCGATTCTGGGACCAATTCTTTCACCAAAAAATATATATTTTTTTAAAAAGAGTTCCTTAAAGTTGAAAACATTATTGCTAGTTAAAAAATATTGGTTGCCAATGGCGACAAGGTGACCATATTTCACAAGCTCTCACATACACATATTGATAAATAATTGCTTTATATATATGGAAAGAATAAAGGTAATTTTTAATTTAGTACTTGCAAATAATTAATTCTGGACAAAAGTGGACAAAACGGTATTTTGTCCGGGACGGTTTTAACCAGGTTTTTTCCAGTGGTTTTTTCCACTATGGAAAAAACCGAACAACCCTGATTATAATTAAAATTTCTGCTGTTACAGCTTTCTGCAGTTAAAACCGGCTGTTACCAAACTTAGTATAGAAATGATTCACGATATGAGCTTTTAATTATAACTATCTTGTATGAATGTAATATGCATTACTCTATAAAAACTTAGTACATAAAATTGTATCTATAAATCAGACAAAAATAAAATATTTTAGAAAAAAAAAAAAGTACCTGTATGTAATATTAACACACAATTTTCGCTATACATTTGTGCAAATAAAAGTAAGACACTTTCAAATCGGTAAGAAAAGATTGATTTTGAATTTTATACTATAAAATAACATAAAAAACTATCACCTATTCAGATACTGTCTATCGTTGAGTAATATGTGCATTTATTTAGTATTTTAAGAAAAAAAATATATATATGAAAAGGGGAGAGGGCATTTAACCGAGTAAAGGCTTTTATGGCATTTTACGTTACATATAAAAAAGGTAAATACACTAAAACATTATTTAAAACGTATTTTCATAATCGAATCTGTTGTTTTGCCAATTATGGCCCAAAACCACCTGTCATTTTACATTTCTACGACCTGAAGATTAATGAAGCCTATCAGGTTTGAAATTATAAAATATTTTAATGTTCCCCTTTCATATGTGAATTTCATGTATCTTAAATTAAGCCTTAGTGCCTAGCAGTAGCGTATTCTCTGGGTATGCTAGGCATGCGCCGCATACCCACTAAAAACTGTCTAAACTTTAAGCAGAATTTATTTAAAAATAAATTATTTGAACTAATTTTGTTAAACACTCGCTTCCATTTATACAGTATCCATCATTCAGTTTTGAAAATTTATAGTGAAAGGAAATTTCTTTTATTACATTATTCTTGGATAAATCCGAGTGTTTTTTTTTTTTTTTCTTACTATTGTCGTTACTTCTCTCCCGCTTTGTTTAGGAGACATCTGCTGACCAGTATCGCGCCTGAGATACCGCCCCTCTCTTCTCCTGCTCAGGTCATGCTGCTTTTGTAAAGCATGCCCTGATATAGGGATTTTTTGCTATTTGAGGGAATATTCAACATCCCTCTAATTTTCACTCGTATAAACTACAAACAAGGAAAGTTCCGCTGTATAAACGACCCAAGGCATGCTACCCTAGGAGAGCATATTCTGGAGTTTGGGGTATTTTTTAAAGTGTAGGGATTTTGTTACCTTCGGTAGAGATGTTCACATAGAGGAGAGCTGGCTTTTCCGACTGATTGATAAATTAAAACTTATACTTTATTTTACAATAATGAAAAAAAAAAAAAAATATTTGAAAATGATGATTAAATTGCAAAATAAAATTTGGATAAATTTTCAAAAGTTGTTTTATGTGCCAGAAAAGTTGCTTTTATTTATTTATTTATTATTATTATAAATCTAAATAACTTATTCTAAGCGAAGACTTCCGCCAGAAATAAAAGTATGTACAAATTTTGTTTATTCAATAATATGAATAAAGCAAAATGTCTTCTTCATGTGTGTCTGTATGCGCTATGAAGGTCAGGCCACTGATCGCAGATTTAAAAAAAAATTGCAGATGCGTAGCTTTGATCTTGCAGGTGTGCATAGAATTTTTTCTTTCTTTATTTTTACTTTATTTTCGTTCTTTATTTATTTTTGTGTGTGTGTGCGTTTATTTTCTTTCCTTATTTTCAAATCTGAATTTCTTAAATTAATTATTTTATTAATTTATTTATTTTGGAATGTTCCGTTAATTTTTCTTCTTTATTTTCTTAAATTTTATTTAAATTGCGTGTTTTTTCTTTTTTTTCATCCATCTGCATTTCTTAGAGAAGATCGCTATTCTATTTATTTTTCCTTCTTTCGCATTAAGTCATGCGATCAAATAGTTTTTATATGATAAAATTTTAATACTGTTTCTTTTCCTTTCTTTCTTTCTTTC
Organism: Salticus scenicus; assembly: GCA_963930645.1. NCBI lineage: Eukaryota > Metazoa > Arthropoda > Arachnida > Araneae > Salticidae > Salticus > Salticus scenicus. Next base: position 242,060,074 of record OZ005651.1, read on the forward strand.
TTTTTTTTTTTTTTTTTTTTTTTTTTTTTTTTAATACACATAATAATTGCGTTTCCAAAAATAATTGTTTATGTAAAGACGTAATACCCCCTTTTGAAGAGCAATGTTTATTATTTTTAATGTATTGTTTCTATCGAAATCAAATGGTAATATGATAGAAAGAATTAAACTTATTAAATTTTTAACTTTATTAAAATTTGTAACAATTAACTTCTTGTGTAAGAACTATCAGAGGTCAGATAATCACCTACATTGAAACGCTCGCTTAATGCACTGCCACTAGCAGTGGGGCCCCCCAATCTTACATAGTGCGGTTGTGGAAGACACAGCAGAAAGCAGCGAACACCTGAAGCCAAGTTTTCAGCGATTTCAGTGGATTTTTTCTTCCCGGTTCTCACTATTTTTTCTTTCTTTCTTTTTTTTTCTCTTTTCTTTCTAAAGTGATATAAAAAATTGGGATTAAATTTCTTTGAAAATTCATTTAAATACAGCGATCAATGAAGCGACCAAATCGGCCTTCAATAAATTAATATAAGAGTCCTTTAGATATATGATATAAAGTTAAAGCGACAAAATTTGCATATAAAATTTTATATACGATTCCAAGAAATTGGAGGCCCACGAGCGGCCGAACGGTTCTGCTTTCAAAATTGGTAGATGGGAAGTGTTGGGTTCCATAGTTTTCTCCGAAAGACGTGTAAATAAGGCTAGGACCCCTTAGAAAGACCCACGACGCACGGCATTCCACCCATAGGCCTAGGACCCAAGTGTAGTCAATCGGACTTGAAATCTACCAACCAAGAAACTGGAAAAATCCAAGCTTAAATTTGATGAAATGATATCATCTTGATCAGTAGTGTTCCTTCCATAGTTGGTTTCAAAGCATTCCCAGATTCAAATGTCACGCTACGCCACTGGTGCCTAGTAACCTTTATATTCTCTAAGAATTATCTGAGGATGTTAATTTCGTATCTAAAAAAGATGTTAAGAATAAAGTTATCAGTTATGGTTTTAGTAATCCACTATGCTGAAAGTATCAAAATATAGCAATGAACCTAATTATGTACAGTGTACAGTAGAGAGTCAAAAATCCGCACAGTTTGGGACCAGAGGTTGTGTGGATTTTAGGATTTGGCGGATTTCAGGGCCCTTAAAAAATGATTATCACTTTTAATAATAAAAGCAGAATATTATTCAAACTAGTGAATAATAACACAATTTCACTTGAATATTAAATTATTAGGTACATAGGAATAACACTGAACATTAAAAAGATTTACATAATGGAAATAATAAAGAAAAATGAAATTTATTTGTCAAATTTTGATAGAAACTGTTCACATGTTGTTTTCAAAACTGCACTTGTACATGCATACATACATTCATCGAGATTTTCTTTTTGTTTATTATTATTGTAAATAGTCATCTATTCTTATTTTGTAACACAAATTTGTTTTAAGAATTTAAGTTAGTTCTTTCCTAGGATTATGTCTTCATCAGATAACATTTAAAAAAATTATTTTGTTATTGTATATCTCATTGATGAATTTAATATACTGTCAATAATTTCATTATCAGTAACTTGGTTCTGATAATCATTTATGTTACTATTTTATATATATAATCATAAAATGAAAGTGCAAAATCTACATTCAAGATTGTTTTAAAAAATTCTGATTTCCAGTTTGTAATTTATTAATAGTAAATTTTATTGTTTATATCTGACAAGCTGTGCGGATTTCGGACATCGGCGGATTTCTGGCTCTCTACTGTATATACACTACAAAAGTTCTGCATGAAAGCATGCTGTTTACCATTTAACTAAATTTTATGTTCAAAAGCCTTTTATTTTTAATTTCAAGATGTGCAAATTTCTTCATATATGCATCAATTATTCTTTCTTAGAGCTACTCGGCTGAGTAGTAAAAGGCCGAGTACTCGGTATTCGGCTACTCGGTGCTGCACTACTAATCTATCACATTCATATAAGCATATTCAAATAATAGGTAACAATAAAATGTAAACAAACATATTTTAAAAATATGAAACAAAATATTTTTGTAAGTACGGAAATAATATTCATCACTGATTATTTTTAATTTTGTTAAACATTGATTAATAGTGGTTTGTTTTAAATTTTTCATTGCATGGATAAAATAATGAATTTCCAATGTATGATATGCACATCTTATTTATGAGGCCTTGTGAACCATGCCAGAGGTCATACTTGAAAAAAATTCAGATTTTCAAATGTATCTTTCTTTTTCAATAAGAAGACGTATTAACAGGGAAAAATTCAATTGCTTTTTTTTTTTTTTTTTTTTTTTTTTGAGATGTGCAAGGACGCGGGGCTCAGATTTTTCTGCTAAATTATAAGTCCGGCAATCACAAAATAACTCAAAGGGAAAGCAATTTCGTTAAAACATTAATTTGGAATATTTCGTTTTTGAAAATAATCTGTAAGATAAACTGTTACAGATGGTGACCCTTCGGGCCCATTTGTTGCACGAAATTTTTTAAAAGAAAATCACACACATACTGGTGTACAAAACCTGAGACGGATGACAATAGTTAACTTTTTTTCGAATATCTAAATAAATACTACATGGACTCTTTTTGAAACCTTAGGAGTAAAAAGAACATGTTATACTATATATATTCCAGTGAAAGTTTTGTACCGAAGGCTAAAAAAGGACCAGTCACAAATTAACCAAAAATATATAATCTTTGGAATCACTCTGTAAAAAATAATGCTTGAAATTAGTTGTAGCTATAGTATAAGATTATAAGCCTTTTTCAATTAGGGGAGAGTGGGGTTGAATGGGACGTTGGATGAATGGGACAATAGCAAATTTTTTATGTTTTGCAAGCACCATAAACTTGACAATTTTTCTGATATATGGCAGTACTGAGGTCATTCATCAAGTGTAGTTTCAAAATTGTGCTATTTATAGAAGGGCAGAAAAAAATTAAAGTGTCTTTTTCTGCTGCCCAAGTAAGTTATTACTGATTCAATTAGGTAGTAGTTAAGAAATTAACTATTTGCTTAAGTTAATATAACTCTTATATACAGGCCCTGACTAACGGCAGGGCATACGGGGCAAATGCCCTGGGCCCCCCTTCTGGAAGGGGCCCCCCTACAGGTGTATGCAAAAATTCTGCAACCTAAAGAGCTCTTATACCACTGCAAGCCCCCCCCCCCCCCCAGAATAGGCTTGCCCCGGGGCTCCAGGTTGTCTAAGTCGGGCCCTGCTTATATAGCGAAAAGGCATAATCTTTTATTGTGTTTATGATATTCAAGAAGAATATTGACAATTGTTCCTTAAACCTATTTCCTGTTTTATATGATCATGTAGTGGGGGGGGGGGGATGAATGGGACAGTTTGAATTTGAATGGAGATGAATGGTTCCCCACTATGTGCTAATTTAAAATTGTACGCAAGAACTATATTGAAACAAATCGTTAATAGATTTTCAATATTTTTATAACCTGTAGTTCAGTAGTTATAACATGGAATTATAAAAGTAGCATGGATTTAGAGAAAAACAGATTGGAATTAATTGTTCTGATTTTTGTTTATAATAATTATGATTAAAAAAATTATAAGTTAGAATATTCAATGCAACTTAAATCAATAATTAAATAAATAAACTAATAATGTTCAATTATTTTGATTTGAAACAATTTTTGTGAGTTTTTGCGATTTATAGCATTGTTTACAAAGTTTGTATTCATTACATTTCTGTTTTATGCACGTTCCGCATTACAGAAGTTTTACTGTATGCATGCATATGAAATAAAAAATTAGTATGTTGTGGCCACACAATACTTTCTTCTATATATTATCTTATAAAAATTCAAGCAGCACCAAAATATTTATTAAATTATTGTTTATTAAAATTACTTTCCATGATGAATGCAGACGATCTTTATATCAGAGAAGTAAAACATTAAATTCCGAATGAAAGTCAACTTGTGCTGACATCAAAAGAAAAGTTTTTTTTCCCCTTCCATTAAAAATGAAAAATGCGACAATTTTGTTTCAAATTATCCCAAATCTATAGTTTGACTATTTGTTTTAAAGGTGTTGCCGATTTCTTTTGAACGTTACCCATATTAAAAATTTACAGCCCCTGAGCGGGGGGGGGGGGGGGGGGGTCGGAATTCCCTCCAGAAGGAAAGCGATGTTCTACACGCACACAAACTTTTATCTAGTTTACTACTATTATCAATAATTAATTTTACAATCATTCATTAAAAATAACTCTCGTTTTGTATATTTATAGGAAATTTCGTCCTATACTGCCATCTTAAAAATTATAAGAAAATGAAATCATAGTGCGACCTGTTAAGAAATGGACTCCCAAATGTAATCTGAACCAGATTAGGTCAGGATGCAACTAAGTGGAAGTTTGATTAAATTTCGTTCATTGGTTCGTGAGATACAGTGTCCAATCATTTTTTTTATATACACACAGACGGACATTTTTATAAACAGTAAAATCGTGTTCAGTACATTTTAAAACAGTAAATTGTAAATCTGTCAAAAACTGGAGTTCAAAAATTTTACGAAATCAATAGTTTTTTCTTATACCTATAGAAGAAAGTAATACGGGAAGAGTTAAAAGAAAAAAATAATGTTCGCTTACTTGTAATAGCCGAAATAGATTTAAAATTGTCGCTACCGACATTGCAAGAGTCACTCTCCTGTATAACTGAGGACTGTTTTTAATGTTTTCTACCAATCATCGATCCATCGTTTTCTTTGTAAGAAAATTTTCAGTGAAGATTAACAACAGAATTTAACATCAATGCGTTATTATCATTCAACTAAAGAGTCGTTTCAAAGAGTTTTAATTTACTTTTCAATCGGTAGTAATATTAACAACCTCAAAACTCAAAATAAGGAGCTACAAATCAAGCATGATGGGGTATCATACCTATAGTATGATGGGGAACTAAAAAAGATATTTTGTCAAAGAACACAATATGCTCAGTTTGACTTATTTACTTTCTCTTACCCATATACATATGGCAGAGAAAGTACTGCTTTCGGTTAAATTTTCAAAATTGAGTTTTTGTTATATTTACTCGTTTTAAGGTCCCATGAATCCGAAAAATAGGTTTTTAGCGGTTGGTCTGTGTGTATATTATCATCATATATCAAGAAAAAAAAACAGCATCAGGAAGTCCAAACTCGGTATTCTAAATCTGTGTCATATAGAGATGCTACACTAAACTTTTCGTTCAAAAAAAAAAAAAAAAAAAAAAAAATGGTTCGTGTACAGGGAAACTCAAAAAAATTTAAATACATTACGTCTATGGGAGAAATTGCAATTAAGTAGAGTTTAATATCTATAGGCTGCACCCAAATTAAATGAATATATATTTTTTATAGTCATAAAAGCATGTTTCATGTAGAGTATGGTACGAAAATCATTACCCGTTTATTTACAAGGCTACACAAAAGAACTAGAATATTCTGCTATATGCCATAAAAATAGGATTATATTTCAGTGCACAATGTGGTTTGTACATAACTTTTAGAAGATGTACAGGGCTACCAATAGTTAATCGAAAACATTCTCTATTATTGAATGTAATTAGTGGAAGTGCTTTACTATAATATTTTGCCATATCCAGGAAAACTGGTCAGAAATAAAAATTAATTCCTTATACCCATGTGGTAAATAAAGTTATTTTTAAAACTAAACTAGGGGGCTCTGCCCCTTGCTCGCTCCGCTCACCAACCCCCGAGGGAAGCTTCGCCTCTCCCTCGACTCACTTTTTATTAACGCATGCAGAGCTCTTCCCGCCTACTCACTGCTTTCTTTCACTGAAAAGAAATATTAATAGTGCATATTACAAGACTTATATTAATAGTGCATATTAGAAATTATGGAAATTCTCATATTTAATGTTAAATTAGAATATATAATATTTATACTTTTTTCTAATAGAAAGAAATTCATAATATCTAGACCATTTTGCATTACAGCCTTAGTGACCCTTTTTATTTAATTTTAATTTTTTTTTTTTTTTTTTTTTTTTTTTTTACAACCTTAGATGCGGACCGCGGTACTTCAGTCGGTAGAGCGCCGAGCTCGTAATTGGAAGATTGTGGGTTCGGTTCTCGAGCCGACCAAAGACTATTGTGTACACTAATGGTGGCTGGTGCATGTAAAATATGTCGTGGCCGCAATATCCTCAATGTTGCCATCAAAATGATACCTCTGGGGAGCACAGAAGCTGGGGAGCTATCCCCTTCGTGTAGGATCAAAACTGTGGTGGTATGTCTCCGGAACATTCTTAGGGGGTGCGTCCCAGACCGTCGCCAATTATCCATAGCGCAGTAATGGTGCGACGTCAAACATAACCAACCTGATTATCTACCTACCTACAACCATGGATCATATTTTAATTTTCCCGTGTAAGAAAATTAATTTTCTAAAAATAGGGAAGAAAACTTGGTATTTATTTTCTTTCGTTTTTACATCCATGGTTTCGGGCAGCGGTACCCTAGACAGTAAAGCGCTGAGCACGTAATTGGAAGATTACCGATTCGATACTTGAGCCGGCTAAAGACCATCGTGTACGAATGGTGGCTGGTGCTCATAAAATCTGTCGCGGCTGCAAAGTCCTCCATGTTCCCATCTAGACTATACCTCTGGGGATCATCAAAACTGGGGGGGGGGGGACATCCCCTCCGTGAAGGATCAAAGTTGTGATGGCATGTCTTCGGAACATCTCTAAGGGTACGTCCCAGACCGTCGCCAATTACCTATAGCGCAGTACTGTTACGACGTTAAATCCAACCTACCTACCTACCTACGTACAACCATGAATTAGATTTTAATTTTTCCGTGTAAAATGACTTCATGACAGAAGAACAACGTCACTGGGAGAAACTTTTTTCAAAATGGCAAATAGAGCACCTTCATAAATTTGTCGTTTTTGGCTAATAACTTCTTTAATTAAAATGATAGAAACTTTTAAGCAGCTGAAATGTCTTCCTTGGAGTATTCGGAACACATTGATACCTCTCATGACACGAAGGACCCAGCCCTCCGCTAGAAGATGCTGTCGCAGACAAAAAAATTTGACACCAGTGACAGTAACTTTTTTTTAATATATAGAGATATTTAGCGTTCTTTTTAGTTCCATTACCCTACTACCGTAGGTAATGGAAGTATTGTATTCGGACCAAAAAATTCGATATCGAGTTTTCACCTGATTTACAGGTTTTAAGGCCTCATGAGTCGAAAAATGTAGTTTTTGAAATTGGTGAGTGTGTGTGTATGTGCGTATGTATGTGTGGAATCTTCTGGCTATCATATCTCCGAAACTAATAAAAGTAGAATTACGAAACTTCACAATTGATATAGATCCGGGGTACAGATGAATTTTCCAAATTTTGGTGAAAATTGGAAAACCGGGATTGGGTTATCTGAAACCGGAAATGGAACCGTAAGTCTGTATCTCAAAAACGGCTCCAGCGATTTTCTTTAAAGTTGCTATATAAAAACTCTATTAGATGCCTTTTCGAATGATATAGTTGGTAAGTTCAGGAAAATTGATAGGCGTCCTGTATAAATAGCTCAATTTCAGGTATCGCAAGTGCGTTCCTTTAAAAACGGCTGTACGGATTTTTTTCAAACTCGCCATATTAACTCCCTTTTAAAATTCTTTCTTTAATATCTTTCGTGCCCTGGGCACGAAATTTCTGAGGGGCACAAAATTTTACCAATGGTTAAAAATACCTGATCTAAATCACCTAGTCTTTTTTTTTTTTTTTTTTTTTCCCGTTTTCTAACTTAATTGTGTTTTATTTTTATGAATAAAATTTTAAAATAAAATCTTGATTGATATTGCACATCAGATCATTTGAAATACATGAAATTGTACAATTAACGTACAGTGAAGCATCACCTATGTTTGGCTGAGTGAAGTAATTTTATTAAAGACAAAAACAGAAACATATTTTTTTTTGCTCAAATACTTTTTCCAGACAGTCTGCCTCACCCACTATAAATCGTAGTATAATAAAAAGAGCTTTTTTTTTTTTTTTTTTTTTTTTTTGAGGGAGGGGGGGGGGGCACGAAAAATTGCAATTGAAAAGTGCCCTGGTCACAAAGTTTTGTTAGTCGGGCCTTGGTGTAATTATTGTTTTCCGGTCAATAATTGAGAATACCAAGTTTTGGTAAAAGTTGATATCTCAAAAAAACGGCTCTAACAATTTTCTTGAAAATTGTTTCATTAATCCATTTTAGATACCCTTTCTCATGTATTAAGTGGTTATTACAAGAATATTAAAGCTCATTCTGATTAGGTAGTTCAGTTTTAGATCTCGGAAGTTGATGTTTAAAAAAAATAACTCTTTTTTTCTTTTTGTTATTTTTTAACTCGCAATGTAAACTCTGTTTTATATGTCTTTATACGTGTATCAAGTTTCTCTTACTGGAAAATTCCAAAAAATGCATATAATATCTCTAAAAAATGCATATAATACGTGTAATAGTTGGTAAAAGGAAGTCGTGTGGTTGTTTCACAACAGATTTTTTTTAAATACTGACAATAAGGCTCCCTCAATATTTAAGACATGTTTTTAACGTTTAATCTTTGTCCATTACTTTTATTAGAATAACTTAAAAACAAATAATTTCAGCCAATTCAAATGTTGTACTATTTTGATGTTAACATAAAGTTGTTACTTGAAAATTTTTATCCAAATTCCTTTCAAGGAATGGTGCGAGTGAAAGTTGTCTGAATAATTTCAAACTAACATTTAAATTTAATAACGGTTTTTGAATTCTCTTTAAATGCAAATACAATATTAAACGGCGGTGAGGGCAGAACTTTTTGTTAAATGAAGCTTTTTCGAAGGCTGTTTTAAATTGTTTTTAACGAAGGTTTATATAACAGTATTTAATTTATGCAGTAACCTTAAAATATGAAGTTGCGTCCTTTGCTAAAGAGCGCAACTTCATATTTTTAAGGAAAGTGTGGGTTATTTATTTATTCATTCATTTTGGCAGAACAAATGGTAAGAAGGGTTCTGCTCTGGTAGCTGGTAGACGAAAAGTGTCGGTTTCGATTCCAGGTCGCACTCGTTGGCCTAGCTATTCGGAGTTTCCCGTGGTTATCTTCAAAATCACGTGATTTTGGACTGGGATTTCTTAGAAAGATTCCCCACGGATGATACTCCACTTATTCCCAGGATCTTCGTGTAATCAATCGGCCTTAACATTTACACGACACAGGGACCTTGTTATGATTAAAAGTCCCACCCCCTCCTTCCAACTTTAGAACAAGATGGTAGACATGCAAAATTACATACAGACCTTGTTGACAAAACTGCCAAACTTTCTTTTTTCTTTTTTTAATAAATTATTATGCATTTTAAAATTATAATAAGCGGCAAAATTGGAAACCTAATTTGCAAAATTATAATTTTTCTTTAAAAGAAAATTAAAAAAAACTCCGAACACCTAAATCAACGACCCCGTCTTGGGATCACACCCGGCACTTCCCGTCTGATGGAGCAAAAACAAAATTAGTGGTTTACCACGTTTGCGGTAAATTAATTCTATAATAACATAATTTGCAATCTAAAATAAACATAACAAAATATAAAAGGTTATAAGAATTGAATAAAACCAAGCTAAACAAGATTTTAAAATTGTCATATGTTAACTCCATTTTCTCTATGAAGTGTCACTTTTTTTCTATATAGATAAACAGCTCTAATCCTTTGAGAAGCATATGGATATTTCTAATTATCTTGGAAAAGAAATGGAGAGGGAATAGATGGGAGGGGGAGCTGACACCTGGCACGGCGCTCAGACAAAGAAGTCCCTAACATGAAGGGATTTAAACCAATGTGATTTACACCTGTGTTGCCAAATGTAGAGATTTATCCCCACGTGTAGGGACTTTTAGTAGCTCTGTTAGGATGTAGATGGCAGATTCTGAATTTGTGGGGACTTTTGGGGAGTAATTCCATACGAAATAGCATGGGATTATGCATAGATTATGTTGCCTTTTTTTTTTTTTTTTTTTTTTTTAACTTTGTTTAAGATTTTCTATACAGAAAATCTATATACATTCTCATATGAAGTCAAACAAAAATATTTTTATTAAGACAACAGGACTATTAATAGCAGAAGACTTGGCGTTGGAATATTAAAACAGGAATAAACTACTACGTCAGAAACGCCAAAGAAAAATTATTGAGGTGCATACAGCTGTTTCGGTAGCCTAAAGCGTACCGTCATCAGTGCAAAAAAATAATTGCAAAAATATTGCAAAAATAATTAATATTTTTTTGCACTGATGACGGTACGCTTTAGGCTACCGAAACAGCTGTATGCACCTCAATAATTTTTCTTTGGCGTTTCTGACGTAGTAGTTTATTCCTGTTTTAACAGGACTATTGCTTTCAGTTAAATAAGCTATTTAAATACGGTAATAAAAAAGTCTTAGCCGTATTATCAATTAAATACGGCTTTTCTTTTTCTTTTTTCTCCTTTTCGTAAGTAATTAAAAATATTAAATTGAAATGGAGATAAAACAAGCTAAGGAAATTTAAGAAATAAATATATTAGTCAAATAATAACAGGTCAAATATATTAGTCGTTGCTAAGGGACGTAACTTCAAATGTTATGATAAAAAATAAGTTATTTTATTTTATTCATTTATTTTTACGCTTTTTGTGTATTTTGACCAATTAAAATTTTTCGTTTTTCCTGTCGTATCTCAATAAGCTAAAAACCTTATTTAAAATAAATCGAGAGAAATCGTGTAAAAGAAATGTTAGGAAATGTATATAATAACCATAACCACATTGCTAAGGAACGCAACATAGTTACCGCGTGCTTCTATGTGGAAGATTTGAGTTAAAGGGTAAAAAAAAAAAAAAAAAGAAACAAAGAAAACTGTCATTCTAAATTAAACTGTGTTTTGTGCAAAATTTTATATATGTTATTTAAAAAACAAAAATAGGCTTCGATCCCACCCTTCCTTCTCATTTTCCCTTTTTTCACTTAATCCTTTGTATTTAAACTTTTTTTAGAAGAAGATTGTTAAATCTGCATGTGCCATGTTTACAAATGTAAGACAACAACGGTTCTTGATTTGGCTTATTTTCTAGGTTTATTTTACCCTATTTACTTTTTATTTGACTGGAACCAGAAGTGAGTATAATTGAAGAAACGTAAGTGGAAGCTCTCTGTTGAGACACAAAACGGTTTTGGGTTCCGTCTGTGTGTTTGTCTACGTGTTTGTTTGTCTGTGTATTTGTCGCGCGATAGCGATCGCAAAAATCCCGCTATTGACTTGCAATTTGGTACGCATGTTCATTATCCCCACGAAATTAGCTGTATAGTTTTGGGTGTGCATTCCATTTCCATTTGTGGTTCGTGTACAGGGACTAGCCAAAGTTTTTTTTTTTTTTTTTTTATCATTACGGCCTATGAGAAGAATTTGTATGTCGCGCGATAGCGGCCGGAAAAAACCCGCTGTTGACTTCAAATTTGGTACACATGTTCATGATCCCCACGAAATCAGCTGTATAGTTTTGGGTGTGCATTCCATTTGCAGTTCGTGTACAGGGACACGCCAAAGTTTTTCTTATCATTACGGCCTATGGGAAGAATCTGTATGTACCGCGATAGCCACCGCAAAAATCAAGCTATTGGCTTCCAATTTGTGCATTCCTTTTGTAGCTAGTGTACAGGGACACCCCAAAGTCTTTTTTTTTATTATTAATATTACGGCCTATGGGAAGAATTTGTATGTACTGCAATAGAGGCCGCAAAAATTCTCCGATTGACTTGCAAATTGATACACACATTCAGGCCCGGTATAGAAATAGCTATATAATTTTTTCTGTCTATACTTTTTATGGATTGTGTACAGGGACACGCCAAAATACTTAGCATTACGGCGTATGGGGTGAATTTCGTTTAAACGCATTTTAATATCATTACTTTGCAATCAAGAAAATTAAACTAGCGTACGTGAGTAAGATGCTTAAACTTATGTTATTTGAAGAAAATATGTGCTCTTAAGCTTTCTAATTAATGTACAGGACCTTACAAAAGTGTTCTGACAATGTCACGTAGTCATCCAAACGATGTTAAATTTGGAACAATTATTAATTTTAAACGCAAAATAAGCTGAATAGTTTTTACTGGTGTATACAACGTTTATGGTTCGTTTACTGAGACACATAGAAGAGTTTTGTAACATTAGAGCCTATGGACAAATTTTTAGCTAAGCGCGCACTTTAATGCGTTTATGCTGCATTGAACTTAACAGAATTAACATACATTATAAAGATGCTTAAAATCCTGTTTACTCTTAAAAAAGGGTCTGTATAGACTAAATAATTTATGGGACCACACAAATTAATTCCGAGGAAGTACTGTAATCATCTAAATGATGTCAAATTAGTTTGAAAAATTAATGAGTTATAATTAATTAGGTGTATTATTATCATTGGCGTGTATAATTACTGTGGCTACTTTTCCGGGATACACAAAAGAATTTCGTACTATTACGGTCGGTATTTCTTAAAAGTGTATTTTAACATGGTTACACCCCATTAAATATAATGAAATTTTATTAGAATTTTAAAAGCATATTTTTCTGTTGAAAATTGTGGGCTTATATAATTGGTAATTAGCTTACAGGGTTACGCAAAATATTTCCGATATGCTATGTATTTATTTATTTATTTATTTATTTATTATTATTATTATTATTATTATTTTTTTTTTTGGCATGAAATTTGGTACTTATTAAATTTGGTATTTATGAATTTCATGGAAATAATATTGGGTTGTTCGATAAATAATGTCGTTTTTTAAAACCTTCGCTTCTAAAATCCAAGGCTTCTTCAAATGTGGAATTTTTCAACTTACCAAAAGATGGCAAAAGGTCATCCAACAAAATGGTCAATATATCATAGTTTATTGTTTGTTGTTAATATTAATAAATTCGCTTTGAAAAACATGAAGGAAAAAAAAAAAAAAAAAAAAAAAAAAAAACGACATTATTTATCGAACAACCCAATACAAGACCGTCGTTTATTGAGAATACATATATATGATATACAGATAGGTATACAAAGAGAGAAAGCCGGGGGTTAAGGGGGCGGCAGTCCCCCTCAGGAATGTATCTGATTATGGTAACAAGTCGATCGAATCAATATATACTATTATATAATAAGGAATAAATAAAAATGACCTATTGAATAATGTCTGATGCAAATAGGACGTTAAGGCTCCTGATCTACAGATCCACTAGTTTTATTTATTAAACTATTGAGGCATTGTTTTGTTATAGTCAATGTCATTTACTATTGAAGAGAAATTCATAGACATGTGCATCGTCATGAAAATAAAGATGTTTCTAGTGTTTTTTAAGGAGTAGGTAAATTCCGGACCAGACTAATTATGTAGCATTTCGCACGACCAACCCCATGGATAAATTCCGGAGTACTGAAAATATATTTTTAAAGAGTAAATCATCAAACAAATATTTAAAATGTACACATACTTTAGTTTAATATTAGTCTGAACATGCTTAAAATTTTAAATAGTAAAAAAAAAAAAAAAAAAAAAAAATCAAATAATGGCAAACACTTACATTAAAAGGTTAAGATAGAATCGACTAATAGATGTTTGCAAAGCTTTTATTTTTAATTTCTTTCTTTTTTTTTTTTTTTTTTGTTGTTGTTGGCATCATCCTATTCTCTAGTTTGTGTAAATGTTTTACATGTGGTTACTATGCTTTTTTCTAGTTTTCTCTCTGGATTCCATGAAGAATTAATTTAACAGTGTATTTAATTTCTCATTCAATATGGTTTTGCTGCTTCGATCGGGGCTGGAACAATATAAATTGCTAGGATTAGCTATATTGTTTTACGAAATCGATGCAGATTTCACAGCTTTATGAAGTACATACCCCCTGATGAGTATTTACTTCTAATTTTAAGCATTTTTATCCAATTATTTCTGTGGTCATTTATTTATTTTCTCTGTCATTAAGTTTAATGATCCCATTTTTATTATTATCATTCATGTCGGCGTAAGTAATTTAAATTGTTTTTGTCTCTTATTGGTTCTTAATCTGTATCGCAACATTTGTGTGTCAGTCTTTCCTATAAGTTAAAATCAGTTCTATTTTTTTTTTTTTTTTTTTTTTTTTTTTCGGGTATTGTTTTGTATCTATTAATTGCTAAATTTTAAAATAAATTTTATTACGATATCTATCATTTAAAAAATATATATAGTTAAAAAAAAAAAAAAAAGAAGAAGAAGAAGAAGAAGCTTGAATTAAATTAAACATTATTACCTTCTCCTATTCATATAATAGTAGATAAACTTTGTTTTCGCGTCAAATTTTAGAAATGGAGTTTTAATTATAATTACTCGTTTTGAGATACCATTAATTCGATAATCAGGTTTTTGACGGATGGTTTGTGTGCTTTTTAAGATTAATAAATGAAATAAATATACACATTAGTCTGAACATATTTAAAATTTTAAATAGTTTTAAAAAATCAAATAATAGCAAACACTTTCATTAAAAGGTTAAGATAGATAAAAATAAATAAATATATAGTTCGAAAATAAATAAATAAATAAAAATCTTGAATTAAATTAAATATTATTACCTTCTCCTATTCATATGATAGTAGATGAACTTTTGTTTTCGCGTCAAATTTTCGAAATGGAGTTTTAGCTGTAATTACGCGTTTTGAGATACCATAAATCCGAAAATCAGGTTTTTGACGTTTGGTTTGTGTGCATATTTAAAATTTTCAATGGTTAAAAAAAAAAAAAAAAAGAAAATCAGATAATGGCAAACACTTTCATTAAAAGGTTAAGATAGATTAAATAAATGAACATATAGTTTAAAAAAAAAAAAAAAAAAAAAAAAAAAAAACTTGAATTAAATTAAATATTATTACCTTCTATTCATATAACAGTAGATGGACTTTTGTTTTCGCGTCAAATTTTCGAAATGGAGTTTTAGAGATGATTACACGTTTTGAGATACCACAATTCCAAAAATCAGGTTTTTGACGGTTGTTTTGTGTGTTTGTCTGTTTTTTTTTTTTTTTTAATTAAGATTAAATAAAGAAATAAATATACACATTAGTCTGAACATATTTAAAATTTTAAATAGTTAAAAAAAAAAAAAAAAAAAAAAAAAATCAAATAATGGCAAACACTTTCATTAAAAGGTTAAGATAGATTAAATAAATAAATATATGGTTAAAAAAAAAAAAAAAAAAAAAGAGCTTGAATTAAATTATCCATTTATATGGGTAAAAAAAAGTAATAAATAAATAAAATAAATAATAAATATAAATTTTTGACTACCATTTTTGACTAAATATAAATTTTTGACCCGACTACTTTAGGTAATGGAAGTATTGTAATCGCTCCAAAAATTTGATATCAAGTTTTCACCGTATTTACATGTTTTGAGGTCTCCTGAGTCCAAAAAACTAGTTTTTGGCAATTGGTTAGTGTGTATGTATGTATGTGGAGAATCTTCTAGCTATAATGTCTCCGAAGCTGTTAAAGATAAAGCTATACGAAACTTCAGAATTGAGACAGGTCTAGTGTACAGATGAATTTTCCAAATTTTGGTGCAAATTGGGTAACTTGAAGTGGAACATCGGAAACCGTAAGTCTGTTTCTCAAAAACGGCTCTAACGATTTTCTTCAACGTGGCTATAGAAACACTCTATTAGATGTCCTCTCGAATTATATAGTTGTTTAATTTAGGAAAATGGATGGGCGTCCTGTATAAATAGCTCAATTTCAGGTTTCGCAAGTAAGTTTCTTTAAAAACGGCTATACATTTTTTTTTTTCCAAACTCGCCATATTAACTCCCTTTTAAATATCCTTTTGTATGTAATTATTGTTTTCCGGTCAATAATTGTGTACGCCAAGTTTTGGTAAAAGTTGGTATCTCAAAAAGGTTCTAACGATTTTCTTGAAAATTATTACATAAATCCATTTTAGATATCCTTTGTCATATATTATTTGGTTATTACAGGACAATTAAAAGTCATCTAGATTGGGTAGATCAGTTTTAGATCTCGGAAATTGGTGTTTTACAAAATAACTTCCATCATCTCCCCCCCCCCCCCCTTATTTTTTAACTCGCTATGTAAACTCTATTTTATATGTCTTTATACGTGTATCAAGTTTCTCTTACAGGAAAATTTGTAGGTGTCTACTTCGTTAGATCATTTTTACGCCTTCTAAACACATTATCTCCAAAAAAAATGCATATAATGCGTCTAGTAATGAGTAATGGAATTCGTGTGGTTGTTTACACCAGATTTTTTTTTTTTTTTTAATCGTTTTATAGATAAAAACTAAAAAAGAATTTTTGAAATCGTACAAACCACTTTAAACAAAGTTATAAAATGTCCTTTTCATTTTTAACAAATTATTTTTTGGTATATTTATTTCTTTATTCTTATTTCTTCAATGTATGTGCCCCATCAGTAGCGCAGGACGAAGTACGAGGGAGTTGTAATTTTTGAAATATCAGTCTCTACTACTGATCAATCTAATCTACTAAATCAGTCTCTTCTAATATCAGTGTTGTTTTACCCTATTTTCTTAAATCCAGTCATGTCATAGCTGAAATTCTCATACAATATGATTTTAAAATAATTTTTTCGCCTTCCAATAAACTCACTTTTTCTCAGTTAAAGGATGCTATAGATGTGTATAATTATTGGAGCACCTATAGTATTTCCTGCCAGTGTGGTTTATCATACATTGGCCAAACTAAACATGGTCTTAAATTCTGTCTAAAAAAAAATATTAATTACGTCCATAAGCAAAAAACCAATAAAACGACTTTTTTTAAGAATTGTTGGGCGGAAAACCATAATTTTAAATTTGATTTAGCTAAAATTATTTGCAGATCTAAATCCACTCATGAACTCGATTTCTTTGAAGCTTTTTATATTTATAAAAATATTAAAAATATTGTTAATTGTGATTTCGCTATACCCTATTTGTCTGATTGTTGGAAATTTTACATTCAAGCTATATTTTCTTAAATTTTTTTTTTTTTGCATTTTTCACAACTAGTGTTTCTAAAATTGGCCAATCTCCCAACCCCCCCCCCAACCGAAATTCTATTATTTGAACAGAATTCGGTCCCATTTCTGTATAAAAGTCGCACTTTTCTCTCATTTCTTTACGCACTGAAGAAGGTACGTTAAGGGGTTACATCCAGTTGTAATTTTCAAAAAATCGATTTTTTTTTTTTTTTTTACATATTTTGAATGTACATATATTTGATAATATTGTCTGAAAATTTCATATCGATCCGGCAATTAGTTTCGAAAAAATTTGCATATTTGTAAAGACGTCTCCGAGCGTTTTAAAGTAGGCGGAGCGTAAACCAGAGTAGCAGCTGTTTTTCATTATCCCTATGCCCTTGTCCATGCTTTTCATAATGTTTTGCTTCTTAGAATAAGAATATAAAAGGTTTATCTTATATCTGAGAGCTATATTTAGAAATTTTAGGTATACAGTAAGTAATAATCAGCTGATATGGAATATGGACTCCAAAAATAATCCCATGTGGCTCTAAGATCGTTGAAATTGCTGCTTATCTGGCTGCCGGCATGTTCAATGAAGAAAAAACATCTCTTCTATACTTCATGAACGCAATGGGACTATCGCTTGGGCCTAATGCCCATGCCTATGTAGAAAAAGAGGACGCAGAGCGCATCTTGATCTCTGACGCACGAGCGCAAGGGAGCATGCGCGAGGGGAGAATGTCACGTAGACAACAACAGTTGGCTGTACTAGAAGCAAATGATGAAGCAGAGGGTTCCTCTTATGGTCCTGGAATAGATGACTCGATGTAAGTAGGAAAAAAAAAAATTTAACTTACTTTAAATGGTTCCCAAAACTTTAAACGCGTTTATCTCGAAACAGTGTTTTCAAAGTCGGTGAGCAAAATTTCTCCGAAACGGCTGGACCGATTGACTTGAAATTTTGAAACGATTTTCTTAGATATTTTTGTCAGGTAATGATCGTAGGAATAAAGTTTCTGATAATAATTTCGATTTTTTCAGCCACTTTCAAGTGTAAATTTTCATGAAAAAAACGATTTTTTTGGGGGGGAAGCCGCCATTTTGTCAAAAATCAAAATTTTAACTATTCCTACGATCATTACCTGTATTCATCTATCCTAAAAATAAATCTTTTGGTTTTTTTCATTTCAGATAATTTCGATCAGAGATATCTTGCTCACTGCCAGACACCTTTTTCTGGAAGTCCTCTAGGAGATCTACTACAGGAACAGCGGAACCCAATATTTTTGTAAACTCATCACGGATTCTTAACATACATTAAATTTTCTATATGTATATGTATTGTATATATTTCTTTAATAAAAGGCCTCTTCACAAAAAATTCACAAAAAAACACGTTTTTTCGTGCATACAACTGGATGTAACCCCTTAAATGCTACCAAAGCAGCTGTCAGGTGCCCAATTTTTTCTCTTTGGCATTTCTGACGTTGTAGTTCTTAGTTATTTTAATTATCCAGCACCAAGTCTCCTTTTAATAAAATTATACTCACTTCTGTTTCAAGTAAAAAGTAAGTAGAGTAAAATAAATCCAGGAAATAAGTTAAATTCAAAGCCGTTGTATTACTTTTTTCAAATGGCACATCAATTTCTTTTTCTAAAACATTTTTAAATACAAAAATTAAGTGCAAAAAGTGAAAAAGTCAACTAAAAAAGAGGAAAGGGACCGAAGCCTGTCTTTGTTATTTAAGTAACAGATATAAAATTTTGCAGAAAACACAATTTAATTTAGGACGGCAGTTTTATATATATATATATATATATATATATATATATATATATAAACTCTAGTCTTTCATATAAAAGCATGCAATATAACTGTGTTGCGTTCTTAGCAATGTGATTATGGTTACTATATTCATTTCTTAAAATTTCTTTTACACGATTTCTCGCGAATTATTTTAAATATTTTTTTAACTTGATGTGATTCGACAGGAAAAACAGTAGATTTTAATTGGTTTAAATATACAAAAAGTGTAAAAAAAAATAAAAATAAAAAATAACTTATTTTTTTTACCATAAAATTTGAAGTTACGTTCCATGAAATTTCGTGCGGAATTACTCCCAAAAAGTCCCCACAATCCCAATAGAGCTGCTAAATGTCCCTATATATAGGGACAAATCTCTACAGTTGGCAATACAGGTGTAAATCACCTTGGGGGAAATCCTTCATCTAAGGGACTTTTCTGCCTGAGCGCTGCGCCGAGTTGCAAAAGGCAATGATATTCTTTATTTAGCATGAATAACGTGTGTAGTCTAATAATATCTGAAATAACAGTTTGTGAAGCTCAGTAACAATAATGATATACACTCGAAAATGTAAATAGATATTATTTGTAATAACTTAAAAAAATTATTCAGCCCTCTTAAAAGAATAAATTTTTAACTAACTGTGAAATAAATAATCAGTAACAGAAATGAAATGTCTTCGAAACATAGTTTGACTCTATGGCATAATTTGGGGCAATTTAGAATATGATTCACAAGTAGCAATTCGCAAATTACCCATTCTTCCGTTACCCATTTTTCCATTACCCATTTTTCCGCTTACCCTTTTTTCCGTTACCCTTTTTTCCGCTTACCCCTTTTTCCATTACCATTTTTTCCGCTTACCCATTTTTCCGTTACCCATTTTTCCGGGATCCAGAAGTGGATGTGTGATTTGGATTTGAACTCGGAACCTCCCATCTAGCACGTAGTTGCCAATATCCTAATTATGTTCCGTAGTACTATTAGTATCCGCGGCTTTTTTTCGCACTGGTTTATTTTTAGAGTAATTTGCTCCAAATGTAATTAAGATTAAATAAAAAAAAATCATATTCACGCTGGTTTCGGAGAAAACTACGAAAAATTCTGAATGGCTGGGTTAAATCGAGAAGTGTGACTTGGGTTTGAACTTGGGACCTTCCGTCTAGCACAGTTGCCAATATCCTAATTATTTTACGTAGTACTATTAGTAACCGCGGCTTTTTTTCGCACTGGTTTATTATTAAATAAGAAAATCCATATTTACTCTGGTTTCGTAGAAAACTGCGAAAAATTTTAAATGGCTGTGTTAGATCGAGAACTGTGACTTGGGTTTGAACTCGGGACCTTCCGTCTGGCACATAGTTGCCAATATCCTGACTATGTTCCGTAGTACTATTAGTATCCGCGGCTTTTTTCGCACGGGTTTATTACCATGTTTTTATTAACTTCGATTCTTGTTTGTGGGTTTGTTTGTGTGTTTGTCAGGGACAAATCTTGCAATCGATTTTTAACTAACTTCCCGACTAGCTAGATATTTGAAATTTTCAGAACAGCTCACAACACGGTGACAATACATTTTCTAATAATTTTAGTCAACTATTTCAAGTCCCGCTGCCTTCGGCAGCGCTTATATGATTCGGCTGAAAATTTATTTAACTAACTTCCCGACTAGCTAGACATTTGAAACTTTCAGAATAGTTCAGAACAGGGTGAAAATGCATTTTCTTAAAACCTTTAGCCAACTGTTTCGGGTTCCTGCTGCCTTCGGCGGCGTTATCAGTACAAAGCTTGCAATCGATTTTTCACTAACTTTCCGACTAGCTAGACATTTGAAATTTTCAGGACAGCTGAAAACACAGTGACAATACATTTTTCTAATAATTTTAGTCAACTATTTCAAGTCCCGCTGCCTTCGGCAGCGCTGATATGATTCGACAGAAAATTTATTTAACCAACTTCCCGACTAGCTAGACATTTGAAACTTTCAGAATAGTTCAAAACACGGTGAAAATGCATTTTCTTAAAACCTTTAGCCAACTGTTTCGGGTTCCTGCTGCCTTCGGCAGCGTTATCAGTACAAAGCTTGCAATCGATTTTTAACTAACTTTCCGACTAGCTAGATATTTGAAACTTTTAGGACAGCTCACAACACGGTGACAATACATTTTTCTAATAATTTTAGTCAACTATTTCAGGTCCCGCTGCCTTCGGCAGCGCTTATATAATTCGACAGAACATTTATTTAACTAACTTCCCGACTAGCTAAACATTTAAATTTTCAGAATAGTGGAGAACACGGTAAAAATGCATTTTTTAATACCTTTAGACAACTGTTTCGGGTTCCTGCTGCCTACGGCAGCGTTATCAGTACTAAGCTTGCAATCGAGTTTTCACTAACTTTCCGACTAGCTAGATATTTGAAACTTTCAGGATAGCTCAGAACACGGTGGCAATACATTTTGTTTTAATACTTTTAGTCAACTGTTTCAGGTCTCTACTGCTTTCGGCAGCGTTCATATGATTCAATAGAAAATTTATTTAACTAACTTCTCGAGTAGCTAGACATTTGAAACTTTCGGAACAGTTCAGAATACGGTGAAAATGCTTTTTAAAAATATTTTTATCCAATTGCTTCGGGACCCTGCTGCCTTCGGCAGCGTTTCCAATACAAAGCTTGCAATCAACTTTTAGCTAACTTCCCGGCTAGATAGCCATTTGAAACTTTTATAATAGCTCAAAAGACGATAGCAAGGAATTTTTTTAATACTTTTATCCAATTGCTGGGATTCCGGCCGCCTTCAGTAGCGTTTATATGATTCAACAGAAAATTAAAAAACATGGTTTATAAAAATTTTTTTATCTTACAATTATTTTTAGAGTAATTCTCTCAAAATGTAAAACTGATTAAAGAAAGGGAAAAAAAAAAAAAACTCGAAAATCGTCTGGTGTGAAAATAAGGCGGGTCCGGGTATTAACACTACTACAGAAAAATAAGTAGGATGTTGGCAGCTATGTTATCTTCTTCGAGAGCAGAATATTTCTACCACTGAAGGGGAACTCTTTATTTATAATTTTCCATTGATCAAAATTTCTCTATAACTTTTATCTTAAAGCATAAATGTATGGAGATATGTAATTTTTGATTCTCTTTTCGACATAATTCAGTGTATTAAAATTATAAACTAAACATGCATTTAATACTTCTAGCAAATAATTAACACCAAATAGCCAAAAATGTAAATAATTAATGCACGGCATCGGCTTTAAAATGTATGAGTTTAATATTTTTAAAAATTGGCTGAACTGTAAAGAAGTTTGTTCGATAAAAGATATGTTAATGTATGTGCATTAAGCTGTTTTTCTTTATTAGATTTGGTTTAATAAATATTTAAACGCAAGGAATTGTCTTTCTTTTTGATTTTAAAAGATCATCGATTTGTTATAAAACTATCTTCTACAGAATAACTTTCGATATTCGAAGAGCTTGAAAAATAAATAAATAAATGAAATAAAGAGTGGGGCGGTCCTTTATTAAGCATATTTCTATGACTCAAACATTTTTTCTGTAAAAAAAAAAAAAAAAAAAAAATCTTATGAGTTTATATATATTTTTTATCGCTGAAAATAAAATTAAATTTGCACAAATGTTAAGTATACTTTTTAGGATGGAGGACTATTAGTTTCAATGTGGAAAAAAACGTCCTCGCCAGTTTTGTGTAACACCAAAGAAAAGGGAAAGGTGGTGGGGTGGGGAGTTAAAGAGGAAGATTGCAGAATAAAATGATTTTTTATGTCACCATTTTACCGATTTTAATGATATATTCTATAAATAACACTTACGTTTTATGACGATCACAATGAGTGTATTACATACCTGGGGAGGGGGGGGGGCAAGGGGGCGCAGATGGAAGTGAAACATATTATTCTTTAAACTACCCTATAATTGATTAAAACAAAACCATTGTGTATATACAACGTACAGTTTAAGAAAAATTACAGAGAGTGTTACACATATCAGGACGGTTTACTAAGGGGGGGGGGGGGAGGGGGAGGGGCAGAGTGAAGAAAATGGTTGATTTTATATCACCATGCTACTTAAATATATGACACTTTGTACTATCACTTACATTTTATTAAAATTATGGTGAAAGTTACTAAAAGTTGATAAGAGGGAGTAGGGGTGGGGGGGGGGAGATGAATAATAAAATAATCTTTTTAAACAAAACTTATTATCGATTTTTTTATTCACATTTTGTGCAAATATCACTTATTGTTACCATTAATGAAAAATCAGTAAGGTTACATATTGGGGGGAGGGGGGAGGGCACAGAAGAAAAGAAAATGAATGTTTGTATCACTATATTTTGCATTTTAATAAAATTTATTATAAATATCATTGAATATTTAGAAAAATTTACCCTGATTGTTATACATATCTTGGGGGCAATGCGATAAGGGGCAAAGGAGAAAAATTATTGTATAAATATCACAATATTACCAATTTTAATTAACATTTCAAAAACTATCACCTACATTTAATGAAAACTTTCAAAGAGTGTTACATATATCTAGGAGGAGGGGAGGACTGGGGGAAAAAATATTGTTTTTAAATCACTTTGGTTTATATTTATAGGAAATTTTGCGTAAATATCTCTTATTGTTTATCAAAAATTGAAGAGAGGATTACACTACCTGGTGAGAGCTAGGGGCCAACATGGAAAGAATATATTTTTATACCATCTTATTGTCGATTTAATGAAACTTTGTAGAAATATTACTTAGCATGTATAAGACATTACAGTAAGGTTTAAATATCAGTTTCATTCTCTTCCTAAGTTTGTACCCAAAAATTCAATGTATGATTTAAATCTGAAAAAAGTTACACAAAAATAAAATTTCTTCTTTTAATCTGTCTCTTTTGTCCCCACTCCCTCCCCCAACGTAGAAATAAAAAACTTACGCTCTCGTTAATGTTCTGCATGAGTTTTACAAGGAGAAATTAAGAAAAGTGCCCTTTTTTCCGGATCGCAGAAAAAGGCCACTTTTCTTAATTGTAAAATACTTCCAAATACGAACGATAGCAAAAATATTTTATTTCTACGGGGGGAAGGGGGAGAAATGGGACAGATTAAACAAAAAAATTCTGTTTCAGAATAATCTTTTACCATTGTTTGATATTAAATTTTAATTAATGTCTTATGCGAACAATGCATTGAATTTTTGCATGCTAACTTAGAAACTGAAATGTTCTGCGATACGTAACCCTCTCTAAAATTTTTCATAAACAATAAAGGATATTTATACAAGATTTCCTGTAAATATGAAGCAGTGTGATTTGAAAACAATCGTATTTTTTTATGCCCCCCACCTTGTCCCCCAGGCATAGGTAACACTCACCGCAATTTTTCATTAAAAGGAGGTGATAGTGTTAAAAATTTAATTAAAATTGGTAACGTTGTGATATTTATACAATCCTTTTTCTCCTCTGGCCCCATACCCCTCCCCCAAGATATACATAACAAGCAGCGTAAATTTTCCTAAAAATTAAGTGATATTTATAATAAATTTTATCAAAGTGCAAAGCATAATGATACAAAACATCATTTGTATCCTTCTGTTTCCAGCACCCTCCCCCCCCCCCAACCCTCACCCAGACATATGAACCACTCACTGTAATTTTTCGTTAATAGTAAATGACATTCGCACAAAAAAAAAAAAAAAAGATAATAAGTGTTGTTTAAACATATTTTGTTTTTCCTCTGCCGCCCCTCCCCACTCACACACTGGCCCCCTTTTTTAACTACAGGTAATTTTCATTATAATTTTAATAAAGAGCAAGTGATAGTCATACAAAGTTTCATATAACTAGATATAAAAACAACCACTTTTTTTACTCTGCCTCCCTCTTAGCAACTCCAACTCCCCCCCGCCCCCAGATATGTGTAACATGTTACATTTTTTATTTCCATCTGCAACCCCTCCCCCCCCCCATCCCTTCAGGTATATAGTACACTCATTGTGATTTTAATAAAAAGTAAGTGATAGTTATAGAATATACCATTGATAACGATAAAATGGGGACATAAAAAATTATTCTATTTCCCCCCTCCCCTCCAAATATGTCTGACACTTACTGTAATTTTTTCACAAATTGTACGTGATTATACAAAGTATTTTTTTTTTTTTTTTTAATTATTAAATCGATAATAGGGTAGTTTAAAACAGAATATATTTTATTTCCATCACCCCCCCCCCTTGCCCCTCAGGTATATAATACGCACATTATGATTTTCATAAAAAGTAAGTTTAGTTATACGATATATCAATAAAATCTGTAAAATGGTGATATAAAAAATCATTTTGTTTGCCTTGCCCTCCCCCTCTCTTTAACCCAACCCCAAGTATGTCTGAAAATTACTACAATTTTTTCACAAATTGTACGTGATTACACAAAGTTTTTTTTTAAATCGATAATAGGGTAGTTTAAAAAAGAATAAATTTTATTTTCTTCTACACCATGTCTGACACATACTGTAATTGTTTCACAAATTGTATGCGATTATACAAAGTTTCATTAAAATCGGTAGGAATGTGATATAAAAACAATTGCTTTGCTTCGATCTGCTCCTAGTCCACCCCCCCCCTCCCCTTCCTCCAGGTATACACTAATTAAATGTTGTACCAAATCAAATGAAATTTCTAAAAAATGTAATCTGAAAATTGTTCTTTAAATTCTTTATTTCATATTATTTTGCGATTTGCGAATTGGAAAGTGCCCTTTTTTTCCGGGATCTCCTTACAACATTATTGGGACAGTAGTTCCATTCTCAGTTTTTGTACACAACTTGTTTTCCTATCTGTCGGTATTCATATAGCTAGAGGATGAATAGATCTATAATCGACTTAAACAAATTTGTGCAATGTCAATATTTCTAATTTCAGCAATAACTAAAAATACATTTTTTTTTTTTTTTAATCAGACTTATAAATGTTAATCATATAAGTAATGTAAAGTTTTAAAACACATTTTAAAAAATAATATTTCCTGTATTATCTTTTTGTTAAATAAATTAAAAAATGCTAATAATCTCAGTCAGTTTTTAAACACTATCTGAAAAATTATAATTTGTGTTTAAGTGTTTTTGGTTTCTTATAAGGCAGATTTGTGAAACCTAAAACATTTGGTGGGCCAAAAAGAAAATCACCATCTTTTTTTTTTTCTTTTCTTTTTCTTTTTTTTCTTTCTTTTTCTTTTTCTTTTTTTTTTTAACAAAAACAAACAAGCACCTTGAAAACTGTTAACGAATTGACCGGTTCCAGTGGGTATAATCGGATCCGTATAATCACGACCAAACTTGTTCTTCCCCTAGGGAGAGAGAGGAGTTAGGCCGAAATAGAATGTTCCGGAATGATTAGCACTCTCGCTTCAATAATACAAGTTAAAAATTGACTTTGACATTATAAGTTCAAAACTTCACTCCTTCCATTGAAAACGAATCAGGAACAGCAGGAACTATTATACTTATAGCGATCCAAAACTCTTCTGACCACTTCAGTTTTGAGCCACCCAATAGATGTATAAAATCGCTTTCATCATGATATGATAATGATATTATTGCAATTTGGTTTTACTAATTTCCCTCATTACCATTTTTTCTGTTTACCATTTTTTCCGTTTACCATTTTTTCCGTTACCATTTTTTCCGGTTACCATTTTTTTCCGGTACCATTTTTTCCTTTACCATTTTTTCCGTTACCATTTTTACCGGTTACCAAAAGTATTATATCCATTCAGATAATAATCCGAAAAGAAATATAACAATTTTAAATTTAAAATAATGTAGAGCAGTGCTAATTAAGAAATGATGTGTACGTCTAAACTTACTTCAATAACTATTTCAATCATGCGCAATGCGCAAGCAAAATAATATATGACACAAAAGATAACAAGTGACAGCCCGCTAAGAACAATAAAAATTGAAATATCACTATAATTCGAAAAATAATGATAGGAATGAACTGTAACCCATAATTTTAATGATGCCCATTCTATTCGTGCAAAAATTAATGCAGGTCGTAACTCATAATTTTTTGAAATATGATTTTATTAATTATTTTCATAATTCAAAAAATGTTTTCTAATCAAAAATATGCATGAAATATATTTGGGTTAATTCATAATAACGTTATATATATATAAAAAAAATAATCTATTAATTATTTGGGAAGACATAAATGGATGTGTATTACATTCATTTAAAATTAGCATCTCCATATTTTAACAAATTATAACTCTGAGAAAATTTGATAGAAACATATAAACTATGCCATTTTCTGAGCTGATTTGAACCAAGTAATCCAAAAAGCTTGTCGAAATTCGGGGGGTTGTCATTGAAAAAAAAAAAAAAAAAAAAAAATGAAGTTGATGTCAGTTTTAATATGTAGATACCCCTTAAACAAAATCTAACTAACCCGTTCTAAACTAGGCCTTATTACTAATTGATTGGCACCAGTCGCAAGTCTCTACACTAATTTACGGCGAAATTAGTCAGGAAAGGAGGGGTGGGGGCGTTTTTTTTATGATTGTATATACAGTGCGGCCAGAATGAATAAAATATATTTCCAATGCGGCCCACCAAGTGTTTTTGGTTGGACAGGCCTGATATAAAACACCATTCTCTATCTCTCTGTCTGCACCCCCCCCCCCTCCCATCCAGACGTATGTAACTCTCATTGTAATTTTTAATTAACAGTAAGTAACACTTGCACAAAATGTTAATAAAAAAATCGATAATAAGTGTTGTTTAAAAAGATTATTTTATTTTTCATCTGCACCCACTCCCCTCCCTCAATACACACACTTGCCCCTTTTTTAACTACAGGTAATTCTTATTATAATTTTAATAAAAAGTAAGTGATAGTCATATAAAGTTTCATAAAAATAGCTAGCATAGTGATGTACAAACAACAACTTTTTTCACTCTGTCCTCTCTTAGTAACCCCCCCCCCCCCCCCCAGATACGTGTAACATTCAATGTAATTTTTATTAAAGAGTAAGTGGTATATACACAAAATTTTATTTAAATCGATATTAGAACAGTTTAAAAAAAATATATATTTCCATCTACAACCCCTCTTGCCCCCCCCCCCCAGGTATATATAACAATTGATAAAAAGAAAGTGATAGTTATTAAATCGGGGTAAAATGGTGATAAAAAAAATCATGTAATTATTCCCTGCTTCTTCCCCTTTAGTTCCCCCCCCCCCTCAACCCCAATTATATCTGACACTTACTGTAATTTTTCATAAATTGTACGCGATTATACAAATTTTCATTAAAATCGGTAAGAAGGTGATATAAAAAAAATATTTTCTTTCAATCTGGTCCTACCCCCTCCCCCTTCCTCCAGTATATACTAAGTGAATGTCATACTAAATCAATTGAAATTTCTAAAAATGTAATTTGAAAACCATTCTTTAAATTCATTATATTTGATATTTATTATTTTGCGATTTGCAAATTGCAAAAGTGCCTTTTTTCCAGGGATTGAGCCGTTTTTGAGATACCAACTTTTACAAAGCTTGGCATAATTAATTGTTGACCAGAAAACAACAATTACATACAAAATGATAATTAAAAGATTGTTAACATAGAAAGAAAGAAAAAAAAAAAATCATGCAGCTGTTTTGAAAGGAACGCACTTGCAAGACCTGAAATTGAGCTATTGATATAGGACGCCTATCAATTTTCCTGAACTAACCAACTATATCATTCGAAAGGACATCTAATAGAGTATTTATACAGCAATTTTGAAGAAAATCGTTAGAGCCGTTTTTGAGATACGGACTGAGATACCACTTCCGGTTTCCAATTCTCATTAAAATTTGATAGCCATAAGATCCCCCCCCCCTACACACACATTGACCAATTGCCAAATACCATTTTTTTTACTCAGGAGAACTTAAAACATGTAAATCAGATGAAATCTCGATATCGAATTTTTGGACCGAATACAATACTTCCATTACCTACGGTAGTAGGGTAATGGAAGTTAAAAAAAAAAAAAAATGTAGAAAATTATCTGATATCATTAGAAGAATCTGCCGTACTTGTGTTTGTGATTCGATGATTATTAATAATAAAATCCTTAAAAATTAAAGTGTTTCAACAGTTATCTATCAGTATTGCAAAACAAACAAGAGAGATTAATTTCAAATATAACCTAAAATTTGACTAAAATTTCATATTAAAAAAAATAATAAAAAAAAAAAACTTGAAAATTGAAAGGGCACAGTTTATTAGATCTATATCTTAAAGTGCAAGCGTAGGAGATGAAGCAGCAAAAAATTTAGATGATAAATTTATTTTTAATTACTGAAAACTGCTTTTTTTTCCCCATGAAATTTTAATTATATTTTAGGCCGTATATTTGAAAATAATATCTGTTATACGTACAGAAATTTGAATAAACACCAAGAACATGCAACAATTATTTCAGGTCGAAATAAGACATGCTTCTTCGTCAGGTGGACAAAGTAGACACGAGTGCTGCAAACAAAAATGCGTTGTCGCTTTGTTAGAAATTCTCGGTCATTTCTTCTATTCAGTTTATTTCTTTACCTTATACGCATAACTAAGGAATTTATACATCCAGCTTAGGGATTCAGAAAATGACTATTCGTTCTAGATGAAGGTAGAATATATATATATATTCTCAGCGTAATTTCTTAAGCGAAAAAAATAGAAACATATTGAAATCAAGATATTCTACACATTTTTCTATCCATGTGCTATTTTTAAATGCATTTTTTTTTTTTCGATATATAGTAAGTATATGCTTTTTCAACAAGCACTACTATTAAATTAAAAACTAACACTACCTTTAAAAAAAATTTAAATTTATAACATTAAATTATTAATTTTCATTCTGCATAGTAATGTTATTCATAATTCCATTTCTCTATATATTAAAAAAAAAATTTGAAAGAATATATTTTTATACCATTTTGAAAAAAGTGACTTTGTTCTTCTGTCATGAAATCATTTTACACGGGAAAATTAAAATATGATCCATGGTTGTATGTATGTAGGTAGGTAGGTTGGATTTAACGTCGCACCAGTATTGAGCTATGGGTAATTGGCGACGGTCTTGGATGTACCCCTGGAGATGCAGATGTTCCGCAGACATGACATGCAATCACAATTTTGATCCTTCACGCAGGGGATGCCCCCGCTTTGGTGATCCCCAGAGTTATAGTGTGGATGAGAACATGGAGGACTTACGATAGATTTTACGTGCACCAGCCACCATTAGTGTACACGACGGTCTTTGACCAGCTCAAGTATCGAATCGGCAATCTTCCAATTACGCGCTTGGCGCTTTACCGACTAGGGTACCGCGGCTCGAAACCATGCACGTAAAAAAGAAAGAAAATTAAATAACATTTTTTCTCTACTTTTAGCAAATTAATTTTCTTACACAGGAAAATTAAAATATGATCCATGGTTGTAGGTTGGTAGATAATTAGGTAGGTTGTGTTGATGGTCGCACCATTACTGCGCTATGGATAATTGGCGACGGTCTGGGACGTACCCCTACGGATGTTACGGAGACATGCCAACACAGTTTTGGTCCTACACGAAGGGGATGGCTCCCCCGCTTCGGTGGCCCCCAGAGATACAATTTTGATGGGAACATGGAGGATATTGCGGCCACAACATATTTTACGTGCACCAGCTACCATTAGTGTACACGATGGTCTTTGGCCGGCTCGAGAACCGAACCCGCAATCTTCCAATTACGAGCTCGGCGCTCAACCAACTGGGGTACCGTGGTCCGGATCTAAAGTTGTAAAAAAGAAATAAAAAGGCTCATATACTAAAGCTGTAATGCAAAATGGTCTAGATATTGCGAATTTCTTTCTATTAATATATATATATATATATATATATATATATATAGAGAGAGAGAGAGAGAGAGAGAGAGAGAGAGCATTGAATATGAGGACTTCCATAATAATTTTCTGCTTTTGCCTTGTTATATGCACGATTAATATTCCTTTTCAGGGAAAGAAAGCAGCGAATAGGTGGGCAGAGCTCTGCATGTGTTAATAAGTAAAGTGTGTCTGGGGGAGGCGAAGCCTCCCTCGGGGGTTGGTGAGCGGAGCGAGCAGGAGGCACAGCCCCCTAGTGTATAAAATAAAACTTGTAAGTTCCTAAATTGTTTACTAAAATTCCGATTATACGTCGGCTCATCAAAATATTCTTTTATGGCAGTCCAATGGAAGAGGTATATCTTACATTAGTAAACAAATATTTCATGTTATTCTTATTTGTCTTAATCTTTTAAATATTACCTTTTATATGCATTTATACATCTTTGGGCCGAGTTTTCATAGAATAAAAAGACACAAGCTCTTTTTTTACCACCTGCAAAAAACGCAAAGGTGTTTCCTGTGTTATGCTCAGTGTAAAATGAAGATTCTTTTTAAAATACCGATCATGGACTTTAATGCATCAGAAATATTTTTGCAAGTTCCTCTACACGCATTAGTTGCTATAATTATATCTTTTTCAATACAGAATATCGATATGTCATAGAAAACTTGAATTAGGTATATCAGCTCCAAGTCCTTTAATAAGTTTTTGGGTGACTTTCTTCCGGATGACTTTTTTTCCGACGTACGAAAATTTAAATACACGTTATAAATAACCATTGCACGAACTGTATAGATTGTGGTGACTATAGTACTTATAACTTCGTACTGGGACACAAAGGAAAATTCTTTATCGTTATAGCCTATAGGCTCAATTATTTAAAGCACATAGCGTCTAAACGCCTTATTCAAATGAACTAAAAATTTATATACATATTATAAGTTACTGTCACACGAACTGTGTTAATTATAGAGAATCTTGCATTGATAGTTCTTTTTACAAGGACATAACGATTTTTTTTTAATCATTATGGCTTATGACCTCAAACTTTAAAGTGTGATAGCATATAACTGTCTTATAAGATGGAGCTAAAAATTAAAAAAATAGTGGGGGTATTGCTTGACAACGTTTCTTGATAATACGTATTAAATTTCGAAAATAATAATAGCACCATTTTTTGCTACATCTTATAACGATTTTTTTATTCCTCAGGGCGACCGAACTATTTTTCTGTGACTTTTTTTATAGTGAAAAATACTGTAAAATACTGTAAATACTGTAAAAAACACCCTGTTACATTTTTCTCTTTTGTCTGTTTAACGACATCTCTTATTTTACTTTTCTTATACAACCGTTAACCGTCGGAAAGTCGTATGAAGTCACTCAAGATTTTTACTATTTTTGCGATGATGTGTGTGTGTGATCACGATAGCGCCTAAACGCTTTCTTCGAATTTGTTTGCTGAAAGTTGGTACGAATGCAACATAGCATGAACCCTATTGATTTTGGTGAATCTAGAACTTATAGTTTTTTTTACAAGTACACAAAGAAAAATTCTTTATCCTTTTGTCCTATGGCCTAAATGTTTTAAAGTGCGATAGCGTCTAAACGCCTTATTTAATTGAGCTGAAACTTTATACACATATTATAGATCAGGAGTGTTCAACCCACGGCCCGCCGTATAGCCCACGGCCCGCCTGCAGCCCGCGAGGAGACTAGCGATATATAAAGTTTGACAACTTTGGTTAACAGATTAAAAATAAATAAATCCGTTCTGACTTTTTAAAAAAAAAAAAAAAAAAAAAAAAAAAAAATTCAACGGTTATGTTAGCAAAAGAATCACACTACACTGTTATAATGAAACCTTATAAGACCCATTATTCATTCTTTTTATTATAGTTATTAAGTTCTTTTTTTTTTTTTTCGGCGTTATTGCTAATTTATGAAGGAAAATAATTTAAATTAATATATTCAGCTCTGAATCTTCACCCTGCTTTCCCTCGAAAAAAGGCATTTCATTATAATTCATGCACTCACAAACATACACATATGTGTACATATACGATGCGGCGGCCCGCCTAAATAAAACAGATTTTCAGTGCGGCCGCCAAGTGTTTTGGGTTGGACAGGCCTCTTATTAGATCACCGTCACACGAATTGTATATATTTTGGTGAATATATCATTCATATTTTTTTTACAGGGACACAACGAAAAATTCTTTTTCTTTATTATCTACGGGATCAAATTATTTGAAATGCAATAGCGTAAAATTAAACAATACAGAAAAATACTGAAACGGCCTATTATAATTTTCATTTTTGTTTATTTAATGATTGGTCTTGCTTTAATATATACTCTTTAACAAAAAAAGTGACGCACCAAGAAGGAGTAATGCAAACTGGACACAAATTGACATACATACAGGTTTTGATGGAATCAAGCACCAATTCATCATTATCGTCGATCCTATGTGCAACTGGTACTTCAGTGACTTCAAATACCCTTAATAGGGGGGGGGGGTATTTCAAGGGAGCTCAATCCCAGTCGGGTTGAGCTCAGTCCCCGGATCTCTCTTCGACTGAGGATGTTTGGAGCATCATAAAAAGGGTCCTACAACCAGCTCGGGATATTACCAATCTAACGCAGCAATTGGACAGAATTTGGCACGATACTTCACAGGAGCACATCTGCCAACTCTATCAATTAATACCAAGCTGAATAACTGCGTACATAAGGGCCAGAAGTGGACCAACGTGTTATTGACGTGTTTACTTTGTGAGGCCCTTTCTCTTGATTAAATCATTCAAATTTTTTGAATCTGTAATTAATTGTCTTTCTCCACATGTACATCACATCTACCATTTTTTGTCCCATTCGGACCCCCCCCCCCTTCCACCTCATCTACCAATTTTTGTCCCCACTTCATCTTGGTGTGTCTTTTTTTTTATTATTATTAATTTTATTAACCTTTTTCAAATTGATGCTATTATTTTAATTTAGTCAAAATACGATTCAAAAGAGAACACATGATAAATCACTTGGTTAAAATATATTATAATCATTTTAAAAGTAAATTTAGCTCTTTGTGTATATAAATAGGAAATAAAGTGCATATAATTTGTAATTAAGCGTATTGTAGTGAATCTCAGTAATATCTGTATAGTAAACTTAATTTAGTTTTTTTTTTTTTTTTTTTTTTTTGTGTGTGTGTGTATGGTATCAATAAAAGAAGGTGAAACGTAACTTTTATACGAGGCCTTTCTAAAGGATTCTGATCCATAGTCACGTGAGGTTCAGGGAAAACCACAGAAAATTACATAAGCAGCTAAACCAGCAAGTATGACTGACCTGGTTTCGAATCTCACCATTCTTGTTTCCCAGCTTCGTAAGTAGAACTTCACAGCATTTGGTGGTACCACTTCAAATAACAACCGCACATAAACCGTAGTGTATCCAAATACTTTTATATGCCCCTGTAAATGAATTATAAGTGCAGCACGTACGACTTTTCACAGAGAACATATTATTTTACACGTCAGAAAATTTTAGTTTTATTGGACGATCAATTTATATTTAAATAATTTACAGCACAGACAGACTTACAGACAAACCGAAATCATAAACATTTTGTTTTCTTTCGAACAATCATGAAAGTATTGAAACAAATTTCAACTTTTATTTTGCAAAAGTTTTTAACATGATTTTAAGGGTTTGGAAAATACAGAGGGCTTCAAAATATAATTATAATGAAAGATCGCATAAAACACGTTTCCAACAAAAAATATTTCATTGTTTGATTTTAAGATTTACTATGATAAAAAAAATAAAAAAAAAATAAATAAACTAGAGAAGATCCATACAAACGAA
Organism: Salticus scenicus; assembly: GCA_963930645.1. NCBI lineage: Eukaryota > Metazoa > Arthropoda > Arachnida > Araneae > Salticidae > Salticus > Salticus scenicus. The sequence goes on from OZ005651.1 coordinate 242,094,778, forward strand.
ATTATCAAATTTGTTCCACTGTTTACACATTTTGGATTATATATATATTTCCTGTTTTAACTTATGCTTCAGAAACTTAATTATTAATGAGTAAAATTATACAAAAGCTTCAAACAACACAGAGAAGCATGGAGATATGCATGTTAGGATTCTCCTGAAGAGACAGAAAGCGAAACACATGGATTAGGGAGCAAACCAAAGTTACTAATGCTTTTCGTAGAGTTAAGAAGTTAAAATGCAGCTAGAATGAGCACCTTGCCAGAAGAATCTGCGATAGATTGGATCATCGAAGTCCTATTTTGGATTCCGAGAGATAAGAAAAGATCAGGGAAAAAAAAAAAAATGGTCGTTCGAGAGATGAGATTGTGAAGTTAGGAAAAGCGAAATGGAGAAAAATTTCAGGAAACAGGGTAGATTGGAATCACCTAGGGAAGACCTTCATCTTGCAGTGGATTGACAAAGGCTGATATTGATAACATGGTATGTATGTAAATATTTTATTTTAAAAAATGGTAGGGCGATAAAGATAGCGTTTGTTGTTTCACGGCATTTCACCGAAATGCTTTTGCCAGGTTCGATCCCATGTGCGATCGTCGGCCTAACCGTTCAGAGTTTTCCGTGGTTTTCTCCGAAACTTGCGTAAATACTGGCTAAGACCCTTTAGAAAGATCCCTCACGGAGGGCACTCCCCCTCAGGCCTAGGATCCTGGCCTTACTTCCCAAACACCGTAGTGCTTGGACAAAGAGTTAATCCGTAGAGCACTAATTGAAATCTATGAAAAAGAAAAAAAATCTGTCAGAGCCAGAATTTAATCTAGTACGACAGGACTTTTTTGTATATTAGAAACGTTTTTTGTCAATTTTTCCATGTAAAGGCCTGTGATTTGTGATAACTGTGCATGTGCACACTCGTATCAACCCCCGATTGCATACCTTTATTGGAAGAGATAGCGTCTATTGTCAGTCAAGTCAACGAGGTGCTTCGAAGTACCCGCATTTGGTCACAGGCCTCTACACAGTGTTGCTAGATTGGGGACGTTTTTTATTCAACTACCACCAATAATTTTGAGAAGTGATATTTGATAGTATATGTAAAAGACGATTAATCTTCGAAGCGATTAGGCAACAGTTAGAATTAAAAATTGCTGATGGATATTGAATTAAAAAAGTCTCCAATCTGGCAACATTGGCTCTACAATAGTTTGAAGTTTGGATTAGTTCTCCAAATGAAAAACAATAATTTTTAATTTTTCGATCAATTCTCTTCCGCTTTTTGAATTAAAATCTACATTAAAAGCCCCGTCAAGAAATAAACCAAATACATTAAACTCAAATTTATTTATTTATTTAACTGTAAGAACCTGTGAAAAATAGTTTATTCCATAATTTTGAATCCGATTGTCTACAAAAGATTCAATTAATAAAAATGACGCGAAAGTAATATTGAATTATATTCATGATGCTGACGCATGTAAGAAAAATTGCTAAAAATAATTCGAACTCTGTCTTTCTCTAAATCTAACTTTTGAACGGTTTGAACTTTTTCTCAGAAATTGGTGACTTTTGTTTAACTTAATCTTTTTACTAATTATTAATCCAACACATTAAAGTCGATTTTTAAATATGTCAAAGTTTTTACAATTACATACAATAATAATTATCTTCTCCCTCAATTTAAATAGAAGAAAATTGTTACAGGTTTATTTTTTCATTCGACATAAAAAGAAATGTATATTTATTATTCGCATGCAAATAAATTTATTGTCATGGGATTATTTAAGAACTACCCTGTTCTTCAGCAAGCTTCGGGGAAAACAGTAAAAAAAAAAAACCAGCAGCTAGATGTACGAAGGCGACTTGGGATTAAACCCGACATCTCCAGCCTACCAGCATCGAGAACAGAACCGCTCGGCCACTGAAATAGGCTTTTTTATTGAAAGTCCAAAAAACAGTATTAAGCACCTTCAAATAATTTGTTAAAGTTATATTGTTAATAAATAAATTAGTTTATTTTTTTCTTTTTAATTTGAATATTTCACTAAATATTTTAAACTAGTTTTTATATATAAAACCTTTTTACTTACTCTTACATATAGGGTCGAGAAAGTATTGTTTTAGGGTCAAATTTTCGAACGTGAGTTTTTGTTATATTTACATGTTCTGACTCTGAGGTACCCTGAATACAAAAATCATGTTTTTAGCTAATGGTCTGTGTGTCTGTCTGTTATCAGCATATCCCAAGAACAAATAGTAGCAGAAATTCCAAACTCGGTAATCTAAATGTGTATCATATAGGGATGCTACACTAAACTTTTCGTTGAGATGAAGCAAATGGTTCGTGTACAGGGACACTCAAAAGTATTCAAATACATTACGTCTACGGGGGGAAATTGCAGGTAAGAGTTTAACATCTATAGACTACACTAAACCAAATGAAACGAATATATATTTTGTGTAATAGAGATAGTCAACTGGGAAAAAAATGTGTATGTAGGAGCCTCGCCTCCCCCCGTGGGAGGGAAGTCCCCTCTCGAGGGGAGTAAATTTTCATGATGGGTATCTTTCAAAAGAGCTCGCCAATACCTTTAAAACGAATGGTTGAACCATCGATCTGCAATAATTAAAAATAAAGTTATCGATTTTTTTTTAATTAAAAAAAAATATATATATATATGTAATATTGAGAACAAATTATTATTATTATTTTTTTAATTTATTTATTTATTTATTTTTTTTTAGTGTTATACTACTTCTCCAATATATAAACCGTATGCATTATCATGGGGGATAATTTTTTTTAAATAATAGTTTTAATAAATTATTTTTAATGAGTGAATTTGTATAGAAAAATATAGAAGAAAGTCGTGTGGTGGCCACAACACACTAGTTATTTGTTGTTAGTGGATGTGCGTTACTAATAATATTTTACCATTTCCAAGAAAGCTGTTCGGGAATTGAAATAAATTCCTCATAGAGCTATGGTAAATAATGTATGTTTTAAGCTAAATTTACATCGCTTGTTTTTTGTACATTAGTGAAACGGGGGTTGAGGGGGGCAGTAGCCCCCCTCACACAGAACTAGTTATCATATAAAACTCTTCCTAAGCCTAATTTGAATTGCTTAACATAGGTTATCATAACAGTACTCGTTATCTTACCTCTTAATCTCCAACCTGTATTTATAGTATTAAATTTCAGGGTAAGAGAAAGTAGTGTGAGTGACACACCAGATTATTTCTATTAAAAGTATTTTAAAACAGATTTTTTTAATAAAGACCCGAAACAATAGTACGAGTACTTAGTAATCTCAACTAATTTATTAGAAATATATATATATATATTATAAATCACATCAGTTTTCTATTTACTTATTTTTATTTATTTATTTTATTTTTAATCATTCATAGAAATTTTTTTAAATAAAAGCATTTAAAGTTTAAGTATTAAAAATTTTCACTTATGATAAATAAAGTAGTTTTTAATTAGATTTATTTTTATTAAACTAGAGGGTTCTACCCCCAGCTCTCTCCAATCACCAGTCCTCGAGGGAGGCTTCGCTCCTCTCGCGGGCTTTACCCACATAATTGCCACTTGGCTTTTGATTGAATAGGAATATTGATAATATATAACATAAGACAAAAGCAGAACAATATTATAGAAATCTCCATATTTGCCATCACGTTGAAATACATAATCTATATAAATAAAAAGAAGTATCTGTGTGTGTGTCTATATGTCTGTTTGTGCTCGGGTGTTCACACTACTGATTGCAGGCTACAAAACTTGGCAGATGGATACCTGAGCCCCTACAGGTATGCACCTCACCGAAAATTTTTCAAATTTGAATATTATTAATTATTTTCTTTCCTATTTTAAATATTGGCTTCTGTGTTTCACTTTTCTAAAATTTATTCTTTCATTTTAATTATCTGCATACCTTAGCAGTGGCAATTAGGTTATTTATTTTTTATTTATTTAATTCTTTCATTTGAAGGCGAAATCTTATTATTATTATTATTATTATATTTATTGAAAATGAAATGGTAATGCCATAAAAAAAAAAAAATAAGTATATTAAATTTTTAAATTAAAAAAAAAAAAAAAATATGTTTATGTATAACTTTTACAACAACTTTTTTTTTCTTTTTTTTTTTTTGTAATTAATTCCTTTAAAAAAATTATCATCATCATTATTATTATTTTAAATTTATAGTATTTATCAGAAAAAATAGTTATTTAAGAAAGGATTAAAATAATTAAAATTTGTTTTTTATTCATTTAATTATTTTTAAAAGAAAATCTACTTTTTATTTTATTTATTATGTTGGTCAGAATCATATGATAATATTGTGTAAAGAGCGAGGGCAATAAAATGTATACTTCCAAAACTAAAATATTTAATAGATGCTGAGATACAGTCATTTTTAAAATAATAGTTCTTAAATAATAGCTGATCCACCTGTCATCAATAAATACCCAAATTCAAGTACTCGAGAAAGACCTTTCTGTAGGCAATAGGAACATGCACCCAATGCAGTGTGGGCGAAAAAATAACTGCTGTAGGCAGTGGGTACATGGTATGTAGAACATGGTATGAAAATCATTCACCATTGGTTTACAGTAGAGTGGCGAAATGATGTCCTCAAAATTCGAGGACGTCATTAAAAATATTTTACGATTACACATTTACACAGGTATGATTTATGCTAGAAAATGATTATTTAAAAGACCGTAATTATGATAAATAATTTCTTTGCTACAATTTTTACTTAGAAAAATGATTTCAAAACATGGACTGTCCTAGAAATTTAGTACATATGGTCACACTAGTTTACAGTGCTGCCGAAAAAATAAGCTGTATTATAATTGGACTGTATTTCAGGAATTGCTAGAAGAGCTATATTTCAGGTTTTGCTATGTGTTATTAATGTAGGACTAAATTTAATTATGGATGGTACATAATATGGTGAGTACATAATATATAGAAGATATACAGAGCTACCAATATTTAAGCCTTTTTTTTTTCTGTAGAGTGTAATCGGTGGAAATGCTTTACTCCATTTTGACATATCGACAGTAACTGTTCAGCAATGAAACAATTCTCATGTGGTAAACAAAGTATGTTTTAAAATGTAATTTTGAGCTCTGGCTTTTTTAATGATATCGCGTTTTGAGGTCCCATGAATACGAAAATCAAATTTTTACCGGTTAATTTATATGTATGTCTGTCATCAACATAGCTTAAACACAAATAGTCACAGGAAATTAAAATTTAGTAATTTGAAGTTTACATGAGAATATCACTTGAAAATTGTAACTTTCAACGAACACTGCAAATAAATGTTGTCTGAATGACTTGGAATAAATATGTTTCTCTGGTGTAAAATATAAAATAATATTTATGTAAAATAAAAATAAATTTTTAGTATTTAAATAGTTTAAATTTAAAGCAAATCAAATATATTAAAACAGATCTATACACAAGCATGTGTTTTTCTACAATACTTTCAGAGACTAAGAGACTTATTTTCAAAAATATTCAGTTGAACACAAAAATTATTGCTCTTTTTCTCTGCGACATCTGTATGTTTTCAAATTACTTTTGACCATAGTCCCCCTACCTTACGACTTCCGCCACGTGAAGGAAGCCCATTATCTCAGTTCTCCCGCAGTGTGAAGTGATTTGTCTAGCTTCGTTTTTCTGTGAATATTTCTTTGTCAGTTTTGATATAATTTTAAAATCTACCGATAATCAATTTAATTTCCATTAAAAAGAAAAAAATCACTATTTATTTTAATCAAAACTACATACATTAGAGAAAAGGTCCATATTCTAAAAATTTCTCTATGATAATTTAAACAATATTTACAATACGATTAAAATGGCATATGTTATCAGATAGGCATTTTTCGACCATTGATTAATAATTAAAAAATTACAATTAACTATATAAAACTTTTAATAATATAAATCTCTGAGCCTTGATTTTACCCATACAATGCAAAAAAAAAAAAAAAAAAAAGCCAAAATATAAATAATTGTACTTGCTAGAAGGCGAATTTTATTCCCCGTAGATTAACATGGGGACGAATAGTTTCGTTTTCAGGTGATAATGTCGCCTTAAGGACAAAACTTTCACTGGAATATATGCTGTATATAACAGGTTCTTTTTACTTCTAAAGTTTCAAGAGAATCCACAAATTATTTGTTTAGATTTATTGGAATTTTTATTTTTCCGACTGAGTGAAAATAATGCCTGGACCGGGAGTCGAACCCCGGATCTTTGATTTACAAGGTCAAGGCTCTACCAATTGAGCTATCCAGGCCGACAACCGGTCAGCATTACTCACTCAGACAACCTTTAGGCAGAAAACTCTGGTCTATCATTTAGATAGCTCAACAGAAATAAGCCGCAGGTAATGAAAACACCATTAAACAATGGGAGAAAGAAATACAATTTTTTAATAAAATCACACAATCAACTGATTGGGAATAAAATCATATTTATATATGATTTTCTGATATAAAATATGATTTTCTTCCCAATCAGTTGATTGTGTGATTTTATTAAAAAAATTTATTTGTTTAGATATTCGGAAAAAAAAAAAAAAAAAAAAAAAAAAAAGGGCTGCGGTAGCCCAGTCGGTCGAGCGTCAGCCTCGTAATTGGAAGATTGCGGGTTCGGTACTCGAGCCGGCCAAAGACCGTCGTGTACACTAATGGTGGCTGGTGCACGTAAATTCTGTCGTGGCCGCAATGTCCTCCATATTCCCATTAAAAATCATACCTCTGGGGGTCACCGAAGCGGGAGAGCCATCCCTTCCGTGGAGAATCAAAATTCTGATGGCATGTCTCCGGACCACCTCTAGGGGTGTGTCCCAGACCGTCGCCAATTGCCCATCTGTGCAGCACTAGTGCGACGTAAAACCCAACCATCCATCCATCCATCGGGGAAAAAAATTCTAGATAGCTTAGTTATTGTCATCCGTCCTTAGGTTTTCTCCACCAGTGTATTTAGACATTCGCATTAACCCCTTAACGCGCGGTGTCCTCGCTGCGAGGACGCAAAACTTAAGATCCAGCTACAAAAATTCATCCCGGAAATTTATTAGCAAACATTTACGTTTATAACATATCAGAAAAGGCCGGGTTTTTTAACCTTAAAATTAAAAATTTCTTTTAGTTTAATTTACTTCCTGAATTCCAGTGGCAGTATAATTTAAGTGTTACGAATTGTCGTGCGCCGCTAAGGGTTAAACATGCTGATTTTGAGTCCTTAATTTGAAAGTCTTTTATCTTCGTATAATTCTGTGCGAATTATTTTCATTTCTAAATTAACTTCTATCTTAATGAAACGTATTATAATATATTAGTAATTTTTATGTCTATTTATAAACTACATGACCCAAGTATGTGCTAACTTTTGGCATATTAACTCATTTTATTATGTTATATACATGGATTTTTGCTGATTTTGCACATTATCCTAGTATATTCCAATGTAATCCTAATAATTCTATCAATATTCCTTCTTTTTTTTTACTATTATATTTTCTTTTATTATAATGTGATAACGCTGGGTTGCTACGTCCATGTTTATTATTAACCTTCTATTATTTTATTTATTTTATTAAAGGTTTAAAAACTGGAATTCAAAACGGTATCTTTTAGAAGATATACTCCACTTTTATACTAGAATGATAAGTGTGCCCTAATTCAGTAGAATCTATGAATTAATTAGCTACTTGAATTTTAAGTTAAAAAAGATTCAATCAAAGAGCAAAAGTAACCAGTTTACAACAGCCTTAAAAAGGGAAATCTTTACGATACTACGGAATAAAAATAGGATTTGCCTTTTTATTTATTTATTTATTATTATTATTATTATTATTATTATTATTATTTTCTTTTGTATTTTTACTCTGTCAAGTTTGTTTGCTTTGTCTGATAATTTGACAATAAATTTTAATGTTTATCTTTTATTATATATATATATATATATATATATATTGCATGTGTTTCAACTGAAATTTTAATGCTTTCAATTATTTTTCAAGTGGTGTTTTTTTCAACGGTAGACCTCTTCCAAAAATTGGCCACCTGCCAGTGTCCATCCGTGTGTTATTTTAAGATTAAGAGTGTCTCACGGATGTGTTAAGAGATAATAAGTACAAAATTTTTTAATTTACATTTTATTAAAACTATTTTAATCTATTAAAACTGTAATTAAATTGCGATTTGATTAACTTTATAAATTTCAATTTATCGTTCTTATTTTCCTTTGCACACACACACACACACACACACACACATACACACACACATATATATATATATATATATATATATACAGTCGGCTGCAAAATTATTCGAGCACTAGCCAATAATTCCTATATTTAAAAAGTACACTTAAGACTGTTTTGCTAAGTAAATCCTTGTCGAATCATGTTCTTAGACTGATTAAGAACATGACTCGACAAGGATTTATTTAACAAAGCTGTATTAAGTGTACTTTTTTTTGGCAAGGATTATTGCTAGTGCTCGAATAATTTTGCAGCCGACTGTATATATATATATATATATATATATATATATATATATACTTTTTTTTTTTTTTTTTTTTTTTTTTTAACAATTGAAATGAAAAAAAAAAAAAAAAAAATACATTTTTTATTTTGGAAAAATAAACATGAATTATTTGATGTGGCTCACACTACTTTCTTTTACCATTTATTAATATAGACATATTTTTATACTTTAACTTTTGTGACATTAAGTAACGTGGAATATTTCTAGTGTACTTTAAATTTAAACACGCGTTCAAAATAGTTTTAGAAACAGTTTTAAGTGACAAACACTTTTTTAATTTTATTTTCTTCTCTCTTCTTTTTTTCTTTTATCCCTCCCCCCCCCCTTTTTTTTTTAATGTGCTAAATTTTTAGTATAGGGTAGAATGCGTGAAATCGGTGGAAAATTTAAATTTTTTTAATCATGCTCGTTCTCTCAACACTTTTCCAATTGTAAAAATTGCTACAGCATGGGAGAGTGAGTTCATTAATGTATCACGCTGAGATCGTTTTATAAATTTAGCCCTGGAATGCTACCCTTCGAAAAACTCACGAAAATGATACCCATTAGTCTTTCAGACTAAGTGAGCTTCAGCTTGCGTACAGGATAATTTAAAAGTTAGAACGAATAAAAATTATTTTTTACAGATGAATTATAGTGTATTTATGTTCAAAACAATCTTTACACATGTCCATTTTTTGTTTGGGAAATTGCTGTACAAGGTATCAACATAGTCAATCAGACTAATGGTTATCATTCTAGGGTTAAAAAAAGTATTACACCAATAAAAAAAAATTAAAATTAAAATTACCTCCAAATTACCGTAAGTGGGGGAATTTGAATGTATGGCTATAAACCCTATTCAGACTGATGTTAAATATGAGGGGCTCAGACAACAATTAAAACCTTTACAGAAAACACACTTTCATTAAATAATAATAATAATAAGGCTACAAAAAATGCGGTTAAAAGAAAAAAAAAAGAAAAAACTGCCAATTTTCACTTTTTTTTTTTTTTTTTTTTTTTTTTTTAATTTTGTACAGGTCTCCTCATTAAAGACATAAAGTAAGTAATTGATATTGCTGTACTGTAACGCTGTAAGCTAGTAGAATTGGATTAAGAAAAACAAACCCATCTTTTTTTGCAGAATTTTTATTAGGAACGTATAAAATTTGACAAAAATCGACGTTTTTGGACCTGAACAAACTAACTAAATTCCTAATTTTAAAATTATAAATGTACTTATATGAAAAGAATAACTTAAAAATACAATGGTAGGTCATGTTTTAATTCTATACAAGCTCTAAAACAAACATCCTAGCTATTCATTTTTGTTTTTTATACAATAATGTCTTTAGTTTACTGTAGTCCACTTTATTAAGACTGATGTGCTTAGGACTGACTTAATAAATGTCCAAATTAAACTGAGGGATAAAAGGAAATGCCTTAAGCAAATTGTTTATAACATTTTGAAATAATTCTAAATAAAGATAAATTGAAAATAAAAAATTCCACTAATTTCCCCACATGGGATAATTTGGAGGTAAAAATTTCAGCCCTCCCCACCCCTTTGTACCCTTTAAGACAAAATAATAATAATAATTGCATATATAGATAATTATAGCTCAAAATATCCTTTTACTTGTGATAACATATAACCACACCAATTTCTCTAAAAATCTGTGTGGTGTACAACATGTTTTGTTTTATAAAAACGAATAGTTTGCATAATAATGATAATAATAAAAGATACAAACTTTTCATTTTTTCTATTTTTGTATTTGGGCGCAAATATTTTTTCATTATTAAGAAATGTATAAGCAATATTTTGGCACGATTAAAACTTATTTAATAAATTATAAAAAAGGGTTGAGCTTCTTTTTTTTTTTTTTTTTTTTTTTTTTTTTTTTAATTTTACCTCTGATTTACCCCACCACTTATTTACCCCATCCTACCCTACCACATAGTGTGTATGTAATTTTTAGGAAACATATAGGAAAAAGTAAACAATAAAAAAGTAACATAAAAAAGTTTGTGATTTTTTATTTTTTATTATTATTATTATTATTATTGCAAAATTATTCTTTATTTAATTGAATTGCATTTAATAAATGTAGTTAAAATTTGTGAATTTCTTTTTAAAACAACACGCGAACACAGTTTATTGTTTGTTTTCGTTAGCTGTGACCCTGCTCACCTATGCGCATGCGTGAGGTCTGCATTGATTTTGTTAAAATAGGGTAGAAGCGTAGACGATGAGAGAATGTTTACATTTTACGAGTGAGAGATAAGTTGCGGTTTCTTTTTTCTTTTTTTTTTCTTTTCAGGACATTATTGAATTTTGAGGCGATACTTCTTCGTTATATTCGTATAAAGGCAAAATGCTGATTTTTCCCCCTTGTAATTTTTAAATAAGTGTAGAAGATCAGTTTTATTCTTCGATGCAAAATAAAATCCGTAAACTTAAAAGTAAATGCCTGTTTTCTTTCTTCTTCTTCTTTTTTTTTTTTCAGTTAAAATTATTTTTATTTGCTTACTTGATCTCTAAATTCGTACTATATCTGTCATACCTGAACACTTGTTTCATGCACTGATTATAGTAGTAAATTAATTAAAAATGACTTAAATTAGGTAAAATTTACATAATTCATTAATAAAAGAAGAGAAAAAGAACAACGTTTACAGTAGACTTTACCTGTAGTAAAAGTAATATATTTTTTTCTTTTAAATTATACTGCTAAAATAAAAATACCATATTTTTGGATCTCTATTTTACAGAAATTTACAGAAAATCGTATTTAAATCAAATCATTAGATTTTTTTATCATGATTATTTTACACCTTTTATTTTTCGCGCATATTGTCATATAAATTACATTAAATAAAATATTGTTAATTAAAATTAAAAATTAAACTTTAAATTCGCGTAAAAAGGTAAAATAAATATTGAAGACTCATAAAAAGAAAACGAACACGTGTAGAACGAAAAGCGCATTTGGCTAAGTGCCCATCTCATTCAACGCATCACCCCTTTTCCGAGTAGGATCGTTCCGCGAGAGGTAGACATGGTTTACGAAAACGGACAGTACGTTAAACTACCACGTCTGTACAATTTATTAAATTTTAACGTAAATATCCTTCAACATCTTCAAACTCGAAATCGAAATTGTATTTATATGTAACAAATTAGTTTGGTAATAGTGTTTTATCAGTCATCAGTTACTTGGTTTAAAACAGTCGTCGCCAGCCTTTTCGGCTTCATGGACCGCTAAATTCCCAATTTAAAATTCCACGGACCACTAATATGAATTATTTAAAAAAAAAAAAAAAAAAAAAACAGTGTAAATATCTTTTTAGATTAATAATCAAAGAATACCTATTTTATATAAATGTATTTAACAGAAAATTTACTTGGTTTAAAACAGTCGTCGCCAGCCTTTTCGGCTTCATGGACCGCTAAATTCCCAATTTAAAATTCCACGTACCACTAATATGAATTATTAAAAAAGAAAAAAAAAAAAAAAAAAAAAAAAAAAAAACCAGTGTAAATATCTTTTTAGATTAATAATCAAAGAATGCCTATTTTATATAAATATATTTAACAGAAAATTTTACAAATGCTTATTTTATTGTAATAAAAACATAAATACTTATTTAATAATAAGAACGATGCTTAACCCCTTGAACTGCAATTTATTTTCAGTCAGCACTGCTCATGCAGACAATTTAATTTTCTTAGTTTTAAGAGGAGGGATTGATATAGAAACTTACGGTTTTGTTGCTCAAATAATTTGTTATTATTAAAAATAGTATTTGTTTCACACATTTATATGAATGTTTATTGTTATATATACATATAAGAACATAATTAGTGTCGGGAGATTCATGACGAGCTGGACTCGTCATTTCAGTCCAAGGGGTTAAGGTTGTTTGATTGTCTTAAAACAATTGTAGGGGAAGAACACGAACACATTTTTATTGCTTCCATATTTTAAGAAACTCAGAGGAAAGATTTTTAACTACAATGATAAATTTCTTCATAATGAAAGTGCATTTCCTAAATCTAGTAACGTGTATACTATTTTGTTAGATTTAAAAAATGTAGTCGGAAATCATATTTTTAACAGACATTTTAAGTAAAATTCGTGAAGAAGACCCTTTAACCACCTTATTGACCAAACCAGTGTTAACCCATGGTTCACGTAACATTTATATTATAGTTAACATTCACTTAACTTTGAGTTAGACAGTTTTCGTATTCACCAACCGTGGATTAGTTGACTCCAGGGTTATCTGGAGAAATTTGTAAAAGTCTCGCTGATTGGTCAATAAAAAAGCAAAAAATTAAAAAGTGTAAACAAGTTTTTTTTCGCTGTAACGTTAACATGCTCATGTAACACCAGTGTTAACCCAGCTACGTCGGAGGATTAAAAAAGAGGGTTAACTCGAGTGTTAAATCGCTGATTTTGCATAGTTAATACTAATTTTGAGATAACCCCAGTGTTAAAAATTTCGTGAATAAGGCTGTGAAAAACGTATATTTAAAACATATTTAATTAAAAGACTTATTTACAGTTAAAATACATTTCAAAGCTTTTCGCCTTGATCATCAGGGCATCACCAGGAAAATATTTTTTAACAACTGTGTTTCTAAAGGGCATTCTCTCTATATATATATCACATTTTCTAGTTACAGATACAGTTGAGCTTAATGTAAAAAAAAAAAAAAAAAAATGAAAATGGTATTCACAGGAGTCAGTTCAGGTCGAAACTCAGGAATAGATCAGTTGGAGCTTTGTTGCGTTACGAGGAGGCAACATGAAGTGCTTGGGTTCGGAACTATTGAGGTACTTGCTTATATATTCGAAGAAACTAGTGGATGGAAACAGATAGGCTGGTCCAGCGGCAACAGTTGTGGAAGAATCCGTAGAGTAGTCGCCGAAGAGTCCGTAGAAATTTTTCAGAGAGGTCCGCAACGTTTCAGCTATGGAGTCACACAGTTTTGTGAAAAAGATTCTGTGTTTTTAAATACAGTTGGCTGCAAAATTATTCGAGCACTAGTCAATAATTCCCATATTTAAAAAGTACACTTAAGACTGTTTTGCTAAGTAAATCCTTGTCGAATCATGTTCTTAGACTGATTAAGAACATGACTCGACAAGGATTTATTTAACAAAGCTGTATTAAGTGTACTTTTTTTTGGCAAGGATTATTGCTAGTGCTCGAATAATTTTGCAGCCGACTGTAAGTATACTGAGAAAATTAATAAAGAATAATTAAATATCTGTTTCTATAAGATAATGCCAGATTTTTGGTAGGATTAATGAATCCTTAGGATCAATTGCATTTCGCCATTTTTTAATATTTCGAAATGATTAGTTCTTGTAGGTTTTGTGAAGTAATTTTCAAAATGGTTAGTTCTTGTAGGTTTTGTGGGGTTGAAATTATTTCTGCTTTATCCCAGATAGATAGCAGATTTGTATTCGAAATCAGATAAGACCTTACGTCATTATCGTATCGTTTCAACAAAATTTAATCGTAAGTGGTCCACTATGAGTTTTAACTAGAAAAAGTTTGGCGGAGATGTTCGAGTTGAGATGATTGTAGTCTACCTTTGTGAAGGTTAGGTGAAGTTAAAAAAAAAAAAAAAATGCTTATTTGAATATCTTGGATATAAGCAACAGCTGATTTGGAAAGACAACTATTAAACCATTTGGCAGTAGTTAAGAGCTGTAAATAACCGATTGAGAACATAACATTGTTAGAGCTGTCAAGATGCTAGAAGCTAAATAGCCTTAAGAATCAAACATTATAAACAGTTAGATCAACATTAAGGTAATTCCCGCTGCTTTATAAAATCACTGGTTAATAAAATCAGCCGCTTAATGTGATCAAATTGCCAGGAACGGAATCAAATCAATGCAAACTACTTTCAAAACAGCCGTTTAATAAAATCAGCATCGTCGGTTAATAAACTCAAAAAGAAAAAGATCTCCAGCTGCGAAAAATAGGCATATATATGCAAATTTGACAACGAATTTTGATTTTGTCAGCATTTCTTTTTAATTTTTGAAAAGGAAAAGAAAAATAAAACATAGCAAGTTACCATATTAACTCTTTTAAAAGAAAACATCTGTAACGTAGTAATCAAATAAGCACCCTTATCACCTGCCTTAGCAAAAAATTCAATAACTGTTTATTTTCAAAGCTCGCTAGTAAGTTATAAATTTGCTTTGATTAGTCAGTGATCACGGAAGTTATCTTTTTTCCCTTTTTTACTTTCTTCTATATGTAATATAGAGAAAGTATTGGATTCGCAAAAATTTTCGACCTCCGTTTTTTGATGGATTTACATGTTTTGGGATGTCTAGATTACGAATTAATAGTTTTTAGAAAATGTCTGTCTGTCTGTCTGTCTGTATCATTTTTTTGTGGACGCTGTATCTCACGAACCAATGAATGAAATTTAACCAAACTTGGTATTTAATTGCACCCTGACATAAACTGGTGCTGATTAGATTTTGGGATCAATCACTCAACAGGTGGCGTTGTGATCGCATTTTATGCAAATTTTTAACATGGCAGCATAGGACAAAATTCCGTATAAATGGGCATAAAGAGAGTTATTTTACACTTGTGATTGTAAAATTAATATGAATTATTGATAATAGTAGTAGTTATCTAGGAAAAAATTTTTGTGCATGTGGGGGCATCGGTTCCCCCCCCCTGGGGGGGGGGGGAGTACCCCCCCGGGGAAGTAAATTTTCAAGGTGGGTATCTTTCGAAAGGTCTCGTTGATAATAGTAATAGTTAACTGGAAAAAAAATTTTGTGCATGTGGGGGCATCGGTTCCCCCCCCACCGGGGGGGGGAGTACTCACCCGGGGGGGGGCAAAGTTTCAAGATGGGTATCTTTCGAAAGGTCTCGTCAATACCTTTAAAACGAATGGTTGAACCATAAATCTGTGATAATTTAAAACAAAGTTATCGATTTTTTTTACTTTTAACAAAAAAAAAAAAAAAAACTTAGAAAAAAATCGCAATTTTTTTTTTTTTTTAACGAAATTTAACCAAACTTGGTATTTAGTTGGTCCCCGACATAAACTGGTGCTGATTATGTTTGGGGGCTGATTATGTTTGGGGATCAATAGCTCAACAGGTGGCGTTGTGATAGCATTTTATCTATATTTTTAACATGGCAGCATAGGACAAAAATTCGTATAAATGTGCATAATAAGAGTTGTTTTAAACTTGTGATTGTAAAATGAATATGAATTATTGATAATAGTAGTATGTAACTAGGAAAAAAATTTTCTGCATGGGGGGGGCATCGCTTTCCCCCCCTAGGGGGGGGTAAATTTTCACAATGGGTATCTTTCGAAAGATCAGGTTGATAATAGTAGTACTTAACTAGGAAAAAATTTTTGTGCATATGGGGGCATCGGTTCCCCTCCACGGGGGGGAAGTACCCACCCGGGGGGGCAAAGTTTCAAGATGGGTATCTTTCGAAAGGTCTCGTCAATACCTTTAAAACGAATGGTTGAACCATAAATCTTTGATAATTTAAAACAAAGTTATCGATTTTTTTTACTTTTAACAACAACAACAAAAAAAAAAACTTAGAAAAAAAAATCGTACTTTTTTTTTTACTTTTAACGAAAAATTGCATTAATTTTTATCATGTGAAAGATAAAAAAAAAAAAAAAAAAACTCTGATCGGGAAAAAATGTCGCACCGGGTCCCCACTGCCTTCGGCAGCGTAGACCCGTGCGCGATGCGCACGCGCGAATGCATATATATGAGCGCCGTAAAAATTTTAAAAAATCAAAAATATCCGCAATCGATTTGTAAGTATCGAAAACCTCGATGTACCAATTTTGAATGATCTGACACTATTTTTATTTTTTTGCCCCCCCTCCCCTCCCCCCTTATTGCCCCTCCTAATAACTTTACACAATCGAAAATATCGCCATTCGACTTGCAGGCCTCTTTAACCTATCTGTACCAATTTTGAATGGCCTAACTGTATTTTTATTTGTTTTTGCCCCATAGCCCCCCCTTACCGCCCCATCCCCTACCCGCCCCTCCTAATAATTTTACAAATTCAAAAATATCCGCGATCGATTTGTAAGTATCGAAAACCTCTACGTACCAATTTTGAATGATCTGACACTATTTTTATTTTTTTGCCCCCCCCCCTCCCCTCCCCCCTTCTTGCCCCTCCTAATAACTTTACACAATCGAAAATATCCCCATTCGACTTGCAGGCCTTTAAAACCTATCTGTAGCAATTTTGAACGGAAAAAAAAAAAAAAAAAATATGCGCATTTTTTTTTTTTTAATGTTGTTAGTGATTGAATATGTATTAATTAAAAAAAAAAAACTTAGAAAAAAAAATCGTTTTTTTTTTTTTTTTTTTTTTAATATTGTTACTGATTGAATATGTATAGGAAATCATAGAAGAAAGTTTTGTGTTTTGTGGTGGCCACAACATACTAGTTTAATATTAAAAGAGTGTTTATATTTGTAGTTCTTACTTTCAAACATCGAAGGAGCAAGATGTCTAAGCTAAAAGATTTAAGTTTAAGAGAAAATTGTGAAATATTAGAAAAGAATGATATTCTTCCAAAATGTAGCCAATGGGAAGTAGCTTTAAAGCTTGGAATTTCTCAATCTGCTTTATGTAGTTTGCTGAAAAATAGACATGATGTTAGCACTCAAATTGTAACAAACAGAAACATTGACCGTAAGAGGAAACGGGTAGGGAAAGCAGAAGAGGTTGAAACAGCGCTTTTAGAATTTAGACTGGTTCAAATATGCCAGATTGAAAAAGATTCCCATCGCTTGCGCAATTTTGTGCTAAAAAGCCATGAAATTTGCGCAAATGATGAATGTTGAAAAATTCACTTCTAGAGAAGTCTGGCTGACTAGATGGAAGGAGCGAAACATTATTGTTTATCGTAAACTGTACGGAGAAAAATAAGACGCGGATTTTGACGCTGCTGATCATTGGAAAACAATCGTTTTGCCGTGTTTGTTGAAAGACTATTATCCATCTCATATTTTCAACATTGATGAAACCGCACTATTTTACCGGGCTTTACCGGAACACACTCATATGATGTTCAAAACTGAATCCAGTGAAGGATGCAAGAAAATTTAACAACGTAAAACTGTTCTTTTGACGTGCAATATGACGGGAACTGTCAAGAAAACACCTTTAGTTATTGGAAGTAGTAAGAAACCTCGGTGCTTTAAAGGCGTTAAAAATTTACCTGTGGATTACTGTAATAATAAAAAATCGTGGATGACATCACCAATCCTCACGGATTTTTTGGTGCAATGTGTCAAAAAGCTGACTGAAAATATCGTTCTGTTTTTGGATAACTGCGCTGCACATCCCACAGATTTGACGTTGCAACGTATAAAACTAGTGTTTCTTCTCCCTAACACCACCAGTGTGATTCAACCACTTGATAAGGGAATTATTCGAAGCTTTAAAGGCCATTACAGGAAAGAATTGGCTAGAAAAGCTGTGACAGAAATCGATTTAAATGTTTCTTCTGCATAATCTTCAACAAAAAGCATAGTGAAATCTATTAGTCTCCTAGATGCAATGAATTATGTAAAAAATTCTTGGGACAGTGTACCAACAAATACAACCAAAAAATGTTTCCTCGCATGTGGATTTACATTTAAATTAGACGAAGAACCTGAAGAAAACCGTGTCATCTCTGAAGATGAGGAAGAATTTAACGAATATTTCATTCACTATGTTGCGATTGACGAAAACGTAATAACATCAGCTGAACTGTCTGACGCCGAAATTGTGGAGGAGATCTCATCTGTTTCAAGCGAACCATCGAGTGATTCTGATTTAGACGAGGAGCCGAATTCTCCACCTACTGCAGCCGATGCGCGCTTGGCTCTTATTACACTAAGAAGGGTGTTGGAAAATCGGAGCGCAGATCTAAAAATGTACGACAAATATTATGCTTTTGCAAATAATATTGAACATCTAATTGTTCCCACTAAACAAAGCACCATTTATCAGTTTTTTTAAGAAGTCCAACATATAAGTAAAGTGTACATATAAGCTAATTTTATTTGTAATATTTCTTTTTTTATGTTATAAAAAATACGAGCTTGATTTATTAATTTTGAATGAATAATTAATTAATTGTTTTTAAAAAGTCCAACATATAAGTAAAGTCTGCATATAAACTAATTTTATTTATAATATTTCTTTATCAGTTTTATAAAAAAAAAAAAAAATGTGTTTGATTTATTAATTTTAAATGAATAATTAATTAATTATTTTTAAAAAGCCCAACATATAAATAAAGTATACATATAAACTAATTTTATTTATAATATTTATTTATTAATTTTATAAAAATATCTGTGTTTGGTTTATTAATTTTAAATGAATAATTAACTCTTTTTAAAAAATATTAATTTAGTTCATTTACAATCCTGTAAATCCTTTAATTTAGAAATTTCATTCCAATTTTGGGAATGAGTATTCTTTTGTGTTCCGAAAAGCTCACCGGTTATAAAAATCAGCCGTTTATTAAAATCACTTTGGCTCACAATGAATGTGATTTTATTAAGCGGCGGGCGCTGTATATATATATATTAGGAAATACAGTGAAGAAACCCAAACATAATCCATCATTACTTTTGATTCTGAAAACTATTTTTAATTCTATATTATATATATAGATATTATTATATTTTCTATATATATATTTTTTAAATATCTTAAAAAATATGAGTAGTTTTACTAAATTATTTTTAACTACGCATGTGCAAGATTTAGCGAAATTTCTTATGCATCATTTCGCCAAAAGTATTGAGTTGCTTATATGAAAAGCCCAAACAAATATCATGTAAGTTCAAAAAGTTATGAGAGATAGAATGAACGGAATTTCAGTTCCTCTCAAAATAAAAGCTAAATTATAAAGGGTTTTACCATAAAATAATAACCAAGGAAGAAGCTGCACATCAATAGTCAAATGCTTGCATTCCCCTTCTAATGAATTGCCAGTGAATGTTTCGCTTGTGTCGCAGTTCCTTGAAGTCGGGTACTCTTTAACTACATTTCTTGTGACCATGAAAGCCTCTGCGCAAGTGCGGATTCAACGAGTCCACTAGTAAAATAGGGGAGACAAGCTTTTCGTTGAGAGAAAATAAGCGATAAGGGAATACCGAATCACTGGATGCTTACTAAATTCCACCTTGTTGGTCAACTTGGAAACCCTCCAAGATAACCCTCGACTCGTCCTCACTGCTAGGCGTAGGAAACGTGGTTACACTATATTTATTATTGGCACATTTATCGGCGTTTCTTCTAGGCACGGATTAAAAGAGAAGGATGTATTACTAATGTTACGGAAAGGTAGTAATTTTCATCTTACAGATAGAGGGCGACCAAATCTCGAAAATACACCAATCAGCGCGTTTTTACATTTCTGGCTGTTCGTTCGTTGGATGACTGAAGCCGAAGGGGCGGGCATTCCCTTTCTTCCGATAAGTTTCAAAGATACTACACCAGGCGGCGATCGGATCGTTTTCATCTAGTCTGCTGAATTAATGCGGAATGGGAAGCTTCAGATTTCGCGCTCGCTGGCCTATCTAGTGTTTCATCCTTATCTCCTAATCCGTGGTTGTAGGTGTTGCCCTCGGAGTAAGGATAAGAATGGAGTCGGCATTCGGCAAGAACCGGTTTTCAATGGAGAAAAAGTGAAGTAACTGTATGAGGTCGGTCCCTTTAACTGGACACCCAAAACATTCGCTTAAATTCTATTGCTGTGTGTGATAAACGTACGAAAAAATGATAATTATTTAGTAAAATAATTACCACAAATCATGATTTTTCTTTCAAAAATACTGAGATTTTTTTTTTTTTAATAATGAAATAAAATACAGGAGCATTTTAGCGTTAAATATTTTTTTTTCCTTTCTTTTTTCCTGCCGTAAAATTACACAGTGGCCTGGAATAACTTTCTTATTTAAAGTTAAATATCGCATTGAAAACGCTAAAAACTTATAAGAAATATATTCTTTAAAATTTTCTCAAATATAAAATAAATTGGCAAGAATATAGGTTGCTTTCTATTTGAAATTTGTGATAATGATAAAAATAATTATTTTTATTACTTTATTCTATTCAGAAGAAGAAAGTAGTGAATTCGTGAAGAATTTTTATGTTTGGTTTTTGATGCATTTACACGTTTGCAATGTCTTGAAAATGATTTGACCATTTTTAAAAATACATGTCTGTCTGTGTATCGTGCTTGTTTTATCAAAATTTTGTGGGTGCCCTATCTCATTAAATAATGGGCGGAATTCCACAAAACTTTATATTTAGTTAAATCTTCAAATGAATTTGTACTGATTATATTTCGGAGTAAATCGCCCAGCAGATGGCGCTAGTATGCATATTGCCCCTTTTTAAGATACAGCTATATTTTATCTTCTGTTGCATATATTTTCGTAAAATTTTATATTTAGTTGGATATTCATGGGAATTTATCCTGATAACACTTTGTAGTATATCTCCCAACAGGCGGCGCTGCTATGCTGTAATTTCTTGCTTGCTTATAAGGAAAGGCAGGCATATAAGTGTAAAAAGACTTTTAAAAAGGTGACAAAAGTGAAAAAAAATTGTGTCAAAAGTGACTTAACCCTTTAAAGTTCACTATATATAGTTGAACCTCGTTAACGTGAATTACTTTTAACATGAACTGTTTCCACAATGCCCGTCAAATCAAAATGAAGGTTAGTTTAGTTATATAAAGATTAAACACTGATAGTATGAACTACTGATAACATAAACAATTTTTTTTATCCCCCTTTAAATTCACGTTAACAAGGTTCGACTGTATTTTCTTTTGAATATTAACTAATTTCAAAAGTGGTATTGGTATTTAGGTTAAGACCAGTTATCTACTGTAGGGACCTGGGCCTAAGGATACATGCCCTAAAGAGTCCTATGCCTTTTAGGATAAATAGGAAAAATATTTGTGCTTTCAAATGAGAAAATCTCTATCAAAAAAATGGATAAGATCAAACTTCTATGTTTAGTCATTTTATTTTATTTTTACTTTCTTCTATATAAATATATATATATATATACAGAAGAAAAATTGTTGCATGCATGCATTATATATATATATCTTATGAATTTAATATGAGGAGTACAAAATTCACTGTTTACTGACCAGGTCTAAAAAATATTAAATTCAATTTCCCACAGTGCCACATATCCCCACCAGTTCGAGCCAAAGTACGTTCGTCATACTAGTAGCTCGGAGTTTTCCGTGGTTTTCTCCGAAACTCGAGTAAATACGGACTAGATCCCGTTAGAAAGACCATCAGTGGAGAAGGTTAGGTAATCAGTGGAGAATTTTAAGGTAAATTATGTAAATAAGATAAATATTTTTGTTTTATAATGGGAAAGTCCTTACTAAAAAGCAGCATAAACTTCAGTGTTACGTGATTTTATTTTTACTTTCTTCTGTATCCATAAGAGGAATGGAATCTCCCAAAATTTTATATTTAATTAGACCTTGAAATGAGTTAGTACTGATTACATTTTGGAGTAAACTGCCTAGCAGGTGGCGCTGCTAATCTGTATTTTCCCCCATTTAAGAGAGGGTTTTATTGTAACTTCTGCTGGTCCTTCAGAGAGGTGACTTTTTAATAGAGGTTCAGAAAATAGTGATTGAAACAACAAATTCTACAAGTTACATAAATTTAATTTTTCAGATATACATTATTTGTCTATTTAGCTTTCTATTTTTAAGAATTATCAATATGTGTTTAAATTTTAAAAACTTCTTTCTTTCTACAGAACTATATTGTGTTGTTTTTTTAATACATATAATGTGTAAGATGAGAAAAAAATAAAATAAAATATTTCAGGATAAATCATCTTTAGCAAAGAGAAGAAGTGTAATAACGTCAAATTCTGAAGATTCTGGTGGTGGTGATGACTACAAACCAAGAAAAAAAGGAAAGAGTGATGATGAGCAATCAATACTTTCTGATGCAGTATCTGAAGAGGATTGTCCCAAGCCTAAAGTAAGATTAATATTTATTGATTTGACATAAGATCTCAATAAGCTATAACTGATTTTTTTTTCCTTAAAAAACACCCCAATATTCACCTCTATGTCTGTAATACATTTTTCACACGGTTTGAAAAAAAAAAAAAAAAAAAAAAAAAAAAAAAAAAATGCCAGTCATTTAAAGTAGGAAGTGTAAACTGTCCCAAGGTACAACACTATGTTGTAACTTAAGACATGCTTAAAGATTCATTCAGCAGTCTTAGCCAAAAACCAGCTTCATGCAAATAATTGAAAAAAATTATATTTCAAGGCATTAAATTAAAAAAAAAAAAAAAAAAAAAAAAAAAAGATGCACCTTGACATAAATTGGTGCTTCTCAACTTTTGGTGTCAACTGCTCGGCAGGTGGAACTGCTACACAGCGATTTCTGCAATTTAACGGAAGACTATGTCTCAGTTTAACGTACACAAACATCAAACGTCTCAATTATATATATTAAAAGCAAACACGTTTTATTTATGAGACAAAAAATTTTTAAGTTAAAATACACTTAAAAAACAAAAATTACATATAAAAACAATTAAAATCAGACGTTTCGAAACCCGTCCGGGTTTCCTCATCAGTAATACAACACAATATGCAAACAGGACATGAACACTCAAGGAATTTAAAGGAGTACGGAATATTGAGGAGCCAGTGCGCATGCTTCATTGATAGTGTGGAGATGCTTGGCAGTGTGCCAGCTCTCAAGGAAAATACGCGATTTATAATTATGAACACCAGAATTTAAAATTTTTATATTATCGAAGTCAGGAACATGATCGGTTTCTATTGAATGGATTACAATTTTAGAATTTTGGTTGCAATTTTTAAAAGATCGTCTGTGTTCTTCTAGTCTAATTTTTGCTGTACGGCCAGTTTCACCTATATAAACAGATTTGCAATTTTTACAAGGAATTAAATATATTACACCAGTTAAATCCAGAGAAGGGGTTATGGGTTTAAAGTTGAAAAGGACGTTTTTTAATTGTTTAATTGGCCGGAAAGCAGTATAAATGTTATGTTGTTTAAGTAATTTAGAAATAAATTCTGAAGGAAAACCAAAATATGGCATCGAAATATAACTGTTTTTATTAATAAGTGAATTTTTCATTTTCATTGGAGTAGAGGGAGAATTTGCAGGAGGAAACGAAGGAGGGGGGAAGCTGATAATGTTTTCACGATAAATTCGTTTTAACCAATTAAGAGGGTAATCGTTATTTATTAAATCCTGGAAATTTTTTTTAATTTCCAACTTAAAAAGTGTTTCGTTACTACATAACCGAAGAGCTCTATTGACCAAAGTTCGGAAGACTGCTAGTGTTTGCATAGCAGAAATAGTTATGCAGTTTTTGGAAAATAAAATAAATGATAGTTTAAATGATAAAATTCCTTTTTGGCGAAGATACGTAGATGACATTTTTTTATTAATTGAAGAAAAACATATAAATGAAGTCGTTACTTTTTCTAATTCATTATGCCCAGAAATTCAGTTTACTTTGGAAATAGAACAGAATAACAGTTTGCCTTTTCTTGATGTTCTCGTTAAACGCATTTCGAATTCACCTAGCATTTTTCAAACTTCTGTTTATCGTAAGGCCACATTTACAGGTCAATATCTAAATTTTCATTCCGCTAATCCTAATTCGCATAAAATCGCAGTCTTCCGAACTTTGGTCAATAGAGCTCTTCGGTTATGTAGTAACGAAACACTTTTTAAGTTGGAAATTAAAAAAAATTTCCAGGATTTAATAAATAACGATTACCCTCTTAATTGGTTAAAACGAATTTATCGTGAAAACATTATCAGCTTCCCCCCTCCTTCGTTTCCTCCTGCAAATTCTCCCTCTACTCCAATGAAAATGAAAAATTCACTTATTAATAAAAACAGTTATATTTCGATGCCATATTTTGGTTTTCCTTCAGAATTTATTTCTAAATTACTTAAACAACATAACATTTATACTGCTTTCCGGCCAATTAAACAATTAAAAAACGTCCTTTTCAACTTTAAACCCATAACCCCTTCTCTGGATTTAACTGGTGTAATATATTTAATTCCTTGTAAAAATTGCAAATCTGTTTATATAGGTGAAACTGGCCGTACAGCAAAAATTAGACTACAAGAACACAGACGATCTTTTAAAAATTGCAACCAAAATTCTAAAATTGTAATCCATTCAATAGAAACCGATCATGTTCCTGACTTCGATAATATAAAAATTTTAAATTCTGGTGTTCATAATTATAAATCGCGTATTTTCCTTGAGAGCTGGCACACTGCCAAGCATCTCCACACTATCAATGAAGCATGCGCACTGGCTCCTCAATATTCCGTACTCCTTTAAATTCCTTGAGTGTTCATGTCCTGTTTGCATATTGTGTTGTATTACTGATGAGGAAACCCGGACGGGTTTCGAAACGTCTGATTTTAATTGTTTTTATATGTAATTTTTGTTTTTTAAGTGTATTTTAACTTAAAAATTTTTTGTCTCATAAATAAAACGTGTTTGCTTTTAACTATGTCTCAGGTTCTATTGAATATCATCAAACAAAACTTGATATGAGAGAAGGCCATTTATGAAACAATTTGCTGATTCAATTTGGATGCTTTTAGGCCAATAGGTGGTGCTGCCATACTGTTTATTTCCTCGATAACGGGAAGGCTATATCTCACCTTCCATGGCATATAACTGTATGAAACTTGATATGTGATATAACCATTATAAAAACACATTTTTTGTTATTTATAGACAATAAAACTGTCTTTCTTTGGATATTTAGTGCTCATTTTCTCTAAGATGAAAATCATTTGCATTCATCATGTTAAATAATTTTAATAAATAATGGTTTTAATAAATTATTTGCACTTAGTGAATTTGTATAGGAAAATATAGAAGAAAATGCCCGTAGTAGTAATAATGGGATTATTTTGCCATAGGTTAACATGAGAATTAGATGACCTTAACTTTAACATTTACTAATAGATACCTTAAGAACATTATGTGGGCTGATGAACATTTGTTACTAAGAAACTATTTTTTATTGAAGAAATACCAAGTTTTATACAGACCTGAAGAACCTGGAATTGTCAGGGAAAGAGAGAAATTAACATTTGTTAAAAATGCCAGGGAAAATTTGCATTTTGGAATAAACCTGGAAAAGTTAGATTTTGTGAAGTACAGTTTGTCTTCAAAACATGCATGTATTTTTCGACAAAGTGCAGTAATTTTTTAACTTATAATGGGAAATGAAAGTTTATGTATGTTTGCATTTATTTATCTGAAGGTTGGGGAAGAAAGGGGTCAAATTGAGTTTCAAAATTACTCTTACCAAGATTAAGAAATCAAAATAGATGAAAAAATGAAGACTTTAAAGATATTTATAAAAATTTAAAAATGTTATTAATACTTTCAAATAGTAATGCCTTTATCTTTATCGAGAGTGGGTTTTCAATAAATAAAAATGTATGTTGCTATGGGCAGGGGGGTTGCATTCAGGTAATGTACCTAAATTTTTCACGTATTTATTTTGTATTCCATCTTGGAATTCAAGTTTTTAGATAGTTAAATTCATAAAATAAAACTAAAATATCAATTTCTTAGATTACTAAGCCTAATTAAATTGATACTTTTCATAATATAGGGATGATTGTGTTCAGTGGCTACTCCTGATTTCAAGGTTTTTAATCTAAACAAGATATTTCTTACATCTTTTGTTTTCATTGGTGGTTTATTTGTCATCCAGGTGATATGTGAACAGATTATTTATTTTTATTGATTGTTTAATTCAAGATACACAAGGATTGATCTGAATGATTTGAGTATCATTTAACATTCAGTTTATTTTATTTTAAGGATCAAATTTTAAAGGATTTTACCTTACAGTCACAATCACCAGAAATAATAAGATAATTGAACTTCCTTATAATAAGTTATATGCTCTTTCTTCATATGAAAACTTTTTCTTACTAAAATTTCTTGCTTTTTTCATGTATTAATAATTAACATTGTAAAAAGGTTTGTTTGGTATTCAAAATATAGAAATAACGAAGGAAAGAATCAATCATATGACACAGTATCCACTATCCGGAATAACCTGGAAAAACTTGAAAATTATAAAGTTATCTGTAAATACCTTTTCTATATTTAAAAATAAAATTTTGAAAAAAAATTTAAGTGGATTTTTTTCCTGTCCCTTCCTTTCTTTCCCTCGCTAAATCATCAAATGTGTGATATCAAACCAAAAGGTCAAAAGCATATATGTTGGGTTTGGGGCAAAAAGATTTTTTTAAGGATATGTAATTCTCAGATTTGGACAAACATAAGTTCTAAAAGAGTTTGAAATTCTTAACTACAGTTGTTGAAAAATTAAAAGTGGGAAAAGTCTGCTAAAATAACATTTAGCTTAGGGATTGACATACTTTGATGTTAAAGCGTTTGTTTCTTTTGCATCCAGACTTAGGTCTGAAACATATTCAGATTGTGCTTAAAGAAATACTCACTTGATGACTGTGGCTCTCTCCGGACTTAAAATATTTTCATTCATAATTCCAGTTTTTTAGAGCAGAAACCTACGATCGACTGCATTGGTCCTAAATTTATTTGTACCTTTCTTCTCTTCACTTGAAAACTGAGAAATTTTCCGCTTATATAAAATATATTGTAAATATTTCTAATTTTACTTTAACCATTTTATACTGTTTAGTACTGTATGAATAATTGTTATTTTTAAAATAAGTAATCCATATTATTAGTTATTTTACTCTGTTACTTTTGTTTATTTTTGTTAAAACTAATTATAGTTTTCTAAAAAAAAATCAAGTTATACGTTTTAAGAGTAACTAAAAAAATTTGTAGATCAGTTGTATAAAATAATATTTTAATTTTTAATTCTTCTGATACCTAAATTATTATTATTATTATTATTTTTTTTTTTTTGTTCTAAATAAATTATATTGCTTATAATCATATATTATTTCTATGTATATTGTTTTATTACTTATGAAACATTTTGAAATTTAGTCCTTCTCTCTCCCTCTCTCTCTCTCTCACACACACACACACACACACACACAAAAAAAAAAAAAAAAAATCTAATATTATGTATTTCTCTGTTTTAAATTTCTGTATTAGAACTAATTTTATATTTTGAAAAAGTGGGAATTCTAGTTTTTCTTTCCTCTTTTATTAAATGTATAATTTTTGTAATGCTGTCGTGTTTCTTTCCAATAGAAAAATAAACTTGATACCAGTATTGTATCACCATCATTGGCTTGTTTTAAAAATCCTGAAATTTCAAGAATTAATTGTTCTTCTTCAACGCCTAAGACTGGAAAATTAAACGGGGAAAAGCATACTCCTTCCAGTAATAGTGATGCTGGAACTCCTAAATCTGAAACAGTGAGTATCAAATAAGATTTCTTGTTAAAACATAATTTAAATAATAATAATAATAATAACAACATTTACAAGGTTCATACTCATCAGGGAAAACCTGGAATACTTAGGGAATTTGGATTTTGTTAAAAAAAAAAAAAAGTCAGGGGAAATAAAAATTTTCATTAAAAATTTATTTTAAAACTTGGAAAAACAAATATTTTCTTTCTTTCAAATTATAATTTTCTTGTTTAGTTTCATATTCATATCAAAATTCAAATGATTAAGTATCGTGAAAATATGCATGTAAATAATGATTTCTACCTGAATTTCTAATATGATCGGCAATAACATGACAGTAGGGATGGCAATAACATGAGGAAGTAGATAGCTCCTCTCTAGAGGATCATTTCTTGTGATATGTCGCTAATATTTTTTTCAAAATTGTCTGGAAAAATCAGAGAATTTTTTTCCCATGTTTGAGTATGAACTCTGTCTTAGTAATAATTTTGTTTTCCAAGAAATTTTATAAATTTCAACAAACTGTTTAGCTTAGTATCATATCTCCAAGGGGAATAATAATAATAATAATAATAAAAAACTCAATCCATAAATTTCTATTAAAGTTCCTTCCAGGAAACACTAATTTGAGCTTTAAATTTTGAATATGAGCTAGATTAAAATAATTTAATTTTTTCGTTTAAAGTCATCATTATCATTTATAATCTACTGCGTTTAAATTTATTAAAATAATAATTACAAGGAAAGACAAAAATAAAAGCTCACTCAAATAGAACTCAATCTACTTAGCCAAGTTAAGTTAGATAAATATGTAAAAATAACTTGAAGAAAATTTTCTGAATTTGCAACAAAATTCATTTATTATTATTTTAATAAAGTACAATTTCTTAAAATTTACAAAACTTCAACGAATTAGCCTATGAAAATTTATTTTACTAGGGGGCTCTGCCCCCGTACTCGCTCCGCTCACCAACCCCCGAAGGAGGCTTCACCTCCTCCCCGACTCACTTATTAACACATGCAGAACTCTGCCCGCCGATTCACTGCCTTCATTCACTGAAAAGGAATATTAATAGTGAATATTACAAGACAAAAGCAGAAAATTATTATGGCAATCCTCATATTCAATGTCAAATTGAAATATATAATATATATATATATATATATATATATATATATATATATATTAATAGAAAGGAAATCATAATATCTAGACCATTTTGCATTACAGCTTTAGTATATGATCCTTTTTATTTCTTTTTTACAAGCTTAAATCCGGACCACGGAACCCGAGTCGGTAAAGCGCCGAGCTCGTAATTGGAAGATTGTGGGTTCGGTTCTCGAGCCTACCAAAGACCGTTGTGTACACTAATGGTGGCTGGTGCACGTAAAATATGTCGTGGCCACAATATCCTCCGTGTTCCCATCAAAATTATACCTCTGGGGGATCCACCAAAGCTGGGGAGTTATCCCCTTCGTGTAGGACTAAAACTGTGGTGGCATGTCTCCGGAACATCCGTAGGGGTGCGTCCCAGACCGTCGCCAATTATCCATAGTGCAGTAATGGTGCGACGTCAATCACAACCTACTTAATTATCTACCTATCTACAACCATGGATCTCATTTTAATTATCCCGTGTAAGAAGATTAATTTTCTAAAAGTAGAGAAAAAAATGTTGATATTTATTTTCTTTGTTTTTTACATCCATGGGTTCGGGCCGCGGTACCCTAGTCGGTAAAGCGCTGAGCACGTAATTGGAAGATTGCCGATTCAATACTTGAGCCGGCCAAAGACCGTCGTGTACACTAATGGTGGCTGGTGCACATAAAATCTGTCGTAGTCGCAAATCCATCATCATCATCATCATCATCATCATCATCACGTGCTTCGGAAGTACCTACGGCTGTCGAGACAGCCGCTTACCTTCACCAGAGGAAGACAAAATACAGAAGGAGGGCTTGCATCACCAAGAGGTTCGGAACAAGATCTGAGTGGGTTCCCAAG
Organism: Salticus scenicus; assembly: GCA_963930645.1. Lineage (NCBI taxonomy): Eukaryota > Metazoa > Arthropoda > Arachnida > Araneae > Salticidae > Salticus > Salticus scenicus. The sequence goes on from OZ005651.1 coordinate 242,124,864, forward strand.
GGACCCTGGCGTGATGAGTTGATGCATACAGCAGCATGACGGAGGAGAGAGGCAGAGCAGAGCCGATCTGAAAGCTGTGAGACATATGGCAACAGAGCAAGGAGCACTAAACCTACAATACACACACATATATATATATATATATATATATATATATATATATATTAAGATAATAGTGATAGGCCTAACCAGACTGTTAAGCAGTCATAATACTATACAATTTAGAATAATACAAAATAAAGAAAAATTAAAAAATTTTAGCCTAGCAAGACTGTTAGGCAGTCAGAGAAAAAATATTTACATTATTTACAAGTAATAAAATTAAATTACAATTTACAAATTACAAAAGAGAAATTTACACTATTTACAGTTAATTTTAAAAATATTAAAAACCCTACGTAAGGTAACTGGCTGGAAGATTGATCATCCGCGACTGTTAAACGACACAGTAGGTTGCAGTTGTCAGGGGGATAGCCAAAAGTAGAAGAATAGGATGTATTCAATCTACGGGAAAAAGAATTTTGAGTGAAAATTCTGTGTTAAATAACACCTGAAGGATCTCGCCTTCTACGCTTGGAGACCGGCACAAACCCGTCCTCCCTGTAGAGGATGGCAAGTGGGCGTTTTTTGGCCCTCCCGATTCTGGGATCGTACCTTCTTATGGCATTTAACACAGGATTCTGAACTTTTGGGACAGACCTGTGAAACTTCAACGCAAGTTTCTTAATTTCCGAATAGATTGGCCAAATTTTCAGGTTTTTGTGAATGACAACATTGCGAACGTAGCGATGGGCTTGAACAAACCTACGCAATTGCTTGTTTTGGAATACTTGAATTTTTTCTAGTAAGTCCTCCATGTTCTCATCCCCACTATACCTCTGGGGATCACCAAAGCGGAGGGGGATCCCCTCCGTGAAGGTTCAAAATTGTGATGACATGTCTCCGGAACATCTCTAGGGGTGCGTCATAGACCGTCGTCAATTACCCATAACGCAGTATTGGTGCGACGTTAAATCCAATCAACCTACCTATGTACAACCATGGATCATATTTTAATTCTCTCGAGTAAAATGACTTCATGACAGAAGAACAACGTCACTGGGAGAAACTTTTTTCAAAGTGGTAAATATAGTACCTTCATAAACTTGTCGTTTTTAGTTAATAACGTCTTTAATGATAAAAAATTCTAAGCGGCTGAAATGTCTTCCTTGGAGTACTCGGAACACTTTGATACCTCTCATGACGCGAAGGACCCTGCCCTCCGTTAGAAGATGCTGTCGCAGACAAAAAAATTTGACGCCAGTGACAGTAACTTTTTTTTTTTAATATATAGAGATAATAAATTGTTTTATATTTAAGATAGACATTTAACACCCCCTCTCCTCCACATGCACTCGCAGATATATTAAAAAAAAAAAAAATTGAATATTTTTATGCTGTCTAATCATAAAGAATGAAATTTATTAAACAGTAAAAAGTAACATATTCCGAAAATTTTTATAGTTAATATTTATAGATTATTAAACATGCATATGATTATAATTACGCTGAAAAATCAAAATGAATGTCTTGATTCTAAGAAATAAGCTAATAAAATCTGTCATAATCTGCACTACCCAACGTGATTTACGGAAACTTTTTCGGTGTTACAATATGGCTGAACCGGTTACAGTTGAGACTTCACTTGAACGAGCTCTCGCCCTCTCCATATCTGTCCTTCCTCCGAGGTGTTGCCTCGCTGACTGATTGACAGAGAGACGAGATGATTGAAAAATCTCGCCAACCAATCAGATTGCAGCATTTTTACAACCCTATATCCGGCACTCCTAGATTTTTTAAACCGAAACCAAAATCCACATCTACGCTACATCTTGTACTATTATATTATATATCTATGGGTTTTACTCACATTTTTATTCTGATTCAACCAATGCCCAATAGTAATACAGTGTTCGCAGACTGTAAATAAATATTGATAAAATCCCCTATCATCTTTCCTTTTTTTGAGAAGAAATGAAATTCCATTTATTCTATCTTATAATTTTTTGAATTTACGTGATATTTGTTTGGGATTTTCATATAATTAGCTCAATACTATTGGCTATTATATTATGTAAATGAAATTTCGCTAAAGCTTGCGTATGCGTTATTTAGTAAAACTGCTCATATTTCGTAAGATATTTAGAAATTTTGCATTCTGACTGCAGTAGGTTGTGTTTAATGCAGTATGCCAAGTTTCCTAAAAATAGCTTTTCACTGGGTTTAATATCCTACGTGTCATAATTAAAAAAGTGGTAACTTTTTATTTTTTACGATTTTTTGAAGAAACTGTTATATTTCAATGAATATATGTGATAGCCTCATAAAAATTTATGCAGATAATTTGATGAATCCTAAATACTCCTAATCACATGTTACAGCCAAAACGCACTTCTAGCATTGCTTTTTACAGGGTGATCCAATACATTTTAATTTTTGTTTATTTATTTATTTATTTTTATTTTTTTTACTGTAGCCCTTTTCCCTTTTCAGGACAAAACTTTTGTTGAAATAATTGAGTTATAATATGTTCTTCATATCCCCAAAGTTTCAAGATGTTTTCTGAAGAACTTTTCTAGATATTTGACGAATCCGAAAGGGTCCAAATACGTATTGGACGATAATGTATAGGTTATCCCTTTCTACACTTTTCATGTATTTATTATACTCTAAAAACCATTACGGTTAAATATATATATATATATATATATATATATATATATATATATATAGCAGTTGTATGATTGAAAGAATTCAAATCTATCAAATCTTTAGAATATATTGCAAATATATCAAAACCATACTCGATGTAGACTACACTCGTTTTCTTGGAATTCCATAAGGTAAAGCTGTAAGAGTTTGTGCACAATTCAACAAAACGTTATAAAAATTCTAAATTTTAATTTCCCATTACTATTTTCTTGTTATACTATGATTTAAAGCAACAGCTGTAATAAAACCAAGAGAGCTATTTTGCGTAATCTTTCCTTATAGGGTAGGAGAGATTGCACATAATTTTAACTACAATTAAATTGTTAACAATGATAATTGCACTTAAATGACATTGGTATAAGGTTTTTGTAAACAAATACTTTTGTATAACATGTAGGTATTTCAATTTAATAAGTAAAGAAAAATAAATAAATAAATAAATAAAAGGATTAAAAGTTTTTATTTAAAGAAAATAAATTAAAAAAGCAGATATAAAAAGAAGACTAGATAATAAAAGGTAACATTTAGTTACTAGATAATATGTTTAACTTAAAATTAATAAAGTTCCTTTTCAATTTGAATGGTTTCTTGTTTGTTGACCTAATCTGTCGTTGTCTATAAGCTAAAGCTAGGAGAGATCGCGTGGTAGGAGAGATTGCGCACGTAGAGGGTCGGAGGAAAAGAGTAGAGGGAGCGAATTGAAATTTTAGGTGGTTCTAACCACAAATAGTGAAGCGCCGAGTTGAATTTGCATATTAATTGCTTCAAGAATTTATGATAAAACGTGGTTATTTTGTCCCGTTCTCAAAAATAAATAAACCCTTCCTAAAAATTTTAATACAATGGTAGTAGTACAAAATATTTTTTAATTAAACAATTTTTCATAACCTACTGACCTAGACTAACGGTACAAGCACCACGATTTCCTCTAAAGGGGAGTAATTATTTAATAAAACACTGCGCAAACTCTCCTATCAAAATGGGAGAGTTTGCGCTTTTGTTGTTTAGGAGAGATTGAGCATTTAAAATTCTATACTAACAGAGATTTCGCAGCTTATTGGTGTAACAAGACAATGATGATGAGTTTGTTCAATGCCTGGGACTCTATCAAAACCATAAGTCATTGGACTAGTTGAAATTGAAAACATTCGAGACGGCGCACCACCACCTTTAAGGAGACTATCCACAGAATCTGAAATTGAACATTATTCAGGAGTGCCACAATCGACAAAAGCCACACCTCTGATGGGATTTACCTTTGGAATTCTGTTAACCTATAAGAAATTTATCGCAAAGGATTTAAATGTTATTTTATATCTATTTAGTTTTGCAATACTTTCAAGTATGATGCTCAAGTTTTGTGCAGTTGTCGGCTGCTTAAATAGAAGAGATAAAACTAAATGCAAGCAAAAAATATCAGCCTACTCAATCTTCTTATTAAGGAATGTAATCGTCTAAATTTCAATAAAATAAAATAAACGTAAAATATTTTAAAACGTAAAGGATTTTTTGGCGGAAGATTTTGAGGAAAAAAAAATTATAAATAGTAAATGGTGGGGGTAATCTGCGCTTAAAAATGGGCGGGACTATCCACATATCATTGCACACACGGTGTGCTAACTTTTTTTTTTTTTTTTTTTTTTGCTCGGAAATGCCTGTTCGAGATGAATGCACCGTCTTGAACAGGTTCACTTCTGGCAGATGGTTGCACAATAACTTCACATGTACAATAATATGTGCAATGATTGTGGACAACGAGAGATTCGGTCAGCAAACAAGAAACCATCCTAGCTGAAAAGGTAATGTACTAGTTTTAAGTTAAACGTGTTAACTAGTAACTTAATATTATTTTCTGGTCTTGTTCTTTATCTAATTTTGTTGTTTTTTTCTGTTTCTTTAATATTTTTTTTCCTTAAATAAATTTTTTTAGTTCTTTTTAATTTTTTTTTCTGATTTTTTTTAATTATTGAATTGAAATATCCACTCTCAATGCAAAAATATTTGTTTACAGATTCCTTACAACAATGTCATTTAAGTGAATTATTATTATTGATAATGTAATTGTATTTATAATTAAGGGCAATTTCTCCTACCCATCTGCGCAATCACTCCTACCCTATAAGGAGAGATTGCGCAAAATAGCTCTCTGGGTTTTATTACTACTGTTGTTTTAAATTGCAACAGAGCAACAATATAGCAATGGAAATGAATAGAAGAAAGATCAATTCAAAGTTATGCACCAAAAGTTTAGGGGGAAATTAATATTTGGATTTTTTATATCATTTTGTTGAATTGTGCGCAAACTCTCCTAGCTTTACCTTAATCGTTGCACTCTTTGTTATAAATTATACAACTTTCCTGCAACCACCTGCCACAAGTAAAATTTATAAACGAGTCTATGGGAAATCGGTTAATTAAACAATATTTTGTAATACTACTATTCTATAAAAATAATTCTAGCAAGGGTTCTGAAAATTTAAGCAAATATTTTTGAAAATGAGACAAAATAACCACGTTTAATCTTAGACTGTTCAAGCAATGAACGTGCACATTTAAGTGGGCACACTACTATCAATATTGTAGAACTACCTGGAGTTTCAGAGCGCCCAATGTACTCCGCCCTGCTGATTCCCTATATGCGCAAACTCTCCTAGCTTTACCTTAGTACGAGCTTACGATTTTCCCTCTAAAAAGATGTTTGACCAATTACTAGCTTTATATTTTTTTTAAAGAAATACTCGTACTAGACGTTTTTTTAAATTGTACATCAAATACAATAATTCAGATTGAGTGGAGTTGCAGCACTATGAACAATATTGTCATAATTACCTAAGTAAATATGATGCCATAGATTATTATACTTTTCCAAAACTGAAAGTATTTTTTCCTCGAGTTTTTGCTTACTTCCATTCAGTACACTTCTAAGGTTATATATATATATATATATAAAGGTCTGGTTTTAAAAGCCATGTGCACGAGAATTCTATATTTGATTATTTCTGTAAGTTTTTGCGTTTTAAAAATGAGTTTTCTACACGAAGGGATTATGGCTTCGTCAAGGAATATTTCCTTTTTTCGTCCAGACAGATTTATTACTGCATGAATTTTGTTTCAGTTACCACCATTTCAGGTGGCACTCTTGAAAATTAAATAGGGCGTAGATGATAAAATTTCTCATAGCACTTCAGGAAATAAAATTTTCTCAAATACATGTACATGTCTCGAGTATTGTAAACAGTAATTAGTATATTAATCTTCCCTGTCATTTTTTCTTCATCATTAACATAAAAATAATTTTAGTCTGCAACAAAATATAAACTGGTATTAATATCCCACCAGACATTTATGTAGGGAAGACCTGAGTTAGTTGTGGGAGGGGACAAGTAGTGCCATAGGGCTTCCTCAATGAGCCGCTAGGTTTCATCAGAACCTGTCGCGTTATGCGAGTGAACAGGTTGATTATTGTAATGTGCTGTGTATGTTTGGAAGTACAGCGTTGCGTTGTTTTCGAGATAAAATTATTTATCGTGTTTTTTATCGCAAAAGTAAATTTTGTGACCTACGTTAGAATCGTCATTGCCACGAGGGATCGTGAGGTATGTAAACTTTCTTAACATTATTTGAACATTTATATTTTGAGCTGTAATTCTATGTGTTAATGATGACAACCTTTCGGAAACTAATGAATAAAGTTCATAATAGTCCAAGCGGCGGCTGCAAAAAATTGACTTGATAAGGTACGAAGCTGATTTTTTTCCTATAAATAGAATTCATTGTTACAATGAAAGTCTGATAGGGTTGCCTGGTCAAAGCCGTCAAGTTTAAGAGAAACAACCTCACTTCCGGTCACAATTTAAACGATTTTCGAACCCCAAAAGGTATAAAGATGGAACCGATGCTAAAATGTAGAGATTAATATGCTCTTTAAAATGGCATAGGGTTGCCTGGTCAAAACCGTCAAGTTTCAGAGGTTGCCTTGATAATAGGGGTCAAATTTAAACGATTTTCGAACCCAACAAGTGTGAAGATGAAACCGGTGCTAAAATGTAGAGATTAATATGCTCTTTAAAATGGCATAGGGTTGCCTGGTCAAAGCCGTCAAGAAACAGAGGTTGCCACGAAAATAGGGGACGTATTTTTCGATTTATTTATCCAAGTCAAAAGTGATTTACCCAAGTGTAAAGATGAAACCGGTGCTAAAATGTAGAGATTAATATGCTCTTTAAAATGGCATAAGGTTGCCTGGTCAAAACCGTCAAGACACGGAGGTTGCCTCGAAAATAGGGGTCAAAATTATACGCTTTTCGAACCCCACAAGTGTAAAGAAGAAACCGGTGGTAAAATGTTAAGAATAATATACTTTTTAAAATGGCATAGGGTTGCCTGGTCAAAGCCGTCAAGAAACAGCGGTTGCCACGAAAAAGGGGGGGGCGTATTTTATGATTTCTTTACCCAAGTAAAAAATTGTTTACCCAAGTGTAAAGATGAAACCTGTGCTAAAATCTAGAGAATAATATGGTCTTTAAAATGGCATAGGGTTGCCTGGTCAAAACCGCTAAGAAAAGAGGTTGCCACGAAAAGTGTGTGCGTGTGTGGAGGAGGGGAGATTTTTCGCGGTTTTCTTATCCTAACATCTTTAAAAATGAAACCGTTTATAAAATATAGAGTATAATATTCTCTTTAGAGTATCATAGGGTTGCCAGGTGAAAATCTCGAAAAATAATGGTTGCCTCGAAAAAAAAAAAAAAAAAAGCTAATTTTGAAGGGTTTTTTATACAATGTGAAGAAAAAATATAAAAAGTATTTAAAAAAGAAAAAAGAAATAAACTGTAATGAAACTGTTCTAAAATTTCCCATAAAAACAACGAATTAATAGTAAAAATTAAAAATGTAGCATGCGGATACAGATAAGAAAATACGACCGCAAAAGTTAACAGAAATAAAAATAATAATGCCCAAGAAACTCATAATAAAAAATTCTGTTAGTATACAAAATAAATAATTAAATAAAAAAAAACCTTTTATTTCAGATTTGCAGCAAGATTTACAAATTTCAATTTCATAAATTAATTCATTGTTATTAAGAAACGCGAGAAATATATCAATTTTTTAAAAATGTTTTTTGCTTCATTTCTACCCATAATTAATTTGCAGAAGGTATTATTAATTATTTTAATTATATATAAAAAAAAATTGAGAAAATTTTCTAAAATTGACAAATTTTTAATATAACGAAATCGGCACAACCCAATATTTTCGTATAAAATTCTACAAAGCAGCCGCATACATTTCTTCAGGGAATTATCTTCTCAATACTTTGACACAATTTGAATATTTTAAGTATTGAAAAATGGGGAAAAAAGAGCTCGTGAGCTGAAATTAGTTTTATACAGATTAGAAAAAGAATGGTCACGCATAATAATTTAATTTTCTTTATGCTTTAAAATCTCTTATATCATTAAACAAATAAAATAAACGAATATTGAAATTCGCTTCCTTTTCTAAGCTGACCGCTATACCTTGACAGGTTTGAAGCACAATCGTAAGCAAATTGAAAAATGTTGTATGTTCTACATTTAGCTAGCAATTTCATCTTTTAAATATTAATCATTTCGTGTTTAACCTTTTTAAAATAGTCTTCATGTGTGTTTCACTTTGTGTTAAACACCTTTAATATTTTTTAGCTTTTTGGAGACTGACCGCTATTTCTTTACGAATTTTACCAGGCAAACATATGCCATTTTAAAATAACTCCTACGCTGTACATTCTGGAACCAGCTACACCTTTCAAATATTCATATAATTTCATCCTTATTCATTTTCTTTGTTAATGCTATTCGTATTTTTTTACACTTCGTTAAGAAATCTTCAAAACTCGCCTATTTTTTTGTGGTTGACTGCTTTACTTGACAGATTTGACCTATTTTCGAGGCAACCTCCGAGTCTTGACGGTTTTGACCAGACAACCTTATGCTATTTTAAAGAGCATATTAATACCTACATTTTAGCACCGATTTCATTTTCACACTTGTGGGGTTCGAAAATCGTTTAAATTTGGCCTCCTATTACCTAGGTAACGTCTGAAACTTGATGGTTTTGACCAGGCAACCCTATGCCATTTTAAAGAGCATATTAATCTCTACATTTTAGCACCAGTTACATCTTTACACTTGTGAGCTTCGAAAAACATTTAAATTTGACCCCTATTTTCGAGGCAACCTCCGGGTCTTGACGGTTTTGACTAGGCAACCTTATGCCATTTTAAAGAGCATATTAATCTCTACATTTTAGCACCGGTTTCATCTTTACACTTGGGTAAATCACTTTTTACTTGGGTAAATAAATCGCAAAATACGTCCCCTATTTTCGTGGCAACCTCTGTTTCTTGACGGCTTTGACCAGGCAACCCTATGCCATTTTAAAGAGCATAATAATCTCTACATTTTAACACCGGTTTCATCTTCACACTTGTGAGGTTCGAAAATCGTTTAAATTTGACCCCTATTATCGAGGCAACCTCTGAAACTTGACGGTTTTGACCAGGGAACCCTATGCCATTTTAAAGAGCATATTAATCTCTACATTTTAGCACCGGTTTCATCTTCATACGTTTTGGGGTTCGAAAATCGTTTAAATTGTGACCGGAAGTGAGGTTGTTTCTCTTAAACTTGACGGCTTTGACCAGGCAACCCTATCAGATTTTCATTGTAGCAATGAATTCTATCTATAGGAAAAAAATCAGCTTCGTACCTTATCAAGTCAATTTTTTGCAGCCGCCGCTTGGACTATAACGGCGTAACGCGGAACTAGTTGTGATGAAGTGTAGGAGGCATGTTGTGACAGCGTCTCTACTTGCCCCGGCATGATTTTTAATGTAGGTTTTTTATATTTCAAGAAAAATTATGTAAAATTTCAAAAGGCTACTGAAAGAGCTAAAGCTACTTTAAAAGATTAGGAGAGGGCTGCAATAGAAGTAAATTCTAGAAGGTGCAGTTTACGGAAAACCCAATTGTTTCGTGTAAACAGAATATCCCTTCTTAGATATATGAATAAAAAGAAGAGAACTAATATGGAAGAAAATATTGAAATGGGATATAAAAAAACCACGTATGATATTCACACCATCGGAAAAGGTCAAACAGTGCATTACACACACACACAATATATATGGGTCATTCTCACATAATGGTAAATATTGGTTTCAGAAAAAAATAAAAATAAAAATGTTTTAATTCCTGATTTTTTTACATTAATGCAATTATCCATGTCTGCTATAGAGGAAAAAATTACCAGCAGAGATCGTTTGCCTTAATTACAGATTAATTAATTTTTTAATTTCCATTGCAACATGGCAATGACATTTGTGAACATGGTAATGACAGACAGAACCACAGAAATGACCAATGGCGAAATAATTACACATTTATATATGGATAGCGGTATTTATCATTCTAATTTGTAACAGAAAAATTAAAATGTCTAGACGATATATAGTGGCGAGATTTTTTGGAATGATTTTCACTATACGAATCCTATAGCTGTCTGCTTTAACAGGCGACATAAAGTGATGTACACTTTACTGCCCAGCAGTCATTACCATGTTCCTAGACATCATTACCATGTTTTCAGAACACCTTGGTAATGATCACCTTGGTAATGACGTTTTTCATGTTAAGCCTATTTATGGCTAAATTATAGCAATTAAAAGCTAATGCAATATTCATTCTGTATGTGGTCCCAAAGATCTTTATAAGTCATTCAGTAAATTTAAATTTATTAATTGCGTAGTTCCGTAATAATGGACTTTGTAATGACACACAATAAGTACACTGACTATAATTTTAGAACAAAAACAACAAAATGAAATAATTCGTATTTACTTAAACTAAAAAAAACTTGTCTGCTTGTAAGGGCATGAAACACTTTACTTTTTGACAGGTTGATAATTATGACAGCACCATCTAGTAGTGAGGTACTGAAAAAAAACTTACACACCTTGGTAATGACAATTACCCTTAGGGACAAATTTTAAATAAGAATAATTAATAGATTTCTTTTTTTTATGCCTAAAATTCCAAAGATATTAAAAGTAGAAAAGTGAAATATACCTAGCAAATTGTTAGCTTTGTTTAATTTTTTTTCAATTCTGTAAAATAAAGGTTCAAATAAAAAGTTTGGAGTTTGGGACAAGCCTTGGTAATGACATTTACAACTTTAAAAAATTTTTAAATATTGAAATTTTACTTTTTTTGGTATTCAAATTACTGCACAGTGTAGTGCTTGAAAAGAATTGTTGAAAATTTTTTTTAATTTTCATAGCTGACTTGCTCAAGTAACATTTTTTAGCCAAGGACACAAAATTTACCATTATGTGAGAATGACCCATATATATATATATATATATATATATATACGTTATTAAAAAAAATAAGTAACAGGAATCGGATACCTCTGAAGATGACGAAAATTGCTTACGTCTAGTTTACTAGGAGCAATACAAAATTTCTATACCCGGAGAAAACTGGGTGCAATGCATGACATGTAAAAGATGGACTCATGTCAAATATACCAAAAATGGACCTTATTATATTTATATATTAACTGCAAATCAGGCGCTGAAGTAAGCGATGGCAATGAATGATTAAAAATATAGGTAGGTTTATAGGATATAGACCTACACGTTGTAGTAGGCTACTGAGTCAAAAATCGATATGGCCGAAGATTTTTGTTAGCCTACTTTTTAATTCTTTCCTGATTAACACAGTTTTTCTTTTATTTCTATTGTTAATCCGTTATTTCTGTTGTGTCTCTAAATGTTGCTGTATAAAGGACTAACAAGGGAAGTGTGAATTAGTAAAATCGCTATTGAAACGAAACCAACCTTAAATTAAAGAGAATGGTCGAAAACATAGGGTACCGTACAAATTTGCTGCAACAACTCCCATGGGGTGAGATATGCCCTCTTTTAGTTTTAGTTATTTCTATAAAAGCCAACAAAACACGCGGCGTAGTGTGAACAGATGGTGCAGTGGTAGCATGGTTGGCTTTGGGTACGGAGGTCATGGGTTCGAGTCCTCGCAGGGGTGTTTTGTAATTTTTTCGATTTTTTTTTTTATATACGTTTTTAATTAAATTAAATTATTAATTTAAGAGAAAATATTTATTACATTAAGATTTTTTTTTTTTTTTTTTGAGTATTCCAATTAATAAAGTATTGAGAATGAATTTAAGAAATGCATTTTTTTTATTTATAAAAAGTTAAACCATGTTTAAAGCTACGAATATAGTTTCTAATTTATAACAATTATGATTAAAAGTAGAAAAATCATGAAACTATAAGTATTTTTCACAATTAGAATAAGAAATATAAAAAGATTGATCACAATTATTTGAATTTCAATTTTGTTCACCGTCAATTATTGTTCATCACGCAAATTTTGTCAAATATTTGGTTTTTCGTCGAGATTACTTGATTTGTAAAATTCATATTTACCCAGATTTTAATTTTTTTAGATGTAAATTAATTATAAATTAGCAAAAATCATTTTGAGAAAATTTGTCATTGTCTTCAATATTATTGTAAGTTCTTCCGACACCACTAAATTTGACAGTTGTTTAATGAAATATTTGAAATAAAAGTTATAAATGCAACGTCGAATAGTTAAGTAACAGCTGCTCATCATTCAGGATTTTTCATGCAAAAAATTGCCTGAATAAATAATACAATTGAGAGCAGACGATTAACTCTTGCTATTAATGTCGTCGTTAAAAAAATAGTAATTAATAATTTATATAAAACAATCATTAATACAATTTTATCTGAATGTAACCATTAACAAAATCTTACCTAAATATAATATAAAAGTATTTCCCGTTAAATTATTAATTTCTTTAAATTTAATAAATAAATAAATAAATTGGTTAATATATATATATATATATATATATATATATATATATATATATATATATATATATATATTAAATTGTCCGTGCTGAAAAAAACTTGTTTTAATATAATTAATATTTTTTTTTCCTAAAATAATGATTTAATTCAATTAAAAATGTCAAAAATAAATATTTCAGCTGAAATAAAAAAATAAAATGCAAAACGCCCTTGCGGGGACTTGATCCCACTACGTCCGTATCCGAAGTCAAGCACGCTAGCACTGCACCATCTGTTCACACTACGTTGCCTGTTTTGTTGGCTTTTATAGAAACAACTAAAACTAATAGAGGGCATATCTCACCCCCATGAGAGTTGTTGCAGCAAATTTGTACGGTACCCAGTGTTTTCGACCATGGTCTTTAATTTAAGCTTGGTTTGGTTTCAATAGCGATTTTACTAATTCATACTTCCCTTGTGAGTTAAAAGAAATTATATATATGCATATGTACACTCCTGCTCAAAAGTTTAGCAAAATTTGCAAACGATCAGTTTTTTTCAATTAAAAAAATTATTTATCGATGAAATGTTTTCGGACATCGGGTATTTAAAGAACTGGGTCTTCCTCATGTTTTTCAGTGAAGATTGGTTTAAGAGAAGATTTAGGGGACCGGTAACAGATTGAGCAAAATTATAATATTTGTGATCATTCTGTATCATTATGTGAACGAAACGAAAATTTAGCAAATTATCCGAAAAAGAATCAACTAGATTTTAGATATTTTCCAAGAGTTGAAATTTCTTAAGGGGTTTTTGTGTAATTAATTTGAAGATCAAATTATTTCAATCACGCTCCAAATATGTACTTTTTGTGAAAAAACCCATAAGCTTGTACCTCTAACATATTTTTGTTTATTTACTAAGGTTTGTAAGGTGATAAGGGGTTTTTCACAAAAAAAAAAAAACTTTTGCTAATGGTTAAAATAATTGGATCTTTAAATTAATTACGCGGCATATGAAAAACCCCTTAAGAAATTTCAACTCTTGGAAAATATCTAAAATCCAGCTCGTTCTTTTTCGGATAATTTGCTTAATTTTTACTCTATTCAAATGCGTTTTTCATCAAAGTTGCCCAAATATATCTAGATTTCAATCTGCACAATAAGAATTTCTTTTTATCTTTCGCACATGCGCAGTGGAAATATTTTTCATGAAAATGTTCATATTTCATGAGATATTTGAGATATTTCTATTCCGAATGCAGTATATTGTTTTAAAAGTGTTTTTCCAACTTATTTGTAAGTGGGAATAACTTTCGTTAAAAACATATCTATAAATTATAAATAAAAAACATGTTGATTTTTTTTTGTATTAAAATAAATGCTTATATCTCTGTTATTTAATATGCTATCGTCACACAAATTCGTCCACAAATTAAACTTGGTCTATATTAAGATATCCTAAAGTTACAGTTCCTTTCGTTTTCTTCAAATACCCAAAGTTTGAAGACATTTCATCGAGAGATATGTTTTGAAATCGAAAAAAAAAAAAAAAAAAAACTGATCGTTTGCAAATCTTGCTAAACTTTTGAGCAGGGGTGTATATACAGATAGATATAGATAGGCAGATACACTAGTGGGTTGAGGGGGCGGAAGCCCGCGTCAGAAAAAAAAAATATATATAATGAATAATATTACATAAATATTTTAATTAACATGAAACAAATAAAGATAATCTGCTAAGTAATAAGTGATGCAAATAGATTGTTGAGACATCTCATCAGTGTATTCATTTTTCAAACACATACACTGCTCGACATTGAAAATGCAACACCAAGAAGGAATGATGATAACGGAATGAAATTTGTTGGACTCATACATTATAGTAGGAAGAACAATTGATTAAAATTTCAGGAAATTTGGAGTAAAACAGTACATATTGCAGCGACCTCTGTGAGCAATAACAGCACATATCTGCCAAGGCATTGGATCGAACAGCGGCGATTGGATGACATGTACGGGTAGAGCACTTCATGAAGCTTCAACACGATGCCACAATTCATCGATCGAAGTTACTGGTAAGTGGTGGGGGGCCAGTCGCTTTTCAATGATTAAACAGTCATTTTCATTGATGCGAGACCAGGAGAACGCGCTTGCCAGAGCAACAGTCGAACACATTCTGTATCAAAGAAGGTCCGGACAATACAAACAACTTGCGGTCGTGCATTATCTTGCTTAAATTTTGCGCTACGGAGGCATCGAATACAGGGCAGAGGGGCGGGCCTTAACTCATCAGAAATTTAATGGCCGCTGTTCAGAGTGCCAGGATTACGAACATGAAGTAATCGAGACGTGCATCCAATGGGAACCCATAACATCGTTGCAAATGATGGACAGTATGATGATGTCGAATCCCAGCTGGCAATGTGCATTATTCATAATGCCGTTAAATACGGATAAGGCAATCTTGATGCTGTAAACAGGATTGTGATTTGTCTGAAAAGTGACTTCACGCCATTCCTGCGTCCAGGTTCATCATTGATCCCACATTAATGGCGCCCATATCAGTGATGCAGTTTTGAGGGTAATCAGAATTTTGGTAGCCGCATACTGAGTCACCACCTGGATTGATGGTATGTTGTACCATTGGATACACGTCCCGGTCACCTCTTGTTTTCATTCCCGCCACTGTGAATACCAGCCATTACATTTCTGATGAGTTAAGGCCCATAGCTCTGCCCTATGTTCAAGGCCTCCGAAGCGCAACATTTAAGCAGGACAATGCACGACCGCAAGTTGTCCATATTGTCTGGACCTTCATTGATGCCGAATGTGTTCGACTGTTGCTCTGGCCAGCGCGTTCTCCTGATTTCGCACCAATGAAAATGACTGTTTTATCGTTGAAAAGCGACTGGCCCCTCACCACTCACCAGTAACTTCGATCGATGAATTGTGGCATCGTGTTAAAACTTCACGAAGTGCTCTACCCGTACATGTCATCCAATCGCTGTTCGATTCCATGCCTAGGCAAATATGTGCTGTTATTGCTGACAGAGGTCACTGCTTTATGTACTGTTTTCTCAGTACATATTACTCCAAATTTCCTGAAATTTTAATCAATTGTTCTTCTACTATAATGTATGTCTCCAACAAATTTCATTCCGTTATTATCATTTCTTCTTGGTGTTGCATTTTCAATGTCGAGCAGTGTATATATAATATATACACAAAAATACATATACAGTTGTAATAACACAAAAATGCGCAATAACACAACATATACAATAACTAACGTGCGCACATACACATTTATACATCATTGTAAAAATAGTAAAAAATGAACTCAGGGAACCTCAAAACGTATAGAAACACCAAAATCTCAAAGTCGGATTGTTGACATTGCGTAATAAGGAACGTAGCTGTTAAAAAAAAAAAAAAAAAAAAAAAAAAAAAAAAATCAAATGTCATAATTATTATAGCGGGTTTGAACTTATCATTCCACTGTTTGTTGTGGTTGGAAGAAACGTGCGAGTTCTTGAATATTCTTTTGTAACTAATCTGAAATCTTTTGCTAATAAAAGCGATGAAATTTACATCACTATGCAGGGGTGATTGTGACTCAAAGGTAAAAACCCTGAAAATTAGAGACTCAAATTAGAAAAAACCCAAAATATTACACAATACTCAAACTATTTAGGCCAAAAGTCCTCAATTCTTTTACATTTCATTCACATATCACCTGGATAACAAATGAACAACCAATGAAAGCAAAAAATAACTTTATAAGAAATATGAAAATACAAATGGGTTAGAGTAAAAACCCTGAAATCAGGGGTAAACCCTGAGCACAAACACCCCTGGATATATTTTTTATTTATTTTGTACCGAGCTTAACACGTAAATTTGCATGATGATGGATATTTCCATCATACTGTTTTTTAATTATTTTATATTATATATCCATACTAAGATTTTTTTTTTTTTTTTTTTAATTTTTCCTTTAATCTAGAGCACGAATGGAATTATATCACCCTGATTTATTTCACAAAAAAGAAAAAATCATGCTAAGAAGGGTTAAAGTGCGATAGCCTTGTTCGGTTGAGCTGAAAATTTATACACTTATTATAGGTCACAGTCACATAAACTGTATTAATTTTAGTGGATCTAGCACTTTTTTTTTTTTTTACTGGGGTGAAAAGAAATATTCTTTATTATTAAGGCTTATGGGCACAAATTCTTTAAAGTGCGATAGCGTCTAAACGCCTTATTCGATTGAGTTGAAAATTTATATACATGATGTAGGTCATTATTGCACAAATTTTATAGATTTTGGTGTATCTGGTCCTTATAGATTTTTACAGGAACACAATGAAAAATTCTTTATCATTATGATCTATGGGCTGGAATTATTTGAAGTGCAATAGCGTAAAATATAATAATGGAGAAAAATATTCAAACACTTTTATTTATTTAACGACTTGTATTACTCTAATTTATTTATACAACCCTTAATTACTTAATGTTCGGAAAGTCGAGTAGAGTCACTCCAGATTTTTAAAAAATGAACTTGAACTGAGCGGATTCATTTTCTCAGACATGAATTTGAGCGCGAACTAACTCATTTTTTGGATGATGTACTTATGTTTAACTTGTGTTAATTTTTTTTTTTTTTTTTGTAAGTGTGCACAACACTGGTAATGCTGCGTCTTGAAAGGATATTTTGAAACTTTTCTTTCATTCGGAACAAATTAAGAATTAGTTCTCTGCTATGGAATGCTTCGGCGGAGAAAAAGTAACGTATGTGATAAGTAAATTTTTTCTCTGAATAACATAAAATAATGATTATATAATATAGTATTTCCTTAAAATTTATTTATCTCTGTAATTTTTTAATTCAATTATTTACTTATATATTTTTACAGGAATCCTTTTAATTTGTGTAAGGGGATAGTTTTAATTTATTGCATTATTTTATATCATTTAATGTGTCGAAATATTATAAACTTTTACAGGAATTTCCACTATAATTCAAAGTTTGTAAATTTAACTTAAAAAAAAATACTTTCAATTGAAATTCGACAATATAGAATAACATTAATGAATTAAATATGTTCAGTACAAAAATCTAGTTTTCATGCGAAAAATAAGTTTTTTTTTTTTTTTTTTTTTTTTTTTTTTTTGCCTTTAAACTATTATGTATATTTTTTAATCACACCAATGATATTGAAATGATCATTTTAAAAGGTTTTGATTAATTGCTTATATACTGAATGCTTATCGGAATTTTATGAATTATTGCAGATTAAAGATCATTCGTGTGTGATTGAAGAGGCCCAGGTGATGGTCGAAAAATACGAATCCACCATAGATGATCAGTTTCAAAAAATCAGGTGAGTGCAGAAAAAAAAAGGGGGAGGGGGACAATAATGTTGTCATAATATTTCTTGCTCACACAAAACTTTCTTCTATATTTTCGCATACAAAAATACACACATTAAAATTACTTAATAAAACTATTTTCCGTGACAGTTGTGCTATAGGCCTAGGACACTTAAGGAGTCAATCGGCCTTAATCCTACAACCAACCAACCGTGACAGTTGTGGATGATTTTCATCCCACAGAAATTTAACACTAAATGACGAAAGAAAATAAATGTCCTGCTCGACACGCGATATCTAAGAAAACGCTTATTTTTTGTGGGGTGTTAAAAAGAAGATGGTAACTTTATTTTAAATCCTCACAAATGTATGGTTCAGCCATTCATTTTAAAGATATTGTCAAGGTGCAATTACATAAAAAATTTAATTAAAATTACATTAGTTCTTGACAAGAAAGATACAAAAACTCTGTCACGCATACACAGGCAGATATTTTCAAAAAATTACCAAATCGTATTCTGAACTTATCAAAACGTGTAAAACTATCGAAAACCGGAAGTCGAAATTTTTACGAATAAAATAATTTCTGGTATTAAACATGAAAGAGTTTGAAACAAAATTTATTTTAGCCTGATAAATTATAGATTACACAAGTCTACATCTAAAAATTTTAATTCATAATTTTTGCTGATCTTTGTTTTTTCGCGTAGTAAAACCGAAACTGATGTCAGTTTTCTTTATCACGTATAGATTTTTGTCAATATCAGAGCTGCCAACTTTTTAAACTTTTAAGTCAGAATTGACAACAGTATTTTTAAATGGAATATGTTATATGTATTTTCGACGATTAACATTAACAAAAACAGCTATAAAATTTTTCCGGTTTGAAGTCTCCCTTGTAAAAGGGGAGATTTGGTACCTATGGAATACTGTCTAATGACACAGTTTCTTCTGTGACTCTTGTACCAACATAATTATGTGGTAACATTTATAATACGTTCCATAATTAATTATATTTAATCACGGAAAGGCACTAGAAACTACCGAAATAGGAAGAAATTTTGTCAGTAGACATCTTGTATTGTTAAAAATCTATACGTGATGATAGAGAAGAACTAGCTCCGTTTTCGGTTTCTGCACACTAAAAAACATATTTATCTGCTAAACTTATTAAATCAATTTTTGCAGACATGCATTATTTTTTCATTTATTAATTTTATTTAATTTTATTCTACTTTTTATTTTTTACTTATATATATATATATATATACATATATAAAGAGCTCGTGAAATACAGTCGCCTGCTCGCGAATGGTGACTATGTTTTCGATGAAAACTCAACATTTAAAAAAAAAAAATAATATTTTAGTGAAAATTTTCGACCCAGAATCGAACGACAAAACCTTTGCTAAACTGCAAGTTAGTTCATTCTTGCAAGAAACAAGTAGAAGGAAAGCAGCGACTCATGGCTCTCTCTGCATGTTTCGCACATAGGCGGGGGCAAGGCGTGGTCGACGTAGGCCACTGCCCATGTCCTCGCAGTGCACCATCCTCTAGGCTATAGAATATATATCAATTACGTCATTTTTTACGTTTTTGCATCCAGAACATTTTGTTACAAAAGTGTCGATGTATCAAAAAATACATTTTTAATAAAAAGTTCACCAATGTCAAAAACAAAATCTGCCTCAATTATAAAACTTCCTTTTTTAATGTCTGTAAAATAAAAATTCCTATTACTCTCATATATAGAGATATAGCCTTTCCACCCACTCGTTCAACCGAATGAAAATTAAGTTATATGTTTTACTTTCGAAATGGTAAATTTCAGATTCAGAGAAACGATTCATCCAAAAAGTGAAACACAGAGTGATTATAATTAAAGTTAGGATTTCAAAATGCTATAATTTTAACCCGTTAGTATTCGCTAGTTGGTCGATTTGCCGCCCATCCTTCAGTGTTGCCGGATTTTTTTATTCAATAGCCGCCAAAAATTTTTAGAAGTGGCATTTGATATACATATAACGCGATTAAAATCGAAGAAACGTTGATCGCATCACTTCTTAAAATTATTGGTGGCAGTTAAAGAAAAAGTGAGCAATCTGTAATAGGTGGCGTTGTCTATAGCGACTACTAACGGGTTAAAATTAACGTTCAAAATGATTTGATAGTTTACCAGAACAATCATGAATGGAATTTTGTTTGGCGAAGGAATAAATATTTAAAAAATGTGCCTATAGATGGCGCTGTCAGGATAATCTCAAAAGAAATGCCTAAATAAATTCATTATACACAGGAATGTTGTTAGCAATAGAATAGAATAGCAGGAAACTATAGACTTTAAAGTTTACGTACACTTTTTTTAGCAAAAAGACAAGAATATGTATTTACAGCAGAAACAGTGATAGTGAGAAGAGAAAAAGAGGAGCTTCATGAAACAAGCACCTTACGAATGATTAACGGTACATTTTGGAACTTCTTTTGTTTTCCTTTTCCAAACAAAATTGCATTCTCAACGGTAGTTTTGAAATCATAACTTTAATTATAATCACCCTGTAAAATCGAATGTAATAAAAAAGAGGATATTTATAGGTGTATTAACCCTTTCAGGGGCAGTGGTATATATTTTATACAACTTACCAGCTGCAAAAATCCAAAAGGCCGTTTTTTTAACCTTAAAATTTAAAATTTCTTTTATTTTAATTTAGTTCATGAATTCCAGTGGCAGTATGATTTAAATGATTCGAATTGTCTTGCGCCGCAAAGGGTTAACTCTATCTAAACAAGGTATTGCTCTTGGAGAGAACCAGATATATACAGTCTTATGATTTATACGCAGAATTGCAAATAAAGTTTTCGATTGTAACAGATTGCTTTAAAAATGTAAAATCAGTTGCTCCAATATCTAATTCAAATTAATCTAACAGAAATACAATGAAAAGACCTACGGCTACCCACTGTACCACAACAAATTCGCCCTTTAGAGAGGCAATCTTCTGATAGAAGTTGATCAGAAAATTATCATTCAAGAAAATAAATCCTTTAGTTAAGTAGTTTTAAGTACTCAATTTTATATTATTTGTCTATGCATCTTGCTTGACAGTAAATGATTATAAGTAGTTTCTTTGGCTTTTAAAAGATTTTTGTCAATAATATTGTTTTTTTTTTTTTTTTTTTTTTTTTTTTTTTTTTAAGAGTTCATTTACAGCCTAAATTATATTCTTCAAGCATTCCTGTGAGGAGCAAAAATCTATTTATTAATTTCAACTAGTTACCATGTAAGAAAGTTTTTTTTTTTTTCTTTTTTTAAGCAGATTTTTTTTTTTTTTTTTTTTTTTTTTTTTTTTGTCACAAGGAGCATGATTTAAATACTCGATGTAATTTTAAAAGAAGGTAATGAGAAAACACAAATAAAATAATCTGTACCCTTAATAAAGGTGTGAACTATACATAAATCATTAAACGAAAGTAAAATAGTATTAAATCCTCTAGGCAAATTTAGAACAAGAAAATACTCGATTTTAAGAGAAGTGGCCTTCAAATAGAAGAGGGTGTTTACAGAGGTGTATCAATCTATATACAAATATTTATATAGTAAAGTGGACAAGAGCTATACATCCAATATCTCTTAAGAAGTCGAGAAATTTTTTTAAAAGCTGAAGTTAACAATAAATAAATAAATATGTGTACTGAAAACTTCTACATTGCAGAAACAATATTCTTATTTTTTATTTATTTATTTTATTTTATTTTTCATCTTAACAGTTATAAGTATATATAAAATTACATCTCATATAGAGACATCACTACCACACGCGTATTTTTAGAAAACCACAGTTTTTATTAAAAAAAAAAAAAAAAAAAAAAAAAAATCACTGTAAAACACGTATAAGATGATACATTTAATAAAATCATTAAAAATACATCGTGTCAAGACCTTTCGCCCTGAACATCAGGGCATCATCAGGACAGAACCATTTTAACTAGAAGTACAGTAACATTTGATTTATATATACAAAAGAACCATATTACGGTTACAGTTATTATACATGAAATAGATGAAACAGTTGAGCATAGATCAATCACAAATGAAACAGTCTGGAAGCGTAGAGTCGAGCTTCACTTGGTTTACTATGGAGACACGTTTTCGTGGAACAGTTGAGGCCATGCATTAATTTGTGTTGAGGAACATGCTGAGGAACTTGCATTAATTTAGATCTTTACAAGAAAAAGAAGGTTGGCTGGCTGGGTTTTACGTCGCACCAGTGCTGCGCAGATGAGCAATTGGCGACACAAGAAAAAGGAGGAAGACTTGTTTTAATAGTAGAGGTAAACTTGCAATAACTGTAGGAGTTTCTGGACTATTTTTCATTAAGGAGAGGCTGGACTAGCATTAAGAGTAAAAAATGCAGATTAAAACAAACTTTCTCTGTTAACAATCATTAAGACCAAGAAACTGTTGAAGGAAATTATGTTAGATATGTGGTTGTATTAGAAAATACCATATTTTAGGAAGAAACGCAGCATCTTTAAAATTGATTTAATTATATTTAATTATATTCACAGCTTCCGAAACTGATAATCCTGAACTAATTGATGGAGAGGAGATGATTTCTGCTTGGTCCCAAAGAGGTGAAGCTGGGGTTTCATAAATAAAATTGACTAAGGCTGAACTCTTTCCTTCTTTGACGTTGCGGATATGCTCTTGAAGCCTTTTGCTCTGCTGCCTTTTTTGTTTGAGAAATTAATTTTAACACTGATATATTATTAAAGATTTACAAGACATTTAATATAGAGTACCGAACACTGGAAAAATAATTTTATTAAAAAAATGCTCGGTGTTAAAAATAAATTTACATTTGAATAAGTTTCATCACCATTATTTTTTTAAATTAATTTTAACACCAGAAATATTTTAAAGCATTCCAATGTATTAAAATTTATTCAGTTTGTTCGCTGTTGGAGAAAATAGTCTCTTTCTTTAAACAGCTTTACAATGCCTCTGGACTTTTATTATGTGTCATTTTTTTGAATCTGTAAACGATTTTTAATCATCTATAAATCTTAAGGTCTTAATGTTCTACTTAAGTTAAATTTTAAATTTCCATTTTATCTTTGAAATATTTAAACTCTTTTAAGATTTATTCTACAATGAAACCTCATTTTCCTCATTTGTAAACAATATCTAGACTCAATAAAAATTACAACGTTAGGAATGCCGAAGAGAAAAAATATGGGAAGCATACAACTGTTTCGGTAGCCTTTAGCGTACCGTCTTCAGTGTGTAAAGATGACGATCTTTCAGTGATCTTTACGCACTGAAGACGGTACGCTAAAGGCTACCGAAACAGCTGTATGCTTCCCATATTTTTTCTCTTCCTAACGTTGTAATTTTCATTGGTTTTAATAATCCAGCGCCAAGTCTCCTTTTAATAATATCTAGACTCTTTAAAGAGACTGGATGTAAAGTATAATCTGTACTATGAAATGCAACAGCTCCAGTTTGCTCTCTATTAAATGGCATAAAGCTTTTTTAAATATTGCAGTGCCAAAATAATATTATGTAATTGTGATGTTAGACTATGATGCGTGAACAGTGAGGAAATATAGGATAATGAGGTAATAAAATTTTCATGTGGTGATATCTGTAAGAATCTGTTGATATCGCCTGCTGCATACCCAACAGCACACTATATCTTATATTTATACAATGAGCCAAGGAAGACTGTGTGCTTTGGCTGTTACATCTATTCAAGAATCATCGAAACCTGATTATTATGAAATTTTAATAATTTCAATAAGGCTCAAGACATTTTCGTTTCTGTAATTTTGTACTTTATCATTAATATTAATTCAAAGTCATTATATTATTTTTAATATTAATGAAAAAGAATAAATGGTTTTAAATAATTGTTTGTTCTTATGTTGTTTATATTAAACAAGGGTTCATACTCAAATATGGTAAAAAAAAAAAAACCTTAAGTTTTCCAGACAATTTTCAAGAAAATATTAGCGGCATATTTCAAGAAAAGCTTCTCTAGACAGGAGAAAATACATCTACTTCTACTGCATGATGTCATGTTACTGCCGACCGTGATAGAAATTCGAGTAGAAATCATAGTTTACATGCATATTTTCGCGAGACTTAATCATTTGAATTTTTAAATGAAGCTAAACAAGAGAAATATAATTTGAGAGAAAGGAAATATTTGTTTTTCCAGATTTTATAATCGATTTTTCCCTGGCTTTTAATGAACATTTTTATTTTCCCTGAGTTTTACAACAAAATCCAAATTCCCTGAGTATTCCACGTTTTCCCTGATGAGTGTGAATCCTGTTAAAGAACATTCTTTATAAGACTTTTTTTTTTTTTTTTTTT
This sequence comes from Salticus scenicus, assembly GCA_963930645.1. Taxonomy (NCBI): domain Eukaryota; kingdom Metazoa; phylum Arthropoda; class Arachnida; order Araneae; family Salticidae; genus Salticus; species Salticus scenicus. The sequence continues at coordinate 242,149,258 of OZ005651.1, forward strand.
TTTTTTTTTTTAATGCACAATTTTTTCCACTACGATAATCTACGTTTTATTTAATCGCTCAAATTCCATGAATGAAAAAGACGAAGTTAACTTTTCAAGAATACTAGAATTAAAAATTTAGGATCGTACTGTACCTTAAATAACTTGTAAACGTGATACTAATTTAGAAGGAATTACTAAGGAATATCAGTGAGTATTTTATAAAATTCGCTAGTTATTCCTAAGTTTGACACTATTCTTAAGACTTATTTTTAGCGCCAAATTTTGCATTATTGACCAAACTTGACACCAGTTTGACTTACACTGACAATCATTAATTATATATGAATATACGGCAAAGCAAATAACGACAGAAATCTCTATTACATTTTCATGTCTATCGTCTGTCATAATTCACTTTTCAGTACAATAAAAGTTTTCGATAGAAAAATAAAAGGGGGCCTCGCGCAACCCATCTTGCCCACAACCAATTTTGATCTCGTCCCGCCACTGGTTTCGCATACGTTGTGTTGAATTGAGACACAGTTTTGAATTTATATATCAATAGGTAATTTACACCACGTCCTACTGTTCATCTTTAACAACCCAGTGTTTAATAGATGCAATTTATACCGCTCTCATTCGTTCGCTTTGCGAATCGGTGCTGAATCGTTGCGCCGATGTAGTGATGTGTCGGTATCGTTTTAAAAGAAATGATAAAATCGGTTTGAGCATGTTAAATTTAAACAGATGCTTCCTGATGCATAATCCAGTAATATTTTGTATCAGCTTTTTATACACAGAATTTTAATTTGTGTATTAAAAAAATTTCCAAATTTTTCCTGGCGACCATTTTTTTCTTCCCCCCCCCCCCAAACTTCTGGAGCCCTGTATATATATATATATATATATTGCGAGGGGGGGGGGGGGCGTTAGCTTCCTGTAACATGTTAACAATACTTAAAATTTCGAGCAAGTTTCTCTAAATAAAATAAATTAGTGAACGATAACAAATGGAAATTATTTTGAATGCAGATTGATACGTGGAATGAAATAAAACAATAATTTTCAATATATTGCTTATTCGATTGTAAAATTTCTTATGCATTGCTTTTAGTTATTTCATTACTTTCAGAGGAAATAAAAGTTTCTGGATATAAAAAATAAAATAGACAATAAAAATTCAAAATTAACATTTTGAAAATTGAATGAAGCGTGAAATGTAATAAAACAACAGTTTTCAAAAAGTTATTTATGGATTTTTCTGACTGATTCCAACACTAGCAAGTTTCTGGACATGAAATAATAATAATAAATAATAAAATAAACAATCAAAATTAATATTTTGAAAGTACAATCAAGCGTGAAATGTAATGAAACAATAGTTCTTATGACATGGCATGTTGTATATTTTTGAGAACGTGTAGAATTACTTGTTTTGATTGGCTATTCAAACATCTATTTTTTGATGATAAAGCAAGTCATCTCCGGGGTTCAGTCGTAAGAAAGATTTATAAAAAGTTGGGAAGAAATTATATTGGATTTCACCAGATTGTAATGATGTCACTTTAAACTAAAATTATTAACAATTTAATCGTAGAAACGTCGTTAAAATTCCTCTAAATCAAGAGTTTTTTTTTTTTTTTTTTTTTTTTTTTTTTTTTTATATGGTTTCAAATTTAGGGAAGAAATTGAAGTTGGTGTTAATTTTAATAAGTAGATATTCCCTAAGAGAGTTATTTTTTAAATGAAAGTAGCAACTAACCGGCTTCAAATGGTACCAATTTTGTTTTTCTCTTTTGTTATTTGTAGCAGAATCCATTTGAGATTTATTATTTACACATACATACATGATTATACATACGTACAGGACACACACACATACATGATCTCTATGACTATACACAGATGCTAAGATTTTAAAACTTCAAGCGAAGATTTAAAACCCAAATCAAAATTCGTTGAACATTTTTGGTTATGATAAAATAAAGAAATAAAATTTAAGGGCCTAATCATCATTAAAGCTTTTTTGAATGCGAATGGGATAATGTTCCTTTTATTTTATGTCTGGAGTTCAAAACTATAATAAATGACAGGTTCAAATAATATCAATATTTTTATTCCTAGATGAAAAAATTGCAAATTTTAAGTTTTTTAAAATGGTGAAAAGTTTTCGAAAAAATAGAAACACATTTGAAATTCTATAATTATAGCAAAAGAAAACCTAAAAGATAAAATGTTTTTACATATTTTTAAAATCAGCTGTTTTATAAAAAGGAAAAAAAAAAAAAAAAAAAAAAAGATTCCATAATTATATAAAAATAATTAACGAAATTTTTAAAAGGGTTTGTTTAATATGTTTAAACATTAATGTAAAACTACTTAAAAATTAATGTAATACATCGTAGCAATTTTAAATTAAATTTTACTTAAATAATAACAATAGAAATAATAATAGGGTTGAGTGGGTGGGTTTTACGTCGCACTAGTGTTGCGCAATAATAATAATAAAACATAACTAAACGGTATAAACTATATTAAAACCCGAATTTTAATTCGAGTATATATTTTTTATTAACAGTTACATGATGTATATATTTTAATCTCTTTTATTTTATTTAAAGAAACCTTACTTATAAAATTAATTCTTTATCAAATATTATATTTTTTCAAGATTTGTAAAAGCAAAGTATTTTAATTGTATCAGCTATTTAATCTATTCACTATAAATATATACAAATAAATAAATAAATAAATAATAATTTCATTGTAATTAAAATTATTAGGTAAGAAAGTGTAAAGAAACTCATTGCATAATAAAACTGCTTTCTACTACAAAATTGTAAAATAGCAGAAACAATTTTATCGTTAAAATATACTTTAAAGTATACTCTATATGTCATATGAATCTCTGATTTTTTTTTTTTTTTTTTTTTTTTAATTAAATTAAATTTTTATTTCATTTTTATTTTTTGTTTACATTGACAAAAACATCCATGGGGTATTAATTAATTTCTTTTTAAAAATTAAATTGTGATTCGATTTCAGTATTCATCATTTATCCCATTTCTCACTTATATAAATATTCATTTGCAAAGGTTATTGGGAAGATCGATCTTTTTTTATTTATTTATTTTTTTCTTCTTTACACTTAAATTTCAGATGTATTTAATTGTTTTTAAATTAAACAACGTTAAACTCGTTACATTTAATTATTATTATTATTTTTATACAATTAAATAATAAATATAAACTTTAACAATAAAAATGTTTTCCTGGTGATACAAATTTTCCAAAACAATAAATTTCACAAAAGGAAGCATCATCAGATAAATTTATTTAATATTTTGCTCTGAAATTTCATGTGAATTGTGATATTCTAAAGATATTTATTTATAATTCTACCCTGAAATTTCATATGAATTACGGTATTCCATAGGCTGGGTCTTAGTGATAGTTTGAAAGAAAAAATCAAGATGAAACAAAAATAGAATAAATGTGCAATTACAAATTATGGTAATGACTCAATAAATCTCTTTTAACCCTTTACAGGCCGAATTCAGATACAAAAATATATTTAATTTTTTTCGTGCATATTTTACTTTAAATTACTGTAGTTAAAGGTATAATTATTCGTTTAAATTTCTAAATCAATATATACACATATATGTATATATAGACATATTTTAATACAGCAACATAACACTTATTATTGAAAACATAAATATTTCACAAATCACGCTGGGTGCATTTTACCATGTTTTTATTAACTAGTTTTCTTGTTTGTTTGTCCAGTACAAATCTTGCAATCGATTTTCATCTAACTTCCCGACTAGCTATACATTTGAAATTTTTAGAATAGCACAGAGCACGAGGACAATGCATTCTTTAATACTTTTATTTAATTAACAAATGCTTGAATTTTTTTTTATAATTTCTCTTTTTATTACGCATTTGAGGATTTTCTTTCAAGTTAATGGGATAATTCATAATAATAATAATAATAATAATAATAATAAGTATTTATTAATACATAGAATTGTCAAGTTTATATGATTCAACAGAAAATTTAAAAACGTGGTATATAAAAAGTTCTTTTTATCTTGTAATTATTTTATTAATATTATAAATTTCACAATTATTAAACTATGACAATGTGATCTATTTTGAGTTCTGAAACTGATTTTTAGAAACTTTGGATTGTTTTTCACATTTATGGGAATTTCTATGATACGTAGAAAAAAAAATGACATAAAAAGGTCTTTTTTTTATGTAAAGATTGGCTTCGGTTTTAAAAGAAATCAAGCCATCCTTAAATCACATACTCTAATTTTTTTTCAAATCAATATTGATGACATTTAATTTTTCAATGAATTTTTAATTTATGTTCCCATTTGGTAACATTAGCCTATAAAAGGTTAATTTAAAACGTGAAATAAATAAATAAATAAATAAAACAAGAACCTTAATTGTGAACTTTATTTATTATCGCAATTAAAGTTGAAATATCTTTCGAAATTGATTAAAACTACGACATAAATAAAAAAGAAGAATAAAGAAAAATATTTTCAGTTATTTTATGCACATGCGCAGTTTGAAACAGATATTCGATATTTATTCAGTTCCCCCCCCTCCCCCCTTTGAATATTAATCTTATTTCGAGTTTAAATATTTAACTCTAATAGTCAAATACTAAAAGAGAATATTAATAAAAATAATAAAAGTAATATCAGTGAATTTTGCACAGTGTTAACAAATATAATTTAAAACTTTGTTTCTGTAGGAAAGTGGGAGGGGGGGGGGGGGGAATGCTTTAGATTAAGATACTACATTAAACAATAATATGCAGGAATTCATTATATAAGTATAAAAATTATATGTCTTATTCGTAAAAAATTGAATTCCTAATAATTTTAAATGTTTGAAATTTGAACTATTTGTATAAATATATTTTTTAATTTTTCATAATTCAAGACTTTAAATAATTATCAGGTACTTTTTTACAAGAATAGATGTAATTTTATTTATATGCATTGCAAAAAATATATATATATACTTTAAATGCAATATACGTTAATATTGTAATGATCTTCTTCATCTAATAGTAATTTTTTTTTAAATCCTGTAGATACTTGGCCAAGAAGAGAATTCAGGATTTTAAAGAACGTCTTGTGCTTAAGCAGGAAAATAACCAGCTCCAGAGTAAAGTAGAAAAGTTAACGGTATGCACAAAACACCAAATCTGCAATTATTCTGTTATTCGTTTTTTTTTTTTTTTTTTTTTTAATTCCCTGATTAAAAATATTTTTAATTATTTATTCTACAGTAGAGCTGTAAAATTCTCGAGAATAATCTTTCTGAGAATATTCTCCTCGAAGAGAATAATCGAGAATATTCTTATAGAAGGTATAATAACAGGCAATTTTGAAATGTGTGCTATGTATATGTATTAATTTATGTGGAAATTTAGAATTTTTTGAAATTTTGCTTTTAATGAAATAATCGGATTGATTAAAGAAATAATTAAATTTATTTAGTTGTAGGTATTAAAATAAAATGAATTCTTTAAGGCTAAAAGATAAAATCTTGTAAATTATTGAACATGAAATCTAGTGAAAATCCAAGTAATTAAACGACAAGGCATTAAATGATTTTTTTTTTTTTTTTTTTTTTTTTTTTTTTTACCGATATTATTTTTAAAAGGTGACATAAATATCTTTATATATATATTTCTTTTGTGCGTGTGTATGTCACTGAACTCCTCCTAAACGGCTGGACTGAGTTTAATGAAATTTTTTGTGTGTCTTCAGGTGGATTCGAGAATGGTTTAGATTTACAAATGAAAGTTGTAACTTAATTAGTTCTTTCTTAATTAATTTTTAACCAACTCTTATAACAACTTTTCCACCTAGATGGCGTGAGTTGTCGTAAACACGATGTCAGAATTTATTTAATGTTGAAATGAATAATATTATAGTTTTAAAAAATTAAAGAACACGCTTTTATAGAAATGTGAACTAAAAAGCACGAAATATCTATCTTAGTATTAAAATTCAGGGTAAGAGAAAATCGTGTGAGTGACACACCGTAATATTTACATACATTTAAATCTTTAATTAAAATAACTTAGAATTAACAAAAACCATTTTTAAAAAATATCCCCTAACGGGGATCGAACGCTGGACCTTTATATTCGGAGCGCGGCGCCTAACCTCGACGCCGCATCGTTCACGTTAGGAGAGTATTTTTTTTACAATATAAATTTTTTGTTTGCTCCCAGAGACGTTACAAACATACATACATACATACATACATACATACATACAGGTGAAGCTAATAAAAGCGTGTTGAAAATGAATTTTTAACCGTATCTTACGAAGTGTTTAAAATATTTTTTCAAAGTTAATATTTTAGAATCGTAAACACGATGTCAGAATTTATTTAATGTTGAAATGAAAAATGAATTTTTAACCGTAAGTGTTTAAAATATTTTTCAACGTTAATATTGTTAAAATGTTAAAATTAGTTAAAATGGTATATTCTTTTAAAAAATTCGTCAATATCCGACGGAGTTATTTTATGTTAAAATGAATAATGAATTTTTAGGCCATTATTATTTGTGCAGATGGAAAATGTACTAAAAGTTTTCCGAAAAATTTCACGATCACAAATGTTGACGGATATCCAATATATCGTCGAAGAAATCCCGATAATGGCGGACAATATTATCATCTATGGCGGTCATCTATGTCAACAACATAGATATTGACATTGATAACCGTTGGGTGGTCCCATATTCGCCTCTGCTGAGCAAAACATTCAATGCTCATATTAATGTTCAGTTCTGCAGTTCAGTGAAGAGCATCAAATACATTTGCAAGTATGTGAATAAAGGCAGTGATATGGCTGTATTTCGAGTTGAAAATACCAATGTGAATGCTCCTCTGGTGAATAACAACGATGAAATAACACTTTACCAAACTGGCCGGCCGGTACTTGAGCTCCAATGAAGCTGTTTGGCGTATCTTTGGTTTCCCAATTCATGAACGGGATCCAGCAGTTCTTCATTTAGCCGTCCATCTTGAAAATGGCAAGCGCGTATATTTCACGAGCGAGACAGCGATTGATCGTGCTATAAATCCACCAAAAACTACACTCACCGAATTTTTTGAATTGTGTAATCGTGCGGATGCTTTTGGTGCTAGTATATATATATATATATATATATGCTAGCTGACCCGACAAACGTCGTTTTGTCATATAAATTATTTCTAGAGAATATTTTGCTAGAAAAAAATAACTAACTTATTGTAAGTGTGTTAGGATGTGGTATATAAGTGGAAGATGTATGGAGCGCTGTGAACGGTGAAAGAATATAAAAATAACAAAACACCAATCATTTATTTTTTTAATTTATTAAAATTGATTCTTTAAAATTATATACATATCGCTACTTATAACAATATTACTAAAAAACAATATCATTCCCTTAATGCAACAGAGTGTACAATATTTTTTGTTATCCCATCTTTCGCCAATACAAACAAACTGGATGGTTTGCCCACTCGAGAGCCACGTATAATTGTCCGTGTGAAAAACATGATGTGCTCCAATCTAAGCCACAGACAGACATCGTTTGGCCCTGAGACTTATTGATAGTCATTGCAAATGCCAATCTAAATGGAAATTGAGGGCGTTTAAATTGAATTGGCACATCTGTGGGTATAATAGGAATTCGAAGTAGTAATATATTTTCACCTCGGAATTTGTCATTTAAAATGATGGCTTCGATAACATTTTTCATTAATTTTTTTATGACTAATCACGTGCCGTTGCACAACCGTGGTGGGTTCAAATTACGAAGCAAAATAACCGGAGATCCAACCTTCAGTTGTAAAATATGCGATGGCATGCCTGGTAAATCCAATGAGTTTAAAAACTTTGTTGGATAATTTACAGCTTCGGTGGCATCGCGAACTGTATCATTAGATTTGTATGACGCCAAGTCTCCTAGTAACAAATGTTGTATTTTGAGATTCAGTTCGTTGACGTCCACATTTTTTGCTGCTAAAATTGCTCTTTCTGCCAGCCACTCATGATTTGTGTATCGTCTGTGTACATCGGGAAATATCTGGTCAATAAGAGCATCTTGAGAATCAATGATTGTGCAGAAATCGGTCGGTAATTTTATGCATCCAGTTTCATCTGTAGTAACTTTTCCATCGCCGATATCTAACAATTGTTTTGAGAATGTTTCAGCGGATGTATCTTGAAGCTTTTGAACGCACAAATTTACTTTCAGTTGTACTTTTTCAACATTAAGCCACAATGACGATGATTTTAAGCACGCGTTGATCTCATCAGCGTATGTTGAACACGGAATAACGGGAAATGCTTGTCTGAAATCACCTGAAAAGAGTAACAGAGTGCCGCCAAATAGTTTGTCGTTGTTTTTTATATCTTTCAATGTCCTGTTCGACGCCTCAATCGAATGTTTGTGTTCCATAGTGCATTCATCCCAGATAAGAATTTTACACTATTTCAGCACTGTGGCCATGGACGATTGTTTTTTTATGTTGCACACTGCGTCTGGGTTATTTTGAATATTTAGTGGCAGTTTAAATAATGAATGAGCTGTTCTGCATCCATCCAATAAAGTTGCCGCAATGCCAGATGATGGAACAGCCAATGCGATGGCATTATTTGATCGTATTTCGGCGAGAATTAGCGAAATAAGGAATGTTTTGGCAGTTCCACCTGGTGCACCCCCCCAAAAAAAAAGAATCCACCTTGTCCTGCCAAAACTGCGAGCATGATGCGGTCGTAAATGGTTCTTTGTTCTTCATTCATTAGTGGGACATTGCGAGCAACAATCGCTGCCATTTCTACTGTATTGTATTGTACAAAGGACATTCCATAAAAACTGAGAGTAAAATCATAAAAAATCAAGAAATATATTTACAGCAGAAAATACATCATTCTTTTTCAAAATACCTTCCGTCAGATGATATGCAACGGTCCCATCGTTCAACCCACTTTTCAAAACAAGTAGAGAAGCCCTTTTCTGGAAGCTGCTTCAAAGAACCCTCCACTGCTGAAATAACTTCAGAATTTATATTAAATTTTCTGCCACGGAGCTTCTCCTTCAACGTCGGAAACAGCCAGAAATCGCATGGTGCTATATCTGGACTGTAAGGAGGATGTGGCATGATTTTAATATTGCATTTACTAAGATAATGCTGAACAGAAGTGGCGACATGCGGGCGAGCATTATCATGATGTAATGTCCAATACCCTACCAGTTCATGACGCTTTCTCGATATGTGTTGTCGCAAAAATTTCAAAACTGAAACATAATATTCATCATTCACAGTAGTTTTTGGAGGCACAGCATGCTGATAGATTACACCTTTATGATCAAAGAAAATAATCATCATGACCTTTCCAGCAGATTTGGTTTGTTGGATTTTTTTCTGAGGCGGAGAATCAGTATGTTTCCATACACTTGTTGCGGACTTGGTAAGGGGATCATAATGATGCGCCCAAGTTTCATCACCTGTTATTACAGTCTTTAGGAGATTTGGATCATTTTGAAGCATCTGTTTCCATTCACAACATTGGTGAATTCTTGTTTTCATTTGTTCTTTAGTAAGGTGATGAGGGACCCATCTGGAACAAACATAGCGAAGCTGTAAATTGTTGCGTAGAATGCGAAATATTGACCTTTTCGAAATGTTTGTTGATGCCGCTATCTCCTCACATGTCATTCGCCTATTTTCTTGAAGGATTACCCACACATTGTTAACATTTCGATCATTCACAACACTTTTTGGTCGCCCAGGCCTAGGAGCCAGTTCTGCACACAAACGGCCTTTCGTGAAATCACATTCCATCTAAAAATCATTGACTCACCAAAAAATTTGTCTTTGTAAGCTTCTTTCATTAACTTAACTGTTTCTGGAGCTGTTTTGCCCAACCAGTAGCAAAATTTTATGGCACAACGCATTTCGTTTTTTAACTCTGAATCACTCATCTCCATTTCTGTAGGGCATATAAAACAGTTCTTTAAACAAGCACGGAAATAGGAAAATAAAATCGTCTGCTTCGTTTAGAATTTTGTATAAACGTACGGTTAACAGTTTGAAAAAATCGCCTGCACTTCTAATTTTTAGTTTCGCGGTGTTGCCACTACGTAAAAAAATAACTCTCAGTTTTTATGGAATGCCCTTTGTAGTTCACGATTCAATTCAGTGCTTATTAAATCAGATGTATTTCGATTTGTTGAATGCATACCGAAATGACTGAGTGGTAAGTTGGCAATGATAATGCAAAGATCTTCAATAGCAATCAATGCTTCATTGTACATAGCGTTACTGAATACTATCGTTAGATCGTTGCACCGTTAACGATGTTGATGCAATATATCATTAGTCATTGAATCTTTGTGATTATCCCATAATGTCTCTGTTTTGGCCGAGAAACATGTAGTCAACACTATAGCGAATAGTAGACCAATTTGTTTTGCTGTACAGTTCAGTCCTACTTCAGCAAGCATACACTCCCACTGGTTGTCGTCTTCCAGCAAGCCGAGTGCAAGGCATGCATCTTTATACGTTGGATACTGTTGTCCATTCACTTTACGTAAATCTTGAAATGACAAAGGGCCGATGACATTAACCAATAACAGTCGAAGATAAAAGCACTCAGTCTGCCTTGGATTGACCGTAAATACTCGTTCCAAGGTGTTTGATTTGAATAAACCGGGACATGCATCAATCGGCGTGCCTTGCTTGCGGGGCATCCATTTTTTTGTTGGAGCCCATGTGAAATAGCGTGGTACTTCTGAATAGAGTAATGTCCGTGCAAAAGCACCAAAAGTATCCGCACGATTACACAATTCAAAAAATTCGGTGAGTGTAGTTTTTGGTGGATTTATAGCACGATCAATCGGTGTCTCGCTCGTGAAATATACGCGCTGGCCATTTTCAAGATGGACGGCTAAATGAAGAACTGCTGGATCCCGTTCATGAATTGGGAAACCAAAGATACGCCAAACAGCTTCATTGGAGCTCACGTACCGGCCAGTTTGGTAAAGTGTTATTTCATCGTTGTTATTCACCAGAGGAGCATTCACATTGGTATTTTCAACTCGAAATACAGCCATATCACTGCCTTTATTCACATACTTGCAAATGTATTTGATGCTCTTCCCTGTACTGCAGAACTGAACATTAATATGAGCATTGAATGTTTTGCTCAGCAGAGGCGAATATGGGACCACCCATCGGTTATCAATGTCAATATCTATGTTGTTGACATAGATGACCGCCATAGATGATAAGATTGTCCGCCATTATTGGGAATTCTTCGACGATATATTGGATATCCGTCAACATTTGTGATCGTGAAATTTTTCGGAAAACTTTTAGTACATTTTCCATCTGCACAAATAATAATGGCCTAAAAATTCATTTTTCATTTTAACATAAAATAACTCCGTCGGATATTGACGAATTTTTTAAAAAAATGTATCATTTTAACTCATTTTAACATTTTAACAATATTAACGTTGAAAAATATTTTAAACACTTATGGTTAAAAATTCATTTTTCATTTCAACATTAAATAAATTCTGACATCGTGTTTACGATTCTAAAATATTAACTTTGAAAAAAATATTTTACACACTTCGTAAGATACGGTTACGATTCTAAAAATATTAATTTTGAAAAAATATTTTAAACACTTCGTAAGGTTAAAAATTCTTTTTTAACACGCTTTTATTAGCTTCACCTGTATGTATGTATGTATGTATGTTTGTTTGTAACTTCTCTGGAAGCAAACAAAAAATTTATATTGTAAAAAAAATACTTTTCCTGCGTGAACGATGCGGCGTCGAGGTAAGGCGCCGCGCTACGAGTCTGAAGGTCCAGCGTTCGATCCCCGTTAGGGGAGATTTTTTAAAAATGGTTTTTGTTAATTCTAAGTTATTTTAATTAAAGATTTAAATGTATGTAAATATTACGGTGTGTCACTCACACGATTTTCTCTTACCCTGAATTTTAATACTAAGATAGATATTTCGTGCTTTTTAGTTCACATTTCTATAAAAGCGTGTTCTTTAATTTTTTAAAACTATAATATTATTCATTTCAACATTAAATAAATTCTGACATCGTGTTTACGACAACTCACGCCATCTAGGTGGAAAAGTTGTTGAAAGAGTTGGTTAAAAATTAATTAAGAAAGAACTAATTAAGTTACAACTTTCATTTGTAAATCTAAACCATTCTCGAATCCACCTGAAGACACACAAAAAATTTCATTAAACTCAGTCCAGCCGTTTAGGAGGAGTTCAGTGACATACACACGCACAAAAGAAATATATATATAAAGATGGGTGATACATTTCCAGATCTACATTGTACCTAGGCCAAGGTCTTTTGCTACGAAATTTTGAATATTAGAATGTGCACCAACCAGTTAATGAAGCTGATAAAATCAAATTTTTTCTAATATTGTGAATATTTATCAAGTTTTTTGTTATGTAAAGTAGTTTAGTTCTAAATATTCGATATTAATCTGAGCATTAACTGAAAAATTCTTTACTTATTTTCATTAAAAATCTCAATTTTCAACACACTGAACAATTTATTTATTATATTTTTTACATAATTTGCTAATAAATTTTTATTTATTTATTTTTATTTTATTTATTTTTTTTTTTAAATATACTTATTTTCCATTACAGAATTAAAAGAAAAAATGTTGGTTGTACGGCTTTTTAATTTTTATTCTACTTTTTAACTTGGTCAGTATTTTTGTTTAAATTAGTCAGTATTTCGTCAGTATTTTTCCAAGTTTGGTCATTGAAATCAGTATTTTTAAACCTCTGGACCACTTTCATCCCTGTTGTATGCACTATTTATTTTTTTAAAGTTTCCTTTAAAGCATTTGACAAGGGTGCTGCATGTGCATCCTACCTGCCCTTTGGAATTCAGTGAGTACCCTGGATACATGCTAAAAAATAGAAATGCCACTTTGCCCTTCAAAATATATCCTTGCCCCTCAAAATATACCCTGCTTTTGCTTGCCTAAAAATAGCACTGTAATTGCTTCCCTTTTAGATACTCAAATTTTTAAAACTTCCAACAGTAACAAAGAAACTAAGAATCATTAAAAAATACATATAAAGATGCCAACTATAGTGGTTCCCGTTTTATAAACATAATAAACCCTTTATAATAGTGGTATCGATTTTTTTGCAAGTTAATTACCCTTTTCTTTTGTAAAATGTGTATCAATAATTTTATTTTTTTTACACATTTTTGCATTTATATTTTTACTGTCAATGTATTTTTAGCTGAAATTGAAGGAGCTGGAAGCAACAGTTCTGTTATCGTCTGAAGAAATTTCAGATCTGCGAAACAAGCTCAAGCAATCTGTAAAAAATGATCATGATAGAGAGCTCAATTTCGAGATGGATAAGGACCTTTTAAATTATGAAATATTCATGCTACAATCAGAATTACAACTTAAAGATGAAAAGATGAAGAATCTTGTTAAAGAAAATAATCATTTGAAAGAAAATTATGATGTAAGAATTTTTATTTTTTAAACTAGTACATTCATTCAGCTTAAGTTATGAGAAAAAATAATTTAGTATAGATTCAAAAGATAATTGATAATTTTAAACCTAAATAGTAATAGGAATATTAAAAATCCGTTGGTTACTTTGTCCCTATATTATAAATTTTGTTGCAAGTTAAATTATAACTTAAAAATTCAAGTAATGATGCAAATTTAAAAATTAATCTTGCAGTTTAAACACAAAATGCTTTTCTTTTCTGAAATGCGCCCCTTTACACCTCTACAAATGTGCCTTCTTTCTTTTCCTGGATAACTGCACCCTGCTTTTCTTAGACTTAGAGCTTTTCTCTCTCTGTGCTTTTATTTATATTTCATTTTTTCTTTTATTATGAATGTATTTTCAGCTAAAAATTACAGATTTACAGAATCAGATTGCTTCATCTAGTACGGAAGTTTCATCTTTAAAAGACATATTAGATATATCGATGAAGAAAAAAAGTTTATTAGAGAAAAATCTTCAGCAGCTCAATGTCCAGTTGCAAACACTTCAGAACGAAATTATTGTTAAAGACGAGGAGATAAAATTATTGTATGAAGAAAAAGTAAGTTATTATTTTAGTATTATACATATGTTTTGTACTTAATTTTAAATTTTTTCTTACTACATGTGTTGTCATATGCACAGGCAGACGAGCATTAGAATACTACAGCCTTTTTATAAGTTTTTATATTTGTATATATTATTGCATGATTTTATAATTTTTCCTTTGCATTCAGAACTGCAGTAGGCTAAATATTTTTTATCTAATTTGTTTATCTTGGTAAAGTAAAATGTAAGAAGTCAAGCTACTTCTTTTTTTTTTTTTTTTTTTTTTTGCTAGTAGCTCTTGAAACATCTAACTGTTTTCTATTCTACCCTGCACTGGGGGCTTCCCTGATGATGGCCTGAAGGTTTTTTGGGTTAATTAACAAGATCTGTCTGGTTACATTGTTGTTTGCAGGTTATATTTATTTTCATAATATATTACATTTTTAATTAAAATTAAGTTTGCATATCTTCTATTTGCTGCATTTTTTTGCACATTGAGCATGTATATATATTAAAAAATACTAGAACCTAGTAAAAAAAAAAAAAAAAAAAGAATAATAGAAGATTAAATGCCACTGAAATTCACAATACTCCCCCCCCCCCCCTAAAAAAAGTAACTAAATTAAATAGTCTGTTAAGACTATAATATAGATATGAAAACAGTTGATGATTAATAGCTTCACTAATAATAATAATAACAATAAAAACATACAAAGCATGCTATATATAAATTTGGTATAAAAATGAATACATATATTTGATATAAGAAGAGAAACGTATGTGAAACAAGGACAAAATCCAAACAAATGAAACTGTAATAACAATAAGAAGGAGCAGAGGCCACCATGACATAAATCTATATATATAAAAGAGCAGAGTCTGTGTGTGTGTCTGTCTGTCTGTCCGCTATAGAATCCTAGGCCGTTTCACCGATCGGGACAAAATTAGGCACGGTTAATGTTTACGATCCGAGAAACACAACGTCGCAAGCGATTTTACAAAATTCGCCCCCCAAGGGGGTGAGGGGGGGGGGGGCAAAACGTAATTTCATAAAACCTTTCATATCTCAAACAAAGAAACAGATATCCGTAAAATTTTTGCTTTAAAATATAGCTAATACAAATGTCTAAAAATCGGTTTCTGGAATTTTTGAAATTCAGTCCCCAAGGGGGGCGGGGGAGCAAAACGTGATTTCACATGCGTAAAACGTGATTTCGCATAGTCCTATATATCTCAAAAAAAAAAAAAAAAAAAAATAGATATACGTGAAATTTTTGCTCTAAAATATAGCTAATGCAACTATCTAAAAACCAATTTCTGGAATTTTAGAAATTCAGCCCCCCAGGTGGGGCAGCAAGGGGGGGGAGCTATGGGGCAAAAACAAATAGAAATACAGTTAGGCCGTTCAAAATTGATACAGATAGGTTTAAGAGGCCTGCAAGTCAAATGGGGATATTTTCGAAAGTGTAAAGTTATTAGGAGGGGCGAGAAGGGGGAGGGGAGGGGGGGCAAAAAAATAAAAATAGAGTTAGATAGTTCAAAATTGGTTTATAGAGGTTTTCGATACTTACAAATCAATTGCGGATATTTTCGAATTTGTAAAAATTATTAGGAGGGCGGTAAGGGGAGCTATGGGCAAAAACAAATAGAAATACAGTTAGGCCGTTCAAAATTGGTACAGACAGGTTTTAAAGGCCTGCAAGTCGAATGGGGATATTTTCGAAAGTGTAAAGTTATTAGGAGGGCGAGAAGGGGGAAGGGAGAGGGGGAGGGGGACAAAAAAATAAAAATAGAGTTAGATCGCTCAAAATTGGTATAATGAGGTTTTCGATATTTACAAATCGATTGGGGATATTTTCGAATTTGTAAAATTATTAGGAGGGGCGGTAAGGGGGGGCTATGGGCAGAAACAAATAGAAATACAGTTAGGCCGTTCAAAATTGGTACAGACAGGTTTTAAAGGCCTGCAA
This sequence comes from Salticus scenicus, assembly GCA_963930645.1. Classification (NCBI taxonomy): domain Eukaryota; kingdom Metazoa; phylum Arthropoda; class Arachnida; order Araneae; family Salticidae; genus Salticus; species Salticus scenicus. The sequence continues at coordinate 242,165,386 of OZ005651.1, forward strand.
GTCGAATGGGGATATTTTCGAAAGTGTAAAGTTATTAGGAGGGGCGAGAAGGGGGAGGGGAGAGGGGGGGGGGACAAAAAAATAAAAATAGAGTTAGATCGCTCAAAATTGGTATATAGAGGTTTTCGAAACTTACAAATCGATTGGGGATATTTTCGAATTTGTAAAATTATTAGGAGGGGCGGGAAGGGGGTGGGGCGGTAACGGGGGGCTATGGGGCAAAAACAAATAGAAATACAGTTAGGCCGTTCAAAATTGGTACAGATATGTTTTAGAGGTCTGCAAGTCGAATGGGGATATTTTCGAAAGTGTAAAGTTATTAGAAGGGCCAGCAAGGGGTGGGGCGGAGGGGCAAAAAAATAAAATAGAGTTAGATGATTCAAAATGGGTACATAGAGGTTTTCGATACCTACAAATCGATTGCGGATATTTTTGAATTTTTAAAATTATTGGGAGGGGGCAAAAAAATAAAATAGAGATAGATCGTTCAAAACTGGTGCATAGAGGTTTTTGATACTTACAAATCGATTGCGGATATTTTCGAATTTGTAAAATTATTAGGATAGACGGGAGGGGGGGGCGAAGGGGGAATATAATAAAAATAAGAGTTAGAGCATTTTGGGAATTTTTTCCGAAGACAGTGAGAACCCGGTGCGACATTTTTCCTAATCAGATTTTGTTTCTCTTTTTTTTTTCACGTGATAAAAATTAATGCAATTCTGAGAATTCAGTAATTATAGTGATTCATTTAAAAATAGGGACCAGCGAAGCGGGCGTCGCCTGCTAGTTATATACTAATTTAACAGAGTTGTATGACTCTGACCCATTTTCCTGATTATATGCACATTTAGGTAAGGTAAAAATGTTGAAGCACTGCTTGAAATTATTTCTGATATGTTGTACACGCAAATGTAAAAATTTTTTTTTGACAAAAAGCCATTTAAAAGCAGGGCATTAAATGAAAGAATGGTATTTACATTTTCATCAGGAAGTATCTATCGCAGGTTAAAGGATTGGTATCAATTATAAACTTATAAAAATTCCCTTTCTAATTATATAAAAACCTCAAGAATTGCCAATCCAAAAAGGTATGAAATATAGATTGTGTGTTGTTAATTTCATTCAAGGCCGTAGCCAGGATTTTTTTTTCGGGCGGGGCCCATCACATTTCTAATACAAGGTCATCGAATATGATATAATAATACGCATACCCAACGAAAAGAACAAACTCACGCAATCAAGGGCCTGATTAACATAGGGGCACATGGTGCCCCGGGCCCTGAGTAGCAAAGAGCCCTAAAATTGGCCCTGAAAATGCCCTTTTGCCTCTAAAAATGACAAAAGTGGTATCATAAAATGCAAAATTTTTTTTATTTTAGTTTCATATACTTTTGCTGATTCCTGCACAGTATGAATGGTGGGGGTGGAACCCACAAAAGTGTGTTTACCTCGGGCCTCACACGAAGTTAATCAGACCCTACAGAAAAAGACCCTGATTAACTTCATGCGAGACCCGGGGCATACATAGTTTCGTGAGCCCACCACCTCCTCGCATTGTGCACCAATAAACACAGGTACATATATACCTGTTTATAAGAGTAATATGTCAGAATTTGCATTATATGATACCATTTTTAGGGCATAAAAGGCTAAATGGCATTTTCAGGGCGAATTATATGGCCCCTGCTATTCAGGTCACATGTCTTACATGCCCCTGCTTTAATCAGGCCTTGCACACAAATCATTCGTCTATATTTTCCTATACAAATTCACTCAATACCAATCATTTTATTAAAACTTTTGTTTATTAAAATTAATTTCCATGATGAATGCAGACGATTTGTTTCTAATAGAAATGTAACACTTAATGTCCAAAGAAAGTCAATTTTATGTTCACTAACAATATCTTAAAAAATGTTTTTTGCCCTTTTTCGTTTTGTTAAAAATGAGGGGGAAAAAAAAGGAACACTTAGATTCAAATTATCATACATAAACAGTTCAACTGTTAGTCTTAAAAATACTGACGAGTTCTTTTAAAAGATACGCATATCGAATAACTGTCCCCCTCTGGGGAGGGGGGGGACTTCACCCCCAGGGAGAAGCGTTGCTCCTATGTGTCCAAAATTTTTTGCCTACTTGATTATTACTATAATAAATAATTCATATTGTGTACATTTATAAGAAATTTAGTACCGCCAAGTTAAAAACTGAGAAAAATTCAGACGGCAACGCCCCCTGTTGGACGATTTTCACCAAAAAGTGTTGGGCACTAATTTATGTCATGGTGCAGCTGCATATAAATGTATATGTAATTCTGTGCACTGCAGTAGTTTCTGAGATACAATTGGAACAAAATATTTGTCACACACAGACAGACATTTTCCAAAAATGGTCAAATCGTGTTCTGTTCTGGATCTCTCAAAACATGTAAATCCGTCGAAAACAGGAAATCAACATTTTTTTTCGAATCCAATACTTTCTTCTATTGAATACAGAAGAAAGTAAAAAGATTGAATTCATGACGTAGGACAGTCCATTATAGCTTTGACAAGAAGGTGGATGAAATTAAGCGAATAAATATAGCGAGATTAAGGTTGAATGGGTTTTACGGCGCTCTAGAGCCTAAATATAGAAAAGAAAGACCGTAATGGGAAATTTAATTAAATTAATAGGTTTTATTAAATTATTTTTAAATACTTTTTTTTTTTTTTTTCAAGACAGCAATGTTTGCCTGATACATACTACACGAAATCAGTCTTTCATCATTTATTTCGGGGGAAGGGGGGGGGGGCTTGGGCCCGTCGGCCCCCCTTGCCTACGGCCTTGATTTCATTTCTAATTTGGAAAGAACTTATTACTATGAGAAATGCATAAAAATTAAAAACATTTCTAATTTCTTTTGTCATTAAAGAGGTAGTTACTCTCGTGAGGTTGTGAGTACAAGATTTAGTCAGTTAATCGATAACATAATTTTCTTTGATTACCTTCAGAACACAAATTTACTGTTAACTATCTCACCCATATACAAAGGAGAATTTAGGGAAATAGGACGAAGGATAGTTTTGTATATTTCTTTTCAAACTCTTTTAACAATAAGAATTTATTACGCAGATGAGAAGCTTTGTGTAAGAAAAATCAAGGAATAGTAATCATTCACAAGATAGAAGTTTACGTGTTAATAGTAAAAAAAAAAAAAAAAAAAAAAAAAAAAAATTGAATTGTGTTTTTTATTTACATTGAAAAAAAATAGCTGTATTCTTTATCACTGTGTTTTAGGAGCTGGCGCAAGAACACGCGCTGGAGCAGGTTATTGGGGATTTAGACCTAGTTCAAAATCTAGATCTCGTAGTGGAAGAGGTAATGGTTCTGGATCGTGGCGATACGACGAAGGAGCAGGCTGGGGAACTGCAGCAGGTAATTGTTATAACCTAACTGGAAATTTGTATGTTTTTTTTTTTTTTTTTTTTTTGTGTTTTTTTAATAATGTCAGTTAATACTGCTTCGATATAAAGTTTTGTAACTATTACTACTTTTTAACTATTTTTCGACTTTATGGCCAGGAAGTTTTGTCCCAAAGAATCAGCTAAGGCCAGCCGTTCAGTGACGTCACTTGAAAGTTTTTTACCAAGCGAATTGATTTTTAAATATTTGATATTTGTTCGACGAAAAATTATGTTTTTTGAAAATTTCTAACAATTTTTATCTTTTAAAGCATGCATTTGGGTTGACTTTTTTTAGTAAAAAGTATGAGAAGTTCGATTTTCGATTTAAGATGCTTTTCGATTCCAATTTATTGTTTGGCGCGATGGGATGCTAAGAGGCATGGCTGCTCAGTCTGCCGTGCCGACTGTAGCGTTAGCGGTAGCGGTGTCGATAGAATGGAGTGATGTTTAAAGGGCCGTAAGACAAATAAATGCACAACTGTGCCTCCTTTCAGTATTGATGCTATTTTAAACGTCTGGAGCTTAGTTACTCAATTAAAAGTCAATATGACTATCTTTTCATATTATTAGCAATTCTTCGGCTTTTTATACCGAAGTGGTGTAGTTGTTTATAAACGATCTTTGTGAGACGCGCAATGTCGTCTCCTTTGTCCCTGTCAAAGATAATTTTTGATCCTTCCCAACTTAAAACGCCTAATTCTAAAGAACTACGTTCGTCTTCAGAACAAAACAAAGATGAAATCTGTATTCCGCCCATTTTGATGGATGAGTTTGGCCAAACTCCAGATCATTATTATTTATCAAGACAGCCGCCATCCTATTTTCAGGTAAAAACAACCTTTTTGTTTACTTATTGACAATGACATTAATTGCACACTGTGTAGTTTTTTTTTTCTTTCTTCGTTCTTCAAAATATATTGTTCAAATACTTGAAATCGAAAGTAACAGTATGTACTTTCGGCTTCATAGTTCCTTTATAGTGATCAGTTAAAGCGAACGAAATGTAATTTTAGGTGAAAAGGAAATTGAACTTGCACAGAACATCGCCAAGATCTGATGGTTCTGAGGATTGTACTCATAAAAGACATCGACGTAGACGTAATTTGGATTTTATACCCATTCCCAAAGGTATTGTTTATGTATTTTTCCCTATTAATAATTTTATGTTCCGTTACTTTCGTATTTAGCCTGTTCTGACATTTATATATTTTTATTTTACATACAGTGTATTCTTGTTATGTTTAATGTAGTCTTAAGCTATAAATTTTATTTGAAATTACAATTAAAACAAAGGAAAAAAGAGAAGTCAAAGCACAGTTCAGATGTCCACAGAAACCTTAAGTGAAAGCTATTTGAACTGTCAGTTCTTTTTTTCTTTTCCAGTAATTTATAAATATCAGTCTGTTAGACTTTCAGTGGTAATTATAAATTAAAGTAGAGGTACACTGCCCGGTGGCCACATGCGGCCCACTAGCCATCAATTTACGGCCCTCCGAAGGACAGACATTTTAGCCTGCATTAATCATCAGCAGGAGAGAAAAAATGAAAAATAAAGAAAGAAAAATATTTTTTTTTGTTGTATTTGCAAAACTGGCATTTATAAAAACTTTTTTTTTTTTTTTTTTTTTTTTTTTTGGGGGGGGGGGGGATGAAAATGTTGGTTTATATACATATTTTTGTTTGAGAGCTAATTTTTCCATTCTATTTCTGAATTATGTAACCCACCAGTATGTTCCTTAATTTTTTATTGGAAAAATCATGGACTAATCTATTGGTAAGTGATTGTGTCTTTATCTACTTAAGAAGACTAAAATCTGAAAAACCTAACAATCGGTAAATAAAAGCTCCCCCCACCCCCCCTTTTTTTTAAAATCTTTCTTTTATGTGTGTTAAAATTAATGATGAAGAAGTGTAAATTTATAATAGTAATTAATTTCTATTAAAAAACTTCAAATGTACAGTGAGTCAAATTTATTTCTGTCTGGTGACATTAAAAAGAAATATAAGAAGGGTGGATTCTTATTATTTTGTAAAACTGATAAAAAGACCTATCTCAATAATAATGATAGTGATCATTTATGATATCTGGAGTTGCAAACAGAAGTGGGGCAGCAGCTAAAAGAATGTGTGGGGAGCAAACCAAGATTTTCATTGGTCGTGCATGTACTGGGGTTACATTTCCAAAAACATAAGACATACCACAGATTTTCAGCAGTAAATTCAGTTGTTCCTGGTAACTATTATGAGAGTTTAACTGATTGCTAACAGGGACGTAACTACAGACACTATCAGCAGGGGGCATATGTAGGAGGCTAAGGCTGATTTCTTAATTAGTTTATAGGGTCAAAAACAAAAAATTACTTAATTCAGAATATCTAAGCTACAATACAAGTGTCCCTTTCCTTGACTATGTCCTTGGTTGATATCATAATAGTTCAGCAGCCCCCATAGCAGAAAATGCGAGACGCGCGACGTGCGTCGCAGATTTTTTTTTAAGTCTGCAGATTATTTCCAAATCAGCATTATGCAGAAATTCCTGAACCTCTCGATTTTGGCACGAAAGATAGCGATTTTCAATCTTTTTGCATCCACAGCATAATTGTCAATTTGTAAATGAATCGCTAGCACTATGGAAGAAGAAAGTGGATCTGAAAGGATCACAGGTTTTTTATGAAAAGTCTTTTAGTAAGCTGTCAAAGAAAATACCTGTTACTTAAAATTGCAGTTTCAATTCCAGTATCGAAAGATTTCTGTAAAAGTTGGAGCTCAGACATTTAGATGGTGAGCAAAATGCAATTAAGATGTAGAGATGGCAATGACAAACAAGCTGTAATTGTTAAAAGAAAGTTTATACGTCTTAATATCTGCCCATCTGGTTACACAGGAACCAGAAAATTTTAGAAAGCTGAATAAATTTCAATGTTTAGAGTCTCTTACTACAAGTATTTTACTAGAGTCAGTACGACAAAGTCATAAACAAAGATAGTTTTTATACAAAATGAAGGATAATGTGGTAAATGCCAATTCTTTACCTAGCTCTATGTAATCGAAATTTTATAACTACAATGCTTTGACATATCTAACAGGTTAATAGCATTAGATAAATGCAAACTTGTGATAAAAATATACTGAATCTAGTAATTTTTTTTTTCTGTAACTTATTGTGAAATTATGCTGCAGATTATTTTCTAATGCTCAAATAGTTGTCACAGATTGGCAGAAAAATTTCTGCTACTGGGTCAGCAGCCAAATCCTCATTAAATTCATTAAGATTTTTGCAGACCATGTTCTTTCTGTTACGCCAGAACAGGAACGCGACACAATACATTTTGTTTGAGATTCATGTGGAAAATGACAATTAACCTTTTTCTTACGGGCGGGATTTCTGGAATCCCAATCAAAAATGTGTTTAAGAATATGGTGTTAGTATTATCGTCGTCTCAAACATTTCTTCCCCTACACTGTAAAAAAATAATTATTACCAGCTGCAAGAAACTCTCTGTGATTGGAGAAAATAATTATTTTGCACCCCATGCTTTAGGGGAAGAAATGTTTGAAACAACGGTAATACCAACCCCGTATTGTTAAACACATTTTTCTTGGAATTCTGAAAATCCCACACATGAGGAAATGGTTAAAACCATAGAAGCTTTTTCACTTATAGATCTCGCCAGTGCCATCTAATACCTCAAAGCGGTGTTTTCATACCCATTTACCTACTCTTAAAACTGCTTGTTTTGGTATCCTCTATCTGCCTTTACATTTGTTCTAGTTGTTTTTGAGACTCCCAATATAACCTTTTTTTCCCTCTCTCTCTCTGCAAAGGATACATTTTATTTACTTTATTTATCCTTTTTTGTATTTTATACGATAATGATTTAAATCATATTTAAATCTTTTACTTACTATTCAATAACTTTATGATTATTACACTTTGAGATTCACTTGACTCGCTGATTGAAAATTTTTATAAAATTTTTATGTGTATATTTATATGTTTTAAGAAACATTATTTAAACACACACATATATATAGATATATATGTATTATACAGCAACAGCGAATACGTCTGAACAATTTCATTCTTTTATATTGCTAAGTCTGTGGCCCCTTTATGTCCCACTCAACAGTGAGAGTGGACCACCAGCCAAAAAGGTTGTGCACCTTAAAGTAAAGATATTAAGAAAATTGTTGATTTAAAATGTGACGTGTTTTCACTATTTACATATTTAGCACAATTTCAGTAAATTTTATTGCAATAAATTTTAAATGTACATCTGGTTTAATTACATTCAATTTTCTTTGTACAGTATAGGACCCATTATCCGGAACCCATGGGACCAGAAGAATTCCGGATTTCGGAATTTTCTGGATTTTGGGTCCTTTTTCTATTATTGCTTTCCCTTAATCATAAAACATAACTCAGTAATTGACAGGTACTAAGTTACTTCTAGGAGCAACTACTTCACATACAGACAGACATTTAAAAAAATATTCGAATTATATTCTAGAGCTCTTAAAACATGCAAATAAATCAAAAACTGGAAGTCAAGATTTTTTCCAAATATGATACTTTTCCTATCAAATTTAGCAGGAAAAAATAACTATAATGCATATATATATGCAAACATGTACATTACTGCCACTTGCCATGAGTGGCATGGTTGCTTCTTTATCAATGCTGCTGAACATGAATACTATCTCAATCATGAGAGCAGAATGCTAAAAAAAATAAAAATTTCCATTTATTTTTTCTTTCTTTTTAAGATCTTAATGAGAAGTTAAAAATCACCGGAAATCTATCATAAAATAAATTAGAATTTTTTTTCATGTGGCTTGCTGTGAATTCCAGGGTTTTCCTGGACCACAAACATCCCTGACCATATGAAAGAAAGAAATTCTGTTTCAATTTCAAAATTTTCATAATTACTACCAAATAAAACACACAATAATTCATTTTAGGGCAATTTTCTTTCTTTTTTTTAGATATAAAATGTATTTTAATCATTAAAAAATAAAAAAATAAAAATCTGAAATGATTCTGGATTTTGGGTCTTCCGGATTTTGGAATTCCGGATAATGGGTCCTATACTGTACATCATTAAATGCACCTAAAGAAGACAGTAAAATGAATGTTCTTAAACTTTTAAACAGACCCTGATGGGTCATTCCATGTGTAGACAACCAATGAGTGTTGCTCCATAGTAACAGTTTTTTTCAAAAACATTACCACTGAGACTTATGGTGTGAAACCTTCATATATCAACTTGTAAAACATTTTGACCATTATTGGCCGAGATATCGACATTTGAAAAACTGTCATTTTCACAAAATTTCGACCATCTTGGATTTGGCACTACTGTGAAAAATTGCAATAACTTGAGAAATAATAGTTCAAATTCAACAATTTTGGTACCAAATTGAAGATATTAATGTAAGAAATATAAATCCAGTGTTTAAATAAAAGTAAAGATATGTTTTACTGGAAAAATGAAAAAGTCATCTTCAGAATTTAGTCATTTAGTCATTCAACATTTAGTCAATTAAAAAAAAAAACCCATCATATATTTTTTAAAAACTTGGTAGAAACACTAATCAATATGTGTACTTTAAGTATAAAAAAAATTAGAAAGGTAATATTTCTTAACCAAAATTTCTTTTTTTTTAATCCAGGATATTGAGGTAATTGTCAATGGAAATATTTTACTGAAAATGTTTCTAAAAAATAAGATATCATTCTAATATATTTAATAATCTTAGTTTCAAATATTAAAAAAACATTTACTGAGACAAAAATTACATTTATAGCAATAATTTCAAAAATTGCAATCAACTACAACTAGCTCTAAGGCTCCGTTTACAACCTCGCTTAAAATGAACCCGCATTTTAACGATGCTTCTTTTAATCCCCCTTTCTGTTTTGTCCGATTACAACTATCTATCTTAATAAGGATGGAGAGGGTGACAACCGGTTTTCAATGGGGAAAGAAAGAAGTAAGGTCCCTTTAATTCACAAACCAAAACATTCGCATAAATTCTATTGATGTTAGTTATAGATGTATAGAAAAAAAAAAAAAATGCAGTTGGCAGCGAAGGTATCAGAGCACTAGCAAAAATTCCTATATAAAAAAAGTACACTTGTTACAGTTTTGTTAAATAAATCCTTATCGAATCCTGTTCTTAGCCAGTCTAGGAATATGATTTGACAAGGATTTATTTAACAAAACAGTATTTTTATGCAAGAATTTTTGCTAGTGCTCGGATACTTTTGCTGCTGACTGTATTTAGTAAAATAATTACCACAATCATGATTTTATCTTTGAAAAACGTTGAGATATGTTTTTGTTTAGTGTATTGATCTTATTATATATATACATATATTCTCTGCAAGGAAATAAAATAAAGAAGAATTTTAGCGTTAAATAGTCCTACATTTTTCTTTTTCCATTCCGCAAAATTACATAACAGACAGAAATAATTTTCTTATTTAAAGTTGAAAAAGAAATAAAATTTATAAGAAATATTTTTTTAAGATTATCGCAAATATAAAATGAATTGGCAAGAGGTTAGATTACTTTCTATAAATTCTGAAGTTGATAAAAACAATTATTTTTATTATTTTTTCTATTCGCAAGAAGAAAATATTACAAGAGAGAAAATTTTTGAATTCTGTTTTTCGATGCATTTACATGTTTTGAAATATGACAACAATTTGACCATTTTTAAAAGTGCATGCCTGTCTGTGTGTCGTGCATGGTTTATAAAAAATTTTATGGGCGCTGTATCTCGTATAATAATGGGTGGAATTCCGAAAAACTTCAAATTTTCATATGAATTGGTGCTGATTATATTTACAGTAAATCGTCCAGCAGGCAGTATCATAATCACATATTACAGCCAGACAGTATCTAAAGGATTACTTTTTACAGGATAATCCCAAACATTTTTTTTTTCTTTAATTTTTTACCACTCCCTTTGTTGCTTTTGCGAAAACTTTTTTGCTGAAATATATATGAAATTAGCATATTCTTTACACTCTGAGAGTTTTAGGACAGTTCATCAAGAATTTTTCTAGATATATTGACAAAGCGTCTGAAATCGTAAGTGTCCAGCCATTTAAGGAAAAGTAGTGTATAAATTTACGAATGAAAAGCACACACGAAAATATTTTATTCTATTATATTTTAAGTAATATTTTCTTTTAACTGTAATAAATAGAAAAAAGGATCTTTATTTATGCACTAGAAATACAATTATGCGACTTCTATATCATCATCTTTAAAAGTACATTGAAAACACCAATTTATTCATCAGGGAGTTGCTTCCGTTTTTTTATTCATTATACTTCTTTAGATAATTATATATTTTTTATTCATTAGTTCCCTCTTTTACTGTATTTTTTCCGAATAATAATCAAAGAATACTGTATGTCTTTACTCTCTTAGAAATGTCGGTTATTAAAAAAAAAAAAAAAATAAAATTTTTATGTAGCATTTAAATGGATAATCTTAAATTGAAATTAGTCAGTTAAATTATTAGAAAAAAAAAATAATAATAATGCATTCAAACTTCATTTATTTTTGTTATTAAGGTTTTTTTTGTAGAAATAAACAGTGAACTTAAATGCAGCAAAGCTTTTGTCTCTTCCTGAGACCAACGAGCATTACGCATAATTTCGCCAGACATCTTTCAAGTAAACAAACAAATAAACAAAAAAACTTAAAAGCAAATAAGTGAAAGACAGCGAACAGAGATAAATTGAATCCAATATGGCACAGCGCACAGTTACATCCAAAAGAAATTGTGGGTAAAAGACGGGTTTTAGAAGGATTAACCCCAGTCCCGACTGCATATAATGAAAGACTAACGGTTTCAGCACCTGTTGGCGCGAGAGCTTCGTTGGCGAGGATGAAATGCGTCACACTAAATATGGCACTCTCCTATCCCTACCTCATATATGCAGCGCATAACAACCCTATTCCGTTCTTGGAAGAAGCAAGGGGAAGAAGGGGGTTATTTCAATACTATAAATATATGTATAAGGACAATTCTTTCTTACAATGTATAAGTATAAATTACATGCAAATATATAACAAAGAAATACAGAATAGATTATTTCATGAATGGAGAGGAGAGAGAGAGATTTACCAAAAAATTGCTGTGAGCAATTGAGTAAAAAAAAAAAAAGGTTTGACTTACTGTCAAAAGACTATGAGAATTGAAATTCTCAAAAAAAAAAAACTTCCAGCCTAAACCTGGAAAGATTTTGCTTAACTTGCAAAGTTTGAAATTTTTTGATTTCAGGAAAACATTTGAATTCATAGAAAAAGTTCAAATTTTTGAATTCATAAATTTTGAATTCATTAAGGATTTGAATTCACAAAAATTTTTTTTAGAAAATTTACATTTTTAAATTTTTATATTTAAAGATTTTTATATTTTATAAAAAAAACTTTATAAATTCATAGAAAAATTCGCAGTTGAGAATTTAAGGTTCGCTTTTGAAACATTGTCAAAGAAAAGATTTTTTAAAAATTTTTGTAATTCGAATTTAGTTTGTGGCTTAGTAATTACATCAGCCAAATTTAATTTGCTACGAATGAAAACCAATTCAAAATCATTTTTGTTAACAAGATCGCTAATGAAATATAGTTTGACTTCTAAATGTTTACTTCTATTATTTTCTATGGGTGATTTAATAAAGTTTATAGTGCTATAAACTATAATATAAACCTATGAAAGTTGGAGAAACCAATATGTATGTAAAATTATGTTTAAAGTGATGACAGAAAGTTTTAAAAACATAACGAAGTTTATTAACAATAAAACTTAACATAAGTGTATATGAAAAACATAATTTAAACTTAACAGTAGAAATTCAAAGAGTTAATAAACAAACATTAATATTCAAACTTAGAGGGAAGCTGCTTCATAGAGATTAAAAAAACAAACTTCATTAAATTATTTATCTAAAGCAAACTGTAGTAAAGATAAATTGGTTCAGAGAATTAAACTGCCAGCATAATGCATTACTGATATTAAACTAGAAAAACTGCATCGCTTTCATGGTGAAAAAAACTTCATTACTAAAAGTAAAAGCGTTGCCGAAGCAAACACCAAGCATCAACTTCAAAAAAAATATAAATGCAAGCCACAAGTAATGCTAGCTTCACATCTTAAATAGCAGAAATTAATTTCATATTCAAAACTACACACCCTCCTTTTCAGCGAATCAGAGAGTGACAGCACAATACTCATCTGACGCCACCTGCTGACATCTGCGGCAACCACTCAAAAAAAAAAAAAGAAAAGAAACTCCATGGTCAGGTCTATGCTCCATGGTTCACTGGTGTTCGTCTGTTATGACGTCATTAAACATTAGTAAATCAAAGGAAAGGGCATGTATGTGATTTAGCAATAAGCTCAGACAGAAACAAAGTTTGTAAACATTTAAAACAATAGATCATGGGTGAAAATTTGATTGAGGAGCAGCAAAGTAAGACTTATTTTTCTATCACTCTCGGGCTGGGCCGGGCCCGGGCTTAAAAATTTTTTTCAGGCTCGGGCTCAGTTTTTTTGTATATATTCGGGCCGGGCCAGGCCTGAATGAAATTTTCTCCGGGCCGTGTCGGCCTGAATCTTTTTCTGGTTTCCTCGTTAATCAACGAAAAAAGAAAATGATAAAATATTTCTTCAGTCATTTATTTTACGTAATTTTACAGTCTTGTATGTCGCATAAAGTTCTATTTTGTTAAAAATTTAATTGTCCATCAGTCTAGCTGTCTGTCCGAAATCTGATTTTTCGCAAATATTTTTAGCATGCCTCGAAATTTAATATATTTTATTTAAAGTAATATTAGATGATTTCCTATTCAAAATAGTATGCATGTCACTACCAGTTTGTGTACCTGTACATAACAAAAGAAATTAGATACGTTACTGTGTATAAGGCTTTGTTTCTTATGATCTGTTGAGTTTAGGTGGTATAAAGGCTATAAAAATCTTTCCGCTGTAACTTTTTCTCTAAGGCTCCTTTTCCTTTTCTCCAGTGGACGAAAGTAGCATCATTTTTATCATGGGCAAAGCAAATTTTATATTGAATATGGTTGGATTAACATTAAAGTTTTGTTTACCAGAGCACATGAAAGATTCGGATACATTACAGTATAAGAGGAAGTGGTTGAAAGTGCATTTTTTAGTAGTGTTAACCATTTTAAATACCTTCCTACAGGGGTGCAGAAAATGTTCAAACCTCGGAAATTTCCCCCAAACACAGTATAAATTTCCCTCAATAATGCAAAATTCTACTTTGCTATACAAAGTCATTTGTTCTATGTAATAAATCTTTAAGAGAATAAGTATACAGTGTAACGTAAAAATATCGCTGTTAGTGTATAAGCACTTCAAAGTGGCTAATTGTTATTTTTGATTTACATTTTTATTTTCTTAAAAAAATATTCAAAATTTCCCCAGTCAGTTTAAATTTCCCCTGAACCTCGTTCGGGCATTCGGACATATTCTGCACCCCTGCCTTCCTATATTGTTTGATGAATGCTAATATTTTCAATTTGACTTTCTGTTTGTCTTTGTGCCTTGTCTATAATAATGAATTTCTGTTTATAAATAATTGTCTTGTAAAATTTCAGCAGTTTTGTAAGAGAATGTACTATTGTTTGGTTATATAAAACCTCTGCAAAACACTTACTAAAAATCTTTTTCATAGAAAGGCATTCATTTTTTTTTTATTTTATATATTTTTGAATCGGGTCTGGCCTGATTTTTATTTGTTTTTTGTCCGGGTTGGGCCGGGCCACATTTTTCGACTTCATAATGAGCCGGGTAAGCAAAGTTTTCGTATGGGCCAGGCCAGGCCCCGGCCTCGAAATTCCGGCCCGTGCAGACCTCTAATTTGCATCAGTTTTAATATAGGTTAGCCAACACGTTGTTACTTTTAAATTGATTTTTCTCATATGCTGCATTTCTGGGTTGCTTTTTTGAGTGGGTGTGACAAGAAATTGTTGTTTAAAAAATTTTGTGTTTATTAAGAAGCCTAACAGTTAATAATTTTCTTTGACTGTGAATTCAGCATTACACCACTATTTATGTGTAGTAATATTTAATATTTTTCTGCATTTATACAAGCCACTGTTTCTGAATAGTAGTTTTTAAAAATATTTTTTGCATAATTAAAAAAATAAAATATTATTAAATGTAAATGGTATTACTGAAAAAGTTTGCAAAAAAAAAAAAAAAAAATAGGGGATTGACACCTGAATATAAGAGTAAATCAGCCAGCCGAATTTTTGGTATTCGGCCGAATAGTTACTTTTCAGTTTGGAGGATATTCAGTATTCAGCCGAATAATTAGTATTTGCTTGGCTGAATATTTGATATTCGGTATTCGTCCAAAACTGGTATTCAGTGCATCCGTAGCATATATACGGAGTGCTGGTAAATCTATCTTTCACCGTTTCATCCAAACCCTTTTGATCGTTAAGTCTACAAGCTCGTTGCCGCTACACTTTTGAAAAGGAGGGGGGCTACTTTTAGGATTTTGCGGTATATTTGCTCTTAAAACAGTAAAAAAATTTTAAAATAAAAAATACTTTGTTTAATAAAATACTTTTTTCCCTACTACTACATACATAAACCAAAGGCATTAGAAGAAAATTTAAATATTGCAATTATTTTGTGATAAATGCTATAGAAGGCATCTTGTAGTTATGTAAATAATATTTAAGCAGTTTTAGATTATAAAAAAATTCTTTGCATGAGCCTATTGCAAAATATATTTGTTTTATTACAATAAAACTATGCAACAAAATAATTCTCAAGCTCATATTTAAAGTGTATCAGAATATTTTATTTAAAACATAAATAGATGTAAGAGACAGTTACTTAAAAAAAAAAAAAAATAATAATAATAATAGCACAATCAATACTTAAAGTATTCTTGCATTTTATATATAATTTTTTTTTCTATATTGATTATTGCTATTTTTCCAAATTTTATTATAGTTACGAAAAATCCTAAAACTCGCTATGATACATCACTGGGGCAGCTGACTAAGAAATTCTTCAAGCTTCTTGGTGATGCTGCTGATGGTGTAAGTATAGCACCAAATTACCATAGAACCATATTGTAAATGAAATCTGTCTTGTTAGTAAATGAAAATACATATTGGGGAGAATTTTAAGATTGCTTTTAATAAATTAATAATAAAAATGTTTGGTGCTTTATATTAGTTTGAAATACCATACAAGAACAAAAAATCATGCAGCTTGCATAGATTATTAACTCTTTCTAACTGTATGTTCTAGTTTCATCGTTTAACATTCTATGTACTTTGCCTACATTACCACACAATAGAGAGACAGATATAATAATTGAATTCATGATCACTTTTAAACATTGTTAGAAAGTATTAAAAATGCTTAACTCATATGGGAAAAGCAATTACTTTAATTTCCAGCTTTAATGTATCAATATTTTAGTATAATCCTGTAAATCTTAACGGTAAACGCATGTGTACATAATAGTGATTTTAGAGTTCATATAGAACTTCAGTTTATGAACTCCTGTTATAATGGACTCTCGTTAGTATGGACAAAAATTGCCGGCCCTTGATTGTCCGTTTTAACGAGAGTTCACTGTATAAAAATTTTGTTATATTAAGAATGCATATGAAATTCAAAGGTACATTTGAAAGATTTATATATAATTGCAAAAAAAAAAAAAAATCTTTTGTGCAAATATATTTCCAAATATTTGTGAGCATTTTATAATGGCCTAGTCACAAGCAATCTTTAAAGTTAATTTAAAAGATGCAGGGGGCATTTCTTCAGGAGACAGTGTATAAGTTCACCCAGAGGCAGTTCTTAAATCAACTTTAGTTAATACAAAAGCTAAAAATATTTGCAGTATATCTGGCTTTGAAGCCAAAAGAAGAATATACGACTAAATTTCATTTTCATGAATTTCGATTTAGTTTATATTAAAACCAGAATATCGTATAATAAGATTTTCTTACGCTTTTATTCTAGATTCAAATTCAACTCGAATATAAGTCAAAATAGCATACATTAGAATAACTAAGGAATAAGTTTAAATTTACTTACCCTCTGCCTGCTTTCCCGGTGAGGTTAAACGATAATTGCACTCAAATAAGTAGAGTATAATTCCATATTTGAAGAATAGCTTTTATTTGACTTGAAGACTTATTTACAATTTATTATTAATATTTAAGTATGATAAATTGAATTGGAATGAATAAGATTATAAGATTTGAATTGTTTTTAGTTTGAGTTCAAAGGTACCTTGTGCCTCTTCAGATTCTAGAGAGCGACTAAACAAAACCTGCTCAGCGCCGTCACTAATGAGTTCAGTTGTGCGCATCATTTCTTTCACTCCCCTCCTCCCAGCCATTCTCCGGGGGGGGGGGGGCTGAGCATGGCAGACTGGCGATGCGATTTACAGGTCGTTTCATGATTCCAGCTGGCGTTTTCAGTGTGACAACTCGAATGATTCCATCATCACCCGGATGGACGTCCAGAATTCGGGCTAAGTTCCATTGTGCTGGCTAAATCGAGGGTTCCAAGACTAGGACGAGCTGACCCGGTTGCAGAGGTGTGCTACCCCTTTTCCATTTAGCTCTTGATTGCAGAGAGGTAAGATATGATCTCTGCCAGGTGTTCCAAAAGTTCCTCTTGATCTGCTGAAGGAGTTTCCATCTGGAAGAAAAACTGGTATAAATTTTATTAGTTGGGTTATGAGATTGTTCAGGAAGCTGAAGAAGCGGAGCCCCAATTAGGAAGTGTCCTGGTGTAAGTACCAGGAAATTATTGGGCTCGGTGGAAAGTGGGACTAAGGGGTGTGAATTTAAACATGCCTCAATATTGGTGAGAATAGTATCACATTCTTCGAACAATAGGCAACTGCCTTTACAAGCTTTAATTAAATGGCGTTTAGCCAATTTAATGGAAGATTGCCATAGGCCACCAAAGTTAGGCCCGTAAGGTGGCATAAAATGCCAATGAATTTGTCTGTTTGCGACATAATCTTGAATAGTGTTGGTTGTTGAAAGTGTCACGAGTTTCTTTAAATGGGCATGGGCACCAACAAAGTTGCATCCATTATCGGAGTAGATGTCAGTAGGATAACCGCAAAGCCCTATGAATCTTTGTAGAGCATATAAAAGTGCTCTGTGGATAAACTAGTGACCAATTCGAGATGAATTGCCTTGGTACACATACAAATAAAAAGGCAAATATAAGACTTAAAGTTCATACTTTTCCTTTTGTGGCCACATTTCGTTTGAATAGGGCCTGCATAATCAAGGCCAACATGTTGGAATGGTCAACAAGGGTTGACTCTGGCACTGGGTAAGTCACCCATCATTTGCTGAATGGGGGTTGGTTGGATTTTGGCACACGTGACACATTTTCGAAGCTCCCTCTTCACAGTGGATCTACCATCAGGAATCCAGCAAGACTGGCGAATTAGGTTTAACACGAGGTCGACACCTCCATGCAGACTATACACATGAAAATGTCTGATTATAAGGGAGGTAAAAGGGTGATTTTTAGGGATTAATAACTGATGCCTAGTGTCATAGGGGAGGGTCTTGGCTTTGTCAATTCTACCTCCCACTCTCAATAGATTTTCTGAATCAATAAACACATTGAGAGGTTTTAATTTACTGTTGTTTGCAACGGGTTGGCCGCGCTGCAAAAGGGCGATTTCTGAAGCAAAGGACCTTTGTTGGACAAATTTAATCAGTCTTTCTAGCCTCTGAAATCTCTTGTACTGAGACTGGCCCCTTCAACTTTGTTGTATTTCAGCTATTCTTTATGAATCGCTTCATAAATGCAATTACACGAGAAAGCTTAGTACTTGAAAAATTTTTTCAAACTAAATCCTCTATAACGGAGTCATTCATTGGGTTTGACTCTATTAGTCCAGGAATTCCCACAACTGTACATGGGGCTGAGCTTGCAATCTTTGAATCGGGTTCTGAGGCCGGGATCTTTGGCCAATCAGGTCCAGACCACCACAAGTTAAAATGTTTTAATTTGTCTGGCAACAGCCCACGGGTTGCACAGTCTGCTGGGTTATGTTTGCTTGGTAAGTGATGCCATGTAGATGGGTCTGTCAGAGATTTGATTTTGTTGACCCGGTGTAGGACGTATGTGTTGCCTTTTAAGGGTGGATTTAAGATCCAACTATGGGCGATTGTGGAGTCTGTCCATAAGAGAATTTCCTCCACCTGAGAATCTAGCGAGTTCTGGACGACTGACAAAAGTTCCGATAACAATACAGCCACGCATAGCTCCAATCTAGGCAAGGTAATGGGTTTTAAAGGAGCTACATGGGTTTTAGCTGCAATCAATTTTAACCCGTTAGTAGTCGCTATCGACAGCGCCACCTATTACAGATTGCGAACTTTTTATTTAACTGTCACCAATAATTTTAAGAAGTGACGGGATCAACGTTAAATCGATTTTATTCGCGTTTTATGTATATCAAATGCCACTTCTAAAAATTTTTGGTGGCTATTGAATAAAAAAATCTGGAAAAACTGAAGGATGGGTGGCAAATCGACCAACTAGTGACTACTAACGGGTTAAAGATGAGTTCTGACTTGGACGTATATAAATTACGTCAGCATATGCCTTTGTTGACGCATCACAAAATCCCTGTATCTGGTAAATCGATTCGGATTTCAAATCTAAAAATCTGGGTACTGACATGGCCTTAAAGGAGGCAATTTTTTCATAAAATTCGTTCCACTTGTTTTGAATGTCTGGTGGTAAAGGATCATCCCAACCAAGTTTTTGCTTCCAAACATCTTAGTAGCAATTTTAAAAGAATAGTGGCAGGGGATAACAGACCCAAAGGGTTGAAGATACGTGCAATTACGGACAATAATTGTCTTTTTGTTGTGACGCTTTCTTCGGTGTTAACTCCAACTTGTAGGGTATGCGATGTTAAATTCCAGTTTAGTCCTAAAATATGTTGGGATTGATTGGGGTTTAAGGATAATTCCTGATTTGTTGATTTTAAAGTTTCCGGAACATGAACTAGAGCTTCCACATAATTTGAAGCCCACTTTCGCAACTTGAAGCCCCCAGCATTGAATAAAGCCTGAAGGTCTGTGACCAAGGCTTGAGCGGCCTCGATTGTTTCAGCCCCTCCAAGGAAATCGTCCATATACAGGTTGTTACGAGCAGCCTGCACAGCTACGGAAAAATGGGTTTCCTTATCAGTTAATAATTGTTGTATAGTACGCAGGGCTAAAAATGGTGCACAGGCTGTGCCATAAGTAACCGTGTTTAATTTATACACTCGGAGTGGATCTGACACATTGGCCCTCCAAAATATTCTTTGAAAGTCTGTATCAGGCTCTGTGACTAGAATTTGCTTGAACATTTTCTCGATATCTCTCGAGAGGGCAACTTTATTTAATCTGAATCTAATTAGATTGCTAAAAATGCTTGTTTGAAGTTTTGGCCCTTTATGCAGATTGGAGTTCAATGATTTGCCATTTGTTGTTAAGGCCGATACGTTGAACACTACCCGTAGTTTGGTAGTGCTACTATTTTCATTTATAACTCCATGATGAGGCATATAATAATTTGGTTTACGGTTAAGTTCATCAGCCCTTAGTAGAGTCATATGACCTAGGTTGGAGTATTCGCACATAAACTGACAATATTCTTTTTTTAGATTAGGGTTCTGAATAAATCGGGCTTCCAGCCTTTTAAACATTTTTAGTGCACAGTTGGCACTTTCACCCAAATCTATCTCATCATGGAGGGGTAATTTCACAACATAGCGCCCTTCGAGGTTGCGCTTGGTGGAAGATTTGTATAGTTCCTCTGCCGGATCGGCTTCGTCATTACCACCCTTAGAAGATATTATTGGATCACTGTTGAAATATTCGTTTAAATTCAAACACTGTAAAGAGGAACTATACGGAGATTCTGGCTCCATTCCATCCCTTGAGAGGGGGCCACTTAGTAAGTAACCAAGTGAACTGGGAATGGCAGATGGTTCTCCTGGCCTTCCATGTACTGGTTTGCCACAAATTAGTGACGAGAAAATGTCTGCGCCTAATAGCACATCTATTTGTTGTGGCTTTGAGAAATTAATGTCTGCTAACTGAAGATTTCTTGTATGTGGCCAAGACGTCGTTCTCACCCGGAAATTTGGCAGAGGGGCAGTAACCCTATTTACTACTAGCGCTTTCAAGATTCTATTGTCGTTAGCGAAATATGGCGAGAATGAGAATTCCGTAAAATTTAAAACAGTTTCTGCTGAAAAACCGTTTATGCCTACAAGTCGATGAGAAGTGCCAAACAAAGGCAAATTTAGCTTCTCAACGCATTCCTTTGTTATGAGACTATTTTGTGAAGCACTATCAACTAACGCCCAACATTGAATAATTTTACCGTTAGGTGATCTAACCTTTATAAGGGCAGTAGACAGCAACACCCTTTGTTCATTAAAATTTGCATTAGATTGTGAACTATTTGTTACCGACGTAGTAACAAGGCCACCTCCCTGATCTGCAGAATTCTGTGTATAAATGTGCAGAAGAGTGTGATGTGAACCTGCACATACCTTACATTTAATATTAATTCTACATTGACGCATTTGATGATTAGTTCACAAACAAGACTATTATTGAATTATTGACACAAGATTTTTTAACACTACTACCTTCTACTGGCTTCTTAAACATCCCTGGTTTATTTTCAAGTTTTGTTTGACTCGACGCCTCCCTTTCAATGAATGTATGAAACAAGTTTAAATCGGGAATAGTTTGCATATTCTCTAGACTGAGCTCCCACCTATGCCTAACGGATGAATCCAATTTTGAAATCATGAAATTTATAAGAATAAGATCGCTAAGATGATTAGATTCCAATCCGAGGGTCGATAAATTTTGCAGCGCTTTGTTACAAGTATTTATTAAATTGAAAAACTATTTAGGATCATCCGCTTTGTTTACCTTTACTGAAAAGATTTTATTTATTTGAGTTATAGCTAATTGGCGTTTATTCTCATAGCGCTGAGTAAGGATTTCTCAACGGTGTTTAAGATTTTCCGATTGTAACGCAAATCCACGAATAAGTTTTGATGCACTACCTCTTACACACGATTGGAGGTATTGTAGCTTTTCAACTTCACTAAGGCTGTCATTATCCAGAATAGATGATTTAAATAAATTTTTAAATGACAACCAAGATTCATTATCCCCGTAAAAATAAGGAATTTCAAGCTTAGGGAGACTAATATGCGAATTAACAGAAGTTTCTGGTTTGGTACGTGCATCATTATTTACATTTGGAGTATTTGATTGCGATTTACTCTCTAACACTACTGATAATTCCCGCTTTTTTAACACCTCTTCAAAGTTTTCATCGTTTTCCTCTTCGGAAAAATTTGTTACTATTTCCTCGAATTTAGCCTCCAGTACATTTACCTTATCCTTTAGGATCTTTAATCTGGCTTGATCGCCTTTATCACAATTATTGACTTTCGATTTTATAAATTCTATTTCCCTAATCACATTTTCAAATTTTATCACTTCATTAGATTTTGGGAACAACGCACTCTGTTTGGCGTCACTCGCCCTCGTTCTACCTTTTCTACCCATCTTTTGAGCAAAGCAATTACAAATACTTGAATTTCAATATGAATTAATCGATCGAGTTAAATTATTATTATGCAGATCAGGAAGTAAGGCTCCGTGTAACGACGGAACACTAATGGCTTTGAAGCCAAATGAAGAATATACGACTAAATTTCATTTTCATGAATTTCGATTTAGTTTATATTAAAACCAGAATATCGGATAATAAGATTTTCTTACGCTTTTATTCTAGATTCAAATTCATCTCGAATATAAGTCAAAATAGCATACATTAGAATAACTAAGGAATAAGTTTAAATTTACTTACCCTCTGCCTGCTTTCCCAGTGAGATTAAACGATAATTGCACTCAAATAATTAGAGTATAATTCCATATTTGAAGAATAGCTTTTATTTGACTTGAAGACTTATTTACAATTTATTATTAATATTTAAGTATGATGAATTGGAATGAATAAGATAAGATTTGAATTGTTTTTAGTTTGAGTTCAAAGGTACCTTGCACCTCTTCAGATTCTAGAGAGCGACTAAACAAAACCTGCTCAGCGCCGTCACTAATGAGTTCAGTTGTACGCATCATTTCTTTCACTCCCCTCCTCCCAGCCAATATCTGTATTTTGAGGATAGCAGACATGTTACTTTTCAGCCTTTTTAAGTTTGAAAATTATTATTATTGCGATCAATGCAAATCCACATTAAAACTTTTTGGACTTGTGTAGGAGGGGTCAGCCTGAATTTGTGCAATATATTATTAGCAATTTCTATGTGATTGGCTTTCAAGAAATGTCAAAATCAAACTTTGAGAAAAGGAAAAAGAAATAGCACTTCAACTGCATTTTTCTAATGAACTTGAACTACATTATTTTGCTAATCAATTGCCCCAGCATCGATGCTTCTATAGAATAAACTAATTTCAAGTATATGTAATAAGTTTGTCTGTTTTTTAAGCACTTACAACTATTTTAATTATAATTAATATGATATTCAATATAAGATTTATTGTTCCGATTTTGTTTATTATGTGTACATGTATGCAATCAGATTTAACATTATTTTTATTATTGAAGAATTTATATTGTGTCAGTTGCCTGATACTACTTTTGAAGGGGGAGGGGGGGGGGGGGTTCGTGAAAAGTTCAGCCTTTTTTTCTCTAAGATTGTACCATGTCTGGGATAGCTAAACGAAGTAGAGGGACCATGGGGATGCAGGAAGCTAACCTTTATTTCTTCTGTGTTATTAATCAACATTCAGAAAACATCCTATCCACCAGAGAGCTTCATAAATCAAATTACAAAACTATGTATTTCTTCTAGCTCTGGTTCTCTTTTTTACTTTCTTGCTTGATGTGGAATTTCAGTCGACTTTACAAAGAAGTTTACAACTTGCATTGGGTATAAATTCATGTAATTTCTATTATATTTTTCCCTCAATAATGCAGATAATAAATATTTAAATTAGCACAGATGTCATATATTTCTGTTTTCTAAAATGGTTTAGTAAAATCATTTTTACAGGTTAATATAAAGAAGAAAAATCTTCTTACCTTCATTCATATTCTAGCATCCGATCTTTGATTTTGATTTCAGCAGCAATGTAAATATTCATTTCTCTATAACAAATAAATGAGCTTAGTTTCGTAAAATCTAAGGAGGTCAGGTTGAAAATGACAGTTTTCTGTGTTGATTTGGCACGGAATGACACTTATAGCAAAAAGGAGAGATGATGGCTGATGCTTTTAATGATATTATTCACACAAACATAATTGCTATTTAATATAGTAGCTGAAATGGAATATATCAAATTTAATATTGAGATGTTGTATATGCATATACAGTTAAACTAAAGTCATTAACACTAAACCTATCACGACGGGTCAAATGACCCATTTTAAACTTTTTGTCAGAATTTCTTGCAAATAACATTATCACTTCGTCCATGTTTCATGTACCAAATTGTGCTAAATAATATATTTTTGCTGTACATAGTAATATATAACATTTTAAAGATGGGTCACTTGACCCGCTGTGGTAGGAATGGGTATACAATGAAGTATTGGTAGGTTTAGTGTTAAAAATTTAGATAATTATAACCAAATAGAAACTATAGTTGTGATAATTATAATAGTATTTCAGTGTAAATTTTTACATGACTATATTTTATTTGTGGATATCTAAAGTAAGAAGGCGAAGCCCCTATCCCTGCATGTCGTAGAGTTTAGTTGTCGGAACAAATTGGGGTGAAGCTTCCCTGAAGGTTGGTTAGCAGAATGAGTATAGTGCGACCACGTTTCCTATGACTAGCAGTGAGGTCGAGTCCAAAAGTTTGGAGGGATGCAAAATTGTCCGAGAGATACTTATTTGGCAAACATCCAGTTATTCAGTGTTCCCTTATCGCTTGTTTTCTCTCAGTCACCCCTATTTTAACACTGGACTCGTTCAATCTGCACTTGCGCAGAGGCTTCCATGGTCGCAAGAAATGTGGTTAAAGAATAGGAAGCAGAGCCCCTACCTTAATAAATAATGATTATTTATTTAGTGTTTTATAGTCTTATTTCTCCTATCACATTGCACATGAAACTTTTTTTTTTTTTTAAACTAGGTTATCAATTTAAATACTGCCTGTGAAATTTTACGTGTACCAAAAAGACGCTTGTATGATATTACTAATGTTCTTGAAGGAGCTGGTCTCATTCAGAAAACAGCTAGAAATAACATACAGTGGAAGTGAGTGTTTTAAATTGTTTTAAATGAGTCTTATGAAATGCCGTTTCAAATGAACTCTAAAGGAATATCTGTATTGATTATCAGTAAATTGATATTGATGTGTATATGTATATATTGATTTTCAGAGGTCAAGGTTTCACTTCAGCTACGAGTGGTGCTATATGTAAATTAGAAAAAGAAATTGATATTCTAGAAGCCAAAGAAAATAAGTTGGATGAACTGATTTATCATATGAAATCACAGATAAGAACTTTTAAAGAAAGTGAAAAAGAATATCCTTTTAATTTTTTAAGAAATTTAGTTTAGTTAATGATGTGTACAGGATAATTATTAAAAAAAAAAAAATTCCTGTATATGATTTTAATAGTGAAGGGTACCATTAAAAAAAAAAATACATGTATTACAAGGATTTAGATATTTTATGATATAGAATTGAGAATGAGATAAAACACAATAGGCTGGCTCTTGTAGTTATGGTTACAGTGACAAAATTTTGAATAACACCCATTTTAATTAAAAAATGAAATTTTTTTTTTATTATGAGATATTCAGTTGAAATATATATAAACAAGTTTAAATAAACTTTTAGAAATTTATTTAAATTTCTTCATCAGTAGAAAAACATTTTATAAACATATATACATACTCAAACTATTATAGTAAAACAGAATATTGTGTTAATAAGAAAGCACCACAGAACTGGCGTTTAAAAGTATTATGTACAAAATTTTGAATAAACACCATAAAATGTAAGAATTTTGCAACAATTGTTTCGGGTTGAAAAAGCACACGACTGCTGCAGTCAAATTGGCAATGCAGCTGTTCGTGCGTTGATGATTCATTGTTCTTGATGGATTTGTATGTTTTCAGAGGTCCAGTACATGCTTTGAGCATGCTTAGAAAATGCCTGTCTGTCAGATTGTGTATCAGTGGCGGATTTAAGGGGGGGGGGGGGCTAGGGGGCTGAAGCCCCCCCCCCCCCCCCCCCCCAAAAAAAAAAAAGAAAAACACTGACATTCACAATTTAATATTGCAATTGTAAATTTTTTATTGGTCTAGAATAACACTTTGAAAAATCTTAGCCCCCCCAAAAGTCAAGTTGTGGATCCGCCACTGTTGTGTATCTGTGATAAAAGTTTTTTGAAAGCTCTAGCTCAAGATCCAATATGCACAGAATTTCATATAAGTTTATATTTAATTTTCACTTTGATATAAATTAGTGCCTATCAACTTTTGGTGCAAGTTGTTCACTAGATGGTCTTCCTATGCTGCAATTTTTCTATCTGTTTAAAGGAAGGCTATATCTGTTTCTATAGCATTTAAATGCATCATACTAGATATGCGAGATAGTCATTATAAAAACAAATGCTTGCATTTGGTTGTATAACAGCCCACCAGTACTGCTGTTCTAACGCACCTTCTGTTATTTTCCACATGGTTACATCTCTTGATTAAAATTACACAAAAATGCATATTAAAATCTATAATGCGAGAAGCTATGATTAAATTCTTGTACACGTAAACTAGTATATGGCACTTTCATCTGGAATAATAAAGAATGTTTTGTTATGGCTACAACTAGTGATATGGAGTGGAAAATTTTCTGTTATGTTTTCCCAGAAAATTTTAAAAGGCAAAAAAAGTTTTAGTAAAATTTTCACATATTTAAAATTTTCTTTTTATTAGTCACAGTATAGTTAATAGTTACAGTAATGTCAGATATAGTTTTAAAAACAAAAGTTTTTGATTAAAACCATTTAGATAGCTACCAGATATATTTTTTGAGCAACTTCCTTCAGAAGGAGACGGTTTATATAATACTAAAGATCTGTAGTTGTTCATTAGAATTTTGAATGTCCCTTCAACAACTTTGTGTGAACATAATTATAAAGCAATTTGTAACACACACATACACACACAAAAAAAAAAAAAAAAGAAAAAGAAAAAAAGAGGAATATGTTAATAAATTAATGCACTGCTGTACTTGCAGAGCTTGTATCTGTTTTTCAAAATATTAATTTGAAAAAAAAAAAAAAATCTGATTTAGGTCACCTCATGATTTCTGGTTCTGAGAATGACTTAAAAAGTTAAAGCATATCCATAATCTTGGTTAAATATTAAAAAAAAAAAAAAAGCCTTAATTACAAAATTGGCATTGTTGAAAATTTTAGAGAAAAACAACTTTAGTTTTTAAAGCACTTTTTAAAACTAATTTGTAAAATGGGAGAAAAATGTATTTTTTATACAAGCAACAGGCCCCATAGCAGAAAATGTGAGACACGAGAAGTACATCACAGATTTTTTTCTTTAGTCTGCAGATTATTTATAAAACAGTATTATGCAATGATTCTAAGTCTCCCGATTTTGGCAGGAACGATAACGATTTCCAATCTTTCTCCATCCACAATATAAATGTGAATATTCACTTTAAACACACTTTAATAGATTCTAGAATTTATAAATAGGTAGAATTGCTCAAGATCTCTCATTCATGTAGTTTTTTCTGACCCCCCAAACCTCCCTCCTTACTAATGATTGGCAATCAAACAGATCGCGGAATCCTTGTGATTTCCAATATTTCATCATCTACAACATAAATGTCAATATTCATTTTTAATTTGATTTCAAAACCTATAAAGAAGTACAGTTGTTTAATATATCTCACTGATAAATTTGTTTTACTCTTTACCCCCAACACCATTACTTCCGTTAACGATTGGTGATCACAAACTCCAATTTGTAATTTTTCTCATCTACAGCATAAATGTCAATATTCATTGTAAACATGCTTTATTAGATTTCAGACCTCTGAGAAGGTATCTCTCGCTTATGTAATTTTTTTGTGAGCCCCCCCACTTCACTAACTATCAATGATCAAATGCTCTACAGAAGTGTTTGATTTCCAGTCTTTTTCCATCCACAACAAATATGTCAATGTTCATTTTAAACTTATTTTATTTGATTCTAGAAACCTAAATAGAAGTAGAATTGTTCAATATCTCTCATTCATGTAATTTTTTGGAACACTTCCCCCCTCCCCAACCTTCTCCTTTACCATTTGCTAACTATCGGTAATAAAACTCCCCGCATAAGTCTTCTGATTTTCAGTCTTTCTCTATATGCAGCTTGAATGTATAGAAGTTAATTAGAGGAGAAGTAGAATTGTTCAATATCACTCACTACTCATGTAATTTTTGTTATTGCTTTTTTGAATATTTACAACATCATGGACAGGTATTTTTTCTTATGTGATATGAAGGATAATGGTTAATGCTAACTTTTTACCAGGTATATGTAATTAAAATTTCATAACTACAATGCATTGAAATATCTAACAGATTAATAACATTAGATAAAACTTATGATAAAAATACGCTTACTGAATGAGGTAACTTTTTCCCCTGTAACTTGTGAAATTATGTTGCAGATTATTTTCTAATATCTGAATAGATTCGTAGATTGACAGGAAAAATTCTGCTACTGGGGCAACAGGAAATGTAATTGATTGTCTAAATGAAAAGCTTGAATTTGAATAAGATTTACGGACGATAAAATTAATGATGTCATAACTTGTAACTGGAGATCTGAAGATCCACTTAAAAAACTCAATATATTTCTTCATTTGCTTAAAATACGTGCTTGAAAAATATCATTGTGGGTGTCACATTTAAAGTAAAATAAACAAATAAATAAATAAACAAATAAAAAAATTAGCAGAAAAAATCTTCTCAATGTCTGGATTAATTTTTTTGAATAGAGAATTAAATCCATTATTCAATGCTAACAATTATTAAAAAAATATAATTTTGTTTGCAAGTCATTCCCATTTAAAAAAAAAAAAAAAAAAAGCAAATCGAATAAATAAATAAACAAGTACATAAATAAGTAAACAATATAATTTTGATAAAATGCACCCTTACATGGTTTGAGCAATACTTTGCTAATTACCTTGTTCTATTACTTGCCAGTGGCAGCCAAATCCCATGTTATTCTATGGAGAAATCCGTTATGAGAATTACTCCTTATCTAATGCATTTTATTCTTTACTTTTTAATCTTTTTAATTCTGTGTTTACATTCAGAAAATTCCTAACCATTAAACTTGTTCTTGTCTTTTTAAAACTTTTTTTTTCCATTTTGAAGGTATGAACTGCAAAAAAAGCACTTTGTTCATTTATTTTTTCACTTCATAACTTCAGAGTGAAGTAGTAAAAGTAAAAAATAAAAATAAATAAATTTTTGGAAAACCAAAGACAAAACTAATTTTTTTTTTTTTAATGAAAACAGAAAAAAAAAAAAATCATTAAGTAATTCTTATAAAAATTTTCCCTGTATAATAAAATGGAATTTTTCTGCCAGCAATGATATGTGGAGAGTCTCAAAGAGATGAACACTCAGAAACTTTATTTATACAGATTACTCAACCATTATACATGCATAAAAGTTATTAAAATTATAACTTTCTAGCATTATACATATTTAAAACCATTAAATCATAATTTCTATGTTTTGTTTATTAACTTCATGTTGAGTTGAATATTTTTTATATTTTTCTTTGAATATTTTTGTTTACTTGTAGCCTTTAATGCAATAGTTTTATTTTACAAAACCTTTGTAATTTACAGAAAATTTTTGTTAAATTCTCTGTTTCAAATTTATACGGAAAACCCACAACTCTAGCTACAACATACTTAATTTCTTGGGTTTTAATAAGACTAAATTCGTTTTGTTGGATTGTAGTCGATAAAAATGGACCTATGCAGAAACTCTCTAATTTTATATATAACCTAGACAGGCAGAATAATTATGCATGCTTTCTGCATAATTGTGATTTAAGATTCTTATAATAAAAAAAAAAAAAAAAAAAAAAAAAACAATTAATAATGAAAATTTTTCAGTTGATAGCAAAGTAAGTTGAAATTAAAAAATTCTATTAAAAAGTTTTGCTTTAATATTTGCTATTCACTGCAACTGTAGTGATAATCTCATCTGTAATTTTTGCATTTTTTTTTTTTTTTTTTTTTCCATTGTAATTGTATAGGATACTTGTGTTTCATCTTTTTTTTTTTTTTTTTTTTTTTTAATGAAAAATAGTTTATTTGTTTTATTATAAACCTACGTACTTCATTTGAAATTAATGAATAAATAGCTTAATTTTTTAAATTGCATTTGTAAAAAAGAGTATTTTGCTGATTAAAAAAAAAAAAAAAAATCCTACTATTGTTGCCTTTCTTTTAATTTATTGCCTCTTTTGCTTTCTTAGCTAATATCAGGGCTTGAAAATTTTCAAAATTTTTACATGTCCTGTCAGGTATGTCAGCTAGAGAATACTTGTCAAAATTAAATTTTTACATGCCCAAATTTCTAATTCATATTAATAAAAAAAAAGCATGCACAAATTTAATACATATCTGTAGAAAAAGAATTCAACAATATTATCTCTATACATGGTTTAGTTGATTTTAATTTAAATAAAAGTCATAGACAAGGTAGTATATTGACACACATTACTTTTGGAAAGGTATTTTTGATTAAATATTGTTATTAATTTTAAATAATCCGTAGTTATTTCTATGTAAATTCATTCAAAGAGGCTTAGTCAGGTGATAAAATGTCAATTTTTTGCATTTCCAGCTCTTTTTTGCATTAAAATAGCTAATTTTCCCTTAAAAACACATTAAAAAGCTCTAATAAGGCAGGTAATGGATTTGGTACCAAATTTGGCGATTTCCCTCCTTGGCAACTTTTTTGGTGACTTTGGCGAGAAAATCCTTATTGACATACCAAATATAAAGGGTCTAACTCCAATATTCTAAGAGTTACCAGAACATTCTGGGTTTGATAGAGGGGTATAAAAAGAGTCCCAATGCACCAAATCAGTCAGTCTCTCGCCAACTGCTTTATGATAAAGAGCTCTGAGCCCCTTTTGATTACATCCTTGCTGTGTGCTCTGATACAGTTTGTACTGTGAATTTGCTGTTGACAGCTGTTATCTAAGCTGTGTTTACTGGTGAAAGTGTAGTTGATACTTGGTTTGTAGACCTGTATTCTTCTAGAATTCTCTGTAAATAAAGTTTTCAACCTCTGCAAGGTTCACTTTTCATTCTTGGACAACTCACAAACCCCTAAATACTCAACAATATTTTCATGTCCAGCTGGGTATGTAAGGAAAAAAAAAGTACACGCCCAGTTTGAATTTTTATATACCCTGGGCACGCCGGGCAATATAATTCTAGAGCTCTGGCTTATACTGTTAGAACTGCATCACACAAAGACATTAAATTTGGTAGTTTTGTATAGAAATGTCTGATAAACATGATGGGGGGAAAAATGCTTATATGTTAAAGCTCTATTTGAAGTGACAATTTAATATAAAAGTAGGGCACATTTCAGTTATAAAAGTTTTATAGAATCAAAAACTGTTCATGGCAACCTTATCAGTTTTTGCTAAGACAAAACCACCGCCACTTTAGAATGTAGAAAAAGAGGAGAAAAAAGGCTAAAAACCCCATAGAAATAGCATGGGAAGAAAAGCGAACAAACGCACAATGTTAAGTGTGTTAAAAAAAAACAGGCTCGCACTGGAAGTAATAAAAGGACAAAATTGACTAGAAAAACACATCGAAGAGCGGGAATCGGGCGGGCTGGGGCATGGGTCCTATCGTCCAGGATTAATACGACTCTGATTGTGGTGTGCAGCATATAAAATTTTTTAAATTTTTTTAAACTTTTTCTCAAAGCATAGGCATACAGCTTTTATATTTCTTTTTATTTTTAAACTCACAAATATTGGAAAATACTTGAAATAATAATCTTAAACATTCATAGAACACAAACATATGTTATTTAATTTATGACACATTTTTATCAAAATATTTCAATTAGATGATTTTATAAGATTTTTTTTATATTTATCAAAATTTTATGTTTTGTGCAAATTTTTGCATTTTTTTTTTCTCAATTTTAAAGAAAATAATAATAATCAGAAGTGAAAGCTCAAATGTTAATTTTTGTCTTAAAAAAAAAAAAAAATCTTCAATGTAAAAAGCTTTATTTTTCATAAATTTTTAGTAGTTTGGATGTAATGACAAGCTAACAAGATTTTTAGCAATTTATTTTTGTCCAAAATTATCCAACTCTATTTTATCAACTGTACTTTGTAAATATTTTATAGAGGCTCCCGATATTCTGTTATCTACAATAACCTGCGTGCAATATTTTGTCTGGTATGAAAAGGTGACAGTTTTCTTGTGACTTGCTTGTCTATATTTTCCGATTTTTCTGTACTGAATGTTCTTTCTTTTTTTTTTGTTTTAAACAATTTTTTCTCCAGCTGCAGTCACTAGGATAACACTATTTACTTTGAGTCTGAAAATTATGAGCAATTAAATTAAAAAAGTTTCCATTTATAAATTTAAATTTTGTTACTGTTATTGTGAGTGCTGGACTGTGTTTCATCTCATTCTTGAGCCCATCAATAGATTCAGTTTTAAATCATAATGGTTTGAAATGCCTCATAGTCATTTTCAAGTCACCTATAATACATTTAAAATAGTATTTGAAAGACATAATCCAGGCTTTTCATAAGCTGCCAAAATTTGGTGCCTTAAGAATCTTCTATTCAGACATAAACTGTAAATTTTGCAGTTAAAAAGTACTTACATTTTCATATAGCAAAAAAAAAAACTTACTTTCTGAAGGACTAAATGGTGATACAACAGTTTTTATTTATCTCTGTAATTCAGAGGTTTTTGATTAAAAAAAAAAAAAAACTACTATTATTGCAAAGTTTTTTTTTTTTTTATATTATTTTTTTTAAGTCATATAATAAATGATTTCGTCTGGGCATATCTAGATTATGTTTGAAAAGCAAATTTAATAATAAAATTTATTATCTGCTTAACTTCTACTAATATTTAGGGATAAAGTGAAAAAATATATATATATACTTCAAATATGAATTAATAGTGCAGTATCCTCTAACTTAAATACTAGATCTTACATTGAATAAAGAGCAGGTGTTAAAAGATCTGCAAGGAATATAATTTAAATTTTGATATGTTTCAGACATATTTGGCTATGTTTACAAAGTAAATTTAATAAAGTGTGGAACGTGATCTATATAATGCAAAATTCTGTAAAGTGCACAATCTTAAGATTTTAAGTTTGCATTATAAAGATCTTCTACTGTAGTTTAAAAAAAATTTTTTAAGTCTTTATTAGCCAAAACAAGATTACTTTCAGTATTGGAAAAAATATTGGTGCACTTAGCACGTCTGCCCATAAAACATTTCAAGGCTGTTGTAAATGGTTCTGGTGCTAAGTCAGAGAATATTTCTAAGTGTACAGCCTTGGTTTTAAAGCAAACAAAAAGAACATGAATTTTCAGATAAATTTAATAATAATAATAATAATAAAGTCATGAAGATTTATTAAGATTTTTTAAAATGTTGTTACAAAGCTCTCATAAGTTAATAATTAAACTTCAGTATTATATCATATGAAGATAATAAATGCCAAAATATCAGCATTAAAGTTTTATTAATGTGGGTAAAAGTCTATTGCAATTTTTATAATCTATATATCTTCTTATTGCAATTCTTATAATTAATATAACGAGTCCAGTTTGTTTTGAAAATAGTTGTTTTAACTTAACTTTGTTCACTTGCCTTTATGTCACAAGTGAAGAATTGAGAAATCTAGAAGACTTTTCAGCACACACTCTTGTTGGTGTAAAGTTAGGACCCGGTGAACAAGTTGTTACGCCATCTGTAAGTATTTCATGACTAAGCCTATTTTGCTTGATATTGTAAATTGATTACATTGTGTACTGATACTGAACAGTAAATTACCTCTTCATAAAAAATAAAAATAAAAAATACATTTAGCAGAATCTCTTTATTATATAATTAGAAAATCTTCAAAAAATTGTGTTAGCTAAATTATAAGTAATCAATGTTAAACTATTTGTGAAAAACTGCAATGCATAGTTTAAATTTTGCAAATTTTGCTTTCATTTTATTATGTTGCTTATTTTATAGATGTTGACATATTTTTTCATTTTCATTAAAACTAATACTTAGGGATAAATAAAAAATAAAAAAAAAAATTATACTTCAAATATGAATTAATACTAGTGCACTATTCTCTAATTAGAATACTAGATCTTACATTGAATAAAGAGCAGGTGTTAAAAGATCTGTTGCTTTATTAGGGGGGGGGGGATCTTAAAATAGTCAAGATTTATTAAATGAAAGTGTCAGATTTCACTAAACTATCAGCAGCTACTAAGCAGCTCTAGCCCGTATTTACACTAGTTTAAGAGAAATCCATGGAAAACTCAAAATGAGTGTGAGCTGGGATCGAACCGGGACTTCATCGTGAATTTTAAAAGGCCCAATTGCTTTGTACCACTGGGAACGTTGTATCTTTGCATACTTGACAAAACACTTTATTTTAATTTCATTGTAAGAAGTCCAAGGAAATATATTTTTCCATTTGAAATTTCCCTCCAGAGGATCCATTTTTTAGAATTGTGTCAGGTTGAACATTCGATTAATTTAGCTTTGAAATAGAATTTTTATTATTTTGTGATTTATAATAATCTTATTTAAAAAAAAAAAAAAAACTCTTTAAAGTATATAAGAGTAAATTAGCATGATATCTAGGGTGTTAAACACAGTTAAATAATCTACTGATTATGTGACTGATTCTAGGCTATGAAAGAAAAAACAAAAGTTGGTGTTTTCTAAATTAATCTGTTTAGTCTGACATTTCCAACATCCCTAGCCAACTAGAAAAAAGTCAATTTAATAAGAACTCCATCGCTAACTACATTGAAAAACTATCCTTTGAAAGTTGGTGACAGGACATTGCATTCTGCTTCATAGTAAAATTACATGTTTACTGTTCATTCAAATGTATATTACCTGTGAAGAATAGTCATCTCAAAAAGTTAATTTAGGAGGGGGGAGATTACAAAGAGAAAAAGTGATTAAAAAATAATTTGCAGGTGTGCCTTCCGCTTTAAGCTGGTGCTAGGATTTCTTTAACATAACTAAATAAATCAATTGAAGGAGAAGGCTAAAATATTTAATAGGTTTTAATTTTATTATTTAAATATTGATTTTAAAATTCTCATTTTATAACATTTAGAAAGTAAAAATTTTGATATAATTACTCTTAAACTTCTAAATGCAATTTTTATATCAGTACCCTAAAATTATAATTTTAAAAGATATGAAAGAAAACAAAAATTAAACATTAGAAAAAGAAAATTTTAAATATTATTGCAATTCAAAACATTTTCATTAAATTTTAATGCATAGAGGAATTTTAATCATATATATATATATATTTTTTTTTCCCCTTTAAAACTAGGTGGTAATATTAATAATTTAGTATCTCTGATTTTTATATCTAAGACCATATCAAAACAAAATTTAGGCGCACAATTTAACTCCCTGCTGGCTCATTTTATTCTAGGTTTGAAATCAAAAAATGCCAAAAATTTTAATGCTTATTTTCATATATATTTTTTTAACATAACACCACTTGCATAAACATTTCCTTAATAAATAAATAATAAAATAAATAAATGCAAGTAGAAAGTGTCTTTAAAGTTGGCTCTCTGCATTTCAGTGCTTGGGCTCATGTTACTAATGGATTTGTACCAGATTTTTGGTTTGCTTGTTTCTCTCTCTCCTTTTTAAGTGCATTTATTTGTGGAATTTTGCATTAATATACATACTTTTATTATTACTAATTAAACAAATTATTTTGAGATTCAAGCTGAGTATACTATATCAAAACAAACTAAGTTCCAAAGAAAATAATCTGAAAGTTTCTATTTTTGCTTATTCTCAATCAAATATTCAGTCAAGATTAAAATCTGTTTTCCTCCTTCTACCCCTCCCCCCTCCAATTTTCCCTTATTACATTTCACTTCCTTTTACCTCTTACCCATATTTTATGGTAAAATAATTTTGGATGAAATTTTCAAAAATTAAGTTTTTGCTGTTATGAGACGTTTTAAGGTCCCCCAAATCTGAATATCGAATTTTAGTCGTTTGTAGCGGGTATGTACAAGTCTATTCTCAGTATAATTAATTAATAATAATAGCAGAAAACCCAAATTTGATAATCAAAATTTATATAATATGTAGATATTACTTGCAACATTTATTGAGTCCGAACTAATGTTCCTGTACAGGGACATACAAAATAATTCAAATGTATTATGTCTATGGGTGACACACTGATACTTTACAGCATATTTAGACTGCACTAAATATAATAAAATTAATGAATATTTTCTAGTGAATAAAATCCAGTTTTGAAAAAGGTATGAGAAACTTACACATTCTTTGTCTACAGAACCATACAAAAGAATTTCGACATATTAGGGCTGATTTGGAAAAGTTCGAAGTGCATTTTAGATTGCAATATATATTAAAATTATTACTGGGTTTTATTTCTCCCATCTTTATTTAAAAAAAAGAAAAAACTATCTTTAAAAGTATATTGCTAGTTATTTTTATTTTATTTACTTGTTCATCCGGATTACGATACCACTTCATCTTTTTTTTTTTTAAATTCTACTACTTTGTTACTCTCTCTCTGTATGTATATGTGTGCATATGCCATGTTCAATTTAATACCTTATTTGGTATATGTATTGTTTATAAAAATACAGTTTTTTTTTTAAATTAGTCGAATATATTTCAATGAGCTGTGTGGGTAAAAATTCGCTAAATATTATTTTAAATATTCTTCAAAAATGAATGAGAGTCTCAAATATTTAATGAATATAGCTCCAATATTTAATAAAAGGGATTCAGGGCTCGCATTCCCCCTAATATTCCTAAAATTCCTAAATATTTTAATCATTCCTAAAATTCCTAAAATTCTCCTACATTTCTTCCATGAATCCTAAAAAAATTCATCCAAGGCTAATCCAAGGTTTGAGAGTATTATTCATTCCGGTCCAGTTCATATCGAATGCTCTTGTATTGTGTTTACCGCTTGTGCATGCATGTGTAAATTACTTTATTATTGTATTAATTCTTAGCGTTGTTGCATTGAATGATTTTATACTAAATCTCAGCATATTGTTTCATTTCATTTGCATCCTTATCATGGTTAAAGGTAAAACAAAATTTCAAGACTCGTGGTTGAAAAAAGAATTTGACTGTGTTTTGCTGAGAAAATGGCTTGAAGCTATAAATGGCAACATTTATTCTGCTAAATGTGTTTTATGTTCCGAAAAGTTTTACATATCTGCTACTAGCTTAGTAACAGAACTTATGCAACATTGTCGCCAAATTTTTTTTTTTTTTTTTTTTTTTCATAGAATTGAGTCAGTGGTAGACAGAAACTCATGTCTTACATTAATTATTCAGAATTCTTCTGCAGTATAGTAATCTTATACCTTTCTAATTAATTATACATGTGTGGAAATTAGAGAAAAATTGAATCATTTTGCAGAGAAGGTTTAACCGTTTTGGGACAGGTCTATCATATGAAATGGCTGCAAATGTTCCTTCTCACTCGGGTGTTTAACATATGACACATCCTTTAAATTCTTTCTGTGGTCAGGCGTATCATACCAAATGTTCTATTTAAATATGATATGCTCGTCCAGAGAAATAATTTAAAGGCTTTATCATATATAACATGCTCAACCCAAAAGAGTTATATGTACAAGACATTTCACAGAAAGCATAAAAATTTTAAACCTAGAGATATCAAGTAAAGGGTTTCATCGAACCAAGTACTGAAAATGCAGAAAGCATGATTTACATAAAATAAAATTTATTTTATAAAAGGGATAGATTATTAGGGATAGTGTTTTATAGATTATTTAAATTTTGATGGAGTAAGAGCTCTTAATTTTGAAAGGGGGCTAATACCTCTCTCATACAGGATGTATGTCGAATAAAACTGTTTCTATTACCTTAAGATATTGTTTAAAGTGATTAGAAAATGGTGAAATACTGTATTTTACATGCCTTAAATTGTAATATTATGTTTATATTAATGTAGGTAAAAAATAAATAGATAAATAATAATTTGTTTCAGAAATAAAAGTAACTATTTATATCAAAACACATTTACAATTTATTTTCGTCCATAAAAGAAAACCATCTCATGATTATAGTTAAAGTATTTTGATTTTAAATATAATTTTAAGAAAAAGAAGAGTTCTTTGAAATGTTGGAATAAAATGCAACAGCTTTAAATTCATATTCATAAAACTTGTTCAGCTGTACCATAAACCCCCCCCCCCAAAAAAAAAAAAAAAATCACTAAAGATTATATATAAAAACATTTATTTGGTAGCATAAAAATTTTGAAATTTTACCTGTAAAACAATTTTATGAATGTAATTAAATAATTTATAATAAACATATTATAAATAGCAACTTGTACAATGCTTTCCAATCTTCTGTATTTTCAAATAAAGATCTCTGCTGTAACAATTTATAGTATATATATAAAGCCATCGATTCCGAATTTCCAGAAAATATAATTTTAAATGAAAATTAATACTGTGATATTTTAATAAATAATTATAGAGAATAAAAGTTAAATTAAATTGTGCCATAAGAAAAAAGGGGAAATGTGAAAAATATTAATATTTTTTTCTTTTGCTCTTCCAGATCCCTCCAGGTAATCTAAATCAACCGTATTTACTTATTTGTTTTTTAAATTAGTAAATGATAACTATACAAAATTTAATTATACTAGATTAAAAAAAAAAAAAAAAAAGTTATATAAAAGCGTCTTTTTTTAACCCCATTATATTTTTCCTTTATTAAGTAACAGTTGTACTAAGTTTTATTGATGGTTGAAATTGGTAAAAAAAAGTCTGAAAATCATCTTTTTTTTTTGGTCATTTGCATCCCTACTTTCCTAAAGTATTTGCAACATTCTTTAAAGTTTGTAATGCATTTCACAATTAGCAATTCGAGAAAATATATTTTATAAAAATGCCCTTTTTCCGGGATACTGAAAAATGACTATTTTTCTTTTTCTTAGGCCTGATGTGTATATACTTATATGACACAAGCAAACACTAAATTAAATTCTTTATCAAAAAATTATGTTTGTCTGTGAGAAATTTCTGGCACCATTTCTGTTGACATGATGTTACAGAGAGTACTAAGGCCTTAAAAATCCCCCCTCCCCCCCCACAAATTTTAGGAAAAGCAAACAAGAGGATGGTGCCATAAGAAAGCTATAATTGTTTGTTGAGGCAAATTGTGAAATTTATTAAATTTTAAAAATAAACAAAATGAAGGTGAGGTGATGTATCTTCATTCAAGTTTACTTAAATTATTTTCACCTGGATTAAAAAAAGTAATAAATCTTTTCTTTTCATTATCTTTTTCTTATTTCATTTCAGCTAATCCTTCAAGTGGTTGCAAATTGTTGAAAGCTGTTTCTTCATGGGAGGTTTTCTTCTAACCTCTTTGACCAAACAATTTGTAAAGTCGTTCTTATCTTTTGACTACAACTGAACAATACCTATTTTCTACTCAATTATTTCTAGACAGCTTAATATCAGCTTAAAAAAACACTATTCAATCTTAGATAAACATATAAGGGTGCGAAGAAACGATATATATATATATATTTTTTTTTTTGCAAAAGTTAGTAAAATTATCAATTTGTAATAAAATAACTAATACATAGTTAAGACTAAATGTATCTGTTCAGCGAGGAGTTTGTAATGAAAAAGCTGGTTTTATATAATTTTCTTCCCCTGTTTTTCCCCTCAGTTATGTATAAACATAGCGTTTTTCACAGTTAGTAAATAATAATTATATG
The DNA here is from genome assembly GCA_963930645.1 of Salticus scenicus. NCBI lineage: Eukaryota > Metazoa > Arthropoda > Arachnida > Araneae > Salticidae > Salticus > Salticus scenicus. Next base: position 242,205,042 of record OZ005651.1, read on the forward strand.
AAATTTCATTGCAATCAATAAAAAGTGATATGAAACCATCCTCTCATGAGAAATGTTTTTGTGGGTGCTTTGCACCCACAAAAAGATCCCCTAAATCACTCACGTAGTCGGCGTGCATGGGTGCTCTGCACCCACGGGAAAATTTCTGTTTGTGCTCAAGCACCCACATAGTCAGTGCGCATGCTACTATTTGTTAAATTTGATATCATTCTGGTGCTTTCTGACACATATTTTGATTTTTCTTTTTGTCATCCCATTGTATGTATCCTGGTTTCTATTTGCATTTATATGCAGATGCCAACCGTCAGTTTTTGATTAACATTGGCAGTTTCTAATTAATCAATATTGACTTTATCATTTTGGCTTTACTGAAAAATATTTTTATTATGTTTATTAGGTATGTTAATATTTAATTTGGTTGCTTTGTTTTTGATTCCATTAGCTGCACCTTTATTATATGGTTTTGAGTTTGTAAATTTAGTTTTTTGTGTATTACTTATGTAATTGAATTTAAGATGTTCTTTGTATTATCTGTATAAATTTTTGTTATATCCAGCTTTTTTTGCAAATATCAATTTTTATTTAGTTCTGTTTTTAGTAATTCATTCTTAGTATTATAGCACAGTATAAACTGTGCTATAATACTGTGCTATAAAACTGTGTAAGCTTGGATAGAAATAATTTTGTAATGGTATGAGGTTTTGCATTTACTAATCAAATGAATTACTTCATAATTTGAACAGTTTTGTTTTTATAATTGATTTTATTTATCTTTAGTGAAATCAGTTAATATTTGTTGTGTCTGTAATCACAAGATTGAAGTTCTAATATCTTAATTTAGATAAATATAAATAAATAAATCTCTTTTTTGATTTTTTTTTTTCCTTGTACTATACCAGCGATGCTGCTTATACACTGTAGCGCGTAAATTATGCGAAAAATCAAAGGCAGAATGCAAAAAAAAATTATTGTGGTGGGTCCCAGGGGATGCGTAACTTTCATCAGTGGCGCACCCACGGAGGGGGCTTAGGGGGCTGAAGCCCCCTCCAGAACGAGCTGACATAGTAAAAAATTTCAGATTTGCATGAAAAAAAAAAAAAAATACTACTCAAACACAGATATTGTAAGCAGAAATAGTTTATAAATTATACATTAAATATTAGGAATTTTTGAAATCCTTACTGTCAAAAACAAAAACAATGAACTAGTTCTTTGATTTTTAGTTGAAAGAAGTTGCAATTTTTAGGGATGGGCTTCTAAGGTCCTAAACTAGAGAATATACTGTTATCACGAAATCGAGTAAGTATCTAAAAAGTCAGACAGAAGAAGCAATCAGACGTGGAAATAAGCTGGGATGTATTTTTCAGGAAAAGGGGATACCAAGCTCATGCAGTTATTGTATCTTAATTTATGAGTATTTATAGCATCTTTGTGGAAGTGTGTTTTGTCCCTGGGAAAAATTAACACATTCACATCGGCAAATGAAAATTCTCGTTTGATATGAAATAAAAATTAGCTTTGCTCTTATAGTCGTTCCTCTAAAACTAAATTTTAAATTAAAAATGGACTTTGCATATTCGTGTTAAACCCTTTAAATGCATCTAGTACAAATACATGCTAGTGAAATTTCACATCAATTGCTGAAGATAAAATTTAATTGATCTGATCACAAATGAGTAAAATATTTTTCTAAAAATATACCGATTTAGAGAAATGCCACAAAGCGTAGTTTATTGTTCAAAATAGGAAAATACCCTGATAATAATATTTTGAGATATTTTACAGATGCTTGGGAGGATGGGGTTAATTATTATTATTATTATTATTATTTTTTTTTTTGTAACAGTATGTAGAAAATACAGTAGGGTCCAAGCACAATTTTCATTTTTGCTTCTGATGTCACCGAGATCTAAGCTCCGTTCTTGGATAATAAAATTTTTGCCTGTTATAAAAATTCAAATTTCATAAATATATATTATATTATTAGAATACAATATCCTGTAATGATATTACTCAGAAAGGTAACGCTTGAAATATTTACCAACTGAACAAACTATTATAAGTAATATATGTTTTAGGATATTAAGAGGTTCTGCCCCCTGCTTGCTGTGTTGGCTTACCCCCACGAAGACTACACGTCCGACTTGTTTCTGTTAATCGAACTTTGAAAGAGCATCGCCCCACACTCCAGATAATTAAATAAAAATACCCATGTAAAAATTTACACTGAAATTCTGTTCTAATTCATACTTATAACAACTGCAGCTTTTATTTGGCTATAATTATTAAGATTTCTTAATTACTTAAGTGTTACTGCATATACAAATAAAGCATCACAAAAGAGTATTAAAATTGATCAAATTTTATTTTCAATGGAAATATTTGGGTGGGGGCATTTCATTTCGAGTAAATTTTATGTTCACCAGCTTGTCATATTCTTTTGATCGTAGATGGACCTAGAAGATTTTGATCGTAGACAGTTTTTGATCATAGTTGAATCTACAACTTTATGTTTGAAAGTTCAATTTCAACCCCAACTGACCGAATTACTTGCATATTATATACGGAGATAAATTCCACAATTGTGCTATTCAACTTAAATTCAGTTTCATTCATTCATTCATTTATTTCAAAAGAAACATTTAAAACAGATTCTTTACTATGCATATGTCTGCGTACCAGTGGCGGCTCATGGACCGAAAATAGGTGAAGAGCCATTTCACCTAATATTTTACACTGTATTCATTTATAGAGTATAAATTTACATTTAAATAAAATGAGTATTTTTAATTAAAATTATGCATTAAAACTACTTAAATATTATTTCTCAGCTCTTCATCTATTTTCGGTTTATGAGCCGCCGTTGCTGCGTATATGGACATAAACCTATTACTATACTGTAGGACCCAATTACTCTTCAGCCCCCTCCAGACAGAAATTCTGGGTGCGCCACTGACTTTCATTCTTTGGATTTTTTTTTTTTTTTTTTTTTTTTTTTAAACTGGAAGAAAAAAAAAAGCAAAGTTTTAAATATATATCTTGTAAAAACTGATATTTTCCAAATAATGTTTACTTCATTAAGCAAAAGATAAAATATTTTTGCTAATGTCAGAATGTTATTATTATAATTGTAATTTCTTTTACAGATAAGTAAACACTTCTTTTACTTTTTTCTCTAATGTATTATTTAAGTTATCAGTACAGTTTATTGGTAAGCTATTTTGTGGTTAAGGAATGTATGTAATTAAATTTTGTAATCAATCTGTTTATCTCAAAACTCTTTCTTTCTCAAAAAAAAAAAAAAAAAAAAAAAAAAAAAAATTGCAAAAATACCTTACAAAAACTCCTTAATAGGTTGAGCAGATATATTTCAAACTCACCTGATTCATCTTCAGTGCTCGAATGACATTGCCGTTTTCTGTTTCCCCTGTTCATCATTCCTCCCCCTTCGCTATAAATATGTTGCTATTAGATCTTATATTAACTGCACCATTCTTATTTGCTCCAATAAAACTTAGCTTAATAAAGAACTCAAATTTATCAAAACTATTGCTAAAAAAAGCTAACTATAGCCCCTGCATAGCTCAAAAACTTTATAACCAACATTTAAAACATCTAAATAATATTAATAACACACAAAAAACTAAATCACGTTTCACCTCCACTATCCCATACTGTAAAGGTGCATCAGTAAAAATGAAAAATGAAGCTGATAAACATAATATCAATATATTAAAAGGAGACTTGACGCTGGATTATTAAAACCAGTAAAAACTACAATGTCAGAAACACCAAAGAAAAGTACACTGATTGAAAAAAAAATCCCAACACCAGGAAGGAGCTGTGCTAGATAAACAAAATTTGGTAGGCGTGTTTATACATCTGAAAGATGACGTCGATTCAAATTTTGAGCTACGCGTATAAGTGTGGTGCTAGTAGCGACACTATGAACATGCAAATGAGGTTTGCTTTAAATAAGCGCTGTAAGGTTCGTGATCGTTATTTACAGTTGAGATTTGACGTAGTGGGTTAATGTTAGTCAAGGATGCCTCTAAGAAGACGAAGAAGCCATTATCAACAGCTCACTGAGTTTGAACGAGGTCGTGTAGTAGGGCTACGAGAAGGTGGGTTTTCTTTCCGCGATATTGCAGAAAGACTTTGCAGGAATGTATCCACTGTGCATGAGTGTTAGCAGCAGTGGTCAAGGGAAGGTACTGCCTCAAGAAGACCGGGTTCCAGGCGGCCACGTGGCGCTACTGAGAGGGAAGACCACCGTGTTCGGCGTATGGCTGTGGCTAATCGTACTGTATCTGCAGCTGAAATTCGAGCTGCAGTTGGCACCACAGTAACACAACGAACTGTTACAAATCGGTTACTTCAAGGGCAGCTCCGAGCCAGACGCCCTGTAGCGTGCATTCCACTGACTCCAAACCACTGCCGTTTGTGACGTGAGTGGTGCTAAGCTAGAGCTCATTGGAGGACGGAGTGGAGATCTGTTGTGTTTTCTGATGAAAGCTGGTTCTGCCTTAGTCGCAGTGATAGCCGTGTGTTGGTTAGAAGGAGGCCAGGTGAACACCTGCTAGCGACCTGTCTGCGGCCTAGACACACAGGGCCTACTCCTGGAGTTATGGTTTGGGGAGCAATTTCGTATGACAGCAGGAGCACTCTCGTGGTTATCTCACGCACCCTGACTGCAAATTTGTACGTCAGTCTAGTGATACAACCTGTTGTGCTGCCATTCATGAACAGCATTCAAGGGGGTTGTTTTCCAACAGGATAACGCTCACCCTCATACCGCTGTTGTAACCCAACATGTTCTACAGAGTGTCGACATGTTGCCTTGGCCTGCTAGATCACCAGATCTTTCTCCAATCCAGCATGCATGGGACATCATTGGACGACAACTCCAGCGTCATCCACAACCAGCATTAACCGTCCCTGCATTGACCGCCCAAGTGCAACAGGCATGGAACTCCATCCCACAAACTGATATCCGACACCTGTACGACACAATGCATGCACATTTGCATGCTTGATTTCAAAATTCTGGCGATTACACCGGTTACTAATGTACCAACATTTCACATTTGAAATGGCTCTTCTCGCCAACAGCTCTACCTGTGATCTTGAAACTTAATCAATTAAATATGTTACCTAGACAAATGTATTGCTGAAATTTCATTACTGTACAATAATTTTTTCTTGGTGTTGGGATTTTTTTTTCTATCAGTGTATATTTGGGAAGCGTGCATCTGTTTCGGTAGCCTTAATCATATTGGGCTTAGAAAGCAGAGCACGCAAATAATTCATATTGATGAGTCCATATTAAAACGAAACACTTTTAATTAGACGAACACTCACATCACATAGTTACATATAGAGAAAAAATATTAAAAAAGTTACAGGTAAAAGATGCGCCGTACGAACAGTCCAAGTGGTGGCGCGCCAGTCGTTATTGGAATGATCTATTATACAGTGAAGGAGGGTAAATACAAGAGGCATTGGTAATGGAAAATAAATGTAACTTACCCCCCCCCCCACAGTGTTGACGTATTTACCCAAATAACAATGTTACATCTTCCAATCCCATAATTTTTCAACAGTTGTAATGTTTTGATGATGTTAATGCTTTTGTAAGAATGTCAGCCCCCATATTTTCAGTAGACACAAAATTTAAATCAATAATTCCATTTTTCAGTGCTCCCTTATGAAATGATGCCTAATATCTATATGTTTAGTGCGCTTATGAAAGATCGGATTTTCAGCTAATTTAATTGATCCTAAGTTATCTGTAAATATACTCACTTTTTCAATTTTGCCATCAGATAACTCATTTAGTAATTTACATAAATATATCCCTTCCTTAGTGGCATCGGATAAAGCCATATATTCGGCTTCCGTTGATGAGAGAGCTACGGTACACTGTTTACGGCTTTCCCATGTAATTGCACTCCCGCAAAATATGAAACAGTAACCTCTATATGACCTACGGTCATCGAGGCAATTCCCCCAATCCGCGTCAGTGTAGCCGATTAACGGCTCATTACTTTTTCTAAATACAAGTCCAAAATTTATTGTTTTCTTTAAGTATCGTAAAACTCGTTTAGCGGCAGTCCAATGAGTTTTATCAAAGCAGGTTAGAAATTGACTTAATTGACTGACGGAATTTGCAATGTCCGGCCTGGTAGAAGTTGCGAGATACATCAAACTTCCAACTAATTCACGGTAGGGATATTCGTTTTCACAACATTTTTCGGCCTTTTTTAATCGAATGCTTGTATCCATAGGACAAGCTACGGGCTTGGCTTCTGTCATGCCAAAATGCTCTAACAGCTCTCTAATATAACTATGTTGACTCATTGTTATAAGGCCATTTTCTAACTGAAAATTTATCCCTAGACAATATTTAACTATGCCTGAATATTTAACATTTAGTTTTTCATTAAGATGAATTTTGAAGTTTTCTAACATATCAGGGTCCTGTGACATAAACAATATGTCATCAACGTAAATCATTATAAGAGTCAACCCTTTATCACTTTTAATATAATATAAACATGGATTTGCATTTGTTTGTTTTGCTCCGAAATCATTCAAAATTTTATTTAACTTAGTGTTCCAACACCTCCCGGCCTGCTTGAGCCCATACAGTGATTTTTTTAACAAAAGAACGTTATTCCCTACATTTAGATATTTAAGAATCTCGGCTGCTTTATCAGATATGTCCCTATCGCAATTTTCATTTATAATTATTTGAAGTATTTCTTTAAAGTAATCGGGAACTTCCATAAAAATTTCCTCATCTAATTTTCCATTCAAATATGCTGACGTTATGTCAAATTGATGTATTTTTATTCCTAATTTAGCAGCATAACCTGCCAAGACTCTAATAGATCCCATTCTTGCTACCGGAGAAAAAGTTTCACGAATATCTATACCTAATTTTTGACTAAAACCGCGAGCTACTAATCTCGCTTTATATTTCAAAAGAGATCCATTTTGATCATATTTATTGGTAAGGACAAATCTACCTTTAATGCATTGTTTGTCGGGCCTGTCTGTTACTTCGAATGTATCATTTTTTAATATTACTTTAATTTCTTCAGTCATTGCCTTATACCAATTCGAAGCTTCCGAACCCTTCAAAGCATTATTTATTTCTATTTCCGAATTAAAACTATAAACAGCATTTGTAATTGATTCCGGCTCCCTAATTATTTCGCGATTACGCAATGATAATATATTTTTCTCTTCTGAATCGGATGGTGCAGAAACAAGGTCACGTGACAGTTCATCTTTTTCATTTTTTATTTCAAGAAGAGGAGAATTTTTTTTTTCTGACTGCTGCATGTGTGACTCATTTTGCGATTCGCTTAATTGTATTTCTTTTTCAGAAACATCTGGATACAATTGACCTACTTTTGAAACATCATTAGATTTCGCTTCAAAAAATTTTACGCTACGGGATATAATTACTGTATTTGATTCAGGAAGATAAATACAAAATGCTTTAGAGTTTTCTGAATAACCGACAAATAATCCTTTTTTAGACCTTGGGGAAAATTTATGTTTAGGGTGGTTATTGAAATAATAAGAAGTGCAGCCAAAAGATTTAAAATAACTAACGTTTGGTATTATATTATTCCATAATTCATATGGGGTTTTTCCATTTAAAGCTTTTGTTGGGCATCTATTTCTTATATAATTAGAAGTGTTAATAGCTTTTGCCCATAAATTTAAGGGTAATTTTGATTGTGATAATAAACAACGGACCATTTCGACGAGAGTTCTATTTTTCCTTTCAGCAACACCTGATTGCTCCGGGCAATAAGGGGTTGTTAATCTATGCTGAATACCATTTTCTTTCAAGAAATTTTCAAATTCAGTCCCAATAAATTCGCCCCCATTATCACTCATGAATTTTTTTATTTTTATTGATTTTTCATTTTCCCAATGAAGTTTGATTTCTTTAAAAGCATTCAATGCCTCATCTTTAGTTTTTAAGAATTTTACTGCACAATAACGAGAATAATCATCAATAAATGTAATAAAATAAAGGGACTTACCTATGGAGGGTATCTTAATGGGCCCACAAAGATCCGAATGAACTATTTCTAACATTTTTGTAACACGATCTGAGTGCTTAGGGAAAGGAGCACGGGTCATTTTATTTAACGCGCAAACTTCACAATTGAAGTCGGATACCTTTTTAATATTTAACCCCCTAATATGACCCTTTAAATTTGAATCAATCAAATCTTTTACATTTAGATGACCCATTCTACAATGCCACTTTTCCACATCGGCAACAATATTTTTAGAACTATCGATTGATTCACTAGAAAAATTAGCTGCATTATTTATATTTGCATTATTATCCCGCAAATAATAAAGTTAATTTTTTCTGTCCGCAATTAGAGTCACATTTCTTTTTCTGTTATTTATAATAGCACATTTGTCTTTAAAAGTTACAGTGAAACCTTTGTCGCACATTTGTGACACGGACAATAAGTTTGTTTTGAATTCTGGAACCAATAGAGCATCATTGATCTCAACATTTCGAAGTTTTGAGTTGACTTCTGCATTAATTAATATTTTACCAACACCGGACACATCAGTTGTTTCATTATTCGCTAAATTTACAGATTTTATATCCGTATCCTTTAAATCGTGAAATTTGGAGTCATTTTTTCCCATATGTCGAGTGCAGCCGCTGTCAACACACCAAAGATTCTCGGATTGTCTTTGAATAATATGTTCATATTCGTTGAATTTGTGCTGGCCAGTAGTTCTAAACTGTTTTGTCAATATTTAAATGATTTATCTTTTTCACACTGATTAGCACGGTGACCGATATGTTTACATTTCCAGCAGGTAATTTTTGAATTATCTCTTTCGTTCTGAGTGTACTGTTCAGTAATCTTAGGATTCCTTTTATTTTTATTCCACGGAGCAGGTTTCTTTCGGAAATTCCCAGTCATGAACGCTCCATCGATCGGTCTGTCATCATGGCGTCTGCCGTCGTTTTCTTCTACTATTTTTATTCGGAGTACTTCTGGTTTAGGTAGCTCATCCCTGGATTCTATTGCGCACCGGAAATTTTCATAACTGGATGGTAGGCTGTATAACAACATCACAGTTAACAAGTCATCATCTATTTTAATATCCATTTCAGATAGTTTATCGACTATGTCAAAAAACTTTCGAAGATGATCTCGAATGCTCACAGAAGAGGAATCTGCCATTTTATGTTGAATAAGCGATTTTAACAGTGACGCTTTTCTAGCGGGGCGTTTAGATTGATATATTTCTTCTAATTTTTTCCATATATCCAGGGATGTTTCACAGTTTTTTATTTGTTTCAGTTCAGAAGGCGATATACACAAAATTATGTCTGCTTTGGCCTTTTCATCCATATCAGTCCATTTATCGAATGCTTCTTTTGATGTCGCATCACTTGCCACGAGCTCTGGCTTTGGTTTAGAGCCGGATACATAAATCCAGGATTCATTTTTTATCAAGAGTGCCTTCATTTGTATTTTCCAGGTTTCGTAATTGTCTTTGTTTAGCGTTTCAATACGTAGTGTTCCATAAGATGCCATTTTCAAACGTGGTCGTCTATCTAACAGATAAAAGTTTATTTATCGTAAATAAAAGTTAATTTGCTCTGGGCCCATAACCTATTGGGCTTAGAAAGCAGAGCACGCAAATAATAATTCATATTGATGAGTCCATATTAAAACGAAACACTTTTAATTAGACGAACACTCACATCACATAGTTACATATAGAGGAAAAAATATTCAAAAAGGTACAGATAAAAGATGCGCCGTACGAACAGTCCAAGTGGTGGCGCGCCAGTCGTTATTGGAATGATCTATTATACAGTGAAGGAGGGTAAATACAAGAGGCATTGGTAATGGAAAATAAATGTAACCTAACAAATCATACAGTCTTCAGTGCATAAAGAATTGATTTATGCACTGAAGATGGTACATTTAAGGCTACCAAAAACAGCTGCATGTTTCTCAAATATATTTTTCTTTGCCGTTTCTGGCGTTGTAATTTTTATTGGTTTTAACAATATCAATATCCCAATTAAACCTGATAAAAATATTTTTCAATGCATCTGCAATGAAAAAGACCCCAACTACTTAAAATACACATCTGGTATTTATAAAATCAACTTTAAATTCAAAGACAATAAATCTGCCTGCTATATCGATATGACTAAATGCCATCTAAAATATCGGGAATCTGAGCATCTCGCCGACTTAAAATACAATAAACACTCTACCGCTTTCTCTAGGATTAACAACAATTACCCTATTAACCTTAAGAGTCTTGAATTTAAAAAAAAAAAAAAAGTAGCCCCTTATAATTTCCATCATCATTTTGCCCTAAAACGGGAAGCAATTGAAATTTTAACCATTAACGAAGCCGTGAACGATAATGAGCACAGCATAATTCCTTCAGATTGGTAACATCTTATTGAAAAAATGAAGCAAAGTGAAGAGAATCGGCAAAAGAGGAACGGCGAACGGGGAAAACAGAAACCGGCAATGTCATTCGAGCACTGATGATGAACCCGGTGGGTTCGAAATATATCTCCTCAACCTATTAAGAATTATGAAAAAAAAAATTTCTCTCATTTTGCTCTTTATTGCTGATAATTTCAAGGACATTTTAAGAATGTTTTGTAGTTTAAAAAAATAATAATAATTAGGTAGGTATTATACTATATTCTCCTTTTTTTTCTCCTTTTTGTTTCAGAGCACATTGAGCTAAATGTTTTCAGTTGTTTCTTCACAGTAGCCAGGTCCTACAATAAGTTTTAAGACAATCTCAAAAACAGCTCGTTAAAAATTCATAAAAAAGTTTTTCTACAATCATAAAATTTTAACTTATGTCTTTAATATATTTAATATATAAATTTTTTAATATATAATTTTATTTATGGGGGTACCCATTTTTTTAAAAAAAGGACCCAGATTTTTGGAATTCATGGTTTGCAGGGACCAGTGGCATCGCGTGGGTGATGTTTCGGACATCTCCATATGTGTGGTTAAAAACAGTCCATTATCATGGAAAGTTCATTCATCTGATTGACTGTTGGAATGCCGTCATACCTATGTTGCTCTATAAAAAAGGCGAATCAAAATCAACCAATAAGATAAATACATATTCCATTACAATGCATTGTTTCCAGCTACTCGCATAGAGATGACCAAAAACATCATTCACGCGATGCCACTGCCAGGGACCCAGGATTTTGAGACTAGCGGCATCACTGCTATACTATACAAAGACTTTTTTTTTTCTTTAAATAATTAAATTTGTTTGGTAAATATGAATATACTATTTTATATGTTTAAATTTTGCAGGAAGATAAAGTTCTTGTAACTAGTAAAACTACTGAACTGAAATCATTTTTGGTATCTGGAGAGGCCTCTGTTGTAGATATTTTGCATCCTAATGCTAAACTTAAGGAAAATGCATATGAAGTTCAAATATATGATAATCATTTAGATGGTGATATTGAAGAAGAAATTCTATCAGAAGAATCAGAATCGAAAGGTAAATTGAGTGATGCATGCACTTTTAAGGGTATGCATAACTGTTTTTACCTTTTTCTTTTACTGTTATATATACCGTATATTTCCGAATATAAGCCAAGAGTATGTTTTTCTTTGCAGAAATTTGCCCAAAATTGCAAACCCATGTATAAGCCAAATTGAAAAAATACTCTTTTAAAGTTCGAGTATATCACCAAAACGGCATTGCCAATTTATAAAATTTTCAGGATAATCTGTCCAATGATATTGCACGAAATGTGTGTTTATCCAATAGAATTCCTTACCTTGCTTAGCTATGATGTAAAACGATCGCCGAATGTCCGCCAATGACGATAGTTTTAACCCTGCAACCCTATCAGAAGGGAGGCTAGCACAGGCATCTAACAGACGTGAAGGACAAGTGCCGGCAGCTGAAAACGATAGATGCCGTAATATCGGGAGGTCTAACGTTGATGCTGCAGCCGCTGGATGTTTGCATAAATAAGGCATTTAAAGACCGGGGAAAAAAAAAATAAATATATATATATATATATATATATAAAAGATTTGTCACTTTTTTTGATAATGTAATCCTAGAAACATTTTAAGCAGACATGATTTCATTGTATAAATAAAAAATACGATCAGGAGTCCTATTTTTTCAAGTTTCTCTTATACTATTTCCGAATCAGACAGAGAAGTTACTCCGTTCGTGCAATCTGCCGATGATATGAGCTATTGGCAGGGGTAAGGTACTAGCTCTGAAGCATTATTGCTTTGGCATACGTATGCTTTGCATGCAAAAACTAAGCCAGTTTTATTTTTTTAGAATGTGTAATATACATATTTTTTATTTATTTAGACTAGAAAAATGCTTTTTATGGTTGATATGTCCTAAATTGTTTGTATGTTTACTTTTGAATGCCGTAAATGTGATCTTGGGCAAAAAATGCTTCATCGTCAAAAAAAAAAAAAAAAAGAAAAGAAAAGAAAAAAACACACATGACTACATCGAAATAAATAGAAGAACTAGAAATAAATTCTACTAGAATAAACTAGAAATAAATTTGAAATTGCTAATTTAAGAGTTTTATGTGATAATTATTTAAAAACAAGGTTTAATATAACTATTTTACTTTATATATAGTTTTTAAGCTCAAAATATATGTATTAAATCATTGTTTCTAATGTACTTTTTTTGCTAGAAATTTGAACTCGTATATAAGCCGGCCCCTGTACTTCAGCTTCTGAAAATTTTTCAAAAATTCTCGGCTTATACAGGGAAATATACGGTATATAAAATCGTTTGTCCTGAGTGAGTGAGTGACTGATTCGTCATCGCCCAGCCCAAACATCTGGACCTAGGAGAATGAAATTTTGTGAAAATGTTTCTTCTGTTATGTAGACATCCACTAAGAAGTAATTTTACAAAATTTGCTCCTAAGGAGGGGGGGGGGGGAAGGGAAGGCAAAACGTGATTCAACAATCCTTCATATCTCAAACAAAAAAAAAGATATCCATAAAATTTTTGCTTTAAAACATAACACAAATATCTAAAAAACAATTTCTGGAATTTTAGAAATTCGGTCCCCAAGGAGAGGAAGGGGGCAAAACGTAATTTGACATAATCCTATATACCTTAAACTAAGAAAGATATACATGAAATTTTTGCTCTAAAATATAGCTAATACAAATACCTAAAAACCAATTTCTGGAATTTTAGAAAATGAGTCCCTAAAAAGAGGGAAGGGGACAAAACATGATTTCAAATAATCCTTTACATCACAAAAAGGAGAGAAAAAAAATATTTGTATGTGAGATTTTTGCTCTAAAATATAGCTCACACAAAATATAAAAATCAAATTCTGGAATTTAGAAATTTGTTATATTTGGAGAGGGAAAGGGGGGGGGAGCTATGATAGAAAAAATAGTAATACTGTTAGACCATTCAAAATTGGTACAGATAGGTTTTAAAGGTCTGCAAGTCAAATGAGGATATTTTTGAAAATATCCTCATTAGTTATTAGGAGGTGCAGGAAGGAGGAGTGGAGGGGCAAAAAAAAAAAAAAAAAGTTAGATTGTTCAAAATTGGTACATAGGGTTTCTTGATACCTACAAATCTATTGCAGATATTCTTGAATTTGTAAAATTTTTAGAAGAGCCAGGAGCTGGGGGGGGGGGAGAGGGGGGCAAAGGGGCAAAACAATAGAATAGAGTTAGACTGTTCAAAATTGGCACATGTTGGTTTTTGGGACATACAAATCGATTGCGGATATTTTCAAAAGAGAAAAATTATTAGGGAAGTGGGGAGGGGCGAAGGGGCAAAAATATAGAAATAAGAGTTAGAACATTGAGAATTTGTATTTTTAGGTTTTAAGGCCCGATAGATCGATTGCAGATATTTTTAAAAGTGTAGAATTATTAGAAGGGGTGGGAAGGTGGGCAGGTGCCGGGGCAAAAATAAAGAAATTCAGATAAAATGTTAGAAATCGGTATTATTAGGAATAATACCAAAGACCTAGTGAACAATTACGAATATTTTTGAAATTGTAAAATTGGAGGGGTGGGAATGGTAGGCAAAGAAACACATGCGCAATGCATGTGTGTATATGCTGCCGCAGGCAGTGGAGGCCAGGAACGATTATTACACCGAAGAGAGAAGAATTTTTTGTATTTTATATTTGTTTTTTCCTTATGATAATATAGTGATTCCTTAAGAGTGTCGAATATAAATCCATGCACACAGCGCACAGTAGCCTGCGAAGCCAAAGGCAGTGGGGACTAAATGCAAAATTCTTCCTGATCAGATTTTTTTTTTTTCACATGATAAAAATTAATGCAATTTTGAGAATTATTAATTATAGTGATTCATTTAAAAATATTGACCAGCGAAGCAGACGTAGCCTGCTAGTATATATATACATAATATACACAGTTGAACCTTGTTAACGTGAATTACATTTAACATGAACTGTTTTTACAATCCCTGTCAAAATGAAAATTAGTTAAATTGTATGAAGATTAATTACTGATAGCATGAACTACTGATAACCTGAACATATTTTTTATCCATCTTGAGATTCACATTAACAAGGTTTGACTGTATATATTTAAATGAAAAATTGGCACTAAACTCAGTGTTTTTCTGAATTCAATAGGATACACATATGATGTGACATTGGCTGAAATATTCCCTGGAGTTTCGTGGAATGATTTAGGTAAGTTCAATTGTATTAGGAAGAAAAAAGCATTCTGATAAATCACTTGCAATAAGTATTTAATCCTTTAAGTGTGTCACAAGCATTCAGTGGTGCCGATAATGTGGGGCTCGAGATTTTCTATAGGGGCTCAGCCCCCCCCTCCTCTTCCTTGAAATTTTGAATACTGACTCCCTATTAAAAAAATTCTTTCCTCTATTTCATATTTAGTTTTTTACCAAAATCATAGCTTTAAAGTAAGGTTTTTGTAATTGAAAATGAACATAAATCGACTTAAAAATAATAATAATAAAGAAAATAAATAGAGAAACAAAAGGCTGAAACTCTCTTTATGGGGGGGGGGGGGCAGGTAGTTCAGGGGAAGGTGATTCCCTTCCCTGTGCTATGCAAATCCCAATCATTTACGGTTTGTGCATGAAGAACAAAAGTTTTCAGGAAGATTGATGCAGAGTAATATAGCTATTTTTACAAAAGTTACTGCCATATTCTTTTCATTATATTTTTATTTTATTTTATTAATATTTGATATGCCTGATGCTACTCTCTTCCCTGAGTTTAAGTGAATATAATTTTTATAAAGGTTTCTGAGATGTTTAATTCGACTTCTTTTAAAATTCTTACATATATGTATATATATATTCACATTTTATTTATTTGGTTGCTTCTTTTTTTCCCTTTGCATTTTTAAATAAAAATGAACTTTTTTGGATATAAGTCACGAACGTTTATAAATAATATTGCCCCTCTTTTTTTTTTTTTTTTTTTAATATATGAACCTTTTTATTTTAGGAAAATAAAACTTAATAAATTGATTTATTAGAAAAATATGAATGTGGCGATATTATCTTCATTTGTCCTGTTACCTCAAATAAATAAATAAAGATAGTTCGTGAAATTTTATAATTTTAAGTAAAAATGAAAAGTAAAAACAAATATTGTTTTTAAAACTTAAAGAGAAGATATAGCACAAATTATTCTGAGATTCTGCCCCCCCCACCCCCCCCAATTGTAACTTAACCATAATCACAATATTGGTTTAAAATTGAATTGGTCGTATTATTCCAGTGACCTCATTGCTACTCTTAATTTTGTTTTATAAATTTGATTTACATAATTTTATAAACTAAATGGCAAAGACTATTGTGGTGAATCATAGACTACAATACAGGAAAAGAGAAAACAAGTATACCAAGAATAAAAATTATTCGTAATATGCTACCAAGATAGAATTAAATATTAGTTTTAAAAAAGCTAGACTATTAAAATTGTTTTATGCTTGCGTTTGTATTTGTACTGTCTCACCTATGACTGAGAAGTTCTAATCTGAAAAAGCTGGTAAACGTAAGGTGCCGGGTTTGATCAAAGATTGCACTCGTTGGCCTAGCCGTTAATAGTTTTCTGTAATTTTCTCTTAAACTTGCGCAAATGCATACTAGGATCCTTTAGGAAAACCCCACAGATGGCCCTTCCCTTCAGGCTTAGGGCTATTGTGCAGTTAGTTTGCCATAACCCTAACACCAATACTTGTATTGGTATCATAAATTTTATGTCCAAAGTTTGAAGAAAAAGATAGATTTCTTTTTAAATACATTACGAATACTAGTGCATTAACCAATTTTATCACTATTATGTATTTTTATATAATTACGAGTAATGTTTATTCCTGGTGTGCTTAAAAATTTAATCATTATATTTTATTTATTTTTATATAATTATGAATTTTGTTTATTCATGGTGTGTTTAAAAATATTATTGCTATATTTTAAGCATTTTAAATTTATCAAACAAAATGTTGAGGAAATATATATATATATATATATATATATAAAATAAAAGAGAACCAAATGTTTAATTTTGCAAAATAATTAATTAGAATTAAATTTGCATACATATCTATAAATACTTATTTCATTAGATTATTTATCAGCTAATTTTTTGTTTTGTTTTTATTAAATTCATTTGTAGGGTTAATATTTCTATATTACTAATTGTTTACTTAGGTTTATTGTTGCAGTATGATTTCGATCATTCTTTTCTTCTGATTAAAATAGTCACTTTCAAGGGCTATTTATTATATGTTCGACATTTGTTAGTTTGACGTCTAGAAATCGATAAATGTGCATTATTTGTACTTGCATAAACTATTTTTGTTTTGTGAATTAAGTTTTATATTTTTTTGTTTAAAATATAGAAGACAGTAGTGGCACCAGAAATTTCCCGACAGGGGGACACTATATAAAGAGAGTTTATTGTATAAGTATTTATCAAAAACTGCAATACTGTTAATAATATTAGTGTTAATATTTGTACCATTACATTTGTTAGACTCCTCGTGGTTTTGGAGATCATCGTGCCACAGACACACATTTTCTAAAAATATCGTGCACAAAACGTGTTCTGGATCTCTCAAAACATGTATATTCATGGAAAACTGAAAGCTAAATTTTTACGAATCTAATACTTTCTTCTATTGAATATAGAGTGGAAAAACTGGAATTCTCTAAATTTGAACAAGGAAAGAAAAATGCTGTCAAAAGTAGGAAAATTGAAAAATTTGTATTTTTTCCCCCTGAGAGATTTTAGGAGTATGTCCCGATGGGGGTCACAGACTCCCCGATGGGGGGGGGCTGCCCCCCCCCCCCCATCCCTGGCGAATCCCTGGCGCCATCCCTGGTAGAAGAATTGTTTTTGATACTTGGTACATTTAGATTCATATATTAAATTTTATTTATATTTTAAGTCCTTCGATTCTAAAATTTCAACACTGTAGAATATCTGTATCTCTACTTAATTTTTTAAGCATGTATTTAATGTAGCAGGTGTTCATATGTACTTAAATTTTGACGTGTTTCATATGTATGTTATTGTTTAATAATGGAATGTTTGAAATTAAGTTTGGTTAATGTGTGTTATATTTTGGTTCAGCTTTTTGCTTTCAAATTTGTTTCCGGGTTAAACAAATTCCCTTTAAATAGGTATAAATTATTTCTGCTGTGTTATTCCATTTAGAAAAGGATTTCTTTATTCACTTTTTTTACATACTGTATTCTGTAGATTAGTTTGTTTTGGTAAGTTTTGTGATGTATTTAAAAATTTCTGCATTGTGTTAATATACATGTCTGTATGAATGAATTTCACCCCCCCCCCCACCCCCAAAGAATTTTCAAAATTGGCGCTGCTGGATGCATTATACATTATAAATTGTCTGTGTGTTATGAATATTCATTGCATTTATTAACTTGAACAATAGTATTGAGAAATATAAAATTATACAGGTACTTATTAATGTAAACAATGATACTTGACAATTCTTATAGTGATATTTTAAGATTCTTTGTCTTTTTATTAAAAATTACAGTTTTAATGTTATTTAATAGTGAATAATTAAACTATTTGACTATGGATTTTTTTTTTTTTTTTTATTTACCAAAGAAAGGGTGTTAATCCCTGTAGACAATATGTATATATTATTTTTTAGAAAATCTATCTTGGATATTGGAGGACAAATTATTATCTTTGTCATATTCCGTATATGTATAATCTTTTTGC
The DNA here is from genome assembly GCA_963930645.1 of Salticus scenicus. NCBI lineage: Eukaryota > Metazoa > Arthropoda > Arachnida > Araneae > Salticidae > Salticus > Salticus scenicus. Next base: position 242,223,364 of record OZ005651.1, read on the forward strand.
GCTTTGCAAAAGGTTGAAATATAATATCTGTCTGATCTTTCTGGGCACTATTTCAAATTTCCTTTAGAAACTAAATGATAATTGAAAATATTTTTAGCATTTTAATGACTTTTTGTGTTATAATTAAAATAAAATGTTATTTTAAGTAAATGCAAAAAATTAATTTTTCATGCTTAAAAAAAGACTATTGATTTGATGAATTTGATATTTTACATAATGTGTAACACTGTAACTCTTATTATTTAGTATCATAAATATTTGTAGAAGTAATTATCTCCAAAAACTCATTGGTATAGGTAGATTCTAGTCAATTTTTGATAGGATGGAGTAGAAGGCTGATTTTTACCAACTATGTGAAAAATACCAGAGCTGGGAATCAAACCCCGGGCCTTCCGCTAAACGTGCGGATGCTCTAACCACTGAGCTACCCTGGTTGATAACCAGCTCGGCACTTCTCACATAATTTACGTTGGCAAGGTCACCGAGACTGCATTACAGCAGCTATATCAAGTGACAAATTAGAATATGGCATAACTCCAAACGGCCACGAAATTTCAATTCAGAAATTTAATTCATCAACCGAGCTGGTTATCAGCCAAGGTAGCTCAGTGGTTAGAGCATCCGCGCGTTTAGCGGAAGGTCCGGGGTTCGATTCACGGCTCTGGTATTTTTCACATTGTTGGTAAAAATCAGCCTTCTACTCCATCCTATCAAAAATTAATTTCCAGGTTGATGAATAAAATTTCTGAATTGAGATTCTGCTCAGTTCTCCATAATATATTCATTAATTTTTACTGTAGGCCATACTATATTTATGCTAGGAGCAATTAACTTGCCTGATGGTCAGACCCAGTTAGAGAGGGCCGTTGACAGGAATTATGGGTCCCTGGGTAAATGAAAATAGTGGGTTTCCCCACTCCACCTCACTTTTCAATTGATGAATGGTTTTGTTTTAAAATTTCCTCATTACTTTTCTACCTCTTGATTTGTACTAAAAATTAATTGGTATGGGCGGCTTAAACTGAGTTTGCTCATCATGTATTTGTTCTCATAAATTTAGATTACAATTATTATAATACTATATTAATGTTGAAAGTAATAAATACAGCAGATTCCCCAGGTAGAGTTGCTAACAAAAATGACCAACTCATAAGACTACCTTTCTCACTGGTTCAATACTTTTATGTTATTGTAATTTGCTCAATAATTCTGTTGATGTCACTTTCATATTTAGATTTTCTTTTAATTCCATGCAATTTCCAAAGCTGCAGTCACCATAATTTAAGTTTATGTGATATATTGCGATATTGAGTCGGAGACTGAAACTGCTTCTTATCCTTTTTCCACTTTAAAATAGATCTACTTTACTCTTATTTATTGAAATTCTCTTCTCAAAACATTCCTTGAAACTCTCTTTAAATTTTTTTTATCAAATCACTCTTAGAAATTAGCTTTTTGTAACCTTTTTCAGACATTTTTTTCAAACCACTAAGATTAAGTTTTCAAAATCCTATCAAATTTTTCTTTTTCGCAAAACATTCAAATATTAATTGAATTATACTTAAATTTACCTTATGTAAAATCCTTTATAAAAAGTTGAGCTTATATATTTCGGCTCCCAAACGGGCCATCTCCGTAGCTCGAAAATCAACTAAAGCTGGGCAGTGTGCTTACTTTCCTCTTTTTCTTCCTTCGCTTCATTTCGCTTCTTTGGTTGAATCAGGTGCTGCCATTCTGGTGGAATTATACTGTGTTCGATGTCATTAACGGAATTGTTAAGATCTCAAGGGTCTCTCTTTTTAGGGCATAATGATGTGAATTATAAGAGGCTAGTTTTTGATAATTAATGGAATTAGTGTTAATGGGTTTAATATTGTTAGTCCTTGAAAATGCAGTAGAGTGTTTATTATATTTGAGGTCAGCAAGGTGTTCAGAGATACGGTCTTTAATTTTAAGTTTTGTCATCCCAATGTAGCTAGCATTGTTTTTATTTTGATACTGAAAATTAATTTGATAAATTCCTGCGGTGTGTTTAAAGTGAATTGGATCTTTTTCGTTTCGAATGCATTGGTAAATATTTTTATTTTGTTTTATCAAAATTGTAATGTTATGTTTTTTGGCTTCATTTTTAATTTTAACGGAGGCACCTTTACAATAGGGGATCACGGAAGTGAAAGATTGTTTTATTTTTTGAGCGTTCGGAATATGATTAAGTGATTTTATATGTTTTTTATAGAACTTATCCACAATAGCAGGGTTATAGTTAGCTTTTATAGCAATACTTTTTATAAATTTTAATTCAGTATTCCAATAATTTTTATTGGAACAAATGAGAATAGCGCGGTTAATGTATGAACGTAAGGCGGCGTATTTATATGGGAGGGGGAAGCAACATTTATTACTTATAATTTCGTTATTGCTACTGGGTTTCCAGAAAACAGTAGCGTCAATAGAGTGATCTTTATTTTTGATAATATTAACATCGAGAAAATTTAAACTATTGTTAGTTTCTGTTTCATACGTGAATTTAATGAGAGGGTCAATTTTATTAAGGTCAACAAGGAGGTTTTCAGGATTAATATTTTGGGGGGTAACAGTAAAAATATCATCTACGTAATGAATCCAGTGTTTACAATTGTTAATAATATTATTGGCAGTGTTTTCAAAAATCCTCAGTTTTAATTTAGGGACGATCCCCGAAATAGGAGAGCCCATGGGTATCCCCTGAGTTTGTTTATAGAAACTCCCATCAAAAAAGAAATATGATTCATTAAGTAAAAGGTTATTTGTACATATTAAGATTTCACTTATTTTGTTGTCCCCATATTCATTAATAATTTGAGATTGAATGATATCGTTGATTTCTGATATATTGATGAAGGGATACAAATCTTTGATGTAAAAACTATTAAGGGTGTCTTGAAAAAATATTTTAGTATCGCGAAGGTTTTGGATAAATGATTCAGTGGAATTAATAGAATAATTAGAGGGAGGAAGGAGAGATTTATAAATATCTTTCATAAAAAGCTCAAGGTAATAGGTGTGACCTTCGGACTTACTAACAATGGGACGGAGAGTCGGTGGGTTTTTATGATCTTTGTATTTTCCGAAAATACATGGAATAATTAAGGCATGGTTATTATAAATAGGAGGTGTATTATTGGGCCAAGTTCCAGTTTTTATAAGTGATTTAGTTTTATCGATGAGTTTATTTAGCAGGGAGTGTGAAAGTTTAACGGCATTAAGTTTTTTTATAGTATCTTGCATCATTTTATTATATTGGGTGTGGTCCATAATAGTTAAAAGATTGGTTTTGTCTGACATTAAACAGGTAAGGTTATTATTGTTTTTTAGTTCTTGAATGCAATCAATATAATCAGAGGTTTTATTAATATTATTTAGAGATTTTATGGCAGTATGTTGGATAATAATGGGAGTATATTGCATTTTATGGTGTTTATGTAAAGTTTTGTAATTATTACTTTAAAACGCTTGTTTTGCAGTGCTTTCTTACTAGTTTTTGAAATTCCCTTCTCAAAACACTTAGAAATTCCTTTCTCAAAATACTTTGAAATTTTCTTCCCTAGACACTCTGGAATTTTTCTTTTGGGCTGAAACCAATTAACTTTTTAACTAAGTGGAAAAACAAATCTATTTGGATGCTCCTATTGACAGCTTTGTCTGAAGACATATACAGACACCTTGAAAAACTTTAAAAAAAAAAAATATCATTAAACACATAAGAACTAGCTAGGATTGGGGAGAATATACACAAGTAAATTTGTTTATTAGCAGTACCAAAATACAAACTACTGAAAGCTTGTAATTTTGTACAGTATATGACATTATCCAATTGTAAATACATATGTATGTGCTTCATTAACTGATGCCTATAATCTGTTAATGATAGTTGCGTAATCATATCTACTACGATTTTTATAATCAAACAATATTACTAAATAACAGGCTCCACAAGTTGGGGCCTCTATTTTGCTTAATTTGAGGCCCTTTTAAAATTTTCGAAGGGAAACACGTGCTTCTCATGCCTATTTGGAAATCAGGGCCTGCTTTCGAGATACTCTTTGAAATTCTGTTCTCGGGACACTCTTTTTAAATCCCCCTCTCAGAATACACTTTGAAATTTCTTTCTGGAACATTGTGTTTTAAATAGTGCCTAAAATTTTTTTCTTGAAACGTTTCAAAATTTTTTCTTCACTCTTCAGAGTTCCTGTTCGAAAATACTCCTTAAAATCGTTTTTTGAAATACTGTTTGACATTTCCTTCTCAAAACACTGAAATTTCTTCTTGAAACATACTTCAAATTTCCCCGCTAAACACACCTCAAAATTCCTTTCTTTAATCATGCCTTGATGAAATTCCCTTCTCAAAACCCACCTAAAAATTATTTCTCAAAATATGCTTAGATATTCTTTCTCAAAACACACTTCAAAGTTTCTTTCTCAAAACATGCTTCAAAGTGCTAAGTACTCCCTTCTTGAAACATTCCTTGAAAGTTCTTCCTGGAAACATTCCTTGAAAGTTCCTCCTGGAAACATTCCTTGAAAGTTCCTTCTGGAAACATTTCTCGAAATTCCTTTCTTGAACATTCCTCGACATTCCCTTCTCGAAACATTCCTCGAAATTCCCTTCTCGAAACATTCCTCGAAATTCCCTTTTCAAAGCATTCTTCGAAATTCCCTTCTCGAAGCATTCTTCGAAATTCCGTTCTCGAAGCATTCTTCGAAATTCCGTTCTCGAAGCATTCTTCGAAATTCCGTTCTCGAAGCATTCTTCGAAATTCCGTTCTCGAAGCATTCTTTGAAATTCACTTCTTGAAACATGCCTCGAAATTCCTCTTTCTCCTTGAGGTATTCCTTGAAATTTCCTACTAGAAGCACGTCATGAAATTTTCTTCTCAAAACACACTTTGAAATTCCCTTCTCAAACGACTTTAAAATTTCCTTATAAAATTTTTTTGAAATTTCTTTTTTGAAACATTCTTTAAAATTCTTTTTATAAATTCTTAAAATTTTGCAAAACATATCTTAAAATTCACAATGAAAGCACACCTGCAAATTAACTTCTTACTCTTCTCAAGATTAATTTTTCAAAATAAGCCTCAAAATTAATTTTTTCAAAACATGCATCAAAATTATCTGCTCAAAACACTCCTTTAATCTGAACTTTGAACTTGAAATTTGTATAAAACGTGTCTCGATATTCCCTTCTCGAACACACCTTGAAATTTCCTTCTAGAAACATGCGTCATAATACCCTTCTCGAAATACAGCTCAAAACTTCCTCCTTGAAACATGTGCTGAAATACCCTTCTCAAAACATGCCTCAAAATATCCTCCTCAAAACTCGCCTCGAATTACCTTCCTCGAAACTTGCCTCGAAATATCCTCCTCGAAACTCGCCTTGAATTACCCTTCTCGAAACTCGCATCAAAATACCCTTCTCGAAATATGCATCAAAATTGCCTTACTAAACATGCCTTGAAATCACCTTGAGATTGTTCAAACACTCTTATAATGCCTTTCTTGAAACACTCTTCCGAATGCCCTTTTTGAAACATGCCCTAAATTATCTTTAAAACACAACTTGAAATTTCCTTCTTGTTATGCACCTCAAAATTTCCTGAATAAAACTCTCACAAGCACTCCCTTCTCAAAATATTATTTAAAAAAAAAAGCAGTCACTGACAACAGTATTTAAACTGGTTCAATATTCCTGTTCTTGGTATAGGCTTAACTTTCTCCTGAGAAGAGACGCATGTGCAGATTATACCTGACATCAAAGAAGTCTACACAGTCATTTTTGTATTCCAGTCTGGCATATGACTACTAAACCAATGCTCAACTGCAGTGTAGTATGTATTATCAATTCGTAGTGTAGGGAGAAGAAAAAGCGACTCCTTTTACCATGTTTTATCTGCTTATGCCGTGAGACACTGCATTTCTACATGCATATTTTACAACCCAGTGCTGAATAGATGAATCATTAGGGTAGTTTGCACCACTCTCGCTTGCACGTTCTTTGCGTCTAAGTGCTGAATTGTTATACCTGTATAATATTTTGATGTAATGATGTATTGGTTTAAAGAAAATAATAAAATTGGTTTCATGTTACATTTAAACTGGTGTTTCCTGGTGTATCATGCACCATCCAGTCATAACAGATACATCTTGGAGTACTTTTTCTATCCCTTTTAAAAAAATATTGAATTTATATTTTACAGAAAGTATAACCAAGCTTAATTAGTTTTAAAAATGCTGTTTTAATGAGTTATATATATATGTATAAAATGAAAGTTATAAAGAAAATAACATTTGAAATATGCTCAGATATTTTAAGCATTTAATTCACATGGAGTTATTTTTTATATTATTTATTTTGAGATACTATATGTAATTTTTTTATAAATAGAACTACATGGTGTGGCTTCATCATCAATATCTATATATCATCAATCAGCTTTTGAAAATTTGGGTGATGGTAAGCTTTATACTTATTTTATATCACTATTTAAAAAAGAAAAAAAAATAACCTTCATACAGTTCAGTTTTGTTATTTTTCTTTATTCTAAACAATTGCACTTTCTTTGTTAACTTTTTAAAAAATCTATTACAAAAAAATATTGCAGCGAAATGATGATTTTAATTGCATATATAATTACCATCCAAATTAAATAATTACCTCTTCAATCAATACAGCTTCTTGAAAAATTATAGTATAGGATTCCGATGCTATTAAATTATTATAGGCAAAGAAATGTTATCTTTAAATGTAGATTTTAAATGTTAATCAACGTACTTTCTTCTTTGACAATGACATCTGCTCTCTATTATTAACAAGCTAAAAGTGTTTAAGTAATTTATACACATTAAAACCAAATCAGGAAGCTCAAACCAAGATTTAAGTACACCAGCTAACTATTTTACAATTTGTTTTACAGTTTATTTTTTAATTATTTAAATTTTTTGTCTGTTTTTCTTTTCTTTTTATATTTGTTATTTAGGGTTTTGTTTGTATATGTTTATTTTTATTTTGCTATTAAAGCTGAAGTTGAACAATTGTAAGATGGATGATTTTAAAATTTAATCTTTTGAATAAATGAATCCACAATTTAAAAAATTTAATAAACATCAATTATTGAATTTGCATGTTTAAAAAAAATATGTAGGTTATGTAGCCATATTTTTCTACACTCCTGCTCAAAAGTTTAGCAAGTTTGGCAAACGATCACTTTTTCAAATTTAAAAACTTAATCTCTCGATGAAATGTTATCACATTGGGCATTTAAAGAACTGGGTCTTTCTCATGTTTTTCGGTGAAGATTGGTTTAAGACAACATTTAGGGGGCCGGTAACAAATTGAGCAAAATCAATAATGTTCGTGATACCCTGTATCGTTAAGTGAACGAAACGAACTGTAACTTTAGGATATGTTAATATACTTAGTCATGCCATAAATTCTGTTACACCAAAATATGTCTCTAAAAAATTACCAACACAAGATTGTTAATTTTTTTTTAAATTTTAAATTACAACCTTTTATAAGTTAAAACAAAAATGGAATTATTCAAAATGTGCCCCTTTTGCTTCAACACAAGCTCTGAGTCTCCGGGGCCAATCATCTATTGCAGTACGCACCTCTTCTTGTAGGAAATTGTCCACTGCTTTTACCAAAGCAGATCTTAGGCTCTCCAAATTGGTGTGTCCTCTGCGGCAAGCCATCCCCTCAAGGTGAGACCACAGTCGATAATCCTGGGTGTTTAAATCTGGGCTTCCTGAAGGCCAATCCGAAGCCTTAATGAACTCTGGAACATTCATTGCCAACCACTATTGAGTCGTCCGAGCTTTGTGTGCAGGAGCCGAGTCCTGCTGGAAGACCCAATGTTTTCCGGCAAAGAGGGTTCCACTCAGGAGTTTCACTACTTGTTCTAAAGCATTTCCTTGATAGTTTTTGGCTCGAGTTTTAACCCCTTGTTCACAGAAATGGAGTTTTGTGGTGCCATCAAAACTGACTCCCCACCACACCATCACTGAGGTTGGATGATGGCCTCGTTCAACCCAGTTTAATTTGTGGATAAATTTGTGACGATAGCATATTAAGTAACAGAGATATAAGCATTTATTTTAAAACACCTGTAATAAATATTACATTACAATAAATGGGTGCTCAATTAGAAGCTTTATTTAACTAAAATTGGAGCATAAGCAGCAACATCGCGATATAAGAGAATAAGATATGAATAATAAAGAGAATATGGAATATCAGCAATATATGAGAGTTGCCACTTGGTAATACATAATATCAGTGTTGCCACACACATAAATATACCACAATCACCCCTCCCCAAAACTAGTTCAGTCTGTTATATAATCCATCAAATAGGTTGGTTGGCGCCTCTGTCTTTTAGGACGTAAGGATGGACCATCAGGCAAATTATCCTCAGCATATTTTCTGGGACTCTCCAGGAGAAGTTCTGGATTGCTAGGTCTTGGTGAAGCACTATTCTCAGGAGATGCGGGTTCTAGAGACCTATCGACCAACTCAGAATTCGGGTGAAACGAGGAAGGTGGGTGCAACTGATTGTCATCAACGTCTGTTTTATCTATAGTAGGTGTAGAGATTTCACCTCTAGGAGCTAGGTGTCGTATAGAAACACTGGTTTCCCGTCCATCAGGTAATCTAACATGAGCATAATCTGGGTTTGCTTCAATGAGTTCGACTTCTTGAACAATAGGCTCATACTTATTAGTTCGGACATGGTTTCTCATCAGTACGGGTCCAGGATGAGATAGCCAGGTAGGTAATGAGCTTCCGTTGTGGGATCTTCTAGGGTGGGTGAACATACGCTCATGCGGTGTAACATTGGTAGCAGTACATAGGAGAGAGCGGATTGAGTGTAGGGCTGGTTGAATTACCTCTTCCCAACGTTCGATTTTCATTTTCTTAGAGTGTAATGCCAATTGTATGGATTTCCATATTATTGCATTATATCTTTCTACCTGGCCATTACCCGAAGGATTGTACGCGGTAGTCCGGCTTGTTGCAATTCCAAGAGATGTTAGGAAGGATTTCAATTCTCTAGACATAAATGAGGGTCCTCTGTCAGAGTGTATGTATGCGGGAATTCCAAAAATAGAAAAAATATTCTGTAAGTTAGTAATTATAGTAGCAGCTGACATATCAGAACAAGGAATTGCAAAAGGGAATCTCGAAAACTCATCCACGATAGTAAGAAGAAAACGATTTCTAGAAACTGAGAGTAAAGGGCCTTTGAAATCTAGGTTCAATCTTTCAAATGGAGCAGTTGCTTTAATTAATTTTCCTTCATTTTTACAGAAACGTGGCTTTACTTCATTACAGCAATAACACGAGTTTATGACCCTTTTGATGTCGTCAAGAGAGAAAGGTAAGTTTTTAGACCTAACCCAATGGTACATTCGTGTAATTCCGGGATGACACAAGGCGTCATGCAGCTCCTTTAAATTCACTTGTGGGCTTATAGCTGCAGTTATTCTAGATAATGTATCGGCTGTTGCATTTCTTTTCCCCGGACGGTATATTATGTCAAATTTGAAACAAGCAAGTTCCAATCTCCATCTCATAATTTTTTCATTTTTAATCTTACTACTATGGCATTGATCGAACATGAATGCAACTGATCTTTGATCTGTAAAGACCTCAAAGTGACGGCCAATCAAGTAGTGCCTCCAGTTTCGTAGAGACTCTACAATAGCATAGGCTTCTTTTTCAATAGAGGAGTGCCTTCGTTCAGATGCATTCAATGTTCTAGAGAAGAATGCTATAGGACGTTCAGCCTGACTTAGGGTGGCCCCGATGGCGAATTCTGACGCATCAGTCTCCACTCTAAAAGGAATATTGTCTTCAATAGCAGCTAAGGAAGCATCAGCTATATCAGATTTTAGAGAATTAAATGCTTTAGCAGCATCTTTTGTAAGGGGAAAAGGGCCTTTCATTAGCAAAGGCCGAATTCTTTCAGAGAAATTAGGGATCCAACGACAATAATGGGCAAACATCCCTAGGGCTCGCTGTAAGGAGGCAGTGTCTTTAGGGATAGGCATGTTCATTAGGGGTGCAAGTCTTTCAGGATCAGGTTTTATTATTTTGTTTATAATAGAGTATCCTAATAATTTCACAGATTTAGTAGAAAATGAGCATTTATCTTCATTTAATGTCAAGTTATATTTCTTGGCAGCAGACATAAATTTCTCTAAGTTACGGTCATGCTCGTCTTGATTTTTCCCACATATCGTTACATCATCAAGGTAAGGAAAAGTGCCTTCTAACTTTTCATTTGCAATTATTTTGTCTATGGTTCTCTGGAAACTAGCAACTCCATTTGTAACACCAAAGGGTACTCGAAGAAACTGATATAATTTACCATCAGCCTCAAAGGCCGTATAATGTTTCTCAGAATGCTTGATGGGTACTTGGTGGTAAGCGCTCTTAAGATCAATAGTGCTAAATACTTCATATTTGGATACGCGTGCAATCAGCTCTTCGATTTTGGGCAGAGGATAGGCATCAAGCATTGTAAATTTATTTATTGTCTGGGAATAATCTACAACCATTCTGGGTTTGCGGTGTTCTCCTCTCACTACAAATGCTTGAGCACGCCAAGGAGAGTCACTTGGCTCGATTACACCTTCTTTCAATAGTCTACTTATCTCTGCAGCTATAAATAGCTTGTCTTCCTCAGTTTGACGCCTTGATTTAGTAATGATAGGTTTGCAGTCTGGTGTTAAATTAGAAAAGAGTGAGACAGGAGGTACAAGGACCATCGCCAGAGAACATATTTTAAGTGGTGGTCTGTCCCCATTGAAATCAATCTCAACTGAAGAATGGTCTTTTAGTAAGTCGTGACCGATTAGTAAATCTGCACAAAGATTTTTCATGATCAAAACTTCAGCATTTCTATATAAATGGTTTTGTAATTTTACAGTTACTGTACAACAACCTGTAATGTCCGAACTCAGGGAGGAATTAGCCATTGTTATTCTGCCGAAGTATGGTTTAGTTTTAATTCGACACTTTTCCACAAAACGCTGATTTATGAAACTGAGAGAGCTGCCAGTATCAATCAAAGCATTTAGTTCGATACCATTAATCAGGGCTTTAGTTAGTGACCTTTGGAGACCATTAGGAACTGCAGATACCGATGCTAAGTTGTAGGTTGCTGCAGTCGAATTTGTAGTGTTGCGCAAAGATTTTGACTTGCATACTCTTTGATAGTGCCCCTTTTTACCGCATCCACGGCATAGTGCCTCTTTAGCAGGGCAGACACTTCGTAAATGGCGATCATACCCGCAAAAGAAACATTTCCCAGATCGAACCTGAGTAACCGCTGCAGACTGAACTTCTTCAATGTGACTTATTGGCTCTTCAGTAGCCGCCACAGGTGTTGAATAAGTTATGCTTGAATATGAAGCAGAGTGATGTTCGGCTAGTTCTAGAGCTCTAGCCTGATCGTAAGCCTTTTCTAGAGTGATAATCGTATTTTCTAAAAGACGTTCCCGAATGCGTGAACTCTTTAAGCCCCGAATGAAGGCATCCCTAACATACTCGTTTCTGTACTGTTCGGCTGTAACGGCCTTGAAATCGCACTCCTTGCTCATTTGTTTTAGTATCTGCAGATATTCATCTACAGATTCGCTTGACTGTTGTGTTCTTGATGCCAAGCAGTGTCTGGCAAAGATTTCGTTTCTCTTTGTACTGTACAAAGAATCCAGTATTTCGATAGCGTCGTCATACTTTTCACAGTCACTTATGTATTGAAAAACATTTGCGGAAACATAATTGCATAACGCTTGTAGCTTATGATCGTCTGTAATGTCAGTTACTTGAGACAAAGAGTTCGAAAAAGTTCTTTTCCAATGCTTCCACTTCGACTCAGCACCCGTACAAGTGGGTTCGACATCAAATCTTTCAGGTCGCAACAGTCGTTCCATCTTGTCAGTAAATGCGTTTTTCGATTTGAATTTTAGTTAAATAAATTGTAATAAATATTACATTACAATAAATGGGTGCTCAATTAGAAGCTTTATTTAACTAAAATTGGAGCATAAGCAGCAACATCGCGATATAAGAGAATAAGATATGAATAATAAAGAGAATATGGAATATCAGCAATATATGAGAGTTGCCACTTGGTAATACATAATATCAGTGTTGCCACACACATAAATATACCACAATTAAAAAAACAATTAAAAAAAAAAAAAAAAATCAGCAAGTGTTTCATTTATAATATATAGCGTTTCTAGCGAAAATTATTCCCACTTTCAGATAAGTTGGAAAATCACTTTTAAAACAGTATACTGCAATCGGAATACAAATATCTTAAATATCTCATGAAATATGAACATTTTTATGAGAAATGTTTTCACTGTGCATGTGCGAAAGTTAAAAAAGAAAATTAATTGCATAGGTTGAAAGCTAGATATATTGGGCAACTTTTGTCAAAAGTGCATTTGAATAGCATAAAAATTAAGCAAATTATAGGAGAAAAAGAACAAACTAGATTTTAGATATTTTCCAAGAGTTGGAATTTCTTAAGGGGCTTTTCACATGCCACGTAATTAATTTGAAGATTCAATTATTTCAACCATGCTTCAAATGTACTTTTTTGTGAAAAACCCCTTATAAACTTGTAACTCTAACATATTTTCGTTTATTTACTAAGATTTGTGAGATAGGGGTTAATTGTACTTAGTAGACTGTATTAAAATATCCTAAAGTTATGGATCATTTTGTTCCCTTAACTATACAGGATGATCACAAACATGATTATTGATTTTGCTCAATTTGTTATCCCCCCCCCCCCCCCTAATTGTTGTCTCAAACCAGTCTTCACTGAAAAACATGAGGAAAACCCAGTTCTTTAAATGCCCAATGTTTGAAAACATTTCACCAAAAGATAAGATTTTTAATTGAAAAAACTGATCTTTGCAAATATTGCGAAACTTTTGAGTAGGAGTGTATTTGAAATATTCATAATTTTCTACAACTTACATATATATAAAATAGTTTTGCTTTAATTATAAAATAAAGTAAAAATAAAATGTTTAAATAATTAATTTAAAAAAATATATATTCTTTTTATTTTTACTTTATTTTATAATTTAAACAAAGCTTAAATTTATTTTGAGTTATAGAAAATTATAAATATTACAAACTGTTTTGTAAACGATCAGTTTTTTCATTTTAAAAATATATCTCTCGATGAAATATTTTCAAACATTGGTTAATTAAAGAACTGGATCTTCCTCATGTTTTTCAGTGAAGAGTGGTTAAAAACATTTAGGGGGCCGGTAACAAATTGAGCAAAATCAATAATGTTTGTGATCACCCTGCATTGTTAAGTAAACAAAATGATCTGTATGTTAGTATAGACCTAGTTCAATTTGTGGATGAATTTGTGTGACGATAACATATTAAACATAGAAAATATAAGCACTTATTTTAAAGCAAAAAAAAAAAATCAGCATGTCTTTTATTTATAATATACAGAGTTTTTAACGAAAATTATTCCCACTTTCATATAAATTGGAAAAGCATTTTTAAAACAATATACTGCAATTGGAATGCAAATATCTTAAATATCTCATGAAATATGAACATTTTTATAAAAAAGGTTTTCACTGCACATGTGCGAAAGATAAAATTTTTTTATTGCATAGGTTCAAAGTTAGATGTACTGGGCAACTTTTATCAAAAGTACATTTGAATAGAGTAAAAATTAAGCGAATTATACGAAAAAGAACAAGGTAGATTTTAGATATTTTTCAAGAGTTGAAATTTCTAAAGGGGTTTTTCACATGCTGTGAAATTAATTTGAAGATTGAATTATTTCAACCATGTTCCAAATGTACTTTTTTGTGAAAAAACCCTTATAAGATTGTAACTGTAACATATTTTTGTTTATTTACTAAGATTTGTGGGATAAGGGTTTTTTCGCTCCTTTAAGAATAACTCTGCTCCAAATTATCTCGGAATAGCTATTTTTTGATATGTCAATTGGTTAAGCATACACGGGATCTGGAATTTTTGCCCTCAGCATCTCGCCCCTGGCATTTCACACCTCAGAAATTTTGCCCCCGAGTGATGTAAAATATAAATATAATTACAAATAAAGATATAAACATACATGTGGTATTTACCAAAATATTACCATGATTTTATTAACTTCAATTCTTCTTTGTTTGTTTGTGTGTCCAGTACAAATCTTGCAATCGATTTTTAACTAACTTCCCGAATATTTAGACATTTGAAACTTTTAGAAAAGATCAGAACACAGTGACAATGCATTTTTTTAATACTTTTAGCTAACTGTTACGGGTCCCTGCTGCCTTTGGCAGCGTTTATGATTCACCAAAAAATTTATTTAACTAACTTCCCGACTAGCTAGACATTTGAAACTTTCTGAATAGTTCCGAATACGGTGACAATGCATTTTTTAAATACTTTTAGCTAACTGTTTCGTGTCCCTGCTGCCTTCGGCAGCGTTTATGATTCAACAAAATTTAAAAACTCCACAATTCTGCAATGTCATTTTTATGCTTCGCAAATTCAATCTTGACCACCTAGCAAAATAGTTTTTATTAAATACATAAAACTGAATAGTGGCAGACACTGAAGGAAAAAAAAAAAACAATTTTCTTTTCTTTTTTTTTTTTTTTCCCTTGCACACATCTAGACAGAAATCGCGATCCAATCCAACTTTTGATTTTACATTTCCAACAGTTGCCGCATGAAACATTATTCTTTGAATTTCTTTTTTATCTATGAAAGTGCTTCAACACCTCTTGAAAAAAAAAAAATAAATAAATAAAAAAACTAACTTTTACAATCTAGCTGAAGAACCACACGCTTCATCGTACAATACTCATAAATAAATAGTAAAGAAAAAAAAAAAAAAGAAAACATTCTAGTGCTAGGCATTGCGTAATCGAAATATTGCTGATTCAGAACGGGAACAAGTATTTTTTTACATTAGCTAAGAGTGTGTTTAATTAAAACCACAAGCTGAAAGAAGAGATGAAAGAAACCAAAAGCTATGATTATGTGGTATTTTGATTTTCATTTAAACTATGTCAATGTTTTAGTTATCTTAATGCTTAATAGGTTGTTAAAAAATAATACTTTCTAACGAAAAAAAATTGTTTATTTTAATTATTTATTTATAAAAATAATGGATTCAAAGCTACTGAACTTTAAATCTGATTGACAACACAAGGGATCTAAGGCCAGGAAGAAGTATCTTCCGTGGGAGACTTTCTAAAGTGTCTTTGGCCGTAATCACGCAAGTTTTGGAGAAAATCAGTATAAAGTCGGACTTTAATGGAGGAATTGTCCTCTGTAATAGGAAACTTTCTTAAGTGTTTTAATATACAAGTTTCTGAGAAAATCATGGAAATTTTCAAACTTTATCATACCAAGTATCTACCATTGAAGAAAGAAAAAGAATATTTTCTATCCTTTTTGTTGGGATAACTGAATGCGTGATAACTTAGTTTTCATATTGCGTGGGTGATTCTAAGACATTTTCAGATCTCAAAATGGGACTTTCACAAAAATCGTTAGATTTGAAATGGATTCGTCACAAAAATAGCACAAGAAAATTGTGTATTTTATAAATCAGCTGTAAAAAATGACATTATTTCAGTAATAAAAAAAAAAAAAAAAAAAAAAAAAAAACTGATTTATGACTAAATAATTACACATTTTTAGAAAAATAACATCTATTTTAGTAATTAGTTTACCATTACGTAATTTTAAAAATTAGCTATAAAATAATTCCATATTTCTATAAAAAGCCACAAAATTATATGTGTAATGCAAATCATGTTTGAAAAAAGCAAGAATTTCCTAGATTAGCATCGAAATAAAGCCTTTTTCAGCGATTAATTGCGATTAAACATAAATTTTGTTAATTAGCGACGAAATGATTGCGTATTTATTAGTGACAAACTTACGTTGTTAAGATTAATGTGTGAGTACTCTTAAATACAAGGGAAGCAAAATTGCTTTAGCTCTAAAATTGTAAAATATGGTAGCATTTAAAAAAAAAAAAAAACAGTCATATTTAAAACTTACAAGACTGTATAAAATTTAACAAAATTAATTAACAACAAAAATAAAACTATTTGGGATTGCCAGTATTTGACGTTAAAAACTATCACAATTCATATTAACTAACTGCCAGAGATATTAAACTGTTGAATAAAACATTATGAAGCTTGAATGATAATGTTGAAATATATTAATAGCCAGGCATAAAATTTAACATTGCCAACAAACATTGATAAACATTTAAGAGCTTCAAACATGACTAAACCTTTAAATTACTATTTGAATAATCATAATTAAACTATATCATCTGAGCATAAAAGCTATTTAACTTTAAGCAATGAAAAACATGAAAAGCAGATAAAAAACATAACTTATAAAAAACTTGCAAGAAAGTAAAACGTAAACATAATAGCAAAATATAAGAGGATACAACGTTCGTTGCTCCTTATATACTGATGAAAGGATTGAAGAAACACCTACCTAAGCTGTCTGCTAGGTGGCAGGCCGCACTTTCGTATCCATTAGAACACACGTCACAATCACCAAGGCAACAAAACTATGCTATGAGTTCAACGCCATCTATGGACCAAGTTGACAACTTACTTAATAAAAATTATCGTTCATTGACATTTAAGTTCAAAAACATAAACATTAACTTTAAAAGTAAAAGGAGTTTCTTTTAACGTCTTTATCTTCAAAAACAATTAAAAGGAAAAAAATTCAAGTTATATTTTAAAGGTAAGTTGATTGATTTGAACTGAATAAAATATATAATTAATAAATCTTAATTTAAAAATAAGTATTTATAAGCAGCATAACTAATTAAACTTATAAGTTACTCAAGTTCATTTTAAACATTATTTATAGTACTAAAACATTATAGAAAATATCTGGACTTTAAAATTAACGATAGTTTAGATTCAGCTTTCAGAGGAACGCATTTTTCATAGATTAGTAGCTAAATAATAGTGTGTTTCGGCAATCAGCGTTAGCCGCATAATAATCGCATATTTCAGAAATCCGCTTTGAAAAAAATACACAATTTTTTACCGATTAGGAGAAAAAAAATAATTTAGTTCCGGGTAAACGTAATTTTTGAGAATTAGCTGGGAAATAATCCGGTATTTTTTAATTCATCTGCAAATTTTCACATATTTCTGGATTCAGTTTTGAAAAAAGTGCGTATTTCATCGATTAACAGCAAAGTTGTTTGGTATTTGGGTGATGTAGCTTTAAAAAGGGCTCAAATTTCATCGATTAGCAACCAGATAATTGTATATTTCGTTAATAATTGACCCCATTTTTGATATAATTGACCACAAAAATATCACGAATTTTAGGAATCAGCTTTAAAAGGAAAGTGAATTTTATTAATTAGTGTCAAAATTATAGTATACAGGGCTCCCACTAGGTCCGTTTTTTTGCTTCAAGTCCGTAAATGCAGGGATGGAACACGGGCGCAGAATTCATACCACTATCAATATAAGAAAATTTTCTACCTCTTGAAACAACGATAATATAGGTGGAGAAATTTCTTAAACAGATTCCGGTATGAATTCTGCGCCCGTGTTTCATCCCTGTAAATGTCCATTTTTGCACTACTTGGTCTGTAAAGTCCGTTTTTACAGGCAATTAACTGATCATGAAATTTTAATTGATACTCAGCTAAGTGCCAAAAATCGTTAAAATTTTAACAGTGGGAGCTAACTTTTTTAAAGCCGATCATTTTATTTTACTCTTTTGCCCCTTCCTTTCTCTCTTCCGATAATTTCTATCGCATGCATGTGTCATAGGAATTGTTGAATTAAAGTTTAAATATACTAAAACAGCAGAGATACTTTAATAAAAAATTTAAGAGGAAAAATTACATGGCAGTTATACGTTTGATGTGGAAGACTCAATGAAGAAAACTTTTATATATTAACAAACATAATTTATTTGAATATGAATATTTACAGATGAAAAAGAAAAAATATTAAATAAACCAGCATATCCTGCTGGTAACTGAAAATCAAAACTACATCTTATAACGTTGAAAAAAAACAAGAGAAAGAAAACAGATGCAAACGTCTTTTATACAATACAAACAAAACCAATTTGCATCTTGCTGTTGCCACTTGGCAATCACTAAACTAGTCTTCATCACTGGCTTATTTATCTTACAACCATGGACATCGTTTTTGATGAGAGTGAACAGAAACAAGAGCAATAACTGTGATTCACCGCCATTACTCACATGTTTACAATTTCAGCTATTCACATCTATGGAATAAACTAGAGCAAGAAGATAAACAAAAATGCGGCCACGAGAGCGATAAAAAAACGTAAGTCATATCAAACTAAATTTAATTTAAATAATTTACTTTATAGAAAATATAAATACCTTAACAAATTAACCTTAATTTCACTTTATAAAAATAGATATAATTAAATATTTATGATATGACTTATAACAGGAATAACCTTGTGATTCTGTGATCATGAAGGTACGCTTACTGAAAATATAAATAAAAATATTCCTGATTCTGTTTACGTTATATGTATATATAATAATGATGAACTATTAAGCATAGTAGAAGCGAAGCAACAGATACAAGATCACTGAAACACCAATGACCAATAAGATTAAAAATTTTTTTTTAAACAGTGGATGAAATACACTAATGTAAAGAAACCAGATTTATTAACAGCCTGCAAAACAAACTAATCAATAAAGTAACACAACAAATCTTAACTTAAAACCATAAACTTTGTCTCTCTGAAAAGCGAAATTTTTTGAATAGTCGTTGAATTTGCTTAGAGCCGAATCACGGGTTCGTTGTCGCAGCATGGCGAGATTCGCGTCCAAATTTAAAATATCAGTCAACAAAAATTCCACGAGCGTAAATCAGCCGAAGTGCAAAACTGTTTCTTATGTAAAGGTTTATATCTTTTTTTTTTTTCGAACTTTGCACTGATGGAACAAATGAAATAATTGCAAGGATCAAATTAGGAAAAAATAATTTTGGAAACGTGCACTTAACTACGATGGACAATTTTAAAATGGGCTTTCACAAAAATTGGCGAAATAAAATAAATTTCTTATAAAAATATACTTTTTAAAATTGTTTATTGAAAAAATTTGAATATAAGAAAATTACATAATATTAGATGGGGAAAAAAAAAGGGACAGATTGTAATTTTTGCGCTTAGTGGCTAACGAATTACTTATTTTTGGAATATGCTTTAAAGAAAAAAAAAAACAAAAAAGGCGAAATAATTGCTTATTTCAGCAATAGAATAATAAAAACGCAAATTTTCACAATTAGCAATGAAATGGTCCTTTATTTTGTAAATTCGCTGAAATAAATAAATAAAAAGCGTGGATTTTATCAGTAAACGGTAAAATGATTGTGTATGCGGTTGGTCGCAAATTTTTTTGTATATTTCGGGAATTTGCTTTGAAAAAAGCGTGAATTTTATCAATTGTGAAATGATCACGTATTTTAGCTGTCTTGGCTGCACAATTATTGCTTATTTCGGGAGTCTGCTTTGAAAAAAAAAGTGCTAATTTTATCAGTTATAGGTGAATCGTTTATTTCGTCAATCAGTCGCAAAATTATCACATATTTCAGGAATCTACTTTGAAACTAGTATGTTGTGGCCACCACAAGACTTTCTTCTATATTTTCCTATACAAATTCACACAGTAACAATAAAAAAAAAAAAAAAAAAAAAAAAATTACGATTTTTTTCGTTAAAAGTAAAAAAAAAATCGATAACTTTGTTTTAAATTATCACATATTTATAGTTCAACCATTCGTTTTAAAGGTATTGATGAGACCTTTCGAAAGATACCCATCTTGAAAATTTACTCCCCTCAAGGGGGGACTTCCCCTCCACGGGGGGGGGGGGGGGGGGGCTCCTACACAAAAAAAAAAAATTCCCAGTTGACTATCTCTATTGTAAATAATTCTTGTAAATTTCATAATGATTACTAAAAGATACTCTTTATGTTCATTTATACAAAATTTTGTCCTATATCACCATGTTAAAAATTTAGAAAAAGCGGGATGGCAATGCAACCTGTAAGACAATTTTTACCAAAAGTTGATAGGCACTAATGTATGTCAAGGTGCAACTACATACCAATTTGTATGTTACAGTTGCCACAAAATTTTGTCACACACACACACAGACAGACACATTTTCTAAAAATGGTCAAATCGTGTTCTACAGCTCTCAAAACGTGTAAATTCATCAAAAACCCGAGGTCGAAAATTTTTATGAATCCAATACTTTCTCTATATTACATATAGAAGAAAGTAAAAATGCACAAATTTTATCAATTAACAGTCAAATAATCACATATTCAACAGTAGGTCGCAAAATTACATACTTTGGGAATTTGCTTTGAAAAATAGCGTCGATTTTAAGTCACTTTTAAATAATCGTGCATTACGGCAATCAATCTCAAATATACCGCATATTTTGGGAATCTGCTTTGATCAAAGTGCGAATTTTATTAATTAACAGTGAAATGATCCTGTATTTCGACAATTGTCATGAAATAATCGTGTATTTCGACAGTTAGATGACCGCGTATTTTGGCAATCGATCGCAAAATTGATAATTTAAGGAAACAAGTTTTAAAAAAGTGGATTTTTTATTTATTTATTTTATTTTATTTTTTTTACAGCCAATTTTAAAAAAAGGGAAAGCATAAAAAATATAATTAAAAAATAGTCGCTTATTTCAACAATCATTTGCAATACTATCACGTATTTCGGGAATCTGCTTTGAAAAAAAGCGCAATTTTTTTTTTTTTTTTCAGTTATCACTTTTTCAGTTATTGCTTATTTCGATGATAGACTCAAAATTACTTGCTATTCCGAGAATCTAAAAAATAGAGCGAGGTTATAAGTTAGTACTGAAATGATCGCGTATTTCGTCGATTGATCGCAGAATATCGTGTATTTTGAAAATTAGCTTTGAAAAAAGAACAAAATGTAAATTTTAAGCATTAGGGACAAAATAATAGCCTATTTCAGCAACTAATTGCAATTAAATATAAATTTTCTTCGTTAGTGGCGAAATAGTCACTTATTTGCGCAATCAGTTGCAAATATTTTATATATATATCTTATTATTATAATTTGTCAAATAAATAGTTTCTAAAATAATCATCAGCTGATAAGATAGTATAAATTAGCAGTGAAAAAATAGCATTCCAGTTCTAGCATATTTAAGATCTTATCATGAAGTAATTAAACGGTTTCATTGTATGTATACATTTTTTCCTATGAGATAACATTCTACATAAAAATAAAATAAGAGGCTAGACTTTGTATCCAGTGTGTTATTCAACTCAAAATCATATGAAACTTTCAAGAATCATTTGCTGTGAGCAAGTGATAAGAAAATTTTCTATTAGATTTGAGGATGTGTACATGAGGAAACACATATCCATGGAGACATGGATGTCAAAAATGTGATCCCCATTTGGTCCCCTTTTTTCCCTTTTTGTAACAAAAATTGAGTGGGAGCCCTGAGTATATATTAGAAATTATTTGCTATTAAACGTAGATTTTGTAAATTTGCAGTGAAATAATATAAATTTCAGCAATCGGTTGTAAAAATATCCCAAATTCTGTCAAATAGGGGGGAAATAGCATATTTATTTAATTAATGGTAAAAACATAATTCTACCTCCCCCGTCTCTATGAGAAACTCCCGATTTTTGAGGTATATTTAGCAATAATCTTAAAAAAAGAGAAAAAAAAAACTTCAAAGTTCATGACTGTCAGTTTGTACTGAAATTGAATTTAATGTTGTACAATTTCAATCCTTTTCCATCCTTAATAACAATGATTATTTTATTGTAGATTCAGTTTTATTACATTTTCTAATATCTAAATGACTAAAATTGTCCATTATTTTGACTTTATTATTACTCCAAAATTTTTAAATTTTGTTTAAAAAAAATCCAATTTTTGTATCAGTTTGAAGTATAGCATTGAAATTATTTTCACATCAATTTTCTTGTTCTTGTAATTAAACAAGTTTCTTTTGAATAGGCATGCACTAAATGTTTGATTATTACTGAATAATGAATATTCAGTATACCGAATAGTAACTAAAAATTTGATGCATACTTACATTTTACCTTTTTTTTTTTGTATATGTATGGTGGTACACGTTTAAGAGATTTCCCTCACTCATTTCTGCTGAAAATTTTAAAAGTGTAATTTATTATGCATGTGATGCTGTGGTGTTCACTTTTATGTATTAACTAAGTGGAAAAATAGCTAAAAGTTTTTGCAAAATTTTTAGTTTTTAAATAAACAAGCACCCATAGATTATTCTGGTCAATGTGCTCCAGATTCAAAATAGATTCACTTCATATCCATAATTATTTTGCTCATATATGCTCCAAATTCATAATTTTGCTCCATTATGCTCCAAATCCATAATTATTTTGCTCAGATATGCTTCAAAATGGATATTTAGCTGCTCCAAAAAGGTATTTTAAGTGCTCCAAAGTGGTGATCAAGCTGCTCCATCCCACTTTTATGTAAGACTAGCAGGCTACGCCCACTTTGCTGGTCACTATTTTTAAATGAATCACTATAATTAATGAATTTTCAAAATTGCATTAATTTTTATTATGTGAGAAAAAAAGAGAAAAAAAAATTCTGATCGGAAAAAATGTTGCACCGGGTCCCCACTGCCTTCGGCAGCTTAGACACGTGCGCAATATGCGCGAACGAATTCATATATATGAGCGCTATGCTTGCATGTATTCCTTCACCACCCTTATGATTCCTCAAAATTCCATGTTATTACTCATAAACTTTTATTCTTAGTAAAAGGAATTGAAAAAAAAAAAAAAAAAAAAATTCTGATTGGGTAAAAGCTTAACCGGGTACCCTCTGCCTTCGCCTGCTAGCTGATCAGTATTTTTAAATAAATCACTATAATGAATGAATTCTCAAAATTGCATATTATCACTCATTAACATTACTTTTAAGAAAAGAAAAAAAAAAAATTGAACGGGTAAAAACTCACAACGGGTCCCCACAGCCTTCGGCAGCATAGACCCGTGTGCTGTGCACGTGTATTCCTTCACCATCCTTATGAATTCTCAAAATTCCATGTTATTACTCATAAACTTTCATTCTTAAGAAAAGGAATTAAAAAAAAAAAATTTAGCATCAGATAAAAACTCACACCGGGTCCCCACTGCCTTCAGCAGTGTAGAGCCATGAGTGCTGCGCGTGCACATGTAAGGATATGCGTGCACTGTGCACACATAGTTCTTCTCAACTCAGACTTATATTGTTAAGAAAATAAAATTAAAAAAAATCATTTATCATCCTGGTAAAAACTTGCACCAGGTCCCCATTGCCTTCTGCAGCGCAGACCCATGCGTGCTGCGCGCACATATTCATTCTGAAATCAAACTTTTATTCTTAAGAAAAGAAAATTTAAAAATAATTTCTCATAGAGTAAAAATTCATTTCTCATCGGTAATCGTTTCTCATTGAGTTCCCACTGCAGTTTTAATCATAATTAGAAATTGAAATTTTAAAATATTACAGCGCCATGTTGCGTTAGAAAATTCTGTAATCTACTGTTCAAATCCAAATGAACAAAGCTTTCAAATGATGTATTACTTATGAAATTATTTTAATTATTAGCTGAGATACAAAAGAAAACCTAATCAGGACATCCTAAAACATGTAAATCACGTGAAATCTCTAATTCCATTACCTATGGTAGTCGGTTAATGGAAATAAAAAGAAAAATAAATATTTTTTAGGCCCCAAAACCTATATATACCACGGTAGTCGGATAATGGAAGCAATGGCGGATTTAAGGGGGGGGGGGCTAGGGAGCTGAAGCCCCCCCCCTCCTCCAAAACACTGACATTCACAATTGAATATTGCAATTGTAAATTTTTTATTGGTCTAGAATAACACTTCGAAAAATCTTAGCCCCCCCCCCCCCCCCCCCAAAGTCAAGTTCTGGATCCGCCACTGAATGGAAGCAAAAAGAAAAAGTATTTTTTTAGTACCTTCAGATGTATTTCGTTGCTATGGAAACTCCTATCATCTTTTGAGAGATAGATTACAAGTTAGAATAAAATTTAATTTGCAATTTAAATGTAACTTCTTTGTTTATTAACCAAAATTGATGAAATTTGAACTGCAGGTTGGTCTTGTGCTGCATAGGTTGTATATTAAGTGCTGTGTGCGAAAAAGAAAATTTGAAGAATTTTGAAATTTGCAATTTTTAATCCCAGTTCAAGATAATGTGACATTAATGATTTTCAGATGTTTTGTTTCCGTTCGAGACAGCAGAGAAAATTGTCTGCTGATAGAATGCCTCTTTTTAAGCAATTAGCCGTGGATTCTTGGTATTTTTCGATCGACATGGGTCAACATTTTAATTGTTAACTTAAAAAAATGTGGATATTGTTAACTTAAAAAATAAAAAATAAATATGAGTGAAGGAATAAATGGTATGTAAAGTGGAATACTATTAAACTTAGAAAATATTGTTGCCTCTACTATACACATACTAGTCATTACATGAAATCTGCATCTACTTTAAAGTTTAGTAATATAAATTTAGTTTCAAAATACCTTATTTTGCTTGAAGAATTTTCAGTAAGTACTCTTTAAAAAGTGTAAGATAAGAAAATAAACTTTCACTCATACTAAGCAGCCTGAAGTAAATGAAATCTTGGTGCAAAATTAACTTGTTCATAATAAATATTGAAATAAGAACTAAGAATTTACGATAAATGGGTTTATTGAGAATTCTACTTGATTCTTATTTTTATAACAAAAATATAGTCTTGACAGTAAAAAATTTAAATTAATTTTCAAACATTAATTTAAATATAAATAGTATAAACTCATACCAATGCCTTTGCAAAGATAAAAAAATATCTGGAAATTTCTGGAAAAATAAACCTCCTTGGCTGCATCCATTCTCTAGTAGCTGACATCTCTCTGGATGAGTCTGGTAGAAAAATTCGAAATTACAGCAGACAAAGTCTTGTTTTATATCCTGCTGATTGGCAGTTAACAGCGAATTTCACCGTTATGCTGGTTTCAACATTTATGCTTATGCATTGGTATGAAAAATTTAAATAAAGTAAAAAAAAGATCAAAACATCCAAAGTAAAATAATTAATAAAATGAATTTTTATAAACTAATAGTTATTAAATGTCTAGAAAAAATTAGGTTTTAGTAGCTTTATTAGTTGCTAGTTACTATATTGCAGTTGCGGTCACAACTGTTATTGCTGAATACCAAAACTGGGAGTTTTTCTAAACAACTGGGAGTTTTTCTAAACAAAAACACGTTTTTAAGTGTAACACATCTTCAAATTATCTCAGGAAAGCATTTTTTTGATAGTCGATTGGTTATGCGTACTAAAATACACACTGCAAAGAAGTGAAATTCTATCCTATCCCCTATGCGAGTTGGATTTGAGCAAAAAACATCTTTCCACACCTAACTCTGCTCCAAATTATCATAGAAAGGCAATTTTTGATGAGTGGGCTGGTTAGGTGTACCCAACACACTACAAAAGGGATTTTGAGAAATTCTACCCAACTGCTTCTTGGAAGGTGGGGTGGGGTGCAATTTTTTTTCCTCCGTGGAAGCATGTAATTAAATAAGACTGATAAAATTAAAATTTATTATTATTACTATTTGTATTAATATTATTCATATGAATATCTACTTTAGCAAAATATTTTTATATTCAACCGTGCTAATACGGTAATTTGATGCCTAATACAGGGCTCCCAAATGGTCCTCTTTTCCCTCCAAAGTCCGTTTTTCATAGTGAGGTCCGTTTTTGTCCTCTTTTTAATGTTTTGGTCCGTTTAGTCCTCTTTTGAATGACTTCAAAATAAGTTTTTAAAAATGCTTAACTCCAATAACGATCAGTGTTCAAACGCTCCATGAAAAACTTTAGATTCTCAATCTTTTCCCATCCAAAATATAAATGTCAATATTCATTTTAAACATGCTTTATCAGATTCTATAACATATACAAGAACAGAATTATTCAATATTTCTCACTCATGTAATTTTTTTTTTGTCCTCCCCCCCCCCTTTTTTTTTTTCATCTCTAACCATTGCCGATCAAACATTCTGCGGGAAGCCTTTTATTTTTGAATATTTATCCATCCTCAATATTAATTTTAAACTTACTTTATGATATTTTAGAACCTATAAAGAAGTAGAATTGTGTTTAATATTTCTCTCATGAACTACTTTTAACCCCCCCCCCTTCTTTCCCACTTTCCACCACTAGCCAATTATTAAATGTTGATTGCTAGCTTACATTTTTTTTTTTTTTTAACACATAATTTATTGTGTTGATGTGCATTATAGTCCAGTCAATAGGTATGTAAAAAAGGGCTTACCTAGCAAAAGGTGGGGTAGAAGATTTTTCTTTTTTAATTTGTACATATGAGTGTCAATATGAAAAAAACGAGTTATCCAACATGAGCGACCCCGGGAAAATTTTTGTCGGCTGAAAAACCTCGAAAATTTACTACTTTTTTGGCTTTTTTTGAAATATCTCAGAAATGGCTAAATTTAGCGATATTTTTCTATTATAAAGTTTAAAGAAGATTAAATTTCCTACAATTTTCTTCATTACAACTTTTTTGTAGTACTAATAGCAAGCGTGTTACAGCCTCTTGAAAGTCGGCATTTTTTCTCAAGCTAATAAAATTCAACTTAAAGAAATGGGTTGGTGCATGATTGTTTTTTAGAAAACGGAAAGAAAGGAAGGGACATATTCAGGTGTCTGACCTTAAAAAATGACAAATGACATCTGCTTCGTAGTAAAGAATGTATATAAAAAAAAACCTGCCCCCCCCCCCCCCCCCTTCACACAAAAAGCTCTCCCTTTCCTCCCGCCTCTTCTCATCCTGTAGTACGCTGCCTCGGCTGAACATCTATGTTATTCAGTTCTGTGCGAACGTACTGTTTCAACCTGTGAGCTTTTTCTATTACAATAAGTGGAGTGTTTGTTTTATTTTCGAAATCAGTTTGAATAAATGTGAAATAAAGATTCTGAAGGAGAAAGGTATACAAAAAAATCTGTAAAAGTGCAATACAAAGCGTCAAAATGAAGAACATTAGTGTTTTTTTGAAGAACCTAAAACAAGTAAGAGTTCACAATGCCTGTCACAAACGATACATCAATGAGCGAATGATTGCAGCATATGTATGACGTCATGCAAATTTAATCCTCTTTAAACATTACAATAGAAAAATATCGCTAAATTCAGCCATTTCTGAGATATTTTGAAAAAAGCCAAAAAACTAGTAAATTTTCGAGGTTTTTCAGCCGACAAAAATTCTCTCGGGGCCGACCATGTTGGATAACTCGTTTTTTGCATATTAATACTAATATGTACAAATTAAAAAAATAAAATCTTCTACCCCACCTTTTGCAAGGTAGAATGTATTTATTTAGTTTTGTCACTTTTCAAATATTTTGTATAGTTTTTCCTGTGAGCATTATTTTTCATTTGAAATAAATTTTATGAACGTACATTTGTATAGTTTTCCCCGCGAGCATTACTTTTCTTTTAAAATTAATTTTATGAACACGCATGTTTCCTCTTTTTTTTATTTTCTGCACTCTCATGCCTGAATCTAGAAAGACCTACCTAACCATATATTCTACTATATTATTTATTCTACATACTACTACTATTAGAGATGAAGGAACGCCGTTCCTAGGAACTCTGAAAAGTTAATTTTGATGATGATGATGAGTGTAGAATAATTTTTCTCCACCCACAATGTAAATTCTACTTTTAAATTTAGTTTATTATAACCCCAGAACCTATAAGAAAAGATTTTTTTCAGGGACTACAAATATTTTAAATTATTTCCAAATAATCTCACAAACTTCCATCTTATTTATTTATATCATTTAGTAAAAGTGTTATTTCATAATCTGTGTAACTTCCAAATAATCTTGTATATATATATATTTTTTTTCTTTTTGAAATTTCGTTATATCATTTAGAAAATCAAATGTGTTATTTCATAATCTGTGTAATTTCCAAATAATCTCACAATCTGCTGCGTAGTTTTCGTTTTTTGTTTTTTCTCCCAGTGTATCATTGTAGAATTATAAGAATAAATCTTTAATAATTAAATAAGTTTGGAAAACTTACTCAGGAATTAAACTGCCTTACTTTTTCTTCAAATAACTACTACTACTATGTTTTTTTTTCTCTTTTTTCCCCATAAATTTAAGAAGTTTCCAATGCAGCAGTATAGATTGCCTTTATAAATGGTAAATAAAAATTATTGGATATTTTTTCCTCGTTGGTATTAGGCTATTGTTATGTTATATTTAATATGTTTTATGATTAAATGAGGTGTTTAAAGGTGTTTGAAACGATGATAGTGTAAAATGTTTACATTTGTTATAATTTTTGGATAAAATAAAACCCCTCTGAAGTCCTCTTTTTTTTATTATAAATGGTCCTCCTAAGTCCTCTTTTGAACTGTAAATGGTCCTCTTTTACCCTTTTTGGTAGCTAAAATATGTTGGGAGCCCTGCTAATATCGAATTCATATAATTACATCTTTTTTTTACTTATTTTCTAGGGATAAATTCTTTTTTAAATTTATTGACTTGAGTTGTAAATAGGTGTAAATGTATAAAAGTAAACAAATGGGGGAAAGGGAAATATTATTAAAAGAAAAATGTCTATTAATTTTTAAAATTTTAATATTAGACATAGATTATATTTATAAATATTTTTAAATTTAATTTAACCTA
Source organism: Salticus scenicus (assembly GCA_963930645.1). Taxonomy (NCBI): domain Eukaryota; kingdom Metazoa; phylum Arthropoda; class Arachnida; order Araneae; family Salticidae; genus Salticus; species Salticus scenicus. The sequence continues at coordinate 242,252,291 of OZ005651.1, forward strand.
CTGTATAAATTAAATAACAAGAATTATATAAAAAAAAAGAAAACTTTGTAGCTGTAAATTTTTTACATTTTTAAAAGTTCAATATTCCTGGTTTACTTTACTACTTACAAGTTTTTTAGACATATTTATATATTTTCTAAATCCAAGTTTCTGCTATTTGTATTAATATTTTACAACTGCCCCCATTCTTTATTACCACCATATGTCCATGTGATACATGTTTGATTTTTCTAGCTATAGTTTAATAAAATCCATTTATTTAACCACAATTCTGTTTTACATTTGCTTTAACGTGTTAGTGTTCGGGTTTAGGCCAATTGTCTACATTAGGGACTTGGGCCTAAGGAAGGTGCCCTCTATGGGGGTCTTTCTAAAGCACCCTATACTGTATACACACAAGTTTCAGAGAAAACCACAGAAAACTCGGAACAGCTAATTTTATGAGCGTGACGTGAGATTGAACCCGGAACATCACACCTTCCAGCTTCGAGAGCAGAACCTTTCGAAAACTGGTGGGACTCGCAATTGATTTTAAGATTAAATTATATTTTAAATAACTGTCTGTTATGTACATATATATAAATAAAGTCTTTTAATTAAAGCTATGTTCAAAAAATTTTTCTGTAATATTTGCAGCATGCTTTGCTGATAAAGACAAATAAAAAATATTAAATTTTATGAATATAATTTAAGTAATCATAATTCATATGTATTATTTTTATTTTTTCTTTGTTATCTACAGAGGATTTGGTCAAAGTTGGACGCCTCACAAACTAGTTTAACCCATTCCACACTCTTAAGCCATGATGGCCTCTGTTCCTTCTTTGTGTTATTTTTGTTTTATTTGTATAGAATTTGCCCTTATTTCACATAGTTTTCAGTTCTTTTATTTGATTTATTTTTATTTACATTAATTATCTTAATTTTAACCTTTTTTTTTTCATTTTTTTTGTTATCCCTTGATTTTGCAGACGATTTGGGGCAAATTGGATGCCGCAAAACTGATTTAACCCACTCCACATGTCTTAAGTTGTGGTGGTTTCTTCTACTTCTTCTATTTTTTTTTTTTTTTTTTTTTTTTTTTTTTCTGCTATACATTTTTCATGTTTCTTGTATATGACCTCACATATCAGTGTCTAACAAACAACTCCTAATTAGCCTTTTGAATATATATATTGATTATATTTTTATGGCAAAAAAGTAAAATAAAATGAAACAACTTGCTTTCATTTTGAAACTGAATTATATTTAATGATGTTGCTTATTGTTATCAACATTATATGAAAATTACATTTGATTTTTTACTTTTCGAACATACATAAATAAGGAAAATATTGTAATCCGTGTCAAAAATCTGACTTTGAGATTTTGATGTTTCTATATGTTTAGAGGTCCACTGAGTTCATTTTTGCTACTTTTACGATGTTTGTAAGTATGTATGTGTGTGTATATGTGAGTGAACACGATAGCGTCTAAATGCTTTGTTCGAATGAGCTGAAAGTTGGTACATATGTTATAGGTCACCATATATAATTTTCTATTTTGTTTATTTAACGACTTCTCTTACTTTACTGTATTATATATATTATCTATACAACCGTTAATTACTTAATGTTCAGAAAGTTGAGTGAAGTCACTACACAATTTTTACAAATATATTTGTAATTCGCATATTCATAAAATAATGATAAAAATAATAATAATAATAATAAAAATAAGCATATTTCATTAGATGTGATAAATTTTTGTTAAATAAAATGTTTATGACGCAAATGATATGAGAAACGTAAGTAAATTACAGTGTTCAATGATTATGTTGATTGCAACATAGTGTTTAATCAATATCTGTAAATTACTTTAAATTGAAGTTTCTTGGTGTTGTGGGTAATTTTCAAGGTTGTAGACTGGTGACAAGATTCTGTCTGTGCTGTTTAAGCATAAAATCAATGTTTGTCATACAAATAGTTTTTTTTTTTTTCAGAAAAATTAAGAGTTCACTGTTGAACCCTTATCTGAACCTTACTCTGCCAGTTACAAAATGTTGCAGAAATCTGTTTTATACATTAAAATGTAGCAGAAATAGATATAATGGTTTTGATAAAGGCACAGGGTTAAGGACTTTTTTGAGACAACAAGCCCATCTGACTTATCTTCAGTAAAATTGGCTTTCACTGTCAAACCCCTGCTCTCTCCATTTGAAAATATAACAGAAGCTTTATTTTCTCACAAATTGATCTAATGATTTTGATAAAAGCTTAACGTTGAGGGTGTTATTAAGGTGATGAACCTATTTGATTTATTTTCATCTTCAGGAAACTTAGTTACTTCTATTTTGTGTAGATATATACACTACTGGCCATTAAAATTGATACACCAAGAAGGAATAATAATAACGGAATGAAATTTGTTGGACACATACATTATAGTAGGAAGAACAATTGATTAAAATTTCAGGAAATTTGGAGTAATATGTACTGAGAAACAGTACATAAAGCAGCGACCTCTGTGAGCAGTAACAGCACATATCTGCCTAGGCATTAAATCGATAAGCGATTGGATGACATGTATGGGTAGAGCACTTGATGAAGTTTTAACACGATGCCACAATTCATCGATCGAAGTTACTGGTGAGTGGTGGGGGGCCCAGTCACTTTTCAACGATTAAAGTCATTTTCATTGGTGCGAGATCAGGAGAACGCGCTGGCCAGAGCAACAGTCAAACACATTCTGTATCAAAGGTCAGGACAATACAAACAACTTGCAGTTGTGCCTTATCTTGCTTAAATTTTGTGCTATGGAGGCCTCGAATACACGGCAGAGGGGGGCGGGCCTTAACTCATCAGAAATTTAATGGCCACTGTTCAGAGTGCCAGGAATACGAACATGAAGTAATCGAGACGTGTATCTAGTGGGAACCGATAACATTATTGTGAATATAGTTTGATGATGTTGAATCCCAGCTGGCAATGTGTATTATTCATAATGCCATTAAATACAGATAAGGCAATCTTGATGCTGTAAACAGGATTGTGATTTGTCTGAAAAGTGACTTCATGCCATTCCTGCATCCAAGTTCATCGTTGATCACACATTAATGGCGCTCATATCAGTAATGCAGTTTTGAGAGTAATCCGAATTTTGGTAGCCGCATACTGAGTCACCACCTGGATTGATGGTATGTGGTACCATTGGATACACGTCCCGGTCACCTCTTGTTTTCATTCCCGCCACTCTGAATACCAGCCATTACATTTCTGACGAGTTAAGGCCCATCGCTCTGCCCTATGTTCAAGGCCTCCGAAGCACAAAATTTAAGCAGGACAATGCACGACTGCCAGTTGTTCATATTGTCTGGACCTTCATTGATGGCGAATGTGTTCGACTGTTGCTCTGATCAGCACGTTCTCCTGGTCTCGCACCAATGAAAATGACTGCTTAATCATTGAAAAGCGACTGGCCCCCCACCACTCACCAGTAACTTCGATTGATGAATTGTGGCATCGAGTTAAAACTTCATCAAGTGCTCTTCCCGTACATGTCATCCAATCGCTGTTTGATTCAATGCCTAGGCAGATATGTGCTGTTATTGCTCACAGAGGTCGCTGCTTTATGTACTGTTTTCTCAGTACATATTACTCGAAATTTCCTGAAATTTTAATCAATTGTTCTTCCTACTATAGTGTATGTGTCCAACAAATTTCATTCCATTATTATTATTCCTTCTTGTTGTAGCAATTTTAATGTCCAGTAGTATATTTTTGCCTTAGATCAGCAACATTTTAATAATTAAAAATAATTTAATAATTCAGTTATATTTTAATCTTTAACTTCCCTTGATTATTAAAATAATTGCATTTTCAGGAGCAGACATAATGAGAAATGAATTTGTGACAGATGAAAATGATGTAGCTCCACTGAGTAGAAATGCCTTAGAAAATGAAGATTATCAACATCTTGAACTACCTTTTCCAAATTTGGATCTTGAGGATAATTATCTCTTTACTCTTGATCATGGAGAAGGACTTTCTGATTTATATGATTGCCAATCTCTACGCCCATAGTCAAAGTGTTTATATACAATCTTTTTGAATAGTTTATATAGTCATTCCTTCTTTTTGTTTTCTTTATAATATTGCGTCAGAAGCTTTGACGTTGTTATTTAATCTATTCATAGGTATAAGTAAATGTAACCTATTTAAAAAAATGTCTGCATATTTTGTTTGTAATTATGGGAAGAAATTAATTTCTACCCAATATTTCCCTATTCAAAAATTTTATTTCTGTATATCTATTTTTCTGTTATTAACTTGTAATTGATTAATTTTAATTTTTTCTTTTTCTTTTTTTCGGTTTCAAGCCATTTCTTTATTTTCTGTTTTGCTATATATTTTTTAAATTCATGAAATATTTTCAATTATATGTAAGTTTGTACCTTTTAAACACTTTTTTTGAAGCACAAAATAAATAAAAATTCCAGATTAGTTTGAATAGCAATAAGCATATAATTTATCTCGGTGTAAAAATGAAAAATAACTTAATTTCTACCTACATTCACATTAGCTTTTAAAATTGTATTGACTAATTTTGTTCTGTTACAGCATTTCTTTTAGTCTGTACAATCTTGTTTTTAATATACAGTGGTGGAAAAAATTATAAAGCCACTTTTAATTAAAAAACAAAAGATCAAACACTTATGAAATTTCATACATATATATTCCATTACTTTTTGACTTATGTAAATTTTTCTATCGACTTGATAATTTTTTCCAGCACTGTACTCTTAAGAAATTTTTTTATTTTATATTTTTATACCAGTGATAACAATTTACTGCTATCAAAACTAGTCTGCAATTTTTTATTTTACTACTGCTTTTTATCATAGTTTATTCTCCATTGTTGATTCAGCATTTATTTAAGTTATTAAAGTATTTTAATCTAAAGCATGTTCTATTTTATTTCTAATTTTGGGTAGAAATTTATTTATTTTTCCAGCATAATTACTTTTCTCTAGTCGTGAAATCTTATTTTGTTCATTCATTTTAATGCCATAGTGAATACTTCAATTTCTTTTCAAATAATGCCAATATAAATGTATTTGACTACAAAAATAGTACAGTTTTATGATTATACAGAATCTCTAAAATAGCTGAATATGGATATATCAAACCAGTGATAGTCATTAAGATTGATATAGCAAGATGTATTGTGTTCAGATAGAAATTAAAAGAAATAAGCATATCACTTCTCAATCCTCCTGCTGCAAGCAGTGATAATTTAAATCTATAATTTTCATTTAAGTGACTTATTTTAAATAATTGTGAGTTATTTTGTTTTATTTTAAGAAAATAAGTTAACCAAAAATTGAAAGTACAAAAATGTTTTCTATTTTGTGTTGTATTGTGATGTATTTTATATTTATTTTTTTGTGTTACTTATTTTTTATTATTTATTTTCGTTACAGTGTGTCTAATTTTGTGATGTTAAAATTTTCATTTGAGCAATCAAAGTTATTAATCTTAAGTAAATAGAAATTGTTTGTAAATGGTTTAAAAGATGTGTGTAAAAGCAGAAGAGTAATGACAACCAATCTTAATGTATTTTTTATATCTGACTGTTGAATACATGCAGATAAATTAACTCCTTCAGGACCAAAAGCATGAGATTATATATATTGAACTACATATAGAAAGAATGAGACATTATTACTGACTAAAGAATTTTTGCAACTAAGCTGAATTAGTTTAAAAATTGTATTATATATGTTTAATATTTATTATTATATGTGTTTAATATTTTATTAATTTTATTGTATATATTGGATTTTATTTATGTATCAAAAGTGAACTAAATTAACTTGTTACTAAAAAAGTAATTTATTGTATCAAAAATTTTTATCTGACTGCATATATGCAAAAGATAATTTTAAACAAAAACAGTGACCTCTAATCCACAAATTCCTATAATCCACACAACCTTTAGACAAAGCTTTTGCAAATTAGAGGGAGTTGACTGTATATGTGTGTGTGTGTAAATTTAAATTATATCTATTTAAATATTAAAGAAACAATTTTACTAACAAACACAAAGTTTTAAATATTATAATGTATGGAACAGTTTATTCAAAAGCAGTTATCCAAAATCATAATTTCAGTGAATGGTTCTCTACTGTGAACAGTATAAAATCTATAAAGTATATATAGCATAATAATAGTATAACATGTACATAGTTGCCAACTTTTATGCTTCTTTGCTATAGGAAAATTTTTAATAGACATTTTTATTTCATTTAATCAGTAGAAACTTACAGTAATTAAAACAAAATTTCAATTAAAATTTTTGGTAGCCAAAAAGCATAAAAGTTGGCAGCTTTGTGTTTATGCACACACACTTGAAATGTATAGTCAGTAACAAAAGTGTCCCAACACTAGCAAAAATTCTTATAATAAAAAAGTACACTTCATACGGTTTTGTTAAATAAATCCTTGTTGAATCCTGTCCTTAGTCAGTCTAAGAACATGATTCAATAAGGATTTATTTAACAAAACCGTATGAAGTATACTTTTCATACATAGGGATTTTTGCTAGTGTTCGGGCACTTTTTGTTACCGACTGTATATATTTAAATTGTTATTTATTGTTTAAGCTATCTAAAAATTTAAAAAGAAATTTATATTTTAAAATTTTTAAAGCCTATTGTTTTATTTAATATGCAATAAACTATATCTTTTACATTTAAATAAAATTTGTTGCCTTGGTCCTTAGTAAAATATTTAATCTTGATGCAGATTTGTGTGGATCAGTAAGTTAATTGGTGAAAATGCAAATAAGTAACCATGGTCATGAAGGAGTTAATACTGTATACAAACTCCTCTTGCGTCATCTGAATGTACTTTTAATACTGTTAATATGTATATATTGTGAAGTTTTTATATTGATCGTTATACCATGTAATAATGAAGATGCACATTTTTGTTTCAATATAAACTAGTCCTTGTGTCTTTACTCTTATTTAATCCAGTTGAATCAATACAGATATCCAATTTGTTTTAAATTGGATATAGATACTTGTGTTGATTTATTTATTGGATTTATTAAATATCAACATATTTTTAGAAAAATTTAAAACACTCTTTAGTGAATTTAAAAATTATGTTTAATAGAACACTGTGTAAAAGGCAACATATCTCAAACAAATATTTTCTTAAATTATTCATAAATTAGGCTTTCAAACTGTTGGGGGTATTAAGACAAATAATTATAAAAATATTTAGTCAAATTGGGCTATACGTAAGGATTGTAATTCTCTGTAAATTTATTTCATAAATGACTGATGTTTGCTTTGAATGTATCATATTTTGTTTTTAGTGTTGCCTTAAGTGCATTATTTTGTTGTTTTTTACTTCTTATATATTTCATATATTTATATATATGATTTTTGTTCATTATACCTCATGTATATTAAAGTTTAGTCTGTTCATCTTTGACCCAAAGTTTATTATTATTAATTTCTTTCTGTGGTGTAATTAGCAGTGTTTATATATATCAAATTTATTTATTTAAATTTAATGTCTCTTAACATTCCTAGGGAGCAAGGCAGTTATTTCCAGTGCCTAAAACTATATCTAGTCTTACGGGAATAATTTGTAAATTTTATAATATCCAGAATATAAAATTTTATTTTATTTTTCTTTTTGAAGTTAAATTTTATGCATTTAAAATTAGTTCAAAACACTTTTTTTTTTTTAAAGAAAGAAAATTCATTGTTTTGAGATTTGCAGTGAGAAATTAAATCTGGCTTATTTATTCTTGATTCAGTGATACTCAACCTCTCCCCCCCCCCCCCCTTCCCCCCTCTCTTATTGAACATATATTGAGTACTTAAGGTAATCTGCAAAATCAGATTTATATCTGCTAGATTTGCTCGTAACTATACTCGGGGAAAGGATAAGTTGATAGTGTGTAGAAGCTTGTAGGAATTGTACATCCGCGAAAGAAATAGTTCTTTACTATATTTAAGTGTAATAAACTTTTTACTAGATTTTTTTTTAAATTCTGGTAAACTGAAAAATGATTAACTATTTAAACTAAACATATTTATGTTAACGCATGAAATTTTTTGTAATAGATAAGCATAAATTTTATATCAATGTATTACTTTGCGAAGAAAGTCTGTTGGCGAAATATTGGCAGAAGAGGGAATACCGGAAGCAACCTTTTAACCCCTATTGTGAGTGTGAAGCAGTTTTGTGGGGCTTTTATTTTCGAAAATTTGAAGATAATTAATTTACAGTGTGTTTCTTTAATTTTACAACTATTAAAAATAGAGTAAAAATTTTGACGGATTTGAACTTTTGAGAAATTTTCACACTAGATTCACACCAAATATGTCAATGAAATATTCAAACTAACAGGAATTAGGAAAAATATTTTTCAACAAATACTTTTTTTTTTTTTTTTGTTATTGTTATTTCATTGATAATATAATTTCAATTCGTTTACGCATTGTTATATAAAATATTTTTATTTCCAATACAAACAACTAATAGTGTTTACATTAATTTATACTATGCACTATATACTAGAGATTTTACTTTTTTTTTTTTTTTCCCCCTGGAACAAAGCAATAAAAGACAAACATAATTTTCTTTAATAATAATTATCATATATATATATATATATGTCTTTAACCTTTCATAGGTTGAGTATGGCTGCTTTGGGCCATCAAAACTTTAAATCTGTTTTTAAAATTATTATTATTATTATTATTATTATTATTATTTTTTTTTTTTTGATATGCTTTTAAAGCAATTTATTTATAGTTGTTTACTTCATAAATTTAGAGTTGCCAAATAATTTTGGTAAATAAGTGTATTTTAGAAAAATGGGGTTGTTCCAAGGCCTCAGCACAATTTAGGAGCACCTCTGTATTAAAAGGTGCCTTTCAATGAGCCTAATAAAATCTTTTATGTGTGTGATAGGATGAAGGAAAAGTGTTTAAAATGCTGTAAGTTTCAGACTCAATTGTACAGAGAGAGAAAAAATTAAGTAATTTATCTATTAGAAGTTATATTTTTCCAATCTTTTTCTTTCTTTTTTTTCTTTTTAATGATTCATGTACTTAAAATTTTCATAGTCTTATTTTCAATGTTAGACTATGTGCCATAATATTTTAGTAACTACAGCAGTCTTTTTCATGCCATTTTTATACTCTGTCTTAAATTTTTCAAAATTTATGAATGTTATGTCATTTTTCTTTTCTTTTTAAAAATTACATATGTCTGACTTTTATTAAGGGAAATTATTATATATTTAAATATTAATATCTTAAATTGAAATTTTTTTAATATTATGAAAATCAGTTTTCTATGTAAGTGCAGCATTGAAGATATTTTAGAGAGTGCAATACTTTTTATACAATTGTCAGCTGTGAATAACCAATTTTAAATAATACTAATGAACAAACTTCACTACATAAGAAGTTAATTTGTTTATTAGAGATGCGATTTCTGCTGTTTGCTTTTGCTTCCTCTATTTTCGAACAATCACTATCATATTCAATCATGAAAATTTACTGTTAAAATCTGATAAAGATTTCTGTATGGAAATAGTGATAGGAGAGAAAAAACAGCTGTCGTAGGAATTGACAATATTTTTTTTTTCTTACTTTAATTTTATCATTTAAATAGTTTTAATAAACTAAATGTTCAGGAAGAGTATCAGTAAATGATGAATTAGTTTCTCAGCTGTTATTGTTTGCTTAATTTTTTAGGTTGAAATACTAGAATTATGATTTAGAATTGCTGTGATTTCAAAAAATAACTTTTTTTTTTTTGCCTCTTTCTTCCAGCCCACAATGCATATGAATATTATATGTTTGTAGTATTACTATGTAATTTGTTAAATGTGTAAGTGCCTTATGAAAATTCTACTTTCAGAAAGTTTTACCAATAACTCATCTTTGGTAGTTATTCATTAAAAGGCAATTTCAACATTTTTTATTTTATTAATGTTTTCAGTTTTCTCTCCTCAATGTAAAATTGAAATTAATAGGAGGGGGAAAAAATGTATTACCTCAGTAGCATGGTAATGCCAGCCAATATCAGAGTTCATTGGATCGCCAATATTGTGTGTCCATGCTCATTTATTTCACACAATATTGGACTGTATTGGGTCATTATTGCTGTGCTACTTGAGATATCTAAAAATATATCTGAAAGTTGTAATTTATACAATTGCTCTACATAGGAAAATTCTGTTGTAGATCTTTTTCTCTACTATTGGCAGTAAAGTTTGCATAAAATACTTTTTTAATTTTCTCCACTAGGAAAATTCTACTGAAGTCATACACTTTTGTTCTTTATTATTGATTGAACTGTTCAAGGAAAATTGTTTTTTAATCAGTATATTACTGTATGATTATAGAGAATCTAACTGCTATTATTTAATCTTATAGCTTTAATTTGATTTATTTTAATTATATATTGCAAAAACAGTTCTTTAAAGTTAAACTTTAATGTATTATCACAATCTTACATTTTATTTTTTTTTTTATTTTTTTTTTTTGTGTGTGGAAATATTTTTGTTTATATTTATTGTTGAATTTATCAAACTGCATGCTATGTTTGAATCTTACAACAATTATACCTGATCATCATCACCATTTTTTTTTAAATAGGTTAGACTAATCTTATAGTTTTATGTGGTTGTAAGTGCAACTTGAAAGCTGTCTTTTTTTTTTTTTTTTTTCTTTTGTCATGATCAGAATTTAGTATCTCAAATAATATATATTAAATTTAATGACTGAAATTATAGTTCATGAAGAGAGGGGAAGGAGTTGTTTGATTTTCATAAGGAATAGAAATTTAATTTATTCAGTCTTCCGTAAGGACTGGGTAAAAAAGTTGATCTTTACTTCTGTGAAGATCAGATTGCTGTATGTTTCATTTAATTTCTTCTTTTCTTTACCTTTTTAAATTAATAAATTTTTGGGTTAGTAATTATATAAAAATAATCAATGTTTATTTCAACATGTAATATAATTTTAAATTTTATTTCAAAAGTACACTAATATCTCAAAATAAAACAACAAAGTGGGATAAGGGGAACACTATTAAATGAGCTGAGCCATTGCTGCCTTCTTTTAGGGGATAGATGTTCTAATGCATGTATAACAAATAAACAAATAAAAAAGTATTTAATCTTTTAGAAAAATAACTTTCTGATATATATTTATATTTTAATTTTTTGTTATCGTTGTAATATTGAAAATTTTGCAGGATTATTGTTAAATGTTATCAAATTTTTCTGAATTTTAAAAACATTTTTTAGAAGCTTAATTTTTTTTAATTAAAATGTTAAGTGTAGCAATTATAGCTGCAATTAAAATATATCTATATCTGACTTGTGCAGAATTTTTGTATTTTACCATAAGCATTTAAAAAAGGGTTCAGCTGGTTTGTAATCTGTTTAAAATGGTATATATATATATATATATATATTTTTTAAAACCATTGCTATTTAATGCAATATAATATTATTATTTATAGTTTATTCTGGCAAATTTATTTTCCCGATTATTGTAGATTGTCTAATGTTTTAGATATTAATTAGTTTTTGTGTGCTTCTTCAGTTGTTATTATAATATGATCAAATTATTATAAAATCACATTTCAACTGTATCAGCAGTGTTAATTATTAAATGATATATCTTTAAAAATTGAACTTCCAGGAACAAAATATTGAAGTTAAAGTTCCTGAAATCAATCTAATATAAAGTGAAATATTTTGCTGTGTATTTGCTTATGTACATGCAATTTTTTTATTTTTTTTTTTTCTGTTCATCTTAGTTTAAAAATACTTTTAATCCTCTGCATTATAGCTTAATTCTGGGGCAATATATTGAAATTTTGCACATAAATTGTACAGAAGTTTTATTATTTGTATTTAATAATTCATGATTTCAGATCTTTTTCCATAATCTAATTTGATTTTATAATGTCAGTTCATAAAGTTTTATATATGCAAGAAGGACCTGTTGAACTCAGGAGTTATAAATTTTTTAATATCCTGCCAGTTACATAAAATCAGCTTATAAAAAGTGCCAAAACGTTTCTTTTTACACTGTCCAAATTGTATCAAAATTGTCTGTTCATTTTAATGTTTCTCTATTCTTTATTTATGCGTCAGTATTAACCCAATCTGGGTGTCATATTTTTTGGTACCTTATCAGGTTATTGTGGGTCGCTGATGACTTGATGCATGTAAGAACACGTAATTTGTAATGAAAAAATCGTAATTGTCTAGACAAACAGTGGTGTCATATGCTTTTAAGCAGAGGAGGCTAAGAGATACAGCATATTTTTTTAACCTTCCAGCACCGTGAGTAGCAGTTGAGAAAGTCAGGAGACCCCGGTGAAAATGTTCTGGCCATGCTGTGGAGTTGTTTGAAAAGGTTAAGAATGGTAATTTAAAAAAAAAGACTCTGTGGTAAAAATGCTCAACTTTGAATATTTCTTCTATATGTGCATTCTTAAAAATGAGACAAAAGAAAATGGCTTGGGTCTCCAATGGCCCATGATAACCTGATCAGGTTAAAACAAATAATTTTATTATGATTTTCAAGGAATATTTTATTTAAAATGTGTATCATCTTATTAAGTAGTTCTTTTTCTGTACTTCTGAATTGATTTCAGTGAATGATTTCTTGGAACATTTAATTTAATAGATCATGAATATAAAAGCCTATAAATATATGTAATAGCTTATAAAATCTTAAGTAAAAAAAAAGAGTAAAAATGATAAAATTGAATAATCTCTTCAAAAGTTAATTGAAAATATGTTTAAACCTAAATTCCTTCAAATGTTTTTAAACAGAATTAAAAATAAATTATTTTTTCTTCAAAAATTGTGCCTTACTAATGGATTAAAGATATCTAATAACTATTTTTTTAAAAAACTGTGCCTTATTTGTGTAGAAATTGGTGATTTAATAGATAATTACAAATTAGTTAAATGATTTATTTATGAGATTACAGTTAGCTTTCTGTTTTAAATATTGCATGCTATTGATATGTTTATATTATTTTTTCTGTCTGTTAATCTTCTATAAATTTGAGTGTTTATTAAAGTTAAAAATAAAAAATGCAATATTTTTATGACATTTAAAGAATAAAGTTTTTGAGTATAGGTAAAAAATAAATGCTTTTAAAAATTTATGGATTGAAATCAAAGTTGATATTTATTTTATAAAGAAAATATGTGATTTTAAATTGTTTCAATTTAGTTTTTTGTATGTATTTCACTTTAATTCATGTACTGAAAAGTGTGTGTTTGTAAAATTGATTTTGCACTTTTTTTGCTTTAGTACATATTAAATGTAAAATTTTCATGAATCCCGGTTATAACAAAATTGAAGCTTTTGTAAATGCATTTGTTCAATTTTGTAAGAATTTAGTCATCTGGTATGACTGAATATCAGTTTTCTTTCCTATGGTATTTTTTTCTTCATTGTCTTTTTACTTGTACATAATTTTTAAAAAATAGCACCAAATAAAAAGTTTTTTCCAATGAGATAGTTTTCATGTTTAATTTTACTATAATGTACTCTGTTATTCCTTCCAAATTAACTTCTTTTTTTTTTTCTTTTAAATAAATAAATATATATATATATATATATATATGCATGCTACTTCTACCCTACAGAAATCCTTGAAAGTAAAAAAAAAAAGTTTTAACATTGTATAGTGTGAGAAATTAAAAAAAATTTCATTGAAATGCCTATAAATTTCATTAATCCCCCTCTTCACGATGACACACACAGTAATATGTGAACATGTACTTATGAAGCCACAATATTTTATTTCACTTGCAAGATCTAGAGAAACTTTTTTTTTTTTTTTTTTAATATGTATCCACATTACATTAATCATGACTTTCTAAATTCCAATATAACTTCTTGCAGATTGGTTAAGGTTTATTTTACTTATTTTTTAAGATAAGAAACTTGAATATAACACTTGAAATTCTATAATTAAAAGACTTAGGGACATGATTAGCATAAGCTAAATAATATTACATACTGAGATATTTGAATTTAAATTTTAATGGTGTGTAGTGTTAGGATTAAAGCCAGTTGACTAAAAGAGGGTCCTAGACCTGAGTGGTGTACTCTGTCGAGAGTCTTTCTAAGTGTTACATAGCCCTTATTTATGCGAGTTTTGGAGAAAACGATGGCAAACTCCCAATGTATATGTCGACGAAAGCGACTTGGTATCGAACTTGGCAATTTCTGTCTACCAGCTTCCAGATATTTAAATTTTGATATTCCATTGATCAGAACATTGCAGAATTTTGCAATTGTAGTTATAAAACTTTAATTTTTGAGATAATTTTATGCAATCTTTTCCATAGTGTTGAATTTAAGATTCACCATCAAAAAAAAAAAAATATCCCGAAATTTTGTTTTACATTCCACTTTAATAATGTTAGTTTTCATGTTTGAATAATGGATAGTATTAATGTTAAATTACGCATCATATGATGGATCGGGCCCCACCTATGAAAATTTACATGAGCCACCATTGACCGAAAAGATGAGAAATGTGTCTTTTCAGAATTTGAAAAGTGGGTAGAAGTCTCTTGGAAGTCTGTGAAAAAAGCAACAATTGTATCAGGATTTGTAAAAATTGGACTTTTGCCCCAAAGTTTGCCGGAAACTCAAGTAGATAATCCGAAAATAGACAATTAAGAATGTGTTCTGGTTAGTACACTTTTGGAACTATTTGATTCAGAAAGTGATAATTCCGATTTTGAAGGATTTGTTGCTGAGGTTTAATAAAAATTAAACTCATTTTTAAGTAAAACTATTTGGTTTCTCTTCATTTAAAATGAATTCTTGTCTCTTTTATATGTTTACTTTAAGCTTTTACATGTGGTAAATATTCATTTCAGGAATTTCATAAACCTACAAATATCATTCCATTATTGGTGAGTTTAATTTATTATTAATAATAATTTTATGTTGCTCTATTAAATTGATAATAAATGCGGCAAAATTGATTTATCAAAAAAAATTTTAAGTATATTTATGAATATATTTTTCCTATAACTTTTATTTTTTATTGTTTCTAGATTATAAATATTCTGATTATAGAATATTTATAATCTAGATTCATAATGAGCTTTATAAATTCCACTTTATTTAGAGCTAGTATTTATTTATATTTATTATTTTGTTTTTATTTAAATTAAAAAAAGAATTCAATTTCATTAAAACAATCTTGCATTTTTTATACAGTCTTTTTATTGTGAAAGAGCTGAAGCCGATTTTTGGCACCAGACCTTCATAAGGGCTGCCAAAAAAAAAAAAATATGCGGCCCTTACAAAGGTGTGGCACTTCTGCGAAAGTTATCTTTTCATGAACCAAAATTGTGTTAATACGCTTCGTACGTGAATGTAGCTGATTTTTACGGTACAAAGTTTGTTTTCTTTAGTAGATTGTTATTTAGGCTTACATCTTTATTTTCTCCTAAGAAAGTATTCAAAATTTTCCCAGGCAGCTGAAATTTCCCCTGAAACTTGTTCAGGCATTCTGAACACATTCTGCACTCCTGGTTACACTCAACACATACTATAACACAGTTTACATCTCAAAAGTTTCAAAATATGGGCAAATGTGAATTTTACAAATCTATCTCGACAAAAAGCCAAATACTTCCTAAAAGGTTTGTGATAACACTGTTTGGTGGTGAATAAGATTGTAGGTAATTGTGATCAGTTTTCTTTTATATCTTGTGCTCCTTGTGAAAATACTAGTCACTATAAACTGTAAACTAAATTTGTAACTTTAAACATGATTTTCTTCTTTATAAATTAAATAAACATTAATTTAAATTCAAATACCTTATTTTCCTCCTTTTGATAAAGCGAATATATTTCGGCATGCTCATTGCAGCCCTCTTTAGCGCTAATATGATGACTCCACTTGCCGGCACTTCCAAAGTAAACATTCAACTCCTCATAGTCGGTCCACTTCATTTCACTTCTTGAAGTTTAATAACTGTTGCCACCAAAATATATTCGCTTTATCAAAAGGATGAAAATAAGGTATTTGAATTTAAGTTAAAGTAAACGATAATCCTTTAAAAATTATACTATATAAACATATATTTTTAAATTCCTTGTTAAAATATTATTAATTGGTATATTCATAAAAAAAAAAAAAAAAAACTAAGATATTTTTTTCTTTTAAACTAATAATTTAATTAAAAAATTAAACAATTTTTGCATTTGAGGAAAAAAAAAATTAAAAATAATTGCTGTGGTTTAAATGCACTACCTACCTTCCTAACTCAAGCCAAACACTACCACTGTGAAATGCTTTCTTATTATTTACATCTATTTCATTGGTTTTGATAGAAATAGCTAAAATTTCTAGGGTCATATCTTGCCCCATTGGGGGGGAGTTGTTGCACCAAATTTGCTCCCTGTCTTATGTTTTTGATCAAGCTTTTTACAGACATGTTACTTTTCAGTCTTAAGGCTTAATTCAGCCTTTTTAAGATTGAAAATTATTATTCTTGGGATCAATGCAAATCAGCATTAAAACTTTTTGGACATGGGGGGGGGGGGTGCAGCCTGAATTTGCACAATATATTATTAGCAATTTCTATGATTGGCTTTCAAACTTGGAGAAAATGAAAAAGAAATAGCACTTCAACTGCATTTTCGTAATGAACTACATTATTTTGCTAATCAATTGCCCCAGCAAACAATGCTTCTATAGAATAAACTTATTTTCAAGTATATGTAATAAGTTTGTCTGTTTTTTAAGCACTTACAACTATTTTAATTATAATTAATATAATATGATATTCACTATAAGATTTATTGTTCCGATTTGGTTTATTGTGTGTACATGTATGCAGTCAGATTTAACATTATTTTTATTATTGAAAAATTTATGTTGTGTCAGTTGCCTGATACCACTTTTGAGAGGGGGGGGGGGGGGTATGTCGTGAAAAGTTCAGCCTTTTTTTCTGTAAGCTTGTACCATGTCTGTTTTTAGTTTAAGCTTGGTTTAGTTTCCGTAGGAATTTTTCTGTTTCATACTTCTCTTATCAGTGGGGATAAAAAAGCTTAAGTGGACCATTTAAAAAAAAAAAAAGTAGCATATGCAGGGTTTAGACATACAGTGGGCTCATATCTTCTAGAGGGAGGGAGGGGGGAATCAGTTTTTGTTGGTCACTGGCCCCCCTCCCTTTATAAACAGATTTTTTTTTTTTTAAGATACTGGTATAAATTTATATTAATCTATGAATGATAGATGCTAAATCTCGCATGAGTTTATTTTAGTTCCAATCTTTTTTTAATAAATTGCTTACCATTTGCAACTTAAGTATCCATCTACATTGAAATGTGATTTGCTTAAGAGGGGACAATAGCTAATCTCGCCGGCAGCCTTCGCCCATGTTATTCTATGGGAAAATTTGTTGCTACAATTACACATTACCTAATGAATATTTTTAAATTCTGTTTTCGCAGTCAGAAAATTCATAACCGTTAAATGAGTACTCATTTTTCAAAAATTCATTTTTTAAAATTTTTACATTTTAATTTTGAGTTCAAAAATGCAATTTTTCACAAAATGCATTTTTCTCATTTTCTAATCACAAAATGAAATACCAAAATTTAAAAAAAATCAATTTTTGGAAAACAAGTACTAATTTAACGCTTATGAATTTTCTAAATGTGAAAACAGAATTGAAAAATATTTATTAGGTAATGAGTAATTATGTAAACAAATTTTCCTATAGAATAACATGGGCGAAGGCTGCCGGCGAGATTAGGTATTGTCCGCTCTTAAGTGGCGCTAAAAGAACAAGGAGAGGAAATTATTTGAAACATTAGTGGATGTTAGACACAAATGAAACTGTGTGAAAATGTCCATCAATACACAATGGCTTTCTTTACTTGTACATTAATTTTTTCAAATCCAGATTCTATGGATGCTTAGCTCAAAAGTTTACATGGGAATAAATACACAATTGTCATTCATGTATATGTGTATATAGGAATACTTTTAAGCATTGCCAATCTAATATATGTATATAGGGGAGCACCTTTTGTACATTCCTCTTTCATACGTCTTTCTCATTTACATGTTTTTTAACTTTCGTCCCAAATCATTCCCTTGTGTTCTAACGAACGTTAAAATCTTTTGTTTATATAGTGGAACCACATTAACGTGAATTACTTTTAACATGAGCTGTTTCCGCAATCTCTGTCAAAATGAAGATTAGCTTAGTTATATGAAGGTTATTTACTGATAGCATCAACTACTGATAACATGAAAAAATTTTTTATCCCCCTTGAGATTCACATTAACGAGATTTGACTGTTCAACACAAATAAATTCTTAATTTCACTAATACATTTTCCCCTTTATTGATCCGAAGTTTGAAATTCTTTTGAGAGTAAAAAAAAAGTCCTATGTTTTTTCTTTTCTGATTATTTTTTCTTAGAATTATATTACTGAGTAAAACTGAATTAGTAACATAAGGAAATTTAGGGGTATACTGAAACCAAGGAGGCTGGAACTGGGTTGAATGATAAATATACTCTATAACAAAAAGACAACGCACCAAGAGAGAGTTATACAAACTGGACAAAAATTGACATACATACAGGTTTCAATGGAAAAAGCAAAATTTTAAAGTTTGGCTGCCATCAAATGAGCATGTGACGCGCTGCAGCGCATCTTAACTGCTCAATTGGCAGAATATTAAAAATGAGAAATTTTGATTCCAGGTCATAAATTCTTTGAGAATTTTATTCAGTCTTCTCAGAAAGACAGTAACTATGCCTTGCATACAGGTATGCAAACAACATGTACAGATGTCAGCATTTGAGTGTGGTGCATAGTTGGGCCCAAAGAAGCTGGTTGGTCTAATCTGCAGATTTTTGACAATTGGATAGGAGCGGTACCACTATTAGATGATATTGACAGGAATGGGTGAACCATTGCCGAACACAGCGTCAGGGAGGAAGCGATCGACCTAAAGAAAGGACAGAAAGTGAGAACCAGTCAATCACAAAGTGGTACTCAAAGCTCCAGTTTATCATTATTGTTGATCCTACGTGCAACTGGTACTTCAGTAACTTCAAAGACCCTTAATAGATGGCTCAGTGAAATGGGGTTGAGCTCAGTCCCCGGATCTCTCTTCGACTGAGGACGTTTGGAGCATCATAAAAAGGGTCCTACAACCAGCTCAGGATTTTGCCAATCTAACACACCAATTAGACAGAATTTGGCACAGTACTTCACAGAAGCACATCTGCCAACTCTATCAGTTAATACAAAGCTGAATAACTGCGTACGTAAGGACCAGAAGTGTACCAATGCGTTATTGACTTGTTTACTTTGTGAGGCTCTTTCTCTCGATTAAAGCATTCAAATTTTCTGAAACTGTAATCAATCGTTTTTCTCCACATGTACATGACATCTACCAATTTTTGTCCCATTCGGATAATTCCTTCTTTGTGCGTCGCTTTTTTTGTTATAGTGTATGTAATTTCACAAGATTTCTTTGAGAGAAAGAAAAGTGACTGCTTGTTTTCACTTTGGACTCTCTCCTTTAATTGCTTTTCAGAAACGGGGCTTAAAATAAAGGAAACCTTCACAAAATTACAGGCACATACAAAATAATCAATATATTTTGTATGCTTCCATACAGTAGGCTTGGATAGGGTACTTGAAAATTGTTGTGTTCATCAATGTGTTCACTTGGCATCTTACTTTTGGTGAGACAAGGTGGTTTTCTTTTACTTTTGATTGTTTATGAAAATGCCTTCTTTTAGAAAACCTAAGTCTTGTTCTTTATATTGAAGTTGACAAAAATAATGCATTAAGCAGAGTTCAATTAGTGGGAAAATTGAATATTCCTGTTTATCGGGTTGTGAAGGATGAAATTTATAATTAATTATTGTCACCATTCACAGCTTATTATTTGACATTCTCTTAATATTTTACACTTTTATTATTCTTATTTAATATTATTTATTTATTTTTTTTTTTGTTGGAAAGTTACACATCTTGCTTGTTAAAAAAAAAAAAAAAAAAAAAAAAATCATTGTAAGCTCTAAAAAATTTTAATGTTTTTTTAAAATTAATTTTGTTAAAATTGAAGTGGGTCGTATTTTCGCACTATTATGAAATATGAGTTCTTAAAGTTGGAACTACAACATTGCTACCTGCACAAATCATCAATAGTGCATTTGACTGTAGTGTTACTATGTAGCAGACAGTATCAAATTGGTTCAACAAATTTCGTACAGGGAACTATTGAGTTTATGAATGAACCATACAGTTGCTCAGAATCAAATGTCAATATTGACAAACTAAAGGTTACCGTTGAGTCTGACCTATTTCAGAGTACCTATGAATGATTGTTGAAGTTTGATATTAGCAAACAAGCAATATTAACTTATTTAGCTGAAATTGGTAAAGATAAAGAAATAAATGTGTTCCACATGAATTGAATAACAAAACAGGAAGAAAAGCGTTTGGAGGCTTGCTTGATTTTGCTTTCTCGTCACAAATCTCATTCATTTTTTAAACGCATTGTCAATTGCGAGGTGAGATGGATCTTATATCTCAATTGCAAATGTTCAGCACAATGGTTGGAGAAGAATGAATTACCAAAATACACTCCAAAGCATCAAAAGAAGTGGGTATATATATATATAAACAAGTAACGAGAAATAATAGATAAGAAACAGTGCTCTAACATTAATTTATTTTTGCAAAATCATCGTGACTGTACATATTTTAAAGTGATATAACATGCCTGACATGAATAACATAATTAACATCTTTCAAACAAAAATATCTTCTTCAAATCCTGTCTGGCCTGTAAAATAAGTAAAAGACATTAATGGTTACTGTAAAAAAATTATATGCACTATATATATATATATATATATATATACACGCACACACACAGAGGATGTTCACACAATTTTGTAACGATTTTGACTTTCTCCTTGAATTTAAATTTTAAACTGAAAACATGACTGGCATCAAATTGGAATTGGGTTTAATTACACTGCTCAGCATGAAAATTGCCTCTGACATCATTTCAGCATATCCTTATGTAAAATGACTTCCTGAATCAGAATAGGACGCCCAGTTTGCCCTATCACCCACCCTTTTTTTAGGAATGGCCCCCTATTTTTATCATTTTTCGAGGATTTTATGACTATAAAGTTGATTTTTAGGGGGGGGGGGGGAGGATTATTTTAACCGTTAAATATCTTCTGAGGGACTACAGAGTTAGAAAATTCTAAAACAGGGACATTTGCGACTAGGGGAAAAGTTTGGGGGGTGGGGGATTTGCCACTGAAATTATGCATCACATATCTTATATTTTTTTAATCTGTTATTAATGTTATTTTTAAAACCTTATATATTTTTGTTTTTAGGTGTTAAATTAATTATTTTTCATTCTTCAAATCAAATTCATTGTCATAAAGTTATCGAACAGGAAAAGAAATTGAGGAAGGGGGGGGGGGATATCTAGAAAACAATGGGTAACTGTGCAAAATGGGAGTCATATTCGGATTCAGGGGGTAATTTTACATGAGAATCAGCAAGAATAGTATCGGATCTCGAATTTTTTTTTTTTTTTTTTCAGAGCAGTGTTATTGTTTGCAGCATTAAAAATGTTCTTTGTTTAAAATATCGCTGTCAAATAAACAATGGATCGAAGGTTGTATTTTTGCTTTTTTCGAAGAGAAATACTCTCATTCGATTATTGAAAAGAATAGTTTTAATATTTCCACACGTAAAATAAGTGACAATTTATAAAAAAGGAAAGAAGCATCAAATTTTACATTTGACTGACTGGGAAAAAGGCAAAAACTGCATATCCTACAAAGGTGTCCAACACCTCTTATTAAATTTAAATCTAAAGTCACTTCTCATGTTTATAAAGAAAATCAACCCCCCCCCTCCCTCCTTCCCCCCTTCAGAGCTATTGCAAAATCTTAAAATATCTCTTTATGAACTGTGAAGAAAATTATAAAATCTGATTTTAAAGCTCATCAAAACAAACAAATAAATAAATAAAAAGCATGATGTTCATCGCTTAACTCCGAAACACGTTTTTCAATGTAAGATTATTTGCAGATCGTTGTATGAAAATCATTTGGCAGATGAAAAATAGAAACATACATTTACAATTAATGAGGCTTGGATATACTTATCTGATTGCAATAGAAGAACGATTTACTACCGAAAGAGTACAAAAAGACTTAAAATGTTGGTTCAGAGTAAACATAGAAAGTTTTGCTAAAGGTTTTATTGTTATCACTGGATTCTCTTATAACGGAAAACTTAAAATATACAAAGTAGGAACAAAAATGTCAAAATTAACTCAGATTAGCCCCTGACGAGTCTCGTGGGGATTTATGTGCATTTGGACTTTTAAAACAAGCTCTTTATAAGTGAAATCTCAAAACATTGAATGGACTTAGGAAGATTCTGGAGGAGGAGAGGAACAAAATCAACCTTTATGTTTCAAGAAATGGTCTGTTATCTTGGAAATTAAGTTGTAATATAGTAGTTCAACAAAAGGGATATCAGACTGAACATATTAGAAAATAAAATTCTTATATTTGTTTAGATATATATATGGAAATCATTACAAAAATCTGTGAACACTTTCTGTATATTTATTTATTTATAGAATAATACTACAAAAAAAAAAAAAAAAAAAAAAAAAAATTATGCATAGTCAATTTTGTACATCTTTTTCTTTTCAAATATGTACAAGTGCATACAAATATTATTCTGTATAACTAGCGGGTCAGTATTTTCAAATGAATCACTAACAGTAACTTTTAATGTTAAGAAAAGAAAAAAAAAAAAAAAATCATTTTTGATTGGGTAACAAGTCAGCACAGTCCCGTGCGCGCACACAACTTAAGGGATACACGCACTGCGCGCGCGTATTCCTTCTCTGTGCCTTCGTGCCCCCTAAAAAAAAAAAAAATCATTTCTGATCGGGTAAAAACTCACACCGGGTCCGCACTGCCTTCGGCAGCGCAAATCCATACGCACGCACATATTCCTTCTCAAATCAAATTTTTATTCTTAAGAAAAGAAAAGAAAAAAATCCTCATCGGTTAAGAAGTCGGACCGTTACCCCACTGCCTTCGGCAGCGCAGTCCCGCGCGCGATGCGTGCGCACAAGTTAGGGGATACGCGCAGGGTGCACGCCTATTTCTTCCCCACCCTTTCAGTCCCTCCTAATTAACCTACATATACCAATTTTGAACGGTCTAACTAAATTAGCTGAGATGCAAAAGAATACCTAATCAGGACACCTCAAAACGTGTAAATCTTGTGAAAACTTTCGATAATATAAAAGACCTTTAAAGTATCTTTCGAATGATGTATTAAAAATAATTTAATCATAATTAGAAATTGAAATATTGAAATTTTAAAATATTACAGCGCCATCTGGCGGTAGAAATTTCTGTAATCTACTGTTCGATTCCAAGTCAACAAAGCTTTCTAATGATCTATTACTTATGAAATTATTTTAATTAGTAGCTGAGATACAAGAGAAAACTGATTCAGGAAACCTCAAAACGTGTAAATCTGATGAAAACTTTCGATAATATAAAAGAACTTTAAAATATCTTTCGAATGATGTATTAAAAATAATTTAATCATAATTAGAATTTAAAATACGCGTATTAGAATAAAATTTAATTTCCAATTAAAATGTAATTTTTTTCAAAAATCGATGAACTGCAAGGCTGTCTTGTGATATTAGGGCTGTATACCAAGTTTTGTGTGCGACATTGAAAAACAGAAGCCTTTTCAAAATTGCAATTTTTAATCGCAGTACCAAAACATGTGACCTCATTAAATACCAGATGTTTCTCTTTCCGTTCAAGACTGTAGACGATCGCTCATTAAATTATCACCTTATATTTATCTATTATGTATTTTTAAAGAACATCTTAATCATAATAAAATAGATATTTCGTGTTAAATTTTATGGTTGAAATTCATAAAATTTTCTACGTATAATTTCCTCCTCGGACATGTCCATTTCTCATTCTTTACCCCCCCCCCCCAACCCCAACATACAAAGTTTAAAAATAAAACGTTAAACATTTTATTAATGCTATTCTATTTGTTTTTCAGTAATCATAAACAATCTAACTTAATATGTTATACAAATCAAAGTAATAATGATGCGCATAACCATTCTCATCCTTTATTTATTGTTACTAATTTCTATTGAAAGCGAAATGTATTCATATTAAAAGGAATGAGTATGATAGAACACTCAACACAGTCGCAGACTGAAATGCTGCACCTCATAGGCTACCCTCTATCCGACTCGATACATTTGACTTATTGTAATTAAATGACTAATTTTATTAGGATTGTTTTCGTACATTAATTTCCAACACAACTGATCCCCATATTGCAAGTTCATGGGAAGTATTGGCCTAATTTGTCAAATGAAGGAAAAACAATTTTTATTTACTAAAGTTTCAAATTAAAATGTTCATATTTAATGAAGTGTATTAAAAAAGATATTTTAAAATATTAGTCTGACATGTTTACGACAAAATATTGGCATAATGGACGTTTAAACGAAATTTTGCTCTATTTTGCCATGTTAAAAAGAAAACGTAAATTTTGAATAACATGCGAAGTTTACAACTTACATTGTTCCAAAGCAATATTGTCCTTATCAATAACATAAGTGATATTTAAAAACTGATGCACCCATTTTACAAACTCAATATCTATAATACACACAGACAAGTCACATAGACCAACCACTAAAAACATAATTTTTGGATTCAGGAAACCTCAAAACATATAAATGTAACAAAAATTCAATTTCGAAAACTTGATCCGAAAACAATACTTTCGCGACCTTTTACGGATAAGATAAAGTAAATTAGAATAAGAGAATAATTTTAAATTAATTAAATTTTAATTGCATTTATTACATTGATTTTTATTTATAAAAAGAAATGCTTTCATTTAGGGTAGCCCTGTATATTTACTATATATTTTACAAACACAATATAGTGTACTGATTTAGCACAGAATTTAAAACACATAGCACGACATGAAATGACCTTTCAGCAATTCCATTGTATGAATATATCTGAATTGGTATTATGTGGGGTTCTGTGTAAACTTCTAATAAAGGATATACACTAAGCGACAAAAAAAAAAAAGCCGCACTTGGATGTTTTCCTTTTTGCCTTCTACAACCGCAAATTTTATCGTTTAAAAAGCAAATTTTCCAACAGATTTTACTATGTTGTCCTCCACATACACTTTAGCTTCGAGTCCAGTGTTAAAAACAAAATGCAATTGTCAGGAAAATTGTAATTTTAGAATTTATTTCAAAAATGGTAAGAATAAAGCAGTTAACGATGCCAAAAAAGTATTAATTTTTGAATGAAAATAAAAAAATATTTTAATACGTGAGATGGCAAAATAATTAAATGTTAACGAAATATTGGTAAAAGGGTCTTCAGCAAGATATAAAAGTTTTTGGCCGTTTAAACTGGAAATTTGGTGTTAGGTGGCCACACTGCTCACCCAAGCGAGATGACCGTAGGTTAAAAAGCCATTGCTTATAAAATCGGTTTGTATTACATTTAGAACATGAAAGAGCTTTAGAAAAAGTGTTTAGTAGCATAATTTCTTTAACTACAGTACAACAACTATTAAACAAAGCAGGTTTAAGTGACAGAAAATTTGAAAAAATTCCATTCTTAGTGAAGAGAAATAGGAAAGCAAGACCTCAGATGGCTAAAAAAATTAAAAAATGATTAGTTAATTATTGGGCTGAACTGATTCTCTCTGATGAGTCAAGTTTAACTTATTTCGAGCTAAAGAAAACAAGCATATCTGACAACGAAAATATGACCGACTTATTGAAAATCGCACTTTTAAAACAGTGACACATTCTCCGTACATTATGGTACGGAGGTGCATAACTTTTCAAACACTCGGGAAATTTTTTATGCTCAAGGGATCAATTAACTCGAAATAAAACACAATCTGCATAAAAGTGGTGCCTGACCGACTATTTTGGAGGTATCTTGGACATTTCTGTAAACAACATTTGAAGATAATAAGGCACCTTACTACACGGCGTCTGTGGTAAGTTTATTCACTTCAAAATGTCAAAATTTCTTATACATTCCCATGAGAACCTATAATTCTGTAAGAAATAATATCTTTTTTCACTTTAAGTTAAATACCACAAAGGATATAGTAGAATTTCTTCTTTACTAGACATGGAAATAGTCAAAATCGCGATCCGCTCGAAAATGTTTCGTCTATAAAAAGGCGGGCGAGAGGGGAGAGGATTCGAAATTTGCAGCCTATAACTCTGCCAGAACTAGAAAAAATTATTTGTGATATTTGGCACATTGAAATTTCTGGGATTTATATTAAAACAGTAAAAAACTATACCATTGCGCATTAATACAGTAATTCCATATAAAGGCGAAATTAACCCAATGCAGAATACATATTTTTAACAAAAAATTGCTTAGATCTAACAAATAAATAGTGTAATTTCATATATTGAAATATAACTTGTTTATTTCATATAATAAATCATAATAGAATGCAAAGTGTATGGTTATTGCATTATGTTCAAAAAGAAAGTTTATGCAGATTTTTAAAAGGTACTTTGTAGAGTAGCGAATTATTAAATCGAAAATATACATAGGTATCATTTAATACCTTTGGTATTATGCAAACAAGACAGTTTTATTTGTTTCAAACATTAATTTTAAAGTTATTACAAATAAAAAAGGTATAAGTCATTTTTTCTGCAGTGCGGCTTTTTTTTTGTCGCTTAGTGTACATTCTACATTGTATACGAAACATTCTTTCATGCACATAAAATATAAGTTCAATTTATTTTATTTTGTTTCATCTAAAGATATTAAATTGTATTTACCAGAAAATTCACACATAGACTTAATGAATTTGAATTCTTTTCTTAGTCACTGTACACGAATTACTTAATATTTCCTCCGAGTCCCAATATCTATTCTTGAGGTATGGTGATAACAAACACACAGACACATTCAGGCAACCGCTAAAAACCTAATTGTTTGTTTCAGGATATTTAAGCAAATGTAGCAAAAACTCAATTTCGAAAATCTGAATCAAAAATAAAACTTTTCTTACAATATATGGGTAAAATAAACTAAATAATGATCATAATAATGATAATCTGGTGAGTCACTCACACGACTTTCTTTTTTACCCTGCATTTCAATATTATAATGACAGATTGTACATTAAATCTTAAGATCAATGGCGTAAGAATATAAAGTTTAATGTACTTTTCAAATAATCTAAAATAGGTTTAGAAACAATTTTGTTTGACGAAGAGAAAGTAAATAATAATAATAATAAAATAGAATAAAATAAAATAAATGTATTTCAAGGATAATTTTAAAAGCTTTAAAATCATAATATTACAAATGTATTTCTTCATTAATCTTGATAAAATAAATTTAAAAGGTTTTCTAATAAATTTTGGTATTAAATTATATTATCTAAAAATAACGATACAAAGACTCCATTGACACATTTTTAACAATTATGATTCAGGGAGCCTCAAAACGTGTATATATAACAAAAATTCAATTTCGAAAATTTGACTCCAAAACAATACTTTCTCTACCATATATGTTGGTAAGAGAAAGTAAAATAAATAAATAAATGTATTTCAAGAACAATTTTAAAAGCTTTAAAATTAGAATATTATAATTTTATTTCTTCATTAATCTTGCTAAATTAAATTTAAAGGGTGGAGGATTTCTAATAAATTTTTGCATTAAATATATTATTTAAAAATTACAATACTAAAACTCTATTGACACATTTTTAATAGTTTGTTCTCTTGGGGAAAAAAAAAAAGATTGCTCGAATCCTTAACGAATCGTGAATGAAGTGGAAAGAAGGGTTGCTTTGCGGCAGAGAGGGTTTTGGCGCGAGCTACAAAAATTCGCCAGGTTCGGCTCTACGCGCCAACATTTCGGAGATACGCGGCACATTCTTAATTTTAAATGTGTAAAATCTATATCTTTAAAAGTAATAAGACATATTACTTTGTTTTAAATTCTGTTTTCATGATAAATGTGACGCCAGTTTTACTCCGTGATTAAAATAATCGAAAATAAATAATATTGCGCTTTGTTTCAATAATAGATTTTAAAAACTTAAAAAAAAAAAAACAATTTACCTTTATATTATTCAGTATTAAAAAAACAATTAATAAAAATTTTATATTTTATTATGTTACGTTATGCGATAAAATTTTAATAGCATAAACGGTAGAGTAAATGAATGCAAAAATGTCACAACATGATTAAAACAGAAAATTTGTTTTAAAAAATCTGATAAAAATTAATAAAAATCAATTATATTAATTTAAAAAAAGGAAAAAAACAAAAGTATTGTTCACTGCGTATTGCTCTTTCAAATAATAGTCCTCGTCTTACCGCGTTTTTTTACCGTCATGATACTTAACTTGAGGTGCACGAATCGTAGAATATTCAAGTTAAAAACAAAAGACAAAAGGGACAAAATAGAATTTTAGCAGTGAGAAACTGGGAAACGTTATGTAATATTTAAGAACATAACGTCATTTCAGAATCGAGTATAAACCTCTTTGCAACGGAAGCCACGCCTTTACACAGTTTTTCTACAAGTTTACATTATAAAACAAAATTATTTTACATACTTCCAATTAAATCATTTAAATTTTGTCTTTAGCATTCGATGTAGTAAATGCCATTGACATTTATGCATACCAGCGTCACATACAGAGTTATATAAGAATAAGCAAACTAGTTTTTTTAATACTGTTTCCGCAATATCGAGGCGGGGCTTCATTTCTTTAGGAATTCTTTCACAATCTGTCGCTTGCATTGCGATAATTTTATAAAAATAATAATCCAATTTGTATCCCAAACATCGAAATGTTGCTTAGAAAACAATTAGAATAACATTAAGGTAAATTAAAATAGTTTTTCGTCAAAATATATACAGATATTTGAGTCACTTAGGTATTGAGTGATTGAAATATAGTGAATTGAAATATTGGTCACTTAGGAACACAAGGATTGGAAGGTAGAGGTAGACAGTTTAATACTAATGTGGCTTGGTGAATTTTCAGTTATGTTACATTATGAAGATGGGCGAGTTAGAGATCAGATCTGAATTCTGTTGAGCACTTAAAGGACGAAACTGACAGAGGCATCCGACAACTAGATCTACAATCATCCACAATCTCACACTACTAAAAAAAAAAAAAAAATGCTATTCTTTAAGCACAGTCTCAAATTCCACAAAAGATCAATCAACATGTAGTAGAGTTTATACCAAGAAGAATCCAGGAATCAATGCTGTATAAAAAACAAGAGGGGGAGGGGTAATGATGTACTGTCGGTATGTTCATAAGAAAGTAGCCTCTCGGCCTTAAGAGTAAAGCAAAAATACTCACCCGCAGCAACGACTGGTCAAAGAACAACATAAAAGGTTACGCACCGAAAATTCCACCTATAAAAAAAAAAAAAAAAAGTCAAATTAAAGTAAATTTCGTTAATTAATAATACACACTAATTGGAGACTTTTATTGTTAAAATAATTGTATTACATTAGAAACCACATTATTCAAAATCATTATATTTTAAAATAATTTATTTCTCATAAAAATATGAAAGTGTACATTTATGGAGTAATAAATGATATTAGATATTTAGAATTTAATAGTTAATAAATTGAAATATTTTTGTTGATAAAGAGAAATCTTTAACCCGTTAGTAGTCACTATAGACAACGACACCTATTACAGATTGCGCACTTTTTATTTAACTGTCACCAATAATTTTAAGAAGTGATGTGATCGACGTTTCTTTGAATTTATTCGCGTTTTATGTATATCAAATGCCACTTCTAAAAATTTTTGGCGGCTATTGAATAAAAAAAATCTGGAAAAACTGAAGGATGGGCGGTAAATCGACCAACTAGCGACTACTAACGGGTTAATTTAGTTATAGTTAAAATTCAGGCTAAAATTACTATTTTATTTATTTATTATTATTATTATTATTTTAAATAAAATTTGGAATCAACCGAAAGAAAACTTATTGCTTCGAAGTTTCGGAATCAAACAAATTCTGTTTTTCATCAGCATTAAGGAAAAAAAGAAAAGCATGAAAATTGTGCGTTTCACACTGGTAAGCAATCACTTTCTGGAAAACATTCTGATACTTTGTTGCTTTACTTTTGGTACAAAAATTTTCAAATCATTGCTCCATATGTTCTGTTTTTTCCTTGTTCAGGATCAAGAGGAAAATTGTATCATACCTGCCAACTGTTCTTTCATTCATTTTTTATTATTTTTATCTTTTTTACCTAGAACACCTAGCTTTACTATTTTCAAATAATCACTTTTGTACTATTTTCTTTTATGAATAACAAAAATGACAAACATTATATAATTCTAAAATAATTGTACTCAATCTTCTTAAAAGAATGTCTGATATTTATTATTGTTCTAAAAATCACGCGTAGTTTTAGATTGTGAGCAAGGGTTGGTGAATTCTGTTTAATACTCTTTGATTTACCAAGTGTGCTTAACAGATTTAATATTATGTAAGATAGAAAACTAGGAGAGCAATTGAAACTTATTGACGTGTTTCTCGAATTACTATTGCACACAAAGATGCTTTGTGACACAAAGACCAGTGATATTCTGGAAGGCTCGATCTACAGTTGGTAGATAAAAATCAAGCAAAATATTTTCTGATAATTTGTATGTTCGAATATTCAGATAAGTCTTTTATTGGAGGGGGGGGGTTAAATAAACGTTCCGGAGGAGGGGACTAGCATAGCTAGAATCGCTTGACACCACTCCTGGAGTGGTGAGCGACCTCTCCTCCCTGTTAATCCCTGTTAATAGCATGCTCAAGAACAATATCCAGTTTTCCAGTCTTAAACGAAGTTATCAAAATGGATTATACCTGCGCCATTAAAATATCTACAATCTATCTGCGATACATAAATGAAGAATCTTTTCTCGAGAGACTGTATAATTTGACATAGTTTCACTAATATGCAAAGCATACCGTTATATTTTTACATCACGCAATGAATAAGATTAAAAAAAAAAAATTAATTAACCTGGCCATACAACCCAATTTTGATATTGCATGCTACATTCACGCGGCTTACTGTGGTCCACTGCCATGTTATGGTATTATGTTACAGTCTTTCTAGGGTGGAGGGATCTACAAACGTTATTGCTTTCAGTCTACGATAAAAACGTTGAAACTGAAACGTCATTGCCAGAATGAAAACATAGGAGGAAACACTTTCCCATATTACCGAATATCATTATAGTTACACACAGATACGGATGCATGTATACGTACACACAGAGATACGGATGCATGCATACATACACACAGCACAT
Source organism: Salticus scenicus (assembly GCA_963930645.1). Taxonomy (NCBI): domain Eukaryota; kingdom Metazoa; phylum Arthropoda; class Arachnida; order Araneae; family Salticidae; genus Salticus; species Salticus scenicus. The sequence goes on from OZ005651.1 coordinate 242,283,848, forward strand.
ACGCACATACATGCACGCAAGCACACACATGCACGTGTATACTCGGACATACAATGTGCATGCGGGATTATGTATACGTATACATACGGATGCACAAATACGCACATGCATACAAACACGCGTATGCACACTGGCGTAAAAACATATGCGTACACATGCACGTACGTACACTACACACAAACATTCATACTCACATTCGCCCACATACAAACGTAAAGCAAGCTCAAACATATGCGAACGCTTACACGAACATGTACCCTCATGCATGCTGACAACCACGTGCACAACCATGCATGCAGTAAAATTTCACACCACTTATAAATTATTAAATACATCTCCATATTTCTAGGGAAAGAAATAACTTCTTTAGGTGAAACTTCTAAAGTATGTAAAAAACTATTTTCGTTCCCGATTGCTTTAATTTTATTTATTTTAACTTAACGTCGGCTACACGAAAAGGGTATTTTAGTTTCCTGTCTAACAAAATAAGATGCAGGGTTTACTACTAACAAGGAGAGGTCACGACATGGAAAATTCAGATCGGGGCGAAATTGCGCAGGATTGTAGTATACTATGAGGGTAAAAACATATTAAAGCAGTAGGACCCACTATCCACAAAATTTCGAGAAAAAAGCATTTAAAGTTTCAGTAATCTTTAAATGCAAGTTATTTCGGAAGCGAGTAAGCGCCTCAGTGGTGTGATCCTAAAGCGCGAGTCTCCCAACCAGATGACTTGGGTTCGAGTCTACCTATGGGTCTCCTTTTTTCTTTTTCTTTAACTTTTTATGCAATCTTAACTTTTTATTTATTTTACAATTCAATTCAAAATTTGAAAATTTTAATAAAAAATTATTTAATTTTCTTGAGTATAAAATACCATTTTCTATTTTTAATATTAATAACTTAAAAATACAATAAATTTCTATAACTTAAAAAATAAAGTTTAGTTTTACAAAACCCTAAATAAGAAACATAAAGAAAAACAGACAAATAGTTAAATAATTAAAAAATAAGCAAGCTGTAAACAAAGTGTAAAATAGTTAGCAGGTGTACTTAAATCTTGGTTTGAGCTTCCTGATTTGGTTTAAATGTGTATAAATTACGTAAACACTTCTAGCTTGTTAATAATAAAGGGCAGGTGGAATTTTATTTCGTCCACAGAAGAATTGAAAAAAAAAAAAAGTCGTTATCGAAAAAGAAACGATGTTCATTAACATTTAAAATCTACATTAAAAGATAACATTTCTTTACCTGTAATAATTTGATAGCATCGTAATCCTATAGTATAATTTTTCAAGAAACTGTATTGATTGGAGAAGCAATTATTTAATTTGGATAGTAATTATATATGCAATTAAAATCATCATTTCTCTGTATTTTTTTTTTTTTATTTAAAAAATAAAATTAAATATACCTAAAATAAAATAAAATATTTAGATAAATAATTAAAAACAGTTTCTTTAGTTTTACCTTATTTTACAGTTAAAATAAAACTAAAATTTATTTTTTAAGTTATATAAATTTATTGTATTTTTAAGTTATAAATATTGAAAATAGAGTTATTTTATGCTCAAGAAAATTAAATAATTTTTTATTAAAATTTTCAAATTTTGAATTGAATTGTAAAATAAAGTAAAATAAATAAAAAGTTAAGATTACATAAAAAGTAAAAGAAGAAGAAAAAAAAATGTAGTCCCGTAGGTAGCCTCGAACCTAGTCATCTGTTTGGGAGACTCGCGCTTTAGGATCACACCACTGAGGCGCTTACTCGCTTGCGAAATAACTTGTATTTAAAGATTACTGAAACTTTAAATGCTTTTTTCTCGAAATTTTGTGGATAGTGGGTCCTACTGCTTTAATATGTTGTTACACTCATAGTATACTACAATCCTGCGCAATTTCGTCCCGATCTGAATTTTCCATGTTGTGACCTCTCCTTGTAAGATATAATTTAAACCCGAAATGGCTGACTATTTTTGGATATTTTTAAGTCTATAGAAAATTATTTAACTAACTCATTATACTTAACACCTTAAGCCATGCTAAGATTATATTTGAGCTCACACTCTCCATTAAAATTAACATTTTTTACACGCTTTTATTAAATTCTGTATGTTACTTATTTATTTATGTATGTGATCAAACCAAAAATTCAATTTTATCCCACTTCCTTTCAATGTAAATATATATATATATTTTGTTTAATTTATTAGAGATGTATAATATTTTAATAATAATAATAATAATAATAATAATAACTACCAATAAAACTAACTACCCTTACTTTTCTAAAAAAAACTGGATGGGCATTATTATTAACTGTCTTGAATTTTTATATATTTATATATATATATATATATAAGGTAAACTGGAGATTGCTTGAAATTGTGTGAGAAAAAGATTTGTTTACCATGAATATGGACATAATATTTTGGTTATTTTAAACTATTAATTAAATTTATTTCTAAATTAAATTTACCAAGAAATTAATATAAAAGTCGTGACCCGTCAAATAAGCCCAAGACAAAATGGCCCCGGCAAATTAGCCCAAAGGACAAAATAGCCTTGAAAAAATAGCTCTGACAAAATAGCCCGAGACTAAATGGCCCCGACAATATAGCCCAAAACAAAGTAGCCCCGACGAAACGGCCTAGACAAAACATCCCCAACAAAATAGTCCCAAAAAATAGCCGTGACAAAATGACCCCAACAAAATAGTCCCGACAAAACAGCCCCGATAAAATAGCTCCGGCAAAACAGACCCGACGAAGTATTCCCGGCAATATAGCCCAAGTCAAAAGAGCCCCGACAAAACGGACTTAACAAAACAACCCCGACAAAACAGCCTCTTCATAATAGCCCCAACGAAAGAACGTCGACAAAACAGCCCCATAAGGATAAAATAGTCCCGAACACCCTATGGAATTTTAGCCCATAGATATAGTAATTGATATAGGATATTGATCATTGCGATGCAAAATCTGATTTCTCTTCACTCGGCAACAAACGCTCATTAAAATGGATGACGTGTAATGAAACTGGTTATAGTTATAGCATCAAAATGCGCGCAAATGTTTCAGATGCTAAAATTTATGAAAGATTTATAAGTTACTGAGGGGTAAAAACGAGTAAAGTTACACAAGCAATTTCACTTTAATATCCTATCTTCTGGATAACGCCGATATTTAGTGAATTATGCCATTTTCATCTACAATATTTCACACTCACAAAAATATTAACTATTGCACGTCCGTTGACATCAACGTGATGCCATTTTGATCAGCAGAGCCCCATCATTTGGCGTTCTTCTGAAACGTTACGTTATTTAACAAAAGGACTATGTATAGGTGCATTTAACTCATTAAGTGCCGTCGGCATATATATAGGGCACTGGCGCATAGCGTACCGTTTAAGGCAGGTAAAATATAACTGATTTAAACACACACACACAAATAAATAAATAAATAAATAAAAAATAAAATAAAATTGTTAAAAAATAAAAGTATTTACAGAAAAAATACAGGTTGTTAAAAATAAGAAAACACGCAAACGTTATTGTCATCTATTTCTTTTTTAATTAGTAATTTAAATAAAAAATAAAATAAAATTGTTAAAAAATAAAAGTATTTACAGAAAAAATACAGGTTGTTAAAAATAAGAAAACACGCAAACGTTATTGTCATCTATTTCTTTTTTAATTAGTAATTTTTTTTAATCAGGAATTTGAGACGTTTGTATACTACAGATGCTGGGGCGGTAAGTACAACTGTTAGTTATTGTGTCGTATTTGAGAATAAAGGAATTGAAAGTTTAGCTAGACGGACAAAATCTCGGAGTATATCTGTCGTAGCGAGAGCTAGTGAAGTGTGTTTTTTCTTAGTGATTTATAAAAAGCGTTTATTAGTGAAGTAATCATGAACCCATTGCGGCATGATGAATCGTCCTTTTCAGGACGTGACACAATACCTGTGGCTGGGGACCTCCCCGAAGCTCCAGCTCCTACTGGCTGTTTGAGCGGGTCCGCCCCGGATAGGTCCTCAACTGGGACTGAACCAACTCCCAGCCACTCAGTTGGAGGTAATGGTAGTGGTAGGAGTAAAACTGACGAATGTCGTGCGAAGGTGAGGAGACGGAAGAGGAGGAGTAAGAAAAGTGTGGTGTGTGAGAGAGATGAGAAGAAGATTGTGGTGTACGATAGTGATGGCAATTCGATAGCGTCATTCCAGAGTGTGGAAGACAGTGAAGGCGAGCACGATGAAAAGTGTAACGACCCTGACACAGTCTACTACACTGGAATGAGTGGGGAGAGTGATGCAGCAGAGGCGGGCTCTGAGATCTCAGATGCCGACTCCCCCACCGGCCCTCAAGCAGTCTCTGGGGATCCAGAGACGACCATTGTCGCCGCGCAGACGATGGATAAAGGTATCCAATTACATAGCGAGGAGCTGGCCAATATCTCCCTTGAGGAGATGGTCGGCACGTCTCAGACCCTCGTTATGGAGATGAACCGACTAAGTTTGGATCTCTCACACGCTGTTGACAGGTCAAAGCTGTCGGGACCAAAGCTGGAGAAAGTCCATGCTTTCATTAGATGGGTGCGTCAAGCATTCACCCGGCAGCACAGACTAGTTGAACAGTGCGGGAAAGCTTCTACCAGGAGGCCTTTAAAATCAGCCGAGGAGAAGGGTGCTAACAGGAAGCGAAATAGAGGTAGCCGCCAAAAGAAGGGGAAAAAGAGGGATACCCCAGCAGTTCCCACAGAGGAACATCCTCCCGCTGCGGAGGCAGAAAAACCTCTTAATGTAGCGGAATGTGAAGCACCCTCAAGCTCGGTAGGCACGACTGGAGGGGTGGTACCAAAGTATTCGGACCATGTTCGAAGCGCCGTGTCTGGGGACTTTTCAGTTCCGAAGGGGTCGAAGAGGGAACGAGCGTCATCCCGAGGGAGAGCTCGACCCGGCGCGTCAGCACGTCGCTCGACGGCCGAGGTGAAGCATCTGCTTATTGTCCGGCCGCGTACGGACATAACCTCTGAGGCCCTGATGACGGACATAGCCAAAAGGATTAACCCAATCGAAGCTAAACTAGCGGTTAGAGGGATGCGGCCAGTGGCTGGCAACGGAGTGTTGATCTCTGTTAACAGCGCTGCGGACCTCGCCAAACTAGAGGCTAAGATGGGCGAAACGGGGCTAGCGGCGGATAATGAGCTTACGAAACCTGGCCCTCGTATACCAGAGATCATCGTCTTTGGCATCGAAGACTCTATGTCTGCAGAGGAGATCACAGAAGCAATAAAGCTTCAGAACGCAGTTATGGGTTCGAACTGCGAAATCCGGGTGAAGAAGATCTTTCCCGGTAAGAATGGGCAAAACGTGATACTCGCTCTGGACAATGAGACGATGACGAAGCTGGCCGGAGAGAAGTGGCTCAATGTTGGATGGAGACGTTTGGGATTCAAGCGAAATGTACGGCCGTTGATGTGCTTCCGGTGTTATAAATACGGGCACACAGCGAAGGTCTGCCGCGGCAAACCCCTTTGTGGGCGCTGCGGACAGGAGGACCACCTGCAAAGGGACTGCAAGGGGGAGCCTGCATGTCCCAATTGTAAGGTTAGCAACCGAGGCCGATCGGGTAATAAACTGCCCGTTAACCATAGGGTGGGTTCGAAGGAGTGTTCTGTCCACAAGGCAGAGGTTGAAAAATTGCGGGCAGTGAATCATGGACCGAAGCCTTAGATTCCTGCATCTTAACTGCCACCACAGTTATACCGTGATGTTCAACCTCGCTAAAACGATAGAGCGAGACTCTGTGGACGTGGCATGTCTGAATGAACCTTACCTATTTGGCGGACTCACTGTAGGGTTGCCGGCAGGGTACTCGCAAGTGAACCCGAGTTGTAGTGACGGTCGAGTCGCTCTTTGGGTGAGCCAGCGAGTAACCTTCTGTCAGGTCCTCGGTGATCGAGACGTACTAGCTGTCCGAACGAAGGTGTCCAACTCGAATGTGTTAGTGGCCACGTGCTACTGCGCACCGAGGGAAGATACTGCTCCGAACCTGGAAAAGTTGGAGGCGCTGTTGAGACGTTACCCTGAGGACCGAGTTGTCCTAGTGGGTGACTTCAACGCAAAATCCACGCTCTGGGGGAAAAATCCAACAGATCCTAGGGGGAGTTTGTTAATCTCCTTCGCTTCGAACAATGAACTGGATATTGTGAATGACCCAGATAGCGAACCCACCTTCGTGGGGAGTCTTGGCACCAGCTGGATCGACGTCCTGTTGGTCCGCGGTTGCCTCGAGCTCATCGCAAACTGGGAAGTCTCTGATGAAGAGATGCTGAGTGATCATAGAGCCATGAAGTGGACCCTTCGGGGCAAACCAGGCTCCATGCACCCTAAGGAATCCAGCCGTCGCTGGAGGCCGAGGGATCTGGTTTGGGAGGCTTTCCTCCGCGATCTGCGCACTGCAGATCTGGCTTCTTATGATTGCTGCTCCCCAGACACAGGAATTGAATATCTGATATCGACTTTGACGAGGCTATGTAACAAGCACAGAAAGGCTTCTGGCCAAGACAGAAGCAAAGAGTGGTGGACGGTAGGTCTGACCGCCCAGAGGTCCCGGCTGCGCGCGCTGAGGCGGCTCTACCAGCGAACGCTGGAGTCGAATCAGAGGGTGAGGCTTGAGGTGCTGTATAAGCGGAGGCGGGCAGAATACAAGAGATCGATCTTGCGAGCTAAACGTCAATCGTTTAGGAAATATCTCTCAGATACGCTCTGCACTGATAAGTTTGGTCAGGTGTGTTGTGTGGTGAAAGGGAAGTGGAGGCGTGAAGCCCCAGAGAAACTAAAACTGGCAAATGGCGAAGAAATCTCCTCGTGGGAGGAGATACAAGCAGAACTGGCAAGATATCACTTCACACAAGCAGATGACGTATCGCAGATCGATTCGTCTAGAACCGACGATCCCGAACTGTTTGCTATCGGGGAACTGGAGTTTGCAGTAGAGTCGCTGCCGCCTAACAAGGCACCCGGTCACGACGGCTTCAGCTTGGAAATCGTCCGAAAGGTTCTCGAGTACCACCCTCGGTGGCTACTCTCTTTGTATAATCACTGCCTCAGCACCTCTTGTTTTCCGCGGGAGTGGAAAAGGGCTCTGGTAGTCTACTTCCCGAAGGAGGGAAAAGACAAAAGCCATCCCGGCTCCTACCGCCCGATCTGTCTGCTGCCGGCCTTAGGGAAGGCACTGGATAAGATGTGCGCAGTGCGTCTGGCGACCCATCTGGAAGCGAGGGGTATTCTGAGCGAGAAACAGTTTGGTTTTCGCAGGAACTTGGGCACACTAGATGCGCTCAAGAGAGTGGTGGAGTTCGTAGCCGAGTCGAAGAGAGGTGGCAGACACTCATGTCTGGTCACCCTTGATATTAAGAACGCTTTCAATAGTGCCCGGCGTACGGAAATTCTCCGCCTCCTGGTGGAGTATGAAGTACCGTCGGACCTCCTGGGTCTCGTGGACTCGTTCCTTAGGGACAGGACCATACTTTCGAACGCAGGGGAGTTCAGCTATAATGTTGGCGTTCCGCAGGGCTCATGCCTAGGGCCGATTCTCTGGTTGGTGCTCGTGAATGAATTGCTGAGCAGGCTTCAGTCCACTCCAGACTTGGTGGTTCAGGCTTTTGCCGACGACATCTTCCTGATGGCGAGAGAGGAGCGGGTTTATAAGTTCAACAGAATTATAAACCCAGTGTTGGATGAGATATGTGAGTGGGCACATAGTGTGCAGTTGGAGTTTAGTTATGAGAAGTGCTTGTACACGGTTATTCCGGCTGTTGGGAAGATGAGGTACGCGCCTTCGTGGCCGATACGTATGAAGGGACACAAGGTGTCATTTAGTTACGAGATAAGATACCTTGGAGTGCTGATAGACACTGCTCAGAGTTGGATGCCTCACCTGAACTATGTTCAGGAGAAAGCATCAAAGCTTCAATACAAGTTGATGCGTTACACGGGCGCTAATTGGGGATTGAAGCCTAAGGTCCGGAAGGCAGTCTACTCGGCCGTCGCTGAGAAAATTGTACTGTATGCGGCTCCTGTTTGGTTCACCAACCGTGTAAAGTTGAATAACAAGCTCAACACCATACAGAGAAATCTGCTGTTGTGTGTGACGAAATGCTACCGCACGGTGTCAAGTGACGCACTGAATGTGCTTGCAGGGATTCCACCTCTGCATCTCCGTGCGGAATTTGAACAGTTGTATACTGGCTTAGTGAGATGGGGTGAAGGCGTTGAAGACACCAATCTCACGCCGGAAACGGTAGAGACTTGGAGATACCAGCTGAGACGTGAAGACCTCTGGAGACTGCCTTGGACTCGAGACGTAACGCCCAAATCAGCCTCGTGTTATTACACGGACGGCTCGAAGATGGAGGACGGCAGGGTTGGCTGCGCGTTCCTGCGGGTCTCTGGGGGAGAGATCGTCTCGGAAGACCAGTTTCGGATTACCGACCATAGCTCTGTATTCATGGCGGAGGTCATAGCGATCAGGGAAGCCATCAGAGATGCTATGGAGTCGGGGCTCAGTGAGATGGATGTCTACTCTGACTCCAGATCGGCGCTGCAAGCGCTTAACTGTCTGAAGCCTAGGCACAAGACGGTTGCTGAGACCAAGGACCTGATTAAGAGTGGCGGGATAGGAATCACGATGCATTGGATCAGAGCCCATGTGGGTCATCACTTTAACGAACTGGTCGATGGCTCTGCTAAGGTGGCAACTGCACGTGAAGACGTAGATCTTCCAGTCAAGCTTAGTGTGAGATGTGCAAGGGGCGTCCTGTTTAGGCGCCTCATAGATAGATGGCAGTGTCGTTGGGATGGCTCCACGAAGGGTAGATTCACGCATGAAGTGTTTCCGAAGGTGAGCAGTCGGAGAGTGCAGGGAGATTTCTTTGTTAATCAGGTCCTCACCGGACATGGTTCATTCGGAGTTCACCAGCACCGCTTCTTTCAGAAGAACCCTGCATGTATTTGCGGGGCCAGCGCAAGCTCGGTAAAGCACGTGATGCTAGAGTGCGCACGGTGGCGGTCGGTCAGGGAACGTTACTTCCCGCCGAACTACCACCTTCGAACGCGGCGGGATTTGTGCCTGGACTACTATTGTAGGAAAGGAATCGCAGTCATCATGACGGATCTCCTGGACTGGGCGCTTAACCCGCTTGGTGGTGGACGACGGATTCTCGAAGCGTCTGAGCCTGACGCCCCAGAAGAGCCTCCTAGAAGGTCTCTTCGTTTGGTAAGTGCGACGGTGAGACGATGAGAGTTGGTGATGAAAAGGTGTGAGCGTGGTGGTGTAACGAAGTGTAGAGTGACGGCGAGATGGCGAGTGTGAGATGGTAAGTTGGCAAGATGGCGAGTGTGAGTTGGTAAGTTGGCGAGATGGCGAGTATGAGTTGGTAAGTTGGCAAGATGGTAAGTTGGCGTGTTGGTAAGTGTGTGGTGGTGTGACGGTGAGTTCGAGTTGGTGAGACGGTTGGCGTTGGTGTGGTGTGGAGAGAAGGGGGAGCATGTGCTCCCTGTCTACCGAAAGGTAGAAGCGCTGATTCAAAACAGCCAATTCGGACTGTCTAAAAGGGAACTTTTTGTTGGCATCGCACGAACTCGTAGCAGTGCTCTCCGCCTGTGCGTTTCGGGGAGAAGTATACCCACGTGGTGTGAGGAGGTCTGTCTTAACTGACTGGTGGTGCATGACCGGACGGCGGGACTACCCTGGCGGACATCGGTGCTCACATAGGGTTGTGATGGCCCGAGCAAACAGGGGCTGTCCAGGTGTCCTGGGTGGGGCCTTCCGAGTGGCAGTATAAGGAGGCTTAGCAAAACTGGGAAGCGGTGCTGATCTTACTAGTCGGCATGGATGTGCGTTATCGGGTAGGGGTGAACTCCGTTGGGAGAGCGGGCCTGGTGGACGGCCTTAGGCCGTCCTCAGAAGGCAAACAAGCCTTCTGGCCGCCAAACCGAGGTCGGCCAGTTACTAGGGCCCTCAGCCCCAACTTTGACCAACTCCGGTTGGTCCGGAGGGGCGATATGAGCCTTGCTATAGCTGATTGTCGAACCTTACCTGGGCCACTTCCCTGCTGTCGCGAAGTTGGTATGTTGCTGTCGTAGCGGCTAAGGCCTGCACGATGTTGGGTCGTCTTGAGACGGGACTGCATGGATACCCTCGTATCTGGGTCAGTCGATGATGGGGCGCGCTTGCGTGTCACCTGTCTTATACTACAGATGCTGAGATTTAAGCTTTCTTTAAATTGGGTCATTCGCAATTAACAGCACCACCTATAGGACGATATATCTCAAAAGATAATAAGCATTAATTTAAGTCAATCTTTAACCAAATATCAAGCTTAGTAAAGTTCCGTCTATTGATTTGTGAGATTCATAAATCATCATACACGCATAAAGGCAGACAGATCTGAAAATGGGTGAAAACTACTCAGGACATCTCGAACCGGTAACTTTAACGTAAAGAAGTAGACAATTTTCATTAAACTGGTATTTTTTTCTTGTGAATGTAGAAAGTAGCTAGTATGTTATGACAATCACAAAGCTTTCATCTATATCATTTTCTGCAACAAGGTCAACTACCGGTTAACGTGCACAAAATTTTAATTAGCAAAACTTCTCACAATTAACATTTTACATATGCAAATTTTAAAATAAATTTTGAAATATAGCCACCTGAAAAAACGCAGAAAGGAATAAAAACACCATCTGTTGGGCAATATATCTTAAAATAGAACAATTAAAATTAAAACTTAATAAGCATAATTTTCCATAATGTGTTACATACTAAGTTTAGTGCATTTTTTATAACACAGAAACTGAGATATAATTTTCTCGTAAACAAAAAGTACTGCAGATTAGCAGCACCACCAGTTGGTCGCTATGCTCTTAATTTGTACCAATTTAGTTTTTTAAAGCATCAGAATCAAATACCTAGATTTGTGAGTTTATACGCTGTAGAAACCGAGCTATAGCTTTCCTTTAAATGGGATTCAAATGCAGAATAGCAGCGCAGTTTTTCGGCCGATGTGCACCCAAATTAAATAAGCATCTAAGTTACGTGAGTAATTTCCAAGCATCAGAGAAGAATGGAGTGGAAGAAATATCATTAATAAGATTTTTCGAATTTTTAAATATGTAAAATGCTTCATGAATATCCAAATGGGAGGAACAGACAGGAAATGAAATTATGTTAGTTTTGGAAAAATTAAAACGATGACCTTGAGACCAGCAGTGGGAAGCAATAGAAGATTTGGTAATCTCTTCATTACGAACATTCCGACGATGCTCATTTATTCTGTATTTCAAACGCCTCCTAGTTTGACCAATATAACTTAAGTTGCAGGACGAACACGGAATTAAATAAATTCCAGAACGGTTTTCGGTGGGAATGGGATCCTTAAGAGAAGATAATTTAATTTTATTGACGGGTTTGTAAATAACTTTGAAACCAAACAGTGAAAGAATTTTAGAGATTTTAAAAGAGAGTGAAGAATAAAAAGGTAAAACAACTGGTATGAGACTGTGATCGTTTAATTTGGGAGCAGAACGTTTGGGATTCTTAAATTTATATAGAGCCTTATCGATGATAGATGGGTTATAGCCACGAGAGAGAGCAAGAGATTTTAAATAATTAATTTCTTTCGAAAGATTAGACGGATCAGAACAAATGTGTAAGGCACGATAAACATAAGTGTAAAAAGCAGACATTTTTTGTTGAGGGCGTGGTCAGAGAGAGCATGCGGCGGCAAAGAGACTGAGAATGGTTTTTTAAAAACAGTAGTTGAGAAACAATCCTTTTCTTTATTCGCAAGAACGTCAAGGAAAGGCAAAGAGCAATCCTGTTCAACCTCAAAAGTGAATTGAATGCATGGGTAAATCGAATTGACCAAAGAATGTAAATTGGACAAATCGACATCAGGGGAGACAAGAACAAAAGTGTCATCCACATACCTAAACCAGTGAGGAAATTTATATACACCGAAGAGTTTTTCTTCAAAATAGTGCATATAAATGTCGCAAAGTAAAGGAGAGAGAGGACTACCCATGGCCATACCATCATTTTGGGAATAATAAGTACCATTAAAAATGAAGGCAGTTTGCCTGATACACAAATGAACTAAATTTACAAGCTCCTCAATTTCAATAGAAGAATAATGGAATTCACGTAGTCTTCTCTCTAAACAAACCAGAGCACCTTGAACCGGAACATTTGTAAAAAGTGATTTGACATCTAAAGAAATCATAGTATAGTTAGACGGAGAGATGCATTTAAGTTTGTCCACAAAATCATACGAGTTTTTTACAGTATGAAGATTAGAAGTAGTTAGATGAGAAAGAGAGTTTGAAAGAAATCGAGCAAGATTATAAGAAGCCGTACCAATATTAGACACAATAGGCCGAAAGCAGAGAGTGGGTTTATGAACTTTCGGAAATGCATAAAAACGAGCACAATTAGCAGCCGAAGGAATTACCATGCGTTTGGTATAATCATTAAGAATAACGGAATTTTTAACGTGGCATTTGACTTGATCAAGATGATCATTAGAAGGATCTTTTTTAAGTTTCGAATAGGGACCTGAAGTAAGTAAGGACTCAACATGGGAAATATAATCCGATTTGTTGAGTAGAACAGTTTGTCCTCCTTTATCAGGTCTTGTGACAATTAAATCGGGGGCGGAGTTTAATTCAGAGAGGGCGGATTTTTGAGAAGGAGTAAGGTTAGACTTTTGTGGATGATTATTAGTGGAAATAATGCTAGATAAAATGAAACGAAGAGATTCTAACTGGCCTGGAGAAATTTTACTATTTTTAAAAGAATTTTCAATGGGAGCTATCAAACCTGGAATTCGAAGTACGCGCAAAATTCAGACCCAAACTGAGCACGTCACGTTGAGTATTAGTCAGAACGTGCGAAGAGAGATTAACAACAGTATTCTGAGCAAGAGGAGAAACGGGAGAAGTAAAGGAATTACTTTTAAGAAGATAATTAAATTTCTTATTTAAGTTAGTTGGATGCCTAGAAGACTGAAACGCAACGTATGCGAAATGTCAAACGAAGATGTTTGAAACGATTAATCTCTGAAGAACTCATGCTAAAACATATACATGAAACTAGAGTCAAAACTTAAAGAAGGCGGAGTTTAAACAAAAAGAATGGGGGGAGGAGTTAAAAATACAAAAATGTAATTAACCAAATAGAAAAATTGATAAAATAAAAATATGAAATGACAGTCTCAAAAATGAGAAGAAATTAGCATAAATTAACGAATAAAGCAAGTCAAAACTTAAAGAAGGCAAAGTTCAAACGAAAAAAAACAAAAATGTAATAATTAATTAGAAAACAATCGATAAAATAAAATATCTGTTAGCAATTCTGTTCATGATTTCTCTTCTTTTGAAAAAATAAATTTCGCATACGTTGCGTTTCAGTCTTCTAGGCATCAAACTAACTTAAATAAGAAAGTTAATTATCTTCTTAAAATTAATTCCTTTACTTCTCCCGTTTCTCCTCTTGCTCAGAATACTCTTGTTAATCTCTCTTCGCACGTTCTGACTAATACTCAACGTGACGTGCTCAGTTTGGGTCTGAATTTTGCGCGTACTTCGAGACCCTCCATTCCGGATTTGATAGCTCCCATTGAAAATTCTTTTAAAAATAGTAAAATTTCTCCAGGCCAGTTAGAATCTCTTCGTTTCATTTTATCTAACATTATTTCCACTAATAATCATCCACAAAAGTCTAACATTACTCCTTCTCAAAAATCCGCCCTCTCTGAATTAAACTCCGCCCCCGATTTAATTGTCACAAGAGCTGATAAAGGAGGACAAACTGTTCTACTCAACAAATCGGATTATATTTCCCATGTTGAGTCCTTGCTTACTTCAGGTCCCTATTCGAAACTTAAAAAGATCCTTCTAATGCTTGATCAAGTCAAATGCCAAGTTAAAAATTCCGTTATTCTTAATGATTATACCAAACGCATGGTAATTCCTTCGGCTTCTAATTGTGCTCGTTTTATGCACTTCCGAAAGTTCATAAACCCGCTCTCTGCTTTCGGCCTATTGTGTCTAATATTGGTACGGCTTCTTATAATCTTGCTCGACTTCTTTCAAACTCTCTTTCTCATCTAACTACTACTAATCTTCATACTGTAAAAAACTCGTATGATTTTGTGGACAAACTTAAATGCATCTCTCCGTCTAACTATACTATGATTTCTTTAGATGTCAAATCACTTTTTACAAATGTTCCGGTTCAAGGTGCTCTGGTTTGTTTAGAGAGAAGACTACGTGAATTCCATTATACTTCTATTGAAATTGAGGAGCTTGTAAATTTAGTTCATTTGTGTATCAGGCAAACTGCCTTCATTTTTAATGGTACTTATTATTCCCAAAATGATGGTATGGCCATGGGTAGTCCTTTCTCTCCTTTACTTTGTGACATTTATATGCACTATTTTGAAGAAAAACTCTTCGGTGTATATGAATTTCCTCACTGGTTTAGGTATGTGGATGACACTTTCGTTCTTGTCTCCCCTGATGTCGATTTGTCCAATTTACTTTCTTTGGTCAATTCGATTGAAGCAAGCATTCAATTCACTTTTGAGGTTGAACAGGATTGCTCTTTGCCTTTCCTTGACGTTCTTGTGAATAAAGAAAAGGATTGTTTCTCAACTACTGTTTTTAGAAAACCATTCTCAATCTCTTTGCCGCCGTATGCTCTCTCTAACCACGCCCCTCAACAAAAAATGTCTGCTTTTTACACTTATGTTTATCGTGCCTTACACATTTGTTCTGATCCGTCTAATCTTTCGAAAGAAATTAATTATTTAAAATCTCTTGCTCTCTCTCGTGGCTATAACCCATCTATCATCGATAAGGCTCTATATAAATTTAAGAATCCCAAACGTTCTGCTCCCAAATTAAACGATCACAGTCTCATTCCAGTTGTTTTACCTTTTTATTCTTCACTCTCTTTTAAAATCTCTAAATTTCTTTCACTGTTTGGTTTCAAAGTTATTTACAAACCCGTCAATAAAATTAAATTATCTTCTCTTAAGGATCCCATTCCCACCGAAAACCGTTCTGGAATTTATTTAATTCCGTGTTCGTCCTGCAACTTAGGTTATATTGGTCAAACTAGGAGGCGTTTGAAATACAGAATAAATGAGCATCGTCGGAATGTCCGTAATGAAGAGATTACCAAATCTTCTATTGCTTCCCACTGCTGGTCTCAAGGTCATCGTATTGATTTTTCCAAAACTAACATAATTTCATCTCCTGTCTGTTCCTCCCATTTGGATATTCATGAAGCATTTTACATATTTAAAAATTCGAAAAATCTTGTGAATGATATTTCTTCCACTCTTCTTCTCTGATGCTTGGAAATTACTCACGTAACTTAGATCTTCGTTTAAATTTTGATTTCCTTAGATTGTTATATGTTTAATCTCACTAATTTATTTATTTTCTTTTTCCTTTGTACAATTCTACTCACACCAGTAGCTATATTTACTTTCTACTTTATAAAGTTTTTCTTTTCATTTTAAACGATTTTGTGCGTTGCCGCTTTGACTGCAGCACTCGTGCTTACTTTATTCGCCTGATGAAGGGTCGTGTGTTTTTTTTCGACCCGAAACAATTGTTGCGAGTTTATTGCATTTTATGGTGTTTATTCAAAGTTTGTAAGTAATAATTTTTACAACGCCAGTTTTGTGGTGCTTTTTTATTAAATGCGATTTCAGTTGCTTTTGAGTAAATTAATTTAATTGAAGCACAAAAGGGCTATGTTTTCAGTGATCTATACCAAAAGTTAATCAGCACCAATTTAAGTCAAGATCCGACCAAAAATCAATTTTGATGAAATTCTGCTAAATGGTTAGTGAGTTACAGCGAAAACAAAATTTTGCTGGTACACACAGACCAACTTTTTCTTGAAATGTTCGAACCGAATCCAAAAAATCTCAAAACGTATAAATTCATGGAAAACCTTAACTGAAAAATTTTCACGTATCCTTTATTTTTCTTCTTATGTATATGGAAGAAAATCACAAATTCATTTTTCCAAAAATAGTCATTTGCATTAACTAAAATGCATACATTAAAAAATGACTGTAAATTAAAGCTGACATAAATCACATTTAAAAAAAAAAAAAAAAAAAGAGAAAGAAAGGAAAGAAAAAAAAATAGATTGCAAATAAATTAGAAACAAACAAATAAGAGCTTTCATAAACAAATTACTTTTTAAAATTATATTTAACTTCAATAGTATAAAATTTTTATTCACCATTCATTCACTCAATAAGCATTTCTTTTTTCCACTACTGTGATGGTTGTTGCCAGATTCTTCAGTTGGAATCAAATATCTCTGGTCGAAAACATGGGTATGATATATCCATATAAATTATTGCACTATCTATGTTCTAGCATTCCATTAAAAAAAAATCGTTCCTATATGTCATCAAGTAGGGTTACAGAAGAAAAAGGCACGCGCTTCGGCCTAATTCGGACCTTTTTTTGTGCTCTTTTCTTCGGAATGTTCGAATCTATTATTCAAGGCTAATTTGTCGGGGAATTTTGTCTTGACACTGTTTTGTCATTGCTAATTTATTGAGGCTATTTTAATGAAGCTATTTTGTCTAAGGGCTAATTTATCAAGGTTAATTTTTCTATGGCTAACTTGTCCAGGGTTAACGCAGGTGTGTGTGTGTGTGGGGGGGGGGGATTTTGTCTTGGCTAAATTGTCCGGGCTATTTTGTCCAGAGAATATTTTGCCTAGGGATATTTTCTCTTGGAGCTATTTTATCGGGACATTTTTTTTTTTTTTTTTTTTTTTTTTTTTTTTTTATGGGGCTGTCTTTTCGGGGCTAATTTAACGTGTTAATTCTGTCCTAGATATATTTTGTTGAAACAAATTTTAGGATTCATTTAACGGGGCTATTTTTTCCTGGAATTGCTCTGCCGGGGCAGTTTTAACAGCATTATTTTTGTCCTGAAGCTATTTTGTCATGGCTATTTTGTCTTGGGCTAATTTATCTGGTCTGTTTTGTGCTTCGGCTATTTTGATTGGAGCTTCTTTATCAGGGCTATTTTGCCTGGGGTTATTTCATTAAGGAGATATTTTCGGGGCTGTATTTTCGAGGTGGCTTTGTTGGAGCTATTTTATTGGGGTTATTTTGTCAGGGGTATTTTTTCGGGCTGTTTTGTCAGGGATGCTTGGTCGGGTCTACTTTGTCTTGGGCTATTTTGTCGGGGCCATTTTTTGGGGGGCTATTTTGTCTTGGGCTAATTTATCCGGACTATTTTCTGCTTCGGCTATTTTGATTGGGGTTACTTTATTAGGGCTATTTGCCTCGTGTTATTTCATTAAGGCGATATTTTTGGGGCTGTATTGTCGGGGTTGCTTTGTCGGAGCTATTTTATTTTGTCGAGGATGCTTGGTCGGGGCTACTTTGTCCTGGGCTATTTTATCTGGAGCTATTTTGTCTTGGGCTAATTTATCTGAGCTATTTTGTGCTTCGGCTATTTTGATTGGGACTACTTTAACAGGGCTATTTTGCCTGGGGTTATTTCATTAAGGTGATATTTTCGGGGCTGTATTGTCGGAGTTGCTTTGTCAGAGCTATTTTATTGGGGTTATTTTGTCAGGGCTATTTTTTTTGGCTGTTTTGTCGGGGATGCAAGGTTGGGGCTACTTTGTCTTGGGCTATTTTGTCTTGAGCTATTTTGTCGGGTCTGTTTTGTCGGGGCTATTTTGTCGGGGCTCTTTTGTCTTGGGCGATTTTGGCGGGGTACCCATAAAAGTACATCATTAATATATACTTGTCTATTTTAAGATATTCAATAAAAATTAAACAATTATTTAAACATATCAGTTATTTGTGCATTTTCAATAAAAATGAACCAAACTAACACGATATTAATCAAAAACACATACGAAAATCAACTCACCTCCGTATCGCAGAAATAACAAACACTTATATTTTTATTAGAATCACCATTTGTAAATTCAGGAACTTCTGTTATCAAGTAGAATGCCCAAATGACGAGCAGCACAAAGCTCGAAAGCTAAGAAATAAAACGGAAAGAAATATTTTATAAATTATTGTACAAATTTCAGTTTTTTTTTTTTTAAATATAAAAGTGTACTAAATGCATTTAATCATCATGTGAATAAATTCTTTTGTATACTTGCGATGATGTAAACTGTGGTGTGAAATTTCAGTTTTACGAAGTAAAATATGAATGCAGTAGTAAAAGTTAATAATAACTTTGATTAGAATACACAAAGAGCATTTCCATATTATTATTATAGTAGAGCTGCGATTATCCGAGCCCCGATTAACTGAGTTCCGGGTTAACCGAGGTAGTTCCGAAAATGCCACGCCCCGTAGAAGGCGTGGCTTTTGACAAATGGCACAGATAAGTTTGACAAATTTTATTATACATCATAGTATTTTATAATTTATGTATGTATGTATTGTATTGCATTGTTAACTGTGTGACTACATTTAAATGCGTAATATGTGTATTTTTTTACTTCATTGACTACATTTTCATACATTTTAAACTTACCATACATTTCCCTTTCGATTTACGACAGAATTCGTGTTATCCGTGTTTTCGATTATCCGAGGTGCCCTTGGCCCACATTACCTCAAACAAGCAAGGTTCTACTCTATTACTATTCTTTTTTTTTTTTTTTTTTTTTTTTTTTTTTTTTATAGGAAATAAGCCTCCTATTACATTTCAGAGAAATAACCGTGTATTTTATGAATAAGTACACTACCTGCTAAGAGACTAACTTTTTAATGTACACAGTGAAACCTGTTTAAGAGGGCCGCAAAATGTGCCCATAGAAATTCGACCCCATAATAGAGACGTGGCCTTTAAAAAGAGGTCGTTAAAGAACCATAATTCGGAAAACAAATGCTATAATTTAAATATTTTTTTTTTTAATTAACGTTATTAGTTTATACTGCTTTGTAATAATATTTGATATTATTATTTGAAATTTGATAGCTTTTTAGCAATAATTTTGGTTTTCCAAGAATTTTTTTTTTTTATATATACCGGAATAAATTGTTTAGATTTTCATATTTTCTGAGTAGAAAGAGGGTCTCTATTAACTGAACGTCTCTATTCGACCCCATAATAGAGACGTGGCCTTTAAAAAGAGGTCGTTAAAGAACCATAATTCGGAAAACAAATGCTATAATTTAAATATTTTTTTTTTAATTAACGTTATTAGTTTATACTGCTTTGTAATAATATTTGATATTATTATTTGAAATTTGATAGCTTTTTAGCAATAATTTTGGTTTTCCAAGAATTTTTTTTTTTTTATATACCGGAATAAATTGTTTAGATTTTCATATTTTCTGAGTAGAAAGAGGGTCTCTATTAACTGAACACCCCCCCCCCACACACACACACAAGCTTTCTTACCCAGAAATATTAATTTTAACTTATAATCTTAAGTAGGCTTAATATTTTTATTTTAAAGTCATTATCATCCATTTAAACATTGTATTTAAATTTGTTATTTAAATAGTGGTAAATCTCAAAAATTTCTTTTTAAGTTTGAACCATTTTGTGCTATCTTTAAGAATGAACATTCAAAAATGTGAAGTCTTATCACTTTTATTTCACGCTTGGTGATATACCTCAGTTATATAGTAAATTAATGGAGGTAAGTTATTAATAAATACTAGTGGGAAAATTTGTGATCGGAAAACTGACCTTTAATGGGGGTGGCTCTTCAATAGAGGTAGACTTTTACAGAGGTTTCTTTGTACTTGCATATTGATTTGGATAACTTTTGATGAGATTTTAAGAACTCAGTTAATAAAAGAATGAAAAATCTTTTCTGTGTTATATTTTTGTAATGAAATCGATATAAATACCGTGATCCATGGACAAGTTGCATGTACATATGTTCTAAAATGCTTTAACGTTTACGACGTGAAAATTTCTTATCTCTTTAAATTTGATTTTAAATATTTCTTTATATGTAATAATAATAATAATTAGGAAAAAAAAAACTTCTATCAAGGTATCTGAAAAATGATATGTAGGATAGAAAAAGAAAATAATAATTTTTCAACAGATAGCAGATATAAATGCTTGAAATTACATATATGTATTTAAAAACTAATATATTAATTTTATAGACTTACTAAACAGTTCATGCATAATGCATAAAACGGTTAAATGCATTTAAAAAACATGTTTAGTCACATTCTACTTTTAATAATTTCGGACAGTTTTAAAGAATTTCGCATTTTCATTTATAATCACCAACCGTTTATTTATATTCATCAAAATCTTTACATCTAAATATCAAATCACAATAAAAAGATTAAAAACAGTATCTTGTTGAAGAGTTGATATTTGAGGAAGATTATTTACAGTAATTTTCTGTGTATAAGACGCAGGTCAAGCAAATCAGTTTTACATCGGAATATTAAGACACATTAGTTATGTTTGTTCCGAGTAAAACCATAATGTTATATTTTATTAAATAAAATTTCTCGTACAAAACGGGTGTGTTTGTCCCGTGGCTTGTATGTCGGAAATTACGGTAAATATTAAGTTTTTATTTAAATCATGCATTTGTTGCTAATTAAATCTTTGAACGATATTCAAAGGCAATAGAATCTTTACAAAACATCATAGAATATCAGGAAGATACACTTTAAAAGTATTTTAACGAACTACATATTTTTATGTTAATAATCAAAGTATCACATCATCACATGAGTTTGAAGAATTAAATGCTAGAGAATGCTTTAAAAAAAAAAAAAAAAAAAAAAAAAAAAACTACCAAAAGTTTGAAGCCTATTCACTTTTTAAAAACTAATTTGTATTAGCAGTTAAAAGTATAAAAGAAATAATTGCTTCTAGAAATCATCTTACATTCTAAGATTTTTCAAATACTTCTGGGTGGAATGACTCTTATTCTAAATCTTTGACCTTCAGGTCTTTGGAAGTAGCAGACGTGTTTTCTTTTTTACTTTACAAATCTATAAATCCTAAAATTACTAATCTAGACAATTAAAGTTTCACTCAATACATTTACACGTTCATTACCAGAATGTATTAGTAACACTCTAATTCTTTTCCTAGAATATGTCATCTCTCCATTTCCGACTCCAAGTTTTCCCCTTTAAATTAAGTATGCTAAAAGGCTATACTTTTAAAACTAAGTGGGGTTTTAATATATAGTTCTGATTGTGAATAATTAAATGTACTGAGTTCAGCATTTTTCTTTCTTTCTCATAGCAGTAATCTTGCTTCAAATTTGATATTTTAAGTAAAAGTATTTCATGTTTTGTGCGTAAAAATGAATGTGTAAAGTTTTAATAAAAATAGTAATAACAACAACATGTAAAGTTAAAAATTCAAAAGTTTCAGCCGTATTCATCAAAAGAACTTTGAATGTGTTTATTGTTTTACTTTTAAGATTGTTAACAGCTGGAAAAATGGTAAGAGAGTAAAAAAGAGCTCATATTTTTAAATCATTATGATTCTTTGTTCAAAAAGAGAAAATATAAATTTTTCATTTCTGAGCACAATCCAAAATTTTCTATCAAATTATAGGCAAAATACAACAGTGATAATTTTAAAGAATTTGTGTAAAATGTGCTCAAAAAATAATAATTAAATTAGTTTCTAAAACTTTTTTTTTTTATTATCCATATATTCGTTACCTGGGTCACATTGATACTGATTAGTATTATTATTATTAATTACAGTCGGTAACAAAAGTATCCGAACACTAGCAAAAATTCCTATATAAAATAAGTAGAGTTAATACTGTTTTGTTAAATAAATCTTTGCCGAATCATGGTCTTAGACTGAACATGATTCGGCAAGGATTTATTTAACAAAACAGTACTAACTTTACTTTTTTTTATATAGGAATTTTTGCTAGTGTTCGGATATTTTTGTTACCGACTGTACATAAAAACCCAGGCATCATGCTATTAACAAAATTGTCTGTGTTTCATTTTTGTTATCAAACAGTTTAGACTTTTTCAATCTTATCACGACAATCAAAAATTTTCTTCAATCAAATCAGATTTTTTTTTTTTTTTTTTTTTTTTTTTTTCAAATTTGATATAGTTAAAATTAATTAATATAAAATCAACTAAATTTATTGTTTTCCAAAAATTTCAAAAGAAAATTTGAAAGATTTGCAAATTCATGCTTTCGTCAAGAATAAAAAATCGTAATAAAATTTTGAAATCGCATATATATTTTGATTCATTTATTTCTCAAGATAACAAGCGAACGAAAATAAATAAATAAAGCGCCCGATTGGTGCTCAGTACTGAAAATGTACATCTGTAATCACCAAAAAACAAAACTTCGAAAGAAATCATACAGTCGACTTTCTAGATAAAGAGTACATATTGTTGAGAAAATAAATTTGTCTGGTCCTTTTTTCTAATAAGTACGATCTTGCTGATTTATATAAGAAGTTGCATTGTTAAACGCGTTGAACAAATCAAGTCAAAGCACATATATATAGAGTAGACCGCCAAAACTATATACATCCAAATTCCTCGCTTGGCATACATAAGAAAATTCCAAAATTTAAAGAAAATCTACAACCCATAGCTTTTCGAGAAAAAAAAAAAAAAAAAAAGAAAGAAAAAAAAAAAAAACATGATCATTGGTACAGTCGGTAACAAAAGTATCCGAACACTAGCAAAAATTCCTATATAAAAAAAAGTAGAGTTAATACTGTTTTGTTAAATAAATCCTTGTCGAATCATGTTCTTAGACTGACTAAGAACATGATTCGACAAGGATTTATTTAACAAAACAGTATTAACTCTACATTTTTTATATAAGAATTTTTGCTAGTGTTCGGATACTTTTGTTACCGACTGTATTTGCATATGTTTGCAGACGACGATGTCTGAAAGAATTGGGCTATCGAGACCTAGTTACTACAAAAGTGACTTAGTTGTTCGTCTTTATGCAGCGTATATTTTGGCGGACACTACGCTGCTACCACAGATAAATACATATCTATTTGTCTGTGGCTGTTACATGCTATAAGGTTATGCAGTCAGCCTTTCAACGGTGCGTGCATACTTGTTTCGATATGTGTGGTTGACATTTTTGAACATCCGTGTAAACATATGCAAATATGGATGTTCATGTTTCCAGATAAGTTTTTTCCCTTATAGCGAATATGACGTCATAGATTTCCTTCGAAATTTTTTCGAAAACTTTTGGTTATAAAGGTACAGATTTTCGGACAATTTATATGTATTTCAAGAAAGGATTTTAGTTGTGCAAAATGTGGACGGTCTTAATGAGAGACCCTGTATAAACGAGCAAGACCAAACTAGTTCTACCAAGCAATTTAAAATAATAAGAATAATTTGAAAATATTTTTCCAAAAGCGCTTTTCATTTATTTTAACGATTTATTTACACAATTAATACTGGAATTCTTCACTATAAAATTTAATTTATAAATGAAAAGTGAATTTTTAAAGATTTATTGATTTGCAATCTAAGATGACAAGAACTTTTATTAACCCTTCATTTATCGACAGGACTTTAACGTCTCCTATTAGATTAAAAGCAGAATAAAAATCGAATTTATCAAACATATACCAAAGTTACTTACAAGGATTGGACTTATGTACAGTCGGCTGCAAAATTATTCGAGCACTAGCAATAATCCTTGCCAAAAAAAAGTACACTTAATACAGCTTTGTTAAATAAATCCTTGTCGACCCATGTTCTTAATCAGTCTAAGAACATGATTCGATTTACTTAGCAAAACAGTCTTAAGTGTACTTTTTAAATATAGGAATTATTGGCTAGTGCTCGAATAATTTTGCAGCCGACTGTACTTTAATTTCACTCTATGGCGCTAGACATTACATGAAACCGTTTTTATTCAAGTTAGAGATTTATAGCGATTGTCGCTGTTTTTGACAGCTATTTTACATGATCTTCTCCTTTAATTAATATGTTACCTCAAAAATCAGCATCAATTTTGAAAAAAATATAAAGATGATAAAAAATAAATGCGTTTTATATATTTTCTGTCAAGGTCCTGATCTCTTTTCGAGCTCTATATGCCAACAGTGTTGTAAAGTACCACTTCATTAAAACCTCATTAATAACTGTGATGGGATGATATGCATAATTTTTATAGTTTATAGCTTTAAAAGTAATCTCAAAATTAATTTTTTAAATTTCAAGTAACTAAAAAAAAATATATTTCAAAGAAACTTTTTGTTTCTTTCCTAATATGATAAAATAAACACTGTTAAAAGATTCTGAAAAAAAAAAAAAAAAAAAAAAAAATCTGTAACTTTCTTTTAAAAAATTTCTGTTTTCTAAAATTGTTTCTTTCACAATGTAGTAAATAAACATTGGAAAAAAATTCTATGGAAAAAGAAAATCTGTAATTTTCCTACAGAAAATTTCAGAAATTTTGTTTAAATTTGCATTTCAATGTAAAAGAAACTTTTTCTCTGTAACCAGATAGAATCTGTAACCATTTATGAAGTTTCATTAGTGAATGGTTAAAACTAGTCTTTGGCTCGCTATTAATCGAATTCTTTGTAAACTTAAATTAAACGTAAATATACAGGGTGCTCGCTCTTTTCTATCTGTTTTCAATAACTATTTCCTCAACCATCAGTCATACAGACAGCTTCCAGTTCGAAAAATATGTTTTAAATTCAAAAATCTGTTGTGTATGTGTAAGTAAGAGTTTGTTAATAAACGCATTCCTTAAAAAATTACGATATTTAATTTTTTAAATTCTCACAGAAAACTTTTGTTTTCTAAGACTACAAATATTTACTATAAAATTACATCTCAGTCTGCCAAAAGTGCTTTTTTTTTTTTTTCTTTAACTGGATAAAATCTGTAACTAATATTTCAGATTTTATCTGGTGGCTCCCCCCCCCCCACCGTTTTTTTAGTGTTTTGGACAGGGGAAACTTGATGTTTGGCGATAAATCCGATTGACTGCACTGGGGGTCCTATAACTGAGGGGGAGTGTCCTCCATGGGTGTCTTTCTAAGGGATCCTAGCTCCTATTTATGCGTTTCGGAGAAAATCACGAAAAACTCCGAACAGCTTGGCAGACGAGCGTGACCTGGGATCGAACCCGGCCCCTCACATCTACCAGATTTGAGCGCAGAGGGAAAATTTGGTATCAAAGCACATACTAAGTAACAACGTGAAACGTGATTTCGTAGCTTTGAGGTAAAGTCTTTATCTACTACACGCGGGGCTCTGATTTTTACCTGTCTGGCCGAACAGGAAAATTTTATTTAATGTGAGTTAATTTTTAAAATTTGTACAATGGAATAAATCTGATTGTACGAGTACTTTATGTAAGTTTCTGTCTACAATTTTTCCTCGTAGCATACGGACATTTTCTAGTAATCTTCGCTGCCAGGAATTTTCTGAAATAAAACAGGACATCTTTTTACACTGTTGCTCTCGGTTCTATAAGCTATAATTAGTAAAATTTTCTATGCTATCATTTAGAAGAGGAAAGAAAAATCACAAGTGTTGTTATGATCAAGATTGTTCAACTTATAACCGCTTAAAGTTTTTTTTTCCCCGCAATGAGAAATACAAAATTTATTACAGCTAAAAATAATACATAGATTTATTTATACAAAATTTATTTGACAAAAGGCTTTGTTTCATTTTAGACATTAAATGAAATCTAAAGATATTACTTTTATTATGAGTATTAAATTAGTCCTTTAAATATTGCCAGAAATGGAACATTTTTATGCAAGTTAAATCTAAAAGTTTATTCCTTCTTAATTTTGTTAATTTCTATCGCTAAAGATGATTTTTTTGTAAGGGAAAAAAATAAAGATGGTTTTTCTGAATATAACTAGTAAGAATTGGAGGCCGTTTAAGAAATCTAAATATAATAATTTGTACAAGAAAGCTTCAACTGTTCCCAATAAACATATTTTAGAATTTATAACACTTTATACATCTCTGTGACTAATAACTGAGTCAATAGCATTAAAAACCTTGTATTTTAGACATTTTATCCTGATCATTAAAAAGAATTACCATCGCCAGGTGGCTTGAATTGTCGTTCTACGCTCATATTTTGCACACTAGGGCTAATTAGACAGGAACCTGCGGCATAAAATGGATTCCGAACCATTACGAGCATCCACTTCTGACCAGGGATTCGGGCCCGGCACCCGTCAACTGAAGGAAAATCGCTATCTATTCAACCACGAGATGGATACCACCAGGAATTTCAATTGTGCGCAAATACTGGTTTTGCATTGAGTTTAATCTATTTTCTCAATTTTGATTTTAATGATCAGAGTTATCTTTGAAAATAATAAGAAAAATCATCATTCAAATCTTATAACTAGTTTTTCAGAAACAAACTTTGGAAAAAAAAAAAAAAAAAAAAAAAAAAAAAAATACAACTCCAAGAAAACTAACTTAACCCTTTAACGTTCACTACGTAATTTATTTTAAAATTTACTAAACTAATTTTAAAAATGGCTTTTAGACACATAGCTGATCGTAAATATTTAAAACATAAAAAAATAGCATTGTTCCTTTTCGAGAAATTTTCGGTTTGAAACATCTGTAAGTAAACCTTAATAAATTCAAATAATATTTAATTTAATAAATAAATCACTTTATATGTGAACATTATCGACAACAAAAACTCGTAAAAGTTGCATAGATCCCAACATTTCAATTTATTCCGGAGTATTTCAACCCTTTGCGGTGCAAGGTAATTCGGATCATTTAAATTACACTGCCACCGGAATTTACGAACATAATTAAAATAGAAGAAATTTTAAATTTTCATCTTAAAAAAAAAGGGGGGGGGGGGCTTTTCTGCTATGTTATAAATGTAAATTTTTACTAAAAAATTTCCGGGATGAGTTTTTGCACTTGAGAATTAAAATTAGGTGTTCCATCAGCGGGGACACTGCGGCTGAAAGAGTTAAAAATCATAATTTACCCATCCAAAATTTGCATTTAATATTAGCACAGTCTTATGAAATAAAACTTTTAAATTGATTTTTTGCATAGATTGGAATTCGATTCATGGAACACAATTTTTAGTCTTTAGAAATTCTTTTAAGGGAATGGTGAACGTTTGAAAATCGTTTTTTAAATTATGGAATCAGATTTAAGTAAATTTGTTTACATATACATTGAAATATAATAATATTAACACATTGTTGATTTGTCACGAATAAACTCATTTATAGTGTAACTACGTTTCCCAAAATTAGCAATGAAGAACAGTCCAAAAGGTTGGAGGGGTGCCAAATTGACAAACAGCTTTGGATTTGCAAAACATCCAGTAATTCCGCGCTCTCTTATCGCTTATTTTCTCTGAATCAGATTACTGCCACCCCTATTTTAACATTGGACTCGTTGAGTCAGCGCTTGCGCAGATGTTTCCATGGCTTCAAACAATGTGATCGAAGAATACCGTATTTTCCGGCGTATAACACACAAGTCATATAAATGAGTTACACACCAGAAAATTTTATTTACAAATAAAGCCATATTTGTAAGAAACAAAAGCTTGTTAAAAATAGCTTTTATAGTGTAACCACATTTCCTAAAATCAGCAGTGAAGAGCAGTCTGAAATGTTGGAGGGGTACCAAATCGACAAACAGCTTGAGATTTGCAAAACATCCAGTAATTCCGAATTCTCTTATTGCTTATTTTCACCGAATCAGATGACTGCCGCCCCTATTTTAAAATGTGGTCGAGAAATACTGTAAATTTAAATTTCCTGTGTATAACTGATATAACAAACCTGCGCGTTATACGCCGAAAAACACGGTGATTAAAAAATCATGCTCCGCCAATAGGCATTTCTCTAAACCAATGTATTATTTAAAATATGATTTTTCGGTATCGTCAGTATATACATAGATGCCAGTATCTTAATTTGTTTCGGAGTATTTTTAGCCCCGCCTTTATTCCATACCACTTATTTTTTTAGAGTAAATTTTTCATATTTTATCAAAGTTATACACTGGAGAAAGATTTTTTTGCAAATAAGGTGGGGCGAAATAGAGGCGGGGCTAAAAATACTCCGGAATAAATTAAAATGTTATCATCTATGGTATAGATCAGGGGGTCGTAGTCTTCGCCTAATTTAGGATACTCTGAGAGATAAGAAATTTACGCTTTTTTCGCTACCACTATTTTTATACAATAACTTCTATACTGTTTAGTCATGACATTACTTAAAAATATAACATAAATTTCTCTAAACAAAATTGGTGGCAAATAAGGTTAAAATTTTTTATACTTGAAAGTTTCCTGAAAAAAAAAAAAAAAAAGGCGGAGACTGCAATCCCTGCTGATATATATATATATATATATATATATATATATATATATATATATAGATACAAATGATAGATATCGTAATAAAATTTAACCTTAAAATTTAGCAATTAATAGATACAAAACAATACCAACACAACAAAAATAGAACTGATTTTAACTTATAGGTAAGACTGACACAAAAATGTTGTGATACAGATTAAGAACCAATAAGAGACAAAAAGAATTTAAATTACTTACGCCGACATGAATGATAATAATAATAAAAGGACCATTAAACTTAATGACAAAAAAACTTAGAAGTAAAAACCTTCAGGGGGTATGTACTTCATAAAGCTGTGAAAGCTGCATCGATTTCGTAAAACAATATAGCTAATCATAGCAATTTATATTGTTCGAGCCCCGATCGAGGCAGAAAAAACCATTTTTAATGAGAAATTAAATAAATTATTAAATCAAATCATCAAGGAATCCAGAGAGAAAACAAGAAAAAAGCAGAGTAGCCACATGCAAAACTTTTACACAAACTGAAGAATAGGAAGATGCCAATAAATTATTGAAATTAAAAATAAAAGCATTGCAAACATCGATTAATCGATAAAGAATTAACGTCTGAGCTGTTTCATTAACGATTAAATTCACTGAGTAATTATTTATTGAGTTAGTGAAATTTTAATTTTATGTTAGTTAAAGTGTAAACTAGTTAAATTTAATTTAAATTGTACGTAAATCAATGAACATTAAAACTTTCATAGAAAGGAAATTAATGTTAGAAAACATTAAGTCAGCAGTGAGCAAGCGCCATCTAGCGTTTAGCTAGATAAACAATTAGACAGTTAAATTAATTCAGGTTCAAACAAACCAATGCTATAAGGAGTCTTTTTAAGAAGTTTTAACTTTAGGAATTAAGAGAATATGTGGCACCATTTAAATAATTAGAGGTTTGATTAGTGGATCTTGAAAATGTTAAACCTAAAATATTTAAACTAAATTAGTTGATCTTAATAATATTAATCCTAAAATAATTAATCTTAAATTCAAAGTTATTAATAAGAATTAAATGTTAAGTTGTAAAATGACTCAATCACAAACAATAATCCCAAAAAGCACACATGTAAGGACAAGCAATACAAAGCAGTCATCAATTATTATTTTTTTTCAAAATTATTATTATTGTTATTAAATTGGATTTATTGTTCAAACTAAACATGGGAAGCCAATAATAGCCAAATGCACTCAATTAAATTTAACGAAAAAAGAGTTCATAATTCATAATATCAACCAGAAAAAATAAGAAGAATGTAACTTGCAATAGCAATAATCCCCCCCTTTTTTTTTTTTTTTTTTTTTTTTTTTTTTTTTTTTTTTTAATTTTAATTCAACAGCAAACCCTCCCAATCAACCAGCCAAACCACACCACCCATCCTCCTTAATCAAACATCTGCCCACTCATCCACCATATTATATATATATACGCCAGTGGTAATTACGTATCGTTTGTTCAGAGTAAAATTTAAGTGATTTAAATAAGAATACGAAAAGTGTTTTCTTAAATAATATAACATTTTAGAGGAAAGCCGAAATTCGGAGTTTAATTTTAAAAACTTGAGAATATGCAGAAATAAAAGTATTAGGTGCATTAAAATTTAATGGAAACTATTTCAATTAAAAATAAATAAAATTTAAGATGCTCCCATACTATTTAATCTGAGTTGCTAACTTTTATTATTTATTATGGGGCATTATTAACCCTGCCCTTTTTTAATACCAGTAATTTTTTTTAAGAATGGTTTTCTTCATTTTTAATCGTTGTGACATATTGGAAAGAAATGTTCTATAAAAATTATGGTACGAAAAAGAAGGCGTTGCTAAAAATTTTCCGGAATAAATTACAAAATTTTGCAACTCTGATTTCATTCAGGGTTCCCAAAGCCTTGAATATATATACCAGTAATTCTACATAGCAAATTTTCTTATAATATACGTCTGTACTTTCAAGAAGTAATTTATTTTTAGATGATAGTAGTTGAAGAATCCTTGAAAAAAAAGGGAGATCGTGAATGTAACAGACTATTCCAAACATATTGTGAATTACTTTGTAGATTGATTGATAAATTAATTTTTTAACCCCTTAACGCGCGCTGTCCTCGCTGCGAGGACGCAAAAATCAAGATCCAGCTGAAAAAATTCACCCCGGAAATGTTTTAGCAAAAATTTACGTTTATAACATATCAGCAATGGCCAGTTTTTTTAACCATAAAATTAAAAACTTCTTTTAGTTTAATTTAGTTCATGAATTCCGGTGGTAGTGTGATTTAAATGATCCGAATTGTCTTGCGCCGCAAAGGGTTAAAAACATTTTTATTTTTGAATGCTGAAATTTTAAGCAAATTTTCAGCATTCAAACATAAAAATATATTTACGAAATTAACTTTTTAATTAATCAACGAAATAATAACAAAATATGAGATTAAGGATATAATCTTAAATTATTACTTTCTTTTTATATGAAAAGTGACAAAATAGGAAACTTTTCAAAAAAATTAAAAACAAAAGTGTCAGCTCTGTATATGTAATTCATTTCTTTAGTACTTCGATAAAATCAAAAATAACATCGTTAAAAATAGAGTTATTTTTAGAGGCAAAGGATTGAAAAACAACAAAGATTGTTGTGTTTGAATTTTCTTTTTATGTTCTATTACAAATTGCTTCTTTGTGATCAATTTTCTGTTAAATTAGCAAAGATTTTTCCTTTTCATGAATAGCTTTACCTTCCTTGAGTAAAATTAATAACTATTTTTCATATGCTGTTAAAAGAATAAACATTCAATAGTTAATAGAACATGTATACCTAGCATAATTAAAAAATAGTGATGTCTTTTTAATTTCACTTGATTCTTAACGTAATTTTAAACTATATATTTTTACATAAAACTTGAATTGGTCTTTAAAATCATGAGCATTTATTATTAGAATTTAAACTAATGATGCTTGCTAAATACCAGCATTAAGAGATTAAGGCACAAGAGATAGAAACATCTGACCGATTAAAATGAGGAAATGCAGTGCGTGAAATTAATTAAGTGAATAATGACGACATTCTAAGGGATTATTCGAAATTCGAGGTGATTAATTTTTTCAGAAATAATGACATTTAAATGAAGATTACATAATTTTAATGGCGAAATTATGTAAATCAGAGATGATTGGCTCTGAAAATTCATTTGTTGAGGGATTTTTATTTTGTCAATAATTTTTGATATCCAGCCTTAAAAAAAAAAAAAAAAAAAAAAAAAGAACTTTTTTTTTTTTTTTTTTTTTTTTTTTTCATTCACAGTTATTTTCCAAAGCAATGAAAAATATTTTATTCGATCAAAACATATCAAACCATTCGCATCAGAGTGTTTTTCTCACATTATTTTGAATGTCAAATTATTAGCAGTCTTCACAAATCGTTCAGTTTTCCCAAACTGGAATTATAAATTTGAAACTGCCCCCCTCCTTTTTTTAAATCAGTTTCTCGCTATTGATATTATAGAAAAATTAAATTAGAGTTTTGTTGTTTAGCTTAAATTTTTTTTTTTTTTTGTTAATGTGTAATAATAGGTCTACCAGAAAGTTCTGTCCTTTTGGATTGATAAAATTACACCGGAAATTTTTGTTAAAGATTATGCATATGGTACTTTACCAATTATCATATTAAAGTTTACCCTAGAAAATATCTTAAATATCATACAGGATAAATTTCCGATATCAGTATTTTAATTCAAAAGAACATAACTTTCTAGTAGACTTAATATTTCTAAATGTAATTCAGTGCAGAGTTGCCAACTTTTATAATTTATTCCGGAGCATTGTTAGACCCACTTTTTTTTTCGTATCAGTAATTTTGAAGAATTATTTTCTTCTTATTTAATCGTTGTCACATATCATGGGTTGTACAGCCACGCTTTTTTTCAAGTACTCTCTCACCAGTATTTTATAAAATTTATTTCTTTTTAAGCTTTAATTCTTTTTGCTTATCAAAAATCACTATATAATGTTATTGTTTGAGAAAATCAAGAAAGTTCAAGGACTGTAGGAACTATGCATATTAAAGAAAAATATTTTACAAAAATTCTGGTGCGAAAAGAAGGCAGGATTTAAAATGTTCTGTAATAAATTATAAAAGTTGGCAACTCTATTCAGTGTATTGGAATACATTTTTAAAATACTTTGTTTATTCTGAAATTATGTTTACTAATAAAAAATATTTTCTTTTTCAGATATTTTGGACAACTATCCAAAAGAATTTAGTTCATATATAAATTACATATATTATAATTTACTTTCACAAATTGCAACGAACCATGTTTCGCTGAAGCACTTTCATCATAAAGATTATGTATTAACGAATTCGTAAGAAAGATTCGTATAATAATTCGTATTAATGACGACTCTATTGTAATGAAGACTTTAACTAAAGTTTTAAAAATATATGGAGAAGAATCACACAATGCAACTTTAGGGAATACCTCATTTAGATACCACTGATTGAAGCAAAACAATTGCGAAACCTGGATAATTGTTTGAATAATTGACAAATAATTGCAAAAATAAATTAAAAACGAATGATTGTACAGAAACAATGGTAAATTAACAAAGCAAATAATTTTATTAAATTTTTAAAAGTAAATATTTTCATAGCTGCTAACCTAATCTGGAGTATTATTAATACCCGCCTCTTTTTTCACACCACTTAATTTTTAGAGTAATTCTCTTCAACTATATTTACGATGAAATAAGAAGAAAAGTGCTCTAAAAAAAGACACGGGTGGAGAAAAAAAAAACAAAAAACATAGGAATGATATTTAGTATAAATGCACGTATGATACCATAATTAATAATAGTGATTTATAAAATTTGCAAGAAGGTTTTCTTTATATGTCTAGTGAACACTATGGGAAATTTTTCGTTCGTGACTGAGTTAAAATAACAAACGGTGCTTACTTTCTGCCTAAATTTGTTCTTGAGTGTAGTTATTTGGATTTTAGGGATGTTATATGCATGCTTGCCAACATACTAATTAATATTCCGTAGTATTGTTAGTCCCGCCTTCTTTTTCACACCAATATCTGTTTAGAATATTTTTCTTCTTATTTAATCGTAATTGAATTTGGAGACTATTACTCTAAAAATTTACTGGTGTGAAAAAAAGGGCGGGACTAACAATACTACGGAATATTAATTAGGATGTTGGCAAGCATGTATATGTCACTAACCGAGTGGAAGACAGAAAATGAACTTTCATTTCCTTTTGATGAAATGATAATATTTAAGTGAGCCATAATTTTTTTGTAATTGAATATTTATGATGTCCATTAAAACGTCCAGTTTTTAAGATAGCATTCCTTAAATCCCCATTCCTGTGTAATTCGTAATGAATTTCTTGAACCTGTAAATGTTTTCCTAATTGAAGAGTGTAGGAAATGTGAATTTATGCACGCGCTGTCACTTGTGCTACCGATGAAGTGACGTTGAATAGACATGCAAAAGGGGAGGGGGCTTTTAATATCGCTACAGACGATCTTTTATATAGGTAGAAATTATAATTGAAATTAATGAAGGGTTCTTGAAAAAGTAAGTTAATTGCTTTACTAAAGTGAACTTAAACACATTTTGCGAGCATTCCGATTTTGTTCATTAATCAGGATGTTTCGAAAAATTATTTAATATACCTTTATAGTGTATACCATTTGTCTCATTATTTAGTAGAAACGAGTTTATCCTGTGTTTTAATATTATTCAAACCTCGATAAAAATTTATAACCTATTTTTAAATTTAGATTTGTATATATTTATGCAAGTTATATATATATATATATATATATATATATATAAAGAAAAGAAAAAAGAAAGTAAAACAAAAGAAAAGAAAAAGAAAAATGTTTCCCCTTGTTTATTTCAGAATTATTAGAATAACAACCAACTTTGACAAAATACCAAACGTTTACCTCAACACACACACACATTGACATATACATAATATACATAAAAATAGATTTTCTTAGTAAAGGAAAATATTTATTTATGAAAAAAAGAAGGGCTTTGTTTAAGTGAATTTAATATACTGTCATTAAGTAGATTCTATTTGTTCATGCGTAACAATAATATATATATATATATATATAAAACATATTTTTCTAGTAAATACACATTATTAAGTAAAAAAAAAAAAAAAATCTTTTACTATTTAAACCTTGATAATAAATTCGTAATCGTCTTAAATATTGATTTGTGCTTATTTATATACCTTTTCTTTAAAAATAAAAAGGACTGGTTTTTTTAGAATTATCAGCGAAACAACAAGCTAAGCATTAAAAAAGAAATGTTTGACATTACTAATAAATAGAAAATAAGAAAAACAGATAGTTAAACGCTCGATTAAAGTAAGTTAAAGCATTTTATTTTTCTATGAAATAAAATATTTAGAAAAATTATTTAAAATCATTTTATACTATTATGTATATATTTCAAAATATTATTTAAACAGAACAAATTTACCATGTCTACTAACATAATTTAAATATTAATAAAATTTATAATCTTCTATAATTTTGACTTGTATATATTCATTATTCTTTTCTTTTAAAATAAGATCAGTCACCGATTACCTTAGAGTTATTAGACTGATTGCTAACATTATGGAAACAACCAATATTTGTATTAGCTTGAAGAAATATGTGACGTTTCTTATTAACCCTTTAATGAGCTGCATCTTTGGTGCGAGGCAGGGTTCCCAGATTTCGCTACTTTTTTATTCAACAGTCACCAATAATTTTGAGAAGTGATATTTGATATACACGGTCATAGCTTCCAACATTACCAATTTATGACGAATACATAAAATTAAATAAAGTAAAAACATTTATAAAACCTTTCCGGCATGAAGTCTCCGTTGAAAATAACGGAGACTTGGCACCTACGTACAGAATTCCCATTTTTTATAATTCATTCACGAGCAATTTTAGCCCCGTTTTCTTTTCGCACCAGAAATTTTGTAGATTATTTCCCTTTAATATGTGACAACGATTAAATAAGAAGAAAATCATGTTTTCAAAATTTCCACTATGAGAAAGGGGCGGGGCTAAAAATGTTCGTGAATAAATTTTAAAAGTTGGGAACTACTCCGCCTATGCATGATAGGCGACTAATCTTCGAAGTGTTTGGTCAACCGTTACATATAAAATTTAGTGGTGAATATTGAATTAAAAAAAAAAAAAAAAAAAAAAAAAATCGCAAAATCTGGAAATACTGCTGCGAGGGCGCAATTAATAATTCCAAACTGCAAAAATTCATCCCAGAATTTTTCAACAAAATTTACTTTTATAACTTAGGGGGGGGGGGGGGACATTTCTTTTTTTTTTTTTTTATGTTGTTAGTGAATTCTGATGGCTTTCCATATTAAATGAGAGTAATTATGTTGCCCTTCAAAGGGTTAAAGGGAAATGAATACTATATTATAACGAATATTTTCACTCAGCAGAATTATTTCAAAGAGTGAATTATTTTCTATTATAGTTTTACAAATATAATATAATCCGATTTTAAACATTTTTAGTTCTGATGTACATACTAATAGCCATAATAAATAACCTTTAATTTTAAACTAGCTCGACATTTCATAGTCTATCCTATGCCGTGAGCTGTACTTAAAAAAAAATAATAATAAATAAATAAATAAAAATAAAAAATAATAAAAAAGATGGCTAGAAGTCTAGAATTTATATAAAAAATTATTTTGCCATTTTTAATGCTCAAGTATTGACATATATTACCATAAAAATTTGGTCTTCACAGCTACCCCACGATTTAATATTGCTTCGTATAACATAAAATATTGCTCCCTATAGCATATTTTAGTTTAAAAATGAATGATATGCATTTAATTATTTTCAATACTTATACAGGGTTCATACGGACTTACCTTTTTTCAAAGACTTTACTCCAGTATTTTCAATAAATTCGCTTTTACATCTAAAGGCAATTTTTATAACAGAAATTACTTTACAATTTTACTCGTGTAGAAATTCAAGGACCCTTTAAAGAAGCATTTGAAATAATAAATTCACATACCGCGTTTCAAATAATATTTTTTATTGTCAATTCTCAGATCTGTCATATATAATGTACTATTAACAAAATGTACATAAGACAGTTTTTAAAGAAAAATCTATTATTCACACATTCTTTGTGTTTTTTTTTTTTTTTTTTTAATGAAATAACTACCATACACTGTCAAAAAAAGTCTTGTTTGCTGCCAGAAATTTTCTGTAATTCAGAAAAATACGTTCTATCAACGGAAAAATTACGTTGATAGAACGTATTTTTCTGTATTACAGAAAATTTCTGGCACCAAACAGGACTTGTTTTGGACAGTGTAGGATTAAAAAAGTTCATATAATAATTAAAATGCCATTTAAAAGTATTTTCAAAACAGAAAATTCTCTATATTAATACAACTGTTTAAAAATAATCTGGTTTGCCACTCACACTACTTTCTCTTATCCTGCATTTCAATAGTATGAAGATAGGTTGCAGATTAAGTCGTACGATCAGTAATGTAAGATAATAAAGTTCAATCTACTTTAAAAATAATCTAAAATAGGTATAGGAAGAGTTTTATTTTACAAATAATTCTGTGTGAAGGGGAGCTACCGTCCCCACTCAACCCTCCGTTCTATTTTAATGCCTATATTTAATTAAAAAAAAATTACAAGGCTCTTATTAATTTGCCTTCAAACAGTTCAATTTTAATCAAATTTTTCAAGTGGATACCTAATACGAACTTCAAAATACCGAATTCGTATTTTCTGAGTTATTTATTTCTAAGTTATTCTGATCCTAGATATGCATACAGATCAATCGGTAAAAATTGAATTTTTGTATTTAGGCACCGCAAAACATAATATTATAGAAAAAACTAGAGTTGAAAATAGAACTTCAGAAATTAC
Organism: Salticus scenicus; assembly: GCA_963930645.1. Classification (NCBI taxonomy): domain Eukaryota; kingdom Metazoa; phylum Arthropoda; class Arachnida; order Araneae; family Salticidae; genus Salticus; species Salticus scenicus. Next base: position 242,321,256 of record OZ005651.1, read on the forward strand.
TTTGTTTACAGTATGGGTAAAAAAAAAGAATTTTACTTCCTTAGGCGAGTTCATCGACATAATAAAATGCATCAAAGCACTTCCATCAATTACACCCAACAGAAAAAAAAAAAAAAAAAAAAAGTTTAGCTTAATTTTGGGTAACTTTGTATATTGTCTACAAGCTATATGCACATAACATTGTGTTCTTAAATTTACTCTGATACGAAAAACACCTTACACAAAATGAAATACACTTCCAGCAATTTCCAAATATAGCCCCAATATATCCAAATAGTTCGGGTAGCCCTGTAAACGAATGATGAACGATTTCCATATCACAATCTACACAAAACATGATTTTATGCACTTAAAAATGTATGTTCGTTCCATTTTGTTTAGGACAACCGATAGATGTTACCCTGTACTTACCAGAAATTTCCTCCATAGACGTAATGTATTTGAATTCTCTTGGATGTCCTTGTACACGAACCATTTGTTTGATCTCAACTAAACGTTTAGTGCAGCATTACTACATGATACATACTTAGAATACAGAGTTTGAACTTCCTGCTGCTATTCGTTCTTGAGATATGCTGATAACAGACACACACACACGCACACAGACAGATACACAGCGACGCAGACGCACACACGCACACAGACCAACCGCTAAAATACATGATATTCGGATTCAGGGGACATCAAAACAGGTAAATATAACAAAAATTCAATTTCAGAAATTTGACCCAAGAACTATACTTTTTTACGGTATATATGGGTAAGAGAAAATAAAAATAGTGTATTACTTCATTATTCTATAATGACATGGCTACAGTACTATTTTTATGAAAAAAAAAAAAAAAAAAAAAAAACACTAAGCACTTAAAATAGAAATTAATTGAGCGTAAATACATATTTATCATAACGTATATTTCAATTTTGAACATTTTTCATTTTATGAACTCCTCTAGCGAATGAGTACGGTATAACATTTCTATAAAATGGTAAGAATTATAAAATTGTAAATAAATTTTACGATTTATATTTTATAGTTTAAAATCAACAAATCATAAAAATATTAGTAAGTACCAGCGTATGCAATATATATATATATATACACACACCAAGAAATCGTAATATATAGATAAAATAATAATAATAATATTCGGCGTGTATACTAGTGCATGGCAAAATGATTTCATGTCGTAGTTTATAAAAGGCCAATAAAAGGCAAAATCTTTTGTGAAATTGAATCGATAACATTTTTTACAATACGTTAGTTTTAAGTTATTTTAACAAAAATCTTAAAACCCCCCCTGCTGTAATTAAGTATATTAAGCAAATCCTTATTATAATCAATACATTAATAAATAAATATATCTAAAACTAACTATGAGCGACATATTAACACGTAAGAATCCGACTTAATATTATATTTAACCTTACCTTGAAAACCAATGTCATTTTAACAACGGATATCCACTAATTAATCTATGGCGTCTGAACTTTCCCTTCGAAGCGACTAATTTAAGAGTAGCAAACTGGACGTCTCATCTTAAAGAGACTTCTCAACTTTTTAGTTATTTTTTGAATGAGCTCCTATACCTTTGTCTCTGCAAGTAGGGCACAACGAACACTCATCGTAGAACAGGTTTAGATTTCGCCTTCTAGCATTTACTAGAGAACATGATGTCATTTTTTTGTTTCTACTTTTTCCTTTAACAGAAATCAAACGGTTTTCCCTGCAAAGCGCCAGTTTTGTTTACGAATATTCTGTTGTATGGTTGGATCCAGTACCGTAACTAGGAAGCTTAGGACCCCGGTGCTTAGAATAAATTTATGCCCCCCCCCGCTCTGCTAATGATACATTTCTAGCCCCTTGCCCTAGATTATTACTTTACGATTAACCCTTATCGCTCATATGTCCCTTCTGAGGGGACATTAAAAAATCGAGCCACACCTTAAGGCGTTCCTCTGCAAATGAAATGTTATTTTTCTAAAACATGTAACTATAGGCCAGTGTTGCCAGATTTGGGGACTTTTTTATTCAACCCCCGCCGCTAAATTTTAATTGTAACGGTTGCCTAAGCACTTCGAAAGATAAACGTCTATTATGTATAGCAAATATCATTTCTCAAAATTATTGGTGAGAGTTGAATAAAAATGTCCCCAAATCTGGCAACACTACTATAGGCTACCTTTCGGCTACCGGAAAATTTTAACAGAAAGATTTATTTTATTTAATGATGAAGTAAAATAAAACAAATTATTACAATTTTTCGGTAGCCAAAAGGTAGTAAGTTGGAAACTATACGTGTGACGTTTTAAAGGAACGCCAAAAGACGTGTCTTACGGAAAATATGTCGAGCGCAAATGGTTAATATTAGTATTTTTATTGCAAAACAAAAATTATTGTAATACATTGATTACAATATTGCAATGTCAAATTATTTAAGTATTGTTTTAGATTAAAACTGCTGATTAAAACTAGTATTCAATATTTTTTGACTGATATTGTACGCATGAAAAGCATTTAATAGAAAGGAATTTACAAATGATTATTTCAATATATAAGCTTGTGTGCTTTATGATAATTTAATAATTTATAAGAATTTTCCCAGTTAATTATATCAATAAAAAGATGAAAAAACATAACGAACAACGACGATATTTAATGGTAGACAACTTTTCATACACAATGTCTTAAATTTCCGTTTACGAGCTTTGGCATCAGCGAATTTACTATATGCTCAATATCCAAACGATCCGTGTGCTTGTTCTCAATGTTCATAACCGAAATCGTAAGCTGCTCTCCGAGTTGAAGAAAGGAAAAATTCTCAATCATTTTAGTAATACCAAGAAAACGTGAATTTAACGGCCAAATCACGCAGGCAACATAGGGGAGGCACCATCATTTCCTCGGCCTATACATCGCTGAATATCGGTGCTACTGCCCGGAGCGGTATTGTGTATTTTGAACTCTTTGATTCCCGGCGAAACTGTTAATACACAACGTTATCTCCAACAAATGATTAATTTAATCGAAAGACGACCGGAAAAGGCCAGAAGACATGACAAAGTAATTTTGTTACACGACAATGCGCCGTCTCACACAGGAAAACCAGTGAAAGACACCTTGAAATCGCTTGAATGGGACATCCTTCCGCACCCACCTTACTCCCCAGGCCTGGCGCCATCTGACTATCACCTCTTCGCATCAATGGGGCACGCGCTCACAGAGCAGTACTTCAGCAATTTCGAGGAAGTTGGAAAATGGCTCGATGAATGGTATGGTATGGCATGGTATTTATCAATCACTTGAAAGATGGGCGAAATGTGTAGAAACCGATGGCCAATATATAAAAAAAAAAAAAAAAAAAAAAAAAAAGAAAGAAAGAAAAAAAATATAGCAATTTCCCTTGAAAATTACGTGTTTATTTTTTAACGGGAAAAAAAAAAAAAAAAAAAAAACTTATGCATACACCTACAGAGCCGCCAACCTAATCCCGTAAAGTGTTAGTTGCACCCCTTTTTCTACACCAATGTATTTTTAGAGTATTTGTTTCCTTAATTCATCGTAAATATATTTGAAGAGAATTACTCAAAAAATTAAGTTGTGTAGAAAAAAAGGTGGTACTAACAATTTGCCGGATTAGTTTGGCAGCTCTGCACCTAGTATTTAAATTAATTCCGTATATAGAGATAAAAAAGTTATTTGATAAATTTTATCTAACCAGTGTACTAAAAAGTAAATTATAATAAAATAGGTGCAAATTTTCAAAATTACTGTGTAATCTATACTGAAATTTGAAATTTAAATTTAAGTTTGAAATAATTTTTATCAATTTAAATTTTGATCTAAATCACAGGTTATGAAATCAGTATTCTTCGAAAACACAAAATATCAAACTTATAAGTGATTGCCGTTTACTACTGTTTCATTTTCAAACTGTTATGTACGTTCTTTTTAATTTATTATGCAATATAAATAAATGTGCGTACTGTTTTACTTTAAGCCATATGAAATTTAACATTCAAGTAAAACTTAAGCTTAGTTTAAGTATTTCACGTTAAATTAACGGTTGTATAAATTCATCGTTAGGTTTACTTACAAATATATTTGGTAAAATTGTAGTTATAAAAGTTGTATTTATTCAAAATAAACATTTTTAAACTAGTTCAGTATGAAGAGTATGGAAAACGTTTTTTTAGTAATCAGCATTTATTAAAAAAAAAAAAAAAAAAAAAAAAACCGTTTTGCAACAGTTTTCATTGTGTCGCCAACAAGCGATAAATAGCCAAGAATAGGACATTTTCAATATTTTTTTACGGACGATATATAGTGATTCCACCGGAATTTTTTTTTTTAATAAACATACATAACCTCATGAGGAGAGTATTCTGCAATTTTTTTTTTCAAAATTTTTTGTGTATGCACCTATAGAGACCTTCCTTGTTAGTTACATACATAGTATCACACTTGTTCATAATTTTGAAACAAAACTGCGGATCAACCTGATTAATAAACTTGGTTTAAACTTTAATATGGGATATGCATAGACATACTTGCCAACATCCTAATTAATATTCCGTAGTATCATTAGCCACGCCTTCTTTTTTACACCAGTATTATTTTAGAGTGATTTTCGTCTTATTTGATCGTAATTGGATTTGGAAAATATTACTCTACAAATTTACTGGTGTGAGAAAAAGGGCGGGACTAGCAACACTACGGAATATTAATGAGGATGTTGGCAAGTATGTGCATAGACCTGCTAACTATGCTAGTTTATCCGTAATGGTATTAAGCCCCGCCTTTTTTTCACATCAGAATAGTTGTAGAGCAATAGTCTTCTTATTTAATCATGAGAACATATTCCTAAATATTACTCTACAGCTATTCTGGTGTGAGAAAAAGGCGGGGCCTAATACCATTACGGATAAACTAGCATAGTTAGCAGGTCTAGATATGTACATCCCAAATTTCTAGCAAATCGTTTTTTTTTTTTTTTGAATATGAGTTTGAAACTTTTAGCCGGTCGTCCACATCTTTGAATATTAAATATATTTATTTTAGCATAATGATTTAGGCATATGGTATCATGTTTTCCGAAAGTTTCATGAAATTTGGAGAAAAACCTTTGGAGTTATAAAGCAAAAACTTGCGAAAAATTTTTGTATTTTTTAATAGAATATTAATAACTCTTTAAATATTCGAGATATCCTCACAAAACTCAACACACGTATGAAATATAGTATTTATAATCATATCTAAAATTTGCAGATCAATCGACGCTTTTCCAGATACAGGGTAATCACAAATACTTTTTATTTTATTGGATTTGTTGTTCGTCTCCTAAGGTTCCTTCGTGACAAAATTTTGCTGAAAAATATGAAGAAAGACATGTTTTCTTATTTCTCAAAATTCAAGAACAGCACGTTAAGTAATTTTTCAAGATATTGAACAAAACGTAAAAAAGCGAAACTGTTTCTATTATTTTGTCCAACACCTGTATATATATATATATAAATATACATAAAGTTTTATTTTAAAACATGAATTATATTATTGAAAAACTTTCTAAAACCATTTTTTGATCCAAATTTTATGCTAATATTTGCCCTGTACTTACACAACGATTGCATACTTAAGGTTTAGATAGAATTTTTATAATTTGTACAATTTTATTGCAGAATCTGTAGGTAATGTATTTTATTGCATACTTCTTTTAATAGAATAACAACTATGTTTGCGATCACCTTAACTTATTGATACACATAATCACATAAAGTATGCTTATTGTTCAGTAATACATACAATAATCACATAATACGCACACTTAACGACTTAATTTAACGTTAACAGAGGTCGATGCTCCATAAAATAATAATAAAATTTTTATTTATGTTAAACTTCTTACATTTTAGTTCTAAATAATTTATTTTGACCGTTAGAATGCTTTTATATGTGTTAATGGGGAATATCTTTTATGTCCCAGGTATGAAAGTTCCACTTTTTTTTCTAACGAAAAAGAAATTCTCAATTCACACCAGAATAAACTTCTCATTTAAGTACACTTATTTTAACGCATTATCTGTGTGTTAATATAAATGAAATTAAATGAGAAATTTATTCTGGTGTGAATGCAGAATTTCGTTTTCGTAAAAAAAAAAAAAAAAAAAAAAAAAAAAAGGAACTTTTATCCCTGATGTCTTCAACAAACGATTGCAACAATTTTTTCTGGCGTATTTCTTTGTTTCTTTTCATTGATTGGGTAACCGACAGCAGTAACCGATATGCTTTACTCTCAAAATTGGTACACGGGTAGTGCAAATAATATCGCTGGGGGTTACTGAAGTGGGAGAGGATCGCAGAGGATCAAAATTGTGATGGCACGTCTTCGGATCATCTCTAGGGATAAATCTCAGACTATCGCCAATTGCTCAATACGTAACTATAGTGTGAATTTAAACCCGCCTCATTCCACCCAACTCCACGGGGAGTGTTACTTTCGACTTCGATTCCAGGTCGCGCTCGTTGACCTAATCGTTCAGATTTTTCTGTGACTGTCTCCAAAATTTGCATAAATGCAGGTCAGGACCCCTTTAACAGACCTTCACAGAGGTCATTTCACCGAAGCTTAGGACCCTTGCGTAGTCAATCGACCTCAGTCCTTCACCACCTTGATTAGGGAGGTTTTTTTTTTTTTTTTTTTTTTTTTTTTTAATCGATTGTCTCCCCCCCCCCCCCCCCCTTTATTACTTTCTTCTATCTTCAATAGAAGAAAGTATTGGATTCGTAAAAATTTTCGATTTCGGGTTTTTGATGGATTTACACGTTTTGAGAGCTGTAGAACACGATTTTAACATTTTTAGAAAATGTCTGTCTGTCTGTGTGTGTGTGTGTGACAAAATTTTGTGGCAACTGTATCTCTGGAACTACTGCACAGAATTTCATACAAATTGGTATGTAGTTGCACCTTGACATAAATTAGTGCCTATCAACTTTTGGTAAAAATCGTCTTACAGGTTGCGTTGCCATCCCGCTTTTTCTAAATTTTTAACAGGGTGATATAGGGCAAAAATTTTCAAGATGGGTATCTTTCGAAAGGTCTCGTCCTCGTCAGTACCTTTAAAATGAATGGTTGAACTATAAATCTGTGATAATTTAAAACAAAGTTATCGATTTTTTTTACTTTTTACGAAAAAAAACTTAGATTTTTTTTTCTCCCCTTAATTTTATCAAACTCCCACGGTTTCCGTGTTCTGACAAACTTAAACTAATTTTTGCTTTTTTCCCCTAATTTTGTCAAAGTCCTACGGTTTCCGTGTCTTGACAAACTTTAACATATTTTTGCATTTTTCCCCTAATTTTGTCAAAGTCCCACGGTTTCCGTGTTTTGACAAACTTTGACAAAATTTTGGGTAAAATGTGAAAATTATTCTAAGTTTGTCAAAATACGGAAACCGTGGGACTTTGACAAAATTGGGGGAAAAATGCAAAAATTTGTTTAAGTTTGTCAGAACACGGAAACCGTGGGAGTTTGATAGAATTAAGGGGAGAGAGAAAAAAAAAAAAAAAAAAAAAGTGGGACTTTGACAAAATTTTGGGTAAAATGTGAAAATTTGATAAAGTCCCACTTTTTTTTTTTTTTTTTTTTTTTTTTTTTTTTATTGTTACTGAGTGAATTTGTATAGGAAAAGATAGAAGAAAGTCTCGTGGTGGCCACAAAATACTAGTTTTTTTTGGATGAAATAACTCTTTTGCTGCTAACATTAATAGAATGTTCCACTAACTGGATTCAGCCTGTTCCAAGCAGCTTACACTTGAAATTTGAAAACTGTTAAATGTAAATATGTATTAAATTTAATTTTAGATATAATATATTAGAATATTTAAGTTATATATATATGTGTGTTGCATAATTCTGCAAATAAAGAGCTAAGCATAACTTATAAAACATTAGCAGTTCACAGCCTTTTATTTCATAGGGGAATAAAAATATCTCATATTTCAGAAATAAAATGAAAAAGGGATAGATGAATTTTAAATGTACAAAGCCGTATCAATAATTTCTTGGATGATAAATTTGTACCTGTTCCATTTAAATTTATTTAAAATTTCATTTTACAAATTGACATCAGAGAAAATTGTCACCAGGAGGCGCCACTGAAGAATTTGAAATATTTCATTTTCATTTCCCGATTTCAAAGTTGCTCATTTTTAAATTGCACACTTCGGTAGAATGCGTAGAGAATAAGACAAAATATTTGAATAAAACGTCCATGCACGTGAAATACTAAAGCTTGCTTATTAATAAATTATTTCTCAACTAAATGCATCTATAATTTCATTTTCAGAATTCAAGAATAATATTTTCTTAATAATTGTTGCATAAATAGTACAGTTATTTTTCTTTCTTTATACAACTTCATTTCAAGTTGTTCTGAACTGAACTAAAAATTTTCGATTACTTAATACATCTGCAAAAATAATTTATATACATTTATAGTCTCATATTCAGAATAACAAAAAAGTTTTTCTCAATGCATACAAATAATGCGGATCTTTTTCTGTAATTGCTTGAATTAATTCAGAATTGTTCTGATTTAAAAACTTTTTTTTTGATTATTTTTTTAATCTAAGTAAGTTCACAAAACTAATTTTAAAGTTAAATTCATAAAACCTAAACACACTTCTATCACGGAAAATTAAAACATTTTTAATTTTCCCATAAAAATAACGTTAAATTTAATCTATTGAAATAATTTTTCATAAAAATAAAGACATATTGATATTTTGTATTCAAATGAAAATAAAAAGATGCATTTTTATTTTAAAACTAAGAATATTTTTCTTTTTCTTTCTTTCTTTCTTTTTTTTTAAATCGTTATTTGTGTAACTGTCATACAGGGGCAAGACTTTTTTTTTTTTTTTTTTTTTTTTTTTTTTGTATTTGCGATTGAAAACATTTGAAGATTTTATTTTTTATTTTTTGTTCTTTTTCTAATGTTCACCAATTTTTAATGTTTCGCTCAGAGTTAAAAAAAAAGAAAATCTTCAGAGTTCCTTTTAGTGGTCATACACAAATTACGAGTAAAAACAATGGTGACTTAAATAAATAAACATATTTCTATTTTAATTTGTATGTAATCCATCAACAAATTTGTTTAAAGAAATCTGTAAGGTTTCTTATGATAAGATGCTGAAATTTTACGTATGACTTCATTAGGTTATGATTCACTTTTATTCAATGGAAAATTCTTGTACATAGCTATTAACTCTTTCGTTTCTCTCGGGAAACTTCATACTAAAAAATTTTTATAACATTTTTCAATTTATTTAATCGTAGAAAATAACTGAAAGAATTCTATTTTAAAATAGTGGTGACAAATCTGGTTTAAAAAATTCGAAATGTTATCATCTATGCATATGGGTCTGTATATGGGTCTTATAAATGTTTATAGCGATTTTAATTTTAGTTTTATTTTTTTAAATACAATTTTGTATTTCGTTAAGTTATTCTTAAATTAATATTTAAGGAACTTTTCGAATATCTTGATATCCTTTTGCATTTTAGACGTTAAATCATTAAAAAAGTAAATAAATAAATAAATAGAAAAAATAAGTTTTTACGTGCACTCTTACGATTATCTAAAATGCAAAATGTTATCATTTATTGGCTTTTGTTTTTGCAACCTTTCGTCAAGAGGGTATAATTCTAATTGCAAAAATGTTTTAAACGAAATAGGTAACGATCACTTACACCAGTATATTTTTATCAATAATTTGTATCATTTTTGTGCAGTAATTTATTGCGATTGATTATGACAGAAATTATTGATGAAGAGTACTGGTGCCAGTTTCTTATTTTGAGATGGGAAACTTGCACCCATGTTAACGATGTCATGTTAAGTAAAAGCTTTAAAAGCAATTTTGAAACCATTACAAAATCTAAATTTCTATATGATCATCAGGTTCCTAGTTATATTCTGTAGAATAATTTAATGCAATACCAATAAAAATTTAAATTAAGCTTTCTTCCATGACTAAAATTGACCTAGTGAATTAATTTCAAAATTTGGAGTTGCGTTGAGTTGAGTGGGTTTTAATGTTACACGTTAGCTACGCAGTGGGCAATTGGCGGCTTTGATGTAAATTATCAGCTATTATAAAAATTATTTTTCTCTCAGAAAGGTAGGTAAATATTTTAAATAAATCTATATAAATAAAGCGAAGAGCTTGTCGGCGGAACACATCCGGACGGACCAGTCCTATTTTTGACTGGTCTAGATTTAAGTACTTTGGTGATGGAAGTCAGCCATTTTTTTTTTTTTTTTTTTTTTTTTTTTTTGTAAAAACTGATGAATTTTTTAAAAAGATACTGATAGATGTTATACTTTTTTAAAAGAGCTCTAAAAACTGTTAATTTTTTGTGAGGACACTATATACTTCAAGTTATTAGATTTAAATGTATTACGTTGCAAAGTTTCACAACACGATATCATTCGATTACTTTTATCTTAAAATAAGAGTCTAATATTAAACAAAAAACAGTCTAATATTAAAGAATAATGAATAACTTTTTAAAAATTATCAGTTTTGAAGTTCTAAGGGCTGTAATTTTTAAATTACAGCGTACTTATTTCCCATACGTAATCCATTAAATTTGTAAACAGTTGTTGATTCATTTTTGAGAATTATTCACATAAGAACATAGAGCATTATTATAAAATGAGTGCAAAACGGAAGAAATATTTAATTTTATTTTATTTGTAATATGTTATTTTGACTTTTTGACCTTAAAAGGAATTTTTAATTATGTTACAAAACCTGAAATGTAATATATATATATATATATAAATAATGATTCAATTCTTTTGAAAAGTCATTTAAATTTAGTGACCAGCGAAGCGGGCGTAGCCTGCTAGTAAATTTATAAATTAAATTATGCAGTTTTAAAAGTCTATTTTAATTGTAACGAAATGACTATTTTATTCTGTGAATAACAACTTAAATTCATATAAAGCGCTCCATGGTTTTTTATAAAGTTTTAAATGTTTCCTTTCCTGTCATATATGTATCTATTTTCACTGCAACAGATGCAAAATCTTTGATCAGTTCTCATACTCTAACGTAATGTAAATTCCAGTTGTTCGTGAAGAATGTGTTATGAATTTTTACTTTAGCTTCCATTTTGGGAATTCAGACGGTCTTAATTCGACTTCCATTTATCTTGAACATGAATGTAACTTTCGATCGCAGACTTCGTCTCAAATAATTATACAAAGGTCTGATAATTCACACAAACTAACTTGGCAAAAGTTTGCCATTTATTAATAATCGTTTGAATTGGAATCTTCTGGAAGACTTTTTAAAAAAATACAGGAGTACATACAGTCGGTAACAAAAGTCTCCGAACTCTAGCAGAAATTCCTATTTAAAAAAAGTACACTTAATACAGTGTCGTTAAATAAATCCTTGTCGAATCCTGTTTTTAGACTGACTAAGAACAGGACTCGAGAAGGATTTATTTAACAAAACTCTATTAAGTGCACTTTTTTTAAATAGGAATTTTTGCTAGTGTTCGAAGACTTTTGTTACCGACTGTATATAACTGTTCCGCAGCCATGTTGTCTCTAGAACTTTAAATGTACTACAACGAACATATCGAAATCTTTCAATGGTTAAATATGACATCATGCTGACATAGCATTTATAAATAAATTTAAGGTGGTATTAATCATTTAGTACTCTAGAAAAAAGTTACAATGGTAAACATATCAAACAATTTTGATGTGAAATTAGCAAGAGGAACTGCTGTTATGATATCTTTGACTTTATACTTTCTGAAAAAATATTTCACTATTCAACGATCGAAACGTTTCCATGTGTTCATGGTAGCAGCTTTAATTTGGCAAGTATGAAAATGTAATGCGAACAAGAATTCTGTTTCCAGTCATTCCGTACTTCACTTCATGACCAAAATGTATTCCAAAAAGATGTCTTGTTATTTAGGCCACCACTTCATTCCATGTAAACTATTCGATGTTTAATATTAATTATTTTCTATACGGTCACCTCTATTTTTCATATATATTTAAAGCATTTGTTAAATTAACTCATAATTTTGAATAAAATAATGCCTGTTCATTTTGCGAATCTAGTAAATAATTTTACATTTTAACTTAACTTTTAAAGGCTTTTAAATCTTAGATTTCTAAGTTAACATCAGGGATGGAACACGGGCGCAGAATTCATACCACTATCAATGTAAGAAAATTTTCTACTTCTTAAATCAACGATATTATAAATAGTGAAATTTCTTAAACAGATTCCGGTATGAATTCTGCGCCCGTGTTCCATCCCTGTAACATACCACTATATCACAAGGTCTGGGATTCATCCCCTATGGGTGGTACGGAGACATATGTTATCACAATTTGATCTTCTGCAGAGGGGATGGCTCCCCGTTTCATAACCTTCAGAATTATTGTTACTATTATTATTATTATTGTTGTTGCTCAAAATTTCGAACATTAACAAAGGTTTTTGGTTACCAATAAAAGGTCGGTGAAACGATAATTTAAAAGAAATGGAATTTAAAATTAGGGTTGGACATAAAGTTGGTATCCACCTAAATTATAATAAAAGTGAACATGCCGGATGCATTGGAAGTGATCACGGTGCCACTAAAATACCGAAATTTGGAAGTTTACAAATCTGAATACGTAGCTAAAAAAGACACAAAAAATGCCAATTACAAAATTCTAGATTGAGTAGCTAGTTTTTTATGGTGCGGAATCGAAATCTGGTTAAAACCGTCAAATATAAAATAGAAGAAATGCAGAGAATGAAAATAATGACAAATTTGTTACAAAAAATGAATAAATAAATAAATAATAAATAAATAAAATAATAAAGGTGCTCAATGCACTGCAGTTTTAAGCTTTATAGAAATGCTTTAGCTCGGCGTTCTTCAGCCAGAAAATAAAACACAAGAAAAATGAAACTATAACTTGAAGGAAAAAAAAGTATGTTGTGGCCATCACAAAACTTTTTTCTATATAATTCTATTTTATATCGCCATCTACTGGTTAATATTAAAGAAAATTAATCGTGTTTTCTCAACTAATTTTTTTACATATTCAGTTTGGTGCAATATTAATCAACAGATACTGAGATGTAGCTACACTGAGATGTTGCCCACCTTCTGGAAAATTCCAGAAGGTGAGTAATAGCAGCATCAACTCTCGGCTAATATGCACTCAAATTGTCAGCATTTATTTTTCCTGTTGGTCATCTCCCATATCAAGTTTGGTGTATCTACACGCCATAAAAGCTGAACTGCCTTCCTATACACTGGAAAAAGTTTCAGCACTACAGCCTCACCTGCCTGCCGATATACATCGAATTGAATCAGCATAGTTTTTCATAATGGCCATGCTAGATTGCAGTCAGTGACAGGCAAAAAGTGTTCCAGTCACTGACTGTAAAATTAAAGTTGTGGACGAAGAAGGGAAGCGATCCTTCAGTACATCTACCCACACTCTGAATTTTACAGCAATTTTTTGCAAATACGTATAGCTGTAAATATTATGACATTGTAGATCAGATTTATGGAGACTTTTTTTAAATAGAAATGTATCATATTTATTTTTTACGCTTAAATAAATATTAAAAATCTAAAAAAAAAAAAAAAATATTTGATATGAAGTCTTCTAGGGAAAACGTGAGAGTTTGCTGCTATGAATACGTGTACGGGATTTTTTTCTCGAAGAAGAGAACTGTCTGTGTAATTTAACAATCCGTATAATTTCCTAAAATTTAGAGTGTAGAAACATCACCTGGCGATTTTCACCAAAAGTTGACAGTCGCCAATTATGTCACGGCGTAACTAAATTTAAATTATCATGAAATTCTGTGCATTAGCTCCTTAATGTAGAGCTGCCACAAATATTTTTCATTCTCACACACATTCAGACACACAGTTTCTAAAAATGGTTAAATCGTATATCTGAACTCTCAAAACGTGCAAATACGTCGAAAACTAGAAATCAAAATTGTCACGAATTCAATACTTTCTTTTGCTGAATATATATATATATATATATATATATATATATACGTAAAGGGGAAAAGGAAAAAAGAGAATCTCTTAAAACGAAAATTCTCTTATAATATCATGTTTCTTTCCTACTGTTTAATTTTAATATTTCATCCTTTCCCTTGCATATGGTAGCGAAAAGCCAGCACAAACTTTAAGATTTTTTACTCGATTAATTTTAATAATATAAGAATGCTATTTCTTTCTTTTTCTTTTTGCTAGTGTAATGAAGATTATTTTACTAAGTATAGCTACATTGATTTGGGAATCATATAAAAATTTAAATTTTGTAATTTTTTTTAAATTCAGTTTGTGGTTTTTTCCGCGACAAGACATTATTACTCACCTCATTTAAAACATTTTTACAACTGGATAAGTCCTGCTCTTACGAACATTTCTAAAAATTAAGGCCGCATAATAATAACACATTTCCATCAACAAGAACAACATTTTCATCCTGAATATATAATTTGTTTATCGACATTATTATATGTATTTCAAAAATGTAGATTTTTCTTTTATGGCGTTTATTATAAATATGAGTTGTTTATTTATTTATTTAAAATATATTTCCTTATGTTCAAGAAATACAAAAATTTGTTCTGAAAATGAGCGCGCGAGGAAAAATACTTTACTGCACCCTTTTCTTGTTTGTTATTTTCATATTCTTTTCATGTATATGCAGAGCCTGATTAAGGGGGAAGCACACATTATTTATACTTACACCGTTATTTTTTAACAAATACTTTCCTCCTATAATAAACAGAAAATTCTCATTAAAAATTATTTTAAAAGAATTCTGGTGTCTAATAACGGTGAGTAAATTGGATTGTTTTACACCTTTCATTTTTTATAAAAAATATTTCCTCGTCAAAGCGTGGAATTTCTATGACATGAAGTAAAAAATAATTGTAAAAATATTCTGGTGAGAGCGGAGATAATGTGTGCTTCTCCCTTAATCAGGCTCTGTGTATATGTGTATATTCTGAAAAATCAGTATTATTTATAATCTTTTCTTGACTAGATTCATAAACAGAACATAACTCACGAATATAAAGTTTTTTTTTTTTTTTTAAACATAATATGCAATGTTTGTTACGTTTAATTCTTTTGTTTTATTAATTTTTATAAATAATTTTTTTAGATAACACAAATCTGAAGTTCCATAATGAAAATAAAAATCAGAAAACATTGCGTCATAATTAATGTTCAATGCTAAATAATATTATAGTTTTAAAAATTTAAAGAACACGCTTTTATAGAAATGTGAACTAAAAAGCGCAAAATATCTATCTTAGTATTAAAATGCAGGGTAAGAGAAAATCGTGTGAGTGACACACCATAATATTTACATACATTTAAATCTTTAATTAAAATAATTTAGAATTAAACAAAAATCATTTTTAAAAATCTTCCCTGACTGGGCTCAAACGCTAGACCTTTAGGTTCGTAGCGCGGAGCTTTATCTCACAGCCACTGCGTTCACGGAAAAAAAAGTCTTTTTTTACAATATAGATTTTTTGTTTGCTCCCAGAGCTGTTACAAACATACATTATACATACAAACATACAAACATACATACAAACATACATACGGGTGAAGCTAATAAAAGCGTGTTAACCCTTTCCGGCGAAAGACAATTCGTTTCCTTTAAATTCCACTGCCACCGGAATTCGTGAACTAAATTAAAGTAAAAGAAATTTTGAATTTTAAGGTTAAAAAAATCGGCCTTTTCTGATATGTTATAAACGTAAGTCTTTTCTAAAAAATTTCTGGGATGAATTCTTCCAGTTGGGAAGTGAAATTAGGTGGGATATATATATCCCACCGCGCATGAAAGGGTTAAAAAGGGATTTATCCCTTTTAACCGTTATCGCTCGTATGTCCTTTCTCAGGGGACATTAAAAAATCGAGCCACGCCTTAAGGTGTTCCTCTGCAAATGAAATGTTATTTTTCTAAAACGTGTAACTATAGGCTACCTTTCGCAGAGCTGCCAACCTAATCCGGCAAATTGTTAACGCCTATTGAAAAACGCCCCTTTTTCTACACCACTTAATTTTTAGAGCAATTCTCTTCAAATGTATCTATGATGAATTAAGTAGAAAAATACTCTAAAAATTAAGTGGTGTAGAAAAAGGGGCGGTACTAACAATTTGCCGGATTAGGTTGGCAGCTCTGCTTTCGGCTACCGGAAAATTTTAACAGAAAGATTTATTTTATTTAATGATGAAGTACAGTCGGTAACAAAAGTGTCCGAACACTAGCAAAAATTCCTATGTAACAAAAGTACTCTTGATACGGTTTTGTTAAATAAATCCTTATCGAATCATGTTCTTAGACAGAATTCGACAAGGATTTATTTAACAAAACCGTATGAAGTGTACTTTTTTTACATAGGAATTTTTGCTAGTGTTCGGACACTTTTGTTACCGACTGTAAAATAAAACAAATTATTACAATTTTTCGGTAGCCAAAAGGTAGTAAGTTGGAAACTGTACGTGTGACGTTTTAAAGGAACGCCAAAAGGAGTGTCTTACTGTTCAAAATAGGAAAATATGCCGAGCGTTAAGGGTTAATTTACATTTATACACTTTTAGATATAATAATATGTAGATAATTTAGATATACTAATATTGAAATGAAAGAGTTAAACTATTATTTTTACAAGAACAGTCATTCTATATAAAGTTTCTAAGTACTTTTTTAAGTTCAGAAAATTAAAAATACATAAATAAATATATATCTAACAATTTGAAGCTGAAATGAAATGAAAAAAAAAAAAAAAAAAAATCGTAATGGCATAAAAACATTTTTGTAGTAGCTTGGTTTCTTGCTAATTAAAAGTCACATTACTTAATAAATTTTTTGAATTAAAAAAAAATATATATATATTTTAGAAAACTCTCGTAAAATACCCTAAATTCGAAACTATGTACCATTTCTGAAAAACTAAAATGTTTTCAAGAACTGCCAGAATACCGAGTTATCTGAAGCACTGTTTCAGCAGAAATAATTTTGCATAAAGTTTTTTTGGAGGGTGAACGTGTGGTAGGGAAGGGGTTTTGTATATTTTTTTTCCTATTTTCTACCTTTTTTTCTACATGAATTCACGAAAATATTTTGGTTTTTTATAATTGCACTTAAATTTTCGTAAAGATATTTCTTACACTTTAGAACCTCTTGTATCTTTTAACATTTTATTTGTCAAATTCATATTCATATATTTGAAAATTTTTCTGCAAAGCCAAAAGAATTTTAGGGAGTTCCGATCTAAAATATCGATTTCTGGTTCACATTGTAACCATGAAGCTAGAGATGACCCTCTATC
The DNA here is from genome assembly GCA_963930645.1 of Salticus scenicus. Taxonomy (NCBI): domain Eukaryota; kingdom Metazoa; phylum Arthropoda; class Arachnida; order Araneae; family Salticidae; genus Salticus; species Salticus scenicus. Next base: position 242,338,675 of record OZ005651.1, read on the forward strand.
TTCATGATTGTAACGCATTTGTTTCGTAATCGCATGATATTTTCAGTTCTCATTAATTTTAGTACAAGAAAATCCGATATATTTTCCTCATATTTCTGAAAAGGTAACACATTTACAGAAAGCCGTTTGAAAGAGGATATCTTGAGCCGATTTCCAAGACGCGAAATCCAAAGTAATGTTTAGAATATGAATTTTGAAAATTCAGCTGAGTTCCGATCTAAAAGAGCGATTTTTTGACTCACGTTGTAACTCACTTGTTTCGAAATCACATTATATTTCTAGACACATAATTCAGGTGCTAAAAATTAGATAGTTTTCTCCCGTATTTCTGAAAAGGTGGAATATTTTCAGAAAGGTATATCAAAGCGGGTATTTTGATCTGATTTTCAAGATGCGATAGTCAGGGTTCTTAATTCTTGAATCATTCGTGCTTACAGATATACTCCGTTTTGCGGGGGAAAAAAATGTAATTATTTGTTTTCAGAAAAAAAATTTTAATTGTATATTATGCATTTCAGTTTGAAAATGACTTTTCGAATGTATCAATTTTAAACATAGATTCCTTCCTCTACACAGTTTATTACGAAACATAAATGAATTATACTACTAACATTAATGGATACAAAATAAGTATAATCTGAATAAAATTATTTCTTTTAAAAATTACGGTGAAATATATTTCAAAAAATCAAATATAGTGGGTAATCATAATACATAGATGCCAAATGTTCCTCTTTTCCTATTATATATCTTTTATTTATTTTATTTTATTTTATTTATTTATTTTTTTGTAGAAAATTTTTAAGTTTCTGTAGCAGTTTTCCTATAATTAAATAAGGTGAAAATTTCTATAAAATAACACCGGTATCCAAAAATCGGAAGGGTTGGTAGCTATGTTAATACAAGAGAATTTTGATTTTGACATACTTTTCTATTTTCTAAGAAAATACTGGACGAATTGACCTAAAACTTCAGATATGTACAGAACATTCTTAGATTCGACCTTTTCTAGTAATGGTTTAGTCACGAATGCAATTAGGGTTTACAGACATAGGTCTACACAGGTCTTTTTAGGTCTACACAATTTATTAAGAAACACAAATTAATTATACTACTAACATTATGGATGCAAAATAAGCATAATCTGAATAAAATTATTTCTTTCAAAAATTACGGTGAAGTATATTTCGAAAAATCAAATATAGTGGGTAATCATAATACATAGATGCCAAATGTTCCTATTTTCCTATTATATATCTTTTTATTTTATTTATTTATTTATTTTTTGTAGAAAATTTTTAAGTTTCTGTAGCAGTTTTCTTTGATTAAATAAGGTGAAAATTTCTATAAAATAACACCGGTATCCAAAAATCGGAAGGTTGGTAGCTATACAGGAAAATTTTGATTTTGACATACTTTTCTAGTTTCTAAGAAAATACTGAACGAATTGGTCTAAAACTTCAGATATGTGCAGAACATTCTTAGATTCCACCTTTTCTAATAATGGTTTCGTTACGAGTGCAATTAGGGGATCCATTACAAATTGAAAAAAACAAAAATACTTTGGATTACCCTGTGTCAAAAAAACTACAAATGATTTCACTTACTATTTACAATATTTGTAAATTTTTTGTAGGAATAGCACTAATATTTAGACAAATAAAATATTTCTTACTAAAATTATTATTATTATTATTATTATTGCTTTCAAATGTTTTGCTTGCAACAAGAAAATGTTATCCAAAATTTACAAAATGTTAGGGGAAATACTATAAAATATAAAATGTATACATTTAATTTTTCCTGAAATGTGAGCATTTGCAGTAAGTACTTTTTTATTGAAAAAAAAAAAAAAAAAAAAAAAAACCACTTTTTTCTTACGTAGAGATAATGAAAGCTATATAAATAAGACAACCTGTATCAGAAAATCAGTTGAATTGAATAAAACTTAAGAAAATTATCATTAGAAGAATGAGCTGATTTTTTTTTTCTTTTCTTCTGAGAGTTTCGAGTTCATAACGGGTTTTCCATAAAAAAATATTGGTTTTAAATGTGGGGGAAATAACTGAATCTCCAAATTAAATACAAAATATGCGGAAAATCCCTTATGGGTTTGTAACACTTAGAAAATGTCTAAAACCTAGTTCATTCTTTTAATAACAACTTTCTTAACTGTTTATATGAAATTTTGACATAAGGTGCCTTATGATGAAACTTTGAATCTATATTATATTATACTATAGCTTTGAACCTATCTATTAAAAAAGGTGCTACCTCTCGTGCATGCACTGCAAAAAATTATACACTACAAATATTCATATATCAACGCAAATTAAAGTTATGAATTTTATGTTTCAGAATAATGTTTATCTAATGTTTTTTAACCTCTCTGCAAGTTTTGTGAAATTTTGTTGAAACCTATTCTTATTATCAGAAAAAAACACGCCAAAATGATTAATAATTTTAACTTTTTTTTTTAAATCTATTTAAATATTTGAGCTATTTCTGAAAAAAAAAAAAAAAAAAAACATACGAATACTGTAAATAATAAGTGAAATCCTGGGTTAAAGTTGAAAGTCATTTGTAGCATTTTATAATACAGGTTAATCCAAAGTGTTTTTGTTTTTCTTTAATTTGTGGTTGGTCCCCGAATTGCATTTATGATTAAAATGATACTGGAAAGTATGTGTCTAGAAGTGTTCTTTGCATGTCTGAAGTTCAAGATCTTTACAACCTATATTTCTTTAGAAAATAGAAAAAATCAAAATCAGTAAAATTTTTAATAATATGATCACACATCGTATATAAAAAATAGTGAAGTTTAACAATGAGGTATACGTAGTTGTAACAGAATAGATTTGTCTTTCCTTTATATTTTTATTTATATATATATTTTTATTTGATACATTTCCTGACATCTGACAATAAATATTAAGCAATAGAGCAGATTATGAACGAATACTTCTTGTTTGTTTCTTATCGTAAAAAAAAAAAAAAAAAAACATGAAATGAATGGATTAAAATTATGAAATGCAATAACTTCAAGATTAAATTTCAGATTGAAAGTACAATGGATTTTTGAACATACTTGTGTAGTTATGAAATCTTTCAAGATTTAATTTTCGTCAAGTGATATTTACAAATATTTGATGACAAAAGAAGTTATTGTATTTTTAGGAAATTTAATTTTTTCCCCTCCATTTGAATCACATAAAAAGCTTTTATGCGATTGCACTCATGTTCAGAAGTTTAGCAACCTATTACAGAACAATGATTTTTTGCAAATTTACAAATTGTCCACTTGATAAAAAATTCTTCAACTTTGAGGATATAAAGAACAAAAATATGAATTGAGAATTTTTGTTAAAGAAGTGCCTCCCTTTCAAAAGCTTGCAGTAAATGCAAAGATTTGTTATATTGTCTGTTTGTTCTTTTTCTTAACATTGATTTTAAGAACTAAATTGTTCACTTGATAAAACATCCTTAAACTTTATCGGTATAAAGAACAGGATTGTCCTCATATTTTTCAATGACGATTTGATTATGGAAATAACTAAGGGTTAATAACAAACTGAATAAATAAAATAGTATTTGTGACCCCCCTTGTATCACTATAAACAGTGAATGAGTGGCAATTTACATCGCACTAATGTTACACTATTGACAATAGTCTGGGATTCACTCGATTTTCTCTTACCCTGAAATTCAATACTATAAATAGTCAGATTGGAGATTATGGTTTAAGATAAAGAGTATTATTATATAAATAAATCTACGGTACAAATAATACAAACAAGGCTTCGGAACAGCTTTATCTGACAAATAATTGTAAGGGAAACGGTAGCCCCCTCAACTCCCCGTTCCAATATTGTACTTACATTTATATAGAATTCAAAGCTTTTAATTAAATTTAAAGTTCATTTCAAATTATTTATACAACTTTCTAGCTCACCATTCCTTGAAACTTATCAATCTTAATCAAACTTTTCAAGAAACAACCTTATATTAACTTCAAATCATAATATTTGAAATGCTTGAAATCATTTGTTTTCATGTTACTCTAATAAGAGACATAGACAAAGATCAAACATAAAAAACTTGACTTCAGTATTCATGGAACCTCAAAACATGTAAATATATAAAAAACAAGCGCTGAATAATTATCTTAAAAATACTTAATTTACCGTTTTCGTATGAGGCATTAATTTTAATTTCTGAGCAGTTTTCTTGGTCATGGTAAAATATTATATAGTAAGCACTTCCCCAAATTACATTCAACAAAAAAGGAATGGTTTTGTTTAACTGTTACTAGCCCTATAAATATTCTAAAAAATATGTACACACCAAAGTGTGTACTTAAATAAAAACACAGACCAACCGCTAAAAACCTGTTTTTCTGATTCAGGAGACCTTAAAACGTGTAAATATAACAAACTCAATTTCGAAAATTTGACCCAAAAACAATACTTTCTCTACCCTATATATGGGTAAGAGAAAGTAAAAATTCTGTAGTTTTTATAATATGTAACAAAATCTTAAAAATTAATTTGAATATTGAAAAGAATTAAGAAAAGTCGCACATAAGCCAGCTGAATCTCCTATACCCTTTATATATGTAATCAAAATACATACTTATATATTGCATGTTAAAATGTTGTCATGTTTATTATTTAAAGTAAAAACTAAATTTCTCATTGTTGTACATAGATTTACTTTAAGCGAGGGACAATGTTAAAAACACGTTTTCATTATGTTGTTGTAAGGGAAATTTATTCTTATGCATTTTTCCAATAGACAACAACTCTAAATTTATTTTGGTATTTCAAGGAAAAAAATAAAAATAAAAATTTTCTATAGCCATTCTTTCCCCACAATGTAGGATAGAACGTCAGGATTTCTGCTTTGACAGTTTCCGTGTTTGTAGAAAGTGGGTTTATTAAAAAATGGATTGAATGAACCCATAACTTCTATTTTGTTTAGAAATATTTACTACAAGTGAGCTGATAATATATTTTTTTCTGGTCATATAAGAAAGAGCAACTTAAACCAAATAAAAGTATTCTTGAATCAAACTAGTTATTCTTCCCTTTTGTGTTAAAGGGTAAGGAAAAAAATATGTTTAAGCGCTTGATGTAGAATAGCTGAATTATATATATATATATATATATATATATATATATATATATATATATATATATATATATATATATATATATATTATGGTAAAATATTTTAAAATTATTTTAGGTAAAATATATCTAGTTGAATCGAACTTAATATAAAACAATCTTAACCTCTGCGATTATCATAGTATCATTAAAAAGATATTTTTCTAAGTATTTTTATGTTGCCTAAAGGTAATAACTGATTTTCATCTATTTCTTTTTTTTCTTTCTTTCTTTCTTTCTTTCTTTTTTTTTTTTTTTTTTTAATTAATGATTTCTCATTTTAGTAAAAAGCTGATTTGACTGTATAAAAGCTATATGTGACTTGAGATAAAATATTTTATTTTATATAATGTAATCAGTGGTGGACACTGTACCAGCAGTAGACACTTTTAAGGTCAGAAATTAAATTTTGTTCACTGGTTCGTCTCAGGGTTGGGTTGGTTTATGGGGATTAAGGCCGACTGACAGCACTAGGCTCCTAGGCCTGAGGGGGAATGCCCTCCGTGGGGTTCATCTCAGATTCTAAATTATTGCCATAACCACAATTGCCAACTTTTACACTTTTTGGTTACCAGGAAATTTTAAGAGATATTTTATATATATTTTTGTAATATTTTTCCCTGATTACATAAAATAAAAATTTCTGTTAAATATTTCCAGTGGCCAGAAAGCGTAAAAGTTGGCAACTATGGTTATAACTCGCTAAAATTAATGTCTTGGACTATAAAGATTTCACGCTATCAGTTTAAGAATGAGGTAAATTTAACAGAAACAATGTCATAATTTTGAAATTTTATGGTTATTTCTTTTAGTAGTTTACTGTACGATAAGCCAAATTTTGTTTGCTTTGCATGTAATTTTATTGAGCTGATTTCTTGTATTACTCGCTTTCATATTACTAAAATAAGTATGCAAAATGAAAATATGCAACCAAGATAGTATAACTATGGAATATTAGCGGCAGACTGCAAAATGTATACAACTTATGCAGATTTAAGAATAATAGTGGTCTATGGAAAAACTCAAATAAATGAATAAATAACTTTATTTTAACTTGAAAGAGAGTATTTCGTTCGATAGAACATGTTAAACAATGACAATTTTTCTATAACAGTCTATGTGTAGATCAGAAATGATAGAATGAGTCATACAAACACTCTGCCCACAGTGTGCAGAAATTCGACACATTGTTAGAGTTTAACGTGTTTGAATGAAACTTCGTACGAAATACTTTGTTTCAAGCTGAAATATTTTTTTTTCCATAGATCCCACTGCTGTTATCTTTAAACCCTCATAACTTCTGTACACTTTACTGTCTGCCGCTAATATTCCAGAATTACACTATATCTTGACTGTGTACTTTCAGAAAATATACAGTCATGTCTAAATTCCTGATTGCTGGAAAAAAATATTTGCTTGTTAGCATACGAAATATTAAAGCAAATAATCACATAATTAATTCTAAGGATCTTCTAATATGTGCATAATAGTTCTAAGTTGCCATATTTTTATTAACTCGGTTTCTTGTTTGTTTGTTTGTTTGTCCAGTACAAATCTTGCAATCAATTTGCAACAAATTTCCCGACTAGCTAGACATTTGAAACTTTTAGAGTAGCTCAGAACACGATGACATTGGATTTTTTAAATACTTTTAGCCAATTGTTTCGGGTCCCCGCTGCCATCGGTAGCGTTTATATGATTCAACAGAAAATTTATTTAACTAACTTCCCGACTAGCTAGACATTTGAAACTTTTAGAATACCTAAGAACACGACGACAATGCATTTTTTTTTATTACTTTTAGTCAATTTTTTCGGGTCCCCGCTTCTTTCAGTAGCGTTTATAAGATTCAACAATCATATAACTAACTTCCCGACATTTGAAACTTTTGAAAGTTTTAGAATAGCCCAGAACACGATGACAATGCAATTTTTTAATACTTTTATCCAATTGTTTTGGGTTCTCGCTGCCTTCAGTAACATTTATATGATTCAACAATCGTATAATTTCTCGACTAGCTGTACATTTGAAACTCTTAGAACAGCTCAGAACACGATGACAATGCATTTTTCTTTTTATTACTTTTAGCCAATTGTTTCGGGTCCCCGCTGCCTTCTATAGCGTTTATATGATTCAACAGAAAATTTAAAAACGTGGCATATAAAAAGTTCTTTTTATCTTGTAACTATTTTACATGATTTCATCGAAATAAGAAAAAAGAAAAGAAAAAGAATCAAATGGTATTGTTCTAAATATTATAATTTCAAAAAACTTGCAGAAATGAATAAAAAATAAACTTACTCTAAATAAAATAAATTTTTGAAGCATTTAATAATAATAATAATAATTATTATTATTATAAAAGTACCCTCCCAGTTAAAATCGTTTAAATTTTTGTGCAGTCCCTTAAAGAAAGAGTTATACTTGGGAGGATGAACATCGGTTTTTGTCAAAGTCTCTAAAATTAGAACAAAACACAAATAATAGCTGGAAAATGTCCTTGTGTGTACAATTTATGGACAGTGTTTAAACACTTTCAAATTTTGACGTTTTTACGAATATATAAGGAAACACTCGATAGATTCGATAGACATAAAAAACATAAAGAGCTCTTTATACTCCGTATACTTCAGCAATGGTTTAGAAAAGGTTTTAGAAAGTTTCTGAAAGTAAAACTGAGGCAGTTAACTCTTTGCACTCGAGAAGTGACTCTCGGTCATCACTTGATTTGACAGGTAATGTTTGATATGTTTAACAAATGTCCTTCTTTGAAGTATAAAGTTGTATAAAATAGAGAAAAAAGGTTTTAAACATTAAATTGTGTGTAAAACCATTTTATTTTAATGGTAAGTAATGCAACAAATATGCAGAAAATAGTCTCATGTCCCGCGTTCGCCGAAGCGAAAAGGCCTCGGGTGCAAAGGATAAATAAATCAAAGAAAAAGTAATAATATTTTGGATTACCATGTAAAAAATACTGCTTGAAATACGTTGTAGCTATAGCATGTCATTATGTAGTTTTTTAAAATTATTTATACTCATTTACATCTGAATAGCATGCATATTCATAAACATATAAAAGTCTTCTTAAAAAAAAAAAAAGAAAGAAAGAAAATTAATTGTAGTATGAAAGATATTAAACCTAATGTAATGACATTTTTAAAAAACTTGACATATTACCTTACACACAGCATACTGCAATTAGAATGTAAAAATATTCAATATCTTACGAAATTTGAGCATTTGTACTACGTAATTCTTAATTGCACATGACAAATGTTAAAACAATAAAATTCTTTTTATGTAATTTAATAGCCAAATGTATTGGTCTACTTATGTAAAACCCCCAAGAAAATATAATGAAAATACCAAAAGTTATCCTCGATAAAACTGAATTTTGTTTTCTACCTCTCTCTTTTTCAGGAAAAAAAAAAAAAAAAAACTACAATGTGTTTCATCAATATTTATTTTCAGTTAACATGCGCTATATTACAATTAACTAAACTGAAATAAAAATTTGGGTAAAACACCTATCTTCTTTTTCCTTTCTTTCTTTTCTTATCCCTTTTTTTTTGGGGGGGGGGGGGTATTGCGGGGGAAGCTCAATTCATTCTATTGTTAAAGTTTTTTTTATTTATCATGATATTTGCTTGGGTATTTTCATCTGTATCTCAATACATTTTGATAAAATATTATGTTAAAGAAATTTTGTTAAACATTTGCGCTTACGCAGTTAAAAACCATAAAGTAAAAATACTTATATTTTATCAAATATTTAATATTTTTGTATTTTGATAGTAATATGTTATGCCTAATGGATCATAACAAGTTTTCTAAAAATGTTATTTAACGCGTTAGATATAATAAAAAAAAGCGGACAGTTGTTTTTACAATTTCTTTAAAGAAACCTTTATATCTCTATGAATATATGTGCTATTCAGATAGAAATGAATGCAGATAACTAAAAAGGAAAATGCCGCATAGCTACAATGTCTTATAATTCGTACAGCTACAACGCATTTAAAACATACAATGTTTTTTTTTAACACTGATGATGAAACTCGGGCGATTTTCAAAACGTCTATTTTTAATTGTTTTTATATGTATGTTTTAATTAAAATTTCATTGTCTCATAATAAAAAAGTTTTTATTTTTAATGTATATAAATGAGACGGTGTGGTGTTTGTGTATATTGTAATAGATTGACTCCTGACGTGTATATATTTAGATATTCCAGAAAACATAAAAATTCAGAAGTGTCTTAATACTTTTGTTGATACAATAATGTATGCATTATGTACGGCCTCTGATCTTACCTCGAACGTGCTTTTGTTGATGAGATGGTGTGGTGTCTGTGTATATTGTAATAGATTAACTCATGATGTGTATATATTTAGATATTCGAGAAAACATAAAAATTCAGAAGCGTCTTAATACTTTTGTCGATATAATAATGTATGCATTATGTACGGCCTCTATGATCTTACCTCGAACGTGCTTTTGTTGATGAGACGGTGTGGTGTTTGTGTATATTGTAATAGATTAACTCATGACGTGTAAATATTTAGATATTCGAGAAACATAACAATTCAGAAGCGTCTTAATACTTTTGTCGATATAATAATGTATGCATTATGTACGGCCTCTGATCTTACCTCGAACGTGCTTTTGTTGATAGCTACCATTATACTCTTTTTTATTTTTACTCAGAAAAATCCGAACTGAGTTCTTCATTTTTGATGTGTTGATAAAATCTATCAAGGGTTACATGGATTTCAAAATTTCAAAAAAAAAAAAAAAAAAAAAAAACAATTTCTATATATATATATATATATATATATCAGTGGCGTAGCGTGATATTTGAAACTGGGCATGCTCTGAAGCCAACTGTAGAAAGAGCACTACTTCTAAATTCGTTATCATTTCTTATAATTTAAGTAAGTAAATTTCCATTTTTTTCAAACCATAAATATAATTTTACACACGTATTTTATCGAATTTATCTTGACAGCATTTATTTAAATGCAACTTATTGAAAACCACTTATTTAAATGCCATTTATTGAAGAACCAGTAGGCTTTGCATGTTTCACTGGTTACTACATAAAAATGAATTTTCAAAGAAATTGAGTCCCTAATTTTTTATACATATATATATAAATTCATTAAAGTCATGCAAAATATGGCAGTGACTTCCTTCCAATGTCGGATCCGGGACCCCACTGCCTGTGATAGCGCTTTAACTCGGACCAGAAATAGTTCTTATACATGAACTTAATTGTTGAACATTTTAATAAAGTTAAAAATGTAATAAGTTTAATTATTTTTATTATATTGACATTTGATACCAAAAGAAAAGAAAAAAAAAAATTAAAAAATGATAAACATTTTTCCCTTTCAAAGAAATTTTTAATTTTCCAAATAAAAAATGGTTTTGAAGAGGCAACTATTGAAATAAAATATCTTATTTTGTTCAATTAAAATAAAAATCTGTCGATAGCTTCGCTTTTTAAAAGGCATTACCAGATAGAGAAAGCGTTGTTATGTAGTAACTGTAATAAGCTAAGCAAGTAACCATTGCTAAGGAATGAAGACGATTAAAAATAAAAACCAGACAATTTGAATAAAATTTAGGAAAAGGAAAATTTTGAGGAGATAGGGGGGGGGGATATTCTGATCCAAAATTAAAAAAAAAAAAAAAAAAAAAAAAAAAATCTCGATGAAGTGCGCATTTGCAATATCCAAGCTATACCACTGTCACATTTTGTAGCTCTGTAATCAAAGGCCTTAGCTTCAGAGCCAAGTTCTTACAAAAGGAAATTTTGATATCACTATTTTTATATTGCAATTTTTCACTTGATGAATCGTTGGTATTCATTTTACCTGTTTAAAAAAATACTATATTAAAATAATGGTATCTAAATTTTTATTTGTGAAACTGTCCAGACTGCACGCTGACACACAGGGAGAGACAGACAATTCTCTTTACTCATGTAGAGAGAAAACATAAGTAAAATTTTGATCATAATTTTATTTCTTTCGGAAGTTTTCGTTTGGTATGAGTTATTTAGGTAAAAAGGAAAAAAAAAAAAAAAACAGTAACTTTCCTGTCGCATAAAATAACAGATAGTTTTTCAGAAATTTATGCAAATTTCATTTTATTGTTGAATGATCATTTATAAATAAATTCAGTTTTTTCTCTTTGTTAAAAGTTTTTTTTTTTTTTATTACATCATTGTAAAATAAAGCATTAAATTTTACTTCATCAATAATATTTTTGAACTGACAACATCGTCAATCTATTCAGTCAGTCTTGTCTGAGTAGAAGGACAAAATGGAAAAACTAGTTCTCACTGACTATGCGAACACTTTTACGGAAGATAAGAAAATGAAAATCCCTAATACTTTAGCAGTATGGGAAAACTACAGGACATGCTCTCGATGAATAGCATAACTTGGATCCTTTAAAGAGCGGAAATCCCCTTGTGTGGGAAAATTAGTGCAATGAATATTTCCTCACACAACAAAAATTCCCTATCCAAGGGTATGCTTTAGAAAAGTAGCATGCCTTACGGAGTAACCGGTCAGGAAACGATGTTTTCCAAGAATTATCTTATGTAACAGAAGACATTTTCTTTCAGAATAGTTTTCGAAAATTAAATGACGGCTATTGGATGGATGGTAGCGAGTGATTAATAAAATCAGCTGTTAAATTATTATTCTTTCTTTCTTTTTTTAATCAAAATATGTTTGAAGTTTAGACAGTTTTTAGCGGGTATGCGGCGCATGCCTAGCATACCCAGAGAATACGCCACTGATATATATATATATATATATATATATATATATATATATAATCTAATATAACAATTTGTCTAGAATATTTCCCTAAAGTTTCGAATTCATCGAAGTAAAAGTCTAGGAGCGTGAGTGAGATCTTTTATAAATTTCTCATATTAGGTTCGTTTTATTCCTACTTTAATAACGTTTTTTCTGAAAATACTATTTTTAATTCAGTGTGCATGATTTCTCAAAAACTAACGCACCGATCTTATTGAAATTTCGCACCTTTCTTCAAAATACAGAATTGACTAGTGTTTGAACGAAGGCTTTTTCTGCTTTTTCGATTACAACTACAACTAACTTTACAAGTCTATCATCATCATAATCATCATCAATTTCAGCCTTTATCAATCCACTGCAGGATGAAGACCTCTCCTAGCTGATTCCAATCTGCTTCGTTTCTATATAGCCTTATATGGAAATATATTCTATCTATAAGTTTATACGGGGGGGGGGGGAATGTACTGAAAATTGTATTGTTTTTGCATACAACTCTGCCAAAAATTTAAATTTGAATTAAAAAATAAATCCTTCATTCAAGCACGAGCTGTACTTATCTACTAATGGGAGATTTTTTTTTTTTTTTTTTTTAAATTTCAGATAAAATTATCATCAGTTATCTTGACCGTTGTGAGGACACTTTTTTCTGAAGGATATCCGAAAATTAGGTCCTGCTGGATGAATTTCCCAAAATTTTTATTGAAAATTTTATAAATATTATTTAACTGTAGCTCTTTTATGTGTTCAAAATTGGGAATAAAAAAATGTATTATACATATAAGAAAGAATATTCTTTTTCTTTTTTTTTAAACCTTTGAAACGCCCATGTAATACCTTAATATAATTCATTAATTCCTTTACAATCTGCAAAATTTTACAGCGTGCTTCGAGTGTCAGCTATCACTGTATTAGGCTAATTTCAATTGTCAACTTTACAAATAATTAATTTATTCGAATAGTCATTTCACTTTAAATATTACAACATGCTCTTGTTTTTCCATAGGAAACAAAGAGCAGAAGGTTTAAAACTAACAAATTCTATGGTGAAAGCTTCAACTTTGTTGCTAAGTAACAACCAGTAATTGAGTTTATTCCCTCCGAGATCTAGAATTCTTAAACTGAATTTTTTTGTCGAAGTTAGCAATTAGGAATGAAAGAAAAAAAAAAAAAAAAAAAAAAAAAAAAAAAAACAGTCTTCGTGTTGATAGAGATTAAATATTCGCCTCACGATGGTAAACGGAAGTTCGTTACTGCCCGATTTCCTGTGCACCCGCGTTCGACATTTAATAACTCATTTTCTCTGCAATGCAACCTTAGCTTCCCTTCCTCGTTTTCTGTCTTCTCACTCTTCCTTACATCCTGCCTCCTCCTAGAAAGAGAAACAAAAGAATAGATGCTACAGGCGTCTATTGACAGAAATCTATGACAGGAGTGCTATGTAACTGAAGAACTATAATTCCTTCCTCTATGGGAATTTTAATGGCTAACAGAAGGGGAAAATGGAGGGCTAATGGGCAATTTAGAAAAGCACGAAAAGGGGAACACACTGTGATATGGAATAAGGTTATGGAAGGCTCCGACACGTCATTTATTCATTTTTGTCAGATCTTTAGAGAAAAGTAACTGTAAATAATCTAGAAATAATATTTTATGTAGATAGGGTGTAAAGTGAAATGATAAATATATCATCGTTTAAAGACGCAGGCAATAAAATAAATTTTTAGCTAAGCTATTAAAAAAGGTCAATTATCTTAATTTTGCACTGGGAAGAAAAGGAATGATATATATTGGCATTTTCCATGTCCAAATATGTAAAGGTTTTATTGTGACGTTTTAATTTAAACAAAAATTTAAAAAATGCTTTAAAGATAAATAAAAAACTCAAGTTTATACATTGTTGAAGCTTTACGCTTCACCTGTATTTAAAATAATAATAATAATAATAATAAAGCTCATAGCATCCTTTAAAACACCATAACTACTTTTCTCCATCGAATTTTATTTATATTACAATTTATTAGAAATAAATCTAAAAAAAAAAAAAAAAAAAGTAACATAAGAAAAGTTTTCTTACAATAAAGGAATTTATCACAATCGGGTTTTTTCATGATGCACGAAAGTAAAGAAAAGAATTTGTTCTTAACACGCTATCATAACACGTAACATAACGATTAAAAGTATATTGCACTAAAAAATAATAATTTTATTTTTTCTTACATTGAAAAATAAACATATAGCTTCCATACACACGTTAAAGATTTGTAGGTGGCAGTGAAGAGTTCATAAATAACCTTTCTTGAAGATAACTGTATGAATTAGTTCTGCACCCCTCCCCCTTCCCCACCACCTCCAAATGAACCTGATTCAAAATATGAAATCACATATTATGCAAAAATTAAAACATATGTGAACATTCAGTGACACTTTAATCTGATTTCATTTATTTCTTACTATGATGACATATTTTTAGAAGCAGAAGCAGAAGCGCTTATTGTTGAGCTATTTGAAAAATACCGCATAAAATATTTAATACTGATCAATACAAGCGTGCATTATGAGGAAAAACTTGAAAGAGAAAAGAGAGAGAAGAGGGAGAGAAAATTTTAACGACTATTTTAATTAAATATTTAAATCTTGAAGGTTTTTAGATATTGATTCTAACAATGTATTAAAAATTCATTAGTTTAAATGTATACAATGCATCTAAAACGCACTTATAATTGCCAATTCAACAACATCAAAAATTGACATGCGTATTTTAATTCCTTTTAATGAAATTAAATATTTTTTACAACTACGCAAAATAAATGAATCTTGGATGAACAAATTAAATTTGTGAAACAAGGATGCTATATCGATCTTTGCATTACATTATTAAACTGAAAAAATATTTTACTTACTTAGATATCCACAATGAAAGCTAATTTAATGTACTGAAACAAACTTTATCAGTTACAGAACACGCGAATAAAAATTACAAAAAAAATATTTTATAACATGTACAAATACAGCACGCAGTGAGTATGTATTACTTTTACCAGCACACTGCGCAATAATCTTCAGGATTTTTTTCCTTTACAGTAAATATAGACAATATTTACATTTTTTTTAAAAATAAATTTACTAGTGGTTTTCACAATTTTTTGTATAAAAAACAATACCTGGAATAAGTTTTTGTTTGTTCATTGTATCGCATTAAAAAAGAAAAAAAAAATCAATTGGGTATTTGTTTTGAAAGATATAAATTTGCCTTTATTACGTGAATTTACCGTAAGTGTTTTTAAAATATGACCTGGAGCTGCTTTGATCCCCAAAACTCAAATAGGGTATTAAAATTAGTTGTTGTTATCTGGATGATAAAACATGATTCAATTTAAATAGGTAGACTTCTGACCTGAAAATTTCATTTATATTGGAAACATAAACACAATATTTACTCGACTGGAACAAATCACATCTTGCTGCGTTAATTAACATCGCGTAATGTTTTTTCTCCTATGACTATGCGATGATGAATCTTTACAATTGATAATATTACCTAAAATTTCGAATAAATTTCTTTTACCTTTGAATTATTAGCGTTTACTACTTTTACATATACTTCAGTTTTATACATTTTAATGTAAACGAATACAATCATATTATTATTTTAAAAAAATCTCATTTATGAAGTATTAATTGTGGTGCAACATATATTATGCTATTTACAAATTGTAACAAATGTTGTTTGTTTCGAATAAGGAAAAATGTTATATGGTAAGTGCACCAGGGATTAACACTTTTAGAGCAATCTCTGATGTTTTTAATGTTCTAGTCAATAGAAAATATTTTTAGAAATCTTAAGTTAGTACATATGGCATGAAAGACATCCAGAACACCATATTTGTTAAAATATATACATTTTATAACAATTATTTTCTTTTATGAATTTTTATTTGACACCCATTCAGTGTTCCAGTAATTGACACTGCCAGGTTTTCATTTTATCAGTAATTGGCCCCCTATGTTCCAGTGTTTGACACTGATAGTTATTCATTTTACCAGCTATTATCACCCTATGCTCCAGTGTGTGTATAAAATGTTAAAATTCTTATATGTAAAATATATGATTTTATTAGTTTTCTTATTTATTAATTATTTCGGAATATATGTCAATTACTGGACCATGTCAATCAATAGAGCACCGACCCTATCTAAAAATTGCCAAAGAATAAAATTTATTTACCTTTTTCACATTGAAACATTTTAATTGAAGTAGCATAAATGCTCCTTCTCGAATTGAATCTTAAAAATTATTTTAGCAGCGTAATGAATTTATGAATCTAGATTTAAAATTTGAACAGCAAAGTAAAATAAGATAATAATCTTTTTTTTTTTTTTTTTTTTTTTTTTTTGTACAAAGACCGTTTTTATAAATTGGGTAACAATCCGATTATCTCAAATTAAAAATTGTCTGCACATACAAAAGGAAGTTTAATCAGTCCATTTCAATGCAATAAAAAAGCTCAAAACTATGAAACAGTGACACGCGACATTTTACAGTTCGTTGACCAGAAGCATCCAACTTGAAATTGTGACTTCCTGTTCTTTGAATCTTTTGTGTTTCATTTAATAATGATATATAATTATCATTGTCTCATTCCCCATCTGTCATTCATATAACTGACTTTTTCATTTATTGTATTAGTTTATTCTTAAGATTCTCTAAAAATTAGTCTAAATTTTAAAACTTATTACCTTTTATTAAAAATATTTTTATTTATTTATGATGAGTGTGAATAACAAATTCGCATCTTACGCTACATTCACATATCTTTAACATAAGCGTCAACTATTCCAATTTTCTCAGAATAATTGTCATTTCTATTTTCAAAATGCGATTTTGAACTTATATTCATTGAAAAATATACTAAAAGATCTTTTTAGGAAAATGCTGGCGACAATTGTATAGAAATATTGGAACAGTTTGCAGATATACTTTAATACCAAAAACTTTCTTAACACTTTCGCGACCGCTGATGTAGATTCACGTCATTTGGAAATCTGTAACTACGCCAGTGTGCTTTATTTTGCAATTTGTATTATTACTATATTTCTTAAGGATATTTTCCGATATCCATATTTCTGAGATCAAAATACTATGGACGCAAATGGTCTTAGAAAGAGTATTTAATATAATGTATGTTCATTTGTAATATAGTTATCAGTACAAAAAACCCTTAACGGGTTAAAAGTTTGTGACGCCGCTACTTTATGACTATAAGAATTTGAAATATGAGTCTTAAAAATAATGATATCAAATTTTAAGTGACGCTTTGCAATTAGTTAAAATATACATAGATTTTCTTATTTGATCATTTACTTTCTGATTTTATTTATATTTATAATGCAAACGTAATATCTTTAGCTTCAAGATCAGACAGATATATAAAATACACTCACTGATGCTTTTTCATTCACATTTAAAATTCAAAATAACAGTTTTAAAAGGAATGATATAAAAATTCCAGTGGCGCCGCGGTGTTATTTTAAAAAGATTTGTTTTTAGATTCCATTAAAACTACTTTTGTTTTGTCTAATAAAGTATATTTACATATTGAAACAGTGCTTTTAATTTTCAAATATACTGTCAAATAATTATACTTTCACTGAGTTTGCATTATAAATTAAAATTATTTATTTGAATAAATTGATTTATCTTTTGCATCACGCTATCCAAAACATAGTATATCATAGTATCCAACTGAGTGAAAATTTGCGCAAAGAGGTAGTGTGACGTAAAGAAAACATTTACACAGATTTTACTTGCAGTTTTGGATAGCGGGACGCAAAAGATAAATCAATTTATTCAAATAAATAATTTTAATTTATAATGCAAACTCAGTGAAAGTATAATTATTTGACAGTATATTTGAAAATTAAAAGCACTGTTTCAATATGTAAATATACTTTATTAGACAAAACAAAAGTAGTTTTAATGGAATCTAAAAACAAATCTTTTAAAATAACACCGAGGCGCCACTGGAATTTTTATATCATTCCTTTTAAAACTGTTATTTTGAATTTTAAATGTGAATGAAAAAGCATCAGTGAGTGTATTTTATATATCTGTCTGATCTTGAAGCTAAAGATATTACGTTTGCATTATAACTATAAATAAAATCAGAAAGTAAATGATCAAATAAGAAAATCTATGTATATTTTAACTAATTGCAAAGCGTCACTTAAAATTTGATATCATTATTTTTAAGACTCATATTTAAAATTCTTATAGTCATAAAGTAGCGGCGTCACAAACTTTTAACCCGTTAAGGGTTTTTCTCTGATATCATTACTTTTTAGGGGTTATTGATCAAAAAATTCAAATAAGTCCTTCTGGCTCCTAGGAAGGGTGAACTGATTTATTTTTTATTATGAAGTTGCCACCATTTTTTTTTTCAAGATGGCATCTACAATTTATTAATGGATTTGATGGATTTATTAATGAAGGCTTGTATATATGGAGTTTTAAGCAAATCGGTTCATAAAACCTTTCTAATGTAAATTTGAAATTTGCAGTGGGCTGGCACAGGGAAACATGAGGGTAGATTAAGTTGGCAAATGAACATAACAAATACATTTCTGAGATAAAACCACACTACAAATTTAGTTTGAATTAATTCAGTATTTCAAACGTTATCATGCTGACAAATTTTCAAGTAGCCTGCCACTTCGAAACAAAATAAAGAAGCTTCGCACTAGAAAAAAATATTGAGTGGGATTCTCAAACTCTTTAAAATAATAATAATAATAATAATAAGTGGGAAATTTCAAATTTAAGTTAGAATTACGTAATTTACATTTTGCAAGTTTCTATTTAGAGAATTACAAATGCAAATTAAACAATTAAAAAAAAATCAAATTAATGTTACAAATGGAAATTTATTTATTTTCTTTTCCCTTTTGAGACAAAGTATAGATACTGCTCCAATATTCACAATTTAAATTTTCATCAAAAGTGCAGCTAAAAATTATTTCATAAAAATATTTGGTGGAAAAAAATAGACAAAATATAAATTAAGCTCTGCATTTCTATAATTTTAAAAATAAGATAATATCTTTTGGAGAAAAAATTTATGGAAAATACAAGTTAAGCTAAAGTTAATACAAGTTAAGTAAAATACAAGTTAAGCTTAAGTTTTATGGAAAATACAAGTTATATATATATTTCTTTTTAAAAATTAAAAATCTCTTTTTAAAATACAGTTAGAGTTTATTCATATATTTACTTTTCAGACTTTAAAATGATACATATTTTAAATATTAACATAATCAAACTAATTTTTTTTATTATTATTTAAAGCAATAATGGCTAGGGGATGAAAGAGCGGATAAATACGCTGTATATATATATATATATATATAAATAATAGATATCGTAATAAGATTAAATCATAAAATTCAGCCATTAATATAACTAAGACAATAACAGCACACTAAAATATAGAACTGAATTTAACACAGAGGAAAGAATTACACAAAAAGTTGCAATGTAGATTAAGAACCAATGAGTTAGGATAGTAACTTAAAATATTTACGTCTACCAGAATGATAATAAAAAGGACCATTAAGCTTATGAGAGTGAAAACGATTAATAAATAATAAATCACAGAAATATTTGGATGTAAATGCTTAAACGTAGAAACATACTTATCAAGGGGTGCATGCTTCATAAAGCTTAAAGAGCCGATATATATATATATATATAAAATGAAAATGAAAATGAAAATAGAATTAAAATTCATGAAAAATGTGTCAAATAGCAATTATTGAAAAACACGTCAAAATAAATAAATAACATCTTTACTTTGAAACCAATAATAGTTTATTTAAAAAATATAATTAATTCTCTCTTTCTTTCTTTTTTTTTTTTTAATTAATTAATTTCTGCATGAAAAATTCTATTTCATAAATAAATTTACAACTACAATAAGCAAAAAAAAAAAAAAAAAAAAAAAAAAAAAAAAAAAAAACCCTCCTTTAATTTTAAATAATTATTTCTACTTGTTTCTAAGCAATTAAAAGTGCCTTAAAAAAAAGAAAAAAAAAAAAAAAAAAGAAAAAAAAAGAAAAAAAAATAAAATATAGGAAAATATATATGGTTTTAATATAAGCTACGAGATGGCGCCACTAGATGGCCAAATTATTACCTTCATGATAAAACCATAGACATTCCGATATTTAAGCTATTTTTCTTAAAAAAAAATCACTTTTAATTGCTTAGAAACATGTAGAAATAATTATTTAAAATTAAAGGAGGTTTTTTTGTTTATCGTAGTTGTAAATATATTTATGAAATGGAATTTTTCATGCAGAAATTAACTAATAAAAAAAAAAAAAAGAAAGAAAGAAAGAAAGAGAGAGAGAGAGAGAATTATATTTTTTAAATAAATTATTATGGGTTTCAAAGTAAAGATGTTATTTATTTATTTTGACGTGTTTTTCAATAATTGCTATTTGACACATTTTTCATGAATTTTAACCCCTTAACGCGTGCTGTCCTCGCTGCGAGGACGCAAAATTTAAGATCCAGCTGCAAAAATTCATCCCGGAAATTTTTTAGCAAAAATTTACGTTTATAACATATCAGAGAAGGCCGGTTTTTTTAACCTTAGATTTTAAAATTTCTTTTAGTTTAATTTAGTTCATACGAATTGTGTTGCGCCGCAAAGGGTTAATTCTATTTTATTTTTTTTTTTTTTTATTTATTTTTTTTTTTTTTTAATGTACAGCGTATTTATCCCCTAGCCATTATTGCTTTAAATGATAATAAAAAAATTAGTTTGATTATGTTAATATTTAAAATATGTATCAATTTAAAGTCTGAAAAGTAAATATATGAATAAACTTTAACTGTATTTTGAAAAGAGATTTTTAATTTTTAAAAAGAAATATATATATACATATATATTTGCAAAAGTGTATGTTTTAATTTAAATTAAAAACAAAAGATGGCGCCACAACTCCATTTGCTGTTTTTTCCCAATCCCTGTGCGGAAGGATACATGAATAGGAATCGCAAATGATTGAGCTACTATAAATCGATGTTCATAAATGATTAAAAATTTTTTGCTTTAAAAAATCATAATTATGATAAAATGGAATATCTAAAATTACAAAATACTTCCTTATTTAAAATGTTATCTAAATACTTTTTTGACTAAATATGAAAATTTGAAATCAAAAATATCTTTTTCATAGTAGAAGAGAAAATATATTTAAGTGAATTTGACTTAGTATATATACATTAAATATATAAAAAATGTAATAAAGTATTTTTGCGTAAAAAAACGGAAAGTTTAAATAATTCATTGACTACATTGACGTTGGTCAATCAACCAACGGGTCCAACTCAAGCCTTGCTAGTAAGAATCGAATTACGATATTTTCGCCGAATAAAAACATGCATTTTGGCGGAGTAATATAGTTCTATTTTTAAAGCAACTTTTACAAAAAACAAGAGTTTTCTGAAAAAAAAACAAAAACGTTACTAGATTCAGAAAGATCCTATTAACAACATACATTAATTAAATTAAAATCGTTCGTGCGGTTTTAGAGATATTTTTTCATGAATTTAGTCCATTACATCCTTACACCACACATTTTCCCTTTTTGGCTTTAAATTGAGATTCAGATCTCAAAACATACTGTATGTAGAAATGTAAAATTTTCAGGATAGATTAAGACCGAAGATAAAAGACTATTTGGAAAAGATCAGAACAAAATATGGCATATTTGCTGAGATATTAAGTGTCGGCTTTTACAAATCTCTTTGATGTCAAACTAGGCGTATATTCGCAGCGTTCCGTCCGTTTGTCCTTCCGCTTGCGTCACTAGAAAAACTGCCGTTTTTCATGATAGATACAGAAAACCTTAAACATTAAAACTTCTTCACACACCATAAAATTAAAGACAGCACAACCAGTTCCGAAAGTACGTGGCCTTTCTTCAACAGGTGCAAAAAATATGTGCTACTGCCTTGGAGGTAAAAGCAAGCTTGAAAACCTTGTTCTGAAATAATGTAGCTTAAAAGAATAATGCCCACAGGCGGAAATTACTATCAGAGAGACAAAAACATGCGGTCGCAAAAGTGTTAAATGTTACCATGCGAAAATTGTCAATTACAAACATACACTATATTACATGATGCATATACACTATATAATGGGATAAGTTTTCAACAAATGAAATTAAAACTGATAACTTTACTCTTATGAGGAATTTTGTATGAAACTACAGTAATTACCGGCCTATAATCCGCATATTATACAAGCCAGTTTTTCACCAGAAATTTTAATTGACAAATAAAGTTATAATTGTAAGAGTTGTTCCTTCGAAAAAATATTGATTTTTTTGTTAAATAAATTTCTGGTGGAGAAATGACATATCTTTCCTGCGGATTATAGACCGGAAATTACTGTAATGTTTTGTGCATTCAAGTATTATAATGTCTTATAGGATTTTTTTTTTTCAAATTTCTCTGAATACACATTTCTTCATAAAAATTCTAATAACTGGTGGCAGTTATGACTTACCTTGTTTTACATTGAATTCCCACTACCACGGCTGCCAACCGAATCAGGAGTGTTGTTAGCATCCGCCCCTTTTTCCATGCCACTTAATTTTTAGAGTCATTCTTTTTAAATGCATTTACGACAAAACAAGAAGAAAAGTACTTCTTGTATTATTAAAAAAGACTGGTGTGAGAAAAAAAAAGGGGGTAGTAACAACCTTCTGGATTATTAATTAGGATATTGGCATCTGTGCATCACCTATAAAACCTCTTTTCTAACGAGAATCTCAAAGTGAATAAAACTTTTATATTTGCATAACAATAACTCAGTTATTCCGATTCTGTCTAAGGTTGATTGAAGCGTCAATATATACAAGTAATTTCTTAAGAATTGTTATGATATAATAAAAATTGTATTTCTTTTACAAATAAAACTTTTTAATGCAATGCAAAAATATAATTAATTTTAATTAAAACAGTTTGAGCGAATAATTTACATTATAAATTAATCGTTGTGTCTAACGTGTAAAATATTTGACACGAAGAGTGGGAGTAGACATTTTCTAATTAATAAAGTTTTATTTCTACGTTAAATCGCATTTATGTTACGGGTATATAACACGTAATATGCTCACAAAATAAGATATTTATAAGAAAAATTCTTAGAAACCTGTAAACTACTTGTTTATCCATTTTGTGAGCACTGGTTTTTGACATCAGTTTTAAAATGAATTTAATTTAAATAGTTCTATAAATAAAGCTACGGATATACTTTTTTTTAGGTTGATTTCTTTAGAAATCGACCTATTGCAATCACTTCGTTTATCTATCTATATATATATAATGAAAATTTTGTCGTCACAATAACTTCCGATATAATACTCCAAATCGAACCAAATGTGGACAGTGAACCTATCTTATAAATATCTTGGATGAGTTCGTTAACCAAGTTGCTCCGCCATTTTGTTTTCAAGTGGAGGCCACTTGAAAATTTCAAATTCACATTGTAAAATGCGTATTTAAAACCAGATTTGTAGGGATTTTGATGTATACATAGACCATATAAGTGTCTCAACCAAGCTTATTAATGAACTTTTTCCTCCATTTTTAAGAAAGTAGTGGATATCTTAAAACAAACGGGACCACTTGAAATCAGGCTACCACTTGAAAATTTATAATCACGATAAATTCCTGAATAATATTGCAAATCGAACCAAATTTGGACAGTGAACTTATCATACAAATATCTTGGATGAGTTTACTGGGCAACTTGTTGCAATATTTTGATTCTAAATTCCGGTCACTTGAAATCAGATTGTCAATTGAAAATGTGCTACCACGATAAATTTGAAATACTAAACTGATTCAAACCAAAGTTGGATAGTGAACTTACGGTTCAAATATCTTGGAAAAGTTCGCTAGGTAACTTGCTTTGTCATTTTATTTCCAAGTGATCACTTGAAAATTTGTCATTATGATAATTTTTGTAATACTGAATGAATTCGAATCAAATACGGGTAGTGGATTTATCATTCAAATATCTCAGATAAGTTCGCTGGGCATCTCATTCCGCTCATTTTTTTCCAAGTGGTGGCCACTTGAAAATTTCTTATCGCTCCATAATTTTGTTTCCAAGTTGCAGCCAATTAAAATCTGGCTGTCACTTGAAAATTTTTTAACACGATAACTATTGAAATATTGAATTAATTCGTACCAAAGTTGAATAGTGAACATATCATACAAAGATCTTGTATGATTTCGCTGGGCAAGTTACTCCGCCCTTTTGTTTCCAAGTTGCGGCTACATAAAATCAGATTGCCACTTGAAAATTTGTCATAAAAATAAATTTTGAAATACTGCACTGATTCGAAACAAAGTTGGACAGTGAACTTATGCTTCAAATATCTTGGATGAGTTTGCTGGACAACTTGCTCCGTCATGTTGTTTCTAAGTGTCAGACACTTGAAAAATTGTTATCAGATAACTTTTGAAATATTTAATCAATTCGAACCTAAGTTTAACAAAGGACTTATCATTCAAATATGTATAATTTCGGTAGGCATGTTTCTCCGTAAAGTTGTTTCCAACTTGCGGCCACTTGAACGCTGCCACTTGAGAATTTGTTATCACGATTACTTTTGAAGTACTGAATATATTCGAACCAAAGTTGAACTATGGACTTATCTTACATATATCTTGGATTATTTCACTGAGCAACTTTCTGCGCCATTTTGATCCAAGTGGCGGCCACTTAATTTGTGAACACGATAATTTTTGAAATTCTGAACTAATTCGAACTAAATTTGTAGAGTAGACTTAACTCTCAAATGCATTTGATATATTTGTTTGCCAACTTCACCCGCCATCTTGTTTCCAAGTGCCAGCCATTTGAAAGTTTGAAATTCTTATAAAATGTTTTTTATGAACTTAATTGCTTAAAACTCCATATGCACACGTCCATAGATGCCAATAATTTAATTTATTCCAGAGTATTATTAGCCCCGCCTTTATTTCGCACCACTTTATTTATAGAAAAATTTTCTCCAATATATAACTTCGATTAAAATAGGAAAAATTTATTCTTAAAAAATAAGTGGTGTGAAAAAAGGCGAGGCTAAAAATACTCTGGAATAAATTAAAATGTTGGCATCTATGCATATCCAACATCAGTATTTCTACCAAGTCCATTAATAATTTGTAGTCGCCATTTTGAAACAAAATGGTGGCTACTTGATAAGGAAAAAGAAATCAACTTACCCTTTTGAATGCGCCGGAAGGTCTTATTTTTTCCTTTAAATTAGTGATTAAATATATTCTTAAGTGCTTTAATTTAGAAAGTTGCAATGTTTTTGCATAGAACATATGTTTTTCAGTTCTGTTTCAATTTTCCAAACTTAAACTACTACTACGTAAAAACTGAAATCATGCATATCCCATATCTAAACTTTTAAAGCAAATTTAACTCTTTCTTTAGTATTTTAAAAGCTACTAAAACCTACAATAGATTAAAAGAAACAAAAAAAAACTTTTTTTCATGATAGCATAATCTTTTGACAGTTTTTATTTGCTGAACATTTAACTTTGCAAACGAGACTTTTAAAAGCTTTTAAACAAGTTACTTAAAAAAGAAAACAAAACCAAGTTAAACGATTTCCATTAATTGCTTTTTAAAATAGGTATGCATTAATTAACTTAATTGCATAAGAAAACTATTAAGTAAAGAATAATATTCATAAATTAATTGAAAATTTCTTCAAGCGAGCAAAAATAGAATTTATCTTAGATTTTCAGTTAAGTGATATGAAAAAAAGTGATTGATAAATTACGTAAAAAAAGTATAGAATTTATAAAATCAATTCTAATTTTCTGAGAATTTAATTTCAAGTATTTCAAAATTTAAATTTTTATACAGCCCATAAAAAAAAAAAAAAAAAAAAAAAAAAAGAAGAAAAGAAAAATTAATGCCTAAAATGCACCTTTTAGCGTAATTAGCTGATGTATAAAATTTAAGCATTGCTTCATAAAATGTCTCAGAGATATAAAAAAGCAAAAAAGCTGACTTAAATAACGTATCAGTGCCTCGACATAAGTTTTTGGCTGGCAGAAATTATATTGTTAGATCACATTTCATGGGTTATATACAAATTAAGAGTGAAAACAATTATAACGCAAATAAATTATCATATTTACATGTTAACCCGTTAGTAGTCGCTAGTTGGTCGATTTGCCGCCCATCTTTTAGTGTTGCCAGAATTTTTTATTCAATAGCCACCAAAAATTTTTAGAAGTGGCATTTGATATACATTAAACGCGAATTAAATCGAAGAAACGTCGGTCACTTCACTTCTTAAAATTATTGGTGACAGTTAAATAAAAAGTGCGCAATCTGTAATAGGTGGCGCTGTCTATAGCGACTACTAACGGGTTAATTTGCGATTAACCCATCAACAACTTTGTTTAAACGTATTTCTGTAAAGCTTTTCATGGTGCAATGAAAAGTTTTTAAACATCATCTTATTAGAATATTGGACACAATTTACTAATAGATATTTTTATTTTCTTCTAAATTCAATAGAAGAAAATATTGAATTCATAAAAATTTAGACTTCCATTTTTAAATAGAATTGCACATTTTGGGAGTTTCAGAACATTATCTAAGAATTTTTAGAAAATATTATGTCTGTCTACGTGTCTGTGGGGAAAAAAAAATTATATATATATATATATATATATATATATATCAGTAGCTCTAGCTCTATAGGACTAATGCGTGGAATTTCATATAAAATTTTATGCATAATATAAAATATAAAACCGTGAATTGGTGCTAAACAGAGTAAACTAAATAAATTAATTAAAAACACTTTAAAAACACGTTAAAAATACATTTATTAAAATATAAAAAACTTCCAAAGGTTTTCGCCTACATATAAGAAGGCATCATCAGGGAATTTGGTTTTACACATACTTCAGAGCAGTTATATGTACTTTTGAATCACATGGTTAACAGTTAAGTCCTTATATAAAATATATTCAACTGGAAGTCAGAGGCTGGAGCTATTTCATGGAAGAGGAGGTGCTACACTTGGAGGTTGGAACTATTGCAGGAAAAGAAGGTGCTACACTTGGAGGTTGGAACTATTGCAGGAAGAGAAGGTGCTACACTGGAGGTTGGAACTATTGCAGGAAGAGAAGGTGCTACATTTGGAGGTTGGAACTATTGCAGGAAGAGAAGGTGTTACACTTGGAGGTTGGAACTATTGCAGGGTGACGAAGTGCTACACTTGGAGGTTGGAACTATTGCAGGGTGACGAAGTGTTACACTTGGAGGTTGGAACTATTGCAGGGTGACGAAGTACTGCACTTGGAGGTTGGAACTATTGCAGGGTGACGAACTGCTACACTTGGAGGTTGGAACTATTGCAGGGTGACGAACTGCTACACTTGGAGGTTGGGGAGACTGTAGAAACATCAGAGTGCAAATGCAGGAAATGAAAATTTATTAAATGTGTTTTGAAGAGTCGCCTGAGGCTATTGAAGAGTAAAACTATCCTGAAATGAAAAAAAACAAGCTATTAGTTATTTTATAATATGGTGCCAAATTATTGGCAAAATTGCAGCATCTTTTGAATTTATTGAATTTTTATGTTTAATTATATTTATAGCTTCACAAAGATACAGTTCTTGGATCGTAGAGGGGCTGAAATAATTTTGGCGTTATCCCGCATAGGAGTAGCGTTAGGGTTATCATAAATAAAATCAACTAGAGTAGAACTTCTTCCTTCCTTTATATTACGCTTATGTTCTTGAATTCGTTGTGTTAAAGTTCGCTTAGTTTGTCCAATGTAACAGAAAAGTTCTTTGTTATTTTCAATGGTTATTTTATATACTCCTCCAGTAGGTCCAGTTTGGTCACGATCACAAAGAGTTAATTGTTTAATAGTTAGGGGGGAACTGAAAGGAATTAATATATTAAATTTACGTTGAATATAATTTTGAAAACTATAGAACTCTTTACAGCAGGGAAGACTATTGGTATAATGTAATTTACGAGTTGAATTCAAAGTATGATTAATAGGATTAATTGACATTCTACTCTAGTTGATTTTATTTATGATAACCCTAACGCTACTCCTATGTGGGATAACGCCAAAATTATTTCAGCCCCTCCTACGATCCAAGAACTGTATCTTTGTGAAGCTATAAATATAATTAAACATAAAAATTCAATAAATTCAAAAGATGCTGCAATTTTGCCAATAATTTGGCACCATATTATAAAATAACTAATAGCTTGTTTTTTTCCAGTTCAGGATAGTTTTACTCTTCAAAAGCCTCAGGCGACTCTTCAAAACACATTTAATAAATTTTCATTTCCTGCATTTGCACTCTGATGTTTCTACAGTCTCCCCAACCTCCAAGTGTAGCAGTTCGTCACCCTGCAATAGTTCCAACCTCCAAGTGTAGCAGTTCGTCACCCTGCAATAGTTCCAACCTCCAAGTGTAGTACTTCGTCACCCTGCAATAGTTCCAACCTCCAAGTGTAGTACTTCGTCACCCTGCAATAGTTCCAACCTCCAAGTGTAACACTTCCTCACCCTGCAATAGTTCCAACCTCCAAGTGTAGCACTTCGTCACCCTACAATAGTTCCAAACTCCAAGTGTAACACCTTCTCTTCCTGCAATAGTTCCAACCTCCAAGTGTAGCACTTTCTCTTCCTGCAATAGTTCCAACCTCCAGTGTAGCACCTTCTCTTCCTGCAATAGTTCCAACCTCCAAGTGTAGCACCTTCTTTTCCTGCAATAGTTCCAACCTCCAAGTGTAGCACCTCCTCTTCCATGAAATAGCTCCAGCGTCCAAGTGTAACACCTCCTCTTCCTGAAATAGCTCCAGCCTCTGACTTCCAGTTGAATATATTTTATATAAGGACTTAACTGCCTTCTTATATGTAGGTGAAAAGCTTTGGAAGTTTTTTATATTTTAATAAATGTATTTATAACGTGTTTTTAAAGTGTTTGCAATTAATTTATTACAATATGACACGTGTTTTTAATTCAACTTTTAACTGGAGTTTGTTTATAGAGTGAACTAAAGGTATATCAACGTTTGAAACACCAAAATTAAAAACAAAATTTGCATATTGTAGTTTTAGAAGTGTTAAGTATACCATTATCAGTGCAGAATGACAAGACGAATTATTGTTCCTAGTTGTAACTCTCCGAATTCTAGCCAATCCTCTTCTAGTATCCGTTTTCCTGTTTACATATACTATAGGAGCAATAATTAAATTATTTAGATACGAAAGAATTGTTGCATATCTTTAACACTTACTATGTTTGCTTACAAAGTTTATTTTATGTTTAATGAAGTATTTAAATTATTCAAGAAATTAAAACCAAATTGTGTGTTCAATTTGAATTATATTCTCAGTTCTTATCGAACGTAAAGATTTATAGAGAGTTTTATGGAAACGTACTTTGAGTGCAATGTACAGTCACCAAAAAAAAAAAAAAAAAAAAAAAAAAAAATACGCCCCCGCCCCCACCTAGTTTCGCCGTAAATTATCGTAGAGACATGCGGCTGGTACCTATCGATCTGCAACAACGTCTAGTTTTTAATGGTGTAGTTAGATTTTACTTAAGGGGTCATCTACATATTAAAACAGGCATAAACTTCATTTTTTTCAACGACGACCCCTATTTTTGACCTCATATTTAGATTTTTGAGATCAAGGCAGTTCGGAAAACTTACCTATTTATATACTTTAAATCAATTCTAAACAGAGTTACACTTGAAAATGTGTTAGGGGACCGTCTATACATTTAGAAAAAATAAATCCTGATCTACCACGCAACATACATTATTTATTAAATTTCACACCGGAAAAAAAGTTCACAAATGTTAATTATAAAATAAAAAACGATTCTAATTCGCAAAACTTTCTGTGTTATTTTATGAATTAAAAGATTTTTATTGGTTTCTATTTATTAAACAATGAATAGTAAAATAAATCACTTCATACGAAGAAAATTAAATAGCTTGAATCATATGATACAATGTTGAATTACAAAAATTTAGGTACCAAGGTAAAAGAATAATAGTAATAATGATAATAATATTAATAGCGGTTAAAAGAAAAGAAAAGTGTTTAATATTTAAGAAAAAGAATTATCTATTTCTTGTTGGGTATATTTTTATTTTATACAGTAAGCCCCGCATGAAAGTGTTACTGTAAAGTTTTACATTTAATTTTAGGCGTACAAACCAACAATAGATAATATACAAAAATATAGATAACAAGATTTAAACGAAATCTGAGAAATATATTTAACATTTTCGCGACCGCTGACGTAGTTTCACGTCATTTGGAAATCTGTAACTCCTCCAGTGGGCGGTTCTTTCACAATTTGTGTGTATTACGATATTTCTTAAGAATATTCCTTATATTCATATTTATATAAACAAATTAGTATGAATAAAAATACTTTCACTAGAAAGAGTATAATTATTGTGTATATTCATATGAAAATAAATCTGGATATAGAAAAAACGGTTTCCTATTGCCTAGAACGAATATTCCCCGTTCTGCAGTAGTCTACTGTACTTGAATTCTTAATTTTAAATGTGTAAAATCTTTAAAAGTAATAAGACATATTACTTAGTTTTAAATTTTTTTTCCGCGATACATGTGACGCCAGTTTTACGCCGTGATTAGAATAATCGAAAATAAATAATATTGCGCTTGGTTTCAATAATAGATTTTAAAAACTTAAAAAAAAAAAAAAAATTACCACTATATTATTCGGTATTAAAAAAACATTTAATAAAAATTATATATTTTATTATGTTACGTCATGCGATAAAATTTAAATAGCATAAACGGTAGAGTAAACGAATGCGAAAATGTCACAACAAGATTAAAACAGAAAATTTGTTTTAAAAAATCTGATAAAAATTAACAAAAATTAATAATATTTATTTAAAAGAAAGAAAAAACAAAAGTATTGTTCACTGCATATTGCTCTTTCAAATAATAATCCTCGTCCTACCGCATTTTCTTAATTATGATATATAACTTGAGATACACGAATCCTAGAATCTTCCAGTTAAAAACAAAAGACAAAAGGGATAAAATAGAATTTTAGCAGTGAGAAACTAGAAAAAGTTATGTAATATTTAAGAACAAAGACTTAACATTTCAGAATCGATTTTTGCAACGGAAGCCACGCCTTTACACAATTTTTCTAAAACTTTACATTATAAAACAAAATTTTTTTACATACTTCATTTAAATTTTCATTTAAATCATTTAAATTTTGTCTTCGGCATTCAATGAAGTAAATGCCATTGACATTTTTGCATACCAGCGTCACATATAGAGTCATATACGAGTATGCAAACTAGTTTTTTTAAAACTGTTGCCGCAATATAGAGGCGGGGCTTCATTTCTTTTGGAATTCTTTCCCAATCTCTTGCCTGCATTGCGATAATTTTATAAAAATAAGCCAATTTGTATAATAAACATCGAAATGTTCCTTAGAAAACAATTAGAATAACATAAAGGTAAATTAAAATAGTTTTTCGTCCAAATGTATAGAGATATTGACTCACAGAGGATACAAATTATAACAAGTGACGCTCCCCTAACAGCAGTAAAAAATGAAATATCACTGTAACTCAAAAAATAATGTTAGGAACGAGCTGTAAATTTGGAAACCCATGTTTTTGATGATGTCCGTTCTATTCGTGCAAAAATTAACATAGGTCGTAATTCATAATTTTTTCAAATAGGAATTTATTAATAATTTTCATAATTCAAAAAATGTTTTTGTAGCAAAAATTTGCATGGAATATGTTTGAGTCACTTCATTCTAACAAATAAAATAAACAGAATTTAAATATCATAATTATTTCGGAAGATATGATTTAATGTTTGTCACATTCATTTAACATTAGCATCCTCAAACTTTGACAGCTTATAACTCTATGAAAAATTGAGCGAAATATATAAACTATACCATTTTCTGTGATGATTTGATCCAAAGAATTCAAATAAATTATAAAAAGGGGGGTTACCATTGAAAAAAATGAAGTTGATGTCAGTTTTAATATGTAGACGACCCCCTAAGTAAAATCTAACTATAACATTATAAAGTAAACGTTATTACAAACTGATAGCTACCAGTCGCATGTTTCTACGGTAATTTATGGCGAAATTAGGTGCGGGGGTGGCGTTTTTTTTTTTTTTAGTGACTGTACTTCTACTTAATTTAGTATAATGGTTAACTATTGTGATTACGGATTTTCTATAGAAGCTTTTTCACCACCAATCTTGTGAGTAGGTTGAAACCGATTGAATATGCTAGTGTTCTAAGCCTGGGTGGAATTTTCACCGTGGGGGTCTCTAAGGTTAACCAATGGGGGGGGGGGCGAGTCTTTCTAAGGTCCTAGCCCATATTCCTGCGTGCTCCAGAGCAGGGCCGGCGCGAGAGTATTTGGCGCCCCTAGGCAACGAAAAATTTCAGCGCCTCTTTGTTCTTATAACATAGGGGCATTGTTAAAACGTACTTACATTCCTAGTAGCATTACCAAACTTTACACACTGAATATTATGAAGTTTTTTGATAGCAAATGAAAAATATTGCTTTATGCATAAATTATGTAAATATTTCAATAACAATAATAATAATAAAAGAAAGAAATATTCATTTCTTGAGCAATGAAAGGATAGTTGAAAATACACTAAGGGACAAAAAAAAAAAAAAAAAAAAAAAAAAAGCCGCACTGGAGAAAAATTGACCTTTTTTATTTGTAATAACTTCAAAACTAATGGTTGAAACAAATAAAACTGTCATGTTTGCATAATACCAAAGGGATCAAATGATACCTGTACATTTTCGACTTAGTAATTCGCTTTATTACACTCTATGAAGTACTTAATAAAAATCTACACACAATTTTCTTTTTAAACGTAATACAATAAACATATACTTTGTATTCTATTATGATTTATTATATGAAATAAACAATTTATATTTTAATGTATGAAATAAAACTACTTATTTGTTACATATAAACAATTACTTAATAAAAATATTTATTCTGCATTGGGTTAATTCCATCTTTATATGGAATTACTGCTTTAATACGCAATGACATAGTATTATTCAGTGTTTTAATATAAATCTCAGAAATTTCACTGAGCCAAATATCATAAATACATTTTTCTACTTCTTCCAGAGTTGTAGGTTGAAAATTTCAAATCCTCCTTCTCTCTCCCATCACCTTTTTATAGACTAAACATTTTCGAGCGGTTTGAGAGTGAACTATTTCCAGGTTTGGTAAGGAAGAAATTCTACGATATTGTTTGTGGGATTTAACTTAAAGTGCAAAAAAAGTATGATTACTACAGAATTATAAGTGCTCATTGGAATGGATAGGTAATTTTAACAGTCTGAATCAAATAAATCGCAGTACGCGAAGTACAATTTGAATTAAATAATCGCGTATCGCAGACGCCCTGTAGCAAGGTGCATTATCATCTTGAAATGCTGTTTGCGGAAAAGTTTGCAATACCTCCAAAACAGTTGGTCAGGCGCCACTTTTATAATCGCCGTGTTTTATTTCGATTTAATTGATCCTTTGAGCATGAAAATTTGCTTGATTTCTTGAAAAGTTATGCACCTCCGTACCGTAATGTACGGAGAATGTGTTATTGATTTAAGAGAGCAATTTTCATGAAGTCTGTCACATTTTCGCCGTCTTTCTAGTTTTGTTCATCAGCTCGAAATAAACTAAACATGATTCATCAGAGAAAACCAGTTAAGCTCAATCTGAAGACTTGATACTTTTAATTCTTCTCCTTAATAATTGCTTTTTTTGCAGATCTTCTGTTTTTAATCTGCTTTGTTTAATTGTTGCTGCACTGTTTCTGAAGAAATTACTTTACTAAATACTATTTTTTAATTTTTTCCAAGTTTCGAACATGATACAAATCGATTTTTTAATCATTTGCTTTTTAACTTGCGGTCATCTCGCTTGGATGAGCAACGAAGCCGCCTAAAGCCACATTTTCAGTTTAAACAGCAAAAAAAAAAAAAAAATTATATCTTGTTAAAAACCATCTTACCAATATTTCGTTAACATTTAATTATTTTGCCATTTCACGTATTAAAATATATTTGATTTTCATTCTAAAATTAATACATTTTGTGGCATCGTTAATTGCCTTATCCTTTCCATTTTTGAAATACTTTTTAAAATTAAAATTTTCCTGACAACTTCATTTTTTTTTAACATTGGGTTCAATCATAAAGTGTACTTTGAGGACGACATAATAAAATCTGTTTGAAAATTTGCTTTTTAAACTATAAAATAAAATTGGCAGTTACAGAAAGAGAAAAGGAAAATATCCAAGTGCGACTTTTTTTCCTTTTTTTTTTGTCCCTTAGCGACTGTCGCGTTGCTTGGAAACTTGGCAACAGTCAGACTACGCGACTTTTTTTATTTAACAGTCACCAATAATTTTGAGAAGTGATGATATATATATATAATCGACGTTTCTTCGATTCTATTTGCATTTTATTTGTATCAAATCCCACATTTAAAGTTTTTGGCGGCTGTTGAATAAAAAAGTCGCGCAATCTGCACGAGGTGGCGCTGTCTACCGCTTGAACTGTTGCCAAGTTTCCGAGCAACGCGACAGGCATCTAGTTTAGGAGGCTATGCTATAATAATACTGTCTTCGGAAGCGCAAGAAGGATGAAAGGAAGATTGGACAAATCACAATACCTGCAGTATCACATTTTTGTTTTTGCCTATTATTTGACTGCAGCCTCGATTAGTACTGCTTGATTCTGAATGATGTTATCATATATGATCACACAAAAGAGTTTTTTAAACCTTACATACTAAACTTTTGAATTTTATTTTTAACCTTTTGGCTAAAAAGATCTTTAAAAAGTAAAAAAAAAAAAAAAAAAAAAAACTACAATTTTATTTAAGCTTTTTTATCTGGCGCTCTTAATAGCTCTTTCGCCCGTAGGCGGTCGTGTAGACTCGCCTAATTGTAAAACCAGCCTTATTCCGGAGTAAACCACGCAAAACTTTGAAGAGGAGTGCGAAGTGGGACCAAATCCGGCATGTTCCATCTTCCAGCTTTTAGAGCAAAACCTCTCGGGCACTGGTGGGGCGCAACACCAATGAAACTCAGCTCTTCAGAATTGTTTGAAAATATGTATAGAGAAGCAAAGTCAAAAGACGAGAAACATATATCAATAAAATTAAACTCCTTATTATCCAATTTCAGATCGAGTCTAGTCATCAACCGAGTTCGGTGACCACGATTACTTCTGGACGGTGGTCAGTATTGATTGAAAAATTTTAAAGCAAACTGTTCATTTAGTCCCTAATAATTTTAAGAGACTGTTTATATTAGTTATTATGGTTTTCCTATTAATCTTTTATTAAACTTTGAATGATTCGCTACCTCAAAAAAGCGTTATCACGTAAATATTACATATGAATATAAAATAAATGTATCGTGTTGGCAGTTTTTGTAGTATGGTCGTAGTATAAATCGCCAATATTTTTGTCCAAATAAAGCAAAATCAACTAGCAATGGATATAAATTAAATATATATCAATGTAGGTATTTATCCCCCCCCCTCCTTTTTTTTTGCATTACCTGTTTATGATGGTAAGTGTTTTGTTATTTATGATTCATCTTATATGTATTTATCTTTTATTGATTATGATGAAACAAATTTGATTAAACACGGAGTCCCTACCTTTTATAATTTATTCAGGAGCATTCTTAGCCCCGCCTTTAGTTCACACCGGTAATTTTTTAGAAGACTTTTTCTTCTTATGATACCTGCCAATATTTTAATTTATTCCGAAGTAATTTTAGCCCCGCCTCTATTTCGTACCACTTATTTTTTTAAAGAAATTTTTTCTTATTTTATCGACGTTATGCATTGAAGAATTTTTTCTATAAATAAAGTGGTGCGAAATAAAGGCGGGGCTAAAAGTACTCCGGAATAAATTAAATTATTGGCAGCTATGCTTATGTAATCGTTGTCATGTATTGGAAAGAAAAGTTCTACAAAAATTCTGGTGCGAAAAGAAGGCGTGACTAAACATGCTACGGAATGAACTGTAAAACTTGGCATCTCTGTAAATATTTTCACAGTCAAATATTTTTTACAGATCATATAGTTTATTCTTTTTATTTATTTATTTATTTTTTAAATAAGTTACTTTTTGTCAAACTCCTTGAATGCGATTATAAATTACACTGCTCGGCATGAAAATTACCTCTGACACCATTTCAGCATATTCTTAGGTAAAATGACCTCGGAATCCGAATTTTTCCCTATCACCCATCGTTTTTTAGGAATGGCCCCCTATTTTTATCATGTTTCGGCGATTTTAAATTTGCTATAAGTTTGATTTTCAGAAGGAGGGAGGATTTTTTTAACCGTTAAATATCTTCTGAGGGGCTACAGAGGTGGAAAATTCTAAAACATGGACAGTTGCGACAAGGGGATTTTTTTTTTTTTTATTATTGGGGGGAGGGGGATTTGCTACTGAAATTGTGCATTACATATCTTATATTTTTTTTATCTGTTATTAATATTATTTTTTAAACTTTATATATTTTTATTTTTAGATGTTAATTTAATTATTTTTCATTCTTTAAATCAAATTCATGGTCATAAAATTATCGAACAGGGTAAGAAATTGAAGAAGGGGGTGGTGTTTCTAGAAAACGGTGGGTGACTGGGCAAAATGGAAGTCATATTCGGATTCAGGAGGTCATTTTACATGAGAATCAGCTAGAATAGTATCAGACCTCGATTTTTTTTTTTTTTTTGCAGAGCAGTATTATTAAACAAGAAAAATTAAATGTCACATTTTAAAGTACTCTATAGATTTATCTTATAAAAATTAATTTTATAAAATGTCATTTCGAGGTAACAATTATCTGAAAGTTTGTAAGAAATATTTTTATGCCACAGATTTATTTTAACTCTTGATTTTAGTATACATCCATGTATTTGTTTTTTCATTAAAATATCTCAACTTATTATGTCGTATAATTTATTTATGATGAATTTATTGAATTTTACAAAAGAATAATGAACAATCAACGCAACCTTTTGTTATGTAATTATACGCTGAACTTCTTTTGAAAGTACTCTCTACTAGAAAGGATTTCAGACAGTTTTAAGGAGTCGAATGAAAAGCTTCTTTTGATTAAATATTATTCCGCAATGATATGAAAGGTTTTGAATAAAATTTGAATAATTTGGCGCATCGTGTATTTACATAATATAATTTATTTTTTTTTCCCGGACAAGTTTCTGATTCCATTTTTCCAATTGTCTCTAGCATGTGTTAGATTTTTTCGGCACAACAATCGGCTACTTTTAGTTTATTTATTTATATATTACTTCCTCTCTCGCCAAGAATTCAGAAACGAATCCACGAAAATATATTAAAGCAAGACTTATTTTATATGTTTCTTTCTAGTTGAAAATTTGTATATCATGAAACTTTGTATGCTTCTCTAATAAGCACAATATAACCTAAGCAGCAGTTATTAAGTTTGTTAATTGATAAATAAATAGGATTTATATTGTTATTTTGCTACATTTTCTGTTTATGAAATTCAACATTAGTCTTACTTTTCAATTTTGAAATTATTGAAACGGGCTTTTTTTTTTTGAGCATGTGGTTTCTTGCAATTCTTACTAATTAGTTTTTAATAAATAAATAATTTATTGCAATGAACTGCAAAACGTATATTAATTATTCATCGTGATTGTGTGATTTTTTTCCCCCCATCAAGTTTCAAACTGAACAACGTACGATACTCATTCGACAAGAAGTACAAAAGTATAGCATTTAAACCACGATAAATACTGACACAATTATGTAAAGAATTAAAAACTGATAAAATTATGATAAAATTAAACTGTTACCAGCCCGTAAAAAAAAAAAAAAAAAAAAAGGCAAGAAGAAGAAGAAGAAGAAAACTCATTTAATTTTACAGCGCAAAATGCGGGTAAATTGGGTGCCAGCACTTAACATTATTGTAAATTTTTTGCGCTGTAAAATTTTTTCGACTTAAAAAAAAAAAAAAAAAAAAAAAGGTTACAAGAAGTAAAGTGATCTGGAATGGAATTGTGAACCTGATATCTGAGATAGATTTTATGTCGAAAGAATAGTTTCATGATTACAGACAGATATGTTACATGTTACACGTTTTTAATCATTTTCAAGCGAGATAAATCTTATTATTTGCCCGTTTTTACTTTACTAATCTGCAAAATAATGTTATAGGGCCCCACGAATCTTAAATTATATTACAATTATAAAAGGATCCTGAAATACATCAAATCAACGTAATAAGTACAAAACTTTGAATAAACACCATACCATAAAATGCAATAAACTCGCAACAATTGTTTCGGGTCGAAAAAACACACGAACTTTCGTCAGGTGAACATGTAGGCACGAGTGCTGCAATCAAAGCGGCAACGCACAAAATCGCTTTAAGTGAAGAGCAAAAATATATAAAGACGAATGCAAATATAAATACTGGTGTGATCAGAATTATCAAATGAAAGAAGAAAAAAAATGAATGCATAAATAAATAAATAAATAAGATTAAAAATATAACAGAATCTAAAGATCTTAAAAATATCAAAATTAAATGAAAATCGAAGTTATGTGAATAATTTCCAAGCATCAGACAAGAGCGGAGTGGAAGAAATATCATTAACAAGATTTAAAAAATTTTAAATATGTAAAATGTTTCATGGTTATCGAAATGGGAAGTGGAGACTCATCTTTATATCTTTTTTCTTTATATAATTCCTCTTTAATTAATTATATAATTTTCTTTATATAATTCCTCTTATCTCTTTATATATAATTCGTCTTTATATATTTTTGCTCTTCACTTAAAACGATTTTGTGTGTTGCCGCTTTGATTGCAGCAATCGTGCCTATTTTGTTTGCCTGGTGAAGGGTCCTGCGTTTTTTCGACCCGAAACAATTGTTGCAAGTTTACTAAAGTTCAATTATAGTGTTTGTCTAATCACCGAAGAGTAGTCGCCTATTACGTAAATGAATTGTCACTCTTAAAAATTATTGGTGACTAATGATTTAAAAATTCCTTCAGTTTGACGGTACTGACTGCGGCTCATACGCCGGTTTTTACGGTGCGTTTAGAAAAAAAAAAAAAAAAAAGTAAAGCTTGCAGAATTTCTTGAATAATATTATGCGGCTCACCTGTTTAGGGTTATGAAATCTACCATTATCGATTCAATTATTAATAATATATTATGGTTTAACTTTTACATGCTTAGTTTTATAGAATATTATAAAAATGTGATATACTTAAAGATTTTAATGAATTCGTGCAATAAATACCTGCATCATTCTTCACCTTTATACTTGATACTCTTCTTAAAAATATGCTTCCCATTAATTTGTTTTAGATATTCATCAAAAATGGCGATCCTTCGAACGTTTTATGACAGTGATATAGAAAAAGCTTGTAATATTTAAAAAATAACATTTGATTTTCATATTTTAATTTTCTAATTGTTAAAAATCCTCAATAATTTTTAAAACATATATTTAACCCTTCTGCGTGCTGTTGTGGTCATTTCGAATGGCGAAATGGACATTCATTTTTGAATGTAAAAAATGAGTCCAAACGGACCAAATGTTTTTAATTTCAATATAAAACCGTACTTAAATTTTCAGTTTTTTAATTAAATTTATTTAACAATTCTTATTGTTTTTTTTTTTTTTTTTTTTTTTTTACGGAGAATCGATATAAAATATTCATGCATGCCGATTTTGGATCGATATAGACCCAGACACAGCAGCAGGATTTAACTATAAAAACTAAGACCAGAACATAAGCGAACAATGCTGTAATTTTGGTATTCTAGAACTGAGAAACGTATTTAAGGTGTTTTTGTCGTGTTTCCATTATTTATTTATTTTTCTACTTTTACTGTAGTTTCCTATACTGACATTATTTAAATACATGATATTAACACTTTCGCGACCGCTGACGTAGATTTACGTCATTTGGAAATCTGTAACGTTGCCAGTGGGCGTTTCTTTCGCGATTTGTACGTTATTTATTTCTTAAGAATATACCCAATATTCATGTTTGTACAATCAATATACTATGGATACAAATACTTTGATTAGAAAGAGTATAATTATAATATATATCCATTTGTAATATAAATGTGAATACCGATAATTTTGTTCTGAATTATTGTAACTTGCGAAAATAACGCCCAGAGGCGGACCTAACTGTCAAAAAGACAAAAGCATCGCAAAAATGTTTAAAAAAAGAGTACGAACAATAAATATTTTTTTAATACTCAGCATTTTTTTGAAATGTTTCCATTCCCCGGTGAAATCTTTTAACAGTATTTTTTTCTTAAGGAACGCTTTAAAGAAAAAAAAAACGGAGGATCAATTAAAATTTGCTAAAGTGTATGTATTCTACTGCAACATATTAAAGATGGCTGTGCAAACGGCCAGTTTTAAAATTTGAAAATACTTTTACATACTTGCGAACATAACCCGGAAGATTGTTAGTCCCACCCTTTCCCGCCTATTTTTTCACACCAATCTTTTTTTTTTTTTTTAGAGTACTTTTCTTCTTATTTAATCATAAATATATTTGAAGAGAATTACTCTAAAAATTAAGTGGTGTACAAAAAGGGGTGAGAACTAACAATCTTCCGGATTAGGTTGGCAAGTATGCATGCTTGCCAACATACTAATTAATATTCCGTAGTACTGTTAGTCCCGCCTTCTTTTTCACCCCAGTATAATTTTAGAGTATTTTTCTTCTTATTTAATCGTAATTGCATTTGGAGAATATTACTCAAAAATTTACTGGTGTGAAGAAAAGAGCGGGACTAACAACACTACGGAATATTAATTAGGATATTGGCAAGTATGCAAATATGCAACAGATATTGAAAAATGTTAACCAATGTATTTAAATAACTTTGATATTTCTTAAGAATCTAGGGCAATTATAGTAGTAAGGTAAAGAATAATGATTTATTTCTGAGACAGTGATATATGAGATCATATAAAACGGTGTTGACAACTTTTAAAATTTATTCTGGAGCATTTTTAGCCCCGCTATCTTTTCGAACCGGAACTTTTGTAGATACGTGACAACGATTAAATAATAAGAAAATTAAGCCAAGAATGAGGAGAGCACAATACTAAATTAGGAAACTGGTGCACAAAAAATATTTAAACTTGAAAAGTAGCTGTATTGCTTTTGCCTCCGAGGCAGTAGCACGTACTTTGCACCTGAAGAAAAAAAAACACGTCCTTTCGAAACCAGCAGTGCTTCCATTAATTTTATGGCGTGTGTAGAAGTTTTTCAAGTTTAAATAAGAAAATTATTCTTAAAAATTACTGGTATGAATAAAAAGCGTGGCTAACAAGGCTCCGGAATAAATTATGAAAGTTGGTAACTCTGTATAAAATCACTATCATTGTGATCATCAAGATTTCGACAATGAATTAAAATGCATCTAAGAAGTAGAAAAAAATGATTTAAAAAAATAACCAAACGTTTTCCATTTGCATATTAATTTACACGAAGAAAGAATAATTTAAGAGTATTAAACACGATACAATATTAATATGAGATACGATAAGATTAAACATTTGAAACAGTTAATATATTGAAAAATGAAAAAACAACAATTAGATTGGTCATCAATAAATATAATTAACCCTTTGCGGCGCAAGACAATTCAGATCATTTAAATTATACTGCCACCGGAATTCATGAACTAAATTAAACTAAAAGAAATTTTAAATTTTAAGGTTAAAAAAAACCGGCCTTTTCTGATATGTTATAAACGTAAATTTTTGCTAAAAAGTTTCCGGGATGAATTTTTGCAGCTGGATCTTAAATTTTGCGTCCTCGCAGCAAGGACACCGCGCGTTAAGGGGTTAAATAGTGAAAAAATATAAAACGTTATATTATAAAACTAGCTAATTATAAATATATTACCATACAGCAAACATTTTTATTGTGAATATACCCAATGTTGAGAAATGAAGAGATGAGTTGAGTAATTATGGAGACATCAATAATTATATTAGGGAATATTTAATATTATTTAATGATGCTAATAAAAATTAATTTCTATTTGATATAATAAATTAACTGTTATCTTAAACATACTTATAATTAAACTTATGTTTTACAGAATACAACTACTATAATGTTAATATATACATATATTATTTTTCAACTACTTTTTATAACCCACATTTTAATGCTGAAATAGTTATTTAATTCCACACATGTTATCTAGTATTTAGGGGTAAGTATTAATGATAAAATTGTTAGAATATACATTATATCTAATAATTGTGCAGAATGTAATGCATTGGATTAAAAATTAAAAGAGGCTTTAAACACAGAGATAGATTCCTTTTTTAAATTTCAACAACTTAACCAATCAACTAAACCAAACATCACCACCCAACATCTTTAATCGCATATCTTTCACCCTTCCTCCACATTATTACTTTATAAGTTGATTTCTTTAGAAATCGACCTATTGCAATTACTTCGTTTGTCTATCTATATATCTATATACAGGGTAGCCATAATTAAACTTGCTCTATTGAGTGCTCTCTGTAACTGTAACTGAAATGCATATGGAGTCGAAAATTTATGTATAGACATTTCAAAGAATAAGCTCAAAAATTCTGCAAAAATAAATAAATTAATTAAAATAGTAAAATTAAATAATAAATTAAATTAATAAAAATAGTAAAATTAAATAATAAATAAAAATAAATTAATAAAAATAGTAAAATTAAATAATAAATAAATTAAATTTTAAAATTTCCTCTAAGGAAAGTATTGTAGCCAAAATGTTTGCAATGAATAACTGTGGTCTATTTTAACATTTTCAAGCCTTACGACCACAAGAAGATGTTATTCTTACATTTTGCTATGATTTTTGTGGCAAAATTTTACTGATGACAGAGTGATTAAACGTTCATTTTCCACTCCTTGACCGGCCCGTTCTCCCGATAATTCGTGTAATTTTTGTTTATGGGCCCATTTTAAGAGTTTGGTTTACCATAAAATATTGTAATTTTGGCTGACTTGAAGGACGGCATAACGTTACATGTCCGGCAGATCACTGGTGATCAGCTGCTGTCAGCTGTTGAACTCACTGTTCGTCAGCTGCACATTTTACAACTTAATGATGGGGCCCAATGAAAAATACTTTACAATGGTAAACAATCTCTAAAATAATAACAGAAGTATCTGTAATAATAAATAAAGATATGTTTGTATTGAAATTTGTAGGTTGTTTTTATTTTATTTATTTATTTGTTACCTTGCGAAATCTTTGAGCTCATCGTTTGAATTGCCTATATACAATTTTTCCACTCAATCCACAGTTTAGTTACAGTTACAGGGAGCACTGAATAGGTCAGGTGTAATTATGGCCTTCTTGTAAATATAACGGAAATTTTGTCTTCATCAAAGCTTCCAAAATAATGCACTAAATCGAACAAAATTTGGACAGTGAACTTATCTTAACCAAGTTGCTAATCCA
This sequence comes from Salticus scenicus, assembly GCA_963930645.1. Taxonomy (NCBI): domain Eukaryota; kingdom Metazoa; phylum Arthropoda; class Arachnida; order Araneae; family Salticidae; genus Salticus; species Salticus scenicus. The sequence goes on from OZ005651.1 coordinate 242,382,402, forward strand.
TTTTGTCTTTAGGTGGTAGCCACTTGAAAATTTCAAATCCACATTATATAAAACGTATTTAAGACCATATTTGCTTTGATGTATACATTGACTTAATAAGGGTCTTCCCCAAGATTATTAATAAATTTGATCCGCCATTTTGTTTCAAAGTGGTGGATACGTTAAATTAAAGAGGCCACTTGAAATCTGCCTGCCACTTGAAAATTTGTCATCACGATAGCTTTTAAAATATTGATTTAATTCGAACCGAAACTGAACAGTGGACTTATCTATGAAATATCTTGGATGAGTTCGCCGGGCAATTTACTTTGCCATTTTGTTTTCAAGTGGTGGACTTGAAATCAGACTGCCCTTTGTGAAAATTTGTCATCGCGAAAACTTTTGAAACACTGAACTATTTCGAACCAGATTTGGGCAATAGACTTATGTTACAAATATCTTGAAGAAATTCGGTGGGTGACTTGCTCTACCATTTTGTTTCCAAGTTTCGACCACTTAATATCAGACTACAACTTAAATATTTGTCATTGTGATAACTTTTAAAATACTGAACTAATTCGAACCAGATTCGGGCAATGGACATATGCTATGAATGTCTTAAATGAGTTCGCTACGTAACTTGCTTCGCCATTTTATTTCCAAGTTCAGGACACTTGGCATCACACTGCCACTTGAAAATTTGCCGTCACGATGATTTTTGAAATACTGAAATAATTAAGACCAAATTTACAAAGTAGATTTATCTTAGAAATGCATTTGATATTTCGTTGGCCAAGTTAATTTCCATGATTTCCACTTTTGTTTCCATACGCCAACCATTTGAAAATTTCAAATTCACACAAAAGATATTTATAAATCGATTTGCTTAAAACTCCATATGTACATATCCCACATCAATATCTTCACCAAGCACAATGATAAATTTTATCCATAATTTTTTTTCAAAATGGTGGTCACTTGATAAGAAAAAGGAATTCAACTTACTTTTCCACAGTGGTTACAGACTCGCCTTTTCCCCCTGATTCTTCCACCAGAATATATATGATAATTTTAATAATTTATTTATATGATAATTTTAACTTAATTAATGGTGCAAACGTGCTATTAAAAATTCCTAAAGAAAACTATTTGTGGAAGAATCAGGGAAAATATGTGGTCTGTGACCACCCCATCAGTGTTGCCAGATTGCGCGACATTTTTATTCAACAGTCACCAATAATTTTGAGAAGTGATACTTAATGTACATAATCGACGATTAATCATCTATTATGTATATCAAACATCACTTCTCAAAATTATTGGTGACAAATAAATAAAAAGTTGCGCAATCTGGCAACATTGCACCCCATACTTGCCAACATACTAATTAATATTCCGTAGTACTGTTAGTCCCGCTTTCTTTTTCACACCAGTATCTTTTTAGAGTATTTTCCTTCTTTTTTAATCGTAATTGCATCTGGAGAATATTACTCTAAAAAATTATCGGTGTGAAAAAAAAAAAAAAAAATGGCGGGACTAACGACATTACGGTATATTAACACTTTCGCGACCGCATGTTTTTGTCTTTTTGACAGTAAGGTCCGCCTGTGGGCGTTATTCTCCCAAATTACAATATTTCCGAACAAAATTTTCTATATTCAGATTCACATTACAAATAGATATGCATTATAATTATACTCTTTCTAATCAAAGTATTTATATCCATAGTATATTGGTTGTACAAATATCAATACAGTGTATAGTTTTAAGGAATAAATGACATACAAATTGCAAAAGAAACGCCCACTGGCGGTGTTACAGATTTTCAAATGACGTGAATTTACGTCAGCGGTTGCGAAAGTGTTAATTAGGATGTTGGAAAGTATGACACCCTGTTTTCTGAATGAGTCCAGAAAGACTTGTTTCAATTTGATTTTTTTTTTTTTTTCGAGATTATTTTTACTTTCTTTACATCTCTCTCTCTCTCTATATATATATATATATGTATAAACCTCACTCAAAAATTTCAAGAAATATACTTTTGGAATGAACTAATATACTAATATACTTTGCCTTAAATAGTATATTTGTAAGCAATATCGAGGAATCATAACAATCATTTCCTAATAAAACAGTACTTAAATCAAGCAACTTTCTAATTTTTAGGAAAAAACAAAAACCATTTAAAACATTTTTGTATAAAGAGTTTGAAATCTTTATTTTTCTGTACAATGTGCACTAAAATAGTATTTAATAAGAAGCTTTTGATATTCAAGGAAAAAATATTTATTCCACATTTTAGACGTTTGTCAGAGCTCGAAGTGTCCGCCTGCTTTTCAAGACTCTTTCAGAAATGAAAAATTTTTGGATTCTTTGTACCACTGTATTTATACAGAAATATTTACTGTGTTTTCATATTAAAGTGTCGTGATTAAATAGGTTAGAGATTATTGCATAAAAACAGTGGTAGCGAAAAACCCGAAAATTTCTCATCAGTGAGAGTGTGCTGAAAAAAGGCGGAGGCTTCGAGCTCTGCCTTTTGCAAGGGTCGTACTCTCCGCCCTTTTTTCAGGACACTGAAAAATAAGAAATTTCCACCTTCTTTGCCACCACTAATTTTATTCAGAAATACTTCTGGTTATATTTAAAGTACTCTGGCATGATTCTACAGAGTAGAGATTACTGCAAAAAAATAGTGGTAGCAATAAATTTAAGAATTTTTCATTCCCGAGTGTGTCCTGAAAAAAGGGCGGAGAGTACGACCCCTGCTTTTGTGTTTCGAAGACAATTTCATTAAACTACTTCAGCATACTTGCCAACCATCTCATTAACAACCGTACAATTGTTAACGCCTCCTGAAAAAACGCCCCTTTTTTCACACCACTATCATGAAAAACGGCAGTTTTTCTAGTGACGCAAGCGCAAAAACAAACGAACGCCACGACACTCAGCGGAAACGGAAAAACGAACGAAACTGCGACACTTATATATACAGGAATTTTAACATCAAAGTAACCGCTGAAAGCCGACACTTAATATCTCAGGAAATATGGGAGGTTATGTTCTGATATTTTCAAAATAGACTTTCACCTTCTGTCTGATCCTACCCTGAAATCGCTACATTTCTGCGTGATATATATTTCGAGATATGAATTGGCTCATTTAAGCTATAAATGGGCGGCCTAATGTGTAAGAATTTTTTCTCGAATATGGCTCGAGCGAATTTAGTTTAATTGATATATGATATTAATCGCTTTTATCTGATGTGCCTGACATCTCCCTTTTCCCTAGGAAAACTCTTGTTTTTTTTATAACTCAGTTTAAAAATCGAACTATTTTTTACTCCGAAAATACCGTGATGCGGCAGTTTCGCGGACGAATTTCTTCTCTTCCATCTGAAATACTGAATATCAAATAATCGTTTTGGCTCCATCTATCGGGGAGCGTCAAAAATAAACACAAAAAATAAAAAAAAAATATTTTTATTTTTTTAATATATATATTAAATGAGTTATTTATTTAGGTACTTGTATTTTATACGACATTTGTTTATAAAAAATATTCTTTGTATTTACATTGTTTTCATGCTGATACGTTGTTAACTTTCAAAATTGGTTCTATTTTAAAAGGTGATTGCAACAACAAAAAATTTTTCTTTTATTTTCATAAAAATGACAAATAATATGATAATCATATGCAAATATTTTTAATTTTTTCAAAATTAGGTGATAAATCACTTAAACTACGGATTGAAAAAATTCTTAAAACAGAATTTGAAAATAATTAATTTGCTCATTAAGTTTCTAGTATATATATAATATATAAATTACAAAATGTTAAGCTATAATAAAATTTTGAATAGATTAAGATTTTTTTTTTAAATTAAATTCATAACAAACTATACTACTTAAATATTTACCAGTATAAAATTTTCACTTTTTAAAGATTTTTCTATTATTATTTATTTTTCTCTTTTAAATCAAATCTATACCTAAAAAATTATAATAAGAAATAAATATAAATAAGAAATTTTTGTCATTTTTAAAATGTACTATATTATGCCTTTGTAATGTTGCATGTGTCCATCTTTTTTATCACTTTTTATAAAATTTTGAAATTTTATTTAGTTTGTTATTTTGTTCGAGTATGACCTATAAAACAACACTTTTAATACAGTGTTATAACTCATTACCATGCTCCTTTAATTTTGCGTTTTGATCATTAACCCCTAAAAAGTAATGATATCAATACAAAAAACCCTTAACGGGTTAAAAGTTTGTGACGCAGCACTGTACTTTATGGCTATAAGAATTAGAAATACGGGTCTTAAAAATAATGATATCAAATTTTCAGTGACGCTTTGATATTAATTAAATTATACATAGATTTTCTTATTTCAATTTGCTTTTTCCTTTTATTTATATTTACAGTGTAAACGTTATTTTCAACATAAAATAATATATAGCATTTACTCATTGATACCTTTCCATTGATAATTTCATATAATTGATAATACCATTGATAATTTCATATAATTTCTTAATATTGCTTTCCATTCACATCTCTTATACTATGAAAGCATGTGTTTTAAAAGAAATTATATGAAATTCCAGTAACGCAGTGGTGTTACATTAAGTGATTTGTTTTTAAATTTTTCTGCAATTATTTTGTTTTGCATATTAAAGTATATGTGCACATTGAAATATTGCTTTTAATTTTCAAATACGCTGTCAAATATATCACTTTCATTAAGCTTATATTATGTACTGAAATATATTTATTTCAATGAATTATTCTATCTTTTGCGTCACGCCATCCAAAACTGTAAGTAAAATATATGGAAATGTTTACTTTGTGTCATTTCATCCAAATAAATTGAAAATGCATGCAAATAGATATCGTGATGCAAAGAAAAAAACTGTGAAATTTTTTTCAGTTTTGGATGGCGTGACGCAAAAGATAGAATAATTCATTGAAATAAATATATTTCAGTACATAATATAAGCTTAATGAAAGTGATATATTTGACAGCGTATTTGAAAATTAAAAGCAATATTTCAATGTGCACATATACTTTAATATGCAAAACAAAATAATTGCAGAGAAATTTAAAAACAAATCACTTAATGTAACACCACTGCGTTACTGGAATTTCATATAATTTCTTTTAAAACACATGCTTTCATAGTATAAGAGATGTGAATGGAAAGCAATATTAAGAAATTATATGAAATTATCAATGGTATTATCAATTATATAAAATTATCAATGGAAAGGTATCAATGAGTAAATGCTATATATTATTTTATGTTGAAAACGTTTACACTGTAAATATAAATAAAAGGAAAAAGCAAATTGAAATAAGAAAATCTATGTATAATTTAATTAATATCAAAGCGTCACTGAAAATTTGATATCATTATTTTTAAGACCCGTATTTCTAATTCTTATAGCCATAAAGTACAGTGCTGCGTCACAAACTTTTAACCCGTTAAGGGTTTTTTGTATTGATATTTTTACAGTTATTCTCTCCAAATGTTGTTACGATTAAATAAGACTAAAATTACTCTAAAAAGTTATTGATGTAAAAAAAAAAAAAAAAGGCGGGTACTAAAGATTGTACGGTTCATAATGAGATGGTTGGCAAGTATGCTTCAGGGTTCATACGTATTCGCACTTTTACAAGGGCTCTACCACCAGTATTTTCAAAAAACATTTCTTTTTAAAGTTGTAAGTTTATTTTGTAAAAAAATTTGCAGTAGAGAAAATCGAGGATATACCAACCGTGCATATAAATTTCACGTTCACATCCATTAACGAAGTTTAAGATGAGTGTTCAGTTCTCTTATTTGTTAAATTTAAAATAACTTGCTAATTTTACACGGCAAAATAAATTTAAATATCTAACTTTTCAATTTTTTCTTGTTATAAATTAGTAATTTCAAAAATATTTTAAAGATATAGAGCAGAAATTTTAGTTTTGCATAAATATTATTGCATAAATATTCCGACATGCTTTCAGAAAAAGCTGAACAAAGGTAAATTTGCAAAAGAAAAAAAAAAAAAAAAACAATAATATTTAATTAAAAAATTAATATTCTATCATTAAAAATTTTTAAATGTTTTTAACAAAATGGATCATTCTCACGAAATAAACGATTAAATACCATAGTTTTTGCCAAAGTTGTAATTAAAAAAATTAAAAATAGCGTATTTCGTAACGGATTCATTGCATTCACTTTTGTCATTTTATTTTCTGGTGATTCTGAACGTCAAGTTCTACAAGTATTTTCGAGCATTATTATGTTTAATTAAATCAATAGTAAAAAAAATCAAAACTGAATAATAATCCATAGCTGCCAATATTTTAATTTATTCCGGAGTATTTTTATCCCCGCCTCTAATTCGCACCACTTTATTTATAAAATGTTTTTCTCTAATATATAACACCGATTAAATAAGAAAAAAATTCTCTTAAGAAATAAGTAGTATGAAATAAAGGCGGGGCTAAAAATATTCCCGAATGAATTAAAATGTTGGCAGGTATGTATAATAATACAAAAAAGTATATAAAAAATTAAAGGAGTTCAGTGACTGTATTTGATTTACCATTTGAAAAATTCAAAAGTCGGCACCTATGCAAATAATTTTTACATTTGTTTTTGATAAACATACATTGATACCTTTTTCTTGTAGAAGCAATATACTTTCTTAATGCTTTTCACTGGTTCTTTTTGTTATGACGATTTCTTCTCCTCCCTGAAAAAGCAAGAATTTTCAATTAATCTTCGCGTTGGTCCTTTCACACCCGCAGTGTCTATCTACCTGATGTACTCTTTCCCCTCTTATCCTTTCAGTCTTTGCTTCCATTTTGAATGTCGCGACGGAAGTCATTTAAAGTCGCGTTTTGTTTAAGTGTGGAGGTCTATGTGCACCACGCTTTTACTTAATTAACGTCAGGTTTTCTGCCCTTACTTTAAATACTTGAATGTCTCTCTCAATCGATGCAGAAAACTGTTGAAAAAATGTTTGCGAACTTTTCTTTCAGTTGCTGGATGTGTGTTTCTTAGATTTTTAAGCAGATAAAAAAAAAAAAAAAAAAAAGAATTAATGAAATTTTTAGAGGAGCGAAGCGCCATGTTTCGACATTTTAAAACTTATGGAGTTTTTGTTATTATAGTGATAAATATTTTAATATTTTTTCTACAGATATACTTTTTCATGATCGATTGCAAAAATTTTAGAAAAAACGTAATTAATTCTTTAATACTTAGCTAATTGTAAAAGCAGGAAAGGAAACTATTTATTATTAATTGGATAAAAAAAAAGCGTACATTTACAGGATATTAAAAAAATTCGGGAACTAGTACAAACAATTTTAAGATGAAGTAAAATATTATTAATTCGAATAGTAACATACAATAAATATTCACAACTTCAATTCGCCTAAATACAGCTTTATGTTAATAACTAAGACTTTTTAGCAATAAATAAATAAATAAATAAACAAACAAACAGGATTTTTCATCAAATTGAAATTTTGTTTTTATATCGCGTATTCATAAATAAAACTTCAATATTAAAATAACCTGTTTTTATTGCAAAGACAAGATAAATTTTGCGTACACAGGGTTCATGCTGGCCTGCTCTTTGTTATTTTATTCCACCAGTATTTTCAAACAAAAAACTTCTTTTTAAATTTATAGGCTTTTTTATAACAAAAATTGCTATTCAAAATTAGTTATAGAAAAATTAAGTACCGTACGTACCATTAATTAATCAAAAAGGCAAAGGCATAATCAAAATTGCACTTAAATAAACGTTAAGTTATAATAAAGTGAAATCTTCTACTTTTTCAGCTAATATGTTATGATCGAAGCTCGTATTATTATTTTTTTTTTAAGATAACTAAATTCACGTACGTCTACAAACTTAAAAAGCCGCAATTTCGCATAGGCTTATAAGAGAAATTATTAAATAAAGGAAATATTTTTTTATAAGATATAAATACATATGTTTTTCAATATTTAATTTAAAAAATCATGTTTAATATATACAAATAGCGGAATTTACAAGACATATTATAAATGTTTGGGCTTTTAACTAATATTATCAGATAAAAGTTAATAATCCGTTTTCTAATTTTAATCTTCTCTATTTTCTAATTTTTTTTTAAATATACTCAATTGAAACAAAAATAAAATATATTAAAAAAATATTAAAAGATCCACTAACATGTGTTTCTAACGGAAAACATTATCTGAAACCTTTACGGTTTGTTCTCAATACTAGCACACGTTAGAATTTGAGTGTAATACAGTCCATGTGTGGCAGTTTTTAGTTCCTCATCATACTATATAGATATGGTGAACTTAAGTAATTGTGGAAATTTTCGACCTCAGTTTTTTGAAGTTTTTATATATTTTGAGATGTGAGGAATCCGTAATTCACAAAATCGGCATGTTGCACGTTAGTAGTCAGTTTATTGCCGAAACGTCAGTGGAGGAGACAGTAGTATAATATGGTGATTAACATATTATATATAGTACTACCATCAACATGATTGAATATGGACTTTCTACATTGAAAACTTTGTAAGTTATTTGAAATTCGCGACTTTCTTAACTACGCAGAATAGGGTAATATTTCTCTTAAACTTGCATTATCGGGATTATTTGGTTGGAAATACTATAGAATTGAAATATGAAATTGATCCTAATAAATTAAACAATTTAGGATAAGGTAAACGTATCAAAGCGGATGGGGGGGGGGGGGGTCAGAATAGTGGTTGCGGCATTTCATTCTGCGAACGAGTCGAGTGGTCGGCTGACTTCATTCACATGAATATAGTATAAGCTAAAGTAGAAATTTATAAAAACAAATATACGATGTTAAACTGACCAGAGTCTACCTATATGAGCAAGTTTATAGTACATTTTAATGACGTTATAATATAGCAAATGCAACAAAGTGGATATATTGTCTTTAAATGTACCAGAGCCTTACCATTCACTCACGAGATAGCACAAAATATTAGATACTATGTACAGTCTATAACAAAAGTGCCCGAACACTAGCAAAAATTCCTATGTAAAAAAGTACACTTCATACGGTTCTGTTAAATAAATCCTTATCGAATCATGTTCTTAGATTGACTAAGAAGAGGATTCGACAAGGATTTATTTAGCAAAGCCGTATGAAGTGTACTTTTTTTACATAGGAATTTTTGCTAGTGTTCGAACACTTTTGTTACCGACTGTATGTGAACTACTAAGATATAAATTTTTCATTCGATTATGAGTTTTTAAATAAATTTGGTAATCCTGTTCGATCTAAAAAAGATTTGTAGATCTTACACAAATGTATTCGTTACTTGAGTTGCGTTATAACAACTACTTTCAATAACGCGCATTTAGTTTAAAGTTTTCAAGATGAAATAAATTGAATATACTTTTTAATCTTGGAGAACAATTTTTTGTGTTTCATTTAATCAGAATGTTCATAATGTTGTAATTTACAGCTATTTACATTGGTTACAACTATTTATTTGGTTTCAGTCAGCCATCTATTAAAATAACAGAGTTTTCGATGCAATCTGTTGAATTTTACAATGACAGCTTATGATAATTCAAGAAACGCTGTATTGTGACTAAGTAAAATTAAGTTTCTATGTCGATTATTTTTAGTAATAATTAAAACTTTACAATACTCCTGCCTATGCATCATTTCTGAGATGTAATAAACACATTAGTAATTAAACAAACAAAATCACAAATATTTTTCAATAAACTACATTTTAAAATTCCTTGCATGGATCTTTTTTCTCTACCAATATGACCTACCATCCCAAGAGTCACCAAAGTCGCATTTTTACTTCTCTCCTATTTCTTAAATGTTTATTATTAGGCATTTTCTTTTGATAGTTATTCCTGATATCATTTTCCTTGATTTTACTGTTCATGATCGAGCTACCTAATTTCCATGATTGTGGTAAAAGACACTGGCTATCCATTCTATAACGATTTTTCCTTTGTCAATGTCGGATATTTATACAGTTTTCTCCCTTATTCTCACATAGAAGGTTATAATGATCAAAAGCTTTTTCTTGGAATTGTATATAATCACTGAAATTATGCGGATCTCATGAATGTCATCGATATCGCTTAGAGCTATTATTCGTCTCTGATAATGACTACGGTAATATATTGTTTCACATCTGCATATCAATACATAGAACTGAGATACAATCCTATTTAACAAACAATGTTAATTACTTTTATTAGTTTTTATTTTTGTGTTTTAATTTCTATCATCTTGAAATTATTCAAAATTTACCGAGGTATGCTTCGGAGTTTTGAAGGTGCTGACCGGTTATAAAATTTTATTAAACTTTACGAAATACATGTTTGTAATTCCCCCTTCATTTGAAATTAAAACTTATATACTGTAATAAGCCCATGCAAAAAAAAAAAAAAAAAATAAAAAATAAATAAATAAATAAATAAATAAAATAAAAAATAAAATAGTCGAAAATATGATGGATTTAAATATAATATTGTGATTGCCGATAAAACTCAGGAGTTAGAAAGGTTCTGAATCTAAAACGTTAGTGTACAGTATCTTTCAGCATTAATAATAATAATAATAATAATAATAATAAATATAGAGACAGAAAATATTTTTTTACAAAATATATAGTCACAAACAAAATTTTTGTATTATTTTATTTCTTTTGTTTAGTAAACAAAATAATACAATCGTATTACACTGTAAGATTTTTGTTGAAAATATTTTTATTCTTCTTTCTGTTCATATTACAATTCGTTGTATAAAGCATTTAAAGATTGATAAATATACAAGAAATGCGTGTTTAGATTCAGAAAACAAACAATACCTTACACAGTTTTGCTTTGAATTAATCTTAAATATATATATATATATAAATGATAGATATCGTAATAAAATTTAACCTTAAAATTTAGCAATTAATAAATACAAAACAATGCCAACACAACAGAAATAGAACTGATTTTAACTTATAGGTAAGACTGACACAAAAATGTTGCGATACAGATTAAGAACCAATAAGAGATAAAAACAATTTAAATTATTTACACCGACATGAATTATAATAATAAAAAAGGACCATTAAACTTAATGACAGACAAAATAACTAAAGGACCACAGAAATAATAATTGGATAAAAATGCTTAAAATTAGAAGTAAAACCTCGTCAGGGGGCATGTACTTCATAAAGCTGTGAAAGCTGTATCGATTTAGTAAAACAATATAGCTAATCATAGCAATTTATATTGTTCCAGCCCCGATCGAGGTAGAAAAACCATTTTGAATGAGAAATTAAATAAATTATTAAATCAAATCATCAAGGAATCTAGAGAGGAAACTAGAAAAAAGTAGAGTTGCCACATGTAAAACTTTTACACAAACTGGAGAATAGGAAGATGCCAACAAATTATATATATATAATATATAAATGATAGATATCGTAATAAAATTTAATCTTAAAATTTAGCAATTAATAGATACAAAACAATACCAACACAAAAAAATAGAACTGATTTTAACTTATAGGAAAGGCTGACACAAAAACGTTGCGATATAGATTAAGAACCAATAAAAGACAAAAACAATTTAAATTACTTACGCCGACATGAATGACAATAATAAAAAATATACTTAATAGTTAACTAGTTAAATACGAATCTCTAATTAGCTGTAAATTTAACTATATTCAGCCTGATGGCTGTTGGGGTGCGTTTGAGCTGTTTTCAGCGGATTTTGCAGTTGTAGAGTGAGTAAAAAAATTTTTTTTATATTTAATCTTAAGATTAAATTTATTTATCAAGTGAAAACGGTGATTGTAGATATAAAACTATGTTTCTCACTCGGCTTTTCCTCTTTCTCTTTGAGTTTTAAATTATTTTCTGTCTTATGGGTGATATTGGGAATAGAGTGCTGTAAAGTTTTAGCAAATTGCATACAGCACGACAGAAATATCACCTAATTCACATGCAACATTCATTATATGACCTTGAAAAGGTAATGATGTTGCATGTTTTAATATCAGGATGCTCAATTTTTTAGTTGTCTTTATTCATGTTTTTTTTTTTTTTTTTTTTTTCCTAGTTCTTCATGTGATACTTTATTTCATCTACTGAAATGTTTGAAAAGATTTTCAATATATATATATATATATATACCTCGTAATAAGCTCAAAAAATAGAATTTTTACTTTCTCGAGATCATTCATTATTTTATTTCTGTTACTTAAAGGCTGACATCTACAGATATTTCAAAACAATTTAGTGTTTTGAGACATTTCGTGATTTAATGAAAAAATATCTACCTAGAAATTCTTTAAATCATAATTTTTTCTCAAAATCTATCTGAGCATTATAGCTCGTGAAAATCATTCATTCGAACCACCTAATATAAAAACTAATTTCTTTGAAGTACAAATTGTTTTGACAGAACTTCGACGTCTATGCTTATCTTCTTGGTAATACAACCCCAATAAAGTATCAAAGAAAACTTAGCAGCTATTACTTTGGACATACCTAATAATTGGAGCCATGAGGTCAGGAGGCCAGGCCACTTGAGAGAGAAAAGTCTTATAAGCACTGGGGAAAATAGGAATATTATTTTAGTACTATTTTCAGGTTCTGAGAAATCCGGACATTGAGGTTTTACCTTAAAATTTAACTACTAACGTAGAAAAACTTCTCAAAATAAAAGGTCATACAAAAAACAATTCGGAAAAAATAAAAATAAGGATATATATATGTGTGTGTAAAAGATATTCTGAAAAAATGCAGTAAAAATTAAAAATATTTTTAGATAAATAAAGTTTATTTTAAAGTTATATGTTTTCAGTTATCCTATTACACATACACTATGAAAAATTTCTGTAAATGAAAAATTTCTGTAAGTTTACTAAAATGCTAATACAAAATCTCTGTAATTTTACAGTAGTTTTCATTTAAAAACATATTATTGGGATTTTCAATATTTATTATATATATAATATTTTATTTATCAATACAATCTAAAAACGAATGCCTGTGCTTCAAAAGAAGAACACTCTAAGACATGCTGCTAGATTTTGCGATTTTTTTGCTCAATAATCACCAATAATTTTGAGAAGTAATAGTTAATATACATAATAAACGATTAATCTTCGAAATCATTAAGCAAACGTTTCATTTAGAATTTAGTGGTGGATTTTGCATAAAAAGTAGCAAAATCTGGCAACACTGCTCAAAGACTTAAAAAAAAAAAAGACGCACCAAGAAAGAGTTATTTGACTGGGACGAAAATTGATAAATGTGATGTACACGTACAGAAAAATTAATGATTACGATTTTAGAAAATTTGGATGATTTATACAAGAGAAAAAGCTTCACAAAGTGAGCAAGTCAATAAAGTGTTGGTCTACCTCTGGCCCTTATGCAAGCAGTTATGCTTTTTGGCATTGATTGAGAGAGTTGGCAGATGTCCTTCTGCGGGATATTGGGCGAAATTTTGTCCATTTGGTGCGTTAGATCGATGAAATTCTAAGCTGGTTGTAGGACCCTTTTCATAATGCTAAAAAAAGTTCTCAGTGAGGCAGAGGTCCGACGAACTTCTAACTAAGGTAGTATTAGGCATGCATGAAGACAAGCAGTAAAAAATCCGTGTCCGTGTGCAGGCGGACATTATCAGGCTGAAGTGTAAGCCCAGGATGACGCGATATGAAAGTCAACACGAAGGAACGTAGAATATAGTCGACATACCGCTTTGCTATAAAGGTGCCGCGTACGACAGCCAAAAATGAAATGAAATAGAACCCCTCTGCTATGAAATGAAATAGAACCCCAGATTGTCACTCAAGGTTGTCGGCCGTGTGGCGGGCGACAGTCAGGTTGGTATACTGTCGTTGTCCGGAACGTCTCTATGCACATCTTCACTGGCAATCGGGTCTCAATTCGAAGTGGGATACATCACAGAAGATAATTCCACTCCAGACAATTACATTCCAGGTCGAATGTGCCCGACACCGCTGCATGCCGGCATGTCCGTGTACAGAGGCCAACGGAAGTCGGCATAAAGTGTGCCGTGAGCTCAACCCCCTTCTCTGAACCGCCTATTAATGGTCCTTGCGGCCACTGAAGCACCGGTTGCTCGGAAGATCGATGATAATGATGAGGTCTCCGAGTGCCGCTCTGACGATTAATCGGTCCTCACGTCCTGTCGTCTCTCTAGGCCGACCGCTTTCTTCTTGACGCTGTGTTCGGCCATGGTATACCCATTCCTGCCAAACTGTCTAATAGTAGCATCGCCCCTATCAAAACATCAAGCGATTCGCCGACTAGACCAACCGGTTTCTTTAAGCCCAATTGCACATCCTCTCACAAAGGCTGACGTCTGTGCATATTGTTCGCGCACCTGTATGCGAGGTATATTTGAGTAAACGGAATTAAAAATTCTAAAAGAATTTATGACCTGGAATTGAAATTTTCCTTCTTTAATATCCTGCCAGTTGCACAGTTAATATGCGCTGCAGCGTTACTTGTTCATTCATTGGCCGCGAAACATTAATGTTTTGCATTTTCTGTCAAAACCTGTATGCATATTTTCGCCTAAACCTGTATGCAATTTGTATCAATTTGTGTTTCGAGTGTTTTTATTAATCACTAATATACTCGCACCAATAACTAATTAATGTAATATTAGCCATTAAAATGCATATATAAAATAGTGTTTTGAACACCCCCCCCTTTATTTTACGCTGTAATACCGCTTAAGACTTAAGGTAAATAATTTCCAATGGTTTAACTGTTGAAACTCTTAGCAATGCATGTACACTGAATTAAAAGTGGCATATGAAACGTTAAACTTTTTTAAACATGATGGTTGGTTGGTTGGTGTCGTGTCCATGGGGAGAACTATAGATAACCATGAGTGTGCAAAACACAGCCGGCCAACTCCTTGATGTTATCGGAGTACAGACTCTCGATGTCAAAGGGGGTGAATTCCCCAAGCTGAGCCAGGGATTTTAAAATGGCAGGGCAGTCAAAAATATGTTTTGGTGTTAGTGGAACATCATTACAGTTACTGCAGAGACGGTAGGTTCTATTGCCATCTCTCAGGATCTTCATACCTCGATAGTGACCAGTTCTAAGGCGGGTGATAGTTTTGGTAAGGTCTCTGTTTGCGTTTATTTCATAAATCTGCGAGTCTATTTAATGGTGTTTTCTCTTGCAAATCTCCCATGGAAAAATGGTTGCCATTGCCTCCAAGGAGGTTGGACTTCTACCTGTTGGTCCGCGGAAGGTATTTTATTTCCCTTCTACCACCCAGAGGAAAATCCAAAGGAGGCATTCCCCTATCCGCCACCTGGGGACGCGCCCTCTAGGGGTTTCAGGCTCCCCCGAGGGTTTAAACATCATGAAAAGAAATATATAATTATAAATAATAACGGGAGCGATAACGAGATTTCAAATAAAAGCTAAATTAAGAAATTCGCTAATTATTATTATTTACTTGAAATGATTTTTAATACCCATTAAATATAATATTAATACTGAAATATATTTTTGAAATAATATATATTTATATACAAGGTTATTTTAAGGTCATGGAACAAACTGGCAGGGGAGGTAGAGAAAATCACAAGAATTCAGAATTGTGAACCCATGGTCACAAACGTCATTTTTAACCCTTTAAGAATTGGATGTATTGGGTTATTTTTTAACAGTAAAATCCAGATAACTCTTCTTGTTGCGCAAATTTTAAAATCTTACATAATTCGTTATTTCGCAAAATCACATACAATATTCATATCAGAGTTGCTAACGTTTTAATTTATTCCGGAGAATTTTTAGCCCGGCCATTATTTCGTACTGCTTTTATTTTAAGAGTATTCTTTTATTGTTTTATCGAAGTTTTTTATCGGAGAAAAATACTCTATAAATAAAGTGATATGGAATAAAGGCGGGGCTAAAAATGCTTTGGAATACATTGAAATGTTGGCAACTGAATTTGTTTCAGTGTGCATACTTGCCAACCATCTCCTTAATAATCGTAATATTGTCACGCCCTTTAAAACACGTCTTTTCCCACACCACTTTATTTTTAGAGTAAATTTTTATAAATATAGTTACGATAAAATTACTCTTAAAAAAAAAAAAAAAAAAAAAAACTGGTGGGAAAAAAAGGCGAGTACTAAAAGTTCATAATGAGATGGTTGGCAGGTATGCAATACGTTAAAATACATTAATAAAAACAGAAACTACGGATATTTATTTATGTAAACATTAGCATGTAAACATAAAAAAAAAAAAAAGAAAAAAAAAAAAAAAACCTGCAACATTCGAGAGTCGCGCGCATATTTGGATTTTATTTTTAAAAAATAACCCAAAACATCCGGTTCTTAAAAGATTTAAATGAAGTTTGTAGTCATGAGTTCTTATATAATTCTGAATCCTTATGATGTTCTTTACCTCTCCTGGAAGTTTGTACTATGACTTTAGAATGATCCTGTATAGTATATATGTATAAAGTTAAAATGATTGTAGATTGGGAAAAAAAGACTACGAAAGGGCAAATTGCCAACAAGAACCAAAATTAGATGTATCTAAGAATTGCTTTTTAAAAATATGAAAAATTCAGAATGCTCACTAGATTATGAACTATAAAACCTCGTATTCATTAATAACGAACTGATTAAAACTAGAGTGATAAATAACAAATTGTCATTAAAGAAGAAATCATATCAGAATCTTTAACACTAAAGAGCATACAATGATAAATTTATTTAAAAAGAAAGAAAAACGCTCAAAAACTGAAGAATTTGCTTATCATTAACGGACAGTTCTTCAGAGAGCATATAAATTGCAAGAGTTTGAACTATTGCGGCCACATTAAACCGAATAGGATACGTCCAATTTTGCGAGGAAAGATAATATAAATTTGAAAGATGAGGTGAACAGATAAAAAAAAATAATAACTAATGGGAAATTACAACAGATCTAGGAATGAGAGATCACAAACCAAATGAAAATTGTCATTCAGCATTCTGTAAGAGTTGAGTTGTAACTAGCAGTTTACAAAGATTAGTAAATCAGAAAAATATTTAAGGGAGGAACTCAATTATCTTTACTAAAGCCAGAATATAATCTAAATTAAAATACACTATATAAATTAACGAAATTATATTAAGAAAATTATATTAAAATGTAATAAACTATAGATCCTATAACTCTAATAAACAAGAAGGAAATTAAAACAAGACTACATAGCTGCCAATATTTTAATTTATTCCGGAGTACTTTTAGCCCCGAATTTATTTCACACCACTTTATATATATAAAAATTTCTTCTAATATATAACTTCGATTAAATAAGAAAAAAATACTTTAAAAAATAAGTGGTACGAAATAAAGGCGGGCTAAAAGTACTCCGGAATAAATTAAAATATTGGCAGCTATGAGACTATATATTAGCAGATACACCAACTTTCTTACTTTATTCCAGAGTATTGTCAACCCCGCCTCTTTTAAATACCACTTTTTTTCTAAAGACTAATGTTTCCTTATTTTGTCATAGTTATATAATAAAGAAAATTATTCTATAAATAAAGTGGTATGAAATAAAGGTGGGGCTACAAGTGCTGCAGAAAAAATTACTGTAATTTTCGACGTATAATCCACAGGTCAGAAAATTCTATTTTGCACCAGAAATTTTAATTGATAAATAAAGTTATATTGTACGAACTTTTCCTTCGAAAAATATACATTTTTCTATTAAAGACAATTTTTAGTATAGGAGAAACATATCTTACCTGCAAATTACACACTGAAAATTACGGTAAGTAAGTTGACAACTATTTTTTAATAGTTGTAAGAAAATAAATTAAAAGATATGGAACGTTGGCATCTATCGTGAACAATATATATATATATATATATACATATATCTGTACTGATAAGTATAAAGGATTTAAGTCCATATTCTTGATTTTTCAGGAGACGAAAAATAAAGTTTAACTAGCTAAAAACAAATCAGAAGAATCGATTAGGAAAAAGGTATTTCGTTGATTTATACCTTTTATACCATTCAGTGGTTGTCAACCTTCATTTAATAACGGGAAAAATTGAATTAAATATTTTATACCATACATGAATGGTAAATTTTTGAATTGGTCCTTTTTTTACCAATGGATTTTCTCATAGACTAAATGACATAGAATTAAAACCTTTATACCAATCGATAGAGAATTTTTTTCTGAGTCTGACTATGTACTTAACTCAAAATCGACATTTTTGGACTTAAATCCTTTATACTTATCAGTACAAATATATTATTGCAAATTTAGTTGAACAAGCAAAAGAATTTAAACGAATGAGAAGATTATTTATTGTAAATTATTATCATACATAAATAATGTATAAGAAATTTATACAAAAGTTATCTAGCACAGATCATATAGTATTTTTATTTTTATTTTTATTTTTTTATTTAACAAGAATAATATGTAATAAATTATTTAAGATAATATATAGTTCAATATTAAGAGCAATATTCCATATATTAGATTTATTTACATCTTATTCATAATATAGTAATAGACTATTTTTTTATAACAGTAGTGAACCTCATTTTGGTTAATAATTTTGTAAATAGCTATATTAAAATAGTTCCAGATAAGGCGAATAAAAATGGGTTATGATGTATGGAATTTTATGGAAATTTTCTTATTTTATAAACTTATTATTATACGGAATTTTATCCATAATATGGTATTAAGTACACTGTACACAAAAACTGCTATAGTCATTTAAAATGAGGAACAATATTTTCTGATAAAATATACAGATTTAATATTTATTTAAAATAGTATATTAAATGCAGTTATACAATACATAGAAAAATAAAGTGAAATTGAGTATACTAAATTATAATACAAAACAAAACACAACAAAATAAAATAAAGGGACAGTGTAAAGGTTAATCTTAGTAAATGCAACAATTATTTTTTTTAAATATACACCAACTACCAACCAATCTACATACCTACATACAACACCACTTGTCCACCGTAATCAATCTTCTGCCCACCCAACGAGCCTTTTTTTTTTTTTTTTTTTTTTTTTTTTTTCATTAAAAAAATTTTTTTTTTGACAGAGACAGTTTTATTGATATAATAATGAAAAAAAAAAAAGTTTTTGGGGAAACACATATATTTTTCTTGATAGATCTTATAACTTATAACTTAGCTTCAGTCTTGCATATATTTTTTAATTCTGCTAAAATAGCTATCATGTCAATCTTACGGCAATTTTTGTTTTTATAGAAAGAATTTTTTCCATCTTAATTTGAAATCACTTATTAATATGGCACTTCAGGGTGGTTACAGACCCGCCTTCTTCACCTGATACTTACACCAATATATTTATATGATAATATTTTAATTAATTAATCATGAAATCTTACTAGTAAAAATTTCGAAAGAAAAATACTGGTGGAAGAATCAGGGGGAAAATGTGGCTTGTGACTACTCTGCACTTGATGTAAACGTGCTTTCAAGAAACAAAGATATTTTTCTTGCTATTATATTTTGACAGTAGAATAAGTCTGATTGTGTACGTAAGCATAGCTGCCAAATGTTCCGTATTTTGGATGCCAGTACTTTTTTAATAAAAGAAATTCTCATATTATTATAGAAAATTACTACAAAACTTATAAAACATTTCTATAAAAAAAAAAAAAAAAAAAAAAAAAAAAGTCGCTATCTAAAATACAGAATACTTGGCAGCTAAGCGAAATTATATTTCAATTTCAATAGCAGTTACAACGGACATTGAAAATATACTTTATTTACACTGCAAATATAAAATTCAGCCAGAAATGTGTCTGAAATACCAATTTAGGCACAAAAATCTCTGAAACATATAAGTATGCAAAATTTCATACAGCACACGCGTCTGAATAAGACACATAAATGTCTTTATATAAATGGACTAAGTTAAATATCAGGGTTCGTACGGACTTTATTTTTTCCCTGAGTCTCACACCAGTATTCTGAAACAATAAAATTCAACTTAATAGAATAGACTTATTTTAAAGCTTAAATCGCTCTACAAAATTACCGGTATAAGACTCAGGGAAAAATTAAGGCCCGTACGAACCCTGAATATTTAAATAATGTTGATATATGTCTAAAATTCAGACATATTATAGTTAATAAACTTGTAAATTAAGATATTTTACAATTTAGACACTTAGAAATTCAGACATTTCACAGTTCAGACACTCGTACTATTTGGCTTTTTTTTTTTTTTTTTTTTTTTAAATATGTAATCTATTTTAAATAACATGCATTGGGTGCTTGAATTCCTTTCACATTCATGAAGCTTAATATTATTCCATATAAAAAGTACTTAAGCTATTTAAACCATTTTAGCTTTATGAAATTGACTTTACAAAAGCTGTATATTTTATTTGCATTTCGCTTGGAATTACGATTGAAACAATAGATAAAATAACAAATTTAGACACGAAACTTATTTCGTTTATATAGTGTATGTAATTTAAAAGTGTAAAACAGCCGATTTTACAATTGTACATACTTTGTTTTCTTTTATTAGGAAACGTTTTCCAAACATTATACGCTTAAATTTTCGCACATTTATTATACATTTCACACACACACATAATAAATAAATAAAACTAAAACTCTACACATAAAATCTAACATAGAAATACATATTATGCTTTAGATATATTATCGATAATTTTATTTCAAAAAATACTTAATAAATTTACGATTTATTTGATGAATAATTCATATCAATATCATTAAAAAAACAAAACTTGCTGTCATTTATGGCAGCTGAGACGGTCAGATACAGATTTGTGAACGTACCGTTCCAAGATTCGACACCAACCTTCCGGCGATACAGTCAGTAACAAAAGTGTCCGAACACTAGCGAAAATTCCTATGTAAAAAAAGTACGCTTAATATCGTTTTGCTAAATAAATCCTTGTCGAATCCTGTTCTTAGTCAGTCTAAGAACGTGATTCGACAAGGATTTATTTAACAAAACTGTATTAAATGTACTTTTTTTATATAGGAATTTTTCCTAGTGTTCGGACACTTTTGTTACCGACTGTACGTAATTTGAATATTTTTCGTTTAAATATTTTAATTATGGTCTATGAAATTCTACATCTAACTTTTAAGCCGAAAATGAAATAATGCGCATTCTTTTTTCTTCTTTTTTAAAAAAATTATTTATTAAAAATAGGTGGTTAATAATGACTTCCTTTTAAGTCATTTCAAGTATCTTAAATGCAATCACTTTCGTATCTTTATTTAAGACATCTTATATGTCTTAAAATTTAAGGCATGATTTTGTAACGTAAATTATGATCATCCGTTTAAGACACTTATGTAATCGAATCTAAGGCACATGAATTTGTAGTATACATGCATTTATCGTATTTAAATAAATAACTTTTTTCGCAGGATTTTTAATTTTTATTTTCCCATAAAGAGAAACTGTTAAGAAAACTTCTTGCAAAATCATTGGAAAGTAACAATAACAACAGCAAAAGAAAAAAAAGTTATTTACCTCATTATAAACAGCGGAATGGCCAACTTTTTAATTTATTCCGTAGCTTTGTTAGTAACCGTATTTTTTCCATACAATTTTTTTAGTAGAGCAATTTTCTTCTTATTTAACCATAATTACATATTGGAGAAAATTATTGTACAAAGAAAATGGTGTAAAAAAGGGTGGGCACTATTAATGGTACGGAATAAATTAAAAAGTTGACATCGCCGTAAAATATCGAGCCAGAGTTGCTAAACTTCCGCATAATATTATACCATTATGTCTCGAAATCTTTTTTATTTATTTACCTATTATCGAAAATTTTGTGATTAAATTAAGAAGAAAAATCTTTTCCAGAAACAGTAGTATAAAATAATCTAGAGGGTTGGAAGTAAAGTCCTCTGTGGTCGTGTAAAAGTAACCCGCTCCCGACCCGCATCACGACCTTCGGCCCTCAATAAAGTTTTGTTAAATTTATGTTATATAAGGTTGGTTGGTTGGGCTTAGCGTCGCACTAGTACTGCGCTATGGGAAATTGGCGACGGTCTGGGACGCATCCTTAAGGATGGGCCAGAGACATACCATCACAATTTTGATCTCCTATGAAAGGGACGATTCCCCCGCTCCGGTGACCTCTAGAGGAAAAATTTGGATGGGAACATGGAGGACGTTGCGGCCACGATTGATTTTATGCGCACCAGCCACTATCAGTGTACACGAAGGTCTTTGGCCGGCTCGAATATCGAACCCGCAATCTTCCAATAAAGAGCTCGGCGCTCTACCGACCGGCCTCCACGGCCCTATGTTATGTAAGAAACTAAATGAAAATTCTAGTACACAAAATGCAGTTATATTATTGAACAGATCTTTCAAAGAATTACATATTACATTAAAAAAATACTAATATATGTGTATAATTTATTAAAACTATAGTCTGTTCGCGGAGAACTGATAGCGAAAGTAAACATAAAGGGTTGTTATTACTTACAAACTTTGAATAAACACCATAAAGTGCAATAAACTCGCAACAATTGTTTCGGGTCGAAAAACACACGACCCTTCATCAGGCGAACAAAGTAAGCACGAGTGCTGCAGTCAAAGCGGCAACGGCTTTGACTGCAGCACTCGTGCTTACTTTGTTCGCCTGATGAAGGGTCGTGTGTTTTTCGACCCGAAACAATTGTTGCGAGTTTATTGCACTTTATGGTGTTTATTCAAAGTTTGTAAGTAATAATTTTTACAACGCCAGTTTTGTGATGCTTCTTTATTAAATAAAGGGTTGTTGTTTTATCACCAAAGTTTGCCTCATTTACTTTTTCTCGCTGAATGGGCGATTCTGTTTATATCGACCGATGCTTTCTCTATCTTGTAAATGAGTATAGTTTGTGATAGCTGGATAAAAACTATCCTCTGGGTTCACTGCATTTATCTTTCCTTCCGACGACTTTATTTCATGCTTTCATTTTCCATAATTCTAATTAAACACCTGAAGAAAGGAAAACACCGCTACTGAAAAAGAAGTCGTACGCTTGTCAGAGAGACGCCGCTTGTCTTCAATCCAACGCCAGTTATTTAACAGTATCGCCAAGAATCACGCTGCTTTATTTACTTTCACTATCAGTTCTCGGTGAACAGAGTATAGTATAAAATTATAATAATATTAAAAATTGCCGGTCTAATTATAAACAAAACTCCAGTGTATAATCTAACAAAGTTTCTTATGTATTAAATCTTAAAAAAAAAAGCTCTATTCCAAATGTTTTGATAATATATATAAAAAAAAAGTAAAGTAATGAGGTAAATATACTGTGGAAAACAAATAATAATGCTCAATTCCAAATGTTTTGACAATATGTAAAAGAAAAGTAATCTAAGGAGGTAAATATACAGTGGAAAATAAAGAATTTTCTGATATAAAGTTTAAACGCTAAGTATTGATACTTACACAGTTGTAGTTCATTTCTAGTATATTCATTCATGTTATGAGTCATGCTGCTTAAGATTGTTATAGAGGAACGGGTGTCATCTAATTTTTGAATTCAAAAGATAATATTCCTTAAAAAAAAAAAAAAAAAAAAAAAAATTCTTCAAAAAAATATTTTGCGGGTAGAACCGAGGGTCCAAAATTAATGCAAACTTAACCCACACCCGACCCGATGCAGCACTCTAGTTCGCAGCTCTGTAACACAAGAAGACCATGCATTAAAAAACCTCCTTTATATTTTCTAAATAGGGTTTATTACTCCAATATTTTAATAGAAATCGTTAATATGGTTTTCTGCGATATAATACGTTGAAGTTTATTAATACAAAATAGTAGTACAAAGTTGTCAGGAAAATTAGGGAGAGTTAGAAGCAATAAGTCCAAAATTATGTCTGTACTGAAAGACTTATGAGGTGCAAGTAGAAGTTCGAAAATGTTTATCATAAATAATGATAAATCATGAAATAGCAGAAAAAAATATATTTAAAAACTATATTTTTGTATAATTTTACGAAAGAATGACATTCTGATGGTCTCATGCATAGTGTTGCCAGGTCTTGCTACATTTCTGTTCAAGAGACACTAATAATTTTGAGAAGTGATATTTGATATACATAATCATACAGTCCAACCATCTCATTAATAATCGTAACATTGTTACGCCCCTTTTTCCCACACCACTTTATTTTTAGAGTAAATTTCTCCAAATGTAGTTAAGATTAAATAAGAACAAAATTACTCTTAAAAAAGAAAGAAAAAAAAAAAAAGACTGGTGTGAAAAAAAAGGCGGTTTCTAAAAATGTTACGAATCATAATGAGATGGTTGGCAGTTATGACATAATACATGATTAACCCGTTAGTAGTCGCTAGTTGGTCGATTCGCCGCCCATCCCTTCACTGCCGCGACTTTTTCATTCAATAGCCACCAAAAAGTTTTAGAAGTGCCATTTGATATACATAATAGGCGAATCAACTCGAATAACCGTCGATTATATATATCAAATGCCACGTCTAAAAATTTTTGGTGGCTATTGAGTAAAAATTTCGCGACAGTGAAAGGATGGGAGGCGAAGTGACCAACTAGCGACTACTAACGGGTTAATCCTCGAAGTGAATAGGCAACCGTTGCATTTAGAATTTAGTGTTGGATATTGAATAAAAAAGTCGCAAAATCTGGCAACACTTCTCATGCGTGATTTAGGAACAGATATTTAGCAAATAATAAGTGTTCTTAAAATTCGATGTAAACTGCCATGTTCAAGTATTGAAATATGGAATTTCACTTAATGTACAAATTTAAAACCGACACATACTTGCCAACATACTAATTAATATTCCGTAGTGTTGTTAGCCCCGCCTTCTTTTTCCCACCAGAATCTTCTTAAAGAATTTTTCTTCTTATTTAAACGTAATTGCATTTACAGAATATTACTCTAAAAATTTACTGGTGTGAAAAAAAGGGCAGGACTAACAACACCACGGAATATTAATTGGGATGTTGGTAAGTATGCCGACATATTACATTTATTTTTATATAATCGTAATTATATTTGGATAATATTACTCTTAAGAAATACTGGTGTGAAAAATAAGGCGGGATTAATAATACTACGGAATATTAATGAGGATGTTGGCAAATATGACATTGTAGTTAATTGTAAATTAATAGTCGAAGAATTCTTAGTAATAATGGTTAGAATTTGTGAGAAAGTTTCAGAAGTGTTAAGTATTGAAATCAATAATTGCGTAACCGATTACCGAAAAGTTTTAATTTAAGAATATGCAATAAAATATAAAAACATGAAATAAATGTTCTATTGAAAAAGTACAATTGAAAAGTTGATTTATGTGTATATAGTATTTGAATATTATATTATATAATTGTACAGGGTTGCCACGGTCCGTATTTTTTCCTTAACAGTTCCACCACTATATTCGTATAGTAATCTTTTATAGTATAAACTTTATCTTCCTTTTATAGTACATTTTTATACTCTCTTACAGTATATTATATAGAAAGAAAGGCGGGACCGAAGCAACATTATTGCATAGCTGCCAACATTTTAATTTATTCCGGAGAATTTTTAGCTCCGCCTTTATTTCGCACCACTTAATTTACAGGAAAATTTTCTTCAATATATAACTTCGATAAAATAAGAAAAAATTACGCTTAAAAAATAAGTGCTACGAAATAAAGGTGGAGGTAAAAGTACTCCGGAATAAATTAAAATGTTGACAGTTATGCTGTTGTATGAAATCGTTATAAACAACTCCAAAGTTTCAATTTTTTTCAATGGTTAAAAAATGTTTATTATTATAAATTATATGTGGAGGAATATTAATTGAATCCATAAGAATAACTTATTTTTCAATAAGTTTGAGTTAATTCTCACAATGATTATTTCTCATGAAATATCGGGATAACCCTAATTTATACTTCTCATTTATATTGATTCTACCTGTCGGTACTTTCTAAGTGGATTCACATCTCCTGTCATATCATCAGCGTACCCAAGCGTTTATAAATCTGAATACCTCTATGATCGGAACTGATTAACTTTCTCTCTTCTCTTGATTAACTTTAAGAAGTTTCATTAAAAATGTTCATCAAAGCATAAGTGATTAACACATTTTATGATATGAATTTAGGAATTTTTATTTCTATAGCCGAAGTGAATTCATTTACAAAAATTTGTTTTATTTCTGCATCACAAAATATGCCTTTACATTTCTTTTTTTTAGAATTTCCTAAAATCCTTTTACTCTATTAAGCATAACGCGAAGGCACTAATAAAATTCATGCTTTTAACGCAGTTCAAATTGCTTTGGTGGTAATGTGCTATTTTAGATCATGAAGCGTGCAAACAATATTTTAGTACTGAATGCATACAAAACAACAACAACAACAACAACAAAAAAAAAAAAAAAAAAAAAAAAAAAAAAGGGAGAAATATTAAAGCAAATTTATTATTGCCTTCTGCATCTTTGTTCTATTCATTTATTTTAAAAACTTACTTTCTTGCTTTTTGATATTTTTCGCAGACACCTTTTCTTTTCTTTTTTTTTTTTTTTTTTTTTTTTTTTTTTTTTGAATGTTGTTTGAATCAGGAAACATTTTCTGTAATTTTTCTCCATTAATTGCTTACAGAATTATCAAAGGTGTTAATTACTTAACCGTAGCTTCCTAAACTAAATGCCTGTTGCGTGGCTCGGAAACTTGGCAACAGTTCAAGCGTTAGACAGCGTCACCTGGTACAGATTGCGCGACTTTTTTATTCAACAGCCACCACAAAATTTTAAAAGTGGGATTTGATATGCGTAAAAGGCGAATAAAATCGAAGAAACGTCGATTACATGTATCATATATCACTTCTTAAAATTCTAGCTGTGGCAGTTGAATAAAAAAGTCACGCAATCCATACCAGGTGGCGCTGTCTACCGCTTGAAATGTTGTCAAGGTTCCGAGCCACGCGACAGGCATCTAGTTTAGGAGGCTATAACTTAACTAAAACAGAATAAATTATCATTTTCTTAATTGATAAATTATTGTCTGTAATAAAACATACAAGATGCACAGGGTAAAACAAATATTGAAAAACATTTCTTATAATATAATAAAAAGCATATTACATGGAAACAGAATCAGGTCGAATCTTTCAGCAATGAAATGGAATTTACCAAACTAGTTACCATACTTAGAATTTACCAAAGAGATATAAAAATTCGGATTAATAAAATTTCCAGGACACTTTGTTCATCGATTTTATTTCATCTGGTCTATTCAAAATCAAGCTAGATGTGTCTCCAATTAAATTGTTCAGTAAATTTTGATGGAATTCTTGTAAATCTATTCAAATAAGGTTTTTTGTAATCTTATGACTGTAAATGGATTGGGTTGAGTTGGGTTAGGTTGCATGAATTCAGGCCGATTGACTGCACTAGGATCCTAGGCCTGAGGGGAAGTTAACTCCGTAGGGGTCTTTCTAAGGGATCCTAGCCCATATTTACTCAAGTTTCCAAGAAAACCACGGAAAACTCCGAACGGCTACGCCGACGAGAGCGACCACGGATCGAACCCGGCACCTCACGTCTACCAGCTTTGAGCGCAGAACCGCTCGGCTGCTGGTGAGCCATGACTGTAAATTGACAGAATAATGTATCACCACTAAATAATGAGCTCTAGTTTGTAAAATAAGAGATGTGGGTAATGAAATTAATGCAATACAGAAATCATTGTTAAAAAGTAAAATTCGCCAAAACCCTCAACACTTTTATTGAGATTTTGATTTTAAAACATCTTTACATGAGCTAAATTGTATAACAAGTGGCTAAATATTTACATTTATTGCGATTTCCTTTATTGAGAATGGCTGAGGGGATGTTTAGGCAAATTGATTTCTCTTAGAATCTCCTTGAAGAATAGGTGGTAATATATAGAAATAATAGCCTGTTGAATGATTTGTCGTTTCTCTTCAAATCATGGGCACTGTAAAGAGTATTGAACGACTTTTATCCTTAATCTAATTACGCAAGTTGTACATACAAGTGTTGTACACATTATGAGGCGTCCATGATTTATCTTGATCTCCAGTTTGACAAGCAAAATAACGATTTTATGTCGCTTCTATCAGTACCACGAAAGCTGCCGTAACTATATAAGGTTACTTACCCACAAACGTATGAAGAGTTATCAAGATAGTTCTTACAAACTCAAGGCATTTTAATGCAAGAAATAAATGTATCATCAAGATATAAACAACTGATAACAAGAGATTAAATGTAAATATTAATTTATAAAATGAATCAAGCAACAATTGAAACTTCTTCTATATATTTAATTTTTTCTTTTGGATTTTGCTAGTGTGGACTCAGTTTTCATTCTGTAATATTTATTGCATTACAGTTCTCTACAACAAACACTTGAAAAAACGAAAAGAAAATTAGTGCTAATATTAACTTTTAATTATCATTTAAATTTTCAGCAGCATCAGATCCATACAAATTTGGTACTTTTATTTAATTTACAACTTTGTTGTTTATCTATGTTATATCTTTCTTTGCATGCTCCACCTCCTTCTTTTTGAAATAAATTCCTTCCTAATGTGAACATATTTGCCAAGGTCTGCGTGTTTTAGCCACTTGTAATTTTTAATAAAAAAAATTCTATAAATGTTTGTAACATTTTTCATAATTGAATAAAGTAAAAGTTTTATGAAGAAAAAGGGGTGTTAAAAAAAGGAGACATTCACAGCTATGCGTAAGCGTTCTAGAAGATAGAGAATAATACTTTACTGCTGTAATTCATCACACACGCAATAAGGTAATTCCTATTTGACTCATAGTAACGGAAAGCATCTCAGAAAATTAAATAGTAATGAGTAAAAAATAAATAAACAAATAAATAAATAAAATAAATAAATAAATAAAAACTAGTTGGCATAGGTGGACTCTGCTCAGTTCCCCATCATATTTATGTTCTCATAAATTTCTAGTGCGAGACATATTATAATCATGTTAAAAGAAATGAATTTGACCAAAGCTTGATATTATGACAGAATGAAATCCCCGCCTAATAGGCTATCCACCGTTCACTTCGATATATATATATATCTTATTCTAATCTATTAATTTATTTTATCAGGGTCAATTCCGTTGTTTAGTTTTCATCCTACTATTTCCAATGCAATAATCCTCAAAATTCATATTTATATGAAAAAGTTACAATTTCGCTATGTTGATAAAATCGTAAATTACGAATGATTTACGAAATTTTCCTATTAGAATATTTGTATTCAATCATGTTCAAACAAATATCATAAATGTAATTTTGAAGTTGTCTAATGTATTTACGATCCTCAAAATGGAAATTTATGCTCAATTTTGCCTTATTCTGACATGTTAAGTAAATCGTAAATTCCAAATAACTTACGAATTTTTTAAATTGGAAAAATCGTAGTCTATGATATTCATGCCAGTATCCTAAATAATATTTCGAAAGTGGTTTGACATCTTTACGATGAAAATATCCCTCAAGATTGACGTTTATGTGAAATTTTGCTCTATTCAGCCATGTTAAGAAATTCGTAAATTTCCAATAACTTACGAAATCTTTATATTGGAAAATTCATAGTCATTAATAATCATGCCAGTGTCCTAAATAATATTTCAAAAGTAGTCTGACATCTTTACGATGAAAATATCTCTCAAAATTGACGTTTATGTGAAATTTTGCTCTATACTGCCATGTTAAAAAATTTGTAAATTTCCAATAACTTGCGAAATTTCCAAAGTAGCATATTTATAGTTACTGATGTTCATTCCGGCATCAAAACTGATATTTTAAAACTGGTCTGACATTTTTACAGTAAAAAGTTTCCATTAAATGCAGGTTTAAGTGAATTTTTGTCCTATTCTCCCATGTTAAGAAAATCGTAAATTTCTAATAACTTACGAAGTTTTTTAATTCGAATATTGCAAATGAAAAGGGTTCTTGCCAGTGTCGAAAGTAATATTTTAAAACTGATCTGACCTCTCTGCGATCATTTGTTCGTGAGATATCGTGTTAACAGATTAACAAACTAACGGACTAACACACTAACGGACTGACATACTAACGGACTGACACACTGACACACTGACACACTAACAGACACCCTACAGACAGACACCATAGAAATTTTGTTCTTTTCGGATTCCTCACACCTGAAAACGTGTAGAAAAGTCAAAAAACCGAGGTCGAAAATTTGCACGATTACGTAAGTTCCCCATACCTATAGTATGATGGGGAACTAATAATAATAATAATAAAAATTAAATAAGTGCGAGTGATATATATATATATATATATATAATAAAGATGATCCATTAAGCATAGTAGAAGCCAAGCAACAGATAGAAGATCACTGAAAAACCAATGACATCAAAATTTATGAAAAAAATAATTTAAGAAACTTAAGATAGGAAGGAAGGAGGCAGGCGGCAAGACTTGTGACTTGCCTGTGGGGTTAAACTAGTTTCACGCCGGCAACACTCCCCCAGCCTGCCACGACCAGAACAGAAACCGTATGGATTTAAAAAAGCAAAATTTCAAAGCAGATGAACAACAATGATACCACGAAGCAACAATGAAATTCACCGATTGATCACATTGTGTTTAACAGCTATATATATATATATATATATTACATCATTTTTTATGCAACGCCTTTTGTTTCTATACGTGCTTCTAAACTGTAATTTAGTTTGAACTCTAATAATATAAGGAGGCTAAAAGTACACCCCGTGACAAAAAGATAGTTACAAAGGTTTTTTTTTTTTTTTCATAAAATAACTTTATCAAAATTGATCTTATCATTTATTATTTTCATAAAATAACACTATTCTCGGACTAATTTTTGTTTTAAGACTAATTTAGAAATATTTTAAGACTAAAATTTTTCTAATTTAAGACTACACACCGCAACAAAAAGATAGGAACAAAGTTTCTTTTTTTTTTTTTTAATATGATTATTTTGAATATGAATATTTTGAATATGATTCAAATATTTAATATGTTTTTGATATGATAATATTTTGTTATGATAATAAATGATCAGCACATTCTAGATAATGTTGTTTTATGAAAAATAAAAATAAAACCCTTTGTTCCTATCTTTTTGTCGCGGAGTGTAGTCTTAAATTAGAAAAATGTTAGTCTTAAAACTTTTCTAAATTAGTCTTAAAGCAAAAATTACCGTAATTTTCTGCGTATAATCCGCAGATAAAATATGTCATTCTTCCACCAGAAATTTTGTTTAGCACAAAAATCTATATTATTTTGAAGAAACAGCTCGTACAAATAGAACCGCCTTTGCTAATTAAAATTTCTGGTGCAGAACTGACTTACCTGACCTGCGGATTATACGCAGAAAATTACGGTAGTTCAGGAACAGTGTTATTTTATGATAATAATAAATGATAAGCACAATTTAGATTATGTTATTTTATGAAAAATCAAAGAAAAAACCCTTTGTATCTATCTTTTTGTCGCGGGGTGTATGTCGTTCACACGGACGGTCTTTTCTATCCTATAATAACTTTTCAAAAGAATTTATGCAAGGAAATATTTATTGTAAAAACAAATGTATACTTAAATTTATGCAAATTAAAGTATTTCACATTCACATGTTTTCTTATAATATTAAAGATTTTACTAAATGTTGACGAAGTTTAACAAATTTGCTTAGAAATTATGGAATAAAAAACTTCATTTAGCATTTCGGAAAATTGAACATTAATGACAAAATAAATAAATAAATAAATAAAAAGTAAAAAAATAAACAAATAAAAATAAAAATGACTAACTGACAGTGATATGTTATTTGTTTTGTTACTACATTATGTTTTATTCAGCACATTTTTATCTGAACCTTTAAACTGTAATTCAGTCTCAACCAAATAATACAAGAAAGTAAAATATGCGTCGAATGTACGAAAGGTCGTTTCTATGCTATATTAGTTAAATATGTATATACAGTCGGTAACAAAAGTGTCCGAACACTAGCAAAAATTCCTATGTAAAAAAAGTACACTTCATACGGTTTTGTTAAATAAATCCTTGTCGAATCCTGTTCTTAGTCATTGTAAGAACACGATTTGATAAGGATTTATTTAACAAAACCGTACGAAGCGTACTTTTTTTACATAGGAATTTTTGCTAGTGTTCGGACACTTTTGTTACCGACTGTATATGTATAAATGATGATATCTTAATAAACTTTAACCTTAATATTTTAGAATTTAATAGATACATGTCAATACTAACACAACAAAAATAAAACTGATAATAACACATTGCTAAAACTATCACAAAATGGTTGCGATACAGGATAAGATCCAGTAAGAGACAAAAACTATTTAAATTACTTACGCCCACTCACACCACTTTATTTTTAGAATAATTCTCTCCAAATGTTGTTACGATTAAATAAGAATAAAATTACCCTAAAAAGTGACTGGTGTGAAAAAAAGGGCGGATACTAAAAATTGTACGGTTCATAATGAGATGATTGGCAAGTATGTATATGTATATGTATATATATATATATATATATATATATATATATATATATATATATTCCTTTTGATAGTAGAAGCAAAGAATTAGAACGAAGAATAGTTAGTCAAACAATTCACCAAAAAGACATACACACGCCAAACAAAGCAACAAGATTTCACAAATTGATTCAATAATCAAGTTCAATAATAGCACTGACGCCAATCCACTGTACAACAATACCTGTTACAAATTGAAATAGGACCGTGTAATTAAATTCTGATGAAAAGAAGGTTGACTCTAGGACAATATTTCAAGGTGAAAAAAGAGAACCCTAATGAACAATAATGGCCCATTAAGCGCAGTAGAAGCCAAGCAACAGACACAAGATCACCGAAACCACAAAGACCAATAATAATGAACATTTCCTCTATGTAGGAGAAGCTCAGAAAGGTGAAAAAAAATCATCAGGGGATGAAATACACATATTTAAAGAAACCAAATTTAATTTTTAACAGCCCGCAAAACAAACGATACAACAAACCAACTCAACCAAATCACAACAGAAAAACTCAAACTAAATTGAAATCCAGGGAAAAAAACAACCCAAGAAATATATATATATGTATATATATATATATATGCATACAAGAAACAACTTGCTGTAAAAACAAATGTATACTTAAACTTTTATGAATGAAAATATTTGACATTCCCAATTTTTCTAGTAAAGTTAGAGATTTTACTAGATTTCGACGATTAAAAATGACGATTGTGTTTTCGATTATTAGTTTAACAAATTTACTTACAAATTTTGAAATAAATAACTTCTCAAAAAAAAAAAAAAAAAAAAAAAAAGCATCTTTGGAAAAAAAAAAAAAAAAAAAAGATATAATATATAATTTTTTAGCGCTTATTATTAGGCAGAGTGTAAATGATAACATTTGAGAAATTTTATTTTTGTGATGATTACTTATAGACTATGCCCTATGTGAAGGGATATGTAAATTTTTCGATGTCGAAACTTGCTGTTTTTCTTTCATGTATCCTTTAGGTTTTTATGAAATTACTGTAATACTTTTTCATCAAGTTTCTCCTTGTTAAATATATTATATGAAACAAAACTAATTTTATTTCTTAAAAATTGATTTAATTTGCTATAGAAATAAAAACTCACGAAAAATAAATAAATAAAATAAAATAACTGATGTAAGTGAAACTTGCAACTGCTAGAAAAGTATATAAGTAGAATTATTTTTAACGGCCTCCTCCACTAAGAGGAAAAAAAAAAAAAAAAAAAAAAAACTGAAGTAGTGATACTTCCGGTTATTACTATGACCTGAATTCTGAAACCCCAGTGGTGTTTTCCTCCTTCGAATGTATTTTTTATGATTTTTTTTTTTTTCACTCATTTAGTTTTTCAATTTCTATTCTCTCGAAAACATATGTTATTGTCATTTCTTTCGCAACGCACCCTTGTTAAGATCATTAGAGCACTTTTTTATTTATTTCTTTAAACAAAAGTAAAAAGTATCGTAAAACTTTTCTTGCGTGTAACCTCTGTTTTTATCTTATCCAAGAGAACCGAGAAGTAAAGTATCGCAAAAACATTGATTTTAAAATTTGTTACTTAAAAACTTGAGCTAAAGTTTGCTATTTGTAAAATGCAAGACATTAACCGATTGCCTTATTAAATTGTGTTGAAAATTACTTACGCACATATATCAAAGGAACAATTATTTTCTTTGTTTATGTTCATATTATGTTCTTATGTTTATATTTATATTTATATTTATATTTTTTTAAATTCTGTATTAATTATTTAATTAAATTAATTTTTTTAATTAATTAAATTTCCAAAATTTTATTCCTACATGTTACTGGTACGTGGGTGTTTGAAAAAGTTAACAAAGCTTTTCTAAAAGCTTTTAGAAAAGACATTACTGCTCGTAAACCAATTAAAGTACGACGCGAAACGCTTTATCTTATAAGATAAAATTATAGTTATTTTCGCCGATATATTTTCTCTTATAAATGAACGTAAAAGCAACTATTTGGAAGTATACGTGAGCATTTATAAAGAATTTTAAGTATTTAATATGAATATTCCATTTCGATGTTTTATTTTACTTTTCATTGTTCAATTATTTTTATACGATATACATTCATATTTCGTCGTTGACTTTGTCTTTTTCTGTTTTTTTTTTTTTTTTTTTTTTTTTTTTTTTTTTTTTTTACGAGGTGTTATATATAATAATTAGATTTGTATTTGTTAAACGATAGACATTGATTTATCAGGATTTATATATTTTTAAAGATAATATCTTAATGGATTTTTGTTTAATCTTAAAAACATAAAAATAAATTTTATGTGTATTGCTCTTATATATTTGACTAAAATAAAAACATAACATTTTAAGAGTATTTCAAATAAATAATTAGCTTGGAATATATATATATATGGTATCGGACCTTGCTTCACCGAACATTGGAATCTAAAGCTACTTAGTTTTTCTTTGCCGTACCTGGAATCCTAAACGGCTGAGCTTCGACGGAGAGTGCAGAATATAGGCGGAAAGATGCGAATGTGACGTAGGCGGGCGCAGCTTCCGGAAAGGCACGGCTGCTAAGAGCGTTTGAAGAGAGAAGTTCAGAGTGCAGTCGACGGCTGGATGAGAAGGCACGCACTTTTTGACGAGTGTATCGCTTGTGACGTTCAGCAGTGCCGGAGCTTGGCACTTTTTACGTACTTTGTGTTTCGAAGTAACTGAAAAGCGAAGTAATAAATAAATTGTTTATGCCACGAACTGAACTATGTTAGTAGACGAAATGTTAAATGAACATCTGAACAGTATAATTCTAATCCATATTAGTGTTTTCTGTAAATAGTGTATTATATTTTAACTTTCTTTATTAAATTTTAAATAATTAGTAAATAATTGAATTAGTACGTTATTGTTTTAAAAGCCCATATAAGTCGGATCCTACATATATATAATATTAAGTTTTCTTTATTTGGCAAATATTGCAATTACTGAAAATATCCAAGACCTGTTTTTTACCTTACTGTTCATGCTCGATAAAGAATTTTTAAAGCAACAATTTAGAAAAATTATTCTATCAAAAATGTTTCCTCTATTAAAAATTTTTCTCATCTTTCATTGTATTATACTTTGTATATTTTAACAAAAAAAAAAAAAAAAAAAAAAAAAAAAGAAAGAAAAAATTACAAAAAAATTACAAAAATATATTTTAGTTACAAGTGAATGAGTTGGAGAAAATTACAGTGTAAGCATTGTTAAACAAATACACCAGCAGCACATTTAGCGGTCTTTTAACTAAATATCACCTTTTTTCCACAGAAAAATTCAGCAATCGTCTGCAGTGATTTTCTTCGAAAGTCATTATGAACGATTTCTAAATATTTCTATTTATTTATTTATCAAGTGGTTTTCAACTCGTGAATGAAAGAGTTTCACTTTTCATGCCACTAACATTTATATACTGAAATTTTTATCACATTTTAATTGTTAGTTTTGTGATTTCATAAGGAAAAAATTTTGTAAGAAAATACTGGTGGTTATAAAAGTCGAATTCTTTTATCCCCGTGAATTAAATGACCGTTATATGCCCTGCATTTGATTTTGATTTTTCTTTTTAACACATTTATTGTCATCGAGGCATTTTCCTATTTTGAACAACAAGTCCTTTAAAACAAATTGATTATTTAACAAAATGCTTTTACGCATTTGTGATTTAGTTCAATAATATTTTAACACAGTAATAATGGGGTAAATACCACTGGCATGTACAACCCCCTGCGGCCCATTGTTTCACACGAATCTACAAAATATATTTTTTAAAATAAAGTATTGTTTTTAAGAAACGTCTAAAGGCGGGACTGGTTTTCTTAAAAAAAAAAAAAAAAAAAAAAAAAAAAAAGTATTTTTCCGTGACCGCAAACAATGTGTTAAAATTAAGTTTAATAATAAATGGATGAACTAACACTAGATCTTCACAAAAAGATTGATTTAAAACAGTAGACCACATCCCAAACGGAGATTGTATTTTGAGTTATTTTAAAAACTGTATAATTTCAGAATATTCTAATGAATGAAAAGTAATAACAAAATATTTTGTGACAAAAATTGCATTGTTTAGTAAAAACATATAAACCAACAGATTTTTATTAGGATATGTCTCTAATTTACAGATTTTAGACATTAAAATAATTAATCATGAACGATGAGATTAGAAAAGGGCAAATAAGTAGCATTGTAAGCTTTGTGTACTTAACGTGTAATAGGAATAATTATTAATTGCAAGGTAAATTACTCATTTCTTAAGCTTCATATATTTGTTATATCCAAAATCAAGTATTCCACCTCCATTTCTAAATATTTTTTGAAACTTCCATTTTAGATGCTTCTAATATCATAGTTGCTAAATTTTACGCTTTTTTGTTGTAACAGGGGTAGTGCTCTCCGCTCTTTTTTCAAGACACTCTCAGAGATGAAAAATTTCCGTCTTTATTGCCACCAGTAATTTCATGCAAAAATCTTTATGGCATTTTTATAGTAATGTGTCGTGATTAAATAGCATAAAAGTTATTTTATAAAAATATTGGTAGCAATGGAGACGAAAATCTGTCATCTGAGAGTGTCCTAAAAAGAGGGCGGAGAGTACGACCCCTGTTGTAAAAGTTGGCATTTATGCAATATACGAGGGCAATTCAGAAAGTAAGTTCCGTTTTCAATTTTTGCAGTTAGTGATTTCCCGCCTGTTCGTCTACTTTTTTGTCTCATTGGCAAACAATTAAAACTCATTTGTAGATTACTGATCTGAGTATTGGGTTGGCTACAAGTTGAGCGTTTAATATGTTTAAAAATAACTGAACATCAAACCGCGAGCTAGCTATGATCTGTCTTCCACTTTCTGAATATTAGGAATATTAAACCAATCGAAATTCACAAATAAGTATGTAAAATTTACAGACAAAATGCAATTAGTGATTAGATAGTAAGGAGGTGGATACGGGACAACCGTGAAAACGTTCACATTAAAGAAAGAAATGGGTGATCATCTCATATTGATGATGATTTCCTTACAGTAGTTGAAGCGAAATTTAAGGAGAACCGAAAATTCACCATTATGACACTGTCAATGCTTTTTCTTCAAATTTCCCGTTCACCTCTTCATTAAATTGTTTTTTACTTCTTCATGAATTGTGAAATGGTAAGTGGTATCTTTCTACAACAAGGTCATGCATAAACTCGTGAAAAATAATCTAATAAAATGGTTCTGGTTGAAAAATAATCTAAGCATTGTAGTTCATTATGCAATAAAAGTGTTTATCTAATAATTATTTTCATTTGTTTGATTGCTTAACTTAGCGTACCAAGGTGCTGACATTCGAAACTTTTCCCCTGATTCTTTCACTAATGTATTTTTATAATAATTTTGTTACTTAACCCTTTGTAACCCACCGGGATTTTAAAGTCCCCTTAAAAAATTCCTCAATATAGCCTAAATTTACTACAGGATTTTATTGGAACTATAGTTTAAGCGTTAGTCCCTAAAGTTTAAGCTTTCCCTATAGTTAAGCTATATTTTAAGCTAAATTTAACACTTTCGCGACCGCTGACGTAGATTCACGTCGTTTGAAAATCTGTAACTCCACCAGTGGGCGTTTTTTTCGCAATTTATATGTTATTTATTTCTTAAATATATAACCAATATTCACATTTTTACATTGAAATATACTATGGATACAAATACTTCGATTAGAAAGAATACAATTATAATGTATATCCATTTCTAATATAAATGTGAATACAGAAAATTTTGTTCTGAAATATTGTAATATAGGAGAATAACGCCCACAGGCGGACCTTACTATCAAAAATTCAAAATCATGCAGTCGCAAAAGTGTTAATATGAGATGATTCTCATGCATAAAGAATTATAATCACAAAATTTCAAACTATTTTTCCAAAAATAAAATAATTTAGGACATAAAGAGTTAATTCATCGTGCAAACTTACTACTAAAAATTCCGAAAGAAAATTACTGGTGGAAGAATCAGGGAAAAAATTTCGACTATCGACACCCTGCGTACTTTCTGGATTGTCCTCGTATATTTGAATTACAGGCAGGATTCTAACAAAGGGTAATTTGGATAACACACTTTTTATATAGTATTTTTAAAAATAGATATATCAACAGATACCAGTGATTAGGCAAGTCAAAAAATTTTATATATATAATTGAAGTATCTCCCTGGGAGAACCCTGGTTACAGGGTTCGTATACAAACCCTGTAAACAGACAATCCTTAGTTTTCGTTTCCACTCATTTTTAATAATTATTTACTCATAAAATAATCTTATAATTTTAAATAGAAAGTTATTGTACAAAAATAGCGATAGAAAAGTCCTAACAAAAAGGCAGGTATGTACGAACCCTGGAGTTAACATTTTTCGTATGTATCCGAAAATTTTATAGAAAAGAATTGTTTTAAAATACAAAGTAACTAATTTTTTATTTCATTTTTTTTATTATTGTGTAAAAGACAGCTGTATACCGCTGAGACTTAAAGTAATTTTCTAAAAGTCTCAGAAAAATCTGCTAAATGCTTACTGAAGTAAATACACTAGCATACCCTATAGCTTTCATATTTCGATTTGACTTCAGAAAAGTATATCAAATAGATTTATTTACTTTTGATATCGCTCTCACCTTAAATAAAACAAAAACCGATTTGTTATTTTCTTTTATAGCGGCATTTCAAGCAACTTGTGGTCGATAAAGAGAATCAATACTTCTTGAAACACAATTATGTGAGTATTAGCTTTTATTTTATTTGATCAAACCAGCAGCTGACTGATAGCAAATGGAGGCTTTACTTCTTGATTCCGATACAATACATGTAATTTTTACGTTGAAACACATTATCGGAATTGAATAGGAATTTAGTCGATCGATAAATCTTATTTTCACTTCTTTTGGCGAAAGTTTATTGCAGCATTAAATATTTAAGATACCTACCTGTTTTTATTTTAAATTAGTGTAACTTTTTAAACTGCATTTTTTAAACATTTTAAAAGTTTTAGACAAGAATAGTTAAAATTCAGAAGTTTTATGCATGTGAAATTTAAATTTGAAATGCACTAAATCTACATTTGTTAAATCTACCAAAGTTTCATTTTATTATTATTTTTTTGTTGTTGTTGTTGCTACAGTCTCAAAAATTTGTTATATAAACCACTTTTTTTTTTTTTTTTTTTTTTTTTTTGTTGATACAGCCCCATGAAAAATTTTGTTAACCAGAAGCAATTTGGTGATCCAATAAATGTTTCTTTTAATCAACAAAATTATTTTGTAACACATCCTTACCGCAAACGGGGAAAATTGCACCATAGAAGCGCCACCTGTAATGGTTGCTTTCAACTGTAACGCATACTTGCAGGGGTCGTACTCTCCGCCCTTTTTTCAGAACACACACAGAGACAAGAAATTTCCACCTTTTTTGCCACCACAAATTGCATGGAGAAAACTGCTGTAATATTTATAGTAATGTGCCTTGATTATGCAGGGTAGAGATTATTTTATAAAAAAAATTGGTAGCAATGAATTTAAATTTTTTTCACTCATGAGAGTGTCCTGAAATAAGGGCGGAGAGTACGACCCCTGATACTTGCCAATATCCTAATTAATATTCCGCTGTATCGTTAGCCCCGCTTTCTTTTTTACACCAGTATTTTTTTAGAATATTTTTCG
This sequence comes from Salticus scenicus, assembly GCA_963930645.1. Classification (NCBI taxonomy): domain Eukaryota; kingdom Metazoa; phylum Arthropoda; class Arachnida; order Araneae; family Salticidae; genus Salticus; species Salticus scenicus. The sequence continues at coordinate 242,422,794 of OZ005651.1, forward strand.
TGTTATTTAATCGCAATTGCATTTGGAGAATATTACTCTACAAATTTACTGGTGTGAGAAAAAGGGCGGGACTAACAGCGCTACCGAATATTAATTAGGATGTTGGCAAGTATGCTGTAACAGTTGCCTTATGAAGGTTATTCAATCATTATGTATATCAAATATAACTCCTCAAAATTATTGGTGATAGCTGAATAAAAGAGTCCCTAAATTTGTCAACACTCTTTAGAGAGTTTTAGAGCGTTAGGGCGGGCAAAGAGTTAATGAGCAGGCAACTTATAATGCCCTGAAAATCATATTGCTGAATCCTTGTTTAACTTTGACTATTGTTCTTACATACTACTACCGATTTCAATTTAAACTCGTAACTTCCCCTTGATGTCATTCATATTTAAGTAACACATATAAGACCATTAAAACACTTTGCATATACCCTCTAAACCTCCAAAAATTTCCTATATATATATATATGCTACATTGGTTGAAATATTATATTGCATTTAGCATTCAGACACCATTTGCCGTTTATTCACATCCATTGACAATTTATAAAATTCAAGCAACATCCACTTACTTACAACCATTGCCTTAACCCTTTGAGGGGCAAGCAAATTTTCTCATTTAAAATGAAAAGACACCAGAATTCTCCAATAATATCTGAAGAAAAGAAATAAATGAAGATATTCCTCTGAGCTATAAAAGAAAAGTATTGTAAAATATTCGAAGGGCCGGTTTTTGATATTGGGAATTAAAATTTTCGTTTGCATTATGCAAACGGCGCCCCTGAAAGGTTTTACTGAGATAACCGGTTTAGAATACCTTTAAAACACAATCAGGCAATTTTCAATTTATTTATAGAGTTTTTCCAATTCATAGAAAATGAGGACAAATTAATAATTAGGATAAGGGCATTTAACAGATTATAAATAAATAAATAATAATAATAAAACAGCATAAACTGAATCCAAGGAGGGAGTGTTTGATGGACAGTTAACAATGTCTGAAATTCCTTTACATTTGCAAATTTAAATTAAAAATATTAATTTTGAAGAACGAAATGCATTCACTCTCTACAGATTATATTTTATTAATAAGAAAATGCTTGTTTCTAAATGAATTTTTCTTTCTAAAATATTTTATTTTGCTGTTTTATTTATCGGTTGAATTTTCGTTTTAATTACGTTAGTTTATTTTCTTATCCAGTTCTTAAAATTTTTATGTCATACTTCATGAATAAGAACTTAATTTGGATTTTGCAAAAATGTAGATATTGCTTTTAGCTTTCTTTGTTTTATCATAAAATAAAGAATAAGCCGCAGTACAATTTTTATCAATTATGTACTTTATAACAATCATTATAAAATATTCTTTAGCATCGCATAAATCATGAATCTTGCGATCTGGATGAAATTTTTGCACACCAAGGCATTTCTATTCGCACAAAACAGCCCCCTTGCTTTCACATGCCTCTTTATGAAGCTCTCCACGTCGTCAGTACTCATGAATTTGTGAGAATAAGTTCCTTCTCCTCCTCTTACCTTTTCCGTATAACTGACCTTTCCTTCATTGAATTATTCAATTCTTGGAGTATTTTTCTGCGATTCAATCATAAGATAGAATACAGAGCAGCAGATACTGGCGTATGTAAAAAAAAGAAGAAGAAAAAGAATGAAACTTTTATAAAAAATTATATAAACAGATTATTCTCCTTTTCAGCCAATTTTTTCCTTTCGTCTACATTTATAAGGAGAAAGTATTGGATTCGTAAAAATTTTTGAATTTCAGTTTATAAGTTTTAAGGGGTCCTAAACGTGTTTTTGTAATTATGTCTATCTGCGTATTTGTGTGTAAGAAGAGTTGCCAACATTGGTAATTTATTCCGGAGCAACGTTAGTATCCGCCTTATTTTCCTACCACTTTTAATGTTGAGCAGTTTTCTGAAATATGTAACTACGATTAAATCGTGTAAAAAATATTTTTCAGAAAAACTGATATGAAAAAAGGATGGGTTCTAACAATCCTCCACAACAAATTAGAAATGCTGGCAACTCTGGTGTAAGTGCAGTGCATTGCACCTTATTGCACCCTAATATAAACTGCTGACAGTCAACTTTTGGTGTATATTGCGCAGCAGTGCGCTGCTTTGTCGTAGAACTCTTTAAAAACGGGAAGGCTTATCTCATGTTCAGTAGAGTGTAAATATACGAAATGGTTAGTATGAAAACTAGGGTTCACGCCAGTAATAAAAATGTAGTGGTCAAAAGAGACCTCCCCCCTCCCCCCTCCCACTATCATAGAAATACAAAATGGTAGATAAACATATACATGTGCACACTTCTTAAGTATATTTTTACAGTACGCATAGATGCCAACGTTTTAATTTATTCCGGAGTATATTTATCCCCGCCTTTATTTCGCACCACTTCATTTATAGAAAATGTTTCTCTAATATACATACCTGCGGACATCCAAAATTAATATATATTCTATACATACTTACCAACCATCTCATTATGAACCGTACAATTTTTAGTACCCGCCTTTTTTTCCACACCAATAATTTTTTAGAATAATTTTAGTCTTATTTAATCGTAACAACATTTAGAGAGAATAACTTTAAAAATATAGTGGAGTGAGAAAAGGGGCGTTTTTTCAGGGGGCGTTAACAATTGTACGGTTATTAATGAGATGGTTGGCAAGTATGTCTATAGTATTGTTAGCCCCGCCTTTTTTTTTCACACCAGTATATTTTTAGAATATTTTTCTTCTTATTTTTTCGCAAATGAATTTGCAAAATATTAGTCTTTAAATTTATTGGTGTGAATAAAAGGGCGGGACTAACAACACTACTGAATATTAATTAGGACGTTGGCAGGTATGAATATATAACTTTTATACAACAAGCAAAAATTACTTTTAAAAAATAAGTGGTATGAAATAAAGGCGGGGCTAAAAATACTCCGGAATAAATTAAAATATTGGCATCTATGTCTATGTGATTTTTATGTGAAAACAGCACAAATACTTTCATTTTAAGCTATAAAGACAAGTTTTTATATGTTTCTATTTTATGAATACAGAAACACACAAAAACTTGTGTAATTACGCAAAGGTAGAAAAAATTAATTTCAAAAAGTAATTTAAACATATAAATTATGCAAGACATTTTTTTTTTTTTTTTAGCTTCTAATAAAATGCATGAAAAACTATTGGGATAAATTATAAAACTAGATTAATATTAATAATACTAATTAATACTTATTAATATCAATAATGCTAATTAATACTTATTAATATTAATAATACTAATATTAATAATATTAATAATACTAATTAAATTGGGATAGATTATAAAACTAAACACATAACGTTGTTTCAGGTCGAATTAACTAAGCACCACCCGTGCAGTAAGAAAGTAAAATAGTAGACCTATTTTCAATATCGATTTCATAAAAGCAAACCAAGTCAAAAGGCTTTTAAAAAATTTCTATCCTATCAATATGTGCATTTATTTATTTATAGGTCTTTTGCTTCTGAAATGTACATTTCCACCTAAAGGTAGCATTATAAAAAAAAAATAATAATCCAGATTACACTTTCTGGTTAGCATTCAAAGATGTCATCAGGTTACAACATTAATAACAGTGTTATTAAACTATTTCAAAAGCAATTAACAAAAATTGAACACTGTGGTGCAGTCAACATACAATTCAACAGTAATTTACTGATGTATTTGATATCACGACGTCGTAAACATTTAAATTAAAAGCAATACATCACATTTGGTAACAGAACCTTGAATGTAGAAAAAATCTTCAAATTGATCATTGAGCATATAATGATGTTTACCAAACGAACAACAGTTACAGTTAAAAGTTTGTTTTTAATGTTTTAAATATGTAGATTATGATTATAAAAGTATTTTAAGCGATATTTTATGAATATTAAACTATATGTATTTGTAAAAAACAGGTAATATTTATAACTTATTCCAGAGTATTACTAGACCCGCTATTTTGCCCACCAGTATATTTTAAAAGCGTTTTCCCTCTTATTTCGTCGTAATTTCCTATTTGAGAAAATTTATCGAAAATCAAAGTGGTGTGAAAAAAATGCGGCAGTAATAGTACTCCGGAATAAATTATAAATAATACCAGGTATATAAAAAAATATTATATGACAAACTTTTCGTATATGTGTGATTTGGGTGACATTTGTCACTTTGTCGCCGGTGCTATTGTGAATCAGGGTTGCCGGATTTGGCCTTTTTTTTATTCAATAGTAACCAATAATTTTTATTTGTAACGTTTGACTAATCACTTCGAAGATCGATAGTCTATTCTGTATATAATATGTCACTTCTCAAAATTATTGGTGACTATTGAATAAAAATGTTGTGAATCCCAACGAAAACTGAGCTGATTAAAATTGGGTGCATATCGGCTGATTGTTGGCTATATTTCAGCTTCTACAAAGTATAAATGCACTGAAACTGATATGCAAGAAGGCAATTAGGAAAAATTACGTTGATTCATTCTGGGTACATATCAACCTATAGACGTTGCTATGATGCAATTTTTCTCATCTACAAGATGACTATATATCAACTTGATGTATAGAATATAAGTGCACGAAGCGTGATACGTATGATGGCGCTGTTATGCTGCACTTTTATGGGGAGTTTATATTTTATCTTCTATAATGAATAAGTACACCAAATTATAAAAGTGAGATAACTTAAGAAAAAAATAGAAAAAACTATGCTGATTCATTTTGAGTACATATCGGCTAGAAGGTGAACTGTTATGCAATACTTTTCATACTTCACGTACTTTTTCGACTAAATACTATGTTACAATGACATAAAAGAAAGTTCCGTGATGGATATAGCATACTAGTTTAAATTGTTTTATTTACTCGAAATTTTCCCTTATCTATATATTAATTTGAAACATGTTTTTGTCTGTCTCCACTATATTGAGAGAACTACTTGGTGTAAAAATTTGGTTGAGGTGTCTAAAAAAAGGTCTTGGTCTGTAGATGTGCTATGAGAAGAGAAAAATAAAAAAAAGTCGAAAGGTTCCCCCCCCGGGGGGGAAACGTGTGGGAAACCGTTTCCCACCCGTTTGGGAAACAGGTTAAAAACACGTTTACGAGCTTAACTAAGCTTCAAATTACTTCATGGTGAAAAAATTGTACATATGGGGACTAGAGTTGAATACTAAAAAATCACTTTCTGTTGCATACAATATAGTGCGACCCCTGGTGGTGAAAAATGGAACTAGGTGATTTTGCTGCAGACCCTATCATGTGACATCTTATTTTAAAGGTCTTGGTATTTCTTGACCGTTGGTGATGTTCGTATAGAACACACTGCGCCGCCTGGCGGTGGAAAGTGCAACTAAACGATTTTGCAGCTGACACCACCATGTGACACCTTATTTAAAAGCTCATGGAAATTCAAGGCGGTTTTTGATAAAGGTCTTGAAATTTCATGTTGATTGGGGATGTTTGTATATAATATAGGGCGCCCCCTGGTGGTGAAAAGTGGAACTAAGTGATTTTGTAGTGGGCCCTATCATGTTACATCTTATTTTAAAGGTCTTGATATTTCTTGACCGTTGGTGATATTCCTATAGAACACACTGTGCCCCCTGGTGGTGGAAAGTGCAACTAAAGGATTTTGCAGTTGACACCACCATGTGACACCTTATTTGAAAGGTCTTGGAAATACAAGGCGATTGGTGATGTTCGTATACAACATACTGCGCTCCCTGGTGGAGGAAAGTAGATTTTGCAGCGCCTGCGTAGCATAACTGCTATGCGGTGCCGCAGCCAGAGGCAGCGGTAACACGAGTCAGAGGTTCGTTCGGTTCAAGGTTAATTTTTGAGAATTTTTTCATGGTATTAGCGGCTTGCATGTACTTGCCGCAGGCACTGGGTCACGAACCCGAGTTCCGTTCTGTTTAAGGTATTTTTTTTTTTTTTTTACAAATGATTATTTTTTTCGTGATGTTTTCATTTTAAAACAGAAATTCAAACAAAATTGAGTTAAAGGTATAAAATAATACAAATTTAAGGTTCATGTAAGGTATCATGGGCCCGGGCAACACCGGACGGGTCAGCTAACATATAGTCTTAGTATTAAACGAAATAGAAAATAAAAGATAGCATCTGTTTATTTGAAGTCTGTTTGACGTCACATTGACAGTACTTTGTAGAAAGTGATGTCATATACAGTATTTCTATTTATAAGCATTTTTCCGACTTTCTTTTTTTAAGTGAAATGTCGTAAATTATATTAGATGTTTTATCATGAAACACATTTAAATAATGATGCGACGGTTTTTGAAACATTACGGTCAATAAAGTGATCGTCGAATTCGACGGGTTCCAGCTAGTGAAGTAAAATTTACAATTTTCCAACTGTAAAATTTTATTGCGCAAGGGACACAATCGGACAATTTACTTACTGAATGCATTTTATGTAGACTGATTAAATCTAATTAATTCACATCCCCCCCCCCTTCTTTCATCTATACCTGATGGTTTAGCAAAAATATGTTGTTTTGCATAAGGGAAATGTTGTACTCTTTTGAAGTTTGTTACGTACCTGCCAACATTTTAATTATGAATTGGAAGATTTTTTGTGAACGCCCCTTTTTTCACATCATTTTATTTTTAGAGTAATTATCACCAAACGTAGTTACGATTACATAAGAATAAAATTATTCTAAAAAGAGATTGGTGTGAAAAAAAGGCGGGTACTAAAAATCTTCCGGTTATTAAGAGTGTTGACAGATCAGGCGGATTTTTTATTCAATAATCATCAATAATTTTTAATTGTAATGCCTGCCTAATTACTTCGAAGATCAAGAGTGTTATGTACATCAAATATCACTTCTCAAAATGATTGGTGCAGGGCCCGATTAAGCTTTGAAGCTAGGGGAAGCTCAGCATCATTTCGGGGCCCCCTTTCATTTCGGAAAATCTTGTTTTCCTGTTACATATTGTAATATAAAAATGCTATAGACCAAAAAATAGTGTGTGTTTATTATTTTTTCCTACATGTGGGTGGTTTCTACACAGAACATTAAAATCATACAACTTTTTAACTAAGAACATTCAGATTTTTTAGGTTAAATATTAGATTTTTCCCGAAATAGTGAGTGTTTTGTCTTGTTTTAGGTAACCTTTCTCAGAAAAAATTCAATCTCAGTGTGAAAATATGAAACAAAAAATTCAAGACCCTGTTTTTAATCCTTGTGGGGCCCCTCTTAAATTTTAGAGGGGAAGCTTGTGCTTCCTCAGCCTTTTGGATAGTCAGGCCCTGGATTGGTGACTATTGAATAAAAAATACGCCAGATCTGGCATCGCTGATTATTAATGAGATGGTTGGCTGGTATGTTATTATTATATATGTACACCATTTGATATAAATATATATGTTACATGTAAGAAAAAGAAATAGAAATATTAATCAAATATTGCAATTAATTATTGATTATAATTAACAGAATATGTTTTATTACATTAAGATATTAAATTCTACCTTTTCTTTTTAGTTTTAATTTTTCTTTCTTACGAATGCATTTGAATGCATAACTGATATTATTCCTTCTTGAAGGGTTCTCGCAGAGTCCTATATCTTTAATACCACATATTTTAATCGTGCGTTTTTCTTTATTTAATTACCAGCATTTGACGATTAATTAGCACAAAATTTATTGCCGAAACGTCAGTGGAGGCTCAAAAAGTTTCTGGGTTCTGTCTGTCTGTATGTCTCATGATAGAGGCCACAAAAATCACTCTTTGACTTGCAATTTAGTACATATGTCCATTAACCACACAGAAATAGCTATCTAGTTTTGGGTGTGTATTCTATTTGTAGTTCGTGTACAGGGACACACCAAAGTTTTTCTTATTACGATCTATGGGCAGAGTTTTTTGGTGCCGCAAAAGCAAGCGCAAAAACCCTTGGATTGACTTGAAAATTGGTACACATATTCAGGCGCTATACAGAAACAGATGTACAGATTTTGGTGCCTATATTATTTATGGATCGTGTACAGGGACACACTATAGGTTGCTGCTTTCAAAACCATGCATATATACAGGAGAAGGTAATAAAAGAATTTTATAATGATGTTGCTTGTTAACCTTTTGGAGTAAATATTTAGCATCTTGAGTTATTCGTATTTTTCTTCCTATTTAATCGTAATTACTTAAAATACAAAATTTATATACATGAAAAAAGAATGGGGAAAGAAAGGCCGATACCAAGAAATACTTCGGAATAGATTAAAAATGTTGACATGCAGAGCTGCCAACCTAATCCGGCAAATTGTTAGTACCGCCCCTTTTTCCACACCAATAAAATTTTAGAGTAATTCTCTTCAAATGTATTCACGATGAATTAAGAAAAAAAAAAATACTCTAAAAATTAAGCGGTGTAGGAAAAGGGGCGGTACTAACAATTTGCAGGATTAGGTTGGCAGCTCTGGACATGTATCAGAGGCTGCAACGTTTTTATAATTTTGCATGCATTTTAATATTTTGCTACCAGTATTTCGAGACCAGTATTTCGAGTATTTTTTTTATTTTTTAACATACAATTATATCATTAAAACTTTTGTGATTTTTTTTTCTTTTGAAAATTAGTAGTAAAAGTATAGGAAATCTGCGATGCCATATATTTTATTTAAAGAAAGAAAAAAATATATATATGTAAGTATCTGTAAAAATAAATAAACATAAATCAGTCAACATAAAAGGTATTCAGTAAAACTCCATGTTATTACTTTTCAGAGAAGAGTATTTTTAATATATGGAATTTAAAAGAGAAATGGTGCCTAGGTAAATATAAAAATGAAAATTATGACCTTAAAATTGCACATGAAGATTATTCGTGCGGAGTAAATATGAAGATAGCAAAGTCTCTGATCCTAAAAATAACCTACCGACTCAAAAATCCATTGCATTGAAGCTGGTTTTAATTTAAAAAAGATGTTTAAATCGAAAGTTCAGCTGCTTTTGTAAAAGCATTGATGAAATAAATAAATAAATAAATAAAAATAATTAAAAAACTATAAAATTTTTGTCGGACGTTTTCTGTACCAATCGCTGAGGCATAAGTGTCTTTAAGTGACTTAATAAAAGAAAAATGTGTACAGAAAATTTTGGAATAGGTTTCATGATAGTTTTAGAACTTTGCTTAATGGTAAAATAAAAATAAGAAAACGGCGTCCATGCATACTAGACGGTCATTTGAAAACGATCCAGCAACACTAGTATAAATTAACATGAAAATAAATGTTTTACTATATAACAGGTAATTTGAGCCAGAGCAATAGTCTCTAATCAACTATCAAATAATCATACGGAAAAAGCCCGTTTACACGTAAGAATTGTTAAAATTATTATTTATATAAAAGACGAACGACACTGGAATTTAGCGTATTACTTTTAAATTCAGCGCCGCTAATGCAGACTAATGACCAGAATCATTACCATAATATTTTGTTTTTAAACTATTTGCTTTTGTATGTTGTAGTAATTTTCCAAATTTCTTTTCCCTTCTTTACATATATCAGGGATGGAACACGGGCGCAGAATTCATACCGGAATGTGTTTAAGAAATTTCTCTACCTATAATATCGTCGATTTAAGAGGTAGAAAATTTTCTTACATTCATAGTGGTATGAATTCTGCGCCCGTGTTCCATCCCTGATATATATATATATATACACACTCCTTCTCATATTTATAAGGACACTTTATGTTTTGAAATAACTAATGTAAAAATAATTGTGGACAAGATTATGTTAAGTGCACTTAATATATCTAGTATTCTAAAAACCAAAACTGCTATAATTTTTTTTATATGAAACAAAATTAATAAAAAATAATGCAAAATATTTTTTTCTCCACTTTTTTAGATGTTCATAATTATGTGTTTTTTAAGTGGAGGGATAATTTCAATCCGCCGAATTTCTAATGAAATTCGAAGATCTAAAATTGCTGAAGAAAATGTGATCAAACGTTGAACTGCTGGTTCGATAGGAGAGAGATCTGATGCGAAATCAGAGTTGTTTTACAGAGATCGAAGACTCATAATTCCTCTTACTGTTTTACTCATAATGACTGCTGCTGAATTTGCTCGTAATTTTTAATGAAAGGTTGGGGTCCACGTTTATGCATGTTTAAAATAATTAAAAATATGTTAAAATGAATAAAAAACCTGTAATAATCAATAAGCATTTAATGGGGGAAAGAACATCTGTGTTAAATTTGAATAAAGACAATATTTAATGGTAAAATGTTGCATTTTCGGATGAAAAACATTTTATTGATTAACCAAATGGTTTTAACAGTTACTGGCACGATCTGAAGATAGCGAAAAACAGAGCAGATTTTTTAAAGGCAGATATGAATCGGACATTTTAAAGGTGGATCTATGGTGCTCTGGGGAGCTATTTCTACTGAGGGCAGAATGAATTTAGTAATTTTTTCTACTATAATGAACATCAAGAGAATATCTGCAAATTTTAAACGTGGAATTCTCAGATTTTTGTTAGATTTTGGGGGGTAATAATCTTTTTTTCAACAAGACTTACATTTTTGCTCTACTTCTAGAGCAATAGGAAATAGCTTGAAGAAAGAAACTTCTGTAGTATTGCCTTTCCCGTGGCTTAAAAGTTGAAAAAACCTTAACTTATCACATTAGAAAAGTGCATGCAAGTGGAAAGCAATTTTAAATAGTTTAAATGTATTCAGAATATCATCTGTGCTGTATAAAATGGTATTAAAACTGAATATTAATATATATACCAGAGAGAATGTCTGACTGTTTCACCCTAAAAAGAGACCCCATAAAATATTAATTGAAAGATTAATTGAAAAAAAATTACTAAGATTCGAGCTGTCCTTATAATTGTGGAAACCTGAAAAATCATCTTCTTGACCGTATTTAAAGTTATTTAAGTTAGAAAAAAGATAAAACTTTTTAAATGTAATCTATTAATGAAATTCAAATTAATAAAAAATATATTTGTTTAAATAATAGCGTTCGGTGCTAAGTTAATATACAAAAACGGGTGTCCTTAAAATTATGAGAACCAGTGTATATCCCATCATTGCTAAATCTGAAAAAAAAAAATTCAATTGAAACAATTTAATTTGAAATCTATGTGCAGAAATACCCAGAAAAATATAAAGAGCTTTTTAAATAAAAATATTTCCTTTTTATCTTCACGTCTTGTGGGTTTTGGATAAGTGTTCAACATATAGTCAAACTTTGATATTGTTATTTAAGTCACACTGACAGATTGTGTTTTCAAGTATAAAATCCTTAAATAAATTTCATAGCTAAATCTCAAACGCATAATTTTATTACGATTGTAGGGTAATCTAGCGTATCAGATATTTATAGCACTCAAGTTTTAATTGCATTAATTTCATCTGGTAGCGCAATATTGACGAATATTATAACATTACATTACTTTAAGAACATAGTGCATTTTTATTCACATTAACATAGTTCTTTAATTAAAATGTATTCGAAAAGCTTTGAAAAGTGCATTTTTTATAAACTTTATCAAATATAAAACTACAGTAACATTTGTACAGGTTTAAAATTATATTCTGAACAAACATCTTTTTATTTGAAAAGTTAAACATCATTCCAAAGAGTGTAAAAATTCCTTCTTATTAAACGATATTGTACTTTAATACACACATTATTTTTTTTCATAAACGAATTTTGACAGAATCTTTGAAAATTGCAATGCTATGACCTTAAATGGTGACGAAATTATTGAAGTTTCGCTTAATTTTTCTCACTTAATAATCGTTTTTCCGGCATTTCTGTGGAATGAAATTTCCGATGTGTTTGTAACATTTCAATTTCAGACAAATGAATTGAATTTTGATAATCCCATTTTCTTTTTTACTTCACATCGCTAGGTATTACATTTTTATACTTTACTTTTTGAAATTTTATATTTTCTCAGCTTATACTATCATACGTTGCATAAAATGATAAAAGAGTTTTGTATCATTGACATGAAATTGAAAATACAAATTTTACGAAGTAGATAAGTTTTCTTTTGTACGATTTTTTTATATGATAACATAAACAAAGTAAGTAAAAATTGATATTACCAAGATAATTGAGTTTTAGACCTATATGTATGTCATGTATATTTTTACGTATACTTTTGATGAGTTTATATGTTTTTGCACGTATCGACTACAATGACAGAAGCAAGTCATGCAGCCAGAAGTAAAGTAGAACATAACACACTATTTTAATTGTTGCATGAAAGCCATATTAATTTCGTACGAAAACAATACAGATAGCTAAAGATATAAATTTGAAAAAGATTTAATGGCGCGATCGCGTGTTGACATTAGTTTGCATTCCTGCGTGATTGCAAATAAAGTTTTACTTTTGTCATTCAATAGGTTGTTTGTTTTTTTAATAATGATGGAAATTTCGCATGAATGACGATGAAAAAAAATCTATTCTTTGAAATAAAGGTGATCTATAAAACTAGAAATATTTTATTAAGATGTGGGTATGAAATACATCGCATAATTTATAACACAAAGCATAAAGCATATCATAATATATTTGGAAAATGTTAAAATCAATTTATTATTATATTAAATTTATTTGCATCAAATAAAATTATTTTTATAGCAGAATATATTTAACCATAGAGAATTGTCTTTCTAAATATCATTAAAGTTTATTTTTCAAAGAATGATACTGATGCTATCATTTGTGATGACTCCTAAAAATTATTTTAAAGGAATGGTATTGATGCCAACAAACTTTGACCTAATGGAAAGTAGTTATAAGACATGACACCATTTTAATTCAATGCGGAGCTTTGTTAGTACCCACCCTTTTATGAGACCGCCTTTCTTAAAGGGCATTTTATTCCCATATGCAATCATAATTACATGTCATAGAAAATTTCGCTGTAAATAAAGTGGTGTGAAAAAACAACAGGTACTAACATTGCTCCACAATAAATTAAAATGTTGTCATATCTGTGCAGAGTTGTCAAGTTTTATAATTTATTCCGGAACATTCTTAGCCGCACTTTTTTTTTTTTTTTTTTTTTTTTACATACCAGTAATTTTTAAGAATGATTTTCTTTTTATTTAATCATTCTCCCGTATTGGAGAGAAACATTCTAAAAAAATTCTGGTGCGAAAAGAAGGCGTGGCTAAAAATTCTCCAGCATGATTTATAAAACTTTGCAACTATGTTTGTGTTATGTATAATATTAAAAATTTTGGGCTAATTTCAACAAATTTAAATTTTGTAGCAGTTGCAACCCCAGAGCTGAAAACTTTTTAATTTATTCCGTAATATTGTTAGTACCCCCTTTAATTAGTAATTTTCTTCTTATTTAACCGCAATTATATATTGACATTGCTGTCAATTTTTTAAATTTGTTCCGTAATGTTGCTAGTTCCCGCCCGTTTTCTCACACCTCATTTTTTTAGAGTAACATTCTTCAATATGTAATTACATATTAAATGAGAAAAAAAAAATTAGTCTACAGAAAAATTGGTGTGAAAAAAAAAAAGGGCGGCGTCTAACAACATTACGGAATAAATAAAAAAGTTGGCAGATACGTATTGTAGAAAATTACTGTACAAGAAAGGTTGTTAAAAAAAAAAAAAAATAGGCAGCTACTAACAACGTTACAGAAGAAACTAAAAAGTTGGCATCACTGCATGAAACTATAAAACTTTGTAATATTTTATCCTGTTCTGATGCACTGATTTACATAAAATACAAAATTATGTTAAAATATTTCACCTTCCTGTTGCAATTACTATAGGCTCAACATTCTGTTTTATCTAGTACCAATTTTTTAACAGCATATTTAAAATTTCGCTTTCCGATATATCAAAAATAAATTAGAATATTTATTTCATGAATTTTCTTCTAAATTCAAGTATGTACACTAAAATTTATCAGAAATAAAATAAAGCACTTACAATTAAGGATTTTTATTCTATTATGATTTTAAAAGTATATTTTTATAACGAAAAAAGATTGATATCCTTATAGTACAAATATTAACACTTTCGCGACAGCATGTTTTTGTCTTTTTGAGAGTAAGCTTCGCCTGTGGGCGTTATTCTTTTACATTACATTAGTTTAAATGAATAGTTTCTGTATTCAGATTTATAATATAAATGAACATTCGTTACAATTATACTCTTTCTAATCAAAGTATTTGTATAGATAGTGCATTGATTGCACAAATGTGAATAATGGATATATTGTTTAGAAATATTGTAAGCTATGTAACCTAAAGAACCTCACTGGCGGAGTTACAAATTTTCAAATGATGTGACTTCACGTCAGCGGTCGCGAAAGTGTTAACGATTATGCTCACCAACATTTTATTTCGAGTAATTTGTAGAGAAATTTTCTCCAAACGTAATTGCGATTAAATAAGAAGAGAAAAATACTTGAAAAAAAAAAAAAAAAAAAAAAGACTGGCGTGAAAAGGAAAAAAAAAAAGCCAGGTATTAACAGTACTACGGAATATTAATTAGAGTGTTGGCAGGCATAATCAGAAACATACTCTACCAACATTCTAATTAGTATTCTGTGGTGTTAGTTAGTACCTGCGTTTTCTTTTTTTCCCCACCAGTCTTTCTTTAGAGCATTTTTCTTCTCATTTAATCTTAATTACATTTGGAGAAAACTGTCTTATAAATAAGGTGGTGTGGGAAATGGGGCTGGTACCAACAATGCTACGGAATATTAATCAGAATGTTGGCATGTATGGTAACACAATTTTTAATTTACTGTTTTCTTTTAATCTAGAAAAATATGAGCATTCACAATTCACAGAGAGCTTATTTATGCGAAGAAGATAGTGTACGATTCTGATTTTTGCTGTATACAGAGTTGTCAAACCTCCTGATTTTTGAATATCAATAAGTTTTTATAGAAATATCCGCTTTATATTTTAAATAAAATAATGTGATTAAGTAAGCCGAAGATAACTTTAGGAGAATAGTGGCATGAATTAATCTGGAGGCTTTTCAGCTCTGTATATAGCATAAAAAAAATATTTTTTTGGTCTTACAAAATGTTAGAGTCTAATTTTAGTGACCAGAAGTAGATTTCTATCTTATCATGTGAAATACAACAATTCATCGAATTAAAAATTTTATGCTCATTTTTACACTGTGCATATTTTACCAGGAATTCAATTTATATATAATGAAATTGATTAAAATTGAAACTAGACTCCTTGAAGCTAATTCTTTAAGTTAATTTCAGTTACTTTTCAAAAATTCACATTTGTTTTGGTTACAGAAATCCCTCTTGGGATATTTATTTTATAGGCATTATCTTTATTTTGACACATAAAAAACATGAATATATATATATATATATATATATATATATATATATACATTTTCGTTAACTGTATGAATCTTCTTTCATTAAAATCTGCTAAGATAATTTTGAAACATATCTGAATATTAATTTCTTTTTCAAGGTCTGTAGCAAGCAGCAGAAAAGGAATTACAATTTCCTTCAGGAATAAATCCTTAATGTAAATTAGGCGCCAGAACTCATACCGGTATTTGTTGACAAATTTTTCTCTACTTGTAAAATCGCTGGTTTAGGAAGAAAAAGAAAATTTTGCTTCATAAACACTGGTATAAGTTTTGCTCCAAATTTCCACCCCTGTTTCTTTTGATGAACCTTAAAATATATTTATTAAAGATATATTAGATATTTCCTGCTTTATTTAAAATGATAAATATAGAATATTTTATTTTCCTCTATTCATACATATAAAATGCTTTTGACAAACTTTTTTTAGCCTTAGATAACAGTTTCAGGGGTCATACTCTCCGCCCTTTTTTCAAGACACTCTCAGGGATTTGAAATTGCCGCCTTTATTGCTACTAGTATTTTTATACAATAGTCTCCATATAATTTACTCATGATACATTACTGTAAAAGTACAATAAATATTGCTGCATAAAATTTGTGGTGGCAAAAAAAGCAGAACTTTGTTATCCCTGAGAGCAGAGTTCCAAACTTTTATAATTAATTCAACAGCATTTTTAGCCCCGCCTTCTTTTCGCACCAGAAATTTTGTAGATTATTCCTTTTTAATATGTGGCAGCGATTAAATAAGAAGAAAATAATTTTTCATAATTTCCGGTATGAAAAAGAGGCGGGGCTAAAAATGCTCGTGAATAAATTATAAAAGCTGGGAACTCTGCCTGAGAGTGTCCTGGAAAAAAAAAAAAAAAAAAAAAAAGGCGGAGAGTACGACTTCTGCAGTTTGCAGATTACATACAGGTATTATATGAAGATATATATATATATATAATAAAAATTGAGATATTCTTAGATATTATTTTATGGATTAAGGAAATTAATATAAATTTGTTTAGTCTTTAGTCAATATATTACGCATATTTTTTATTTTGTTTTGTTTGAGCTAAAAATGGTAGGTAAAAAATCCGGATAGAGATATTTTTAGGTGATTAAAGATTTGTAATTTAAGGTTTTTACAAAATATTCACAATAGGTTGATTCAATCCCATAACTTCCATGAACGAAGTATCAGAGGTCGTACATCACGCCCATTTTTTTTTCAGAACAATTTCAGGGATGAGATATTCGAGCCGTTTTTCCATATTTATTTTCATGCAAAAACTTTTATCGTATTTTTATAGTAATGGGTCGTGATTAAATGGGATAGAGATTACTGAATAAAAATAGTGGTAGCAAAAATGGTGGAAATTTCTCATAACCGAAAGTGTCCTGAAAATAAATGGTGGGATGTACGACCCCCGGAATGATTGCGTTAAATGAGCGCCAATTTTAATTTCAAAGCACATCATCTATAGCTTTGACTTTAAAAATGGTATTTACACAATTTTGTTTTCAAAAAATAATGTATTAATACAGATTCAAAATATTAAAAATAAATATGGAGCTTTATTCTTCCAAACAATTAATGCATATGTAAATGTTTTTTTTTTTTTTTTTTGTTTTTTTTCGGTCTATGACCCAAGATTGAAAAATAACTCACTCATGTAATAAGTTATGTAAAACAAAACGTATTTGTTAAGCAGGAGAATTTTAATAATATTGAAAGAATTAAAATTTATTTGTTATCCTTTTTTGAATTATAGATGAATAATTTTGAGATTGTTTATTGCATATTACATTATTAGTATAGTTTTGATAGTTTCTAGTGGAAAAAAAAGATTGCTTAATTTTGATATAAATATACTAGGTATAAATATTATTATTTTCTTGTGATTAAAAAATAAATAAATAAAACATCTTTCGGAATAAATTGATGTAGCGAAATATGACTTAATGCAAATATTCAAATTTGCCCATTTTCTCTTTTATACATCATATAAACATTTGTTTCACTCTTAATATTTATTGCTTGCGAAATTTGCTGTGAAGGGATAAAAATTCCCTTTTCCTGTGCCAATGGAAAAGCAATGTATTTTTAGGTACTATATCATATATGTCATAAACACCCCTAAAATCAAAACGTTATTTCTTCTTTGGATTTGAATTGAACCAGGCATGTTTCTTATTTTCAGACTAGATATAATCATGTAAGGACGTGGCGAGAAATTCACATTCACCAGCGGAAATAAAAACTTTTTATAACCTCCAATATTTACCTCACTTTCTCCCTCCCTACATCAACCTACCTGAGTAAGGACAGGAAATGGGAACTGTAGGATGAACTTCCGTCTTCCTGGAGAGGGATTTCATCACCCTTCAAAGAGCATTCCGCGTGATTTGGCCCTCGGAATTTTCTGAAACGCATTTAAAGGGGATGGGAAGTCCCTAGAAAATTGTGGAAAGAGGAAATTGAAAATCGAATATAAATGCTTGCATCTTAGTCTTAAATAACGATGCAGAACCTGTTTAATCGATAAATAGTTGCAAGTGTTGTGTATAGAACAAGGGAAGTGAAAAAAAAAAAAAAAAAAAAAAAAAGCTTTTTTAAAATTGTGTCGTAAATAACTTGCCTATCGTCTAAATACTTAATTTATTATTACCAGTCAATGTCGGTAAACTTACATTCAAAATAATATTATGAATTAAATATTCTGATTATAGTAGTCTGATTAGACGTACATACACCTTAATTTGTTAAAAATTTTCTTTTAATGCTTTTTTTTTTTAAGATAACTAAATAAGCACACACAGTAAAAAAATGAAGCGCTCAAAAATGAGTAAAGGGACATACTCATTTCGAAATGGGCAATTTTGTTTAAAAAAGGAAAACATGCTTGCCTCATTTATGAAATATCGCATGTTTTCAAATTAATATATTTTTACATCACCATTTATTATAAATATGATGGACTGAAAGAAGTCCTTTAATAGAATTTCTACAAATTTAAATAGAAAGAGTTCGAACAAAAAGTTTATTCCCTCGAATACTTGTTTGTGGATGAATACATCAATGGAATCTGTGTTAGGGATATTGGGATTCACGATGGTCGATGTTAACTTTTGACCATAATCCCATGAAATCAATAATACGTACATGGGATTTTTAAATTTGAGTATATTTACTTCTGAGCTATTTTGAGTATTTAAAATACTCAAATTTGATCAAATTTTATTCATTTTTGAGTATTTTCCCTCCTTTAATTTGTTCAGTGTAGGCATTTGAAAATGAATTTTGTAATTCCAATTTATTCTTGTTTAAAGCGAATAAACACTTATCGCTCGTATGTCCCTTCTGACGGAACATTAAAAAATCGAGCCACGCCTTAAGGTGTTCCTCTGCAAATGAAATGTTATTTTTCTAAAACGTGTAACTATAGGCTACCTTTCGGCTACCGGAAAATTTTAACAGAAAGATTTATTTTATTTAATGATGAATTGAAATAAAACAAATTATTACAATTTTTCGTTAGCCAAAAGGTAGTAAGTTGGAAACTATACGTGTGACGTTTTAAAGGAACGCCAAAAGGCGCGTCTTACGGAAAATATGCCGAGCGCAAAGGGTTAATATCCGGAAGATCTTTAGAACCCGCCCCTTTTTCCACAGCATTTTATTTTTAAAGACTTTTTTTTCAAATGTAATTATGAGAAAATAAGAAGAAAAATATTCTAAAAACAGACTGGTGTGAAAAAACAGGGCGGGTACTGACAATCTTCCGGATATTAATTAATAGGTTGGTAGGTATGTGTTATCATAGATGCTGTACAATGCTTTGATACATTTGCATAGCTGCCAAGTTTTTTAATTTATTCCGGAATGCTGTTAGTCCCGCCCCTTTTTCACACCGTAATCTTTTTAGAGAAATTTTCTTCATATTTAATCGCAATTATATATTGAAGAAATTTTTTCTACAAAGATTACGGTGTGAAAAAAGGGCGGGGCTAACAGCATTCCGGAATAAATTAAAAAACTTGGCAACTATGCATTTGCAGGGATAGAACATGGGCGCATAATTCATTCCGGTATTTGTTTAAGAATTTTCTCTACCTATAATATCGTTGATTTAAGAAGCAGAAAATTTTGTCACATTGATAGTGGTATGAGTTTTGCGCCCGTGTTCCATCCCTGCCTTTGTGTAAAAATACCATATCAGATAATGGAGTTATACGCATTTATTTAACAGAGTGGCTACAAATCAGCCTTTTCCCCCCTGATTCTTCGACCAGTATATTTATGTGATAACTTACTATTAAATATTCTCAAAGAGAAATACTGGCGGAAGAATCAGGGAGAAAATGTGGTCTGTCATCACCCTGTTTAAGAACTTGAGAAAAACTCAGTATTTTTTTAAAATTTATAATATGTAAAGTTTTCAGCGAAATTTAACAACCTTTTCAAGAATTGCAAAAAGATTTAAGAAATGGTATACTGTAATTAGAATACAAAAATATTAAATACCTTACAAAATATGGCATTTGTATGAAAATTAGTTAATCTGCCTATGCATCAATGATTAGAAAAATGTTATTTCATTTGTTTATTTATTGCATAGTTTGTTAGCTAAATGTACAAGCTACCTCATTCTAAGGGCTCTGTCAAGTAACTCCAAAAAAAAAAAAAAAAAAAAAAAAAAAAAAGAAAAGAAAAAGGAACGCGCTACTTATAGTATTTTTACAGTAATTGACAATTTATTTATTTGCTTTTTAAGAGACGTTTGCAAATAGCTGTTTTAATTATTAGTCAATGGACAGTCATACTAACTTAAATATCATTTATTAAAAAAATTATTAAGTAATCCTGGAAAAGTTTTCGTGTTGTAGTGTATAACCTTTTTTTTTCTTCTTCTTCTTCTTCTTCTTTTTTTAATTAAATACAAGCAGGTTTAGCTCGTTTTGCTGGTCACTATATTTAAATGATTTTTCTTTTGAGCAATTGAAACACTTAACCCTATCATGGGCAGAATAATTTTGCTCATTTAAAATCAGCAACCAACAAAATTTACGAACATTGCTAGAAAAGAAAAAATGAATGAATGTTTCCTTTAAACTATAAAGTAAAATTTTCTAAAAAAAAATTCCAGGATACGTTTTTGAAGTTGAAATTAAAATTATGTGATGCTGTAGTAGAATCACCGACTCTGAAAGGGTTAAATAAATATATTTTGATTGGCGATTAGTTTCAGCAAATGAAAAGCACAGCCAAATACCGTGATATACAGCCGCTAATGAAATGTAAACGACATGTAATTATTTGAGTTTCATTATGTTGACAGAGCTGCCAAACTAATTCGGAGGATTGTTAGTACCGCCCCTTTTTCCACATCAGTCTCTTTTTACAGTGTTTTTCTTCTTAAATCACCGTAAAAACATTTGAAGATAATTATTTTAAAAATTTAGTGGTGTGGAAAAAGGGCGGTACTAACAATCCTCCAGATTAAGTTTGCAGCTCTGGGTTGATTAGAAACACGGTTAACACTTTCGCGACCGCATGATTTTGTTATTTTGACAGTAAGGTTCGCCTGTGGGCGTTATTATCCCAAAATAAAATATTTCAGAACAAAATTTTATGTATTCACATTTATATTACAAATAGATATACATTATAATTTTATTCTTTCTAATCAATGTATTTGTATCCATAGTATATTTCATTGTAAAAATATGAATACTGGATGCATACTTAAGAAATAAGTAACATACAAATTACGAAAGACATGTCCATTGGCGGAGTTACAGATTTTCAAATGACGTGAATCGACGTCAGCGGTCGCGAAAGTGTGAATTTAAAATAAACTAAATATGCATTCACATTAGAGGACAGCTTCAGTATAGGACCCTATTGGCGAAATTTGAAATTTGGCACCAAAGTAGCTCAGACGTTTCTCGGCATAGTCTTTACTTGCGCAATTGCGATAGAAAATTTTGTTACACTGGTAGTGGTATGAGTTCTGTGCCCGTGTTCTATCCTTGTAAAAGTGATCAAGGGAGTCCTATACTAATACTGTACCCAGAGCCTGATTAAGGGGGAAGCACACATTATTTATACTGACACCGTTATTTTTTAACAAATACTTTCCTCCTATAATAAACAGAAAATTTTCATTAAAAATTATTTTAAAAGAATTCTGGTGTCTAATAACGGTGAGTAAATTGGATTGTTTTACACCGTTCATTTTTTATAAAAAATATTTCCTCCTGAAAGCGTGGAATTTCTATAACATGAAGTAAAAAATAATTGTAAAAATATTCCGGTAAGAGCGAGCTTCCCCCTTAATCAGGCCCTGACTGTACCCATATTACTTTGCGGATGATAAAATCAAGAAAAAAAAATAAGAAGACAATTTGATAAATTGAAATTAATATTTAAAAAATAAAAGCCGTATGACGTCAGTTTAATCAGAAAATTTTGGTGATACAGGTTTATTTTTTCATATATATATATTTATTCACATGTAAAGAAACATTTTTTAAAGTACTGTAATTTCTGGTAGATAAACCGCAGGTAAGATGTGCCATTTCTCCACCAAAAATTTTATTTAATAGAGAAATATATACTTTTTCGAAGGAAGAGCTCGTACAAATATAAATTTATTTATCAATTGAAATTTCTGGTGTAAAACTGGATTATATAACCTGCGGGGTATCTACCAGAAATTACGGTAAATGAAATTAAAAGTTGTGAGTATTTTATTTTAATGGCATCGGCTTGAAATTACGACCTAAAAAAATGTCGGGAAAAAACGCAAAAAATCGCAAAAGATATAAAAATTTTAAAAATCTAATAAGAATATCGAAAGTCTAAAGATATGTTGCGAATCTTCACGCATTCTTTTATCTATAGAGAAAAAAAAAAAAAAAAAAAAACAGAACTGTATGTTTCATAGTATTTTCTGTTCTTCGCACGCAGACAGACAAACACTTTCTTTTATTAGTATACATATAAAGAACTTTTCTCTTCCTTTATAAATGTATGTATATTACAAGCATTAATGCGTCTTTTTGCATTCAAGTGTAATTATTCATTGACTTAATAATGAAAACATCTAGTTGCGAATGTTCCCCTACGAAAAATATCAATTTTACTCAATAACTGGAAAACACATTACTATTTTGTGTATAACTATCTGAATTTTTGCTATAGTTGACAGAACTTTTAGTAGGAGTTAGCTTGTACATTTGGCTAATAAATTATTGGAAAAATAAAAAAATCGTTCGCGCATGCACAGTTGAACCAGTTTTCATACAAATGCCTGTATTTAGTAAGATATTTAATATTTTTGTATTCTGATTGCGATATGTCTTTTCTTAAGTCCTTTTCCAACTCACCAGAGTGATGTTACATTTCGGTAAAAACTCTACACGTTAAAAAAAAATTAATAATAATAACCCCTGCTTATTTTTCTACAAGTTCTTAAATAAATGCTTTTATATCTATTTGTTGACATGATGTCGTTACGCAAATGCACCGAAAAATTTTACAGGGCCCATATGAACATTCACTACAATTACTGATCATTTAACCTGTTTAATGATACAGGGTGATCGCATACACTGTAGGCCCAACAGCGGCCGATCAGTTCTGCGCTCTAAGCTGGTAGACATAAGGTGCTGGGTTCGATACCAGGTCGCGCTCCTTGGCCTAGCCGTTCGGATTTTTCCGTGGTTTTCTCCGAAACTTGTGTAAATACGGGATAGGTCCCTTTAGAAAGTCCCTCACGGAGGGCACTTCCCTTTCAGGCCTCGGACCCTAGTGTAGTCAATTGGCCTTACTCGCAAACAAACAAACAAACGCATACACTGTATATTTTTTTCAGGCTGTTGTGGCCTCCCGAAATATTGAAGTAACCCAATCATCACTGAAAACGATGAGAATGTCCTCTTCAAAGTTTAAGGATATTTCATCAAGTGGGCAATTTAAAAATTGTAAGAAAGCGTTCAGTTGTAAATCTTGCTAAACTTTTGAGCAGGTGTGTATATCTCTAAGACAACATTTAAGGAATTAATTTCAAGAGTAAAGTTTATCAAAAACCCTTTATACCACATTACACTGTGCTCGTTGCAGTTTTTAAATTCAAGTTAGAGCTGTTTAGAGATTTTCTAAATTACTTTTTATTGCATTGGAAATACGTATTGCTGATACGTAATTGCTGATTTCGAAAGAATCTATGAACTGTGTTGATTAACAACAACTATGCTTTATTTTCTTTGCACATGTTTTGAAAAATATCATGAAAATAAATAAATAAATAAATAAGTAAATAAATAAAATAAACTTAACTTGGAAGAAAAAAGAATAGCCAAATACTATTTATTCACTCACATAGCTGTCATTCTTTCTAATTTTTTTTTTTTTTTTTAATCTGATTTATCACCACCATTTTTTAAAAAGGATACGGGATATTATCGGATATTATCGACGGTTAAATAAGCTGAAAACAATAACAAAAATTTTCCTGTGAAAAACAGAAGACTTGGCTCCTAGGCACACAGAACAGTTAAATATTTAAGTTAAGCATACCTGCCAACCTACTAATTAACTTCCGGAAGATTTTTAGAACTCGCCCCTTTTTCCACACCACTATATATTTAGAGAAATTTTGATTGAATAAGAAGAAAATACTCTTTAAAAAGAAAAAAAAAAAAAAAAAAAAGGCGGGTACTGATAGTCTTCCGGATATTAATTAGTGGGCTGCATAGTTGTTAACTTAGCAACTTTCGGCTACCGGAAAATTTTAATGGAAATAGTATTTATTTTATTTAATCAGCGAACTGTAACGGTTTTTACTGATTAAGTAAAATAAAAATTTTTGTTAAAATTTTCCGTTAGACAAAAGGTGCTAAGTTAGCAACTATGGTGAGTTTGCATGTATGGTTAAATATTAAATGAAATAGTTTGTTAACCATGTTAACTAGTTTAATTTTAATTTGATATAATACATGCAAATATTAAATGGTAACTAATCTAACGTATAATGAACTAATATACCATTAATTTATTTTAAGCTATAAATATATGTGACTTACATTATTTATTTACAGAATACCAACATTAAACAATAATTTAGTTCTGTCATTTTCGCCCTGGTTCCGATAAGTGAAACTTAAGAATTTGCAACAAATCCATACAACAAAGCTATATGTCTTATGTCAAGAAGACTATTTCCAACAAGTGTAAATGTTGTACACAGTTTTCAGTGATTCCCTTTGGAAGGAACTAGGTTCCTCGGGGAACAATTTAACATCCGGAGGGTCTCGCAAATGGTCACATTATTTGAAGGGGAGGGAGCAAAATGCTGAATCTAGAGAACATATATATCTAAACTTCACTTTCGAATTTTACAAGAAATAAAAGTATTCCCCTGAGGAACAGGCAGGGATGGAACACGGGCGCAGAATTCATACCACTCTCAATGTAAGAAAATTTTCTACTTCTTAAATCAACGATATTATAGGTAGAGAAATTTCTTAAACGGATTCCGGTATGAATTCTGCGCCCGTGTTCCATCCCTGAACAGGAAATCTAGATGTTTGAATATTTTCCCATCTGAAAATGGAAAGAAAATATTATTTCTAAAATTTTGAATTCTATATGAAGACGGTATTCAGAGTCTAGAGGAGACCATCAACATGATATAGTTCATACTGAAGTATTATTCTGTGCAATTAAAATGTTATACCTTATTTTGTTTTACGATTTAAACTTGTTTCTGATAATATAAGATATTTAATTAGAAATTCAAAATAATTATTTTTTATAGTATTGGTTATTTTTTATAGCTGTTTATACGCATTTAATAAGCAGAAACAAAAAATCAGGAGTTCTACTCAGAGTTACCAATAATTTTGAGAAGTGGCATTTGATATACATAATAGACCAGCGTTCCCAACTTTTATAATTTATTCACGAATATTTTTAGTCCCGCCTTTTTTTCATACCGGAAATTTTGAAAAATGATTTTCTTCTTATTTAATCGTTGTCACACATTAAAGAGAAATAATCTACAAAATTTCTGGTGCGAAAAGAAGGCGGAGCTAAAAATGCTCGTGAATAAATTATAAAATTTGGGAAATGATTAGCCAAACGTTACAATTAAAAATTATTGGTGACTATTGAATAAAAAAAAGCCAAATCTGGCAACCCTGGTTCTACTTAAAGAAGGAAGTGCCATCTGCAGAGCCGCCAACCAAATTCGGCAAATTGTTAGTACCGCCCCCTTTTCTACACCACTTAATTTTTAGAGTAATTCTCTTCAAATAAATTTACGATGAATGAAGAAAACAAATACTCTAAAAATTAAGTGGTGTAGAAAAAAGGGCGGTACTAACAATTTGCCGGACTAGTTTGGCAGCTCTGCATCTGTTTGACTAAGTGTACATCAAATCATTACTTTCCTATGGTTGGGATTGGTATTTTTTTTTTATAATTGTTTATATATATTTAGAAAACAAAAACAAAAAATCGGGAGAACCAGAGGTGCAAGCGTATCCATATCAAGACAAAACATTTTGACACCAGTTCTTTTTATTAATAACTTTTATCATATTCAATAGAAATAAATTACTGCACAAATATGACAGAAATTATTGATAAAAAATACTGGTGTAAGAGTTCCGTCTTGAGGCGGAAATTCTTGCACCCCTAAGGAGAAGAACTAAGTCTACATTAAATCATAACTTTCGCATGGCTAGGATTGGTATGTTATTTTAGCTTTTAACAAAATTTTGTCACGTAGTTGCTTTTTTACAATTTTTATTGATGTTTAATAAAGCTTTAGATTTATAAATTACATTACAAACAATAATATATTTAGCTTAGAGAATTATGATAAGTGGTAAGGTTTCAAGCTTAAAGCTCAATACATTATATAATTTAGTTCATGCTTATGCATATTTATATACAAAAAATATCACATTGAATAATGTATTTATAGTTAAAAGTGTGTGTGGATTTAATGTAATTAAAATCAAAGTATTTTAAAAGATAATGTTATCGCTATAAAAATTGCTTTCCAAAATCAATCCATTCTCTCTCTTACAAATGATCAATAATTATTCTAGATTTATTGGCCCACGAAAAAAAAAAAAAAAAAAAAAAAAAAAAAATCTTACATTGAAAAAAGTATATGTTATATTGAGGGGGCGAGTGGTGTTAAGTGACTTTATATAAGAAATATGCAGTAAAACAGACTATGCACAGTGGAAAAAAAAAAAAAATGGACAGCAAAAAGAATCTATTTTGTTGCTGAATATTTTTAAAACAAGCTGTGCTTTTAAAATGAAACATTTTTTTTTAAAAAAGGCAATTTCTTCTAAGATTGAGATGGATTTATTGTACTTAAATAAAATAATATGAATAATTTTAAACAGAAATTTTGAGGTTTTCACAGCAAAAAATAAATAAATAAATAAATAAATAAATAAATAAAAATAAATAAATAAAAAATAAATAAATAAATAAATAATTATAAAAAAAAAATAAATAAATATAAATAAATAAATAAATAAATAATTTTTTACAAAAAATCCAATGGGCGGTTAACATAGGAAATTTTTTTTCTTGCATCGACGGGCGACCAGTGACGTCACCACTTCGCTTGCGTATAGCCATGCCGTTATCCAATTCGGAAAATCGTATTTAACAGAATATAAATAGAGAATGACAAAGAACAAGCAGAATTAAAGGACTTTTAGATACTGGACCACATGACATTGGCGGAATATTTATATACATAAATATGTAAATAATAAAATACACATAAACTAAACCGAATTGAGTATCTCAGCAAAAAAAGACAAAACCAATACCAAAAGAAAAGTAGCAATGAAACAAATCAACGTTCAAAAACTGAAAGATTGCTGTCTTAATGCTTATTTCTCATTCATTCATCTGTGACAATGATCAAACGTTAATGCTATTGAATACGGCTTTAGTATAGGACTTCCTTGGCGACTTTCAAAATTTTATCGCCATTTGGCACTAAATATTTTAGTGTAATTTTTTGCTTAAAAAGGAAACTCCTGCTTACTTTGGTTATGCTTTTTATTATTACATTTTTTGTCATTTGCGGGAATGCTTCATATCCTGTTTATATTTCAAATGTTCCCGATATAAATATGAAAAAAAAATATATTCATAGTTTCTAACAAATAATAATAATAAAAAAAATATGCAATTAAGAAAAAAAAAATTAATATTGTTTACTAATTCCATTGTTCATCACTTTTGAAGTTTCTTTCCAAATTCAGAGAAGTTATACCTTTCCCTTAAGTGCAGGAACGTTCGCCAGATATAATAAAATTAGAAATTCTAACTTCTAAACTTTCATTAAATTATTTATTTTAATTTATAATTGTTGCCAAGAAAATTAAACTTTAAATTTTACAAATACTTTTTAAAATAGCACGCGATCGTGTTTTATATAAAAATCAAATAATTAAATTCATACTTTTATTTATTTTTATTTCATTTTATTGCACGCGCACTATTTATTTCCTAATTCAAAATTATTAAAAAAATGTTTTTCGATATCTCTTGTAACGATACTGATTATTATTAATTTTCTTTTCTTTTTCTTTCAAAAAAAAAAAAAAAAAAAAAAAAAGATTTTGATGAAATTCTGGCAAAAGCAGAATTTAGTTTAGGACGGAGGACTATTAGGTTTTTTTTTCTTCCCAATTATAACATCGCTTTCAAATTATTCAATTATATTTTCGATAAATTTTAGATTTCGATAAATGTCCAACTATCGAAAAATGATTTCGACAAAGTCCAACTATCGAAAAATGATTTCGACAAAGTCCAACTATCGAAAAAGACAACGCAAAACCCCCAGATTGAGACTAATAGGCCCTCAGTCCTAAAAAACTTGGATATTTATTTTATGTGCACTGTACACTGCTCCATGCAAATTTTATGCTAATTTTGAGGAATCTGTTGTATTTTTTGGCACGAGTCCAAGTCAAAGCTTTAAGTTAGAGATACTTAAAATTTAAATTTATTTTGTTTGGTTTAAATTTTCGGAAATGGAGAAAAAGCAAACTTCTGTAGATATGAAAAACTTAATTGTGAAACTATGGAAAAGAAAGAAAAGTACAAGAGTTATTGCAGAAATTGTGAAAAAGTCTCTTTCAACCGTGCATTACATAATTAATATGTATAAAAGGTATGGATTTTTGCAAAGACCTAATGGAAGCGGTCGGCCCAAAAAGATTTTTTCACCTGAAACTGAAAGACGCATATTGAGATTTGTGAAACCGAATCCTAAAATTTCTACAAAATAGGTAGCAAGAGAGTTGAAGGAGAAATCTGTTATTAATGTGCATCCACAGACTATAAGATTTTTTTTTTTTTTTTTTTTTTTTAATATTCTAAGGAATAGAGAGCTCTATTCTAAGCTAATATTCTAAGGAATAGAGAGATATGTACCTCAAAAGAAATTATACTTATCTGTCAGAAATGTGTGAAAACGTCTTGAAAATGATAAAAACTATATTGGAAAGCCCCAAGATTTCTGGAAATCTGTTATTTTTACAGACGAGTCAAAATCTAATTTGTTTGGATCCGATGGCCTTTGCTTTGTATGGAGAAGAAAAGGAACAGCACTAAAATCCACAAATATAAAAGAAACGGTTAAACATGGTGGTGGAAGTGTTATGATATGGGATGCGATGGCAGCTTGCGGTGTTGAAAATTTACTGTTTATCGAAGGTACAATGGACAAAGTGGTATATTTAAATATTCTAAAACAGAATTTAGCAGGCACAGCTGCAAAATTGAATTTAAATAGAGAAATTATTCTTTTGTTCAAGACAATGATTCTAATCATAACGCTCGGATCCTAAGAGAATGGTTACTATATACAATGTACAAAAAGTACTGCCCCATCCTCCATAAAGTCCTGATTTGAATCTTATAGAACATCTGTGGGCGTTTATGGAGAAAAAAAATTACGAGAGAAGGAAATAAAAAACAAAAATAAACTAAAAAGTGCTCTTTAGAATGTATGGGACAGTGTCCCAACAGATCTAACTGAAAAATTGGTCTTTTCATTGAATAAGAGATTAGAAGCTGTTATAGCAGCCAAAGGACATCACACGAAATATTGAATGATTTTGTCTTAAATTTAAAAGTTATTTTTTGTAAACCTGTGTAAGTGTCCAAGCTTTTTTTTTTTTTTTTTCTGCTATCGAAAGTGATATCATCATAATATTCTTTAAATTTATAATTTATGTTTATATATTATTAAAATCAAACTAAGATCTTTAATTTATTTTTGAAATTGTTTTTCTTCTGAATTTTGTTTTGTTTTAAAAGCATGATGTACTGCAAAATAATTAAACGATGACATTTTTTAAGTCTGCGGTCCAACTTTGTTTTTGGTTCACTGTATACGTTTGCAAGTATAAGATATGAATTTCTATCAATAATCATAGATGCTATTCTATGTTACTTCTTTTTGTAAAGATGTACATTCTCGTTCATTTAACTCTACAATAATTCTATTAATTCTATATATCAATACAATAATTTTATTAATTCTATTCATTTTTGTAAGGCTTTTAATGAATCCCTCTTCACATTATTTTCTTATTACTGTACAAATTTTTCCTAACACAAAAACTTTTATTATTTTTTGTCTTTTTAATTATAATTTACTTTAAATTATATGTCGTACACTGTTGTTTTTTCTTTATGGGGTATATTAATAAAATTTTATGATTTTGGTTAATATGAATGAAATTATTTCATTATAATTAAGCAGTTTATCATTATTTATCGTAATATTTCGCATTATTTAATGTATCTGCGTGCATTTTATGAAATTAATTGCAAATTTATCGAAAATTACCCAAACAAACAGAGCCTGATTAAGGGGAAAGTACACATTATTTATACTTACACCGTTATTTTTTAACAATTACTTTCCTCCTATAATAAACGGAAAATTCCCATTAAAAATTATTTTAAAAGAATTCTGGTGTCTAATAACGGTGAGTAAAATGGATTGTTTTACACCGTTCATTTTTTATAAAAAATATTTCCTCGTCAAAGCGTGGAATTTCCATGACATGAAGTAAAAAATAATTGTAAAAATATTCCGGTGAGAACGGAGATAATGTGTGCTTCCCCCTTAATCAGGCTCTGCAAACAAAAGAAGTGTTTAACGCTTCATTAAAAAAAAAAAAAAAAAAAAAAAAATGTCTCTAAATCTTTTTGGTGACAACGATATTTTGATTTTTCCGTTCAATATACAATTTTATTATAAACATATACATATATCGTAACTTAACGATACATGTTAAGTTGAATAGCAAAGCAAAACTCCATTTAAAATCCTTCCACTCACATTCAATTGACACTAGCGCTGAAAAATTGGCGCAGAACTCATACCAGTATTCGTTTAAAATATTTCTCTACCTATAAAATAGTTTGTTTAACAAGTAGAAATTTTTTTTTTCATTTGTTGTGGGATGAATTCTGCGTCAATTTTCCACCCCTCCTTGACACTATTAGTGTTAACACAAAGGAAAATGAATTAACACTTTCTCGACCGCTGACGTGAATTCGCGTCATTTGAAAATCTGTAACTCCACCAGTGGGCGTTTCTATAGGTTACATTATTTCTTAACATTATACCCAATATTCACATTTGTGCAATCAATGCATTATGGATACAAATATTTTGATTAGAAAGAGTATAATCGTAATGTATATTAATTTATATTTTCAATATGAATACAAAAGACATTGATTTAAAATAATGTAATAAAAAAGAATAATGCCCACAGGGGGAGCTTACTGCAAAAAAGACAAAAACATGCGGTCGCGAAAGTGTTAAAAAAGCGGTAGGAGCATAGCAGCCAATATTTTAATTTATGTCGGAGTACTTTTAGCTCCGCCTTTATTTCGTACCACTTTATTTATAGAAAAATTTTCTTCATTACTTAACTTCGATAAAATAAGAAAAAATTACTTTTAAAAAATACGTGGTACGAAATAGAGGCGGGGCTAAAATTACTCCGGGATAAATTAAAATATTGGCAGTTATGGGTATGAGTTCTTGAGTTATGTACCAAGAATGTACATTAAGAAAAATACGTCCACTCGTAAAAAAAAAAAAAAAATGACCAAAATTGTTGGTGTTATATGTGCTTAGCTACAATACTTTTCTCCTAAGAGATGAGAGTGAATACAAAATTATTTGAGATACAAATAAACCTTGAGAAATTCATCAATTGTCAGAAATAAAATTTACGGTATTCCGAAAATTTATTATACCACAGCTAATTTTCAGGTTATATATATTTTCAGGTTATAAACACATATATTTGTCATTTTATAAATGCACAAAAGAAATAAGCATAAGTATCACCTTTCCCCTAAGATTCTGAATTTTTAAAATTAACCCGAACGATTCAGCAGACATAATTAGTATTTAAGCGTGGATTAATAACAATACCAATACAATCAGCATAGCTAACAATGCCAATGCTATTACAAAACAAAACTAGCGATTCTTTAAACTCAAATGATAATATTATAAATAATCAGCAGCAGAAACAAAATTATTTTAATTAAAATGAACTAAGTTTTCTTGTGCAGCTCATCTTTTAACAATAAATCATTACTCAAGCACGCTTTCAAAATGACTCGAGATTAATTTTTCTCCGCACAAATCATGATTGCAGTATATTTCAATTTTGGTTAATGAACACGTTGAAAGTGGGTGAGTTGTTGATCCAAATTGCGTTAATTACGCGTGACTTGGAAAACAAATCATAAACAAATTTTATTCACAGATAATTAAGACTTTATTTATCAATTTTTAAAGCATTACTTCATCGCGTGTTCAATCAATACATTTTTTAGGATGAAATAATAAAACGGGAACGCACGAGAGAAAACGACATAAAACATTTCCCTAGAAAAATCTCTCTACAAAACTTGACTTTTGAAGTTAACGGTGGGGAGTGGAGTTCATAAGGAGAAGCGGTTGCTATGGTAACAAGACGTGCTTTGTAACCGAAAGTAATTAGTGACTTATAAGAGACATTTCTCGAATCGCTTGTTTGAAAGAGATTTATTTTAGGAATTGAAAAACAGACAACTCTGAGACGAAGTTCGTTTAAAGGGGGTTCTGACATACACGATATAGAACGAGTGTAATAAACAAATCGCAATCATCTTGCGGAAAATGAGCAAGCGGCGAGAAAATAATTTTTTATTCCTTTGGGGATTGCGGCTATGTAATTGCTAACACGGAAATGATTACCCCAGTTTACTTTACTTCGTAATTATCTAATTATAAAACTCTAAGTTACATGTCTGCGCTACAAGTATTTTCGATTTGGGAATACTTTTGCTATTTTAAAACACGTGTTTCATGAAGTAGATACTTCACTGGTTTTGAAACTGAAAGTGATGATATACTCTGAAATTCGGCTTATGCTTACTGAAAAGGAAGGTGAAAAGAGAATTTTACATCTTTACACACATACAGACGGATAGTTAATAATGATACTGAAGTGTAGAGAAAGAGTCAGAGAAAGTTTTCTCATTTTAAAACTTTCTTATTTTATATGCTCTGTTAACCATGCATTTCTCTGAACCAT
Source organism: Salticus scenicus (assembly GCA_963930645.1). Taxonomy (NCBI): domain Eukaryota; kingdom Metazoa; phylum Arthropoda; class Arachnida; order Araneae; family Salticidae; genus Salticus; species Salticus scenicus. The sequence continues at coordinate 242,455,909 of OZ005651.1, forward strand.
GAAAAGCTGTTTTTAATTTCGGAATACAAACTTAGTATTGCATATACTCTAAGCTTTTTCTCTTACTTTCATGTAGTTTTGGAAATAGTTCTAGCTTTGAAAGCAAGATTTTTACTTTTAATATAGAAGCATTTATTTTACTTTTTCTTATTTTATTCACGGTATTTTTAACGTTAGTTTTAAAGCTAAAATTTTAATTTAAAAATTGGTTAATTCATATATATATATATATATATATATATATATATATATTTACTGACATGTTGTCAGCTTGTATATTTCATAAAGCTAAATACTGAGTATTAATTTTCAGAAATTACTTTAGAATAAGATTGTTTAAATTAACAACAAGTCATTGGGGGAAAATTTAGAAATTACGTCTTTTCTCTTCAAGTTAAAAAATAAAAGTTCTTTAATTCAGCATTATTCTTTCGTTAAATATTTTTATTTAAAAGTAAATATAACTTTAAATGTATATACACTATACTTTAACCCTTTCCAGCGCAAGGTAATTCGGATCATTTAAATTACACTGCCACCGGAATTCACGAACAAAACTAAAATAAAAGAATTTGGCGACGATTTCTGCTATGTTATAAAAGTAAAATTTTGCTACAAGATTTCCGGGATGAGGTTTTGCATTTGGAAATTAAAATTAGGTGATGCTGTAGTGGCATCACCGCCCCTGAAAGGGTTAAACTAACACAACTTCAACAAGCATGAATCAATTTCCTTATGTATAACTTTCTCTCTATTTATATGTGTATTTAAAAGAGTAATACTTTCTTTATTATTCATTGTAAAATTTATTAGTGTGCCATAATGACATGCCTATTCTACACAGTTAAAAATAAAGCTCAACGTTATACAAAAACCATGGCGCCAATTTAACCCAATTTAGTTAAACACAATAGGTTTAGAAATTTGCTTCTAAGTTGTATCATTTTGGTAGTGCAATTTTAGTAATAAGAATGAATAAATGTATGCTGAAATGTTAAAACTTAGCACCAGAATTCTAAAAATATTCGTTGCAGCTAAAATGGACTAAGTTAGCACTTTTCTGTGAGACCTTGAACCAGAGTTCCCAACTTTTATAATTTATTCATTTTTAGCCCCGCCTTCTTTTTTGCACCAGAAATTTTATAGATTATTTCTATTTAATATGTGACAACGATTGACTAAGAAGAAAATAATTTTTCAAAATTTCCGGTATGAAAAAGAAGTGGGGCGAAAAATGCTCGTGAATAAGTTATAAAAGTTGGGAACTCTGCCTTGAACATTATTTTTAAGAGTGTACCTTTAAATATTGCTCGTGTTTAACATAAAAAGTAGTTAAATAAAAGTGAAAATTAATCAAAATGGTAGAGAAAGTTAATCGAAGAAAGTTTCCAAGTAATACTGTCTACAGATATCAGGTATTAACCCTTTCAGAGAAACCTAATTTTACTTCTAAATTGAAAAGCTCGCCCCGAATTTTTTTTAAAATAAAATTTTACTTTTATAACTTAGAGGAAAAAAATTATTAATTTCTTCTCTTCTAACATTGTTCGTGTTAACGCTGGCGACAGTTAACCCTTTCCCAGTCCTATTTAATTTTACTCCTCTGGTCAGTGTTGCCAAACTCACGTACTTTTTTTATTTAATATTCATCACTAAATTTTAACTGTAACGGTGTTTTAATCACTTGGAATGTTATTCGTCCACTGTGTATATCAAATATCACTCCTCAAAATCATTTGTGGTATTTGAATAAAAGAATCCCTGACCGGAAAAGGCTAATGATTGTAATCAAGGAAGACAATCTTTCTGTGATTTAAAAAAAAAAAAAAAAAAAAAAAAAAAGAACTTGTGACTTTTCAAAAACATTTTTCAATGGGAAAAATGTCCCGTTGTTAAAATCGGACAAGTCAGGGGGGATGATTCTAGTTATGTATCATTACCTTAGTCTATCTTCAAACTTTAAATTATGAACTGTTAATGACCATCATGGCTTTAAAGCTCAATAATTGAGCTTTAATTTTTAAAAGCACCAAAACTCGAAAAGCTCACTAATTTTGTTCTCCAGGAAAATGAAAATCAAAAATTTTCATGAGCTAATTGCTTTAGAGTTCAAGATGAAAATTTACGCTTTTACGTTTCATATTTCTTCCGCTAGCTTTCTTTTAATTACTTCTTTTTTTTTAAAATCATGCACACAGATAACACAAATAAAACACAAGCCACACCAATACGCATAAAGCAGTGAAATTTTAGAAGGAAGAAAAAAAATATATATATATTATTTTTACGGTCTTCGTATTCGATAAATCTGAAAAACACTATTGCTCTATAAAATGTTCTTTTCCATTAGGAAATTAAAAAGTAATTTGGAGCCATCAGTATAAACTTAACGCAATTGAAAATCAATTTTTAAATTGATTTCCAGTAATTACTGTCTGAGAAGTATATAATTAATGGAAAACAAAGTATTAGTATAATTTAAAACGTAATCGAAACATAAATTACTGTATAATTATCGTATAATTACAGCTGACATTTTTTTAAAGTTTTAAATGAACGAGGGAAAAAAAAAATGTATGTATAAAAAAAATCGCATCATATTTAAACCAGTTAAGTGTATATATATATATATAAAATAAAAATCTTTTAAAAATCTGTTTTTTTTTTTTTTTTTTTTTTTTTTTTTCTGAAAGTTTTTAGACTCTATCTAAAATGCTTTGTGTAATAAAAAAAGAAGAAAAATCTGATACAACCAGGATTTATAAAATTAAAACTTTTTAATTATAAGAAAAGCAGTTTTAAGGCTGCTTAGCTGTAAATGTAAAAATAATTTTACACTTATCTATCTGTATATATATATTTAATTTACAGTCTTAAAAACAAAATATTATTATTATTTTTATTTTGATGAAAATAACCACCATTTTTTTTTTTTTTTTTAATAAAAATGAAAGGAAAAATCTCAGGAAAGTACATTATTTCTATTAAAAATTATTATGGATATATTAATGGTAGCCAATATGTAAACTTAGTCATCAAGTTTTATAATTTTATTATATGACATTCACTTCTGTCAACAGTTTTTCTACTTTGGATACTTAATTTTTCGGCAACCTAATCAATCTTTACTTTAACATTTCTATCACATTTATGATTTCAATTTGATAATCACAACATGGAAATGTTAGATTCTGAAAAATGAAGGTTTATTTCAGTAATATAAAGTGAAAAAGATTTGACTATATTTATTAACATATTTTGTTAAATGAAATAAATATTATAGTTACGTAAAATTTATGAGCTATTTTATCATACTTCTAGTAGTTTACAAGAAGCTTTTCTATTTAAAGAATAGAAAACTTTCAAATAATATTCACTCATGAAAATTTTTCCATTCATGCCTCTTGGCAATATTGCCGTAAGAGAAATTTTTGTTACAAAAGGAAAGCATTTATTTTAAACGAAAACTTATATTTAATATTGTTTGCTAGATTTCAATAACATTTTATAAGAACTAAAGTGGAAAAAAATGATGACATATCTAATTTACTAAATAAAATAATTTATTTACGCTGGTAAAAGAGATTATTCAAGAAACTTTCTCATAACGATAAATATATTTTTAAAAGCATAGTAATGTATCCAGAAAAAATATACAGTAAAGTCTCGTACAATGCGGGTGCAAGTTTTTTTCATGAATGTCACAATTTTATTTTTTAACACCACAAATTTTATAACAAAGTAACTGCTTTATACAAAAACCAAATCGAGTGTATGAACCAATAGATTGGTACTCTAAAGATTTAATGGTGTAAAAAATAATAAAACTGATTTATTTATTTGTCATCTCTGCCACCGCGTTGTACGAGACTTTACTGTATTATGATGAGAAATATTTTTAAAAATAATTTTAAAAAGTTTTTTTTATGGTATGACGTCTAAATAATAATGTAAAGAATAAGGGGATTCTGAATTAATTAATTCTCATAAACTGATATATACTGTGTTTACCAGCGTATAATCCACAGGTCTGTTAAATAAGTGCTACATCAGAAATTTAAATTAACAGACAAAGCAATTTTTAACCAAGCCTGTGTCTTTTTCAAATATAGCCTTATTTGTAAATCAAATTTTCTGGCGTGAAACTGATTTATGTGACCTGCGGCTTATACCCAGGAAAATACGGTATACATGCCTGACAAAATCTTAATTATGAACCGTAAGATTTTTAGTAACGCTCCTTTTTCCACACCACTTTATTTTTAGAGTAATTATCTTTAAATGTAGTTAAGATTAAATAAGTATAAAATTACTCAAAAAAAAAAAAAAAGACTGGTATGAAAAAAAGGCGGGTACTAAAAATCTGATGAGATGGTTGGCAGGTTAATTATTAATGAGATGGTTGGCAGGTATGGGTATATATATATTATAGATGCTAATATTTCAATTTATTCCGACATTTTTAGCCTTGCCTTTATTTCACACCAGAATAATTTTCTCCAATAATAACTACGACAAAATAAGGCAAAATTACTCTTAAAAAGTAAGTGGTATGGATTAAAGGCGGGGCTAAAATTTCTCCGGAATAAATTAAAATGTTGGCAACTCTGATATATATATGTTAATTTAAGAGTACGACTTATATTTACTTACACTTAATCATGTATGTTAGAGAAAGTATTGCTTTTGGATCAAATTTTCGAAATTGAGAATTTGCTATATTTATAAGTTTTGTGGTTTCCTGAATTCGAAAATCGGGTTTTAGTAGTTGGTCTGTGTTTGAGTCTTTTATCAGCATAAGAATAAATCTGAGCAGGAAGTCTAAATTCGGTATTCTAAATATGTATCACATGAGGTTTTACTTGAAATTTTATTAAAATTGAACAAATGGTTTATGCAAAGGGACTTACAATATCAAATACAGGGCAAAATTACTGGTAGGTATATTTTAGCGTATTTAGATTGTATTAAACAAAATAAAAGTGATATGCATTTCGATTTACAATTATATTGAACAAAGCATGTTTCACGTTAAACATGGTGTTAAAAATATATATATATATATATATATATATATATATATATATTCTTTGTTTACAGTGTCACACAAAAGGATTCCGATATTCTCGTGGTATATTTGGGAAATAAATCTTCAAAGGTGTTCTCAATATGGCCCTACTTGTTGAAAAGTAAACCCGAAACAAACCCAGATCCGACCCGAGCCCGCCTTGAAAAAAAAAAAAAAAAAATCAGCTAACAATGTAGGGTTAAGTGAAAGTAGTTTGAGTGTCACACCATATTATCTCTATAATAGATATTTGTGAAGAATTATCTTTAATAATGTCACACTCTTTTATTAAATTAAGTGAAGCTTACTATTCTAAAAGTAGTTTCGCGTGATAGGAAACGTAATAACCGTCTTAATGACGAAAAAGACTTACATGCGTGCATATGTTTTATCATTTAATGGTGAAGTTATGTTATTGTTTATTTATCGTAATTATATCCATTGGTAAATAAAACAAAAGGAACTTTTTTTGCATTTTTTTTTTTTGATCGATTTTTCTGTTTATATATTTCTGTTTGTTTGAAATAATTATAATGGAACAAATGTTTGCATGCAGGAATGTAAACGAGAAGCGTATACCCGACGCACGCAAACTAGAACTTAGGAATAACATAGGAAAGTGGGTTATCTGTAAAGTAAATGAATAAGAATACTTATCGTAATATCTTAAAATATTTTCGTTTGTAATAGTTATCATTTTTTCAGAAATATTATCAGCATTTTACTTGGTATTTACATGATTGTATTTTAAACAAACAAACAAATAAACAAACAAAAAGTGTAATCAAAGAGCATAATGTGTTGTTATATTCTTTTATGAAACTAATAAATTTTAATATATCTATTTGTCTATGAGTGCATAAAACTCATAACGATTATTAACCCTTTACCGGTCCTAGCGCTCTAAACAGTGTTTTCAAATTTAGAGACTCTTCTATTCAACTATCACCAATAATTTTCCGGATTCATATTTGATATACACAATGGAAGAATTACCTTCGAAGTGATTAGGCGATAGTTATAGTTAAAATATAGTGGTAGATATTGAATAAAAAAGTCTTTAAATTCAAGGGTTGTACTCTCCGCCCTTTTTTCAGGATACACTCGGGGATGAAAAATTACCTCTTTTTATGCCACCACTAACTTTACGCAGAAATATTTATGGTACATTTTACAGTAAATTGTCCAGATTAAGTAGGACAGAAATTGTTGTATAAAAATAGTGGTAGTGTAGTAATAGAGGCGGAAATTTCTCATCTTTAAGAGTGTACTGAAAAGAGGGCGGAGAGTACGACCCTGCAAATTTGACAACACTGACCAGAAAGTGAAATTAAATAGGACCGACAAAGTGTTAATTAATTAATACAAACTCTAGAAATAGTTAAAACATATTATTAATGATTATTTAAGGTAAATATATATATATATATATATATATATATATATATATTAAATGTTTTAGAATATTTAAAAAGTCACAGTTTTTAAATATTATATATCTTTCACAAAACAAAGTTCTTTAAAATTAAGAATAATTATTATTCATTGCTACAAAGATTTTGCCAAAATGAAGTAGCTATATCTTTATGAAAGATATAATCTACGAGAGATATAAAGATCTAAGATAAGAAAGTATCTATATCTTACGAAATTTACGAAATTGTATTAGTGAAAATGTTTAAAATCTATTGAAAATATTGCAGCGATATATATTCGAATCCTCGGGTTATTTAAATAACATATTTCCAATTTGAAAATTTATTTCTAGTTCTATTTGTAGAGATAAACAGAAATATTTTGTACGTAACATATTTATTTTGCTTGGTGTTGGGTACTTATATTGTATTGGAATAAATAAGGGTTTACGATAAATTTAAAACCGAAATACGTTTCTTTAATTTTTTTTTTTATTACGTAAACATTTTTGTTTTTAAATTAATTTGTCATAAATTCCTCCCATTACTTATATTAAACATGTAATTTTAATTATAATTTTAATAACCTAAATATCAGATAAAACATTTTAAAGTATTATTTAATACATTATCTAATAATTTTCTGTGATACAGAAATTGAACAGTAGGCTGTGAAAAAGCATTTTTATAAATAAATATGAAAGGTCTCCTTTTCTATAAAAATCACTTTTTCCAAACAAAAAGCAGTTTTTTTTCTTGTTTTTATTCTTAGCAGAAGGTAAAGGTGATTAAATTGTAAACAAACTTGGATATTTCACTGTACCAACCTGTTGGAAAATATTTTTTTTATTTTTGTAAAAGTGTGAGAGAACTATTCTCTTACTGGTTACGCAAGCTTATTTGCCCTAAATGTTACCATTTTTTTAAAAATCACTTTTATGATATTTATTTACTATTTTTATTACAGTAATCATAACACAAATTGATTGAGGTGGCATTATAACACATTTTAACATAAAAGTATTCGGCATATTTTTGTGTTGCAGTATGAAATCGGTAACTGTTTAAAAATTTAAAATAGATTAAAAAATGTTTTCCTATGTGAAATAAACAAACAAACAAACAAAAAATTAGTCAGTATTTTCGTTTTTTTTGTAAACTTTAACAGTTTTTTTCCCCACTATAACATAGACACCAACTAATACGGTTTTTTAACGCCACTATTTGTTTGCAAAAAATATCATTACGTTTAATTGCAGTAAACTGCTTAACCACTTAACCAACTATTAAAAATTTCCAGTAGAAAAAAAAAAAAAAAAAAAAACGTACAATTTGGAAGCTATGCTATAACATTGCTTTTATGAAACGGTAGAATTTGGTAGCTTGCCTAATGTGTATTCTTAATTTACTTCTTAACCTTTTAAAATGTTTTCTTACATATAATTTTAGAAGTTTTTATAAAAGAATTACCTTTTCAATATTCAATGTATAATTTACATTTCGTATGTCAAATATCGTTCATTTTACCTACCAAATCAGTTATCTGAGTGAATTTTTTTTTCTCCTTGGCATCCTTGGGTCATGACTATAGTGACAGGTGCCAAGTCTCCCGTTTTTCAAGGGAGACTTAATACCGGGAATTTTTTATTATTGTTTTCAGCCTATTTAATCGTCGAAAATACATGTGGCACATCCCTCTAAAAAAATAGTGTGGATAAATCAGATAAAGAAGTTGACAGCTATGCTATTGTTATAGCATCATATGCGTACACCAGGGTATAATGTTTTATTCTTTAACCCTTTCAGGGGCGGTGGTATATATTTTATACCACCTACCAGCTGCAAAATTTCCTCCCAGAAATTTTTTTAGCAAAAACTTACCTTTATAACATAGCAAAAAAGGCTGGTTTTTTTTAACATTAAAATTAAAAATTTCTTTTAGTTCAATTTAGTTTATGAATTCCGGTGGTAGTATAATTTAAATGATCCCAATTGTCTTGCGCCGCAAAGGGTTAAACATAATCTCTCACAAATTAAAAAAAATTACATCTTCAAGTCTGTTACCAGACTGTTTTATATTAGAAATGGTTATGCTGCCCAGGATTCGTACGCTCCTACAATTTCTTTGATTTTTACAACCTCTAATTTTGTATTGTAATTTTTGTTAATGGTGGAAGCCTATAAATTTAGAAATAAATTTATCGTTAAAAATACTGGTGGAAGAGTCCTGCCGAAAAGGCATGTCCGTACAAACCCTGCTGTGTTATACGTTTTTTTCTTATTTAAATTTTATACATATACTTACTATCAGAACGGACTAAAGGCTGGTTTTTTTTAACATTAAAATTAAAAATTTCTTTTAGTTTAATTTAGTTTATGAATTCCGGTAGTAGTATAATTTAAATGATCCCAATTGTCTTGCGCCGCAAAGGGTTAAACATAATCTCTCACAAATTAAAAAAATTTACATCTTCAAGTCTGTTACCAGACTGTTTTATATTAGAAATGGTTATGCTGCCCAGGATTCGTACGCTCCTACAATTTCTTTGATTTTTACAACCTCTAATTTTGTATTGTAATTTTTGTTAATGGTGGAAGCCTATAAATTTAGAAATAAATTTATCGTTAAAAATACTGGTGGAAGAGTCCTGCCGAAAAGGCATGTCCGTACAAACCGTGCTGTGTTATACGTTTTTTTCTTATTTAAATTTTATACATATACTTACTATCAGAACGGACTAAAGGTTGCAAATTTATTTAACAGTATAATTCGTTTTACAAATTAGTTAATCAAACAAATGTGTTATCTATTATTTTCCTCGATGTTTGTAAATAAAAAGAGAAATTTAAATATAAATGCCCATTTGGCAATAAATTATCAATCACGTTCTTTCAAGATATTTAAGTTTTTGAATTCTCCGTTTTTGAGTTGTAAATCTAAAATTTCTTTTGAAATGTAGGAGCATTTTGAAAATGATACATATATTTCAAGAGTCTCTTGAGATACACCTATAAGTATTTTCCTGAAACAAAATTGTTTTCTTTTGAAAGCCTTCTATTATATTACAAAAGTTTTCATAACTTTTAGTAGTTGATTTGTCATTGATGTCATTCTTATATATCACTCAGAATTTAAGTACCTTTTAAAATGAATAGAATTTTTCAAACTCTCAAGCTTGTCTACATCACAAATGCTCGCATTTTTCTACATCGCATTTTTCTCTATTATTTCTTAATTTTTAAATTTTATTAATATTTTTAGCATATATTTAAGAATATATGTAACTTTTATTAGCTACTGAAAGTTAATTTGGGTATAACATTTAATACGAACTTATTTATGAAACGTTATCATATGAAATATCAATTTATTGTATGACACAGTCTTAACTAAAAAGAAGAATAACCTAATTTCAGGCAGTATTATCATTATTATTTATTGTAAGCAAAATCCTGTAGCACTTTAAAAAAGATATCATTGATGAATATTTTATTATAAGTAAATAAAATATCAGGTAAATTGTACCTTAAATGTCCTTTTTTTAAAAAAAAATCTAATTAAAACTGATCACTTTTGAAAAAGTATAGAATTATCTCAGATACTCTTCAATGTACAGGGATGAAAGTTTTCCGACTTTTGGCGGAATTCTTCCACCAGAAATTTTTTACAATAATCTGTATCCTATTTAATCAAAGGATATTAGAGTAAAAATGCGCTCATCTTTACTAAATAAAAATAGTGGTGCCGATAACGATAACCACTTTCATCCCTGAATGTAGCATATATAGCAACACATTTTGAAAGTTTATTTTTTATAAAGAAAATTCTGTCGGCGTATAATCCGCAAGTCAGATAAGTCAGTTTTGCATCAGAAATTTTAATTGACAGATACAGTTTTACTTGTACGAGTTGCTTTTACGAAAAAACATAGATTTTTCTGTTAAATAAAATTTCTGGTGTAGGAGAGACATAGCTTACCTGTGGATTGTATACCGAAAATTACGATACCATAAATATTTCTGCGTAAAATTAGATATGGCATAAAAGGAGAAAATTTCTCTTTCCTGAAAGTGACCTGGAAAAAGGGCAGGGAGTACCAACCCTGACACACTATGTATAGTCATATATCTCAGGTATAGTGTGATACAATGTAAGAATTTTTAATTCCCTTTTCTCGAAAAAATATTTTTTTTTTTAATTTCTACTATGTTGGGTGGTCGACATAATACTGATTTTAAATAATGAGTTCTTCTTTAGAATAAAATAAAGGAAAAATACTAACAGTATTTTTATATAATAAAACAATATTTTTCTTTGTACCTATAAAAATTCGACGTATAACGCAATTGTAAAATAACTATACAACAACATTATTAAATTATTATAACACATTTATTTTTAAAGCTTTATCAAACTGGGAAATCAGTCATATTTTTTGGTTTCATAAATTTCACTATCCCGCCATTTTTTCAATCAGTGCCGTCATTGGAACAACCATCATCTTCTCCTTGCTGAAGAATATGTCGATTTGTTTCTTTAATATATATATATATTAAAAAAAAAAAAAAAAAAAAAAAAAAAGAATTTTTAGGTGATCCAAATTCCACTTATTTCACTTTACTGACATTTCATACATCGTATTCTTGTAAATTACGTATGTTTCATCCCAGTTAAATGTATCCTACCATTAAATTTAAATATGAATAAAAATAGTGGAAGTTCTTTTAAATGCTAATAGGGCCGCAGTTGCATGGTAGGCATAGATGCCAATATTTTAATTTATTCCGGAGTATTTTTGGCTTCGCCTTTATCCCATACCAATTTTTTTTTTTTTTTTTTAAATAATTTATTCTTATTTTATTGAAGTTATATATTGTAAAAAAAATTTCTACAAATAAAGTGGTGCGAAATAAAGACGGGGCTAAAAATACTCGGGAATAAATTAAAATGTTGGCATCTATGGGTAGGTAGAGCGTAGAGCTTGTAATTGAAAGATTGTGGGTTCGATACTCGAGCCGAATACCACCTTGTTTCTTAATGTGGGCATACTTATGCACGTAAAATCCATCATGGCTGCAATGTCCTTCATGCTCCGAAAGTTATACTGTACCTATGTGGTTAATGAAGTGGGGGAGCCATCCCCTCCACACAGGATCGAAATTGTGATGGCGTGGCTCTGTGTTACCCCCAACGATTGAATCCCAAACCGTCGCTAATTTCTCACTGCGTAATTAAATTGCGACATTAAACCTGCTCAACTCAACTCAATTCTTAAGTTAATATATAAAATTTAACCCTTTGTGGCGCAAGATAATTCGGATCATTTAAATTATACTGCCACCGGAATTCATGAACTAAATTAAAATAAAAGAATTTTGAAATTTTGAAAAAAAAACCGGCCTTTCCTGATATGTTATAAACGTAAGTTTTTGCTAAAAAATTTCCGGGATAAATTTTTGCAGCTGGATCTTAAATTTTGCGTCCTCGCAGCGAGGACAGCACGCGTTAAGGGGTTAAATCACGATGACAAATATCGGAGTTCCCAACATTTTAACAGGGTTCCCACGGTCACGCCTTTTTTCAAGGACTCTTCCACCAGAATAACTTTAAGTTAAATTTATTCTTAAATATAAAGTGTACATTTAAGAAGAAATTTATTTTTATATAATACTAGTGGAAGAGTCCTTGAAAAAAATCAGGCCGTAGGAACCTTGTTTAATTTATTCCAGAACACTTTCAGTCCCGCCTTTATCTTTATATATTAAAGAAAAATATTCTAAAAGTAAACTGTTGCGAAATAAAGGCGGGGCTAAAAATGCTCCATAATAAATTAAAATGTTGGCAACTATGCTACCTGAAAAAATCATTAAAAATCTTTTTTTTATTATTATTATGTACATTTTGTCATTTGTTTTTTGGACATTTATCAGCTTCAGCATAAAACGTACAAAAAGTATACACATATATGTATATATGTGTAAAAAAAAAAATATTGTCAAAAAAGTAGAATTAGGTAAGAAAATTTCCCTAGTTTTTAAAAAATTCTTTATGAAATTTTCTGAGTATTTTCGCATATCTATCATGAGTTGCCTGCAAGGTTTTTCTATAGGTATCATCGTTTAAACTTTGGTCACGATCGTTGTGTGATATTGAGATTCTCCGATTCTCCTTTTTTTTTTGGGAGACTTTTTAAGAATTCTTGTATGAGGAATGTATTGAGCTCGAAAACTTTCTCGCCTGTCATCTTCACGTTGTCTTCGAAAGAAATGCATGGGCTAACTTTCTTTTCACATATTTCTTCGCCCTGAATCTCATGAATTTCTTTCTCTTTTTTTTATTATCATCCACGCGGAGTTCTAATGCGATCGGAATTCCGGAAGTAACTTGTAGAATATAGAAGGTTATATATATATATATATATATATATATATATATATATATTTGGTACAAAAAAAAAAAAAAAAAAAAAAAAAAAAACTTTGTCGAAATAAATTAAGCGTATATTTCTGTGGTGTTTTTGGAAAATAATTTGTGTGATTTTAAATGCATTTACTAGTATAATACGTAAAATAATAATAAAAATAAGTTAACACTTTCCCGACCGCATGTTTTTGTCTTTTTGACAGTGAGGTCTGCCTGTGGGCGTTGTTCCCCCAAGTTACAATATTTTCAGAGCCTGATTAAGGGGGAAGCGCACATTATTTATACTTACACCGTTATTTTTTAACAAATACTTTCCTCCTATAATAAACAGAAAATTCTCATTAAAAATTATTATAAAAGAATTCTGGTGTCTAATAAAGGTGAGTAAATTGGATTGTTTTACACCGTTCATTTTTTATAAAAAATATTTCCTCGTCAAAGCGTGGAATTTCTATGACATGAAGTAAAAAATAATTGTAAAAATATTCCGGTGAGAGCGGAGATAACGTGTGCTTCCCCCTTAATCAGGCTCTGAATATTTTAGAACAAAATTTTCCGCATTCACATTTATATTACAAATGGATATACATTATAGTTATACTCTTTCTAATCAAAGTATTTATATCCATAGTATATTGGTTGTACAAATATGAATATTGTGTATATTTTTAAGAAATAAATGACATACAAATTGAAAAAAAAAAAAACGCCCACTAGCGGAGTTACAGATTTTCAAATGACATGAATCTACGTCAGCGGTCGCGAAAGTATTAAAATGCAATTTAAAATATAATTGCAAAAACTATAAATTTATTGTAGAAACTTTTCTTTGATATAAATTCATAGAACGTATTCCGTACATATTTATAAGAACTGATTCAATAGTCAATACAGACTGTAGAACTTAATCAACACAAATGCATATAACTTCATTTTATAAAACATTTCTGTTAGAAGTCATCTCAAGAGCAATAAGGATATGAAAACATATATACTGCTCTCTTTATTAAAAGCTTAGTAGACAAACACTATAAAGTACAACAATTGTTTCTCCTCGTTGCTGCTTTCATTCTGCCCTAGTGCTTATTTTTATCACTCAATGAAGGTTCGTGTCAGTTATTCAATGCAAAACATATGTTTTGCGTTTCTTTAGTTTATGGTTTTTGCTTACAAAGCTTTTATACTATGAATTCTAACGGAAGTATTTTGGTGTATTTTACTGCAGCAACAATTTTCCATTCTTTTCATTTTTCATTTTTTAGCTTAAAAATTCAGAAATTATTCACAAAGTGAATATTATTGGATCGTTTTTCCAAAACATTTTTAGGAATGACTTTTAATTTTCATGAAATATTTTAATAGTATTACCTTGATTTATAAATAATTATATGAAATTTATCTGTGATGGAAATTTTTAGACAGTTCGTACACTTAAAACAAAAAAATCATGTTTACGACATCAAAAATCAGAATTTGAGGTGAAACTTTTAAATTTTTGAATTATAAAGAAATGTTTGAAAACGTGTTAACCCTTTGTATGATTATTTTGAGTTAATTGTTTGTAGAAATGTAAGTGCAACGCACACGTGATATTAACACTTTTGCGACCGCTGACGTAGATTTGCGTCATTTGAAAATCTGTAACTCCGCCAGTGGGCGTTTCTCTTGCATGCAATTTGTATGTCCTTTATTTCTTAAAAATATACACAATATTCATATTTGTACAACCAATATACTATGGATACAAATACTTTTATTACAAAGAGTATAATTATAACGTATATCGATTTGTAATACTAATATGAATATAGAAAATTTTGTTCTAAAATATTGTAACTTGGGAGAATAACGCCCACAGGTGGACCTCACTGTTAAGAAAACAAAAATATGCGGTCGCGAAAGTGTTAAAATTATCAAATTTAAAATTATTTTCATTTAACATGCTGAGCGCCATGTCAGCCATTCTAGATTCTAGACATTTTGTCATATATCTCTAAGTGCTACTGAAAGAATCATCTTGAAACTTTAGGAGTATGCAGAACATGTTATACTTCAAACATTTCAGTGAGAGTTTTACCCTGAAAGTAAAAGCAGTACCAATAAAAAATTAAAACGTTGAGCGCCATGTCAGCCATCGGTGGCTGCCAGTGTTAAATATGATATAAAGCTGCATCAACCATCGGTGGCGGATATAAAATAGGATATAAAACTAAAAATATTACATTTAATGATTGGAAAATTATTAAAAATTTGCTTAACTTTATTTATTACAGTAGGAATCATTATGGAATTTTAATGGATTTTAAGAATTTGCGTGGCGCTCAACGTGTTAACAAAAAATTTAAATTTCCTTCTTTTTTCCTTTAGAGTTACAATATGTAATCTCGTTGACAACCGAAATCCATGTAGCGGGGAAACTTGTTTTTACAATTAATCATTAACCCTTTGCGGCGCAGGTTAATTCGGAGCATTTAAATTACACTGCCACCTAAATTTACGAACAAAATTAAATTAAAAGAAATTTTAAATTTTTAAGTAAAAAAAAAGGGGGGCCTTTTCTGCTATGTTATAAATGTAAATTTTTGCTAAAAAATTTCCGGGAGGAGTTTTCGCACTTGAGAATTAAAATTAGGTGTTCCATCAGCGGGAACACTGCGACTGGAAGGGTTAACTAAAGTACGTTTTTTTATTTCGTTTTCACAATCGTTAAATTAGTACTCACTTTTGAGAAATTGGTCTTTCACATTTAAAAAAATGTAAATAGTAAAAAACTGGTACGAATTTAACAGGTGTGAATTTTCTGAATGTGAAAACTGAATTTAAAAATGCTTAAGCAATGAGTAATTGGGGAAGACTATTTTCCCATAGAATAACATGGGTCTTGACGACTGTCGGCGCTATTAGATATTGTACATTCTTAACTCTTTCGCAACCGCTGACGTAGATTTACGTCATTTGAAAATCTGTAGCTCCGCCAGTGGGCGTTTCTTTTCAATTTGTATGTCATCTATTTCTTAAAAATATGCACAATATTCATGTTTGTACAACCAATATACTATGGATATAAATACTTTGATTAGAGAGAGTATAATTGTAATGCATATCCATTTGTAATATGAATCTGAATATAGAAAATTTTGTTATGAAATATTGTAACTCGGGAGAATAACGCCCACAGGCGGACGTTACTGTCAAAAAGACAAAAACATGCGGTCGCGAAAGTGTTAATATGTTAAATGCCCCCCCCCTCCGCCCCCCCCCCCCCAAAAAAAAGCAATGTTGGAAAATACACTGAAATATAGAAAAAATCTGTTTATATACTTAAAAATAAAAATAAGGTAGATTAAATAGTCTCATTTAATTTTGGTGTTTACTTTGCTGATTATGACCACAGACATGTCAACATTTTAAGTTATTCCAGCGTACAGATAGTATCTGCCCCTTTTTCATATCATTTTATTTGTAGTGAAATTTTTTACAATACATAATTAAGACTGAATAATAATAATAATAATTAAAAAAAAAATACTTTTTAAGAAAAGTGTTGTGAAGAAAGGCGGGTTCTACCGATGCTCCGGAATAAATTAAAATGTTGGCATGCCTGTGATCGTTAAATACTGCAGTATATTTGATAGTTATGTTACTATACAGTGTACACATAGCTGCCAATATTTTAATTTATTCCGGAGTAATTTTAGCCCCGCCTCTATTTCGTACTACTTATTTTTTAAAAGAATTTTTTTTTCTTATTTTATCGAAGTTATGTATTGAAGAAAATTTTTCTATAAATAAAGTGGTGCGAAATAAAGGCGGGACTAAATGCACTTCGGAATAAATTAAAATATCGGCAGCTATGCATACATATGCAATGTAGGGCAATTCCATGAAAAATGTAACGACAGTCATAAATAGAGATAATTCTGCTGGCACCAATATTTTCTAACAATAATCACTATCCTATACAATCATAAAAGTTACGGTGAATATGCCATTAAAATCTCTGTATGCGGATACTGGTGGCAAAAAAAAAGAAAAAAAAAAAAAAAAGAGAAATTATTATTCTTTATTGTGACTGATGTTTCTTTCTTCACCCTGTAGCTTGCCCCTTGAAGACCATTTAGAACATTCATATTTTACTTTAAAAAAGGTAAAAACTCTTTTCTTAATTTTTATTTCGCTCGGTTAGATATTTAAAAGGAATTTTTTTTTAAAGGCTTAATCTTAAGCATGCCGTATATTGCCGTATATCTTAATTATGTCAGTACTTCACGATTTATATTGTAAATAAGCTTTACTGTAAAAAACTTTTATACTTTTGAGAAATCCAATCATAAAAAAATATAGTATAGTTTTATTCATATTTCTTAACAAGTTTTTTTTTTTTTTTTTTTTTTTTTTTTTATAGATAATCCTATTAAATATGACAAAGTTATTTCTCTTTGTAAATTAATGCTTTCACTGCAAATTCACGTGTCTAAAGTTCAGTTACATAAGTGTCTTATGGCCTTATCCACCGTTAACTTTCACTCTCGGATGAACGCAAAAACTCGAAAAGCGTCTAAAGGCAGAATGCAGTTTTCCAAGAAAATTTAGCACGCTACTTCTGCCATCTAGCGTCAAATTTTTCATATAATTTTTGACTGGCCATTTTCAGCTGAAAAATCTGAAAATAATAATGATGGCAGATGCAACGCGTCAAACTTTGTCGAAAAGTTCAACCTTGATTTTATACGTTTTTCAAGTTTTCATGTTCAACCGGGAGTTGAAGTTATTGGCGAATACAGTCGTTAAACGGGTCGTCATATTTTAAGAGTACAAAATCATGTCCTAAATTTTCAGACATAATGTCTTAAATTAAGATTTGAAAATGACTGGATTTAAGACACTTGTAGTTACTTAAAAGGCAGCCATTGTTAACCACTTATTTTTAATAATAATAATAATAATAATAATAATAATAATAATAAAATAATAATTGTGTATTATTCCGTTTTCCGATTAAAAGTTAGAAATAGACTTTCCTAAAGCATAAATAAAACATTAAAAATATTTAATCGAAAATGTTTCACGTTACGTACCGCCGAGAGGTAAGATTCTAATGATACGTTCACAAAACAGTGCCTAGCTGTCTCAGCTGCAACGACTGACAGCAAATTTCGTTTATTTAATGATACATATATGTAGTATTCTTCAAATAAATCGTATATTTAATAGGTATTATCTGAAATAAAATTATCGATAACATATATCTAAAGCATATTATATATTTCTATGTTAAAATTTATGCATAGAGTTTTAGAATTTTATTTATTTATTTATTTTTGTGCGTGTGTTTGAGATGTCTAATAAATGTGCAAAAATTGTAGCATATAATGTTTGGAAAATGGTATTGTTTCCTTCCTCCTTTCATTCTCTCTATTACTTTCTTCCTCTAACTGATATTAAAAAAAAAAGAAGAAAAGGAAGAAAACTATGTACAATTTTAAAATTGATTGATTTGAATCTCTAAATAATATATATATATATATATATATATATATTAACTAAATAACTTTCGTTTCTAAATTTGTTATTTTATCTATTTTCATTCGTAATCTCATGGAAATGACATATTTTCTTCGAGTGTATTTTTCATTAAAAATTAAATTTCATGAAGTTAACCTCTTAACGCGCGCTGTCCTCGCTGCGAGGACGCAATATTGAAGATCCAGCTGCAAAAATTCATCCCGG
The DNA here is from genome assembly GCA_963930645.1 of Salticus scenicus. Classification (NCBI taxonomy): domain Eukaryota; kingdom Metazoa; phylum Arthropoda; class Arachnida; order Araneae; family Salticidae; genus Salticus; species Salticus scenicus. Next base: position 242,474,546 of record OZ005651.1, read on the forward strand.
AAATTTTTTATAACATAGCAGTTTATAACATATTAGAAAAGGCTGGTTTTTTTTAACCTTAAAATTTAAAATTTCTTTTAGTTTAATTTAGTTTATGAATTCCGGTGGCAGTATAATTTAAATGATCCGAATTGTCTTGCGCCGCAAAGGGTTAAAATGCCGCGCATATATTTATATATTTATTATATGAAATAATATCAAGCTTAATGAATGCAAAAATAAATTTAAGCACCTTATGCAAGTTGCGTAAAACAGATTACATAAAAATTTTTAAAAGTATTACCATAGATGCATGCCTCGCAGCGTTCCTAAAATTTTACACTCATTTAATTATACTCGCACCACTATGGTAAAATAATACTTTTTTGCTTAGTGTTTAGACATGTTTTAGCATCAAAACATTCAAGAAATACTTTTTAGTTACAATAGTGATGTCAGTATAAAAAAAATTGGAGTAAAATTTTAGGAACGCTGCGAGGCCTGTAGACAAACTTGCCAACGTCCTAATTATTATTCCGTAGTGTTATTAGTCCCGCCCTTTTTCTCACACCAGTAAATTTTTAGAGCAATATTCTCCAAATGCAATTACCATTAAGTAAGAAGAAAAATACTCTAAAAAGATATTGATTTGAAAAAGAAGGCGGGGCTAACAATACTACGGAATATTAATTAGTACGTTGGCAAGTATGCCTGTAGATGGCATCGTTTTAATTCATTCCGGAGTATTTTTAGCCCCGCCTTTATTCCATACCACTTATTCTTTAAAGTAATGTTTTCTTATTTTATAGAAGTTATATATTAAAGAAATTTTTCTGATAAATAAAGTGGTGCGAAATAAAGACGGAGCTAGAAATACTCCGGAATAAATTAAAATGTTGGCATCTATGGTAATACAAGTGACTGAACTATAAAATGTCTGAATTTCTAAGTGCCTAAATTGTAAAATATCTTAATTTCTAAGTGTCTTAACTGTAATATGTCTGAATTTTAGACATATATCAAAATTTTTCAGCAATTTAACTCAGTACATTTTGTATAAAGACATATATACGTCTTAAATTCAGACGCGTGTGCTATTTGAAATTTTGTATACTTACTTGTTTCAGATATTTTTGTGTCTAAATTCGTATTTCAGACACATTTCTGTCTCAATTTAAGACGCTTATATTTACAGAGTTCAAAAGTTAACCAAAATTGCATATTTCTATATATTTTTTAAACTTCAAGTTTTCATTTGTTACTTATTATTTATTATATATATATATATTTGATTATATATTATTATTTGATTATATATTATATATACACTAAGCGACAAAAAAAAAAAAAAAAAAAAAAAAAACAGCCGCACTGCAGAAAAATTGACTTATACCTTTTTCATTTGTAATAACTTCAAAACTAATGGTTGAAACAAATAAAACTGTCATGTTTGCATAATATCAAAGAGATAAAATGATACCTATGTACATTTTTGATTTAATAATTCAATTTATTAAATTCTACGAAGTAATTATTAAAAATCTACATAAAACATTCTTTTAAACGTAGTATAATAAACATATACTTTGTACTGTATTATGATTTATTATATGATATAAACAAGCTATATTTTAATACATGAAATAAAACTATTTATTTGATAGATCTAAGCAATTTTTTAATAAAAATATGTATTCTGCATTCAGTTATTCCACCTGAATTACTGCTTTAATGCGCAGTGGCATAGTATTATGCAGTGATATAATATAAATATCAGCAATTTCTCTGTAGTAAATATCATAAATAAATTTTTCTAGTCCTTGCAGAGTTGTAGGCTGCAATTTTTTAATCCTCACCCCTTTTCCGCGCTTTTTTATAGACTAAACATTTTCGAGCGGATTGAGATTAGGGCTATTTCCAAGTCTGATGAAAAGAAATTCTACGATATTTTTTGTGGGATTTAACTTAAAGTTAAAAAAGGTACGATTGCTTACAGAATTATAGGCGATCATGGGATAGGATAGGTAGTTTTAACAATTTGAATCGAATAAACGCACCACAGACGCAATTTAGAATGGTGCAATATCATCTTGAAATTCTGTTTGCTGGAAAGTCTGAGATACCTTCAAAATAGCCGATCAGGTGTTGTTTTTATAATGGTCGCGTTTTATTTCTAGTTAATTGATCCCTTGAGCATAAAAATTTGTCCTACTCATTGAAAATTTATGCACCTCTGTACCATAATGCACGGAGAATGTGTCACTGTTTTATGAATGCAATTTTCAATAATTCGGTCACATTTTTATCATCTTACTAGTTTTTTTAATCAGCCCGAAATAAAATAAACATGACTCATCAGAGAAAACCAGTTCGGCCTAATAATTAACTGATAATTTTTTTAAATTTTTGGTCAATTGAAGTCCAGTTTTTTTAATTCTTTTACTTAGTAATGGCTTTTTTTTTTTTTTTTTTTTTTAGATTTACTTGTTTTTAACATACTTTGTTTAATTGTTCCCACACTGTTTTTGAAGAAATTATTTTGCTATGCACTTTTTTTTAATCTCTTCTAAGTTATGGGCATGTACAAATCGATTTTCTTTAATTTTTATTTCTTAACTTGCCATCATCTCGCTTGCATGGGCAACATGACCGCCTAAAGACACATTACAGCCAAAAAAACACAAACAGCCAAAAAATTTTATATCTTCCTAAAAATCATCTCAGGAATATTTCGTTAACATTTAATTAATTTGCCATCTTAAGTACTAAAATATTTTTTCACTTTCATTCTAAAATTAATACTTTTTGTGGCATCGTTAAGTGCCTTATACTTACCATTTTTGAAATACTTTCTAAAATTATAATTTTCCTGACAGTTGCATTTTATTTTTAACACTGGGCTTAATCCTAAAGTGTGCGTGGAGGGCGACGTAATAAAATCTGTTCAAAAATTTGCTTTTTAAGTGATAAAATTGGTGGTTGCAAAAAGGAAAAAGGAAAATATCCAAGTGAGGCTTTTTTTTTTTTTTTTTTTTGTCGCTTAGTGTATATATAATTTAGAAATGTAGGATTGAATTTCCTACTATTTGAATTTTTTTGAAATAAAATGGTGAATAATATCAAATAAAATTTCAAAATGCTGAACGTTGAGGTTTTGGATAAATAAATAAATAAATAAACAAAGATAATGTAAAATAAAACAAAATTTTTTCCTTATTATAGTTCATCATCAATTGCCCACTGTGTAACTCTAATTTGACGTAAAACGCACGAATTCACCTTTACTATAGTCATTTCTGTTAACTGATTTCTTTAATTAAAAATAGTTCATGTTTCATAAAAAACGTATATACACTAAGGGACAAAAAAAAAAAAAAAAAAAAAAAAAGCCGCACTGCTGAAAAACTGACTTATACCTTTTGCGTTTGTAATAACTTAAAAACTAATAATTGAACCAAATAAAACTGTTATGTTTGTATAATACGGAAGTCATAACATACCTATGTGCATTTTTGATTTAATAATTCGCTTTATTACATTCTACGAAGCATTTAATAAAAATCTACATAACATTTTCTTTTTAAACGTAATATAATAAACATAAACTTTGTATTCTATTATGATTTATTATATGAAATAAACGCGTTATATTTTAATGTAGGAAATAAAATTATTTATTTGTTATACCTAAACAATTACTTAATATAAATATGTATTCTGCATTGGATAATTTCACCTTTATAGAGAATTACTGCTTTAATGCGCAATGGCGTAGTATTTTACAGTTTTTTAACATGAATCTAAGAAATTTCACTATGCATAAAAAATTTCACTGTGCATTATCATAAATAATTTTTTTCTAGTTCTTGCAAAGTTGTAGGCTACAAATTTCCCCCACCCTCTTTTACAGACTAAACATTTTCGAGCGGACTGAGATTAGGACTATTGTCAGGTCTTGTAAAGAAGAAATTCTACGATATTATTTGTGGGATTTAACTTTAAGTAAAAAAAAAGTTATGATAACTTACAAAATTATAGATGCTCATGGGAATGGACAGGTAATTTTAACAACTTGAATCAAATAAACGTGCCACAGGCGTCATGTAACAAGGTGCATTATCATCTTGAAATGTTGATTGTGGAAAAATTCTGAAATACCTCCAAAATAGTCGGCAAACATCAATTTTTTAATGACTGAGTTTTATTTTGGGTTAATTGATCCCTTGAACAAGAAAATATGACCTACTCATTGAAAAATTATGTACTTTTGCATCATAATAGAATGTGTCACTGTTTTAAGAGTGTGATTTTCATTAATTCGGTCACATTTTTCGTCATCAGACCTGCTTGTTTCCGTCAGCTGGAAATAAATTAAACTTAACTCATCAGAGAGAACTACTTCAGCCCAATAATTAACTGATCATTTTTTAATTTTTTAAACCCTCTGAAGTCTTGCTTTCCTAATTCTTTTCGTTAAGAATGGATTTTTTTCAGATTTTCTGGCACATAAACTTACTTTGTTTAATCGATTTTGCACTGTATTGAAAGATATTATGTCACTAAACATTTTTTCTGAATCCCTTCTATGTCCTAAATGTAATACAAACTGACTTTTTAAGCACTGTTTTTTAACTTGCGGTTATCTGGATTGGATAGGTAACGTGGCCGTCTAGAGACAAATTTCCAGTTGAAACAGCCAAAAAATTCTATATCGTGCTAAAAAAAAAAACAGCTCACCAATATTTCATTAACATTTAATGATTTCGACATCCCGTGTATTAAAATATTTTTTGATTTTCACTCTAAAATTAATATTTTTTGTGATATAGTTAATTGCCTTATTCTTGACATTTTTTAAATACTTTCTAAAATTGCAATTTTCCGAACAATTTCATCTCGTTTTTAATACTTGACTCAATCCTAAATTCTATGTGGAACATAACGTAATAACATCGGTTCGAAAAATTATTTTTAAAATAATAAAATTGGCGATTGCAGAAAGAGAAATAGAAAATATCCAAGTGCGGCTTTTTATTTTTTTCGTCCCTTAGTGTAGGTATATTTACTGATCACGTAGATATATTTAAGTAGAAATGAGTATTTGTTGCTAATTAATATTTAACAATCTATAATGAAATTTTCATGTATTTATTACAATTTGCATGCATTTATAAAAGTCAATAATTACTTTGAAGTTGCAGTGGTGAATAAATAATTAAATATAAAACTAAACTGAAAACTATTTTACATAATCTTAAGTTGTCTGAAGTAAATTGATGTCTCATTGTCTACCTTCATTATCATGTATTTGCATATAAATGCACTTGTTAATTAAATCTTAAATAATGGGAAGCTCTAGGGATTTCCTACTAAAGTCTTGTATCTTGTCAATCAAACGATGTACCTTGGGAATTTACGCGCAAAAGAAATTCAATTAAAATTGTTTTGAGCAAGAGAGTTTACGGAAAATGTTGGATTAGCACATGAAACTAAGATTTCACCTTGCAGTGTTATTTGATAGAGCAGGCATGATAAAGTTATTTATTTAATAATGAGCCAATTATTTTATATTAAATCATTTTATTACTTTTATACTGACTATTTAAATAAAATAATTCAGTTTTTTTTTTTTTTTTTAAGGAAGAAAAATGTTATTTCCCAGCAAATTATTTTACTCATTTCCCTTTTTTTGTAAGCACATTAATTTTTTTTTCTGACCATTTTATAAAGAAACAGTGCACATTAAAGTAGATTAAAACCTATATAAAATTAATTAACACAGAAATAAAATATTTACATAATTAAACTGGATGTTAATTATGCTTCATAATGTTTTAGGAATTCTGTATAGAATCATAAACTATTCTTTACACAATTTAAAGTATTTAAACTTTTTTTTCTGGATCCATTGTTAAGTGAGTTTTTAAATACAGCCAATTAGAAGTTGAATAGTGAAGTATTTATCTTCTTTTTGAAGCATTTGTGGAAAACAAGAAATACATATAGTAAAAGCCCTTGTTTAATTCCATATTTTCCAGTGTAATGTGAATAAGAATCTCCGTAGATGTAAGTCTATCAAGAATCTTTATTATTTTGCTTGGATATTAAGATATTTACATAACAATTTATAATATGGGGTTAAATATTTAAATTCACTGATAAATTACTGTAACCAGACTTACGCTTGAGAAATGTGTTTTGTGTGCCAGATATTTTAATTGTAGGGCGACCAGATTTCTTTCGTTGAACTTGAGGACAAATAGGACGATATCACCGAATTTCGAGGACAAAATAATTAAATCACCTTAAATTATAAAATTTTAGCATTTTTTCTGAATGAAGTACCTGAAAGCATTTGTTTCAGCTTATTTATAATACATATAATAAATTATTATAATAAAACATTAACTATACAACCGGCGTCCTCAAATGTGTTCTATTTCTTTGGGGACGTAGGGTAATTTTTGAGGACGGCTGGCTACCCTAGTTAACACTTTCGCGACCGCATGTATTTGTTTTTTTCACAGTAAGGTCCGCCTGTGGGCGTTATTCTCTCTAGTTACAATATTTCAGAACAAAATTTTCTGAATTCCCATTTATATTACAAATGGATATACATTATAGTTATACTCTTTCTAATCAAAGCTTTTATATCCATAGTATATTGATAGTTCAAATATGAATATTGGGTATATTTTTGAGAAATAAATACAGAGCTGCCAACCTAATCCGGCAAATTGTTAGTACCGCCCCTTTTTCTACACCACTTAATTTTTAGAGTAATTCTCTTCAAATATATTTACGATGAATTAAGAAAACAAATATTCTAAAAATTTATTGGTGTAGAAAAAGGGGCGGTAAAAATAATTTGCCGGATTAGGTTGGCAGCTCTGTATATAACATTCAAACTGCGATTTTCAAATGACGTGGATCTACGTCAGCGGTCGCGAGAGTGTTAATTATTAAGTTACATATTAATAAATATCAAAAATCACATATTTAAAAAAAAAAAAAAAAAAAAAAAACTTTAAAGTTGAAGAATATGTATATATATATAATATAATTGACAACAGTATATTTCACCTACAGAAATATATAAATAATTCGAAAACAATAGAAATGCCCGGGTATTACTAACACTGTCGCATAAGGCTATTTTCCCGATAACTTTACAATAAATCAGTGTATTTTAGTAATACGAAGACGAAATGTGTCAAATGTTACGACTTTGACACCGCTATTTTTATATAACAAATATTTATAATAATTTTCTTCAATTTAATAGAGGGAAAAGTATTTTTAGCAAATAGAGGTGTCATCTTCTACAGTTAACCACGATCTTGCCACTTGCAATACGTAAATTTACGTTTCCCGATGTGAATGTGTTAAGAAGTTCACAGAATCCTTTAATTTGAACAAAATATTACAAAACTAGCAGACAGAATTTTCACAGTTATTTCACAGTATGGAATATAAAATAATTAACAAGCTGAAAAAAATTGGGACTAAATAAAATATTACTTTATTAGTCTCTCATCAAGATTTTTCTTATTTTTCTGAAAATAGCGTTTTTTCCTGCGTATAATCCGCAGATTAAGTAAATCGATTTTGTGCGAGACACAACTTTGGTAAAAAGTCACTTTGTCTACTAATTAAAAATTTCCGTGTGAAACTGAATTAACAAACCTGCGGATTATACGCAGAAAATACGGTATGTAATCTGCTTAAATCAAACCAAAACAAATTTTCAACTAAGTATCAGGAATAAAGCGATAATCATGTTTCCCCAAAAGTCCAATTGTACAGTTGATTTAATAATTATTATGTCTCTTTATAAATGTCATAAATGAAAAATGTAATTTTCCTATTTCAGAGCAGGTCGATTCTTTTCATAATGCATTAAAAACGTTCTTTTAAGTTAACATTAATATTCTTCAATATTATTTTGTCTCCAAAAAATGTAACAATTATTTTAATTATTTACACATTTATTAACTTAATCCGTTAACGCCCGAATTAATTTTGCGAAATATTTTAGCTGATTATTTCACTTCTAAATTAATATAGACAATTAACAGTAAAATATATTAACTTAAACAATTCTTCTGATAGTTTTAAATTTAAAGCCTATCCTCATTATTGACGTTTAGTGTTCTAGCGAGAAAACTACGAGATAGAAAAACTTTGAGATAACAGATTAATTTCCTATTATATGTTGACAAAGATCTCGAAAATGAAGTGTTATAATATGTATTGTTATTCAACTTGATTTAAGTTAGTATACCTGCGCAAAAAGCAAATATATGTGCGACGAATGAAAAATCATAAAATGACTATCCAAATTATGAAATAATAATTAATAGTAGGCATATAAAACTTTCAGGGATCATTTAGAGTGACGCTATAAACTGTTACTAAAAAGCAGAAATCATTCCAAGAAACCACAAAAAACATACGTGCCATTTTATTAACTGTCCTCAAATGAGGACACTGGGCGCTAATGGGTTAAAGAATTTTTTCTCAATAAGGGAATTTAAGCGAGAATTATAAAGTAATATATAACTGAAATTTCAAAAATTTTGTTTAAGGTTTTCTTATTTCATAACAATTATTTATTTATTTATTTAAAGAAGGGGTGAGAATAATCGGTGCTAGAGTTTTTTGAAAACTAAAAGTTAAACGCAAAATCGAGATAAAAGTTTATAAATTGTTACAATTGGTCAAATAAATATGTGAAAAACCTTTTTTCTTCTCTAATTCTCATCTTTTTTCTGATTTTGATTAGTTTTGAAAGATGAAAGTTTGTCTTTCTTTTATTCCTACTTCATGTTACCATTTCTATTTGGCTTTTATCATAAAGTAAAAAATTTTATCTTATCAAGTTGAATAATTTTTATTGATAGTACAAAGACTTTTTTCAGAAAAAAAAAAAAAACAGATATAAAGACAGTTGGGATGGGAACTTGGTCTCTATAAATTCCTCTTTTCCTCATAACAGCATTAATGAGAAAGGTAAAATTGCATGATTGAGAATCAAAACTTCATCACTTTGCCCCATTTAGAATGAAATAAATTTAAGTCGAATTGGGTTCCGGAGGGGAATGTTGTCAATTCAACTTACTCTCTCTCTCCTTCTTTCCCTCCTCTTTTCCTGCTATTTCCTGCCATCAATTCCTTTGAAAAATTCTGATCTAAAAAAAAAAAAAAAAAAAGTTGCGCCATCTATTGACATGTGTTGAAACTACGCAAGTAATACTTTCAATAAAAATAAACAGTTATAATAATAATAATAATAATAATAATAATAATAATAATAATAAATAATAAATAAATAAATAAATAAATAAAGGTAAAACTATTAAAATAGTCTAAAAAGTGTCCCAAAAGAAATGCCATAAATATATTTTTACTGAAGAGAAGAAAGATTTTATTGGTAATTTCGAGCCGAAGAATATTTCTCAGATACTAAAAATTTAAATTATGAATTTTCTGATTTATTTAGACTTGAACCTTAATGTAATTATAGTGGTTTGACACAAACATGGGATTCTTAGAAACAACTGAATGTTTCAACTTGATTTATTAAAGTGAAAAAAAAATCCGTTTTCTGTAAAATGTGCACATGGCAAGATGGAAATGATTTATTGTAAATTACGATTGCTCATTATTATTTTCAAATTAAGGGCAAGATGAACATTTTGACATCGCAAGAATTTCTTTTTCATTTATAGGAAAATTGGAAATTCTTAATTTTATAGTTTCTGGTTGGAATGACTGGAAATTGCATGCACTTACTTATGACAAAATTGCTTTGAATAGTATATGGTAAGAGTTAGACTATTAAAATTTAAGAACTTTCTTAAAAACGTAAAATTGTACCGAAGATCTATTTATTTTAATTATTAGAAAATTCATTCTGAATTAATAAATTGTAGAAATTTTTAAACTAAAATTTCTTTAAGTCGAGCATCCTATAATTCTAGTTCCTTAGAAGTTCGCTTTACTGTGTATATTCTACAAAATTGTCAATTTTTTTTTATTTATTCCACAGCAAATTCCCACTTTTATTCCCACTTTTTTTTTTTTTTTTTTTTTTTTTTTTTTTCATACCACTTTTTTAATTACAGTTATTTCCTTATTTTATCACATTTATATATCGGAAAAATTATTCTATAAATAAATTGATGGGAAATAAAGGCGGGTCTAAAAATGATCCGGAATAAATTATAAAAGTTGACAACTCTCATTCTATATCGTAATTTCTTCCCCACACAAAATCTATTTCAAATAAATTATTATAATTTCCTTCGTTTATAATTAATTATTGTCATACAAGTAAAAATGAGGCATAAATAATTAATTAAAATGAAAAATTACCTAAAATATAAATTTTTTGTTTGATAAATCTTTAGTTGAATGACACAGTTAAAAAAAAACATCGCGTGAAAGTTTCATTCACCTTACGATAAGAAAATATTTCCCTTCTCTTTTATTGCAATGTCAATGGAAAAAGGAAAGAAAAAAAATTTAAGGTAATGAATAGAACAAGGTCAAAGCCATGTTATTTTTAGAGCAAGGTTTTCCTCAAAGAATGACATAACTTTCTTAACGTAATGAATGCATTAGCATAAACGGATTCAAAACATTTTTCCTGTAATTGAATGGACTTTTAAAAGTTTTCGCTTTCATCTGAGTTTACAGACTAAGTGCAAATGCATGTCTTTGAAAATACATATCAATAAAATATAAATTCATTTAAGGGATGATTGAAGTTAGAGAGGAAAACGAATTTCTGAATAAGTTGAAATATCGATGTTCATGTTCTTTAAGATAACATTTTGAGACGCTATTTAATATTTCCATTGAAATTAGATTACATTTAAATGTACAAATGAATAACGGACGTCTTACGAAAGATTAAGAGAGTAACGTTAAATCATAGAGTCATCATTTTATTCCTAATTCCAAAACTCATCATATCTTTGTTTAGTGTGGAATATTAAAGTCAACATATTGAAACGTATGCATTAGGATCTATCTCGAAAAGCACTTAAGGGGACATAGGACGATGGATTGAATTGAAATAACTTCAAAGTGTGTGAAGTTACTAGAACACAATTATTTTTGCAAAGTTAAGCAAAAAAATTTTCTGCAATCTAAAATAATCATTCGTAATTATTACGTAATTCTGTTAAAAAAGAAGAATAAACAAAGTAATATATATATATAAACATATATAAATGATAGTTATCGTAATAAAATTTAACATTAATATTTAGCAATTAATAGATGCAAAACAATACCAACACAACAAAAATAGAACTGATTGTAACATATAGGTAAGACTTACACAAAAATGTTTCGATACAGATTAAGAACCAATAAGAGACAAAAACAATTTGAATTACTTACGCCGACATAAATAATAATAATAATAATAATAATAATAATAATAAAATAAAAAAAAAGGGCTCTTAAACTTACTGACGGAGAAAGTAAATAAAAGACCACAGAATATATATAAATAGAGTAAATTTCTTCTTCTTTTTTAAAATGAAGAATAAACTTATTCCTTTATTAAAAAAGAAGAAAAAATTATTCGTACTTCTATTAAAAGTCAGAAAAATTAACTTAATGACAACAACCATTAAAAATTTATTTTACTGTCGCATGAAAACGTAAAATAATAAAATGGATATTAATGGCAGCACGGAACGCAACCAGTGTTGCCAGATTGCGCGACTTTTTTATTTAACAGTCACCAATAATTTTAAGAAGTGATGTTTGATATACATTATAGACGATTAATCGTCGATTATGTATATTAAATATCACTTCTCAAAATTATTGGTGACTGTTGAATAAAAAAGTCGCGTAATTATGGCAACAGTGAACGCCACACAATATATATTCTAAAATATCCACGTAGAAATAAATTTTGAGCCAAAATGTATGCATAATATGCATACATTAAACTTAAAACTGGAATAAACACAAAAAGTTAACAGAATTAAGAAAACGAGGGAAAACAAACTCTACTATTTACAAAATTTCAACCTAATTTTTGAAAAATTTGAACAGATTTTCCCATTAAATAAAATATTTTTTAATGTTTTTATTTATTTATTTATTCATTCATTTATTTATTTTTTTGGATCTTAACGTGTACTCTATCATAAGACATATCTCTGGCTGAAATTACAGAAGTTAAGCATCAATAGATAAAAAAAAAAAAAAAAAAAAAAAAAGAGTACGCGCAAATATACTATTTTGTGAAAACTGACATTGATAATAATATCCCAATTAACTTAAAATACGTGACTATTATATAAATCTTTTATCTCGACAAAGAATATGAATATTTCAATGTTTTTTTTTTTTTTTTTTTTTTTTTGTGTGTGTGTGTGTGTTGTGCTTAGAATCAGTTTGATATTTTAACCCTTTCTCTACTAACGGTACTTCAATGGGCCCTTATATTAAAAAGTATATACAAAGCGATTGTTGTAAGAAATGTTTAAGGTATTTAGAACATGTATACCTCACCCTAATCTCACTACATGGCACTAGACGCTACACGTAGTGTTCAAGGAAGGGATTTATAATGTGCTGTCACTGTTTTTGATTGACATTTTTTACGATCTTCACATGTGTTATAATTAATTTACGTATCACTTCAAGAATCTATCACCAATCTTAGGATAAGTATAAAGAATATAAAAGGACATATTTTTTTACATTTTTGTAAAAGTTTTGACCACTTTTTCGACCTTTTATGCAGCAATGATACACTACGGTAACATACCACTAAATCCTCATCAATTACTATGATGAGGATAAAATATGCAAATTTTATTGTTTATACCTTTAAAAATTATTCTTAAGTAATTAAAAAAAATGGATTTCAAGTACTTTTTTTCTGTCGATTTTATAATGTATTCAATAAAGAGTTAAATAAAAAAAAATAATAACAATAATATTAATTAAATTAATTAAAATAATTAAGATATAGAAGGAATATTTTTATTTGACCTCAGTTCAAAACTGCCTCTAAATAAAATCACCGAAAAATCTAGGAAAATATACTGACCAGAAATAATGCAAATTTATCAAGTATCTAATCTTATGCTAAGCAAAACTTATGAAACATGTTTTTTTAAAGTAACATTATGACGTTGAATTTGTGAAGTTCTAATTTTTTAACCATTTTATATATATATATATATATATATATATTCTTAAAACTATGTGTAACAAGGGATAAATGAAATAAATCAAACAGAAATAACATAACAAATGAAGATTAACCCAAAGTAATTAAGTAAACAGGAGGATTAATTTAAAATATTTTCCCTCTTACAACACAGTTCTCAAGGGCAAATTATTGCAAGAGAGAAAAATGTACTAAAATATTTCTGATAAAAGCAATGGACTAAAAAATCCGAAACATCGCTATTAATTTGCATGACATCTCAGTAAAATCAACAATAAGAACCAATTATTAAGAATTAACATTAAAATACTGGTGTAAAAGAAAAGGCGGGACTAAAAGTACTACGTAGTATTAATTAGGGTGTTGGCAGGTATGAAAGTTATTGGTACCCGCTGTGTTTTCATACCACATTTTTTGTAGAGTAATTATCTCCAACCTATTATTACAAATGAATAAGAAAAAACTCTTCCAGAAAAGTGGTGCGAAAAATGGGCGAGTACTAACAACGTCACAGAATAAATTAAAAAAATTGTCAGCTATGACCTTCATCTATCTATAATGCATTCTTAATACCATTTCTCATTTAGTTTTCTTTTCTAAAATTGTTTAAAATTTTCCGTTCTTACAAAGCTTACCACTAAGAAAAACTGTAATAAAATTCGATTATTGATTTAATAATGAATATGTTATCCAAATTTTATGTTCATGTGTGCATTTGTTTAAAAATATGCGCAAAAGAAGAAAATGATAAAACAGATTATTACCTTAATTTTTTACAACAGTGTGAGTTTCGTTCTTCGACAATTTTTATTTTGATAGCTGGAGCTTTAACGAATAAAGTTACGGATTTAGCGTTCAAACAGGCAATTGCTATTTTCTGTCAATATTAAAAAAAATAACAGCAATAGAAGAATAATTACAACAAAACAATATCTTGTACAATCTAACCAATTAAAAAAATTAAATCTAAAAATATTTTTCCAAAATTCCAGCGTTCCAACGTTTTATCAATCTCATGTTATCTGACACCAAGGTTGCATAAACTAACATATTGCATAAACTAATTTGAAAATATGTTTTAAAGAAGGAAAAAATTCCGCGGAACAAATAACTTTTAATTTGAAAATAAAAGCGTTAGGCTTAGAAATAATTTTAACAATAGCCATTGAAACAATCTTCAGTTGATTAATTACATCTAAAATTATTATTCTTATACTTTCTAGAATTTATGTATATTTAAGAAGACATTAATAAAAGTTATCACCTATCGTTACCTTAAAATAGAATATTTATTATTTATATTTTTGAAAAAATAAAATAAAAATAAAATAAAAAATACACACAGCAATATATTTTGTGGTTTTCTCTTTTTACTGAAAGTTAGATACTTAAGGGGGGGAAAAATGTCTAAAGCATTTGAAATTTGCATATACATCCGTAGACAAAACAAACAAACAAAAAAAAAAAAAAAAAAAAAAAAAAAAAGAAAAAGAAAAACTTCAGAACATATATTCACTGGTCCTAACAATGATAAATAACGAGACAAGCAGAATTTATTATTCAGGATACTTATTTTCCTTTAAGATACATTATGCAAAAATAAAATCATTTGTCTTTAGAAACATTTATTATTTCTAATACATTTTAGAATATCTGAAATAAAAGTGCAACGAAACTAACTCTGTAAAGCAAACTTTGTTTATTTTCAGAAATGTAATTTAGGATGTCATTTGAGGCGAAAAGCATTTTTTGTTTACATAGAGGTTACGGCAGTAAAACATAAAAAAAAAAAGCTTTATTTATTTATAGAATATTATTAATTACATTATTATTAAATATTTTATTAAATATTCTATTACTATAAATTATACTTATATTATTCAGGGTTGCCACGGACCCACCTTTTCTCCCTGATTTTTCCACCAGAACATTCATACAGTAATTTTCATCTTAAGATATAGACGGAACATATTACTAAAGATTACTATAAAAAAAAATTCTGTTGGAAGAAACAGGAAAAAAATAAAGCTCGTGGCACTGGCAACCCTGATTATTAATATTTATATTATCGTAAATTAAATTTTTATATTATTATTTATATTATTATAAATTATACTTTTATATTTTTATTTATATTATTTACAGGTTATTATTATTATTATTATTATTATTATTTTAGAATTTATTCAGTTTTCTGCTTGTTTAATTACTTCCTTTCTATCGATAACAGTTTGGTGCAGGTTGAACAGGGCTTATTTTTGTTTCCTTCAAAACTGATGTCTATTTCTAAAGAATTTTAATTAAAACAAAATTAAAATTAAAATTAAACAAAAATTTTGGTTCAGTGACTGGTTTATGTATGAATATTTTATTTATATTACAAGTGATTTCAACCTTAGTTTATTTAAAATTTTTAATAGGTGTTTCTAGCATTTATTTTCAAATAGGTATCTAAATAAATAAATAAATAAAAATTTCAAAAATTTTTTAAAAATTATTTAATAATCTCTGTTGTCGACTCTGTGTAACAAATCTAAAAATTCAAAAGCTAGAAATAATTAATAAAACAATCAAATGAAGAACTAGCTAATTTATTTTCTAAAATTTGTTAAAATAATCAAAGCATCTCAAAGAAATGTAACTGAGGTCAGAAAATGGACCTTACTTATCCATAACTCATAGACAATAGCAAGTAAAAAAAGCCTTTTAAGAGATTTTATATAGATATATAAATATTAAAAAAGAAAGACGCATCTTTCCAAGAGCTTTTCAAAATATCTTTCGTGAAGAGAGAAATTTATTTCTTAGAAATAGCACTTAGTGACTTTTTTTCTTGGAGCGACGATAAATTGTATCACTTGCTTCGATTTAAATCTTCAGGGTACGATAGGAGAGTACATTTATGAATATTTTAATATTCTTTTTTCATTGTATCTTAAAACTACTACATCTACTCTAAAAGGTATTCACAGAATAAAAGCTTTAGAAATGTCTGCACAAAACTATCTTCTCTGGCGTTATCTCATTGGACAGTCTCTCATTTTTCTCCTGTATAGTTTTAGGACTTGCTTGTTGATATCATACGTAGAATGTTACGAGTTAGGGGAGAAAATTTACTTAGTAAAAGTAAGTAATTTGTTTCGGTAGCTGCGGTTTCAATTAAGCTGTGGAAGGAAAAATGATTTTATTTGTAGAAATTAGCTCCTTTTTGAAGAAAATCGCGAGAAAAAGAACCTACAAATAAGAATCACTTAATGTGTTAGTAATTATAATTTCTTTATCATTGCAATTTAGAATACGTGTTTTAGAGTGAGGTAAATAACTTTTAAAAATATAAGGTAAAAATTTGCTTATTATACTTTGGTTCTGTTACTCATATATTGTCTAAAATTTACAAATAAATTAACCGAAATCCGAAAATCAGAACGGTTGGTAGCTATGAACTTATCGCAGATCTTCGAAAAATGTTAAAAATTTCAGGTTGATTAAAAAAAAAAAAAAAAAAAAAAAAAAAATGAGCAGAAGTTTATGAAGAAAGCTTCACGTTCAATGCACAAACAATGTTTGCATCCCCCCCCTTTTTTTTTTTGAATAAGGGAGAGTGATTTGTTACGCGCGATAAACTCGAAGGTTGTTATTAAATGCAATCTCATTATTAAATTTATCTCTGTCTATGGGTATCTGTTTAAATAAAATTTATTTAATCGAAACATGTTAATATATTAACATATTTATCGCTTTGTATTAAAAAATAAATAAATAAATAAATAACACTTTCCATAGCTTTTAACATCTTAATTAATAATCTGGAGTATTGTTAATACCCGCTTCACCCATTTCTTTTTCCACACCACTTGATTTTTACAGTAATTCCCTGTAAATGTATTTACGATGAAATAAGAATAAATGTTCTCTCAAAAAAGACTGGTGTGAAAAAAACGACGGGTACTAACAATATTCCGGATTCACAATTAGGTTATTGGCAGGCATGTCTTTCTGCATAGCTGCCAACCTAATCCGGAGTTTGTTAGTACCCGCCCCTTTTTCCACACCACTTAATTTTTATAGTAATTCTCTTTAAATGCATTTACGATGAAATAAGAAAAAAGTACTCTAACAAAAGACTGGTGAAAAAAAAAAAAAAAAAAAAAAAACAGGTACTAACAATCTTCCAGATAATTAATTAGGTTGTTAGTAGCTCTTCTTTCTGTAAAAAATTCAATAACAGTATCACTATTTTATAAAATTACGGCAATTGATAACTAAATAGTTTGAAATACAGCTATAAAATTATGTTTTATTTTATTATCATTCATTGGAGAGGATCTGGATTCATTTTTTGCAAAAGTGCATGACCTATTAAATTCTGACTATTTATACTACGTAGTTCTTGTTATGTTAAGTTATCTTATTATGCTTTTCTTTCTTTTCTTTTTCGTTTTCTTTTTTTTTAGAGGGCATGAATATTTTTTGTTTTCAAATGTTGCATACCTTGAAATTCCCTGCAGAATTGTTTACTAAAAGGTAATATTTTCATGAATGGCATTTCTTTTTGAATACTTTTGTCAGTTATTTGGGCGTATCACCAGTGTCTCGTCTATAAAACTGGGGAAAGAAAAAACTTGGATATTTTCCAGCTATTGTCGTTATAACGTATAAACACTATTTTGTTTTTGCGTAATGAATTTTTCAAAGTCATGTTTATCATATTTGTTGTACTTTACAGATTTGAACAGTATTATACAGAGAAATTATTTGAAATATTTTTCAAAATACATATGTTTTTTCTTAAGGGAATTCAACATGATTTTAAACAAGCTTTTTTTTTTTTTTTTTTTTTTTTTTTTTTTTTTTAAAAAAAAAAAAAAAAAAAAAAAAAAAAAGACATGATAAGTTTATTGCTTAAATGCTTTCAAACAATGCAGACTTTAAAATTTATTAATAAGTTGTACTGCATTTCTTATGTTTTAGATTTTTATATAAACTTGCAATTTAAAAATATTTTTAAGCTAATTTTAATTCGTAATTTTATTATTATATATTAGTGCCACCGATTTCTTAGTAATTTTAAATTCAATTTAAAAAAAGATAAGGGATAAAAAATAAAGCCGCTTCAAAATAATCACTTGCTTATTTTACGAATTTTTCTTAAGGTTACTTTTAAATTCAACTTAAAAAAAAAGCTCATTAGATTTAGAATATGGTACACATACAGTGGGTGATTTTTTGTTATGTATCTGAATATAAATGCAATCTATACACACGCAATATTAGAAAATATTCAAAGCATAAATATCGGTAACTCTTATCCTCATCCCCAATAAATAAATAAAAAATAATTTTCAAAGGTAAATATAGTTTTAACTGGTATACCTCTCCTATGAAAAGCTTTTAAAATCAGGCGAAAAGAGAAATGCCAATTTCTTATAAAACGCACTGTACAATAGGTACATAAGCTAATTTTTGTTATAGAGAAAATCCATAGTTTTTACTGCGTTCAAAATCTGTTATCTTAATGAGGTTTTCACAACAGAATTTGTTAAGTGATTCGTGTTAATTTAATTCATATAAATCACGCTTAAAACATCAGTTTACTTTTTATGGGAATATTAAAAAATGTTTTATGATATACATTAAAAATTAATGAAACATTGTTTTTTTCTTATTTAAATAGCAGACCTGCTAGCATTTCTAATTTATTCTGTAGCATTACTAGTACCCGTCATTTTTTCACACCACTTCTTTTTTAAAGTAGTTTTATCCAAATATATATATAATTAAATACAAAAAAAATTATTCTTCAAAAAGAAAAATGGTGTGAAAAAAAAAGGGCGATACTAACAATGCTACGGCATAAATTGGAAATGTTGGTAGGTCTGTATATCTTGAAAGAAAGCGTGAAATTTACCTATTAAAAATCGATTTACGCCTATTTTTCATACTTAAACATTTATGAATATTAAAAAATAAATACTGTTTCTACTTATTAAATCATCTGAATGGTATTTATGTTTTCCGTTTGATGAATTTTTTCCTAAGTTTGAATGACTTTACGTTCAGATGGAAATATATTAATATACATTAAAATTGTGTGTAGAAGGAAGTTAATTAAAACCAATTCTACTTCTGACAGGGACATTATATTAGCTATCTTACCACTAATTTAGCTGGAACAACTTTATTTTAAAGAAAAAATAAACATTATCGCAAGAAAAGAGCGCAAAACTTTAAAATAATCGTAAAATAGTCGATTCAATAAATTACATTGCTGAAGAAAAACTCTTTTTTTTATTTTTTTCCCCAATTGTTTTGACATGCATATAATGTTCTATTAAAAAAATGTCAAAGTTTATTTTAAATGAGGCGTAAACTAGATGACGCCTGCGTCAATAATTTTTGACATTGATGGACTGAAAAGTCGAATTGAAGAACTTGTTTCCAAAAGGCGTTAAGTCAAAAATGTCAAAAATTGACTTTTCGATGCAAAAGGTCGCAGCACACGTCGAACAATATATTTTCAATAAGTAGAAGTTCCAAACGAAGTTTAGTCATAACAGGGATGGAACACGGGCGCAGAATTCATACCGGAATCTGTTTAAGAAATTTCTCCACCTATAATATCGTTGATTCAAGAGGTAGAAAATTTTCTTATATTGATAGTGGTATGAATTCTGCGCCCGTGTTCCTACCCTGTCATAATGAAAACAGAAAGTGAAATCCGTGTTTTTTTTTCAAAAAGAATTAAGTCACAAGTAAGTTTTGTGCCAAAAAGGATTAAGTTAACTTTAACCAATTGTAGCGTGCCTTGAGATCACGTGGTTTGTCTATCCTTGGGTGAAAAGTCAAAAGCCATGGAAAAAATGTTGTTGTAGATTGTCACACTGAGACAGTCCCCCCCCCCCCTCATAGAAAAATATAAAGATGAATGTATTTATAACCTTTATTATAATGTGTTTGTAAATATTTTAATCTTGGTTTTGGAACTCCGAAAAAAAGAAATTTGTTCCCCTTGTATTAGGAAAAAAATACAAATGAATTCAGAAAAATGTACAGAAAAGAGAAAAGACTCTGTTAACCGAACTTTTGATTCATAAACATCGGAGCAAAAAAGAAAAAAATTATTCACTTTTAGGGGAAAAGCATATAGGAGAATATGAAATTACAATATGTTTTGACCTGATGCAAAATCAGGAATCACAACACAAATAAAAATTATACCATGTTCGGAATGTTTTCAGCAGTGGCTGCTCAAAAGGACACCTTCACATACCATTTACCAGTGCGTGGTTACTCCTACTTACCAGCAGATAGAAGATTCGGACAAGTGGAGACTAGTTTAAAGAAAGTGGATACAATTTTACTTTCCAATGAATATTTTGAACATTTCTCTCAGGTTGGAAATCTTTTCGAGTATAAGAAGCAATGGAATATTTTAGATTGGAAATATTTTGCGCATAGTCGTCTGAAAAGCAAACAAGGTTTCTTGATTTCAGAGGCAAAAGTACTGGAAATTACGAAACGAGATGTGGGAATCAATACAACGTTCGTTTTGACGCCAAAACATCCTGAAACGAGGGACAAAAATTCTCCCGTGCGCCCCTCCTGAAATTAAAAAAAAAAAAAAAAAAATATGAAACGAGTAAAGAAAAACAGATGTTTTAAAATTACTTAACGCTTTGGGAATTAACAAATTGCACGAATGTTTTTATTTTTATGAATAATCTTTCAATGATACTGCTAACGCTAATGATAAAGATGGGAGAAACAAGGGAAACTAACACAAGGGAAACTAATGATAAAGATGGCAAAATAGAATTTGTAAATGAAGATTTGTAGTAACTAACAACCTTCCAAAATTGTATAAGTAAAATTATATGCTGTATTTACATGAAAAAAAAAAAATACTTGGATTACTTTCAAATGGAAGTAAGTGATTTCATTTCGTTATTTGTTTGTGCCAAAAGGGCGTAAGTCATAGTTTTGTTCCAAAAGGAGTTACGTCATTTCTTTCTTTTTTTTATTTCTAAATAACTATACTGTCAGGATTTTTTTAAACATGTAATTTAGTGATATTATCATCTATAGATTACTGGGAAAAATTATCTTTTCCTTAAACTCAATAATAAATCTCACATAACAAAACCGCGTTTTCTCAAGAACTGAAAAAAATGACTTAACGCCATTTGGAAACAAGCTCTTCAATTACAATGTGCCATCCAGACTGTTGATTCTACAATGACAATGATATTGACATGAGGAACACAACGCGGCTGGAACAGAAAGAGTGGAAATCCTTACCTCTGATATAAATTTTATAATAAATAAATTAGAATTAGGAAAAACCAGATTGTAAAGAAGACGAGAAGATTTAATTCTTAGGGTATTCATTTTGACATGTTTTGTAGAATGTGGTTAGAAATTCCCTTGTAGAATCCATGTGTCGCGCGGGACTAAGTTTGCGTACATCGAAATCATGCAATAACATATCACAACCAGAGCCTGATTAAGGGGGAAGCACACATTATTTATACTTACACCGTTATTTTTTAACAAATACTTTCCTCCTATAATAAACAGAAAATTCTCATTAAAAATTATTTTAAAAGAATTCTGGTGTCTAATAACGGTGAGTAAATTGGATTGTTTTACACCGTTCATTTTTTATAAAAAATATTTCCTCGTCAACGCGTTGAATTTCTATGACATGAAGAAAAAAAATATTGTTAAAAATTCCGGTGAGAGCGGAGATAATGTGTGCTTCCCCCTTAATCAGGCTCTGATCACAAGAGATTCTTTATGGAACATGCAACAACTGTTTGTGCATGTACTTGTTTGTCCATTTTTAATTATTTTTCAAAAAAGTAAAGATACATTTCGGACATAAAAAATAAATAAAAAATAAAATAAAATTTAAAAATTATATATTATTGATTTACTTCAGGAGGAAAAAAAATACATGTACTTATTTGTTTATTACTTTCTTCTATATTCAATAGAAGAAAGTATTGGATTCGTAAAAATTTTCGACCTCGGGTTTTTGATGGATTTACACGTTTTGAGAGCTGTAAAACACGATTTGACCATTTTTAGAAAATGTCTGTCTGTCTGTGTGTGTATGACAAAATTTTGTAGCAACTGTATCTCAGGAACTACTGCACAGAATTTCATACAAATTGGTATGTAGTTGCACCTTGACATAAATTAGTGCCTATCAACTTTTGGTAAAAATCGTCTTACAGGATTTGTTGCCATCCCGCTTTTTCTAAATTTTTAACATGGTGATATAGGACAAAATTTTGTATAAATGTGCATAAAGAGAATTATTTTTTAGTAATCATTATGAAATTTACAAGAATTATTTATAATAGAGAGAGCCAACTGGGAAAAATTTTTTGCATGTGTAGGAGCCTCGTCAACCCCCCTGGGGGTAAGTCCCCCCTAGAGGGGAGTAAATTTTCAAGATGGGTATCTTTCGAAAGGTCTCGTCAATACCTTTAAAACGAATGGTTGAACTATAAATCTGTGATAATTTAAAACAAAGTTATCGATTTTTTTTTTTTTTCCAACGAAATTTAACCAAACTTGATATTTAGTTGGCCCCTGACATAAACCGGTGCTGATTAGATTTGTGGATCAATCGCACAACAGGAGGCGCTGTGATCGTAATTTTTCTAAATTTTTAACATGGTAGTATAGGACAAAATTTCGTATAAATGTACATAATGAGAGTTATTTTTAACCTGTGATTGTAAAATTAATATGAATTATTGCTAATAGTAGTAGTTAATTAGGAAAAAAAATGTGTATGTTGGGGCATCGCATCCCCCCCCCCCCTCTGGGGGGAGTGCCCACCGGGGTGGGGTAAATTTTCAAGATGGGTATCTTTCGAAATGTCTCGTCAATGCCTTTGAAACGAATGGTTGAACAAAAATATGTGATAATTTAAAACAAAGTTATCGATTTTTTTTTTTTTTTTTAATATTGTTACTGAGTGAATTTGTATAGGAAAATATAGAAGAAAGTCTTGTGGTGGCCACGACATACTAGTTTTTTTTTAAATACTATTAAAAAATGTAAAGGTACATTTTGGACACCCTGTGTATTATAACATTTTATGAAAATTAAATATCTATATCTATATCTATATCTATCAATCTATCTATTTATCTATCTATATAACTATCTATATATGTATATATAATATATACATATATATATATTTCAGATCCTTTGCCAAAATAGAGTCATTACTGAATTTCGTCTTTATTAGTGTGTTATTACAGGAAATGTTTGAAGGTAAAAAATATAATCACAATATATATTTTTTTAATGGCACAGCACTTACTATTGTGCATTTGCCGGAGACGCGCCGAAATGACGGCCATTTTTGAAGCAGCATCCAATGGGCAGACATCGCTACTCCTAACAGAGACGACATACAATGAGTCTTGTCTGGGATTCGAGTCTGGGCCCTTCCGCGTGGAAGTCAGGGACGCTAACCACCCCACCGTATGGGTGGCACCATAGTAAAATTAAAAGTAATTTTTTTTTAAATAAATTTAATTATTTCTTTAAAACAATGAATATTCAAAATAAAACCAATATAAAGACAGATCTTTAAAATACTCCTAGAAAAACACCGCCTTTCTCTTTGCTTAAATAAAATATTTAAATAAAAAAAAAAATCTTAGAGATGAATTTTTTTATCATTAAAATTTATTATGACTGATAGAATTCCAATTACTGTTCAGATATATTTACTTACAACACATAACCTATTTTAAAATGATATCAAGAAATGGAATCATCTTTGTAGATTACACTTATTCGTTAATAGTATAGAGTTTTTTCACAAGCTGAAACTGAATAAAATTACTTTAATATTTCTTTCGTAATTGGTAAAGAAATTTTATGAAACTAGAACTTGATCAAATTACTTTGATATTTCTTTCGTAATTGGTAAAGAAATTTTAGCGGAATAAGCGATAGCAAAAGAAACATTGAATTAATACTCGTGGATTTAGAATATCGATAAAAGAAATTCAGATTAGTGAACATGAACAGTTGAAAAAGTAAGAGATAGAAAAAAAAGACCAAGTTTTCTTTTGTAATTTTTTTTTTTTTTCCTTACGAAGTAAAACATATTCTAATACTTATTCACTGTGCCTTTCGAATATTTCTCTCATGACGATCATGTAAGCTTAATTTTCCGAAAATCATTTTTTCCTCTTAGTTATTAAAAAAAAAAAAAAAAAACCCTGTTCAATTGAATGCGGGAAAAAATGCTTACGTAATTGCCTGAAAATTGATTTCTACTTATAGTTCGCTGCCTTATCAATCATTTTCTTTATAGGAGGGATATTTCATGGTAGTCGATATGGGAAAACGATACCTAGCGAGGTAGAGTCCTTTTTTCTATATTTTATTTATGTTTTTAACAAAAAAAAAAAAAAAAAAAAGATAAAATATTTGTGATAAATATTATTATAAGGCTGCGAAATTCTTCCGGTAAGTGTTATATATTTTAAAGAAACGAATGCAGCGAAAAATCATTACTTCGGCAATAATGTTGAAGATTGGATATTAATGACTTCAGTAGATGGGAAGTGGCAAAACTCCGGATCCACATTTTGAATAATTCAAAGTCATTTCCCTTTCAGATCAAAGATGGCTTGTTTAGCAGTATATGTGAAAGTAAATTTCTAAAGTACTGGAATCAGAAGAAGGGCAGTCATTGAGTATTCCCGTACCATGAGGTAAGAAGATTAAATGCGTACAGTGTATATAATGCATTCATGAAATTTTGGTTTGAAATTCAAACTAGAAAACAGAAATTCATCTGCACTCACTCACAGACACACACACAAACTTTTTGATTTTTGAAACGCTTGCGGTAAAAAGTATTTTGTAAATTATCATAAAATGGAGTTAATATCTTTAGATGTATATGACTGATTCGTACATGTAATTGGTACATTTATTTAATAATTACTCATACATGAAAAAAATATTGCTTAAACTATTTTAACATAGTTGCCAAGACTCCCGACTTAGGCGGGGAACATTATACCAGAAATTTTTTATAGCAATTTTCACTTTATTTAAGCGTCAAAAATAACCGTCAAACATTCATTTAATAGACTACCCACTTCTGCCAGTTTTCCGAATTCGAGATGTGTACCCGCGTGCTCACACCAATATCTCAATGCCTTCTTAAATAGTATAATGAGTAAAATTAGTTTTGTTTGAAATTTTTTGTCCTTATCTTAGGAGACATTAATTTGTTTGAAATAATTAAAATAAATATAAAAATACATTTTTTTTTCAATCATTAGTCTATGAGTCGAATGATTAGTTGCAGAATAACACTGATTTAACACTAAACCTACCGATACTTCATGTATACATGAAGTATACATGATACTTCATGTATACATTCCTACCACAGTAGGTCAAGTGACCCGTCTTTAAAATGTTATATATATTACTATGTATAGCGAAAAATATATTATTTAGCACAATTTGGTGCACGAATAAAATAATTTTTTTCAAATAACAATTCAAAATTGTTTATTTATTAATTTTAAAATTGGTCAAATTGACCCGTCGTGGTAGGTTTAGTGTTAAGTTTAGTTATCTAGAGTTAAAAATTCGAAATGTTGGCAAATATATGTTTCATTGTAAAACATAATGAAGTTAAACAAAGTTAAACTACTTCTTTCTAAAAATGATTTTCGTATTTAAGTAAAATTTCAGCAGTAATTTAAGAGTGGTTTAGAGATTTTAACGCCTTTGTATTCTTTTTAAAGAGAGACTTAAAAGCCAAATGGCGATTTAGTCTTTTGCAAAGGAGTACATGACACTTAAAAATAAATGCATATTATTAAACTATATATAATGAATATCATCTGTTTTTCATGATTAAAAAATAAAAATTCATTATTAACGAACTATGATAGCCATGCGCATATTGCCTGTAAAATTTGTAACTATAATATACTTTTATAAGAAGGCATTTTTCTTTAATTTTTTTTTTTTTTTTTTTAAATATAATCTTCGATTAACGAATTAGACATTTCTGCAATAAATCTAGAGCTGCCAGCATTCCTAATTTATCCCACAGCATTCTTAATACCTGACTTTTTTCACATTATTACTATTATTATTAGTATTATTTTGAAAGAGTATTTTCTCCAATATGTATAAGAGGAAAATCACCTTTCCAGAAAGATGATGTGAAAAAAAAAAAAAAAAAAAAGAGAGAGAAAAAGACGAGTAGTAAAAATGCTAGGATATAAATTAGAAATGTTGGAAGCTGTGTAAATCCAACACGAATGGGTCGAGGTTTCTTCCACTCTCTACCTTTGTATTAAAAAAAGCACATAGAGTTTGCAAAAAAAAAAAAAAAAAAAACGTGGGCTTTGTTTAAAATTACGATTTCAACATTAAATGATTTAATGAGCTATCATGTATTTGAATAGACGCCGTTATTGTATTACTAACAAAATCTAACGGATCTGTTATACTGTCACTAATATAGTGTTTCATGCTTAATATTGGGCTGCCTGAAAAGCAGCACAGAACATTTATGCGAACACTTCGAATTTAAAATTTTATAAAAATCCTTTCTAGTTGTAAGCAAAAACTTTTCAAGAAAAAAAAATAATAATAATTTTTGAAAAAATATATATCTGTCTAAATAATTGCACAATTTTCCCAACAAAACATATACATATTCAGTGTTGTCATACTTTGCGACTTTTTTTATTCAATTGTTACCAATGATTTTAAGAAGTGATAATTGATATACACAATAAACTAATTGAGCCAAAGAATCGTTCTTTGCATATATTAAATATCTGCTCTAAATATTACTGGTGACTACTAAATAAAAAAGTCGCAAAGTCTGGCATCACTGATACATATAATACATACACTCCTTCTCATATTTATAAGGACACTTTATATTTTGAAATAACTAACGTAAAAATAATTGTAAATAAGATTATACTAAGTGCACTTAATATATCTAGTATTCTAAAAACCAAAACTGTTATAATTTTTTTAATATAAAACAAAATTAATAAAAAATAATGCAAAATGTGTTTTGCTCCATGTTTTCAGATGTTCATAATTATAAGGACAAGCCAGATTTTTTCGTTTTATTTAACTTACGAGCGGATAAATTACAGTTGACATGCGAATTTGTTAACTACTGGGCTAGATTAATTCATGTATAAGCCTTCAATTTTTCTTGGACGGACATTACTGATAATTCCTCGAAAAAAAGAAAGTTCAAGTAGTGAAGTATGATAAATGTGTTTTTTAAGTGGAAGGATAATTTCAATCCGCCGAATTTCTAATGAAATTCGAAGGTCTAAAATTTCTGAAGGAAATGTGATCAAACGTTGAACTGCTGGTTCGATAGGAGAGAGATCTGATGCAAAATCAGAGTTGTTTTACAGAGATCGAAGACTCATAATTCCTCTTACTGTTCTACTCATAATGACTGCTGCTGAATTTGCTCGTAATTTTTAACGAAAGGTTAGGGTCCACGTTTATGCATGTTTAAAATAATTAATAATATGTTAAAGTGAATAAAAGACCTGTAATAATCAATCAGCATTTAATGCGGGAAAGAACGTCTGTGTTAAAGTTGAATAAAGACAATATTAAATGGTAAAATGTTGCATTTTCGGATGAAAAACATCTTATTCTTGATTAATCAAATGGTTTTAACAGTTACTGGCACGATCTGAAGATAGCGAAAGACAGAGCAGATATTTTTTAAAAGGCAGATTTGAATCGGGCATTTTAAAGGTGGATCTATGGTGCTCTGAAAAACGGGTGTCCTTATAATTATGAGAAGGAGTGTAGTATGTGAACAATGTGTTAAAGTTACAAGTCATTTACAGCTTTTTTTTTTTTTAATACAGGGTGATCTGAAGTATTTGCGCTCTTCAATTTGTTGTTGATCCCCTAATTGCACTCTGAACTAAATCAATAGTGGGAAATGTGAGTTTTTAAATGTTTTTTGCATGTCTGAAGTTCTGAGCCATTTTAGCATATACTATTATTATTATTATTATTATTAGTAGTAGTAGTAGTAGTAGTAGTATTTATTTATAATATTTTTTTTAGCTATTCCAGTATTTTTTTAGAAAATCTAAAAATTGTAAAAATAAAAATAATTTCTAATATTTTGATCACCTGCTATCAGGGATGGAACACGGGCGCAGAATTCATACCGGAATCCGTTTAAGAAATTTCTCTACCTATAATATCGTTGATTTAAGAAGTAGAAAATTTTCTTACATTGATAGTGGTATGAATTCTGCGCCCGTGTTCCATCCCTGTGCTATATATATATATATATATATGAAATCTTGCATTATGCTGACAAAGGTGCAAGTTCCCTGAATTGTGAACATTTCTGGTTTTCAGCATTTAAAATTCTATTTTTCATTTCATAAATTCTCTTTTCTTTTATTGGATCCTTTTGGTTAATTTATCTCTTTCCATTTCTATTATTTGATGAATGTTTCTATTGGTTTAATGGTTTTTGAAAATTATCTCATCGTTAAGCTTATGTTTTATGTTTGTGTCATTTCTCTTCTGCGAAAGTACTTTAACAGGTTTTCACTAATCAGTGTAATCAAATTAAATTATCATCGTGACAATAATTTTATTCGAAATACATCTCATTTAAAATTTCATATGTTGGTATTTTCATCTATCTTTGGTTTGCTGAGTGTTTCAAAGGAATTAAATTATTCAAATTATATATGTATATTATATATATAAGAGTGATTCACAAAATATTCCATTTTGATTAAAAACTAGATAATAAAGTAAAGTAAAACTTTTTATTAATGGAAAAAATGAAAAATACTGTTAGATTTTCTTAAATTTGAAATAGAAAGCCAACAAATTTCGTGCTTTAACAAAGAACAAGTGTATTTAATAGAGAGTTCGCAAGTAGGCAGTTTAAATCAAGAACAAACTCCATATAATTGATAAGTTAATATAAGTCAAGAGGAGTTTAGGTGACAGAAACTTCATATAACTTGCGTACTATGTGGGACAACATACCATAATGCAGGTCTGCTATGAAATTTTATTTTTCAAAGTTTTTTTTTTTTTTTTTTTTTTTTTTTTGATATATTTTTGGAGGCTGATTAAGGAAAAAGTAGTCAAAAATTTTTATCACATACAATTTTGATAGAAATGAGCTTTAAACTCTACTTTCTTAACTCCTTTCCCGGAAAATCTAGGCGATGTGAGTGAAGAACAAGGAGCGTGATTTCATAAAGATATTAAAAAAATGGAAAGGAGGTATAAGAGTCGATGGAATGTTAACATTTTAGCAGATTATTGTATTGTTCGACTGCATAGAGAGTGCCTTCAAGTCGTTCACAAGCGAAAAAATTCTAAACATAGCTTTCAGGTAAAGAAACACACGTTTAAAAGAAAATGTGTAAGTTATAGCCTATAATAATATATTTTTTATATAAAAAGTGTCGATTTCGTTACAGCCTCTTTGACAATTCTTCAGATATTCCTCCTTACTTTATAAGAAATCCTTACATAGTAGGAGGAAAAGCCCAACATTTCTGAGTCCAGCGTACATAAAACATTAGAAACACCCAAAGCAGCATACTTGCCAACATACTAATTAATATTCCGTAGTATTGCTAGTCCCGCCTTCTTCTTCACCACCAGTATCTTTCTAGAGTATTTTTCTACTTATTTAATCCTAATTACATTTGGAGAATATTACTCTAAAAATTTATTGGTGTGAAAAAAAGGGCGGGGCTAACAATACTATAGAATATTAATTAGGATGTTGGCAAGTATGAAGAAGAGTGAAAAAAAATTTAAAAATACGATTTCGCGGACCTGTGTAACTTTCTTCTTTAAAATAAAATGCATTCTTCATTATAATGTCACATAAATTGTTTGTAAAATAATACGAAACATAAATTTGTATAAGATTATATACTATTTTTAATAACTTTATTACAAAATATTTCCAATGAACTATTTTCGAACTACTGTTTATAAGCTGTTTTAGGCTGTTAATGGAATAATTACATTCCAAGGAAATTGTTAAGAAAAAATAAGTACATTAATGCGATTCAACTTAGTGTTCAAAAATGTAGTTTATATAATAAGTTAGATGGATATGTATTTTTTACAGAAATCAAGTATCACTCTAAAAAGTTTAGCTTTATTATATTATTAGTATTTGTCTCTTTGGTTTTATTTTGAATAAAAAATATTATATTTGAAGAAAAAAAAATTGAAATGATTTTATTTCCAAATTGAATAAATGAGTTAACGTTTGATTAAAAAAACAAAACAAAAAAAAGCAATAAAGATACAGCGACATAAAATACATTCGCTGAAAATCTTTAAATAGTAATGATAATAATAATAATAATAAAACATGTTTAAAAGGATAACTTTTTTTTCCTCTTTACAATTGTGCATATATTTAAAGGAATTTTAAACAATTTCTTATTTTAACCCGTTAGTAGTCGTTAGTTGGTCGATTCGCCGCCCATACCTTCAGTGTTTATTCAACAGCCACCAAAAATTTTTAAAAGTGGCATTTGATATACATAATTGACGATTATTCCAGTGGATTCGCCTTTTATGTATATCAAATGCCACTTCTAAAACTTTTTGATGGCTGTTGAATAAGCACTGAAAGGATGGGCGGCAAATCGACCAACTAGCGACTACTAAAGGGTTAAATGCGCTTGAATTTTTCATACGTTTACTGCATAGAACCCAATTATAAGTTTTTGATCAAAATCCTATTAAGAAATGTCTTTATTTTCTATTTATAACAAAATGTGTGTATAAAAAGTTTAACACTTTCGCGGCCACATAGTTTTGTCTTTTTGACAGAAATGCCCTCCTGTGGGCGTTATCATCCCAAGTTACAACATTTCAGGACAAAATTTTCTGCATTCACATTTATATTACAAATGGATATACATTATAATTATACTCTTTGTAATCAATGTATTTGTATCCATAGCATATTTCATTGTAAAATTATGAATATTGGGTATATACTAAAGAAATAAATAACATACGAATTTGGAAAGAAACGCCCACTGGTGGAGTTACAGATTTTCCAATGACGTGAATCTACGTCAGCAGTCGCGAAAGGGTTAATAAAATTTTTGTTAAGAATTTTTCTATCAACGCAAAGGCATGAATAGCATATAATAAAAATTTGTTTAAAAATTATTATTTTCAAAAATCTAATACCTTATATGATGTCGAATTAAAGTTTGTTAACCTTGTATTACAGATATTAACATTGTATTACAGATGTTAGTTTGATTTTCATCAACTGAAACAACTTTTATCCCATATTACTATTCATGTTCTTTATTCTAAATTAATTAAATTCTTTTTCCTAGGAGTCATCATTTAAATGTATGTATTAAGAGGAAAAATATTCTACAAAATGTTCTTTTTTATCATTTAAAAATACAAGTAAATCTGCGGGCTAATACCTTACAAAAATACATGTTCATAACGGATATGCACTACTTCAAACATAAATTTACTCCCTCACTTAGTGGCAAAGTAGGAAGTTGTTATTCATGAGAACAGTGTTTACCATAGTAATGTGAATATGTTATAAAGAGATGGGTAAGTGATAAATGTTTCGTATTTAATAAATTATGCAGCGAAATGACCCATAGCCGTAACAATGTGAGGAGACTCACTGTATTGAACCTAGCTCTTACAAGAACAACACCCCAGGGTACCTTTACAGCAACAGTTAACAGGAAGCCAATATATACTCAGCGAGTAAAATCCAGTATTATACTTTCTGAACAATAAATCCTTTAAAATCGTAGCTATAATCCAGTAAGAGGAATATGAAGTTGCAGGAATGAATGAAAGACTTTCGGCTAGGTAATAATAATAAAAAAAAAAATCACAGCATAAATGTTGAGAATCCATTACACGGAATTGTCATACCTGCCAACATCCCAATTAATATCCGTAGTGTTGTTTGCATTCGCTTTTTTTTTTTTTTTTTTTTTTTTTTTTCGCACCAGTCTTTTTTCAGAGTATTTTTCTTCTGATTTAATCGTAATTACATCTGGACAAAATTGCTCTAAAAATAAATTTGTGGGAAAAAAGGGGCGTGTACCAACAACGCCATGGCATATTAATTAGAACATTGGCAGGTATGATCGGAATTGCATACAAAAAGATTTATGTTAAAAAAAAAAGTTTTTAAAGTTTGTAATAATGTCTTTTAATATTTTCGAATGGCTGTCAGTAAAATTCAGAATTCTCTAGAAATAATTTTTTGGAAAAACTTTGAATGTGTAATTAAACATTGGTACGTGATATATGGGGCAAATTTAACCCGTTAGTAGTCGCTAGTTGGTCGATTTGCCGCCCATCCTTCAGTGTTGCCATTTTTTATTCAAAGCCACCAAAAAATTTTAGGAGTTGCATTTGATATACATAAAACGCGAATAAAATCGAAGAAACGTCGATCACATCACTTCTTAAAATTATTGGTGACAGTTAAATAAAAAGTGCGCAATCTGTTATAGGTGGTGCTGTCTATAGCGACTACTAACGGGTTAAGGAAATGTACTATTTTTTTTTTTTTAATCAGCTTTGGTCACAAAAGAAAACATTTCTATAAGAACCGTTAAGGAAAATGTGAGAAACACTTTCATTTCCTTTAAAGAAATATCAAAAGCATAACGCAGGCAATTTTTTATGACTGCATTCGAACACGTAAACTCTATTGGTATACTCGCGCATTTATGGTCTATACTCTATACCATAGCTACCAACATTTTTAATTTGTTCTAGAATATTTTGAGTCCCTCCCCTTTTTCCCCATCGCAATCTTTTTAGAGTAATTTCTTTATATTTAATCATAATTATACATGGAAGAAAATTTTTCTACAAAGTTTACTGCGTGAAAAAAGGGTGGGACTAACAACATTCCGGAATAAATTAAAAAGTTGGCCGCTATGGTCCATTTTATAACTGGCGACCTGGATAGGTTGATTTTACTATGATGGATAAAAAAGTTGTTTTGCGTTTAAATATTTTTTTAAACATCTATTTTATTAAATTTAGTTCTATTCAAATATATTAATAAAGTTAAATGTAAGTGATGTTCATGATGGCATGCGTGGTGATATTTATAATTTACTCCGATTAGTCCTGCTCTTTTTTCGTAGCACTTAGATTTCAGAGAAATTTTCTCCAATATGTAATTACGAGGAAATAAGCAGAAAAAGGCTTTTGAAATATACTGGTGTGTAAGAAGGGAGAGTCTAAAAGTACTCCGGAATAAATTGTAAATATTACCAGGTATGTTATATGAGGATATGTTACCAGGTATGTAAAATCTATTACAATGTTATTGATCCAGAGCTGCCAACCTAATCCGGCAATTTGTTAGTAACGCCCCTTTTTCTACACCACTAAATTTTTAGAGTATTTGTTTTCTTCATTCATCGCAAATATATTTGAAGAGAATTACTCTAAAAATTAAGTGGTGTAGGAAAAGGGGCGGTACTAACTATTTTCCGGATTTGGTTGGCAGCTCTGTTGATCTCATTGTCAAGAGCCGCAGCGGCCCTATATTTTTACATGAATTTTGTTATTTTGCTACCACTTTTTTTTCATCAGTGCTTTTTAAGTACTGTTTTAGCATTAAAACTTAGGCAATAAAATAAAATAAAATAATATATAAAAAATAAATTAAATTAAATTAAATAAAATAAATAAATAAATAAATAAATAAAAATAAATAAATAAAAAATATAGCGGTAATAATATAATAAAACGAACACAAAAATATAGAATCGCTGCGGCCCCCTGCAATGTAAAAATGTAAATTTTATTTAAATAATAATTGTTTTGTGTTATAAAAAGCTAAAATATCGAAATAATAAATTCGAAAAGAAATTTTCTATTTTTAAATGAAAGAGTCGGGGGAAAAAAAAAAAAGAAAAGAAAAGATCTATAGGTATTAATTTCTGGAACAAACAGCATGTGAATCATAATGTCTGGTTTCAAGAACAAGTCAGAGTTGCCAACTTTTATAATGTAATCCGGAGCATTTTTATATCCGCCTTCTTTTTGCACCAGAAATTTAGTAGAATATTTCTCTTCAATATGTGACAAAGATTAAATAAGAAGAAAACCATTATTCAAAATTACTGATATGAAAAAAAGGCGGGGCTAACAATGCACCGGAATAAATTATAGAAGTCGGCAACTGTGACAAGTGATAAGAGAGTACTGTATTTAATGTCTGAGTTGCCGGCTAGTTCTATGAACCCAATACCATGCGTTGTTTTATATACCAAAAAATATTCACAAATAAAACAAAACGCATTTTTGGGTTACAAATAGTGTTGTCAAAATTAGTGACTATTTTTTCAATGGTCACCAATAATTTTTAGGAGTAATATTTGATGTATGTAGTTGACGAATATTCTTTGAAGTGAATAGGCAACTGTTACAATTAAAAATTATAGTGGAAGATATTGAATAAAAAAGTTTCGAAATTTGGTAACATTGGTTACAGAAGTATTTAACTAATATATGTTGGCGAAATAAACAAACAATTACCTTATGTACTAGGACATTACGTTTTTGACTGTTTCCTATTTTTTGCGTCATACACTAAAAAAGTGATAATAGATTAAGAAACTTTTATAGTATTTTATTTTTTTATCGCAAAACCATGTGCAATTGTTGAAATATTGATTTTCACGAAAGCAAGAATAATTACACTTCTTATTCATTTCAAGGAATTGTTTGTACCTGCCATTATTCTCCCCACATTTTTTGAAGGGTAATTTTTTTTTTCATTCACTCGAAATTACATATTGGGAAAAAGTATTACAAAAAAAAAAAAAAAAAAAAAAAAAAAAGAAAAGGTAGTTACTAACAATGATTCTTAAAATACTGGAAATGTTGGAACATCTGATAACCTAAAGTGATAAGCTATGCACATTTTTTCAGTGACCTTTGAATAGTAAATGAAGCTATTCATCATTTGCAAGAATAAAAAATAAAATAAAGTTAAGTTGAGAAAAAAAAAATGATGAATAGCAGTGATAAGAAACCTATTTAGATATGCCGCCGCTAAATAACGTCTTTCACCTAGATGTGATGTTCTTTATTTAATTGCATATAAGCGAAAATATGCTACTTGAGTAAATTGGTTGTAAGATATTAAATTTTACCAGTAAGGTGATTGAATTTCCTTCTTAAACCATTAACAGGGCATTTAACTATCCTTTAATTTAATACCACTTCTTTTAGTTGAAAAAATTATTAACGTTTGCAGTAATTTTCTTCGGAATTTTTTAAAAATCACTTCAAACGATTACTGAATTTTCCTGTTAAAAATAAATAAATAAATAAATAAAAATAAATAAATAAATAATAGTTATAATAAAAATATGGTATTCAACTAAGTAATGGCTAAATGCTCTGCTGTTGAACTTTAAAATTATTTACAATAGAACTTAAAGCTGATTATTACATCAAAATTAGTTTCAACCGATGCAATTTGCAGTTTTATGACAAGTTACTTAGCTATGTGGCATCAAATTTCTTTGTTTGCAATATTTTGAAAAGTCGTAATTTATAGTAAGCCGATTGTTTTTTTTTTTTTTTTTTTTTTTTTTTTTTTTTTTGTGTGTGTGTGTGTCATATAGCAAGTTATTGCAGTTAACCAATATTTGTTACTGTTCAAACAGTCTGAAATTATTCTTCAAACAAAAGTCAGGGTTATTTTTATTAAGTACGCTCACCTGTAAATTAAGATTGCTCTAAATTTTTAAAGTAGTTTTGGACTTGTTTTATTACATTTCAAAATTTTACAAGATAATACTGTAGTTTCATTATTACAGTATAAGAGCTATACATGATAAAGTATTTTTAATTTGTCGTACTTTAACCCCTTAACAGTCCCGGACGTATATATTCGTCTCGCTATGCCGATGTGTCAACTGCCCCGGGTGTATATATACGTCTTGCCGTAGTACGGTCCTTTGTGTTACGCTGCTACCAGTGAAACAAGTCTCACAGCTTTGGAATGCAACCAATGGACCATGACGGTGTTTTCGAAGGTTTACTTAATTTAGAAGAGATGGGGAATGGGGGGAATCGAAAAGTGGATATTTCTGGAACAGTGAACGCATAGTTACACGCGCCTGTGTGAAAAACGGCGGCACTGGGAAGTTAATCTCGTAATTTTTCGTCGGCAGGTAAGTGGTTAAAATAGAAATGATTTAAAGCTTCAAAATAAATCAAAATATTGCTTATATATCACTCGTGCAAAAGTAATCCATTTCTTTCTTTCTTTTTTTTTTTTCTTTTTTTTCATTTATAAACATGGGGAAAAGTTTTGAAATTATTGAAGAACGATATACAGGGCTGGGAAATTGGCGCAGAACTCATACCAGTATACGTTTAAAATATTTGTCTACCTATAAAATCGTTGGTTTAATAAGAAGGAAATTTTGTTTCATTTATTGTGGTATGCGTTCAGCTTCAATTATTTACCTCTAGATATAATAATAATAATAATAAATTCTTTTATTAAATATCAACTTTTTTTATTACAAAAATTTAGTAATTTTGTGCAATGATTTTCGAAAAAAAAAAAAAAACTACTAAAAATTCCTCAGGGTTTTCACAAAGGGAAATTTGGATATCACTACTTTTATATAGTAATTTTAGACTTGACTAATCGTTGATATCTATTAAAAAAATTACTATATAAAAATTGTGGTACCAAATTCAGGGTTGCCAACAGTTTAATTTATTCCTGAGCATTTTTTGCCCCGTCTTTATTTCGCACTACTTTATTTGTAAAAATAATGTTCTCCAATGTATAACTACGATAAAATAAGAAAAAAAATTACTCTTAAAATAAAAGTGGTGCGAAAAAAAGCGGAGCTAAAATTTCCCCAGAATAAATTAAAATGTTGGCAACCCTGCAAATTTCCTTTTGTGAGAACACTGAAATCACAGTAAACGAATACTAAATTTATCTATGGGAAAAAGAGGTATTCAATTAAAGGGCTGCTAAATGCCCTGATATTGGTTATCCTCCCCCTTTCAAACCTTTTTATTTATTTCATTTTATTTATTTATTTATTTTTTTTTTTTTTTAAGAATCGTCACATTAGGCTTTGCTGCCAAACGTTACAATTTTTAGATACTGGCATTTTTTTTAATAAAGTTTTCACCTTATTTAATCATGGAAAATTGCAGCAAATACTTATAAAAATTTTCTATAAAAAATACCGGTATCCAGAAATCAGAACGGTTTTTGCTTTCTTGGAATTATATTTAGATACTCACACTCACACTGTGAGACAAATTTCTTAAAAAAAAAAAAAAAATAGCAGTTTTGGTTTTTAGAATACTAGATGTATTAAGTGCACTTAGTATAATCTTGTTCACAATTATTTTTACATTAGTTATTTCAAAACATAAAGTGTCCTTATAAATATGAGAAGGAGTGTATAAACGATGTTTTCTTAGAACATATATGTTTAAGCAATAATATTAATATGAAACAAAATAAAAAATAATGCAAAATATTTTTTTCTCCACATTTTTAGATGTTTATAATTATGGGGACAATCAAGATTTTTTTGTTTTATTTAACGTACTAGCGGATAAATTACAGTTGACCTGCGAATTTGTTAACTACTGGGCTGGATTAATTCATATATAAGCCTTCAATTTTTCTTGAACGGACATTACTGATAATTCCTCGAAAAAAGAACGTTCATGTAGCAGGGATGGAACACGGGCGCAGTATTCATACCACTATCAATGAATGAAAATTTTCTACTTCTTAAATCAACGATATTATAGGCAGTAAAATTTCTTAAACAGATTCCGGTATGAATTCTGCGCCCGTGTTCCATCCCTGATGTAGTGAAGTATGATAAATGTGTTTTTTTAAGAGGAAGGATAATTTCAATCAGACGAATATCTATTGAAATTCGAAGATCTAAAATTGCTGAAGGAAATGTGATCAAACGTTGAACTGCTTGTTCGATATGAGAGAGATCTGATGCAAAATCAGAGTTGTTTTACAGAGATCGAAGACTCATAATTCCTCTTACTGATCTACTCATAACGACTGCTGTTGAATTTGCTCGTAATTTTTAACGAAAGGTTGGGGTCCACATTTATGCATGTTTAAAATAATTAATAATATGCTTAAATGAATAAAAAACCTGTAATAATCAATAAGCATTAAATGGGGGAAAGAACGTCTGTGTTAAAGTTGAATAAAAACAATATTAAATGGTAAAATGTTTCATTTTCGGATGAAAAACATTTTATTCTTGATTAACCAAATGGTTTTAACAGTTACTGGCACGATCTGAAGATAGCGAAAGACAGAGCAGATTTTTTAAAGGCAGATATGAATCGGGCATTTTAAAGGTGGATTTATGGTGCTCTGGGGAGATGTTTCTATTGAAGGCAGAATGAATTTAGTAATTTTTTCTATTATTATGAACATCAAGAGAATATCCGCAAATTTTAAACGTGAAATTCTCAGATTTTTGTTAGGTTTTGGGGATAATAATGTTTTTTTCAACAAGACTTGCATCTTTGCTCTACTTCTAGAGCAATAGGAAATAATTTGAAGAAAGAAACTTCTGTATTATTGCTTTTCCCGTGGCCTAAAAGTTTAAAACACCTTAACTTATCATATTAGAAAAGTTTATACAAGTGGAAAGCAATTTTAAATAGTTTAAATATATTCAGAATATCATCTATGCTGTATGAAATGGTATTGAAACTGAATATTAAGAAAAAAAAGTGTATATATCTATATATATATATACCAGAGAGAATGTCTGACTGTTTCACCTTAAAAAGAGACCCCATAAAATATTAATTTAAGAATAACTGAAAAAAAAAAAAAATTACAAAGATTCGAGCTGTCCTTATAATTGTGAACACCTGAAAAATGATCTTTTGGGCCGTATTTAAAGTTTTTTAAGATAGAAAAACTATAAAACTTAGTCATATTTTATCATAGTCTATTATTGAAATTTAAATTAATAAAAGATATATTTGTTTAAATAATAGTGTTCAGTGTTTAGTTAATATAGAAAAACGGGTGTCTTTATAATTATGAGAACCAGTGTATATAAACGTTGTCATAATATGCGCCAAAATTACAGATTTTCAGTATTACATAGCTGCCAACATTTTAAATTTATTCCGGAATGTTGTTAGTACCCGCCTTTTTTCGCACAGTATTTTTTCTAGAATATTTTTATTCGATGTATAATTACGTTTAAATAAGAAGAAATTACTCTACAAAGAATACGGTGTGAAAAAAGGTCGGGTACTAACATCATTCCGAAATAAATTTAAAAAGTTGGCAGCTATAATATTAGCTCAGCATTAAAAATTTGTTGAAAATTTTCAAAGTGATTTTCAATAATAAGACTTGAGATTATCAATAGGTTCCAGTAGTTGTTCTCCTATTGCATAAAATATTTGTTAATAATCAGGATGATTAGGGAATAATCCCTAATTATCGACATTTATGGTGAAAATGCGATAGCAATAGCTTTGATTTTGCATTGCAGTCAGTTGCATTCTACAAAATTACTGAAGGAACCTTTGTTATACTAAAAAAAAAAAAAAAAAAAAAAAAAAAAAGATTTAATTATATTTTTCATGTTATTTTATTTATTAACTTAAATAAAATTAAAGCTATTCAATAATTTACAACAAATACTCATCGAGACAGTAATAATTATTGTTTTTTTTTTTTTTGATTTCATTCTTTTTCCCAGAAAGGATTCTTTTAAGTCATATACACAAAGAAAATGTGGAGCAAAAAAAATAATTGAATATTTTTTCTTTAGAATAATGCATATATAATTACAAGGATTGGAGAAATTGCTTTTGACTCGCATATTGTGAAAGTGCTTTACTTTTTAAGAAGCATTTCTTTCTTCAAACTATGCTGCTAATTTAATGAATTAATAATGTATAGCTGTCAAATTTTTATTTTATTAAGTAGTATTGTTAGTGTCCGCCTTTTTTTTTTTTTTTTTTTTTTTTGTACCATTTTTTAGAAGAATATTTTCTTTTTATTTTACCGTAATTACATACTGAAGTAAACTACTAGAAAAAGACATTGTATGGAAAAAAAAAAGGCAGGCACTAGCAAGATTAAGGAAAAAAAAAATTAAAAGTTTACCACTCCGATAGAGTTTCCAAAATTTTAATTTATTCCGGAGCATTTTTAATCCCACCTTTTTTTCATACCACTTTTATTTTAAGAGGAAATTTTTCTTATTTTATCGAAGTTTATATTCGAGAAAAATGTTCTATAAATAAAGTGGTGCGAAATAAGGACGGGGCTAAAAATATTCTGGAATAAATTAAAACGTTGGCAACAATGCTCCGATAATGTTTTGTTGACAGGTTTACTGTTAGCTGCTAACTTTTAAAATTTATTCCATAATATTATTAGTACCCGCCCTTCTTCTACATCATATTATTTTTAAAGTAGATTTCTTCAATATACAGAGCTGCCAACCTAATCCGGCAAACTGTTAGTACCGCCCATTTTTCTACACCTCTTAATTTTTCGAGTATTTGTTTTCTTAATTCATCGTAAATATATTTGAAGAGAATTACTCTAAAAATTAAGTGGTGTAGAAAAATGGGCGGTACCAACAATTTGCCGGATTAGGTTAGCAGCTCTGAATATATAATTAGGATTAAATATGAAGAAAATTACTTTACAAGTATTACGGTGTGAAAAAAAGGCGGGTACTAACAACAGCTCGAAATAATTTACAAAGATGACATTATTCAAGGGCAATGCATAGTTACCAACTTTTACCAGAAATTTTTATTTTATTTAATTAATGAAAACTGTTACAGAAATACATAAAATTTTTTATTAAAATTTTCCGGAAGCCAAAAAGCGTAAATATTGGCAACTATGCAATATACATACCGTATTTTCCGGCGTATTTATAACACGCAGGTCACATAAATGAGTTACACATCAAAAAATTTAATTTACAAACAAACCTATGTTTGTAAGAAACAGAAGCTTGTTAAAAAATAGCCTTTACTGTAAATTTAAATTTCCAGTGTATAACTGATTTAATAAACCTGCGCGTTATACGCCGGAAAATACGGTAAATGCTTGATACATATATAGTTGCCAACTTAGCACCTTTTGG
This sequence comes from Salticus scenicus, assembly GCA_963930645.1. Taxonomy (NCBI): domain Eukaryota; kingdom Metazoa; phylum Arthropoda; class Arachnida; order Araneae; family Salticidae; genus Salticus; species Salticus scenicus. The sequence goes on from OZ005651.1 coordinate 242,516,018, forward strand.
CTACCAGAAAATTTTAATAAAAAATTTTATTTTACTTAAGCAATGAAAACTGTTACATTTCGCTGATTAAATATAAGACATATTTCTATTAAAATTTTCCGGTAGCCAAAAGGTGCTAAGTTGGCAACTATATATATTCATACTTGCCAACCATCTCATTATGAACCGTACAATATTTAGTACCCGCCTTTTTATTCACACCAGTCAGATTTTAGAGTAATTTTATTCTTATTTAACCCTTTAACGCGCGGTGGTATAAGTGTGAAACCACCTCCCAGCTGCAAAAACTCATCCCAGAAATTTTTTAGCAAAAATTTACGTTTATAACCTAGCAGAAAAGGCCGTTTTTTTTTTTAAACTTAAAAGTTAAAATTTCTTTTAATTTAATTTTGTTCGTGAATTCCGGTGGCAGTATAATTTAAATCAACCGGATTACCTTGCGCCACAAAGGGTTTAATCGTAACAATATTTAAAGAGAATTACTGTAAAAATTAAGTGGTGTGAAGAAAGGGGCGTTTTTTAAAGGGGTGTTAACAATTGCACGCTTATTAATGAGATGGTTGGCAAGTATGTATATTGGTTTGTTCACTATGGTTTAAATTCAAATTAATTTAATCTTATGAATCCTATAACTTCCGTAATTTACATTTATTAACATAAACATCACAAAAGACTAAAATAAATAAATAAAAATATGCATTTAATTTAATTTATTATGTTCTGAATAAAAGGTTAATTTAAATACAATTATAAGAATTTCCAGTATAAGATAAACAATCAGTTAGCATGATAAATATTTTTCGTTGAAAACCGTGCTTAATATTTTAGTCTTTTTATACAACCAACCTTCTTCGCTTTATTTTAAATGTATGTTAAATACAGTTTTCCAGTCAATTTTAATGCCCTATAAATTTGATTCAGCAATATAACTGAGGACATCGCCGGAATTTTTACAGGGGAAATGACACAATGACGGACTGCCTCCATTAGGGATAATTGTTGCTCGCGTGCAGTCCCACTGGAAATGCTCCTTCGCAGAACATAATTACTCTATGTAGCTGAAGGACTCATCATAATGGTGTTGGGAACATAGTTAACGAACTGCCAGTACAAAAGGAAGGTATAAAAAAACTTTTTCCGACTCAAGATGTTCACTGCCTATTACTGAACGAAAAGGGTAGAAGAATTTTTTTTGTTCATTTCGTGCCTTTTCCTTGAAAATTTTGACCGAAGACATTTATTTTCAGATACTTTTTTTTTTTTTTTTCTTATGGTGACGGAAATATGTAGGATTGAACGATTTTTTCTGGAAATTTGATGAGTTACGTCTAATAAATTTTAAGTAAGTTTAAGCGAAAAACTTTACACATCTATAAGGAAACGTATTAGTTTTGTGAATGCAATCTTTTACGCTTCAGAAATTCTTTTTACAAAGTTGGAAATATTGAAGCTTTTTTAAATTTTCTCCACATTATGCTAAGTATTTCTTCTGAAGAAGGAAACTTCATATTTTGTCATAATTTCAAACAACACGTTTGATGGTTTTTATTTTATGACCGTTTGCATAAATATATTATCCCTTTTTAAAGAATTTGCCTTTTTTGTGTAGGGTAGGGATGCATCTTTTTTTTTTCTTTTTTCCAATAGTAAGGATTACGAGCTAGTTAAATAGTTGCTATTTTTTACGCTGTCTTACTACCGGAAAATTTTAGTAGAAAATTTTAGTTTATTTAATCAATGGAATCTGCTACTGAAATGTATAAAAAAATTGCCTTAAAATTTTCTGGTAGCTAAAAAGCGTAAAAGTTAGCAATTATGTAATTAGTGAAGCATAGAGTTTATGAAGTTTTTTTCAAATCTTTTCAATAACTTATTAAGTAGTACTTCCTATTTTCGTTTTTAATTATTTACTATTTCTTTTTTATCTTAACAAAGTGGCTAACTTACTGCGAAGTTATTCGAATAACAATATACAGTAGATTCCTTACAACGCGTGGGCAGGGTGCCAAATAAATACTACAATTTTATTTTTCAACACCAATAAATTTTTAGATTGTTAATCATCTGGCTCAATTACACCCAATTTAGCTTTTGCAGGGATCATAGCTTACCTATGATTGTACTATTATTTTATTGAAATCGCACCACAACATTCAAAAAGAAAATTTTTCTAAAGTTTTTCATGCTAAAATACCACGATAATTTTTAAGAAAATATTCTTTATAAAAATTGTGGTGTGAGTTTAATAATAGAATCGTGAAAATATAGAAGCCCTAAGATCCCTGCTTTTGCGTAAAGCGGTTGCTCTGATATAAAGTTAGTGGTGTGAAAAATAAAATTATAAAATCAGTCTGGTAACTCTGCACTCAATGTGTACGGGAGTACTGTACGTAGATATGAAATAAATTGTTTTGACTTGCAAAGATGTTTTCGTAAGTTTTTCGCAGGTATAAATATTGCATTTTTTTTTTCTTTTCATTACACAAAATCTATTATGGAACAAATTTTGATATCATAGCGTTAGAAATTTCAGAGAGACAATACGTGAAAGTACATTTTTTAAGTAAAACGACGCATGTTTGTAGGAGTTCGTCTAAAATAATATGTACATTACTTTAAAAAGAGATTTTGCGTATACGCATTTATCACTTTATGTGCTGCCGTTGTATTATACATATAAACGAGTGGCATTTACCGCATCCATTTTTGAGGATAAAATTTAAATTATTTAATTACAAATACGGTAAATCTTTATATAAAACAATATAACATTTTAAAGGAACGCCAGATTTACTGATTAAAATAAGAAAATAGCCCGACAATAACACTAGTCTGCAACCAAAAAACTGTACAAGCTATTTCAGCTGTTTCTTATAGATTTTAACTCGATGAAATGAAAAAATACAGTATAAAACATTCCATCACGTCTAGTTTCCTTTCAAAACGCATATATTTAATTGACTTTAGCATGAAATCTTAAAAATTGTCATTCTATAATTTAAATTTATCATAAAAATATGTTCAATAATTATTTTTTATTTTAAAACAATATTTATTAAAGTAAAAAAAAAAAAAAATCAGAATTAAAAATAGAAGGGATGTGGGGGGCAATGGAAGGGATGAAAGTGGAAGCGTGTTCGCAAAGGACGGGGGTAAAAATGAAGTAAATGTTTCACTTGCAAAAATAGTAAACACAGATGGTTAAACATATCATGAAGAACTACACAAACTACACACAAACATAGCTAAACAAACAAATCTGTGTAGATATTAGAAAGCAATATGTTTAGTTTAATGTAGTAAAATTAGTGTTTTTTTTTTTTTTTTAAATTGAAAATACTGGATATTTTGCAAAGGAAAAAAAAAAAAAAAAAAAAAAAAACTTACGTAATGGGCAAAAACGGAGGTGGTTTTTCGATTCAGAAAATCTCCGAAAACGTAGAATTTTCTAATATATACATGTGTGCATCTAAAAAAAAAAAGTTTTTTTTTTTTTTTCAGGCAAGTGTTATGTGTTAATACAGGGATTCCGTACGGACCTGCTTTTTAAATTAAATTTTTACTTTTATTTTTTAAGACTCTTCAACCAGTGTATATAAATAATACTTTCTTTTTAATTTTTAAGGCTATTTGGGGGGCAAACATTCAAACTCTATTTTCTCAAAAGAAAAAAAAAAAAAAAAAAAAAAAAGTAAGGGAATTTTTTTTTTAACTTAACATAAAAATAGTATGTCTACATATCTTCTTAGATATGCTTACATATTTTCCTAGTATCTAGTAATACATCTAAACAAATGATAATTCGGTTTTAAGTTTAGTTATTTTTTAATTTATTAATTTTTGCGTTGTCTGAAAAATTGTACCCAAAGGAGAGAACACGATTTGAATGCTTGCTCCTCATTTTTATAACGAAAATTTCTATACAATATATGTGGTGGACAAAATCAAGACTCGTACAAACCCTTTAATAACCTATTTTACAATATGTTAAATATTTTAATAATTAAATGACTAAAATTGAGAAATATTCTCAGATATTAAAAATATGCATCTTTAATACATTTTATAGAAAATCTTAAAAAAAAAAAAAAAAAGAAAAAAAGAAAAAAAGAAAGAAAGAAAGAAAAAAGTAATTTAATATTAAATAAGATCAAATTTAATAAAAAAAGTATTAATGTTAAAAATTCCAATAGAAGTTTTAGAATTTCAAAAGAGTACTTAAGGAGCCAATCATAAATGACAAGAAAATACAGAGTGAGTCTTTTGAACGTAATTTGAAGACTTCAGTGATATATTATTCTTTGGAGACTCTTGTCATGTTTATCATGGCTTAATAACGAAGGAATTTTGTTCAAAAATGTAATAACAAAATGTATTCTTTAACGTTTGCGTTATAAGTTTTTTCTAACACAATGAATATAGATGAAAATTGATGAATATTTTGATGGATGGCAAAAACAATCATATTTTAAATAATAATTGCGTTAATTTAATGTTAGAAGAATTGGTTCTTAAAGTGCTTGAAGGGATAGAAATTTGCTGCAGAAATCATCCCGGTATTTTAAAGAAAAATTTCTTTACTTATAAAATCGTTGGTTTAACCCTTTAGCTGGTTCGCTTGTACAGCGTGCGGGCACTGCTTTTGTAACAGTTTGTAAAAACTGGCACGGGTGTTTTTAAAAGATAGTTTTTTGGAAAAATGTTTGATAATATAACATAGTGATTCAAATATTAAATAACATGAATATTATCATGTAGTAATGGGGGTGGGAGCTGAAATATAAACTAAAAAAAACTGTTACATAGTTGCAACATTTTAATTTATTCCGGAGCATTTTTTGCCCCGCTTTTATTGCAAACCACTTTATTTACAGATTTTTTTTTTTTGGGCAATATATAAATACAATAAATAAGAAAAAAATACTTTTAAAATAAAAGTGGTAGGGAACAAAGTCGGGGCTAGAAATGCTCCGGAATAAATTAAAATGTTGGCAACTCTACTGTTAAGTGGTTAAGAAGAAGAAAATTTTGTTTCATAAATACTGATATGAGATCTGCACCAAGTTTCCATCCCTGTATATGTATGTACATAATAATAATAATAATAATAATAATAATAATGATAATAATAATATTGTCGATATTATGTCAAATGGGTAGAACAATAATTGCATGTTTTAATCTGTAGAGCCATATTTATTAATTACGTATATAATAAATTTTATTTACATTAAACATTTTTTAAGAAAAAGATTATGTAAAACATTTTTTTTTCTTTATTTGTTTCTGGAAGAAAAATTGATTCTGAAAAATTTGTAGTATAATTCCCAACAGAAGTATTTCGCAAGATTACTATAATGTTGCTTTTTGAATTATAATTTTATTTCAGGTGATTATTAGTAAAGATTTTTTTCGTACCGTAAACCTTATCACTGTTATATATGAAGAAACATTTAAGGTTTTCTGGTGAACGCGCAACATAAAATGCCTTTTGCAGTTTTTAAAATGATATTTACTTTTTTCACAACTCATTTTTCAACTGCATTGTAATTCTAGTTTCATTAATCAGTATATTTTTAAAACTCATGAAAAAGAAGATTCATTATTTTTTCTTTGCATCATTTTTTCTTCGTATGTAAGATTAAAACTATTTCAGTTTCTGTACTGTAAAGAAGAAGAAAAAAAAAACTTCGCATTTAATTTTAATCTTCTTACAATATTTCGCTTAAGAAAAATAGAAAGAGATAGCTTCGAATTTCTACTACAATTATAGAAACACACACACAAATTCCTGATTAATAAGAGTTCAAAATAAATTTTAAAACGGAAACAGAAAAATAATAATAATAAAAAAAAATAATAATTCCAGTTACTGCTGACAGAGAAAAATATAATATATATATTTATTTGTTCTATAAATCTTCATTTGAAACTTCTGATTTTGTGCACTGCTTTATTTTTAAAAGCTATCTTAAAAGAATGCATAACAATGAGATGAACAAGAGAAAAATATTTAGAATAAAATATATTTTATTGTATAGTATGCGACTAACAGTACATAAAAGATTAATATCCAAATACATTATATGTGAAAAATATCTGGATAACTTATTAAGTATTAGATAAGTTACAAAAAAAAAGTGTAAAATTAAAGTGGGAAGGATATGCTCAGCAAATTTAACTGTAAAATATGTTTACGTTTTTACATAAGTAGAATGTAAACCGATGTAACCTCTAATTTTTTAAATGGAATAAGTCATATATATTTTCGGCGATTAATATTATTGAAAACAGTTATAAAATTTTTCCAGTTTGAATTTTCCCGCCAAAAACAGTAGACTTTGCTCCTATGATATTGCTTAGATGCCAGTATTTTAATTTATTCCGGAGTGTTTTTAGCCCCGTCTTTATTTCGAACCACTTTATTTACAGAATTTTTTTTTCTCCAATACATAACTTCGATAAAATAAGAAGAAATTACTCTTAAAAAAATAAGTGTTGCCAAATAAAGGCGGGCCTAAAAATACTCCGGAATAAATCAAAATGTTGGCATCCAGGGATGGAACACGGGCGCAGAATTCATACCGGAATCTGTTCAAGAAATTTCTCTAACTATAATATCATTGATTTAAAAAGTAGAAAATTTTCTTACATTGATAGTGGTATGAATTCTGCGCCCATGTTCCATCCCTGGGCATCTATAGATATTGGTTTAAATTTTCGGAATTTAGCCCAGTACATAAAGTACTAAAAGACACTTTAAAAAACACGTAGATAAATTTAATTTAATTAAAAAAAGTTATTTAGAATAAAAATATAAAGCTTTTCTCTTTGAACTATCAAAGCATCACCAGGATAACATTTTATTTACAATAAAGTTCTTGGAGTGCAGCCAGTATATACTTTAATGTTCTACACTTATGGATGAGGTTAATAATAATAATAATAATAATAATAATAATAATAATAATAATAATAAATAAATAAATAAAAATGAATAAATAAATAAAGATTAAAAAAAATTAAAAAAATAATTTAAAAAATAATTCTCTAAGTGGTGCAGTACAGCCAAATTGCTTGAAATGATATGTAATAAATAATTGGGGTCTATTTTAACATTTTAAAACATCACAACATTTAAAACTGTTACTTTTATATTTTGAATTATTATGACAGTGCAAAGAATGATAATTGTGGCACTGCAAGTGAAAAAGAAAACAATCTTGTTTGCATAATGAAATGGATTCAGCGTAAGTTCTGGGTGTAAAAGGAGGAAGAGGTCGATTTAGTAGCATTCTTTCACTTATGATGGCTGTTAGTTTACCAGAAAGTCTGGTAATCTTGGAACAGTTTTACGAAAATTTGGTTGACATAAAGGGCAATGTATGACAAATAACTAGCGATTATCTGCGGTCGGTTGTTGACCTATCACTGTTCATCGACTGCAGACAAATGATGGGACCCAATATTAAACAATATGCTTTACACTGTTAAACGGTGTCTAACAAATGTCTGTAATAAATAAAGATGTTTGTATTGAAATTTGTAGCATGTTTGTATTTTAATGTGTGGGGTGATTACATGGATGAAGGTAACATTAGTCACACAAAATAATAAAATTTCCTCTTTTTTTTTTTTTTTTTTTTTTTGCCACCACTATTACCATACAGAAATATTAATGGAATATTTCTGGTAACTTTCCTGATTAAATAGGATAACGATTCTTGTTAGAAATTATTGGTGGAAGCAGAGATATCTCTGTGTGTGACTGACGTTACATTTTTCGTGGAATCGCCCTATGCAGGGCCTGATTAAGGGGGAAGCACACATTATCTCCGCTCTCACCGGAATATTTTTACAATTATTTTTTACTTCATGTCATAGAAATTCCACGATTTGACGAGGAAATATTTTTTATAAAAAATGAACGGTGTAAAACAATCCAATTTACTCACCGTTATTAGACACCAGAATTCTTTTAACATAATTTTTAATGAGAATTTTCTGTTTATTATAGCAGGAAAATATTTGTTAAAAAATAACGGTGTAAGTATAAATAATGTGTGCTTCCCCCTTAATCAGGCTCTGGCCCTATGGCCCCCAAGCAGAATATTTTATTTCATTTTATTTATTCATTTTGTAGAATACTTGAGCGTATCCTTTGAATTGTCTATATACAAATTTTCGAATCAATTCACGTTTTAGTTAAAACTACAGAGAGCACTGAATAGGTGAAGTTTTATTACGATTACCCTGTATTATATGGATCTTGTAAGGACATTTTGTAGAGAGCTTTTACAGTGTTGCCAAATTTAGGGACTTTTTTATTTAATATCCATCACTTAATTTTAATTATAAAGGATGCTTAATTATATCGGGCCCACCAGCAATCGAGCGGTTCTGCGTTAAAAGCTGATAGGCGTGAGGGGCCGGGTTCGATCCCAGGTCCTATTAGTGCATTTAATTTTGGGAGTTAATGAAGTGGTGCGATTAATTGGAGAATAAAAATGATTATTTTTAACTTTATTGATAATTATAATTATAGTTGTTTTATTGTAACCTGTGTCAATACCAATTTGGATTTTATTTATTATATATATTTTCACTAAATTAAAGAGATGTAAGAATTAAAAAAAGGAACTTTTAAATTCAATAGAATGAACAGAGGAGGCAAGAATGGGTATGGGGATAAAAGAGTTCTTACTATAAACGTCAAACCAAATAGTTATTTTAGCTACAATGGGTAGAAAAATTTTAAAAACGTAATTTTCGATTGGTTTCACATTCAGAAGTAAATTTTATGAAGGGGAATTGTTTATTAAGGGTATCAGTAAAACTAAGGAGGAAATTTTTAGAATAAGGCTAAGATATATTATCGATGCATCGTAGATAAGTTATTGGTTTGAGTAAAGATGAAGCAAATGATCGTTGTTCCAGTTCAATAAGAAGTAAGTCAGCAAGAATAGGGCTAAGGTCATTAGGACTTTAAAAGTTTGTTTATATAGAACACTATTAAAAAAGAAAAAATATAATAATTAATAAGATCAAAAGCCTCAGAGATAAATTTGGAGATAAAGGAGTTTTATTACATTTTTTAAAAAACAATTAGGAAAACTGTATGTAAGGAATATTTGGAAAGAGGAAAATAATATCGAGACTGAAAAATTTATAAGTGGGGTAGAAGTAGAATAAAGAGTTCTATTTTTTTTTATTTCGAAACCGGATTTTACAATATGAGGTTTATTGGGAATTAAAGATTTAAGTAAATTAGCATGAATTCTTCAAGAAAATAAGACTGACTATTAAAAAGCTGCGTAAGCATAGACTTGTGATGCACAAGCTTGTGCATGTGCAACTAAAAATTATTTAATGAAAATGCTCATATTTCTTTAGATATTCATTATTTTTATATTCTAATTGCAGTATGTCTTTTATAATATAATGTATCAAGTTCACTGAAAATGAGATTGCATCGGTTAGAAAAACCTGAATATTTAAATATATATGTACAGAGCCTGATTAAGGGGGAAGCACACATTATCTCCGCTCTCACCGGAATATTTTTACAATTATTTTTTACTTCATGTCATAGAAATTCCACGCTTTGACAAGGAAGTATTTTTTATAAAAAATGAACGGTGTAAAACAATCCAATTTACTCACCGTTATTAGACACCAGAATTCTTTTAAAATAATTTTTAATGAGAATTTTCTGTTTATTATAGGAGGCAGTAGGTTTTTAAAGTATTTGTTAAAAAATAACGGTGTAAGTATAAATAATGTGTGCTTCCCCATTAATCAGGCTCTGTATATGTATATAATAATAATAAATGTACAAACATTTTTCATTTTTTTAAAACCTTTATATCTCCACAAATTGCTATTGATGTGCAGATGCATAGCTGCCAATATTTTAATTTATTCCGGAGTACTCTTAGCCTCGCCTTTTTTTCGTACCACTTATTTTTTAAAAGTATTTTTTTCTTGTTTTATTGAAGTTACATATTGGGAAAAAAAATTCCATAAATAAAGTGGTGCGAAATAAAGGCGGGGCTAAAAGTACTCCGGAATAAATTAAAATATCGGCAGCTATGACAGATGAATACATATAATTAAAGCAACCTTCGTAATCAAATGCTACAGTTGCAACACATTTTTTTTTTTTTTTTTTTTTTTTTTACATTCACAAATATTCTGTGCTTTTTTAAATTTGTTAATGGTCCTTAATTATGGTTTCTTTATTTGTTAATGGTTAATTTTTGGGATAAAATCTCTGGAGTATATGTGGTATAACATGTTCTTTTAATCCATGGAGTTCCAGGAAAATCAATTAAACATTTCTTTAGATAATCGAAAAAAAACATTTAAATTAAAAATTTCATATTGCCGTAATTTTTGGGCGTGTAATTCTCAGATTAGTTAAGTCAATTTTGCACTAGAAATTGTAATTGACAAATGTAGTTTTATCTGTACGAACGGGTTCTTCAGAAAGATATAGATTTTTCTGTTTAATAAAATTTCTGGTGGAGGAATGACATAACTTACCTGCGGTTTATATGCGGAAAATTACGGTATTTTGTCACTCATCAACAGATTTAATTAAATTTATAGGCTATTCATTAGATAAGCAGGAGGTTGACATTTCTAAGTTAATCCGGAGCATTGTTGGGACTCGCATATTTTTCATACCACTCTGTTTGTAGAGTAATATTTTCTAATGTAAAAATACGATTGAATAAGAAAATTATTGTAAAGAAAATTATTGTAAAAAAAAAAAAAAAAAAAAAGAAGTGTGAAAAAAGGCGGATACTAAGAATGCTCCAGAAAATATTAGAAATCTTGGCATATCTGGGTAAGGCTAAATTTATTATACAAATATAATTATTTTCTTAAATTTATCCGATATCAATAGTTTTATTTTCTGAGTAAAATTACTAAGAATATTATTAAAAACTTAATATATATATATACATATAAAATGACAAATTTAATTTGTATAAAAATAGACGCATAAAGCAGCACTGAATTTATATACAAAAAGATAAATTATTAAATTTAAATTATGATAAGGGAAAAAATGAAAGTGGAATGTATAAACAACCAAAACAAATAATTTTAACAGTTTTAATAAACAAGAAAAGGTATAAATTCAACATTATTCAAGCCAAAATTTCAACAAAGCTGTGTCTTCTTCATCATCAGGTGGGAACACAGTCATTAAAAAACTATGTAATCCTAACAGGTTTCTGAAGATATGCCAAGCTAGCATACTCCAAATTATAATACAACAACAGAATACTGTAGCAAACTTGAAATTATAACAACTGAAATATGATTTATTTAATAAACATTATTCAAATTTATATTAACACTTTTTTAAATAATTGTTTCTATAAATTCATAAAATGACATGCTAGCAAGGACATATCCCCACCTGAACCTGCTGGAAGAAAACTGAAAAAACTCACCACCCGCTAGAGTCGACGTTGGCAATATTGGAGTTCCGGCTTAAAAACTTTATGAAAATTGAAAAATTTAATGCTCTTTCCATGTCCCTAGATGCCCATTTCAATTCCAGGTCTGGTAGTACGTCATATATCTCCAAACATTAGTCGGCTAGCCTTCCTAAAAAATAGGCTTTGAGCTGTCAACATCAAATAGGACATCTCCAAAGACCACCAATGAATGCAGATTCCAAAGCTGTGGAGCTGTCAGATAGAATAAACTAAAAATTTGCATTATCAGTACAACAAGAAATAAACTTCAAAGGATACAATTTTTTATAAAATAAAAGTGCTTGAAAATTATATATTTGTTTATCGAAATTAAATTTAGAATTACACAATCTCTTAATTTAGTTGTACATTATATATACCGTAAACTAAGAAAGATAGAAACATACTTCCAATTAAAAAACTACTGAAAATTAAGAGTAGATTTCAGATATGGCATTTTTTTGGACAAGGGGCTGTATACATATTAAATACGAAATTTAATTTTTATATGGCCCCTCTTATCATATGACTTATATTTAGAAAATTATTCTCCTTAGTCTATGGGGGGAAAATCATGTTTCTAAGTGAAAATTTCGCTGAGTTATTGCAATTTGAAAATTCTAGCATTTTTCGCCAAGTTTTAAGGGGTTGTATCAAAAGTGAGAAATTGTAATTACTGTAGCTTTTGTAATAAGGCATAGATTGATCAGCGTTTGGAGGGGGGTGTCTCTTTTACCTCTAGTGAATGCGCACGAGAATACTCAGTGAGAATTTAACAAATAAAATCTATGAATAATTTATGTACTAAAAGGGAATTTTCAAATTCATTTTTCTTTCTTTTCCTTTATACATTCTCTTACTCACATACATGGTATAGAGTAAGTATTGTTTTTGAGCCAAATTTCCGAAAACTAATTTTTGTTATTTTTACACGTTTTCAGATCTTCTGAATTCAAAAATCATGTTTTTAGCGGTTGGTATCTCTCTCTCTTTCTGTGTTGCGTTATTAGCATATCTAAAGAACAAATAGCAGCAAGAAGTCCAAATTCGATAAACTAAATCCGTATCATATTGCGATGCTACACTAAGCTATGTGTTGCTATCAGACAAAAGGTTGTGTACAGGGTCATCCAAGAGAATTCAAATACATTACGTCTGTGAGCGAAATTTCTCATATGTACAGTGTGACATCTATAGGCTGCCCTAAACAAAATGAAAAGGACATATTTTTTTATACGCATAAAAGTATGTTTTGTGTAGATTATGGTATAGCAATCACTCATCATTCGTTTACAGGGTTACTCAGAGTTTTTGGATGTATTAGAGCTATACTTGGGAGTTGCTGGGAGTGTATTTCATTTTGTGTTACGTGTTTTACATATAACACTAAATTTACGTGCACAGAGTCATGTGTATATAGTTTATAGACAGTATACAAGGCTACCAAAATTAAGGTAAACTTTTTTTTTAATTAAAAGTAATTGACGTAAGTGCTTTGCTGCCTTTGTTTTATGTCGAAGAACACTGCTGACACAGAACGGAAAACTAATTTTTCATACCCATACTGTAAAAGTAGTTTTCGGAGATAGATTTTTTTTCTGTATAATATAACGTTTTGATGCCTCCTGAATACAAAAGTCAAACTTTTAGTGGTTGATCTCTATATACACTGCATGAAAAAAGTAGAAGGACACTTACTTGTAATACTTTAAAGCCGTTTATTTCTTTAATTAGAGGTATGAGGTTCCTTTCTCTAATATAATTATATTCTTGAGACATCATATATTATTATTTTTTGGATATAGATTCAATCCTTTTGAATTATATAGTGGAAAAATTCAGGAAACAAAAATGGTGCATATTTGCACTGTAATTTTTCTTTAAAAAAGTAGACGGACACATCTTGTATCTCTAAAATAAAACGTTTTTAGTAAGTGGTTCGTCTCCCATTTGCTTTAATAAGTTCGTATACAATGTTAGGCATCGAATCAATGAGATTCTTAATCTTTTTGTGACAGAAAGTTTCCCAAATATTTGTAAGAGCTTCTTTGAGCTGGTGAATTGATTCATACTGGCGTCCACCCTCATAAATTTTATGAACAAGTATAGCCCAAATGTTTTCTACAGGATTCATATCCGGACTCTTGGCCGGCCAGGGTAAAACATTGAAGTTGTTCTCATGAAACTATTTTTTAACGTTGTTAGCGGTGTGTATTGGCGCTCCAACCTGTTGGAAAATCCAGTTTTCTCCTCCAAGATCACACGCAAATGGCAAAAGCTCGTTGCTTAATGTTTCAATATAATCTTTGTGAGTCTGCTTCTTACTTAGGATCACTAAATTTGTCCTTCCACCATAGCCAACAGCTAGCCACACCATCACGCCACCACCACCAACTTGCCGAGTATTGTACACTTTGTCTTATTTCTCCAAACTGTTCCAATAATATTGATATCCATCTGGGCCGTCTAAATTAAATTTTTTCTCATCTGAAAAAACTGCTGATATCCATTCTGTAGTCCAAGACATATGGTTTTGAGCTCACTGTAGGCGTTCTGTCACGTGGTGATCCTTCCAGCATGAATGGTGTTTTCTCTTCTTATATTGAAAGAGCTCTGAGTGCTTAATGTAGTTATAAAATTGTCTGAGAAGTTACGTTAGTAATTCCTGTGCTTATTTGAACTCTGGGAATTGATGCTCCAGTTTTTTTCAGCTCAGTAAAAATTTTTCTTTGGTCTCTAAGCGAAAGCTTCTTTGGCCGGCCACTCTTTTTCTTTACGCTATGGGCTTCAGGAGCACGTAGAAAAATCGCTGATGCTACTTTTGCTTATTAGAAGTAGCCTACTAATTTCTCTGACTCCATTATTAATCCAATCTGCCCTTTCTAGTAATCAGTTAGAGGAATTCCTCGTGGCATGGCGCATTCATCTCCAAGGAATTTAACTATCCAAGGAATTTAAAATCATCTTGTCAAGCACGTTAGCAATTGGCAAAATGCCAAATGTACATGTACATGCAAAATTGGTATTCCGCAAGAAACACCCAATTAGATAATTGCAGTTTTTGACCAGTGTCCGTCTACTTTTTTTAAAAAAAAAATATTGTGCAAATGTATATCTTTTCTCTTTTCTGCATTTCCATACATTAAAATTATAAATAATTGAATATTTTTATTTGTCTGTCAAAAATATGAAGATTGATAAGTATAAACATGTTAAAGAATTTTAATTGACATTGCCTATTAAACAAAGACGGGGTTTTTAAAAATTGTAAAGAAGTGTCCATCTACTTTTTTTATGCAGTGTATATTAATTTTCAGTGAATTTTAACAACAAATAACTGTAGGAAATTCAAATTTGGTACATTGGATTCCATACCTAGTTGCCACTTGAAAGGCTGATCAAGATTCAAGGAAATTAATATCAGACTTGATTTTTGTTTTAATAAATGTAGGCACTATAATTAAACAGAAGGGCAGTAATCCCCCTGACATAGAATTATACATCAATACCATATCATATTCTACGCAAAAAATGCTATTTCGCAATATTAACAATAAGTAGGAATTTATTTATGATTTTTACAGTAAAAAATTATTGAAATGTAGCTTATAAAAATGTGTGTTCCAAAACGCAATGCGTTGGCATTTTTTGTGCGTTCCTAAACATAAACCAATTGTAGAGTACGTATAAATGCCATTTTAAATAGGGAATATTCCATAGTAAACCTGAATAACATATATCATTTTTTAAATTTCTGAAAATATTTAAGGACGCTGGGGGCGGGCAGACGGACTGATAGACAGATGGACAGTCAGACAAAAAAATATGCAAACTGAAATCATATTCACAGTTAAAATTTGTTAGAAAACGTTTAATGTAAACGAAAATGCCAATTTCAGCAAATGCCCAGTAATAACCCTTAACGTAACAGATTATTTTTGCGAGCCCTATAAATCTAATGCTAATCGTACTGTACACTATAGAAAGCATTTTTTTGGGCATAGGAATAACGTATTTCAATTTCATTAAGATTTATGCAAAGTAATTAAAAATTGGTTTATAGAAGTATCTCTCATAAAACGCAATACTTTGGAACACTTTCAGGTATCCCTGTATACAAACCAGTAACGGTATTTATTCCATTTTCTATAGAAAATATCCGATAGTAAATTTGAATATTATATTTCAATTTTATTAATATATACGTAAATTTAAAAGTATTAAAATATATTTTATAAAAATACTTCTCATAGAATACAATGCTTTGGAATACTTTCGGGTGTCCCGGTACACAAGCTAGCAGAGGTAGTCACTCCATTTTCAATAAGGAACATTCGATAGTGAACTCAAATACCATATATCAGTTTCAGAAAATTCCATGAATATTCACGGGAGTTAGCGCGCGGACAGACAGAAAGACGGATGGACAGACAGACAAACCGAAGTCATTAACTCTTTTTAACATTGTTGGAATTATTAAAGAGCCGAAGTCATTAAAATTTTTCAACCATGATGGAAATTAGTAAAAAGAAATAAAGTGCAAAAATTTCGCACGATTTTGCTAGTCTTTTGATTTTCTTCCTCTCATAACGTGTTTTAATTTGCAGGTGACTCCCTAAGAAATTTAACTATTAAATTTTTTAACAATAGGGAATAATGTAAATTTGTACTAAATTCTTAAAACTGTTGATTCCATGTGTTTGAATGATTTTAGTTGCTATTATAAAATAAAGAATCTTTTTTTAATTTTTCTCATGTCATAGATAACTTCTAAAGTGAGCCCTTTGGCGTTGAAAAATAGATGTCAAAATTGAAAATAAAGTGGTATAAGTCATCATTTACAAATTGCAATAACTCAGCGAGATTTTGACTTAGAGAGATTTTTTTTCTTGTTAGAGCGAAAAGAATATTTTTCTAAATATAAGTCATATGATCAGAGGGACCGTATAAAAATTAAATTTCGAATTTTAATATGTATACAGCGCCTTGTACAATAAAATTCCGTATTTGAAATCTGCTCTTAATTTGCACCAATTTTGTAACTAGAAGTATGTTTCCATCTTTCGCATTTTACGAGATAATAGCTGTAACATCTATTTTGAATCACCCGGTATATATAGGGGAATGTCTCCGGTTGTGGGCACAGCTTTGATTTTGGCTTATAACTTTTGATAGAGTAGATATTATGCAAACATATAAATACTATTGGAAAGCTAGAACCCTTATCTAACGTTTAAAGAAGTAACTATATTGATTCCGTCAACCAGAAAAATATTATTACCTGTGATGTTGAAAAACATCACATATCCCTTTTTAGAATAAAATAATAATAATAATATAAATTACATTTTATTTATTTATCTATATCATTATATAAAGCGCAAAAAATTGTTTGTTTGTGGAGGGTAATCTCTGAAACTACTGAACCGATTTAAAAACTTCTTTCACTGACTGAAAGCTACAGTATGCCATATTGTTATAGACTATATTTAATTTTGATAAAATAAATTTTAGTTTAAATCTGAGCATTTTAATTAAAATCCCCATAGAAGCCGTAATAGAAATGGAAATAATGAAATATTAAAAAAATTAGCTGCTGCCAACATAAAAGAAACATTTACATGTTCATTTTGTTTTTAAAATATCTTGACGTGAAAAGAAAAGAAATATATTTGTACGTGAATTAAATTGAAATTCATATAAAGCTTTTTTAATTGTTAAACTTACATGTTAAATCTGACGTCATTATAGAATTAAAAGTGTTTATTTTTCTAATAATATAATGGACAATATTCCTGTGACGTCACAGTAGGTAAAATCGCCGAACACGTGGCCGATATTTTGTAAACAAATTAGAATCAAGATGTTATTTTATTGTTACGCATAACATTTTCCTAAATATTTCTCCAGTGAAACGTAATAATCAGATATCTGTTCAAACAAGAACAAAAGAAAAATGTAAACAACTGAATCGAATGGTAAAGTTAAGACTATTCCATATCGTAAAATTGCAGAACATTTTATGTATACACACACACACACCTATATATATATATATAATGAATAAAAGATTAATAAGAACATTTTATACACACACACATATATATAGACATCAAAGCTTAAATAATTAGCATTTCAGTCACTTCAATAAAGGAATTTATTAAATGGAACATCCATTTAAATTTGTTAACATCGCCACAGTTCACATGACAACTTTTAATATTACATATGTTGATTAATATTAAAGTATATTACTAAAACTGGATTAAAAACAAAACAAAGGTATCATTATAACACTCTTACTTTAATTTCTTATAATCTGTATTTGCAAGATAAAAATTTGCAGGCCACAATGCTTTGCTATGGTAGAGTTGAAGATTGTTTTCCGAAAACAGCTGATTTTTTATAGTCTCGAACCCAAAGGAGGAATATTGTCCATTTGATATGATATGATATAATATAATGATCTAAGCATCAATGTTTAAACCACGGAGTCTTTATTACTCCGTGGTTTAAACTGATGTGTGTAAATGAAATAAAATAAAATAAGAAATTCTATTTTAATTTATAATTGTTGCCAAAAAGATTTATGAATTAATTTATTTTTAGACATATAATAAAATATATTTTCACGCAAATAATAATATAAAAAGTGAATTAAAAAAATACCATCTGTATTTCATTATGCATTTTTTAAAAGAATAATACGCAAGCGAAGTGATGACGTCACTGGCCTTCAGTGGATGCAAGTAAAAGATTTCCTGTGTTAATCGCCCACTAGATTTTTTGTAAAAAATTATAGATCGAGGAAAATTATTTCCCGATTTTAATCCCCATATTTGGATATAGATATGTATTAGTTATCCTGTGCATCCGTTAGATTAAATTATTTTTGTTGTAAAATTGATAAAATTTGAATTTTAAATTTCAAAACTATAGAAAAAAAAATGGCAAATTTCCATATTCGATTGAAAACATAAACATTTCATTTCAAAGGATGATATTTACACAATAAATATCGAACTAAAAAACTAATTAAAAGGGAAAGGATAAATATTCTATCATAATTTGAAGTCAAATTTGTTTTCAAATGTCTAAATAAAGTATCTGATATAATATACTAATATGTTGCAGCGGAATAGATTTGATATCCGTCATCCTTGGCAGAAAAAAAAATATCGCCAAATTATCTGGCGAATATAATTTAATTCCTTTCAAAAATCATGGTTATTTTAACAACTTATATTAAGAGAGTAACGAGTAATATGAAACAATATTTCGTACAATACATATTACGAAAATATACATCTGGCATGTATATTTTCGTATTACGTTTTTGATCGCCAAATACAAAAAACGCCAAGGGTGACAGTTTTGAAATTTAAAATTAAAATTTTGTCAATTTGACAGCAAAATAACTCAATCTAACGCATGCATACAATAACTAATACATATCTATACCCAAATATGAGGATTAAAATCGGGAAATAATTCTTCTAGAATTTAATAATTAAAAAAAAAAAAAAAAAAAAAAAAAAAAAAAAAAAAAAATCCAATGAGCCATTAACATGGGAAATCTTTTTCTTGCATCCACGGGCGGTCAGTGACGTCATCCTTCGCTTGCGTATTGAGAAGTTTAAATTTATTTGGCGACTATTTTTAGCAATTAACAGTTATGGCAAGTAGCTCAATATACATAGCGCATACAGCCATTACTGAAATGTAAATAGCATTTAATTATTTGAGTTAAATTATGTTGATTGGAAACCTATTTAATATATCTATGCTCTATAGCTATACTAATATATAAAGAGGAAAGGTTTATATGTATATGTAGAGAACGATCGCTAGAACTAAAAAGTCGATTGCTTTTTTTTCTTCTTTTCTTTCATTAATCAAAAGTTACACTGTCTCTCTCTAAGTGCTAGAAGCTATAATAAATTTTGATAAAATAATTTTTTAATTAAATTTTTCAATATTTTAATTGAAAACAAAGCATAGATTTGATATCTATCGTCATTGGCGATTTTTGTATTTGGCGATCGAAAACGTAATACGAAAATCTGTATATTTTCGTAGTAAAGGCGAGATGTATGTTTTTACTTCAATTACCCTACTACCGTAGGTAGTGGAAGTATTGTATAGGTTTTGGCAATTGGTCAGTGTGTGTGTATGTGTGCACGTATGTGTGTAATCTTTTGGCTTTCATAGCTCCAAAACTGATAAAAATAGAACTACTAAACTTCACAAGTGATTCAGGTCTGGTGTACAGATAAATTTTCCAAATTTTCGTGAAAATTGAAAAACCGGAATTGGGTCATTGAAAACCAGAAATGGGACCGTAAGCCCGTATTCAAAAACAGCTCTAATGATTTTCTTCAAAGTTGCTATATAAATAATCTATTAGATGCCCTTTCGATTGATATAGTTGGTTAGTTCAGGAAAATTGATAGGCGTCCTCTATAAACAGCTCAATTTCAGACCTCGCAAGTGCGTTCCTTTAAAAACGCCTGTACGAATTTTTTCAAACTCGCCATGTTAACTTCCTATTAAATATCCTTTTGTATGTAATTATTGTTTTTAGGTCAATAATTGAGTATGCTAAGTTTTGGTAAAAGTTGGTATCTCAAAAACGGCTCTAACGTATTCTTTAAAATTGTTTCATTAATCCAATTTAGATAACCTTTCTCAAGTGTTACGTGCTTATTACAGGAATATTAATGGTCATCCTGATTCGGTAGTTCAGTTTTAGATCTCGGAAATTCGTGTTTAAAAATTAACTATCTATTTTTTTCCCTTATTTTTTAACTCGCTATGTAAACTCTGTTGTATGTGTCTTTATACGTGTATCAAGTTTCTCTTACTGGAAAATCTCAAAAAATGCAAGTAATATCTCCAAAAAATTGTATATAATATGTGTAATAGTTGGTAATGGAAGTCGTGTGGTTGTTTCACACCAGATTCCGTAATAGTATATATTGTACGAATATTGTTTCATATTATTGATTTCTCCCTTAATATACATTATTAAAATAATCATCAATTGTGGAAAAAATTAAATATATTTGCGAAATGAACAAATAAATAATAATTAAAGCTATTATGACGTCAATTTTATCAAAAACATTTTCATGTCATAGGTTTATTTTTCAATATTTTTTATTCATGAGTAAAGAAATGTTTCTTTTTATGGAATAAATAAATAAATAAATAGCATTAAGTAAAAATTGCCAATATTTAACAACTAATTAAAAAAAATAATTGTAAAATTATATTTTGACTTTTCAGTTAATAATATTGCGTGACAATCCGCGATTGTAATGAAATGCTCGCCCTCTGGTGGGCTAAGGTAAATATATCATACCACTAGCTTTCACGCTGAAACAACGGTAGAACAACAAGAAAGAACAATAAATAAATACACGTGGCTATTATATTTACTAACAACTGCAGTTGAGAAAGCTGCATCTATCGATCATTACAAACGCGGGTAACATATAAACTGATATATTTCTTGATTTTTTACATGTCAATCCATCTTTAACTAAAATTTGTTCATCAGTGCGAAGCCGGACGGGTCAGCTAGTTTATAATACAAGCAAACATTATATTTCTTATCCTAAAAGAGTTTAATACAATTTTGTTTATTTCGCTTATGCTATTTTATTTTTATTTCTATTTTATTAATCTGTAATTTCATATAATTTATTGTTCTTTTTCCTGCTCTAAATCTCATCAAGTAATAATTAAATAAAATATCAAAGAAAGAGAAACCCATTCATTTTATGCTTTAAAACCGCAGACGATTTTTTTTATTGTAGCTTCCTGTCTCCAATCAAACGTTTATAGATTCCGTTGAATCATTATAGCTGAAAATAATTTCTAATATTTTTTATCAATTGATTTCGCACTGTTAGCCAAATTCTGGATGACTGACAAAATTTAATCACATCCTATGACGTAATTTAATTTTTAGCCAATCCTTTAACTATTATTTAGGTTTACCAGATATAAAATTTAAAATGTGTTCAGCCAACTTGATTTTTGATGCCAATGAGATTTGGCGAAATAAATTAATTAGCTTGCTGTCTGTCTTTCTGTAAAGATGTTATTTTTTATCTTTGAGTCAAAAATGTCGAAATGCTTTCAGTTTAGAAAAGTATATCAAAATGGCTTCCATTCTTCATTCGATGTCTCTCTGATTAATAAACTGAAATTCGTCATCATGAATGTTTGCGAATCTACTCATTCGTTTGTGTTCAAAAATGCATTATATATATCTTATAAGAGTAATAAAGAAATGTAATTTTTCTAAATGGAAAATGACTTCATGCTACATTTTACGGAGCTGAGTGAACCTGGTTCGCGGTTCGCTGTACGTCATGGCCGCTTCATACTTTAGATATCTCCATCCCAGCTCTTCATTAAATATATGTGGTGCCAGACTCAGGCCGGATAATATATCCGGATATCCAAAATTTTTTCGTCTTGAAAAATTTGTGCATCGAAATTGAACTACTATATAACGAATATAAGCTCGAATTTCTGTTTAACGGATCTCTGCTTAGTCACCTAATATCGGCGTGATATCGACTACGTTAATTATTCTACACATCCTGATTAATTCATGAAGGTGACGTTTTGCGTTGTTGAAGACTGTTATGTTTTTAAAACAGCTGCCCCGGTGATGATCCAAAAAGAAATTAACTACGTTACGGTGAACAGCACCGAATTCACCGATTTGTTGTTCATCTTTACTAAAGGCTAGTGTGCTGCGGGATGTCATCTGTGATTTAAAAAAAAAAAAAAAGAAATTACTTTGTGTCTACGGTACCGATTCTTATCGCCGATATTGTGTGATGCCATGCCGGTGGACTTTCTACGGTTTCATTGAATAACATCCTCTCTACAGTCTGCAATGTTCGCAATTTGTGACCGTCTTATGCATTTACCGTTCGGTATTAAATGATCGTTGAGGTGCAAGGAGAATTGCCAAATATGGGTCGTCTTTCTAGAATCTGTGCAGTTAAATTACTGTGTTCATTTTTTTCTCGCGCACTCGTACAGGAGAAGAGCCTTACAGTTTTAAATAAAAGAATAAATAAAATACCGTAAATAAATAAATTTATATCTATATATATTTTTGTTTTAGCTAAAAGAAGATTCGGAAAAGGGGTAAGTTTCCTTTGGAATCATTTTATTGTGCCAATAAAAAGAAACATTTCTCACATATTTTTCTTAAATATTGACAATAAGAACTTTTCGTACATTTTTCTTAAATATTGACATTTATTTAAACTTTATATATAAATTTTTACTTATAGGTAAAATCTTTTATTCTTCATATGAGTATTATATTCTACTTTAACTTTTCATTTCAATTTTTAAGAACAGTTAAAAAGTTATATAAATGATCAAAATTTGCTTATATTATTTTTGAAATATCTAGTTTTTTGATATTCAAGTAAAGATTTATTTCATTTGTGAAATTAAATACCAGATCATAGTGATATTTTTTTCTTTTCATCATACTGCATAATTTTTTTTTAATTTTTTCATATTTTGATTTTTGTGTTTACAATTTAATATATCTTGACAATTATTTTCATTTGCATATATATCCATTTTTAGTATTATTCATTATATATTTTTAAATATATCTATAATATATATATACAACAAGACGTATATAAGCCAATTTCATGGTTGCAAGCTATAATGTTATACAGGAAAATAGGTTACAAATAATTTCTACATATTTTTATTAATATTGAAACTTTATCATCCAACTTTTGCAGGCTTAATTAAAAAAAGAAAGTATTTAACAATTTTATTCATTTTTAAGTGTCTTGGTAACTTATTTGTTTATATGATATTCAATTGAATTCTTATGCATATTACTTTTATTTAACTTGGTTAACATTTTTATATTTGAAAAACATGGCACAGAATCGAAACGCGTTTTGCTCCGTTCCTAATTTCGATGGGGACGCGAGATTTGTCAAATTTTTCTTTGATCAATTAAGATCCTTTGCCATGTTAAATAAACTAACAAATGACGCGACATTACATGTAATGAAAGAAAAACTTCGTGATGCCGCGTTGGCATACTTTATTGAAAATGAAACATTATATAACTCGACAGATCTTGCAGTCATCGAGGAAAATTTCTGTAAGTTTTTCAGGGAATCCTCATATAATACTGGAATATCAGAATTTCATAATTTAAAAATTTTGCCGGGAGAGTCTATTAAAAATTTCGCCCATCGTGTAAATGTTGCTGTACCTAAGGCTTTCCCTGACCTTAAAGACAAACAATCCCTTGATAACATTAAACTTCCAAAATTTTTAGAGTGTGTACCCCCAAATATTAAAATTAAATTAATGGAGGAAAACATAAGAGACTATAATAAGGCAGTTGAACGAGCTCAAACATTATCCGAAATATATGATTCTTTCAACAACACTGCTAATACTAAGACTGTTCTTTCTTGTGATAATAAAAATGACTCTGTAATATTAAACACATTGAAAGATTTATCTGAGAAAATTAATAGCATTTCACTTACAAACAACAATCCACCCTCCCATAATGAATCTTTGCACGTAGTTCAGTCAAGCAGACCCAAATTTGATCAAAGAAATTATAGAAATAATTATAAAACTAGACAGACCAATTTTCGTTCTTCCCCTAGAAGAAACTTTTCTAGAAATAATTTGATTTGTCAACTTTGTTCCAAACATGGTCACGTTGCTTTAAATTGTTATAAATGGAGAAATAGAGATAATTTAACTTATAAAACACGTAATTATGAAAACCGTAATTTAAACTAGAAAAGAGGTATGGAGATGCTGATGCTGCCATATCTCGAAAACTAAGGGTCTCATCAGCAAATGAACATAAATTCACAAATGTGTCACCTTCAAATTCTCTTCCGAAAATTTCACATACTAGACTTGTAAATTCAGTGGGATCTCAAACTGTTGCTAACATTACTGTAGCAGATAATAAAGCTACCCAAACATTTCAAAACTTTAGTCATATTTCTAATACAGGGTATATTCCAAGTGACAACAATGAGAGTTGCACAGATAATATTGAAGATCATATTTTATTTAATGTAAACAAAAATTCACATACACTTCCTATAATAAAAGCTAAATTAGCCAATAATGATATAAAGTTTCTTATTGATACCGGAAGTAGTTGTTCACTTTTAGCCCAATCAACATTTGATAATTTAAAAGCAAATTTAAAATATAAAAGACTAGGTTCGTCTATTACTCTTAAAACGGTCAATTCTTATGTTGAATTTTCTTCATGTATTCGTGCAACTTTCAAAATTAAAAAAAAGTTTTTCCAACACAATTTCTATATTATTGACATACCACATAGTTCTAATTTTCATGGAATACTTGGTATGGATTTCATTAAAGAAAATCATGTCACTATTGACTTTTCGAAAAATTCCATTAGAATTGGAAAATTAGACTTTACTTGTTCCTTATTTGATTCGCAAAATGAAAAATTAGATGTATATAATGTTAACTCTGACGATAATAATATGAATGTTTATCTTCTAAAGAAAGTTATAATACAAACTGGTGAAAATATCTACATTACTGCAAAAACAAATAATAAGTTACAAGAAACGAATTACATATTTTGTACTGACTTAAAGGATCCTGATATAGAAATTTTAGATTCTATTGTATCACCGAATTACAAAAATGAAATTAATTCTGAAAATAATAATTCTCTTTTTACGTTACTTATCTCAAATAAGGGTAAAAATTCAATCCATCTCAATAAAAATACGCATATTGGTAAATTATTTTTAGTTGATGAAATTAAAGAACCACATTTAGATAAAATTGAAGACTCTTGCTCTAGTAATAATATACAAAATATTGAGGACCATATCCACTTAATTCAAGCTTCAGAGGATATATTACTAAAACGTAAAAATGATTTATCAAGTAAAGATTTTTGTTTGAATCATTTAACCCTTGATCAACGTAACACACTAGAAAATTTATTTTTAAGCAAATTTGCTGCTTTTTCCAAATCTCTCAGTACTCTAGGACATACTGATAAAATAATTCCTAATCTTAAGTTAATTAATGATTTCCCTATTAAAACACTTCCATTTCCGATTCCACAAGCTTTACAAAAAGAAGCCCAAGAACAGATCAATGAGTTAGTAAACGCCGGCATAATTGAGCGTAATTGCTCCGAGTGGGCTTGTCCCATATTGCTGGTAAAGAAAAAATCTGACGGTTCAAAGAAACAACGTTACAGACTTGCTTTAGACCTTAGAATGGTCAATACAGTCATACAAGGTTCCTCATATCCACTTCCTAAGATTCAAAATCTTATTTCAAATCTTTCGTCATTCAAATACTTTACTTCGTTAGATTTCATGCAAGCGTACCACCAAATTGACCTTCCAAAAAAATATCAAGATATGTTAACATTTACATCTATTTTTGGCAGTTATCGATACAAACGTGTTTGTTTTGGTTTAAAGAACGCCAGTTCTATATTTCAGTCTCTAATGGACACAATACTCGACGAGATAAACATTAATGGCATATATGCTTATCAGGATGATCTGATTATTGGATCAAATTCATTTGAAGAGACTTGTGAAAAAGTAAATAAAGTGTTAGAAATTCTTATCAAATATAATTTAACATTATCCCCATCCAAGTGTGAATTCCATAAATCAGCAGTTAATTATTTAGGTTTCCATATTGAAAACCATACTATTTCACCCATCACCGCTAACATCGTAAAGATCAATTCTTTTCCACCACCGACGACAAAACGACAATTAAAAAAAATTCTTGGACTTGCTAATTTTTACAAATGGATTTTACCATCTTTCTCAGAACTTGCGCAACCTCTTGTGGAACTCACAAAACCCAAAACAACATTCAAATGGACAGAAAAACATCAGAGTATTTTTCAAAACATTCAAAAATTATTCTTTCTTCCCCCAATGGTTCGACTTCCAGATTGGGAGAAAACATTCTATGTCAACACCGATGCATCAAAAACAGCCATTTCAGGAGCACTTATGCAAAAATTTAATGGTAAATTACTTCCTATAGCATACTTTTCTAAATCTTTAAAACCTTCTGAAAAGAAATATCCTGCGTTAAAATTGGAACTTATGGCAATTCATAAAACTGTCACCGCCTTCAAATACTATTTATATAATCGTGAGTTCGTAATTTTGTCAGATAGTGCTCCCCTTGAAAAATATAAGAAAACTACCAATCCCGCTGACGTTACCACCCGATGGTTAATGGACTTA
This sequence comes from Salticus scenicus, assembly GCA_963930645.1. NCBI lineage: Eukaryota > Metazoa > Arthropoda > Arachnida > Araneae > Salticidae > Salticus > Salticus scenicus. Next base: position 242,542,836 of record OZ005651.1, read on the forward strand.
TCTGAATATACTTACGTTTTCAAACATATTCCTGGAAATTTGAACATCTTAGCGGATTATTTATCACGTTGCAATTTTGAAAACAATCAAGAGGATCTCAAAGATAATCCAAACTTAATTCATGACATACAACCACTACCAATTGTTGATGTTGATGAAAATGAAAACAGACTCAAAATTAACAGTAATGATAAAATTAGTAATGATAATCAAAACAAATGCTCAGAATATGTTAATTATATGATTTCAGGAAATTCGAACTCTAAAGACCCCTTGCTAGAAATTTCAGACCAAACATTTGTGTCCGAACAAATTAAAGATTCTGAATTAAAAACAATTTACGAAGAAATCTTGAAAAACGGAAAGTCAGAAAAATTTCCCAATTACTTTATAAATCCTGATTCTAAAGTATTAATGCTCAAGAAAGAGAATATTCATAACAATTCATTCAGTTATTTAATTATTGTTCCAAATTCTTTAAAAGCGAAAGCATTGTCCATCGCGCATTTATCTCACTTCGGTTTGGCTAAAACCTATGAATTTCTTTCTAGAAGAAACTTTTGGAGGGGCATTTATACTGATACCCTCAATTTCGTCTCTTCATGCACTAAATGCTTACAAGCGAAACATCACAAAACACCTCCTGCTCCATTACAAAAAACATATACACCCACTCATCCAAATCATACAATCTCCACAGACTTGGTGGGTCCTTTTAGTAATGGTCAATACGTCTTGACAATAATTGACCATTTCAGTAGACACTTAGAACTTTACCCGTTATCTAATATTACTTCTCCAAAAATAGTTCAATGTTTGTTTTCATACATTACAACCTTTGGTCGCCCTGCATGTATTCTATCAGATTTAGGTCGACAATATACATCTCAAGTTTACAATACATTTAATGACACTCTAGGCATAAAAATAATACATTCGTCTGCTTTTCATCCTCAATCGAACTCTATTAGCGAACGTGTAAACACATCAATTAAATATTCAATTAATATATTATTAGAAGAAGGTCATTCATTTCAAAATGCACTATATATACACAAATCTCTCTACAATGGATCTACGCATTCTTCCACTCAATTCTCGCCCAATCTTCTACATTTTGGTAGAGAACTGGCACTAATTTTTGACGCTTATAATTCAAATTATAATTACACTTACCTGGACTCTAATGTAAACATTTATAAATTAATGCAAGACCTTCAGGAAATTTATAAAAAAGCGTACAATAACATTCAAGATTCCCAATCAAAAAGAAATAAATATTTTCAAAGAAAAGCTAAACTAAGAAGCATCTGCACAAAAGATATTGTGTATCTGAAGTCTATGGATAAATTTAAATCTAAATATACAGGTCCTTTCATTGTCACAGTTAAACATTCCCCTGTTTCATTTTCAATTAAACGGTTACATGCTAGTGATGATAAAGCATTTCGTGTGCATATAGATAGAATTTTATTGGCACCTCCACGTAATAATCACTTATTTGACATTTATAATAATTCTAATTTTAATAAGAATCTCATTATTTCCAATGATACACATCAATATAATTTACGAAACAGAAAGTAAATTTTTATCAATTTTTTCCTTAGGTTAAAAGTTACACAGTGTAAATATTTAAATATTTATAATGATTAAAGATAAATTAAATAAAATTTGATGTATACTTTCATCGCAACAGACCTGATCAACCTGTTGTGATCTTTATTTGTTGTGAAATTTCGCAGCTTGGATAATCAATGGCTGGTCCAGGAACTTATATTCTAAGCTGCATTGTCTTACAACAGCAGTGTATATCACTTTTATCACTATTTCTTTAACTTACTTGTTAATTATAATTGCATTTTATTAAAAGTTAACATACTAGAATAATGTTTTTTTTTGGTTTCAAAAAAGTGCTAATGGAAGTAAAATAAAAAAAAAAAAAAAATAAAAAAAAATGTTTACGTAGACTTTTGGTGCAGGTAATATTTTTTTCGTACATACATGCATATGTATTATATATTCCAATTACAATTACCTAAAAAAAAAAAAAAAAGTGTTATTATTACTTTCTTTCAACAAGTATTATTTATTTAAACCTTTTATTGAATATAAAAGACTCACTATATATTTGATAACATATAAATATACTTGATTTTTATTTTGTCAAACTTTCATATTCAGATTGCTTATACATTTGAACTATATATTTATTACAACGAATTCTTGTCCTCTCTGAACTGAAATGGACTCGTCAAAGTTTCTCGCCATGCATGGTAACATAAAAATTTACTGATTTCAGCATCTTACCACGAACTGATAAAATATATGATGACTGAAATATTATGATTTTAAATCAAAGGACTAGAGCTCATTTTGTTTGTGGATATATATTCTAACGACGTGTACACAGATTTATGGCCATACCACATTATATCTCATCACCATATAATATCCTTATTTTCTGTATTTGTATTTGTATTTTAATATTGTATAAGAAAATTATTTTTTTTTAAGTATGCATACTAGATTTTCTATTGATAATATGACAATGTACGTATTTTATTTGTATTGGAAGCCATTCGTTTTTTGTTTTTGTTTTGTAATCAATCTATTTTACAAGATTGGAAATAATTTTATTTAATTTAAATTTTTGCTGAGTTGTCATATCATAGACGATGTAATGGCTGAACCCATTTTTTTTTCGGTCGACGGGGAGAAATATGTGATGTTGAAAAACATCACATATCCCTTTTTAGAATAAAATAATAATAATAATATAAATTACATTTTATTTATTTATTTATAATACAAGCAAACATTATATTTCTTATCCTAAAAGAGTTTAATACAATTTTGTTTATTTCGCTTATGCTATTTTATTTTTATTTCTATTTTATTAATCTGTAATTTCATATAATTTATTGTTCTTTTTCCTGCTCTAAATCTCATCAAGTAATAATTAAATAAAATATCAAAGAAAGAGAAACCCATTCATTTTATGCTTTAAAACCGCAGACGATTTTTTTTATTGTAGCTTCCTGTCTCCAATCAAACGTTTATAGATTCCGTTGAATCATTATAGCTGAAAATAATTTCTAATATTTTTTATCAATTGATTTCGCACTGTTAGCCAAATTCTGGATGACTGACAAAATTTAATCACATCCTATGACGTAATTTAATTTTTAGCCAATCCTTTAACTATTATTTAGGTTTACCAGATATAAAATTTAAAATGTGTTCAGCCAACTTGATTTTTGATGCCAATGAGATTTGGCGAAATAAATTAATTAGCTTGCTGTCTGTCTTTCTGTAAAGATGTTATTTTTTATCTTTGAGTCAAAAATGTCGAAATGCTTTCGGTTTAGAAAAGTATATCAAAATGGCTTCCATTCTTCATTCGATGTCTCTCTGATTAATAAACTGAAATTCGTCATCATGAATGTTTGCGAATCTACTCATTCGTTTGTGTTCAAAAATGCATTATATATATCTTATAAGAGTAATAAAGAAATGTAATTTTTCTAAATGGAAAATGACTTCATGCTACATTTTACGGAGCTGAGTGAACCTGGTTCGCGGTTCGCTGTACGTCATGGCCGCTTCATACTTTAGATATCTCCATCCCAGCTCTTCATTAAATTACCAATATTGTGAAGTGGTCATTTTTGGCCAAAAAAATTTTTGTACCCGGTTGTAGGCACACTTGAAAAACCCGCTAAAAATGGGAAAATAACAAGAAAATCCACAAGAAATACAAGAAATAACAAAATTTATTCATTTTGTAAGGATTCAGTGGCCGAAATAATAATTTTTCAATTTTATTCGTCATCTTCTTCGTCCTCCAAATCGGAAGTGCAATGCTTGCAAGTAAAATAATTTGCATGTATATTGGCACACTTCGAATGCACCAGACGATCACACGCGTTGCATTTGGTTGAGATGGCTCTTGTTAGGCATAGTAGCAGGTGCTTCAAACAGATGACACAGAAGTCGACATCATCACATTGTTGAGACTCCAATTTTTAGCGCGTTTGGCCGGCACTTTGAAAGGTGGAGTTGCCTTACTTTCTCCAGACTTCTTCTGGAGGGACTCAGATGCTGCAAGGAAGTCTATTTTCTTGGGCAGTCAATTTTATAGGTTTCTTATCCACTAAGCAATCAAAAATGGATTTAAGCAGCGCATTAAAATTGATTTCTTTTGGATTGGTAGACTTTTTTGGTGTTGGCATTCGTAAAAAACTCTAAACGTACATAAAAACACTAATAAAGCATGTTATTTTGACAAAAATGACCGTACTTAACAGTTTGTAAGTCAAACACATGTTAAAAAAAAAAAAAAAAAAAAAAAAAACAAGTGTGCCCACAATCAGTTACATGAAGGTGCCCACAACCGGGAATGGCAGCCATTTTTATAATGGCAGAAAAAGCAATTTTCGGTCCACATTTTGACTGAATTCGATATTGCATCACAAAATATAAGGAATATATTGCCTAAATATACCTTGCATTTACATTTTTTAATTAATTAACTTCGATTTTTCGCATTCTGAAAATATTCACAAATCACTTTTGTGTTGCTTTTTCTGATTTTTTTTTCGATGCTTGCATTTACGAAGAAAATGCATCTGTTCACTTCGGTGTTAGCGCAAAAACTGCGTACTGTCACAATACATGTTTGACAGTACTAAAATCCACCATATTTGCTTTTTGGTAAAAGATATGGTGGGATATCCATAACCGGAGAATGCCCTTAACAGGAGATATTCCCCTATATATATAATGTACAACTCATCTTCGAAAACTGCTGAATACTAATCACTTTTTCCAGTAAACTGAATGAAAACATCCATGTGCTTTATGTTTTTCGCATGGCTCTGTCTTTGGTAATTTTCTAATTTTGACTATTTTTTTAATTATTCAATTTATTTATTTTTACATGCAAGATTGGTCATACCCTATAGCTTTTAGCTTAAAGTAGTTAATATATATGAAATCTTGCATTTTCATGCTTACTAAAGAGATAGGCGACCCTGAAGTTTAATACTTTCAGTTTAGGCGATTTTCAACTGTTTCAATTTTTAATAATTTTTTATTGTTCCTTTCTGTTATATACGGGCTAGAACCCTTTAGAAAGACCCTCTCCCACGGAGGGTATCCCCACCTTAGATTCAGGTCCCAAGGATAATTGGCCTTAAACCTAACAACAACAAAAACACCTTTTTCTTAAAGCAGATATGGATAGGCACTCTTTTTTTATTGTCAATGTGTAATTTCTAACTCTATTTTTAAATCAACTCCTATTTGTTAAATTCTGACATGGATGGATAGTTTTATTCATTGTTAATCAGTAATTCCTCACTTAATTTTAAAATCAGATCCTTATTTGATATACGTGTGTTTGGGGTAAAAATTCAAATGAGTATTGTGGTTTTATTTTTATCTTTTTAAAACTTTTACTGGTTAATTTAATTTATATAAATATATATATATATTGGTTCTTGTGGATTATGCATTTCATCATCATCTTTTTTTTTTTTTTTTCATTCTACATCATTTTTACAATATAACATACATATATGCACTTATGTGTTATTATTTTTTTATTGTGAATAAACTAAAATAAGATAATAATAAGATAATTCTCCTTTAGAATTTCTCAAACAGTCCATAAAAATACTCTTAATATTTAAGATCCCCGAAACAGCCATTGTTTGAAATAAAGGGCAATAGAAGACAGACTGTTAAAGCGAGAATTAAAAGAGAGTATTTATTTCGCGTCATTCATAGCCATTAGCAGAATAACTCTTTACGTCTCATGCATCGCGTCGTAGCTAAAGATTAAATGAGCGACGAAACAGCTCAAAAGTTGCGTGAATTGACCACTATTTCCAGTAACGGCCAAAGAGGGATTTTGAAGAATCATAAATTTATTTTATGGTCGAGTTACTTAAATCTTTCATGAATGGGAATTATTTGTTTGAGTTCGCCAAAGCGATACATTTTCTGAAGAAAAGCATATTTTAAAGATGAGTCATTGAGGTCTTTATGTTGGCATTCATTTAAATGTTTAAAGCTTAACTGCTGCTAGCTGCTCAATAGAGGTACATGAAATATTTATTTTATCATTTATGGTTTCTAAAGTACTACGGAATAAAATGAAAATGTGTTGTACAGTTTATCCATGAAATTCATATATATATATATATAGATATATATATTAAAAGATGTATATTAGTGTTTTCAATGAGGTATTTGTTTTATAAACAGAATAATTCGTATTGGACAAGAGCTGATATTATTATTATTTCAAAAAATAAGTAATATTTTAAATAGTTATTTAAATATTGCAATAAGTATTTATTTAAGTATTCTAATAAGTAGCATATTTAAATATTTTTTCCTTCAGATTATTGCAAATTAGTAATGAATAATTATTGTAAAACTTAGATATTTTAATAGCACCATAATGTTCTTTATTTTAACTTGTATATTTCTTAGGTAGTTAAAAAAAATTGTAAAGTTTTTCAAAAAGCAATTAACTTAATTTAAAAAAAAATCTTTAAGCTAAGTGTACCAGTAGTGTGCACTTTAAGGACATTTTGAGGCTACATTTTGTGTACTGTTCATAATTTTAGAGATTGTAACTGTAATTTTAGAGATTGCACTGTAAAAGATGTTAATTGAAACATTTTTACTTTCTCTTATCCATATACAGGGTCCGCCAAATTTAATAACAGCTTTCGAATTCTCTTTAAATATAAGTACAATATTGAAACTGGGGGGTTTAACGGACAGATAATTCTATATGATGTTCCCCTCATAAAAAATTAGTTGTCAAATGAAGCTTTTCCGAAGACTATTTTAAATTGTTTTTAACGAAGGTTTATATACAGTATTTGTTATCTTATCCCTTAATGTTCAATCTGTCTTTATGGAATTGAATTTCAGGGTAAGAGAAAGTTGTGTGAGTGCCACACCAGATTATTTCATGAAGCTTAATGATAAATTACACTTGGTTCGGCCATAAGTTGTGTTCTAGTTCTATTACACGTTAAAGAGGCATAAAACACAATTACCCGGAAATATTTATTAAACAAATAAGTATATTTTCAGAAAACCACCGAAATAAAACATAAAAACCATCGAAATAAAAGCATTTCGCACATTTTGAGGCCAGTTTATACATACCGGTGTCGAATCAATCCGCTGCCTGAAAACAGCACCAACCAGTGTCGCAGATGTCTCTATGTTATTTTCACTAGGGAAACACTGGCCAGAAACCATTCTACATGGTGGAACAGACTGATGGTCTTCGAAGCAAGACCGAAACTTTACACGGATAGTCTTCCCGCTGGGTAGTCAGTCTATTCTAGAATACCGTACACACCAATTTTTCGCTGCATAATCTCACGTACTTGATCACTGTCGTTCTTTCGATGATCAGTCTATGATTAATAACATTATATTAGTAACATATAGCACAGCTTGAAATGCCCTTCCATGAATTTCCAAGTACTGTACCACAATATTTCACTTCTTTTGTGTAGCCCTGTAAACGGACAGTGAATGATTTCGATACCATATTCCACAGGAAACATGTTTTTACACATATAAAAACTATATATTCGTTACACTTGGTTTAGGGCAGTCCATAGATGTTTAAACTCTACTTACCTGCAATTTCCCCAGTAGACGTAACGTAATTGAATTCTCTTGGGTGTCCCTGTACACGAACCATTTGCTTGATCGCAACGAAAAGTTTTGTGTAGCATCCCTATATGATACACATTTAGAATACCAATTTTGGACTTCCTGCTATTATTTGTTCTTGAGATATACTGATAACAAACATCCACACCCACACACAAACAGACCAACCGCTAAAACCATGTTTTTTATACTCAGGGGACATCAAAACGCGTAAATATAACAAAAACTCAATTACGAAAATTTGATACAAAAACAATACTTTCTTTACGATATATATGGGTAAGTGAATGTAAAAAAAAGGATGATTATTCTTTCTACAAATCCGAATCGATATGAAGATGCTGCATGCAGAAGATGAGAACCACTATCTCAAGTGAAAAGTGCTAGATTTATTTCAGTAAATGTTTCTAGGTATTAACACGTTCGAGACAGCATGTTTTTGTCTGTTTAATTGTAATTTTACGCCCGCGGGCATTATTATTTTAATCTACATTATTTCAGAACAAGGTTTTCTGTATCAATATTTATGTTACAAATGAGCATACATTATATTTATACACTTTCTAATTAGAGCATTTGCATCCACAGTACTTTGATTGCAGGTATATGAATATTGGGAATATCCTTAACCCTTTAACGCGCGGTGGTATAAGTGTGAAACCACCTCCAAGCTGCAAAATCTCATCCCAGAAATTTTTTAGCAAAAATTTATGTTTATAAAGTAGCAGAAAAGGCCGTTTTTTTCAAACTTAAAATTTAAAATTTCTTTTAATTTAATTTTGTTCGTGAATTCCGGTGGCAGTATAATTTAAATAATCCGAATTACCTTGCGCCGTAAAGGGTTAAGAAATATAGTAACATACAAATTGCAAAAGAAACGCCTACTGGTGAAGTTACAGATTTCCAAATGACGTGAATCAACGTCAGCGGTCGCGAAAGTGTTAATTATGTTTTGTGTCTCTTGAAGACCGCCTGGAAACTTATTTTAAGGACAAATTAAATATAATATACAAGATCATTTACACCATAACAAAATGTCTGAAGAGTTTAGCTCGGATATACACTCCTTCTCATATTTATAAGGACACTTTATGTTTTGAAATAACTAATGTAAAAATAATTGTAAACAAGATTATACTAAGTGCACTTAATATATCTAGTATTCTAAAAACCAAAACTACTATATATTTTTTTTTATATGAAACAAAATTAATAAAAAATAATGAAAATATTTTTTTCTCCACGTTTTTAGATGTTCTTAATTATAAGGACAATCAAGATTTTTTTCGTTTTATTTATCTTACTATCGGATAAATAACAGTTGAGATGCGAATTTGTTAACTACTGGGCTAGATTAATTCATATATAAGCCTTCAATTTTTCTTGGACGGACATTAATGATAATTCCTCGAAAAAAAGAACGTTCATGTAGTGAAGTATGATAAATATATTTTTTTAAGTGGAAGGATAATTTCAATCCGCCGAATTTCAAATGAAATTCGAAGATCTAAAATTGCTGAAGGAAATGTGATCAAACGTTCAACTGCTGGTTCGATAAGAGAGAGATCTGATGCAAAATCAGAGTTGTTTTACAGAGATCGAAGACTCATAATTTCTCTTACTGTTCTACCCATAATGACTGCTGCTTAATTTGCTCGTAAGTTTAAACGGAAGGTTGGGGTCCACATTTATGCATGTTTAAAATAATTAATAATATGTTAAAATGAATAAAAACCTATAATAATCAATAAGCATTTAATGGGGGAAAGAACGTCTGGATAAAGTTGACTAAATACAATATTAAATGATAAAATGTTGCATTTTCGGATGAAAAACATTTTATTCTTGATTAACCAAATGGTTTTAACAGTTACTGGCACGATCTGAAGATAGCGAAAGACAGAGCAGATTTTTTAAAGGCAGATAGGAATCCGGCATTTTAAAGGTGGATCTATGGTGCTCTGGGGAGCTGTTTCTACTGCAGGCAGAATGAATTTAGTAATTTTTTCTTTTATTATGAACATCAAGAGAATATATGCAAATTTTAAACGTGGAATTCTCAGATTTTTGCTAGATTTTGGGGGTAATAATATTTTTTGGTAACAAGACTTACATTTTTGCTCTACTTCTAGAGCAATAGGAAATAGTTTCAAGAAAGAAACTTCTGTATTATTGCCTTTCCCGTGGCCTAAAAGTTGAAAAAAACCTTAACTTATGATATTAGAAAAGTGCATGCAAGTGGAAAGCAATTTTAAATCAGGGTTGCCAAATTTGGCCTTTTTTTATTCAGTAGTCACCAATAATTTTTATTTGTAACGTTTGACTAATCACTTCGAAGATTGATAGTGTATTATGTATATCAAATGTCACTTCTCAAAATTATTGGTGGCTGTTGAATAAAAAAAAGGCCAAATTTGGCAACCCTGTTTTAAATTGTTTAAATGTATTAAGAATATCATCTATGCTGTATGAAATGGTATTGAAACTGAATATTAAAAAGAGATGTATATATATATATACCAGAGATAATGTCTGACTGTTTACCCCTAAAATGAGACCCCAGTAAATATTAATTTAAAGAATAACTGAAAAAAAAATTACTAAAATTCGAGCTGTCCTTATAATTGTGAACACCTGAAAAATCATCTTTTTGACCGTAATTAAAGTTTTTTAAGATAGAAAAACGATAAATCTTTTAAATATAGTCTATTAATGAAATTCAAATTAATAAAAGTATATTTGTTTAAATAATAGTGTTCAGTTTTTAGTTAATATAGAAAAACGGGTGTCCTTATAATTATGAGAACCAGTGTAATTTATATTACTATTTACAAAAATAAAATAATTAGATAAAAAAACATTTCAAATATGTCAAATTTAGAAATATATATATATTTTTTAAGTTTACAAAACATTATTTTAGTAAAAAATAACTTTTCCTTATTTTATAAATTATTTTCTTTTATTATTATCTTTCTAGGAACCATGGTTCACCCAATTTCAGATTACTGATCAGTGTTAATTTCACTATTTAATGAATATAGATAAAATACTTTAGAATTTTAATAAGTCCTAAAAAAATGTTTCCTTGAGAAACCAGCATATATTCTTTGAATAATAGTATACAAATTATACTTAATACGAATTTAATTCTTCACGTTTGCATTAATTGTTAAAGAATTTGATGACTGTATCCATAAATCCAATTCTTTGAAAAAGTCATTTTAATTTGTTTTAATTTAGTAATTTCATCAAAAAATGTTTTTTTTTCTCTAAAATAATAGGTGCTGAAATTTCTTAGACATGTTTCTGAAGCTTATTTAAGCTGTAGGTTAAGTCGATATCATTTTAAGGTCTGTTTATGTTACATTTTACAAGTTATTTATTTAAATGAATCATTCATATCTCTAACGAACAATATACTGATTTACGTAAAATATGTTACTAACTTACCAATTTCATAAAACATCGCCATGAAAATATGTTTATATCCCAGAGTATTACACATTATTTATTTCCAGGTGACAAATCCAGAGCTTCCAACATTTTAAACTTTTAAGTCAGACTTGACACCAGTATTTTTAAATGGAATATGTTATATATATTTTCGGCGATTAATATTACCGAAAATAGCTACAATAATTTTCCGGTTTGAAGGCTCCCTTGAAAAACGGGAGACTTGGCACCTATGCAAATCTTATGAGGCGTCGATCCACGCTAATATTGGGGGCCTTTTGCTGACCCTTCACAAAATTCAAATCTATAAAATGAGCCTCTTCACAAAATTCAAATCCATAAAATGGGCCCCATCATAAAATTTAAGTTTATATAATGCGCCACTTCACAAAGTTATCCAAATATATATATATATATATATATAAGGCCCCATAACAAGATTTTGTTTTATAAGAAGGATCCTTTTATAATTTTTTCTATGTTTTTGGTATTATTTATAGTTAATACTTATACTTACCATCATTTTCGACAAATAATCCGCGGATTAGATAAATAAGTTTTGCACCAGAAATTTTAATTGACAAATAAAGTTGTATTTGTACGAGCTGTTTCTTCGAAAAGATAAAGATTTTTCTATTGAATAAAATTTCTGCTGTGGGAATGACACATCTTACCTGTGGATCATATCCCGCAAATTATGGTTAGGCGTCGCAGCATTACTAAAACATTACGCTCATTTTTAATATATTATCACCGTTTTTTTTAAAATACTTTTCTACAGAATATTTTAGCATTAAAAACATTAAAAATTACACCGTGTTACAAAAAAAAAAAAAGTAAATTTTTGGTACGCTTTTCAATTTTGCCTGCTTATTCACTTACACGTATCGCTGAATATAAGTATATTCAGTATAATATATATAAGTATTTTTTCTCTAACATGTGCCATTTTTTATGTACGGTTAAAAAACTGAAATATTGAATTCTCAATTTGCACATATTTTAATTTTATTAAAGTTATTAAACAAAAATCGGTAACAAACACTCTTATTACCATATTTTCTAACGTGGAAACACTATATATGAATCGTTGAAAACAAATATTGGGCACAAAATATGCAAAATTTGTAACTTATTTTTTTTCTGTTGCTTTCATTTGCCTTATTTGTAGCACACGCCCTCTACAGACATTTACATTAGTAACACTAACGGGGCCCACTTTCGAGCTATAGTTTTAAAGGACTGTTGATTTCTTTTACGTCTTTAGTGTTTTTTCGGTAGTAATTCTCCATTTTATTAAACTCCTGTCTAATCAACATTTTCTATAGTAAATTTGGTTCAGATATATTCAGTTTCTTATTTTTCACAGTATACATACAAAAATTGAAACTACTACTCATATAACATTACACTGTGTTAGGAAAAAAAAGTAAGTACCCATTCCATATTTGCATATTTATTCATCCATACTTATCAATGAATAGGAACATATACGCATATTTTTCTAGCACGTAATATTTTATTGGTACGTTTATTGCAAGGTAGCTATTCTCTTGTTGTGGTGTGAAAACTCCGCCTCTTTGAAGACATAATCCCGTGCTTTTGTTCATCAAAATGCAGGTTTGCTGTTTTGTTTGAATAATGGCTTATACCTCAAGAACGAGACGTTATAGAAACATAAGATATACAATGCCGACATACTGTAACTAATAGCTATCTATAATAGCTATCAGTTTTATGTGTACCGATATCGTGTCACACAGTGTTATTATTGACGACAGTAGTCCGTAACAAAGCCAAAAGAAAGTAATTTATAATTAAAAATAAAGATTTTACGTATCTACGTCATAGCTGCCAACATTTTTATTTATTCCAGAGTATTTTTAGCCCCGCCTTTATTTCACACCACTTTATTTATCGAAAAATTTTCTCCAAAATGTAATTTATATAAAATAAGAAAAAAGTACTCTTCAAAAATAAGTGTATGAAATAAAGATAGGGCTAAAATCAGAGCCTGATTAAGGGGGAAGCACACATTATTTATACTGACACCGTTATTTTTTAACAAATACTTTCCTCCTATAATAAACAGAAAATTCTTATTAAAAATTATTTTCAAAGAATTCTGGCGTCTAATAACGGTGAGTAAATTGGATTGTTTTACACCGTTCATTTTTTATAAAAAATATTTCCTCGTCAAAGCGTGGAATTTCTGTGACATGAAGTAAAAAATAATTGTAAAAATATTCCGGTGAGAGCGGAGATAATGTGTGCTTCCCTCTTAATCAGGCTCTGGCTAAAATTATTCCGGAATAAATTAAAATATAGGCAGCTGTGCTGCGTTTAACCCTTCATGTAACCAGGGCATATATATACCAATGCCATCGATTATAGGGGACAGAATTTAAATGATTTAAGCATGAATTCTTTTCTAAAATAGAGTAAAGTCTTAGAGACACACCAAAAAGACGGGCTTACTTTTCAAAATAGGAAAATCCGTCGAATGCAAAGAGCAGAGTTGCCAATAATTATTTTTTTTTAACCTCGCCTTTATTTCCATACCAGTTTTTTTTTTAAAGGAATTTTTATTTTTTATTTTATCGTAACTATATAGAAGAGAAAATTATTCTATAAATAAAGTGGTGCGAAATAAAGAAGGAGCTAAAAATGCTCCGAAATAAATTAAAATGTTGGCAACAGTGGCAAAGGTTTAAATTTTATGTAAAAAGACTGCTTAAATGGAAGGTTCAACGCAATATATATTTTTTCACAAAATATAGATAAAAATTTCACAAAAATAAATAAAAATTACAAAAAAAACCTTTGATTTTCACAGAAATGGTCCCCCAAAAACCTGGATCGACCCTGCTTATAATATAATAATAATTGATTTGTTTAATTCGTTATGTTATAGAACTTCTGGTAAATACAGAGAGCGACAGAGAAATCGATATGATTGCTTAGCGAAATAAATGGAATCAATTATTCTGCATCCTCATGTATTAAGGAAAGCTTAAGATATCTGGATGGATAAATCAAAGATAACATGAATGGCGAAACCACATACGTTTTAGTAATAGAGTCGGAGGATTCCAATATCGACCACTCCGGATTTCTAGTCTTCCTTTAATTGTATCCGGTGTTACGTTACAGATATTTCTTAGATGTAAGAAATAAACCTTTGAAACTCATATTAATTCTATATATGACCAGAGCCTGATTTAGGCCGGGGCACTCTCTCACCGGAATATTTTTACAATTATTTTTTACTGCATATCATAGAAATTCCACGTTTTGACTAGGAAATTATTTTTATAAAAAATGAACGGTGTAAAACAATCGAATTTACTCATGATTATTAGACACCAGAATTCTTTTAAAATAATTTTTAATGAGAATTGTTTGTTTATTATAAGAGGAACGTATTGCTTAAAAAATAATGGTGTAAGTGTAAATAATGTGTGCCCCGGTCTAAATCAGTCCCTGTATATGACGTTATATGTTTTATTTTTATACCTGCCAACATTCTAATTAATATTCCGTAAAACTGTTAGTACCCACTTTTTTTTTTTTTTTTTTTTTTTTTCACACCAACCTTTATTTAGAATATTTTTACTTCTTATTTAATCGTAATTACATCTGATGGGAATTTCTCTAAAAATAAAGTTGCGTGAAAAAAGGGGTGGGTACAAAGAATTTTACGGAATATTAATTAGAATATTGGCAGGTATGTATGTTTTCTAGTTTATTATAAATTTATATACAGGGTTGGTGAAAAGTTCCCGTACTTTTTCCAGATATTTCAACAGTACATAAATACCGTATACAAAAGTAAATTCAATTAACTGTTTAATAATAACGTTTATTAGATCAATAACAATATGATAAAACAAAAAAAATTACAACAGATGCTGAAAATTGCCTCCTTGGGACTCAATACATTTTTTAACACGCTTTGGACAATTGTTGATGACGGTCGCACACTCATCAACCGTGATCTCGTCCCAGGCACGCGTCAAAGCCGTTTTCAGCTATTCTACGGTGGCGTATCATCGTTTAGCCGAGATTTTTTGCTCCAGGATGGACCACACCGAGTAATCGAGCGGGTTGAGATCCGGCGAGTTCAGCGGCCAAACGTCCTTGCTCCAAAAGCCAGGAAAGAGCTCTTCGCAGACGGCAATTGTTGATTTGGCGGAATGCGCCGGTGCCCAGTCTTGCTGAAGCGTGAATCCGGCTGCGCCGAAGTGCTGCGTTGCCCACGGTTCCAGAGCGTTGCGGAGGACTCGTTGCTGATAGCTGGCGGCGTTGATCTTGACGTTCCGCTCAATGAAGACCAAAGGCGTCTTCCCGGTGGAGCAGATCCCGGCCCAGACCCTGACCGAGGCCGAAAAGTGACTGCGACCGATGATTTTTGCTGCCGCGGTTTTCTATTGCCCCTTCTTGAGCAGTTGACGGTGATTCTGGCGGTTTTGGAGCTGCTCGACCGTGAAAAATCTTCTCGTCGGTGAAGAGCACCTTTGGCAGGGTACCACCAGCGACCAGCCGTTGCATTCGAAGGCATCTTTGCAGCCGCTTCGCCTTCATGGCTTCGTTGAGGAAATGAGCGCGGGCGATCTTGTAGCTGCGAAGTCCCAGCTTCTTTTTGACGATGTGCCGGACGTGTTCGTGGCTGATTCCGAGCTCCTTGGCCATCTTGTTCATAGAGATCTCTTGATTGCGTCGAATTCAGCACCGCACCTTGTTGACGTTCTCCGGAGTGGTCGCGGTGGTTGGACGACCGCTTCGAGGACGGTCCGCAGTCCCGCCGGTCTCCTCATAACGCTTCACGGCGTCGTAGACGGTTTGCTTCTTGTAACCAGTCGTGCGAACAATGTCAGCTCTCTTCATTCCTTGTTTGTGCAATTCAACCATAGGGACACGTTGATTTTCACGAGACATAACATCAACAAAAATTAAAATAAACAAATAAATAAAACAAAATTAAGCAAGGAATTCAATAAAATCATCAGAAATGACAAATAACTTAACTAACTAAGACAAAAATGCATAAACAAAAAAGTACGGGAACTTTTCACCAACCCTGTATATTAGGGGGACCGGAAAATAATGTCGTTTTGAATTAATAAAATGAAACCGGAAATTTTTGTTTAACAGTGTTTACATGGTACTTTACAAATAACCATCTTATAAGTTACCTAAGAATATCTTAAATTTTATCCAGGATACATTTCTGATGTCAGTATTTTAATTCAAAACGACATTATTTGCCGGTCCCCCTAATAACTATCTTGTTTGTAGTCTAGTATGGAAAAACAATGAATCTTTTTAATAGCTTTGTTTTCAAGATTCAAAAATAGATTTTGGTTATAGTTATTGAATGCATTTTCATAAAATGAGAAGCAAAAATTTTAAATGAAATGACGAGTACATTTTAAATTCCCGCTTTAGAAAAAAAAATCCTTTTCGTTTATGATTAATAATCCTAATGACATGTTAAGCTGCTGACGCTTGATTAATGGTATATCTTTCTGGTGTACAAAAGTTAGACTTTAATATCCCTGCCAATTTAAGATCACTGTATAACAGTGAAACCTCTGGAACTTATTAAAAAATAGTTCAGAATTAATCAGAAACTCCATTTCGATTTTATGTAAAGTATAAAGAATTATTGTTTAGCGCTCTTCTAAGTAAGAGGACTTTCTAAACTGGCATGAAACAATTTGAAAAGTGTTAAGTTAGTCTGCTGTTTCCAAAACAAGTAAGTAAACATACGTCATCCAAAAACATTGCAAGATTTAAATTTACTAACCTTGGATTAAAAAAATAACAATTAATACATACCATTACGGTTGATATTTAGTATTATATAAATATATCTAGACGCAAAATGATATTATAAACTAATTTATGAATTAAGTGACTATTTTCTAGCACTTTTACTAATGAAGGATTTTACTAGAATTCAATTACATTTCCGGAATTTCTTCATTAAGATATATTTTTGCGTAATTATACTAATGTAAATTATAAATTACATGGATAAGATTTATCACATTTAAACGTATTCAAAAATTAGTCATGTCAAATTTTCAAATATATATAAAATTGGTTTTGAAATTCAAATATCAGTAACTACTTAAAATTCCTTGACACGATTAATGCCTTAAAGATATAGACAAAGTGATTATATAAAATTTGTGCCTCCGCCTATGTTTTCGCAATAAGGAAAATGTTATATGCAACATTTCAACTAAACAAACCGGCCAACCAAAACTTTATTTAAAATGATATGCACGCATTTATATCTCCGAATATCAATACAAAGAGCTATTATTTTCTAAAGTAATTGGTTAAATAAACAACATAGTTAGACATTCATTATGCAGGTAAAATACTGAATTTAAATTAAATGTTATTTGACAATAAAAGGAAAGTAAAAAATAAATAAATAAATAAATAAAAGTAACATTAATGAAGATTCTTGGAATACCAAATCAATTTTCTTCCTTCTATTTTCTACAAATGACTATATTTTTAAAACTGTTGCATTCGCCTTTGTTCTGTATGCAACAATACAAATTGTTCATGGCTTCTTTCGATTCCTAACAATCTACCCTATCTTTAAAATTCATTGATGGAAGGAATTCGTACCTTTCCCAGTTCTTGTTAATGACTACTGAGTCGAAAACATCGGTTTTCTATGTTTCCCCATTTAGTCTTTATAGATTGTCACAACGCAACAAATATTTCAAATCGATATATTCTGAATGTGTTATTTAAAAGAGTCATTAAAATCTGTTGGGAAAGAAACTAGCTTTTATGGCAGCATGTGTGATTCAATTCACTCTGCGATTCAATGTAAATTTATAAACCTGCAGTTTTGATAAAAAAGCTGAAGCAATAAAACTGAATTATATTATTTCACAGGGGGAAAAAAATAAAAATAAAACTTTATTTCTAAAAGTTTACACTCTGTTTTCAGTAATTCATCTGTTAAAAATAGTATTTTAGAAATTGTGGTGTAAATGAAATTTAATGTAAAAAGCTCTTTTGCCCGTCGAAATGACGGGCACCGTACGCGGGGGGTTAAATAAAATAAATTTTTCTAATAAAATTTTCCGGTAGATAAAAAGTATAAAAGTTGGCAACTATGCTTTTAGTTATTATTACATTTATTCACAAAAATATAATTCACATAAAATGCCAACTAAATAATCAAAATAATTACAAAATAAAAAATTTGACATATACATTATAATAAAAATTGCTGAAATATCACAAACTCATGGAGTATATATATGTAATATTTTATCTTTTTATTTTATATTGCTTTTGTTCTCGCAAAAGCAGGATGAATTTTGCCTCACTTTTCTTTTCTATGTGGACAATATACCATTTTGCAATGATTTATCGTTGTAATCATCTGATTTTTTTTTTTTTTATTACTAAAATAAAACAACACATAGCTGCCAACACTTCTAATTTATAAATAAGATTCACCACCGGTATTCTTGAAAACGACTCTATATACTTGCCAACCATCTTATTAATAACCGGAGGATTTTTAGTGCCCGTTTCTTTTTTTCGAGTAATTTTATAGTTATTTAATCGTAACTACATTTAAAGACAACTTTTATAAAAATAAAGTCGTATAGAAAAAGGGGAGTGTACTAAAAATTTTCCAATTCGTAATTAGGATGTTGGCAGATATGCTTCCACATATATCGGAGAGGAATAAATATACATTGAAATATTTATAAAATTTTTCCGGGATGAATTCTCTGTTGGGAGGAAAAAAAAATCAGAAGATGTGGCATTTATGTTTACATGCATTTCCTTTTAAGAAAGTCATCCGCTTCCTCAAAATTGAACTTTAATTTACTCTTCCTTGTTGCATAAATATTAAATATTCAACATAAAGAAAAAAAAAAATACTTCGCTTAAAGTAATAATTATCTCTTTTGAGCTCTTGTTAAGCGAAACTAAAGTCAATCCATAATTTTATTTTTTAAGGACGGATTTCTTAGCAAAACTTTTATGAATGAACGAGAACGTAAAACAAATGTTTTCAACATCAAAGAATCGTCTAAAACGTATCACTTTGGAAAATTCTTTATTTTATTTTAAGTAAGGTAGGGAATAAAGAGCATTGAAGCTTTTAGTATATTTACTTTTTGATTTTAATGAAATATTTTCTTTAATCTTGCAGTCAGGTCTATCTCCAGAAATGTTAAAAAGTTAGGAGGTGGGGGTTCTGAAAGAGTATGACTTTTCTTAAGTTGTAACAATTATTTTTAAAAAAGTGTTTATAATTAAAGAACAATTCAGGCAAATAATGCAATTACCTAATCTAGTTATACATTGAAGTAACTCTGGTATTTACAGTAATTATACTCGTAAAATAACACATGCATATCATTAAAATACTTTTTGCTATTTAGAAGGAGTAAATAACAGTTACCCTTAAAAATTTAAATATATATATATATACATATATATATATATACTAGCAGACCCGGCCACGCGTTGCTGTGACTAAGTTATACGTTGAATTATACGGCTGTAAACTATTTAGTACAGTTAAATTATTATTTACGAACAAAGACGAAAACGTTGTAGCCGATGTAAAAACCCACAGGGTTGAGATTTGAAACTTAGGTCAAAATTTGGAAGCGATTGATAAAAATTTTCGTAGTGTTGATATTAAGCACAAATTAATTTTATTGTAGGGTCCTATAAATTTTAATGGAGAAGTGATATATATTATTTCTAATGCTACTTTGGATAAAATTGCTAAAATGACTAATATATAAATTAAATTCTATTAAAATTCTATTAAAATAAAAGTATAAAAGAAACAGACGATTTTAAAATCAATTTTTATGGAGGAGTGAAATATAATATATGCTATAATGGATAATTTTACTATTAAATGACCTCATCATTTTAAATATTTTAAAGAGGGCAACAGCTGTAGTTATAAAAGGGAAAACAATAAGGCTAAACCAGAAAAATAAGTAAATTTGATAAATATTTTAAAACTTTAAAATTGGAAATCTTATGAAATATTGGACATTTAAAGTAAATACATGTATCATTTTAAATACAAAAAGATTTTGGAAAAGTTTAGTGTATTTTAACGAAGTGATGAGAAGTTTTTGAGTATGTTAAAATTTTAATAGTAAATTCAAGTCAATAAAGATGGGAAACATTGAGGATTAAGATAAGAATAATTATAAGATTTAAAAAAAAAAAAAAAAAAAAAAAAAACTTTTTATACACCATGCTTTTAAATTTTAATATACTAATAATATACAAATTAAAAGGAAAATGATAAATATTCTATCATAGTTTGAAGTCAAATTTGTTTTCAAATGTCTAAATAAAATATCTGATGTAAGATACTAATATTTTGCAGCGGAATAGATTTCATTTCTGTCATCCTTGGCGAAAAAAAAAGAATATCGCCAAATTATCTGGCGAAAATATTTAATTCCTTTCAAAAATCATGGTTATTTTAACAACTTATATTAAAAGAGTAATGAATAATATGAAACAATATTTCGTACAATACATATTACATGTCATACATACGTACAATGAATAATACATATTACATTTCGTACAATGCATACATCTGGCATGTATATTTTCGTGTTACGCTTTTGATCGCCAAATAATAATAATAATAAAAAAAAAAGCCAAGGGCGACAGAGTTTAAAAATTTAAAATTAAAATTTTGTCAATTTGACAGCAAAATAATTCAATCTAACACCCGCGATAACTAATACATATCTATACCCAAATATAAGGATTAAAATCGGGAAATAAATTTCCTCGATTTTTAATAATTTCTTACAAAAAATCCAGTGGGCAATTAACATAGGAAATCTTTTTCTTGGCTGCACAGACGGTCAGTGAGTCACACTTCGCTTGCGTATAGAACTCATAGATATAGTATAGCATATATAGAATAGAGTGATCATTGGGGAGAAAAAAGTTATTCCTTTTCATTTGGGAAAAGACGACGTTTTTACCAAAATATGGCCGTCTTTCCCCGAGTGAATACACACGGGAATACATACTAATATTTTAGCAAATAAAATTTATGAATAATTTATTTGCTAAAGGGGAATGGAAGACTCCAGATACAGTTTCAAATTCATATTTCTTTCTTTCTTTTCTTTTTTTTTTTTTTTTTTTTTTTTCAATACCACTTAATGGCTGTTTCCAAAGCTTTTATTTTTTATCTTTTTTCGGCATCAAAAATCTTTCTACGATAACATGGGGATGAGAGATCTATATATATTACTATATCTATGATAGAACTACATTAGCACTTTATCAATGTGTATAAAATCTTTAAATTGATTATGACGTCAATTTTCGTGAGATGCATAATTTAACTTTTTATAATTTTTTAACGTTCACGTTTGATTAAATGTATTTATTTTTATGTCGAAAGAAAATGAACTCGTATTTTTTTTTTTTTTTTTTGGCAACAATTAAATTAATGGAACTCACAGATATTTTGGAGCAACTTTAATAAAGGTCTATAATTAACAAATAATTGCAATAAAACAATATTGTGACAATAAATTGAGATAAAAACTATCCTATCTCTCAAGTTGGATCAAACTGCACACAGTGTGCAAAATTTCATCAAAATCAGTTCCTTAGTTTAGGAGTTTACCCCGGACAAACATCGTGACACGTAATTTATATATATATACAGATTAAATTATAAAGTTTTGATCAATGAAGCACAAATAAGTAAAAAACAGGATTAATTTCACTGTATTATCTTCATTATAATATGAATTCAATTTACACTTCAGTCTAAGTAACACGTGGCCGGCTATGCTAACACCAAAAATTTAAAAAGTGGAAATAATTGAATTATACGAAATTTATTAATAGGTTAAAAAGTTGAAGATTCTTTGTGTAGATGGCAGCACCAAATATATTTCAGCTTTCATTTCAACCCAGTCGAAAGGTATCGACATCTGTTAGAATCATTTGGAGTTAACAGATAATTGTGACTGTCAAATAATAACAGACAAATAATTAGCAATAAATTAAAATTGCGACTATAATTTGAGATTTAAACTATCCTATCTCTCAAGTTGGATCGAACTGCACATGGTGTGCGAATTTTTTTATAATCGGTTAAGTGGTTTAGGAGTCCATTGAGGACAAACATTGTGACACGAGATTTATATATATTAAGATATAAAAGAAAGAAAGAAAAAGAAACACTCTGGCAAGCAGTGTTGCCAGATCTGGCAGATTTTTTATTCAATAATAACCAATAATTTGTTATTGTAACGTTTGCGTAATCACTACGAAGATTGATAGTCTATTTGTATATCAAATATCACTTCTCAAAATTATTGGTGATTATTGAATAAAAATTCCGCCAGATCTGACAACACTGCTGGCAAGTAACGATTTATTTAAAAAAATCTACAATATTTGCCAAGTCTCCCGATTTAGGTGGGAGTCTTAACACCATTATTTGCAAATAATAATATTTTATATAAATTTTTTAAGTTTAAATGTATCAAGAGTTACTCTATGAAAATAATTTAATAATGTTTTCGGGAAGAACGGAAAATTTGGGAACCGTAATGTATGTACAGAAGTAAGAAATCATCTAGTGCTTCTAAATTGAATTCTAACCAGGAAACCATCCCATACTGCAATCTTATAAAATATACAAACAAGCATTAATCGAAAGAGCATATATAAACATGTTTTTTGACGTATAAAACAATTGCCCTCGTAAGCTCGTTTTCGAGATATAAATTCTGAAGTTTCGTTAATAATCTTTAGGACCACGCCTTATTGAAATAATGATTGAAATCCAAAACAAGCAATAATCGAAAGAGCATCGGCAAACGTGTTGTTTGATGCATAAATAAGTTCATAGCTGCCAATATTTTGATTTATTCCAGAGTACTTTTAGCTCCGCCTTTAATCCATATCACTTTTTTTTAAGAGTAATTTTTCCCTATTTTATCATAGTTATATATTGGAGAAAAATATTTAAAAAATAAAGTGGTGCGAAATTAAGGCGGAGCTAAAAATACTACAGAATAAATTAAAATATTGGCAGCTATGTAAGTTGCCCATTTTAGCTTTGAGATATGTTCTATCGAGATATAATGTCTAAAAATTTGGTTTATGTAGAATCTACAAATTGATAAAAGTCATTGTTCTGCCAGGTTTTATCGGGACTCCTTTCTTGTAATTACATCCAGAGCTGCCAACCAAATCCGGCAAATGGTTAGTACCGCCCATTTTTCTACACCACTTAATTTTTACAGCAATTCTCTTCAAATATATTTACGATGAATTAAGAAAGCAAATACTCTAAAAATTAAGCGGTGTAGAAAAATGGGCGGCACTAACAATTTGCCGGATTAGGTTGGCAACTCTATACATCTATGAATGCCCTAACTTAACTACAGATTGCTCGAGAACGCGCTTTTTTTTTTTTTTTTTTTTATTTATTTATTTATTTATTTATTTATTTTTTTTTATGAATACAATTGGAAACTCGGATAGCTAAAAGAGATATTTTTAAATCAAAGAAAGTCATAAACAATTTTCTAGGGGTGTGGCAAAGTATTAAAAATGATAAAAAAAATTATGAAAGATTAAACTTTAAACGATGATAATGATAAATGATTACAGGAAAGAATCTCATTTAAATAAATCAAATCAATCATAATAACACGAACGTGTGTAAATCATATATTTTACGACTTATTAACAATTACCATACTTATCTCTGTCAATAATAATCCATTTTATACTATCAAAAGCAAAAATATGAAACTAGTGATGACTGAAAATAATACGTCTGTGTATTTTATTTACAGTACGCTTTAAGAAAGATGTTAGTTTAAAGTAGTCTTCTCGCATATATTTACATCGGGCACAAGACTTGTGTACTTGCCTTTTGTTAAATATTATTTGGAGTTATTGTTACATTCAGCTTTTCTTACACAGTAATTTAATGCTAAAGGGAAATAACTCATCATATATTAAGAATAGTACTTAATAAGTATTTCTAAAAAGGCAGAAATTAAAAGCGAAGTGCGGAGAAGAACATGAACGCATTTTATCATCTAAGCTGAAACTGAATCTTCATGTAACATTATCCTTACAAACAAGCTTTCAGAATAAAGGAAATACAATTTGTCATTCCTTTAAGTATATGAAAATTAAAGGGAACTTTCCTAATTTATTTTACAAAATTATACACCATTGCTAACAACTTTAATTAGAGATCAGTTTGCGACATAATCTTCTCAGTTACAAGTGTAAGCCAAGTGACAAGAAATAAATGAGGGTAACCATAATGAATGCAAAAATAAACTGCGCTTGTGGAATGTTTTAAGTTGTTAAACATTGTAAAAGACTATATTTTAAAGATACATGTGTTGAAAATTTATTAAGATTTTTAGAAAAGTAAATTCTTAAGTTTGTAAAAGTTTTTGATTATATTTTTAAACTTTAGAAAAAACATTTAAAATATATTATTGCTTTTAATGAATTGGATAAAATAATTTATTTTAAACAGTAATAATGCAATTACCATTGTAATTTATTTTGATAGTAAAGATATCAAAGCATCTGATGTTATGAATTTACGTTTTATGAAGCGTTGTATATTCAGGTAGTACAACTGCTCTTAAAACAAGCGTTTTATCATGATTTATCGGTTAATTTTTCTACTTTTTATGAATAAAAATGCCTCTTTCTCTAACTGATACTTTTAATTCGAAGTGGCAATTTTTTTTTCACAACAAAATTAGGGACCCCAAGAGCATCAAGAAGATCGGCAATTTCGGGAATATATATATATATATATATATATATATATATATATATATATATATATATATATATATATACACTGAGAAAAAAAATATACCGCTTTTCTCTAGAATGAATAAGTGACTATTTTCTAAATTCTTTAACTAGAAATATAGATTTCCGAGTTATGCGCATGAGACACGCCAATAAACTGAATAGACGAAATTATCGAGAATTTCTAGTGTACACATTTCTAGATGGTAAAACAATATTCTGAATACTCGAAATATTCTGAATCATTTACACTGCGAGAAATTCTCGCTTAATTTTCTAGAATTGGGTAATAAACCAAGATTATAGTTGCAGAAATCCGCCTCTTGTAGTCTCATTTATTTCCAGATATTTTTAAATAACTTTGCCCTCGAGAATATAGGCAAATGCTCTAGAATTCTAATAGAGGCTTCTAGAACTCGCTTTCCAAGGGGACTAGAATTTATAAGGATGACATGGAACTACTTTTTCTAGAGCCACAATTTAGATTCTACATGTCAGTTACAGAATTTTTTCTCAGTGTATTAGAGTGTCTCTTATGAAATTCGATACGCATACCCTCCATTTTTTTCTATTTGGCTCTAAACACTTTTTAGTAAAATATCAACTCTTTGGGATAATGATAACACGTGCCGAATTGACGGAAAATTCCTAATATCTATATTAAGATTTTCCTGTCAACCATTTAAAAATATGAATTGTTGACGTAGCAGAATTTTTTTTTTTTTTTTTTTTTTTTAATGTAAAAAAAGTAATTTTTTGAGTTAACATTTTCGATAAAAAGTTAATTTAGTCGCATATTTAATTTGAATTTATCCATAAAGCAAGTATTTTTTCTTATATGCAAAACTATAAAAAACTGATAAACAAACGAACAAATTTTAGTTCTTAATAATTTTTGCCTGTGTAGAAAAATATCAAAATGCGCAGAGCTTAAATTCTCTTTTATGTTTAAAAAAAATATTTTTAACATTCTAAATAGGGTAGATCGGGGCTAGATGACCATAGCAGCACGTTTGCACAGCCGTAATGTATTTTAAACTTTATATCCGATGGCACTTTCACTGCATCCAGTATGTGTTGTCATACTTCCTTTCGCCCATATCAATGTCATTGAAGAAGGAGCGTCCGTTAAAGAACCAGAGAGAATTTTCGAAATTTTTGTAAGGCGAATAAACCGCGCTTACAAATAATCGTTCTTTATTTACTTGTAAATTACATTTTAAACTTTGATAAGTAGTCTTCTGAAAGATAATTGCTCATAGTTATTGTAGGATGTATTTGTTTAATGAAATGCTTTAAAAAAAATTCTTTACACCCATGAAAAATAAAAATCGCGATATTGGACTAGTTGACCCATTTCTCACAGGGCACGTTCGCCCGACGGGCCAGCACGCCCCGTAGGATCTACAATGGCTAACTGCAACGAAGAAGATTTCCAAAATCTAATTATTTACACATCACAAAAACCAAAATTTGGCTTTGTGGGAAGGGAAATTTGAATTTTTATAGATATATAATTACCGCAGCTTATTTGAACTTCAGGCTACCTTTTTTGAAAAATGAATTTATAATTTTGTTTGCACCCATAATACATTAAATCAGTTGAAGTGTCGTACAAACATATTAATAACTTTGATAACTATAGAATATTTAGGTGTCCTAGGATACCCCCATTTTTTTTTATTATTATTTACTGGTCTGTATTCCTGTTATTCAAAATTCATGGCATCACACTTCTGTCATTTCCAATTCACTGTAGCCTTAAGCTATAAGTTTTAGTTTGAAAAGTGTATGTCGTTTTAGAAGGTACATTAATCCAGCCTACGATTGTTAGATAACAATGAATAAAAATCTAACGATATATTTTATTATATCAGTCATAAAACCTGCGCTTCCGCTTGCAGCAACAGCAAAAATATCATCTAGGTTTAGAGAGACAGGCATTTTCATCATGAATAAAGCTATTTTTAGATATACCGATTTATGCCATCATATGTCACAGATTTTCCTAACCCAGATTCCACATCGTAATCCACTGGACCTACTACTCCGCGTTTGTCGCCAGTTTCAACGTATCTTCTTCTAGGGTCATCTAGGGTGAACCAATCCTAGGATGAACTATAGAACAACACTATAAGATGAACTATAGTAAATAACAAAGTTCCACTGTAAAAAAAAAAAAAAAAATTAAAGTAGGTAAAAATTTGTAAAATATTTGGGTAAAGCAATGTTCCAAATTGGAAAGTTCTGTTTATAACCCAAAATGGGTCAGCAAATCTATCTATTTTTAGTTTACAAACATGTTATGTGTGGTTCACTATCTTATTTTATATTTTTGTCTATAATAAATAAAGACATTGTAGAAAATATTGTATCACTCACCTCTTATTAAAAAAAAAAAAAAAAAAAAAAATCTATCATGCGTAGATGATCGAAACAAAATGTAAACATTTCGCATGTATACGTATGTACACTGCAAAAAATAAACCCCAAAACAATTCTATCCCAAATTGGTCTCGTATCCAATCATAGCCTCCTAAACTAGATGCCTGTTGCGTGGCTCGGAAGTTTGGCAACAGTTGAAGCGGTAGACAACGCCACCTGGTACAGATTGCTCGACTTTTTTATTAAACAGCCACCAAAAAATTTTAAAAGTGGGATATTATATACATAAAAGGCGAATAGAATCGAAGAAACGTCGATTATATATATCATATATCACTTCTTAAAATTATTGGTTACAAATGAATAAAAAAGTCACTCAATCTATACCAGGTGGTGCTGTCTACCGCTTAAACTGTTGCCAAGTTTATAAGCCACGCGACAGGCATCTAGTTAAGGAGGCTATGATCCAATTTAGGTTGAAAAAGTAGTTGAAAACCAAAAACGGATAAAATCGTATCCAATACAGGTCCTTCAAGCAGCATCATTCCAAAATGAATAGTTCGCATCACTGAAACGGACGAGCTACATATCTAGAAATCCATGGTATCTGTTTTGGGCGGAAAAACCTCTCCATTTTGGATGTTTGAAACACGGAAGACTCTTAATCCGTGGTTTGAAAGTAGCAACGATTTTCGGCGCCATAGTTAAATCAAAGTAAACAGATAAGTACGCATTTGTTCGTGAAGGGAAGTCGTGAATCGTTGCCTGCATATATATTTCATAATGTGCATTTTAAAAAATGAATGTAAATTATTCCAGACAAGATTTGAGCAAAATTCAATGTGGATTATCCAACGGTTATTACATACGTATACATACGAAATGTTTACATTTTGTTTAGATCATCTACGCATGTTAGATTTTTTTTTTTTCAAAGAGGTGAGTGATTATTTATTATAGATTTATTTATTATAATCATTTTGTAGCAAACGATAACTGTTAATACTTTTAAGGCTTATTAATAAATACAGGAATTAACAAATTGAGTCTTATTATTTTAAAAATGATTCCTCTAAATACAATGACCAGCGAAGTGGACAACACTAGCTAGTTATAAGTAAAAGTAATTATTTTATGGAGTGCGTGATATTTATTGCATTAAGCGGTCCTGCTTTTTTAAGTTCGTTTTACTATTTTGTCACCACTATTTTAAAACAGTAATTTTTAAATACTATTATAACAAAATTTTAACAAAATTTTTATTTCAAAATAATTTTAATATATATATATATATATGTATATAATAATAATAATAATAAAACGCAAGCAAAAATATAAGACAACTGCGACTCCTGCAAATTTATATTCCTTATATAATTTTCCTATCGTGACTCTCTCTTCACTAAAGTAAACTAAAACTTAAAAATAAATATACTTAAATAAAAATAAATAAATGAATAAAAAAATTAAATTAAAAAATTAAAAAAAAAAAAAAAAAAAAAAAAAAAAAAAAAATGAGAGAGAGAGAGAGAGAGAGAAACACGTTTATTTTATTTTATTTTATTTATTTTTTATTTTATTTATTTTATTTTATTTTATTTTATTTATTATATTTGTTATATATTTGCTTTTGATGTTTGAAATATATTATTGAAGTGACAGCTTATTTCTTGAGATATTGAAGTAGTGTCGGTAAATCTGCAGATTTATCACCATTTTGAATCTTTACTAACGGTGATGGCATTTGATAGCTCATCTCGAAAGTTAAAAAAAATATATATGTATAAAATAAAATAAAAATAATGATGAAACATAAGCATGCTTGGATATTTTCATGGTACATATTTTTTATGCAAATTCTTAAGTGACATATTTTGAAAGTTGTCCATTTTTCATCAATCATTTCCTTTCTTGGCTTGACTCCAACTGCCATTACGGTAGTGCATTTTATAAGACGCTTGTATGCACCATTAATCTTTCCTATCATTCTTTTCTTGTCGTTTTTAGAAGGTTATCTAAGTTGATGACACTTCTTTGTTCGTTTAAGATTTATTTGAGAGTGAATGCGTTATTTATGCTAAAGCATATATCATCAGCACGCGTGAGTTCATGTAGAAATACGGATTGAGAATCAGCTTCTAAATTCCAGTCATTTGAACAAGCACTTGAAAAATCAGCAACCATGAAAATATCTATCAAAATGTTATCGCTTGATAAGAATTTTTCTGTTAATTTATTTTGAACGAAATGTTAAAAAATAAAATAATAAATAGCATTATCAAATTCTTATCACATTTTTTGTAAATATGATTATATATCCCATTCTTCTTCTTCTTTTTTTTTTTTTTTTTTAGACAAATAAAAAGTTTTTATCTTTCATCTGCAGCCAGTTATTATTATAACCATTTGAAAGAAATGATGCATTATTTATCAATAAACTGATCTTTTTCACACGGAATAACTTAATGATTTATTGATTTCTGTTATTCTTTATACGTAACTTAGAGAACTTTTCAAAAATAAACTCTCAGATATAAAATCATTTACAAAAAAATTGCATATATCTTTGCATGCTAAAAGAAAAAAGGGAAAAATGTAAATCAATAAGTAATGAAAATGCCGATAAAATGTGACTTTATCCAAAAGTATTTGCCACTTTTTCAACATGCATTTTCTGCGAATATGTGTGTTGGAATACAGAAAATTTAAAAAAGATTTATAAATCTTAAAACGGCTCTCAAGTTTTATTTTGGTACGCAAAATAAGATTAAAAATCCATTTTTTAAATCTGAGTTATTTATTTTTTTGTTTAAATATTGATTTTATTTATCTGAAAGTTAGTTATATTTTATACTTTATGGAATACCATTCTTAAGAGAAGGTAAGGTAGATCAAAAGTTTAGTTTTGCTTGTGTATAAATAAAATTGTTATTTAACACGTTGAGCGCCATGTCAGCCATTCTAGATTCTACACATTTTGTCATATATCTCTAAGTACTGAAGGAATCATCTTGAAACTTTAGGAGTGTGCAGAACATGTTATACTTCAAACATTTCAGTGAAAGTTTTACCCCGAAAGTAAAAGCAGTACCAATGAAAAATTAAAACGTTGAGCGACCTGTCAGCCATCGGTGGCTGACAGTGTCAAATATGATATAAAGCCGCGTCAACCATCGGTGGCGGATATAAAATAGGATATAAAACTAAAAATATTACATTTAATGATTGAAAATTTATTAAAAATTTCCTTAATTTTTATTTATTACAGGAGGAATCATTATGGAATTTTAATGGATTTTAAGAATTTGCGTGGCGCTCAACGTGTTAAAATTGCGATATATATTTCTCAATTTTTTAATAGCTCATTTTAGGCTGATCAAAATGATGGATTCAATTGTTATGTTTATTTTATTTTTACAGATTTATTACTCTTTATAAAGGACGAAATATGTCAAAAAATCCACAACTTGATTTTCCACGAATTTAGACAAGGCCACATCTCTGTCGAAGCAAGTCGTACCATCTGTGCAACATTCGGTATAGGAAGTTTGTAAACGAAAGAATATGCAAACTAGAACTGGACGATATCAAGAATTGAATATCGCAATATATCCCCAAGTTAATATTGATGTTTATTTGAAATAAAGGGAAATAGACGTACATTAAAGAGAAATATGCCCCGAATTAAATGAAAACAAATGTAGAATTTCACATATGAGTTTTTTCTATATATTTTATCGGATATATCCCTTCCATAGTTGATCTATTCTTCACAAAAAGCATAAAAAATTGATCAATGTATTGTATTTATTTATGGTTTATTCTCCATTCTTTCAATTTTACAGCAATAATTATTTAAAAATCACATTTTAAGGTTTTATTTCCCCAAAATATATCATAATAATACTGAATTGAAAATTAAGAAAAATGAAATTGTCTCAGGATGTGGATAAAGGTATCCTTTTAAGTTGATTTAGATGCATCAGTCATTGATAACAAAATGGTTGGAACTAAACTGGAAAAAAAAAAAAAAAAAAAAAACGTCGAAATTTGCAGTCGAATCGATTACTTTGTTTACTGTACGGTATGAGAAAGTAACTATCATTCTTTAGTAGTTTTTATGGACTTAATAAAATTTAGTTGAAAACTTCTATTAATTACATTCAGTAAAGTAGAATGTATGCACTAAATTTTGCGTAGCCTTGTTTATTATATACAAATATATACACATCACTTAGTTTACTTAAATTTAGCACAGAATGGAAAATACATAGCTCAAATTGAAATGTACTTTCAGCAATTTAAAAATATACTATTATATTATAATATTAAAAGGAGATTTGGCGCTGGATTATTAAAACCAGTAAAAACTACAACGTCAGACACGCCAAAGGAAAATATTTGGGAAGCATACAGCTGTTTCGGTAGCCTTAAGCGTACCGTCTTCAGTGCATAAAGAATTCTTTATGCACGATATGTTTCAATAATCTAAATAAAATTTACAGAATAAAAATATCTTTATTTAAATTTGACTTATGATGTTTTGTAAAAGTGCTCTTTTTCGCAAATTTTATGCATATTTTGAACCTAATATATCAAAATATTTTAAAATTTGCATATTTTTTTTAGGGTATTCACTGTTTTTTACTATATTCTATAATATAATGCACATAAATAGGCAATTTTTCAATTATTAAAAAAAAAATCACCTCCAAAAGTAGGTAGGCACCTTAAGTGTTAATTATAGTTTTTTCCTACGAGATACCAGTGAAAACGTAAATACGTTTTATATGATATTAGTATTTAATCAGTGTTTTACTGAATAAACCATTTATAAAACTTTCCAGCTTATGATAATAAAGTCTTATAAAATTTCTATACTTAATGAAACATAGCGTTCCCGTAGTTGAATACCTACCACTTTTTTTTTTTCCCGAACATACATATGTAAGAAAGGTATTGTAATCCTGTTAAAAATCCCACTTTGAGATTTTGGTGTTTCTATACGTTTTGAGGTGCCCCGAGTTCATTTTTACTATTTTTCCGATGATATATGTATGCGTATGTGTGTGTGTGTATGCATAGAGGCCAATATTTTAATTTATTCCAGAGTAATTTTAGCCCCGCCTTTATTCCATACCACTTATTTTTAAAATATAATTTTTTCTTGCTTTATCGAAGTTATATATTGGAGAAAAATTTTCTATAAATAAAGTGGTGCGAAATAAAGGCGGGGCTAAAAAATACTCCGGAATAAATTAAAATGTTCGCATCTATGGTGTATGTGTGTGAATGAACATGATAGCGCCTAAACGCTTTGTTAGAATTAGCTGAAAGTTGGTATGTAGGATATAGGTCACCGCAGCACGAACTCTATTGATTTTGGTGAATCTAGGACTTGTAGTTTTTTTTACAGGGACACAGAAAATTTTTTTCGTCCTTATGATCTATGGGCCCAAATGTTTTAAAGTGCGATATCATTTAAACGCCTTATTCGCTTGAGCTGAAAATTTATACACATATTATAGGCCACAGTCGCACAAACTGTGTAGATTTTGCTGAATCTAGTACTTAGAGTTTTATTACAGGGACACAAAGAAATATTCTTTATCATTATGTCCTATAAGCCCAAATTTTTTAAAGTGCGATAGCGTCTAAATCCCTCATCCGAATGTACTGAAAATTTAAACACGTGTTATAGATCACCGTCGCACTAATTTTATAGATTTTGGTGAATCTAGTCCTTATAGAGTTTTACAGGGACACAACGAAAATTTCTATATCATTGTGATCTATGGGGTCAGATTATTTGAAGTGCAATAGCATAAAATTAAACAATGGGGAAATATACACAAACCCCCATTATCTTTTTCACTTTTCTTTATTTAACGACTTGTCTTACTTTAATTTATTTATACAACCGTTAATTATTTAAAGTTTGGAAAGTGGAGTGGAGTCACTTGAGATTTTATAATATAGGGAAAATTCGGTAATCGTTTGCTGTGAAACGCCTTTTTTAAATCAGTAATTTTTAAAAATGATTTTCTTTTATTTCATCGTTGTCACATGCATAGCTGGCAACATTTTAATTTATTCCGGAGTACTTTTAGCCCCGCCTTCATTTCGTACCGCTTATTTTTTAATAGAATTTTTTTCTTATTTTATCGAAGTTATATACTACAGAAATTTTTTCTATAAATAAAGTGGTGCGAAATAAAGATGGGATTAAAAATACTCCGGAATAAATTAAAATATTGGCAGCTATGCACATGTCGTAGAGAAATATTTTATAAAATTTCCGATCTGAAAAGTAGGCAGGGCTAAAAAAGCTCTGGAATAGATAAAAAAAGTAAGCAACTCTGATAATATATAGGTGCCAAGTCTCCCGTTTTTCAAGGGAGACTTCAAACCGGAAAATTTGTATAGCTGCTTTCGCTAATATAAATCGTCGAAAATAACATATTCCATTTAAAAATACTGGTGTCAAATCTGATTTAAAAGTTAAAACTATTGGCAGCTTTGATAATATCAGGCCTCGCAACATTTCTTCCACTATCGCCAAAAAGAAATTTTCCTTAAATTTATGAATGCTAAGATGTGAAAAAAAGGATTCCTTTAAAATAGTGGTGTCAATACAATAAAGTTAGTGAAATTTTAGGAATACTGCGAAGTCTGTAATATAAAAGTCTGTCCAGCTTCTATAAATAAAACTTTTGTTTTTAGTTCTGATGATGGTAAGGAAATTATAGTGTCATGAAGGAAAACTACACGTTCCCAGATACAAGTAAGGCAAACATATACTACCTGTATGCTAGTTCTAGGTTCTACGTTCTATGTAGAAAATATCGTAACTATATATCAATTATAACTGATTAATTTTACTTATTCCACTTCTTTCTTTCTTTTTTGCAATAATAATTTTTTTTTTTTTTTAAGTCGAAGCTATATGCCGCGTTGCCAACTTTTTTAATTTGTTTCAGAGCTTTTTTGGCCCCTCCTTCGTTTCGCACCGGAACTTTTGATGAATATTCCTCTACAACATGTGACAACGATTAAATAAGAAGAAAATAATTCTTAAAAATTACTGATATGAAAACAAGGCGTGGCTAACAATATATAAATATAGCATACTTGCCAACATACTAATCAATATTCCGTAGTATTGTTAGCTCCGCCTTCTTTTTCGCACCAGTATCTTTCTAGAGTATATTTTTTCTTACTTAATCTTAATTGCATTAGGAGAATATTACTCTAAAAATTTACTGGTGTGATAAAAAGGGCAGGACTAACAACACTACGGAATATTAATTAGGATGTTGGCAAGTATGTATATATATATATATATATACATACCATATTTTTCGAAGTATAAAGCGCAGGTTTCTTAAGTCTGTTATACACCGGAAATTTAAATTTACAGTAAAAGCTATTTTTTAACAAGCTTCTGTTTCTTACAAATATAGGTTTGTTTGTAAATTAAATTTTCTCTTGTGTAACTCATTCATGTGACCTACACACAGAAAAATAAATTGGTCACAGTGACCTGCCAAAATGCTCAGCTGACAATACAGAATTGACTAACCAAAATAACTGACTAGCCAAAAAGTGTACTTGCTGAACTAGTCTCCAAAACTGAAAAGTGTACTTGCTGAACTAGTCACCGAAACTGAAATGTGTACTTGCTGAACTAGTCACCGAAACTGAAAAGTGTACTTGCTGAACTAGTCACCAAAAATGAAAAGTGTACTTGCTAAACTAGTCACCAAAACACTACTCCAGACTAGGAAGGTTAATATTATTAGACAAAGAAGGCTAGTCGATAATCATAATTATCTGACCAGGAAGGTTAGTCAACAACCGCAGTTGCCAGACAAGGCAAGTTAGTCAGAATCTGCACTTGATTAAGACGGTTAGTCAGCAGCCAACAGGTATCTTACGAAGCAAGCTAGTCAATTTTCAATGAATATCTGAAGAGGCAGGATAGTCAAGACTATTTACCTAACTAATCTGTCTGGTAATATTTGAAAAGGAAAACTAGTCTCCATTTGACTAAGCTGCCTCATAATATTTGTGGAGGAATTTTAGCCCGAAAAAAAAATATTTGACTAGCCTGTCTCATAATATTTGAGAGAGATTAATCAAAAAAATTTAATAGATTAAAATCCCTCATATTTTATGAGGAAGTGGCCTCATACTTGTTTGCAGGGGCTTTTGAAAAAGCATTGTTGTTTGTCTTAACCTCATTACTTTTGTAATCGTTTAATTTTTTTCCCGTTCAAGATGTTCAACATTGGAAAGACATTTAAAGAACTTTTCTGAAAAAGATTACTTGTCCGTCGTTTGGAATAAAATACTAATAGCTGCAAACTTTTTCAATTTATTACGGAATGCTTCGCCCTTTTCTTCGTACCATATTCTTTCTAGAGTAATTTTCATTAGCATGTAATTACAATTAAATATGAAGTCAATTACTCTTCAAATATGATTTGAAAAAAGGGCGGTACTAACAAAATTCCTGAATCAATTAAAATAGTTAGCAGCTATGAATACTGGAAATTTAACAAACCTAGTGAAACAAAGAATTCGCTGGTTTAAAACTTCCTACATTTATTTTAGTTCCTTCCCTACATTTATTTATCATTAACACATGTTCTCATTCTCGCACACATGTTCAAGAAATGAAAGTTCGGGGATCAATTGTGTGTTGGTGTTGCTTATAATGGCCGATTGACATCACGAGAGTCCTAGGCCTATTGGAGCGGTGCCCTCCGTGAGGGGGGGGGTCTTTCTAAGTGGTCCTACTCCGTATTTTACGCAAGTTTCAGAGAAAACCACGGAAAACACCGAACGACTGGGTCGGCGTACGCCTCCTGGAATCCCACTTTCCGTCTACTAACTTAGAGCGCAGAGCCTTATGGCTGACGTCATCACAGACAGGCGAACATTATCATCACCGGTTGTGAGCGTTTTGTTTGGTGTCACCTGCGATTTTTTTCCCTTTCCTCTTCATAGAAATAAAAATTGAATGCATTAACAGAGCAAATTTTCGCATCTACAATATTGAACTTGCTTTATATAAAATCATTTGAATAATTTAGGAATGATTGGATTTAGCAAAAATTTCTGAATTTAAAACCAGTTAAAAAACAAGAATACTACAATGGCAATATCGTTCCATTTACAAATGAAAATAACTTATTTTCTAAAAGAGATTATAAAAATGCTTTCTTAACCCCCCCCCCCCCTTTAAAAAAAAAAAAAAAAAAAAAAAAAAAAAAGTTTGAAATGTTATATTTTTTAAAACTGGATTTTTCAAGTTTTCCGATATTTACGAACAGAATTCTTCCCATATTTAATTTCAGTGGACAATGATAAAATAATAAATAACTATGTAATATTAAGAGGCATATCTAATATAGTTAAAAAATAAAATAAAAAGCAAATAAAATAATCATGTAAAAAAATATCCAAATAACGGGAAATAAATTATTGGAATAAAAAACTTTAAAAGTTAATATTATTTTACATGCACAAGAACAAAGTACTGGATTCCTGAAATTTTTGAACACCAGTTTTTGATGAACTTATCTGGATACTGTATCTTTCGAATCGATGAACATGATTTAATTCAACTTGATATTTAGTTTGACCTTGACCTATATTGTGCTGATTACATTTGGGGATCAACAACTAAACATGTGGTGGTGTCATCGCGTTTTTGCGGAATTTTTTAATAGGTAGTATAGGAAAAAATTTCGCATGAGTTTATATAATGGAAATTATTTTTGACTTTTCAATATGAAATTAAATAAATATGTTTATAGTAGCAAGAGTCAACCAACTAAACAAATTGTATATGTAAGCGCATCGCTTCCGCCCTCTTGTAAGAGTAAATTTTTAGTATGGGTATCTTTCAAAAGAACTCGTCAATACCTTTAAAACTAATGGTTGAACCATAGATCTATGATAATTTTAAAAATATATATGTATCAATCCCCCCCCCCCAATTTAAAAAATAAAATAAAATAAATAAATAAAATTGAGAAAAGTAAAGCACATATACATATATAGAGAGAAATTTAAGATTTTTATTTTGAACAAAACAGAATTTATTAAAAATAGAAACTTCCCCAAAATTTATTTGCTGTTAAATTTTCATTTAGGTTCCTATGACCATTATTAAGATTAAAAAAAAAAAAAAAAAAAAAACATGCTTTAGTGCTTTTTAATTATTATGCAATTGTATAATATGAAATTCCTGCCCATAATCTATAAAAGTTTCTTAAAATTACTGGCTCTTGAATTTTACAAGTCTCCAAATTTGTTAACAGACTACTTTGACATTCAAAAATTTACATTATGACATAAAAATACTTAAATGGTATCTAACCATATAGGTTATGATATACCAATATTGTTGCAATTAAGTCAAATATAGTTTCCACTAAATAAATAAACAATAATTAAAATAGTTTTTATTTATTAATTTATTTTTGCTGGATTAAATAATAAATAATAAAGTGTCTTAAATTATATATAATGTGTATATTTACTCTTTTGACAGACAACACACACAATTTTGGGGTGAAAAGTTATCCTTTATGTATAACAGAGAACTGAGATTTTTGATACAGCTGAAATTCTTTGCACTATATAAAATATGAGCTGGCGTGACTAAGCATAATTTTTGTTTATAGACTGTTTCTTAACATGTGTCTAAAGGGGTACTTATTTATAAATTTTACTACAGCACTGAAATTCTCACATCTCTCCAAAATTTTAATTGTTTAATATCACTACAATATTATAAAGCTAAAAACACTACAATAAATTCACACACATACGCGCACGCGCAAACACACACACGAAAAAAAAAACAATTTACATAAAGCAAGTTTATTAAGCATCAATCTTGATTATATGAAAAATTATAAAATTACATTTTAACACATCATAAAATAAACAAATTTAACAGATAATATTTATTTATAATCATGAAATGATCTTTCACGATCTTCACGTTGAAAATTATCTTTCACGATCATCCCTTGAAATATGCTTTTCAGTAGGACTCACTCTTGATATGGTCTTGCGAGGACAAATTAATAAAGACAAACCAGAAATATACACGGGATAGCACCTGCTTTCAAACACGGACGTTGTAAAGGAACACAAAATTTCTTTTCATCATAGGCAAAAGTTTCATATTCTACATCTGATTTCTTGAAATGTTTCTCAGAAACCTGTTAAAAAAAAAAAA
Source organism: Salticus scenicus (assembly GCA_963930645.1). Lineage (NCBI taxonomy): Eukaryota > Metazoa > Arthropoda > Arachnida > Araneae > Salticidae > Salticus > Salticus scenicus. Next base: position 242,581,534 of record OZ005651.1, read on the forward strand.
AAAAAAACTGTAGCATGTATTATGTTACTACCTTAGAAAATACGAGGACTTTTTGCAACTTTACAATAAAGTTGCGTATATATATATATATATCCAGTTTAATAAACATAATGCTTCAAAATAACCTTTTCATACATTAAGTTTAGATCTATTGTACGCAATACAACCTGAGATGTAGATGTAGCTTTCCCTTAAATTGCGAATATCGCTGTATAGCAGCGCCACCTTTTGAGCGATTGATATAAAAAATTGGCATAAACTAATTTATGTTAAGGTGCATCTACATATAATTTTATATGCAATTCTGTGCTGTAGTTCCTGAGATATAGCCTTTCCTGAATTTGAGAAAATCAATATATAGTAGCGTCACCTGCTCTGTAATGGTACCAAAAGTTGATAGGCACTAACATATGACAAGGTGCATCTGCATATAAATTTACATGCAATTTCGTGCAGTGGTTCCTGAGATACAGTCACTACAAAATTTTTGTCACACACAGATGGACAGACATTTTCTAAAAATGATCAAAACGTGTAAATCCATCAAAAACCGGAAATTGAAAATTTTTCTGCATTCAATACTTTCTTCTGCTGAATACAAAAAAAAAAGAAACTAAAGAATAGCATATATGTTGCTTTAATGCAAAGTAATTTTAAAATAAGAAAATAATATAAAGAAGTTTAAGCATAATTTTAGATTTAAAAACAATTAATATGAAATGATTGTGTTTCTATAAACAACAATATAAGAACAACAGAAGTTTTAATTAATTGCTAAAATTAAAATTGTTTTGTGAAAACAAAATTTAAGACTCAAAAAAACCCCCAACTCATTCAAAAAATTTATGTTTAATCACTCACAGCTAATTGCTCAAATACTTTTTCTTCTTCTTCCTTTTTTTTTTTTTTTTTTTTTTTAACTTTCTTCTATATTCAATAGAAAAAAGTATTGGATTCGTAAAAATTTTCGACTTCCGGTTTTCGACAGATTTTCACGTTTTGAGAGGTCTAGAACAAGATTTGACTATTTTTAGAAAATATCTGTGTGTGTGACAAAAATTTTGCGGCAACTGTATCTCCGGAACTACTGTTCAGAATTGGATATAAATTGACATGTAGATGCACCTTGAGCTAAATTAATGCCTATCAACTTTTGGTGTCAACCGCTCAACAGGTGGCGCTTCTATACAGCGATTTCCACAATTTAAGGAGAAGATATATCTCAAATTCTATTGCGTATGAGCAACGAAAACTTGATATAAGAGAGCCATTAGGAGACATTATGCTGATTCAATATGAATGCTTATGAACCGGCAGGTGGCGCTGCTATACGATTCCCGCAATTTCAGGGAAAGCTATATCTCAGGAACTACTGCGCAGAATTGCATATAAATTTATATGTTAATGCACCTTAACCTAAATGAGTGTCTGTCAACTTTTAGTGTCAACCACTCCCCAGGTGGTGCTGCTATATAGCGATTTTTTTTTTTCAAATTCGCCATATTAACTCCCTTTTAAATACCCTTTTTTATATAATTAATGTTTTCCGGTCAATGATTGAGCATGCCAAGTTTTGGTAAAAGTTGGTATCTCAAAAGCGGCTCTAACGACTTTCTTGAAGTTTGTTACATAAATTCCTTTTTGATACCCTTTATCATGTATTATGTGGTTATTACAGGAAAATTGAGGTTATTCTGATTAGGTCACAGTTTTAGATCTCGGAAATTGGTGTTTAAAAATATAATTCATAATTTTTCTTAATTTTTAACTCGCTAAGGAAACTCGGTTTTATATGTCTTTACACTTCTATCAAGTTTCTCTTACTTGAAAATTCCGAAAAAATGAATATAATATCTCTAAAAAGTTCATCTAATGCGTGTAATAGTGGGTAATGGAAGTCTTGTGGTTGTTTCACACTAGATTTTTTTTTTATCATGATAAAAGTTTTTTAGACGAATGAAATTTTAGTGTACTCTTTGTCTCTGGTATGTGCAACCTCGAATTTTTAATACAAGGAAGCACAAAAATGCTCTTAATATTGGAAAGTCTGGTAATCTATGATATGTTTATGAATTTACATTTTTGTTTAAATATGAATAATCTTGTATCAAAATGTATGTTTGTATGCAAAAAATCTGGTGTGAAACAACCACACGACTTCCATTACCCACTATTACAGATATTATATGCATTTTTTAGAAATAATGTGATCAGAAGACATAAAATCGGCCTAATGCAGAAGACACCTGACAAATTTTCTATAAGAGACAGCTGATACTATATATATATAAATATGTGAAACAGAGCCTACATAGTGAGTTAAAAAACAAAAAAAAATGTGATAGTTATTTTTTGACACACCAATTTTTGAGATCTAATAAAACTGACCTACCTAATCAGGATGACATTTTATTTTCCTGTAATAACCACGTAAACATCAGAAAGGATATCTAAAATGGATTTATGTAACAATTTTCAAGAAAATCATTAGAACCGTTTTTGAGGTACCAACTTTTACCGAAACTTGGCATACTGAATTATTGACAGAAAAACAATAATTACATATAAAAGTATACTTAAAAGGGAGTTAATATGGCGAGTTTGAAAAAAATCCATACAGCCGTTTTTAAAAGAATGCACTTGCGAGACCTGAAATTGAGTTATTTATACTGGGCACCTATCAATTTCTTGAACTAACCAACTATGTCATTCGACAGGACATCTAATACAGTGTCTTTTTGAGATACGGACTTACGGTCCCACTTCCGGTTTTCCAATTTTCACCAAAATTTGGAAAACTCATCTGTACACTTGTCCTGTGTCAATTCCAATGTTTCGTAGTTCTATCATTATTAGTTTCGGAGATATGGTAGCCAGACGATTCCACGCATACATACACACACACACACTGACCAATTGACAAAAACTACTTTTTTTTGACTGATGAGACCTGAAAACGTGTAAATCAGGAGAAAACTCGATATCGAATTTTTCGACCGAATATAACGCTTCCATTACTTACAGTAGTAGGGTAACGGAGTAAAAATGCGATTAGCAGATATTAAGGTGAATAAAATAAATTGAAGAAAATTTTAACAAAAAATTAATAATTTTAACAGAAGAACAATGATGTTAATTATTATTATTATTTTGTAATTCTATTAGTAATACAATTTACTAAGGTATTTAAAATCCTTTCAAGAAATATTTTTTCGCAGTTAATTGTAAAATTTTATTTAAAGGTAATTCAATAATATATTTCAATTATAAAGAAAACTATGTGACATTGATACAAATTAATACATTGTAGAGAAAACAATTTAAATGTATTAATAATATGATAATACAAAACATAATAATAATTAGGGCTGTGCCGATTAATCAATTAATCGGTTCGGTTAATCGATCAATGTTTAGTCCCGATCAATTTTTTTAATCGAGTTAATCGGATCGATTAATTCTATTAAAATTTTTCAAAATCCGATTAAAATTTTCAAACTATGAATTAAAGTAAAAATATTGTTCTGCCTAAAAAATATTTTTTTACATATTTTGCTAACAAACATTCTAAGAAATATCCATTAAATAATGAAAAAGGTAAAAAATAAAAAAATAAATATATAAATATATAAATAAAAATAAAACCTCTTAGAAATGCTAAAGATTAAAAAAAAAAAAAAAGATTGAGATTTCTACTATTCCTTTGATGGGGGAAATGTCAAAAGAAATTCACAGTATCTTCAAGTGTTTATTGTCTGTTTAGAATTGCTGATAGTAACTATTGAAGTAGAAACAGAAAATAACATTTTGTGTTCTAGTCCGAAGTGACACACACACAAAAAAAAAACTAAAATATAAGATTTTGAGATTTTTATGATAATGATATGGAATTTCAAGAATTCATTTAAAAATAGTCACAAGCGAGATGGACAAGGCCTGCAAATATAAAACTAAAATATGTGTAAATTCATTTAATGTTTCTTTCAAAATGAATCGAAAAATAATTAATTAAAAATATATAAATAAATAAAATTGAATAAGTGAAAATATTTATATAAAATTAACACTTGAAGTCACCAATTATTACTCTGAAAATTGATTTAAATTTCAGTTATGAAACAAATATAATTAATTAGACAAAAAATTTTGAAAAAAAAAAAAATTCTGTCAAACTTATGAATAATATATATATACAATATGAGAGTTCCATCATGGAAATAAATTATATAAAGAAACATGAAAACCGATTAAAAATCCGATTAATCGATTAATGAACTACGATTAACCCAGTTAAAACTCTTAATCGATTGCCACCCCTAATAATAATACAAGACACATAATAATAATCATGATGGTAATCAGGCCCTGATTAACGCCAGGGCATGCGGGGCAGTTGCCCTGGGCCCCCTTCTGGAATGGCCCCCCAACAGGCATAATCAGAAATTTTGCAACCTAAAGACCTCTTATGTCACTGCAAGGGGCCCCCCCAGAATAAGTTTGTGCCGGGACTCGAGGTAGTCCAAGTCGGGCCCTGATGGTAATAACTATCAACTGAAAAAGAATTTTTAATTGAAAGAAATGTTAATTGTAAACTTTATTCAAGGATATTTAAGCACTTTTATCAATTATTTACTAGAAAATGTTCACAAAACTGTCACGCAAAAAATAAATATATCTATATTAAAGCAATATAAGAAATACTCACACGTAGATATTTTTGGAATGGTTTTTAACCAAGCTTTCTTTATATCATCAGCTTGAGGCAATCTGTACAGTTACAATCTTCATTATAATTACTTCTACAGCCATATTGCACCACTTATAAATAAAAAACATAAAATGAAAAATTAGTATATAATAGTGTATATTAGTACTATATAATAAAAACTAGAATGTTTTGGCCACCACATGACTTTTTCCTATATTTTCCCATGCAAATTCACTCAGTAAAAATAATTTATTAAAATCATTATTTAATAAAATGATGTTCCATGGAAATGCAATACGATTTCCATATTAGAGAAGTAGTATAACACTAAATATAAAAAAAAAAACTTCATTATTGTTCTCGATACAACATTAAAAAAAAAAAAAAAAAAAAAAAAAAAAAAAAAAAATCTTTTGTTTGTTAAAACTGAAAAAAAAAAAAAAAAAAAAAATCGATAACTTTATTTTAAATAATCGCAGATCGATTGTTCAACCATTCGTTTTAAAAGTATTAGCGAGCTCTTTTGAAAGATACCCATCATGAAAATTTATTCTCCTCGAGAGGTGACTTCCCCCTCAGGGGGGAAGTGATGCTCCCACATATACAATTTTTTTCCCAGTTGACTATCTCTATTATAAATAATTCTTGTAAATTTCATGATTATTAAAAAATAATTCTCTTTATGCACATATACAAAATTTTGTCTTATACCACCATGTTAAAAATTTAGAAAAAGCGGGATGGCAACGCAACCTGTCGAGACAATTTTTACCATAAGTTGATAGGCACTTATTTATGTCACACACACACACAGATAGACATTTTCTAAAAATGGTCAAATCGTGTTCTACACCTCTCAAAACGTTTAAATCCATCAAAAAGCGGAGGTCAAAAATTTTTACGAATCCAATACTTTCTTCTATTGAATATAAAAGAAAGTAAAAATAAAATGAAAAATTAGTAAATAAAATAATATTTTATGACTTCTAAGCTGCATTTATTTATTAGCTATTGTTTTAAATTAATATTTACAGAATATTAAAAGCAACGTTAAATTATAATGTGACATTCGCATGCATAATTAAATATACCTAAATGTAAACACTTTTAAAATATTAATCGCAATAAGGTGAATATTAAAGTATAAATTATTACTTTCTTCTATATGTATATATAGAGACAGTATTGGATTCGTGAAAATTTTCGAACTCCAGTTTTCGATGGATTTACACGTTTTCGGATGTCCTGAACACGATTCGACTGTTTATAGAAAATGTCTGTCTCTGTGTGTGTATCAGAAAGTTTGTGGACGCTGTATCTCACGAACCAATGAACGAAATTTGACCAAACTTGGTATTTAGTTAGACCCTGACATAAACTGGTGTTGATTCGATTTGGGGATCAATCGCTCAACAGGTGGTGCTGTGATCGCATTTTTTCTAAATTTTTAACCATTGTTTTTATTTAACATGGCAGTATAGGACAAAATTTGGTATAAATGTACATAATGAGAATTATTTTAATCGTGTGGTTGTAAAATTAATATGAGTTATTGATAATAGTAGTAGTTATCTAGGAAACTACTATTGACTAAATTTTGTGTAAAACTATATAGATTATAGAAGAAAGTCATGTGGTGGCCACATCATACTAGTTTTTATATATAGATATAGTAATAAGACATAGATTGATCAGCAAGAGGGAAAAGTGATACCTTTTTTTTTGGGGGGGGGGGGAAAAGTCACTCTAATGGCTGCCTTTCCCCAAGTAAATCACACACAGGAATACACACGGATAATTTTGTAAATAAAATTTATGAATAATTTATTTACTAAAGGTAAATGAAAAACTCCAGATACAGTTTCAAATTCATTTTTTTTTCAATACTCTCTAATGGCTGATTTTAGAACTTTTTTTCGGCATCAAAATTTTTTGCTCGATAACATGGGGATGATACATCTATATATATTACTATATTTATGTTTTTATATATCATCTTGCACAACTTTTTGAAGAAACGTTCATGAAATAAAAGCCAAATCTTAAAATTATATTCTCACGTTAGCATAATTAAATACAGAGGGGCAGTACTAACAATTTGCCGGATTTGGTTGGCAGCTCTGTAAATATAATTATGAATTAACATACGTAAAAATGCATGTTATGTTCTGTATATATATATACATATATATATATATAGTTTTTTCTTTATACAGACATGGTGCAAGCTTACAGAAAAAAAGGCTGAACTTTTCACGACCCCCTCCCCTCTCAAAAGTGGTATCAGGCAACTGACACAATATAAATTTTTCAATAATAAAAATAATGATAAATCAGATTGCATACATGTACACACAATAAACAAAATCAGAACAATAAATCTTATATTGAATATCATATTAATTATAATTAAAATAGTTGTAAGTGCTTAAAAAACAGACCAAAATTATTACATATACTTGAAAATAAGTTGATTCTATAGAAGCATTGTTTGCTGGGGCAATTGATTAGTAAAATAATGTAGTTCAAGTTCATTAGGAAGATGCAGTTGAAGTGCTATTTCTTTTTTACTTTCTCCAAGTTTGAATTTGAGATTTCTTGAAAACCAATCACATAGAAATTGCTAATAATATATTGCACAAATTCAGGCTGATCCCCCCCCCCCCTCCTACACACGTCCAAAAAGTTTTAATGCGGATTTGCATTGATCCCAAGAATAATAATTTTCAAGCTTAAAAAGGTTGAATTCAGCTTTAAGATGCCTCTCCACTTATCGTTCCCAGAAGCCAGAGCCAATGTTATTCTATGGAGAATTTCGCCCCATTATAACTTATTAGCTAATATATATTTTAAAATTCAGTTTTCACATTCAGAAACTTTTTAACTATTAAACAGTTTATCGCTTTCTAAAAATTATTTTTTTTTATTTTTAATATTTTATTTTGAGGTTGTAAAATACGAATTTTCGCAACGTGAAATTTTTCGTTTTTGAGCTTAGAAATGAAATCTTAAAAAAAAAAAAAAAAAAAAAAAAATCAATTTTTAGAAAGCGATAAATTGTTTAATAGTTGTGAATTTTCGGTAAGTGAAAACGGAATTTAAAAATATGTATTAGTTAACGAATTATAATGGGACAAAATTTCCCATAGAATAACATTGGCTTCGGCTTTCGGAGACGATAGGTAGAGAGTCCCCTTAAGGCTGAAAAGTAACATGTCTGTTTATATTATAAGCTAGTTTATTATTTTTACTTGCGAATTTTTAAAAATAAATTCAAGCAGAATATGCGATTACAATCAAAACATTTAAAATAAAAAAAAAGCTTTATATACAAATAAAGTGAAATTACTAAAATAGGCTTAATATCACGAGTACAGATATTTTGATTCCATTTCATACATTTATTTGACTACTGATAAAAGTATAATAAACTATCATTAACGTTACATTATCAGTATTGATGTTATGTACAGATTATTCTAATATTAATACCTTATAAAAATATTCAGAACTCACCCTTATATTTTCTTGAATTACTTCATAACCTTTGACTTTGATGGACGCAGCCGACGAAGCTATTATTTTTCACTGTTGCACTCGCACATCGCACGACGGGAAGAGAAGTGCAATGCAATGGCTTTTCTTCTCGATCTCGTGTTTACGCATGTCCACGAAGAAACCAATCGCCTGCTAAGCTGACGTCATCAGATTTTTTAGAATCTGAGGCTCACTCTTTCGTTGGCAACGGCCGAACCTGATAAAAAAAATTTCATCAACCCGGAAACCGACCCGAACCCGCAATAGAGAATTTTTGCGACCCGAACCCGCTTTCTTTACACCCGAACCTGACTTTTCATACCCGAACCCGACTCGGAAAACGAAAACTAAATGAACATTACTTATTCATCTAAAAATCATGCAAAACAAGGTAACGTCATATAACATCATATAAAATAAAGTAAATTTCCATTGTCACACAGTCGGTAAATTATTTAAAAAATCTGGCATGAAACAATATGACTTCCATTATCCTCTATTACACGTATTATATACACTTTTAACTTTTTGGAGATAATGTGATCAGAAGACACAGAATTGACCTAATGAAATAAATAACTAAAAATTTTTCCAGTAAGAGAAAGTTAATACACGTGTTCGGTAAACGCATGAAAACAAAGACATAAAATAGAGTTTACATAGCAAGCGGGGAAAAAAAAGTTTTTTTTTTTTTTTTTTTTCTATACACTAATTTCCGAGATCTAAAACTGATCTATCTGATCAGGATGGCTATTAATTTTCCTGTAATAACCACGTAAAACATGAGAAAGAATATTTAAAATGGGTTTATGTAACAAGTTTCAAGAAAATCGTTAGAACCGTTTTTGAGACACCGATTTTTTCAAAATTTGGCATATTTAGTTGTTGACCGCAAAACAACAATTACATACAAAAAGATATTTAAAAGAGGGTTAATATGGCAAGTTTGAAAAAAAAAAAAAAATCCATACAGCCGTTTTGAAAGGAATCCACTCGCAGTACCTGAAATTCTGCTATTTATGCAGAATGCCTATCAATTTTCCTGAACTAACCATATCATTCGAAAGGACATCTAATAGAATATTTATACAGCAACTTGGAAGAAAATCGTTAGAGCCGTTTTTTGAGATGTGGACCACCGCACTTTAGAATTATAAAAAACGAGGAAAGAATGGCTAAAAATCCATAGAAAAAGCATGGGATGAAAACGAAAAAAACTCAGAATGTCAAGTATGGGGGGGGGGAAAGCCTATACCGGAAGAAATAATACGGCAAAACTGACTAGAAAAAGACATTGACCGAGCGGGAGGGTGGGTTGGGGCATTAAAGCTATAGTCGGGGGTTTAATACGACTCGCCTAGTATGTGGCTCGGCAGTGGCCTTTTATCACTTCCGATTTCGGATGTCCCACTTCCGCTTTTCCAATTTTCACCAAAATTTGGAAAATTCATCTGTACACACCAGTTCTGTCATTCTGAAGTTTCATAGCTGAATCTTTATAAGTTTCGGAAATATGATAGTCAGAAGATTCCCCACACACATACACACAGTCTGACAAATTGCCAAAAACAATCTTTTTGGACTCAGGAGACCTTAAAACATGTAAATCAGGTGAAATCTCGATATCGAATTTTTGGACCGAATACAATACTTCCATTACCTACGGTTAGTCGGGAAATGGAAAAATTCAAAATGTAATTACTTATTGTATAAAGTTAAAAAAAAAAAAAAAAAAAAAAAAAAAAAATCTGAAGATTGGATTAATAATAATGTTTAACCATTTATGCGAGTTGTGGAATTCAAGAACACAAAAATATGCATCAAGTTCAGTATTAGTAGTTCATTGTTTAATTCTTATATTCTGAAAAAAATTAATATATCAATAAAAATAAAATAAAGTAAAAAGTGTATATTTATTTATTGCTTTCGTTCGATGTGAATGTTTACTTTACTGTAATGTAATGATCTAGATAGCACGGATATGATTCATAGATAACATTTGCTTTCCCACGGATCACTTTAAATTCAAATGGTCAGCAAATTACATTCCTTCAGTTGCAATTAATGCATTGTTTATTTGTTCTAGAATAAACGATAAAGAATCTGCCTTGATGAAATCTGCTTCCTAAATGTCTTCATTTTACATTACTTTTTACTTTCATCTATATTCAATTGAAGAAAGTATTGGATTCGTAAAAATTTTTGACTTCCGTTTTTCGATGTATTTAGACGTTTTCAGAGCTCCGGAACACGATTTGACCATTCCTAGTATGTGTGCTTGACAGAGACAAAAATTTTGTGGCGACTGTATCTAAGGAACTACTGCAAAGAATTGCATATAAATTTGTATGCAGATGTACCTTGACCTATATTAGCACCAATCAATTTTTGGTGCCAATTGTTCAACAGGTGGCACTGCTAACAGTTATTTCCCCAGTTTCAGGGAAGGTAATATCTCAAGAACTACCGCGCAAAGTTGCATATAAACTTATATGAGGATGCACCTTGTTTTTAATTAGTGACTGTCAACTTTTGGTGTCAATTTCTCAACAGGTGGCGCTGATATACCGCAATTTTCAAAATTTCAGGGAAGACTTTATCTCAGGAACTACTGCACGAATTTGCATATAAATTAAAATGCAGATGCACTGAAACATAATTTAGTGCTTACCATATTTTGTTGTCAATTGCTCAACAGGTGGCGCTACTGTACAACGATTTTCCCAATTTAAAGGAAGGCTATATCTCGGGGACTACTACACAGAATTGCATATAAATTTATGAGTAGATGCAACTCGTCATAAATTAGTGTTTAACTAACAACTTTTGATGCGAATATCTCAGCTATCAGTTAGCTCTGCTATAGCCGATTTCCGCAATTTCAGGGAAGGCTATATCTCAGGTTTTATTGTATATAATAAAAAAAAACAGGCATGTAAGAAGGCCATTATATGACATTATGCTGATTTAATTTGGATGCATATCAGCCTATAAGTGACGCTGCTATACTGCATATTTCCCTGAGAATGGGATGGCTATATCTCATCTTCTATGGCATATAACTGTACGGAACTTGATATATGAGGGAAAAATTATAAATACGCATTTTTTAAGACTTTACTTGTCAAGAATTAAACTGTCTTTCTTTTCTTATATTTAGTGCTAGTTTTTTCTAAAATGAAAATCATCTGCATTTACTATGGTAGATAATTTTAATAAATACGAGTTTTAATAAAATATTTTTACTGAGTGAATTTCTATAGGAAAATATAGAAGAAAGTCATGTGATGGCCACAACATTTTAGTTTTGAAATGAAGTTACAACAAGTATTTCCTCTATATTTTCTGTATATACAAGTATAAATGGGAAAAAAAAATTTCAAAATTTCATTCACATAAAAGCGAAAATTGAAATTCACTAAAAATAAAGATATATATATATAATAGTATGTTGTGGCTACCAAAAGACTTTCTTCTATGTTTTCTAATACAAATTCGCTCAGTACAAATAATTTATTAAAACTATTATTCATTAAAATTAACTACCATAATGATGAATGCAGACGATTTTTATCTTAAAACTTACACAAAATACATAAAAAAAGACAATTTTATACTTTATAAATATTATATTATAAAATGCGTTTTCATAAAGGCTATCTCAACTATCTCTCAAATTTTGTACAATTGCACAACATAGAAGTCGAGATATAGCTTTCTCGTTCTGGGGGAAAAAGGCAGTAAAGCAGCACCACCTATTGGTCGATATGCATCCAAATTGAATCAGCATAATGTTTCATAATTGTCTTTTCACATACCAAATTTTTTTCATTATGCGTAATAAAACCTGAGATATCCCTTTCTCTTAAACTGTGGAAATCGCTGTATAGCAACGTCACCTGTTGAGTTTTTGGCACCAAAAGTGAACAGACAATAATTTATGTCAAGATGCATCCACATATAAATTCATGTGCAAACTTATTCAGTAATTTTTGAGATATACAGCTTTCTCTTAAATTGTGGAAATCGCTGTATAGCAAAGCCATCTGTTGAGCGATGGACACCAAAAATCGATACGCATTAATTTTAATCAAAGTGCATTTACGTATAAATTTATATGCAATTATGGGCAGTAGTTCCAGATATACAGTTGCCACAAAATTTTCGTCACACACACACAGAGACAGACTGATATTTTCTAAAAATAATCAAATCTAGTTCTGGAGCTCTCAAAATGTGTAAATCTATCAAAAACCGAAAGTCGAAAATTTTTACGAATCGAATACTTTCTTCTATTGAATCTAGAAGAAAGTTAAAAAAAAAAAAAAAGGTAATTGTGAATTTTTTTAATTTCTAGAACGTAAATGCGAAGTTATACAGTATTTATTTAATTTATATATTAACAATAGTCGAAAAAAATTTATAATTTTCTAATTTTCGCACAGTTTGTACAAAAGATACGTATTAGTTTCGTTAAAGAAAAGAAAACGGATCCAGATATAAATACGGATCTATTTTTCTGGTGGATATCCGCGGATACGGATACGAATATATACGGAGCTCCGATACACAGTATGTTTAAATCTGTTTTATAGTTATAAATATGCCTAGAACATTATGTTTAAAATTATAAGAAATATTTTGAAAGATGTTCTCAAGTCGATCAGACTTGTTGAAAACTAAACCCGAACGCGACCAGCAAGAGAAATAATTTTGTCAACCGACCCGACGGGTAAAATCGTGTTACCCGACCCGATGCAGGACTCTAAGTCTAAGTGAGCCCTCCTCCTCTTAAACCTCATATCTTGAAACCCAATTTCAGTTTCAGACGAACAACTGACTCGAAAATTCTGTTTTCATTCCCATGCGGGACAGTTACGTGATCAAAGCCACCCGAGGGGCTTGGGGGGGTGGGGGGTGGCATACAACTACGGGGAGGAGTGGTTAGAAGGTTCTAGATTGAAATTACTACTTTGGAACTGTAACAGTTTGCTTCATCTGATAATAAAATAAGTTTAAGAATTGAGAACAAGTTTTAGGAACAAGAATTTGGAATTAGTGAAACACTTAGAAAATTAATTAATTAAAAATAATTAGGGAGCTGTCGGTGGATTAGTGGGAGATCATTTAAATGTGTAAAATGAGGCTTTAATTTTAAGGGATCTTTTAATTATATTACATATATATATATATATATATATATATATATATATATAAGTAATCAGAAAACATATAATATATATAATCATATTAATTTCACTTCTAAAATAATTTGTTGAAAAGCATACAAATGTACACTTCAGTTATCTCAAAAATAAGCACTTATTTATCTATTTATTTTAAATTTGTGAGTGTTGGAAAGACCCTAAAATAATTCTAAGAACAGAAACAAAAATCAAATTCGAACTACACCGAAACTAAACCTTGACCAACACTTCTTTCCCAGTGAAACAAAGAATTCACTGGTTTAAACATTCTTGTTTTCATCATTATCACATACATTTATCTCCCATACATGTTCAGGAAAGCTCAGAGTATGTTGATGTTGGGTATTTAAGCCGATTGACTTTTCGAGGATCCTAGGCCTATTGATTGGGTAATCGAACCCGGGTCTTAGGCCTGATGGGAGTACCCTCCATGAGGGGGGGGGGTCATTCTAAGCGGTCTTAACCGGTATTTACGCGAGTTTCAGAGAAAGCCACAGAAAACTTCGAATGGCTAAGTCGATAAGCACGATATAGGATTGAATCCGGCACTCCCCTTCTATCAACTTTGAGCGCAGAACCGCTCGGCCATTGGTGTCTGTGTGTGTGGGGAGGGGGGGGGTCTTGGGGGTCTAATAAAAAACAAAACGTGTACCATTGTTTCCAAAAAATTAGATGTTTCTAAATCTATGTTCGTATGTCCCTAACATGATGAAGCTGACGAAAATAGTCTCAAAATCCCCACAGTTAGCAATACTTTAAAGATTATACAATAAAATTTTCCTAAGAGGGCCATACACCGTGGTATATGAAATTAGCCTTTTACGGAGGTGGCCTTTTAATAGAGGTTATTCAGAAAATTTAACTCTGACAACAAAGTGATATTCAATTTTACATAATCTGTCTATATATGTAATGCAAAAAGAAGCATAGAAAGAAAGAGCTTTTACTAATTAATTATCAAATTAATTAAAGTTTAATAAAAAAATATCTATGTACAAATATTTGCATTAATGACCACATAGGCCCAAAAAACATATTATAAATCCACTAAGGATTCTATATCATCAAAGAATCTATTTTCTATAATAATAAAAAGAAAGTTTGTCTGTCTGTCTGTTCTTCTATACGTTCAGCCCCTGCCCCTATTGAACGCAGAAGTACAAGAATTGACATACGGATGCTCTGGAGCCTTTCCGAGGTCCTCCTCAAAAGAGAATTTAAAAATTTTAATTAGTTGTGGAGATATTAATTAAAATGTCGACTCATGTCTAATCAGAAAGCGATCTCAATGACTGAGAATTCACCGCGATTGCATAAAAATAGATATATTAACGGAGTTAAAAGCAGAAAAAGTGGAAAATAAATTAGAAATATTAGTCTAATCGTTACGAACAGGGCCTGATTAAGGGGGAAGCTCGCTCATACCGGAATATTTTTACAATTATTTTTTACTTCATGTCATAGAAATTCCACGCTTTGACGAGGAAATATTTTTTATAAAAAATGAACGGTGTAAAACAATCCAATTTACTCACCGGTATTAGACACCAGAATTCTTTTAAAATAATTTTTAATGAAAATTTTCTGTTTATTATAGGAGGAAAGTATTTGTTAAAAAATAACGGTGTAAGTATAAATAATGTGTGAAGAGCGAGCTTCCCCCTTAATCAGGCCCTGGTTACGAATTTGGTACCAAATGAAAGGGACAATTTTTATGAATCTAAGAGCGCAAGCGGCTTATTGGTACAACAGTTAGATTTTTTTTTTTTAATTAACTAAAGTATGAATTTTTTGTGGCAACATCATTTCAAATGCCAGACTACTGTCTGAGATGAAAAAAAGGAAATGATCGTAACCGATTAAGATGTCATGTGTTTTATAGTGGGGGAAAGGGGGGGGGGGAAATTGCAATTTTCAATTTTTTTCAAATTTTCATTCACGTTACATTTGAATTAATATTCGGCCTAGACAGCATATTATAAAGCTACTGTTCAATTTTCATGAAATTATGTGAATAAACAAAAAAATTACATTTTTTATTGGGAATTATATTTATCACGACTCATGTGACCAAAATACAATGTAAGATTCAGTTTTGTTTAATATTTTGCAGTATTTTAAATTGAGATATGCCGTTGAAATTTCGTAATATTTGGTTTTAACGGCCAATAATCCGATTGTGAATATTTTTGAAAGTGCAGAATTATTAGGAAGGGCTTGAGGGGGGGGGGGGCAGAAAAAAAAAGAGTTACAGCGTTTGAAATTGGTATTATTAGGTTTTAATGCAAGATAAATCAATTGCGGATACTTTCAAGTGTAAAATTATTAGAAGGGACGGAAAGGGGAGGGGAAAGGGGCAAAAATGTATAAAAGGAACGGTTGTTTCGGAGAAAACGACGGAAAACCCAGAACGCTTTTATTCTTTTATATTTTGCAGAGTTTCGAATTCTGATACTCCGTTCACATTTCATACTATGGATTTTTAACAGTATTTAGTCCGGAATTACGCAAGTTTTGGAGAAAACCACGAAAAAGTCAGACATAAATCGTTTTATAATAGTGTTTATATCACTTTTGTATTTCAGCTTCTAATTAGCATAATTTCAAAAGTAATATGTCATTTTAAAACTTATTTGAATTGAATTTCAAGAGTAGACGCCACAAATCTCTGTCGCCTTCCATTAACCGACTACCGTAGGTAATGGTATTCGAGAT
The DNA here is from genome assembly GCA_963930645.1 of Salticus scenicus. Classification (NCBI taxonomy): domain Eukaryota; kingdom Metazoa; phylum Arthropoda; class Arachnida; order Araneae; family Salticidae; genus Salticus; species Salticus scenicus. Next base: position 242,597,701 of record OZ005651.1, read on the forward strand.
TTCACTTGATTTACGTGTTTTAAGGTTTCCTGATTAGGTTTTCTTTTCTATCTCAACTAATAATAAAATAACTTTATAAGTAATGCATTATTTAAAAGCTTTGTTGATTTGGAGTTGAACAGTAGATTGCAGAAATTTTTACCGCCAGATGGCGCAGTAATATTTTAAAATTTCAATATTTCAAATTCTAATTATGATTAAATTATTTTTAATACATCATTCGAAAGATATTTTAAAGTACTTTTATATTATCGAAAGTGGAATTCGAGTTTTCACCCGATTTACACGTTTTGAGGTGTTCTGTTCAGGTTTTCTTTTGTATCTCAGCTACTAATTAAAATAATTTCATAAGTAATACATCATTTGAAAGCTTTGTTGATTTGGAATCGAACAGTAGATTGCAGAAATTTCTACCGTCAGATGGCGCTGTAATATTTTAAAATTTCAATATTTCAAATTCGAATTCTGATTAAATTGTTTTTAATACATCATTCGAAAGATATTTTAAAGTTCTTTTATATTATCGAAAGGGGAATTCGAGATTTCACCTGATTTACACGTTTTAAGGTGTCTTGATTAGGTTTCCTTTTGCATCTCAGCTAATTGAGTTAGACCTTTAAAAATTGGTATATGTAGGTTAATTAGGAGGGGCTGGAAGGGCGGGGAAGGAATAGGCGCGCGCAGCGCGCAAGGGACTACGATGCCGAAGGCAGTGGGGACCCGGTCCGACTTTTTATCCGATGAGAAATGATTTTTAAAATTTTTTTTTCCTTAAGAATAGCAGTTTGATTTCAGAAGGAATATGAGCGTGCAGCGCACGTATATCTTCACAAGTGTGCGCATGGGTCTGCTCTGCCGAAGGCAGTGGGGACCCAATGCGAGTTTTTACCCGATGATTAATGATTTTTTTTTAATTCCTTTTCTTAAGAATGAAAGTTTGTGAGCAATAACATGGAATTTTGAGAAATCATAAGGATGGTGAAGGAATACGCACGCGCAGCGCACGGATCTACGCTGCCGAAAGCAGTGGGTACCCAGTGTGAGTTTTTATCCGATCACAAATGATTTTTTTTCTTTTTTTAAGAGTGATGTTAATGAGTAATAATATTCAATTTTGAGAATTCATTCATTATAGTGGTTCATTTTAAAATACTGACCAACTAGCGGGCGAATGCAGGGGGACCCGGTGTAAGTTTTTACCCGATCAGAAATGATCTTTTTTTTTTTTTTTTTTTTAAGAATAAAAGTTTATGAGTAATAACATGTAATTTTGAGAAATCATGAGGGTGGTGAAGGAATACACGCGCGCAGCGCTCATATATATGCATTCGTTTGCGCGCATCGCGCATGGGCCTACGCTGCCGAAGGTGGCATTTTCCACGATCAGAATTTTTTTCTCTTTTTTTATCATATGATAAAAATTAATGCAATTTTGAGAATTCATTAATTACAGTGATTCATTTAAAAATAGTGACTAGCGAAGCGGCCGTAGCCTGCTATTTTATAATAAAGAAAGAGCACATAATATAAAAAAGCGCGCATGGGTCTGCGCTGCCGAAGGCAGTGGGGACCCGGTGTGATTTTTTACCCGATCAGAAATGATTTTTTTTAGGGGACACATAAGTGTCAGGGAAGGAATGCGGGCGTGCAGCGCGTATATTGTTTAACTTGTGCGCGCGCTCCGAAGGCAGTGGGGACCCGGGCCGACTTTGTACCCCATGAGAAATGCTTTTTTTTTTTTTTTTCTCTTAAGACTAAAAGTTACTGTTAGTGATTCATTAATTATAGTGATTCATTTGAAAATACTGACCCGCTAGCGGGTGAAGCTCGCTAGTTTTATTATAAAGAAAGAGCACATAATATATATATATAAAAAAAAAAAAAATAGTTCTCTGATTCATCCTGGCGACAGATGTCCGTCTACTACATGATGCAATCTCTTTCGATGTTTCGATTGTACTTGAATATAGATTTTTTTTTTCTCTTTTTTTTTCTTCTACATGTTAGTTTTAGAATATTTTAATGTTAGTTTCCTTGAACTTTGTGTGATTTTTAAAAATATTTTTTTTTTTTTTTTTTTTTTAAATACATTGGAACAAATTTTGCCGCTTAGTGTCATTTTTCAGTGGAAAGATATTTCTATTTAAGTTTTCGTGCAGGGAATACAGATTTCAGTCTTTTTAATTTTAATTGGGGTAACAAATTAAATGTCTGTTTAAAAAAAAAAAAAAAAAAAAAACCTCTTTTTCTATCTGTTATTAAAAATTGCCGAGCTCCTTTGCTACAGTTTCATGTCATACTTAGAAAATTATTTATTAGATTTAAAAATACAAAGCATGACACAAAGTTCTTATAAAAAATATGCGTTTCCCAAATAACTTTAAGCGTAATTTTCTTTTTCAGAATTAATGAAACTGACACTATCCCGCAAAATTCGATGGGTTTATTTTTCGATTTCGGTTGACTAACTCAAGTTGTCAGAAGGAGACAAAAAATAAATAAACAAATAAAAAAAAAATAATTAAAGAAAAAAAAATAATAATGCTGAGCTTTTGGACTAGCCAAACAAATTTTTCTTAGTCAATTGACAAAATAGGAATAATTTATTTTTATTCTCTCATCTGACTAACCGGTCAAATTTGAGGAAAATGAAAACTGTACCTGGGAAATTAGTCATCTGACAAGTTTTAGAGCCAAAACGGATCATCAGACGAAACACATTAAAGATACATGGTAAAATAAAACGACTTTTGTGTCTCATGACTAAATGGGATTGTCAGGTGGTGTTTTGATTGTTTAAAATTTTGCGTAATTTTGTGCAAATTTGTCAATGTACTTGACAAACGTTTAGTGTCACAAAGATGGCACGTCTCTTGACAAGTTTCGATTTTTCATTTTTCTGTGTGTACGTGTTATACGACGGAAAATACGATACATATATATATATATATATATATATATATATATATATTATAAAAGTTTTTTTGAGGTGACAGAATTTATTGTTGATACTCTCGCCTCTCAATTTATTAGGAAACGGGGTGCGCGCAGAAATTTCCTATTTGTAATCGATTGAATTTGAATGACCTGTTCTCCAACATTTGGCGTAATATTTCCATTTGAATATTTATCAATGATTTTACATTTTACGGCAATATGAATTCTAGTCATATCATGTTACAAAGATGAATGAATGTTATATGATTGGTCATAATGTTCTCGCTGATCAGTGCATGGCATATTATTGAGATTAAATATTATTATATGTTCAATAATTATAAAAGCAGTTTCAAGACAAAATACAATTTTAATGCTATTTTTTGCATATATTTTGGATTATATGATTTACATTCATTATTCAATTTCTTTAATTATCGTCGAGAAAATTATTATAATTTTAAAGCAGAGTTGCCAACATTTTAATTTAATCCGGAGCATTTTTTGCCCCGATTTATTCCACACAATTTCTTTTTATTTTCTTTTTTTTGAGTAAATTTTTCTTATTTTATCGTAGTTATATATTGGAAAAAAACTATTCTAAAAATAAAGAGGTACGAAATAAAAACGGGGCTAAAAATGCTCCGGAATGAATTGAAAAGTTGCCACCATGCTAGTGTAGCCAGAGTTGACAACCTTTCTACCGTATTTTCCGGTGTATAATGCGCAGGTTACATGAATGAGTTACACACCAGAAAATTTAATTTACAAACAAACCTATATTTGTACAGAACAAAGCTTGTTAAAAAATAGTTTTTACTGTAAATTTAAATTTCCGATGTGTAACTGATTTAACAAACCTGCGCATTATACGCCGGAAAATGCGGTAATTTACTTCGGAGCATTATTAGCCCCGACTTTTTTTCATACCAGTAATTTTGAAGAATGATCTTCTTATTATTTAATCAATGCCACATATTAAACAGAAATATTCTACAAAACTTCTGGTGCGAAAAGAAGGCGGGGCTAAAAATGTTCCGTAATAAATTATAAAAGTTGGAAATTCTGGTACATACTTGCCAACATCCAAACTAATATTCCGTAGAGTTGTTAGTCCTGCCCTTTTTCTCACACCAGTAAATTTTTAGAGTAATATTCTCCATATGCAATTACGATTAAGGTAGAAAAGATATACTCTAAAAAGATACTGGTGTGAAAAAGAAGGCGAAGCTAACAATACTACGGAATATTAATTAGTATGTTGGCAAGTATGCTGGTATAATTTTGGAGATTTTATTTATAATCCAAGAACTTTTCTCTATTAATAGGGCCGAAGGAATAATAAACATTGAGAAATCTGCATTTTTAAAGGATATTTGAGGAACAGTATATAAAGAGCAAGAGCATGAAGTGCGAGCAGATAAATTTTTTCTACAGTTGTTTTGATGAATTCAAAACGTTTCCACTGATTTTCAGATACATATTTTCTGCTCTACAAAAGTAAATGATACATTTTCTTGTATTACAATTTTTTTTTTTTTTTTTCTAATTGTAAAAGCAATTTTACAAGAAAGACCAAAACTAAGATTATAAAAACAAAAAGTTACAAAAGTATAAAATTACAAGTAATTCCGTAAGAAAAAAATTACCCATTTTTTTTATTAGTAATGTTTTCTTTTTCCAATTATAAAAATGCTGAACGCATTGCATTAGTAATATAATTAATACTGCTAATAATATATTATTGCTTTAGGAATAAGGAATTAATTGCATGTTTGAAATTCAGACATTAAAGTATTGTATAAATATAAAATTCTTTCTCGATATAAAAAATTAAATATATTTCAGAAATATTTATTCAAATTGAAATTGAATAATGAAAATATTCGATACAAAATTATAATTAATTTTAAATACTTTTGTATTTTATAATTAAGGAATTTATTTGATAATTTCTAGGGGAACTTTCAAGTCATTTTACTACTCTTGTAGGCAGGGCAAAATATAACGAGTGTGAGGTCCAGGTCTTTATGCAGTTTAGCTCTCCCCCCCCTCCCCCCCCCTTCTCATAGCTAAGCTAGGAACGCATAAAATGTGTTTATAGAAATGGAAATCTGCAGTTGTTTTTACCTAGAAACAATTAACAGAATCTATTTGTAAATTGAAGATTTTAGGACACTTGCAAAGAAAAAGCAGCTTATATTTTGTAATTCATTCACTTAACATCTGTTTACACATGCGTATTTCTTTTCCCAATGAAATCTTATTTATCTTATCGTTTTTAATTTTTTTTCTTTTTTTGTGTGTGTTCAAAAAAATGTGTACAATAACTTGAATAATTTTAGCAAAAAAAAAAAAAAATATATATATATAGAAAGGCCGATTAGTGACTGATCACCTTTTTTCTTTATGCACTGCAGATGTAATTTTTATTACTTGTACAGTCACCCAAAAAAAAAAGCCACCCCCCACTTAATTTTGCCGTAAATTATCGTAGAAACATGCGACTGGTACCAATCAGTTTGTAATAACGTCTAGTTTATAATGTTATAGTTAGATTTTACTTAGGGGGTCGTCTACATATTAAAACTGACATCAACTTCATTTTTTTCAATAGTAACCCCCATTTTTTATAATTTATTTGAATTCTTTGGATCAAATCATCACGGAAAATGGTATAGTTTATATATTTCGCTCAATTTTTCATAGAGTTATAAGCTGTCAAAGTTTGGGGGTGCTAATGTTAAATGAATGTGAAAAACATTAAATCATATCTTCCGAAATAATTATGATATTTAAATTCTGTTTTTTTTATTCGTTAGAATGAAGTAACCCAAACATATTCCATGCAAATTGTTGCTAAAAAAACATTTTTTGAATTATGAAAATTATTAATAAATTCATATTTGAAAAAATTATGAATTATGACCTATGTTAATTTTTGCACGAATAGAACGGGCATCATCAAAAACATAGGTTTCCAAATTTACAGCTCGTTCCTAACATTATTTTTTGAGTTACAGTGATATTACACTTTTTATTCCTGTTAGGGGGCCGTCACTTGTTATAATCTGTATCGTCTATAAGTAAATGTTTGTATATAATTTGACAGAAAACTATTTTAATTTACCTTTATGTTATTTTTATTGTTTCCTAAGCAATATTTCGATGTTTATTATACAAATTGGCATATTTTTGTAAAGTTATCACAATGTAGGCGAGGGATTGTGAAAGAATTTCAAAAGAAAAGAAGCCCCTCTGATTCGCTGAAACACTATTTTAAAAAAAAAGACAAATTTGCATATTCCTATTTGACTCTATATGCGACGCTGGTATGCATAAATCACAATGGTATTTACTACATCGATTATTGAAGACAAAACTTAAATGATTTAATTACAAATATGCAAAATTATTTTGCTTTATATTATAAAGTTTTAGAAAATTTGTGAAAAGGCGTGGCTATTTACATTAAGCCTTGATATGGAAGCTATGTTGCTGTTTTTCGATGCTGCGAAATTTACAAAATATATTTGTGTTAATACACTATACAGATAGAAGAATAATTATATAATATCAACAAATCTTCTTTAATCAATATGTTTATATACATTACTGTATGGAAATGTTTATATATGAATATTGCATTTATTTTTAATGAGAGATATAAACACAAAATACTAAAAAAAAAGAAGAAAATGTGTTATAAATTTTTATAAATCAAGCAAAATATATATGCATACTTGCCAACCTAACCCGTAACATTGTTAGTTCCCGCCCGCCCCTGTGTGTACACAATTTAATTTTTAGAGTAATTAACTTCAAATACATTTACGATTAACTCATTGAGCGCCACGCGAATTCTTATGGAAATCCCATTCAGGCCACACGTGTTGCTTAGAAGCGTGTTATGTTTATCGAGTTTCAATAAACCCTATTAGGCCTTAACGATATAATCCTATAAAAATCCTATTAAAAAAAAAAAAAAAAAAAAAAAACACGAAGTAAATTTTAAATAAATTGTCAGTAATTACTTAAAACTACGTAAGTTCTGTAGTTTTATATCATATTTTACACTGCCGGCTGACTTAGCCTAAATGGAAAGATCAGTGTCAGCCACCGATGGCTGACACGGCTCTAAAAAGACTGATGTGAAAAAAATATACGGAAAGGGGCGGGACCAGTAATCTTCTGGGATAGGTTGACAAGAATGTAATGTATATACATAGAGCAATGCCAGAAAATGTTCTTTACTTTTCATGAACCAGATGAATGGTATTTTTTTTTCTGAATAGTCTATGTATTAAATATAATGCTGCTTTAAATACCCTTTAAATGAAAAGTTTTATTACATAAAGTAATTTTCTGGCACTCTACAGCTCCCAAATGACACACAATACAAAACCCCGCCTTTTTCCAGTGTTTAAAGGGTATTAACGTTTAATATGCTTTATATTCGTTTTGATCTTTCTTTCTCCTCCTTATCTTCTTCTTTTTTCCTTAAAAAAAAAAAAAAAAAGAGTTATGTAACATTTTGACCTTTTCAAGTGAAGATTTAGATTAAGGGTAGTCAGCCTTTCTACACCCACCGTCCACTTCGGTATCTGTGTTAAAGTGTAGAATTTTAGAACATCCCATTAAGTAGTAGGATTTATTATTTTACATATTAATTTGTTACACATTATAAAATATAAAAGCAAAAGAATATCGTGGAGATTTATGTAAAAGTTTTTAATAATGTCATGAAAAAAAAAATAATAATAATAATTAATTAAAAAAATAAATAAATAAAAATAAAAAAAATCTGTTTTAATATTTTAAAAAAGTCAATTAAAGAAAATGAAAGTACTGCAGTATCAGAACAAACTCCCATTGTCACTGTGAAACGGCCGTGGGGACCAGGTTGAGTGCCGCCGTTTCAGACAATTATACGGCAGCTTGAGTTAAAATAATTTTGAATTTTCAAACAAATTTAAAACCATTCATCTTTTTTTTTTCTTTTGATACATATTTTAATATCCATTCAAGCTATTTAATTTTCTTCGTATGAAGTGAACTATCTGATGTTTAATCAATAGAAACCAATAAAAATTTTTTAATTCATAAGCTAACTCAGAAAGTTCTGTGAATTAGTCATTTTTTTTATTTTATAATTAACATTTTTGAAATTTTTTTCCGGTGTGAAACTTAATATATAATGTATACTGGGTGGTAGATCGTGATTTATATTTTCTAAATGTATAGACGGACCCCTAATACATTTTCACGTGTAACTCTATTTAAAATTAATTTAAGGTATATAAATAGGTATGTTTTTCGAACCGCCTTGATCTCAGAAATCTAAATATGAAGTCAAAAATAGGGGTTGCTATTGGGGAAAAAAATGAAGTTAATGCCAGTTTTAATATGTAGACGACCCCATAGGCAAAATGTAACTATACCGTTATAAACTAGATGTTATTACAAATCGATCGGTACCAGTCAAATGTTTCTACGATAATTTACGGCGAAATTAGGTGGGGGGGGGGGGGGGGTGGCGTTTTTTTTTTTGGTGACTGTACATTTATATAATCCATATTATTAAAAAATTTTAAATTATTTAACAAGCTGTAAGCTATGTATACTTTTTATGTGACATTTTGGATGAAATTCTCCTATACCTTTTCTTAAGCTATAATAAGTTATCACTGTTGAAAGACTGTTAATTTACGGCCATGAATAAAGAGATGGGAAAAAGGATGTTCTCAGGCGCAGATCTTAACAAAAGACAAGCATGCCTGGTCGCACTAAAAAGTTTCCTTTTCATAAAATATCCTTGAACTGCATTCAATATCTTGTTTACAATCTTAAATTACAGAAGCCAATAAAATACTTGTAATAATTACTAATTGCTGGATCGAAATATACTGAAAATGACACTATTAAAATGGCAGTAAGGCAGTAATTAGTTAGACTATGAGCACAATATAACAAAAACAAGAACATCAAACGCATGACTAAGTATTCCCCATTTTAGAAATCATGCAAGGAACTTTGAATAGGTTGAAAATTGGAGAAGAAACCCTTAAAATTCTGTTAATTTACTCTTGTAAAACATATTTCTGTAAAAAGAAGTAATATAAACTTCTATCAATAAAATGTTTTAAATGAATTCAAGTAAAACTGACAAGTGTAAAGCTATCCTTATAAAATTCTTTAGCTTGAATTTAATTAAATATTATTTTTCTGTAAAATCTGTAATTTTCAGTTGAAATTATGCTAGCTCGCAAATTATAAAATATCAATGCACGATTGTCTTTTAATTAAATTAAATATTAGTTATCTTCTAAAACCTCCAGCTTTCAACCAAATTTAGAGATTTTTCGGATACTGAACTCATAAAAATTATTTTTAGCTATTACAGATCTCGCAGCGTTCCTAAAATTTTCCGCTCACTTTATTATATTAGCACTATAATTTTAAAATAATACTTTCTAACATAATATTTTAGCGTTAAAACACTCAAAAACCTTCAAGAAAAATTACTTATTGGCCGTAATGGTGACAATGTAATAAAATAAATGTAAAATTTTAGGAACGTTGCGAGGCCTGCTATTAATTAAATTTTGTCAAAATCTCTTAAAATTTCGTGACTTTTAAAAGAAACTTTTTTATGTAGCTCTTTCTTTAATAGTAATTACATATTAGAGAAAAATACTCTACAAAAAAAGTGACGTGAAAAAAAAAAAAAAAAAAAAAAAGGCCGATGCCAACTTAATTATTGTCAACTTAATTATTAATTATTGTCACGTCAGACTCTCTAAAAATATGCTTTGCACGTTATATGGCAATAATAACATGAGAGAAACTTGTTGATAACAAACTTCAAAGAATATGGTTCAATTTTATATACCCACATAGCTGCCAATATTTTAATTTATTCCGGAGTACTTTTAGCTCCGCCTTTATTTCGCACCACTTTATTTATAGAAAAATTTTCTTCAATATATAACTTCGATAAATAAGAAAAAAAAAAAAAAACTTTAAAAAATAAGTGGTACGAATTAGAGGCGGGGCTAAAATTACTCCGGAATAAATTAAAATATTGGCAGCTATGTACTCATATAGCAATTTTAGTTTGAAGCAAAAACGGTGCGACAGGATTAAATATCTATATATATATATATATATGTATATTAATTAAACGAAAGGTATGTTCCATCTACTTTGCGGAAGTTTCATTACAAATTTGTCAAGTCAAATTTTTTATGGCAAGATATTATGAAGAAAAATAAAACTTGCTGTAAGCGTGCATGCTAACTAGGAATTTTTATCTATAATATAACAAAATTTCTTATGTATTAAAGCTTAAAAAATCCTTTATTTCAAATATTAGGGGGGACCGGAAAATAATGTAGTTTTGAATTAATAAAATGAAACCGGAAATTTTTGTTTGACAGTGTTTACATGGTACTTTACAAATAATCATCTTATAAGTTACCTAAGAATATCTTAAATTTTATCCAGGATAAATTTCCGATGTCAGTATTTTAATTCAAAACGACATTATTTTCCGGTCCCCCTAATATTTTAACAGCATATAAAAAAAATAAAATAAACTAAGGAAGAAGCTATACGTTAGAAGGTGAATAATTTTCTCATATAAAGATTTAAACAGTAAGTATTAATATTTAAGCGATTATATAATTAAACTCATGTTATAAGAAACTTTACTTTAAAATGTTTTGGAGTGAGAGAATATCATGTAATTTCTGAATTCAAAAGATTATATTCATAAGAAAAAGCTTTAAAAATTTTGTTGGGAAAAAAAAGCAATTTTGAGGGTAGACCTATGGGACAAAACCCAATGCAATCGCGACCCGCAGCCGACACGGAATGTGGATAACCACGGTACCCGATCTGATGCAGAACTCTAATTACATACTCATATAAATCCAATGTATAAAGTAACATTTAATAGAAAAACAGACAAAATCTCAAATAAATAAATAAATAATTGTTAAAAATTATTATGTCTTTCACCAGAGGAGCCCCTTAATGTAGGGTAAAGAAAGTTAGATATTTCAAGTATTGCTAGATAATACTTGAAGTATAGCCTCCTACATTTTACCAAATGGAAAGAAAAGATTGACTGTATATATATACATTTGCTGCATTTTCTTATACATAAAAATGTAAGTATATTTTATAAATCTTTAATGTTTTTGCTCTTTGCAAGTAAATTACATTCTATAAATTTATGCTCTAAACTTTCGGACATTATGTTTAATAGTATTTAACAAAAGTAAATACATAAATAAGCATCATCAGTAATGCCTGCTTTTATTCATAACATGAACAAATTCTTATAAATGTTGCATGGGTTCTTATATAATCTACTAAAGTAATGATTATTTTTTGCTAATAATAGTTATTGGGGGAGGGGGAGAAAAGAGATACGGAATAGAGTTTCAGTTTGAAATTTATTACATCTGTTAACCGAAAACAATCATCTTCAATAATGATACATAATAACATAATCAATTGGAAATTATGGGAAATCGAATAATGCTTAACATTAATTAGAAAAATTACTTCCATTTAATAAAATTGTCTTTGGTGGTTTTGCCAATAATATTACAAAACTTTTTGCAGTGATGGGAAAAAAAAATAAATAAAAAGAATACATAAGTTAAAAAAAATGCATTAAAAAAAAAAAAAAAATCTTAAAAATACTTTTATATTTTCTAAAAAGAATACATAAAAAGAATTTTTTAAGGATTGTGAGTATAGAATGTTGTCAAAAGTATTTTAACTCACATATTTTACCATAAGTTTATTGAATTTTCTTTTATTTCTCTCAAAAACCTTCTTTCATGTCTTTCAGTAATTCAATCAGTTTGCTTTTATAAATGCACTGAAATTGATTCAATTCACCGAGTATCTTAGAATTTTTGCGCAACAATAATCAAATCAATATGTATTTATTTCACTTCCTACTCTAAAAGTAGTCATCCGATCTAAGACCATTTTTGTTTCCAGTCCCTGACTTCATATGAAAGTATAACGAGAAAAAACAGCTACACTATGCACTTTCTATGATTATTTTTAGATTCATGATATTATAATGTATTTTTAGTGATCCCAGTCGATCAGAAAATGAAACTTTAATGAGATTTCTTTCATTTTATAATACTTTCATTCATGAAAAAAAAAAAAAAAAAAAGCATAAAATTTTCTTTTCTTTGCATAATATTATGATAGATAAAATTAAATTTAAATTTGTGTTCAGTAGGTGCATTTTTAGAAGAATAAAATAATTAAGTACAGAGACAATGAATGTTGATTAAGGAATTTCATTTGATGATTTTCCAAGTCATTTTTTATTTGCAACAGTTTCATGTTTAAAGAGTGTATTGCATATATATATATATATATATATATATATATATATATTTCTTTCGCAATTTGTATGTTATTTCTTTCTTAGAAATATACCCAATATTCATATTTGTACTATCAATATACTATGGATATAAAAGCTTTGATTAGAAAGAGTATAACTATGATGTATATCCATTTGCAGTATAAATGTGAATACAGAAAATTTTGTTCTGAAATATTGTAACTGGGGAAAATAACGCCCAAAGGCGGACCTTACTATGAAAAAGACAAAAAACATGCGGTCGCGAAAGTGTTACTGTAAAATGAAACATAAACATCAAAACAGATTTTTATATTGAACACAATTTTGGAAACCCAGATGTGATCTGCATAGTTACTAACTTTAGCACTTTTTGGGTACCAGCAGAGCCTGATTAAGGGGGAAGCATACATTATTTAAACTTACACCGTTATTTTTTAACAAATACTTTCCTCCTATAATAAACAGAAAATTCTCATTAAAAATTATTTTAAAAGAATTCTGGTGACTAATAACGGTGAGTAAATTGGATTGTTTTACACCGTTCATTTTTTATAAAAAATATTTCCTCGTCAAAGCGTGGCATTTCTATGACATGAAGTAGAAAATAATTGTAAAAATATTCCGGTGAGAGCGGAGATAATGTGTGCTTCCCCCTTAATCAGGCTCTGGGTACCAGAAAATTTTATTAGGAATTTTTACTTATCAGAGTTGCCGACTTTTTAAATTTATTCCCAAGGGTGGTAGTCTTCGTCTTTTTTTCAGGACATTTTCAAGGACGAGAAAATTTCGTCTCTTTTGCCACCACTTTTTCTTAGAGAAATCCCTTTTGCATTTTTAAAGAAATATGTCGTGATTAAACAGTATAGAAATTATTTTATATAAATAGTGCTGGCAAAAAAGACATAAATTTCTCATTTCTTAAAGTGTTTTGCATAAAAAGCGGAGACTACGACCCCTGTATTTCGGAGCATTTTTAGCCTTGCCTTCTTCTCGCACAGGGACTTTTGTAGAATATTTCTCTGTAATATGTGACAACGAATCAATAAGAAGGAAAACATTCTTATAAAATTACTGGTATAAAAAAGGGGTAGCTAACAATGCACTGGAATAAATTATAAAAGTTGGTAACTCTGTATTTATTCAGTGAAAATTGTTACAGAAACATAAAATAATAATAATAATAATAATAATAATAATAATAAATTAAAATTTTTCGGTATCCAAAAAGTGCTAAAGTTGGCAACTGTGGTGATCTCTGATGGGTTGGATTGAATGGGTTCAGATCGCCCAGATAAATTTTTACACCCAAAATTTAAACATATTGAGATTTTTCTTAAAATTTAAATCCAAACCACCAAAAACATATACTCGAGTTAAGATGTAAACCCACAACCTTTTAGAGGAGGCTATGTAAACCTAACACGTACAGAATTCCCCTCCCCTTACTTGCAAGAGTAATTATTTAATAAACTTCTTAACTTACTTTTTATTTTTTGAAAAAAAAAAAAAAAAAAAAAAGAACCTCTTTTTCTTTTTCTTTTTTTTTTTTTTTTTTTTTTTTTCTAGTATTATTTTTTAATAAAACATAGACAATGTTATATATTAAAAAAATATTTTTATCGATTGGTTTCATAACGACCTTTTTAACACTGTCTGTCCGTCTGGCTGTCTGTCTGTCTGTCTGTCCGCGCTCTAACTTCCGTAAATATTTATGGAATTTCTTGAAACTGATATATGTTACTCAAGTTCACTATCGGACGGTCCCTATTGAAAATGGAGTTTATACCTCTACTGGTTTGTGTACAGGGACACCCGAAAATATTTCAAAGTATTGTGTTCTATGAGAGGTATTTCTATAAACCATAATTTCATACCTTTACAGTGGACATACCTTAATGAAATTGAAATATGTTATTCAAGTTCACTATCGGACGTTCCCTATTGAAAATGGAGTCTATACCTCTACTGGTTTGTGTACAGGGACACCCGAAAGTATTTCAAAGCATTGTGTTCTATGAGAGGTATTTCTATAAATCATATTTTCATACCTTTACTCTAGACATATCTTAATGAAATTGAAATATGTTATTCAAGTTCACTATCGGACGTTCCCTATTGAAAATGGAGTCTATACCTCTACTGGTTTGTGTACAGGGACACCCGAAAGTATTCCAAAGCATTGTGTTCTATGAGAGGTATTTCTATAAACCATATTTTCATACCTTTACTGTAGACATATCTTAATGAAATTAAAATATGTTATTCAAGTTCACTATTGGATGTTTCCTCTGTCAAATGGAGGAAATACCACCATCGGTTCATGTACAGAGACACTCAAAAGTATTCCAAAGCATTGCGTTCTAGGAGAGATATTTCTATAAATCAAACTTTAATAACTTTACTATCCACGAAGTTTTAAGAAATTGAAATATGTTATTTACACGCACAAAAGAATTCTTTGCATAGAATGTAGCATGATTAGCATTAGATTTACAGGGTGGCACAAAAATATCCAGTTATATTAAGAGGTATTAATAAAAAATTGCTAGAATTGTACTTTCGTTTACGTTAAGCGTTTTTAACACTTTCTAGCATTTTTTAAGTGTTAATATGATTTCAGTTTTGTGTATCTGCCTGTCCGTCCGTCCGTCCGTCTGCCTGTCTGTCTGTCCGATCTCTAACTCCCGTAAATATTTATGGAATTTCTTAAAACTGATATATGTTATTCAAGTTCACTATCGGATGTTCCCTATTGAAAATGGAATTTATACCTCTACTGGTTTGTGTACAGGAACACCCGAAAGTATTTCAAAGCATTGTGTTCTATGAGAGCTATTTCTATAAACCATATTTTCATACCTTTACTGTAGACATATCTTAATGAAATTGAAATATATTATTCCAATTCCCTACTGGATGTTTCCTGTATAAAATGGAGGAAATATCACCACCGATTTATATACAGGGACACTCAAAAGTATTCCAAAGCATTGCGTTCTATGAGAGATATTTCTATAAATCAAATTTTAATTACTTTCCTCGAAGATTTGGGAAATTTAATTATGTATTTATCTGCACAAAAAAATGCTTTGCATAGAATATAGCATAATTAGCATTAGATTTACAGGGTGACAGAATAATATCCATTTATATTAAGAGCTATTAATAAAAAATTGCTAAAATATTACTTTCGTTTACATTGAATGTTTTTAACACTTTCTAACATTTTTAAGTGTGAATATGATTTCAGTTTGTGTATCTGTCCATCTGTCTGTCTGTCTGTAAGCCCGCGCTCCAACTCCATTAATTATCTATGGAATTTCTCGAAACTGATATATTTTATTGAAGTTCACTATCGGATGTTCCATATTGAAAATGGAGTGAATATCTCTTCTGGTTTGTGTACAGGGACACCCAAAAGCATTCAAAAGCATTGTGTTCTATGAGTGTTGTTTTTATAAACATTATCCCTATAGAATTTTCTACATTTAGAATGGCATTAATAGGTCCTGTACAACTAGTTTGTTTACAGGGACAAAAAAAAAAAAAAAAAAAAAAAAATATATATATATATATATATATGCCAATGCATTACGTTTTAGGACAGAATTTTTTGAAAATTATATTTAAAAGTCTTTCTACTGTAAAAATCATAAAAATATTGAAATTTATTGTTAATACTCTAAAATAATCTTTTGTATAGAATATGATATGATTAACTTTCTGATTTACAATGCTACACTAAAATATTCAGAGAGATCAAAAGCTGTAATTATAATCTAATGGCTGCATTTTTTTTTTTTTTTTTTTTTTTTTTTTTTTTTTTTTTGCGTTAAGCCTTTTTAACCCTTTCCAAAATGCCTAAGAGCAATTTTAAAATCAATTAGTCTATCTGTATATTTTTCAGTCCTTCTGTCTGTTGTGTGATAACGTAGGCAAAGAAGAATGAAAGTTATTCGATACAACAATTACGTACAGTTGGAAAGTGTTACTAATCAATGCGTACTGCATGATTTTTCTTTCTTGTTTTATTTTAGCCAGAGAGGAAAAAAATCAAAATTATCAGAATTGTAGTTTTATATTTAATAACAATTATATGTTGATATACTGAGTTAATAAGTAACGTATTTTCACATTGATGTATAGTGCTGATGTCAAAATATAAGGCATCAGTTATCACTTTTTCATCTATATTAACTTTCCTCTTTTTTTTTTTTTCTCCTCGAATGTACTCATCCACATTCCGTTCAAGTCATCGGGAAAGCGTACATGCATTATTTGGACTTACATTTCCTAGACTGTTAGAATGTGGCAGTTCATGATCCCAGGGCGCCAGGAGTGATTTGTGGTGCGTCAAGGAATTCCGACGGTAACTGTTGGGAATGCTGTTCATCTCGATAGATCGATCTTTTGAAATCCTTAAGAGTAGCTCTTGAGCTTCCCACTGGATCCGATAGGGAAAAAAGTGTATTAGAGTTTTTAAGCGCCCATTTCTTCAGGATTAGAGAAGTCCTGCCATCTTGACGGATGGCTGGCTGGCAGAAATCCCTTAGGGTAGCTCATTCAATAATCGTCAAGTACATTCCCTCTCTCTCCTTCAAAGTCAACCCTCCGTCCCTTTAAGAGAGGCTTTCAAAACTGCCCTCTTTTTCTTTTCCTTGAATTTCCAAACTGGGAAACTTTGCCTTAATTAAGATGTGAAGGTGCTAAAGAATTTTCTTTTCTTGTCACTGTGAGAAAGTTGGAGTATACAGAAAATCTATTTTGCAGAAGATAACGAGATAGAATTGTTTTGATCATGGTACAGGAAGTGGAACAATCAAATTTAAGATTTTCTAAACAACATGAAATTGTGAGAGAAAAAAAATATTGTTTGATTTTTTTCTTTTTCTTTTTCTTTTTTTTTTTTTTTTTTAAACAAAGAAATAAATCTGAATATAAAGCCATTTCATTTTATTTATTTAGATACCTTTTCTACTTTGTAAACTAATTTATGCAATGTGTAGAAGCCTAAAACTATGATAAAACACAACCGTACGCACTCATTTGCTTTTAAAAGTAAATTAATACCGCATGTGTTGAAGAAATAGAATGATTGAAATTAAATGCTATTTGAGCTTTTTTAAAAAAATATATATACATATATTAATACATAGAAGCAAATTATGCATGAAAATTTGAATAAATGAAACACTGTAAAATTTTGGTAAGTGCATGTATCGTGTGCTAAATAACGTTGGTTTAGAATTGTTCTGTTTACTCATTTTTTTACTTAAACGTGTATGTTCATGATAAGAAAATATGTTAAGTTAAAAAATTCGAAATTAATTTTTATTTTATATCAAAGTAGTTCTGCAATTGAACGCCAACGCCTCACGACAAAGCAGCCTGTCATCACCTATTTCATAATTACTAAGTCTCCTGATTTCGGCGGGAGACCAGAAAATGTCCCTTTATTTATTCGTATAAATACTATATGCTATATTTTTATTAAAAAATACTGGTAATAAATTTTATTTAAAAATTCAGAATGTTGACAAATATGCATATTTACTTCTTATTGAGGAAATATCATTTGAAAGTTCCTTAAACAATATTTATCTTTTAAAATTAATGTATTTAAAGAATTTTTACGATAAAATAATTAAAAGTTTGGTAATTAGTTAATTGAAATTTAATAAAAAGAAATTTTAGTTTTAGAGATTTTTTTTGTTTTTCTTTCTTTCTTTTTTTTTTTAATTTAACGAAAAATATTTCCTTTTGACAATTATTTAAATAATCGATGATAAAAGAAAAGAAAGAAAACGTAAAAAATTATATATATATATATATATATATATATTATTTAATATTTTCTTTACATATAATATTTAGAAATAATTTTTTCTATAGACATTTTCTTTACATATAGACCGATATTTTTTTGCCTTTTGATGATAAATTGAAATGCACACATTGCTTTCATGATCAATAAGACTACTGTTTCAAGTACAAATTTTGTCAAAAAGACTGGTATTTTATTTGACACAGAAAAAGATAAGTGTCACAAATCACTTCCTATGAACCAAAATATCCCTTAAGGTGACGTAGGGGGACTGTCATAAGATTTCTTTGTCGCGCGTATGTTTCTCTAAATAAGGTTCCAGTTTCCGCTTCTCTTCCCAATTTAGAAAGAAAACGTGTTTAGATTTTTTAGTATAGGGACGTGCTGTTTTATCCAGACAATTTTTTTTCCGGAAAAGTCTTTGGGGTTTCTGTTGTAGCCACAGATTTAATCTTCTGTTATTCTCTCTTTTGATGACAATGTAAGTGAATTAATAGTGTATAATATATATATATATATATATTTTTTTTAAGTGAAAGTACATTATCTTTTAACATAAAAGAAAACTATTTTCAATTCAACTAATAAACTGTATTTATTTAATTTGAGAAATAAAATTTTGTGGTTTGCATATTAACACCTTTAAAATAACTCTCTGAATTAAGTTGTTTAAATTTTTATTTCCAAATTTTCTATTATATTATACATATCTGCCAACATCCTAATCATAGACTCCTAAACTAGATGCCTGTCACGTGGCTCGGAAACTTGGCAACAGTTCAAGCGTTAGACAGCGCCACCTGGTACAGATTGCGCCACTTTCTTATTCAACAGCCACCAAAATTTTTTAAAAGTGGGATTTGATATACATAAAAGGCGAATAGAATCGAAGAAACGTCGATTGTATATATCATTTATCACTTTTTAAAATTATTGGTGACATTTGAATAACAAATGTCGCGCAATCTGTACCAGGTGGCGATGTCTACCGCTTGAACCGTTGCCAAGTTTCCGAGCCACGAGACAGGCATCTAGCTTAGGAGGTATGTCCTAATTTATATTCCGTAGTATTAATAATAGCAGGAGACTTGGCGTTGGAATATTAAAACAGGAATAAACTACTACGTCAGAAACGCCAAAGAAAAATTATTGAGGTGCATACAGCTGTTTCGGTAGCCTAAAGCGTACCGTCTTCAGTGCAAAAAGAATTCTGAATCTGGAGAAGGCCTCGTATGTATATATAGGAGAGGGACCGGATTTAGTTCAACCAATAGGATTACGGAAGAGGTGGGGAGTGTGGCCAATAGGAATTAAGGAATGTGTAGCTGTGTAAACAGTAGAAAAATTAAGGAAATGTCGACTGAATGTAAAATTTCCAACAATCAGACAAATAGGGAACAGCGAAATCACAATTTACAAGGTTTTTTAAATTTTTATAAATATGAAAAGCTTCAAAGAAATCGAGTTCATGAATGGATTTAGGTCTGCAAATTATTTTAGCTGAATTAAATTTAAAATTATGATTTTCCTCCCAGCAATGTTTAGAAATAGCCGATCTGCAAATTATTTTAGCTGAATTAAATTTAAAATTATGATTTTCCTCCCAGCAATGTTTAGAAATAGTCGAGGCTATTTCTAAACATTGCTGGGAGGAAAATCCTATTGGCTGAACTAAATCCGGTCCCTCTCCTATATATACATACGAGCACTTCTCCAGATTCAGAATTCTTTTTGCACCGAAGACGGTACGCTTTAGGCTACCGAAACAGCTGTATGCACCTCAATAATTTTTCTTTGGCGTTTCTGACGTAGTAGTTTATTCCTGTTTTGATATTCCGTAGTATTATTAGTAACTGCTCCTTTTTTTACACCACTTTATTTTTAGAGTAATTCTCTCCAAATATAATTATGATTAAATAAGAAGAATCATACTCTAAAAAAAGACTGGTGTGAAAAAAAAAAAAAGGCGGGTACCAACAATATTACGAAATATTAATTAGGTTGTCGACAGTCGAAATTTTTTCCCTGATTGTTCCACCAGTGCATTTACATAATAATTTTTTACTTCATTAATCGTGCAAACTCACTACTAAAAATTCTGAAGGGGAAAAAAAAAAAAAAAAAAACTGGTGGAAGAATCAGAGAAAAAATATCGACTGTCGACACCCAGTATTATATATCAGGGTTCCCACGGCCCTACCTTTTTTTTTCAAGAACTCTAAAAATATAGTGATAGCGAAGACCCCGGTCTTGTCAAATACTGAACTTTTCGAATTAATTCGCGTCATTTTTTTTATTTATATTAGTCTAACCATTCACATAATAAAATGAGAACTTGAAATTCCATGGGGCCAAAAAACCCTCTTATGGACCGTTATCCTTTTCTTAAATAAATAAATAAATAAATAAAAAAGAACTAAATATTTTTTAGGAAAATAATATAATATTTCAAATATGAAAATGCGATGATTTTAAAATGAAACAGATTTTTTTTTTTTTTTTTCACATATATAATTTGAATTATTTTATTTGTTTAGATTATTTGTTTAATTTAAATAAGTCAGAAAAAACTAAATTCATAAGAACCTTACTGTGCCGATAATCAGTAAAAATTATAGAAATTTCATATACAATTTTTTTTTTCTTTTAAATATGCAATAAATGTCCTAAAGTTTTATTGCATTTCTTAGACATATTTTTTCAGTATTGTTAGGTTGATCATGATAATAAAGATTGAACTAATTGAACTAATTAATATTTTCTTTCAAAAATTTTAATTCCATTGGTTCTTCAGTGTATGGACTACGGAATTCCTCTTAGATGGAAATTGCTTTTTCTTGTATATCTAAAACAAATATGAAAAAAAAAAAAAAAAAAAAAAAAAAAAAAAAAAAAAGACATGCCTTTATGATTTTTGACATTAGAATCATTATAATTTATTGCTAAAGTAATGTCTCAAAAACATTTCTTACCCCTCAGCCTAAGAAGAATGAGCGTAAAAATATCGCATGGTTGTAATGAGGTTTTTTTTTTTCCCCACGTGTATTGTCATGAAGTATTGATTTTCAAGGAATTTATCTGAAAATTCTTCGTGTAAAGTCAAAATGTTTGTATTTCATACGAAACAGAAAATTGCAATGTTATAAATTGAGAAAATTTCGTTGCGACATTCCTATGTAATTAGTACGTTATTTGGGGGGGGGGGGGGAAATAATAATAACCAAAATGATTATACAAGAACTAAATTAAATGTACCACCTATGAAATCGTTCTTTTTCTTCTCCCCCCCCCAACAAAATAAAATAAAATAAAATAAAAAATAAAAAATATTTTTCGCCTAGCTGCACTTTTTCACGTTAATTAACTCGCATATTCGTTAAAAAAATTACGACTATCTCTAGTTATAATTGTTTTAGAAAATTATAATAAGCATATAAATTACCTCTTTAAAGGCAAATAAATATTAAGTAGCATTTGTTATCTTTATAAGTTTTTAATGCATTTTGTTAAAGCGCTTTTACATATTATATCACATTTTTTCTGTATCACGGCATACGTGGTAGGACAAAGGCTGTCTGTGTCGCAAATTTAACTGTACATAATTATTTTGTGATAGATTCATATACATTATCAATAAATAAATAAAAAAAAAGAACATGATTTATTAATAACAGTTTATTTAATATTATCATAGATGCCAATATTTTAATTTATTCCGGAGTATTTTTAGCCCGCCTTTACTCCATACCACTTATTTTTTAAAGGTAATTTTTTCGTATTTTATCGAAGTTGTATATTGGAGAAAAATTTTCTATAAATAAAGTAGTGCGAAATAAAGGTGGGGCTAAAAATACTACGGAATAAATTAAAATGTTGGCATCTATGTATTATCGTAACCTACTAAACTAGATGCCTTCCTCATGGCTCAGAAACTTGGCAAAAGTTCAAGCGGTAGACACCGCCACCTGGTACAGATTGTGCGACTTTTTTATTCAACAGCCACCAAACATTTTTTAAAGTGGGATTTGATATACGTAAAAGGCGAATAGAATCGAAGAAACGTCGATTATATATATCATGTATCACTTCTTAAAATTATTGGTGACAGTTGAATAAAAATATTCGCACACTCTGGGATGGAACACGGGCGCAGAACTCATACCACTATCAGCGTAACAAAATTTTCTACTTCTTAAAACTACGATATTATAGGTAGAAAATTTTCTTAATCAAATATCGGTATGAATTCTGCGCCCATTGTTTCATCGCTGCAGGTAGAGCTACTGCTTGAACTTAGAGACCCTGCATGATAATAGTGGGTCGCTACTTGATCTGTTACCAAGTGTCCGAGCCACGCGGAATGCATCTAGTTTAGGAGGCTATGGTACTATATTCATTTACCGAAATTTTCGGTGTAAAATTACCATCTAATTTACATCATTCCTCCTGTAGGAATTTTATTTAACAGAACAATTTATACTCTCTCGAAGAAACAGCTCGTGAAAATGTGACTTTATCTGTCAAATAAAATTTGTGGTACAAAACTGACTTATTTCATATGCGCATTATACACCGGTATTACGGTATACAGCATTGAAATTACGATTGAACTTTCAGCTATATTTGATAAATAAACAAGTTTTTTTTTAAGAAAGAGAAAGTAAATGGTGTCAAAGCAAAAACATTTTTTATCAAAATTTATATAAAAACATTTTAACAGTTTCTGGTGTCAGAGAGGGCCACAAAAGATACAATGCTTTTGAATAACACTACCTGCGGTTTCTATGCTAATAAATTTCCAACAAAACGTGCA
Organism: Salticus scenicus; assembly: GCA_963930645.1. Taxonomy (NCBI): domain Eukaryota; kingdom Metazoa; phylum Arthropoda; class Arachnida; order Araneae; family Salticidae; genus Salticus; species Salticus scenicus. The sequence goes on from OZ005651.1 coordinate 242,620,681, forward strand.
GGGACAAAAACAATAGCTCACAGTGAAAATTGTTTTTGCTAACATACTTTATTCATTAATAAGGGGTGTAGGTATCTATAGATTATAAAAACGAAGTTCTTTTGTTTAAGTCTGAATTCTGATTTGCATCTGTTGTTTTAGTCTTCGTTATTATTATTTTTTTTTTTTAAATGCTTCATTATTTTCAAACTTGTGCTTTATTCTGTATGGAATAAAATCTTAAATAGGAGGACAATTACCGCCTAAAGAAAAACGTGAATTTTAATGTGTAAATTAAGTAACACTTTTTTTCTGAGAGAGTCATTTATAATAATAATAATAATAATAATAATAATAAGTTAAACTACGATATGTTTCGGAATCAGAGTTAATCTTATTTATTTTCTTACGTTAGAGTTTTATCCATTATCGTGAATTATCAAAATTTAAAGCATAATTCCATTTAAATAACTTAATGAATAGTGCATAGTTGCCAACTTTTTACTACGCATTCTGAGTACCATTATTTTCAAAGAAAAAATTTTCCTTTATATAAAGACAAAAATTCTTAAATTAGCAAAAAAAAAAATAAAAATAAAAATAAAAATAAATAAAATAAATAAATAAATAAATAAATAAAATAAAATAAAATAAATAAATAAGTACATACATACTTGCCAACCATCTCATTAATAACCGTACAATTGTTAACGCCCCCTGAAAAAACGCCCCTTTCCTCACACTACTATGTTTTTAGAGTGATTCTCTCCAAATGTTGTTATGATTAAATAAGACTAAAATTACTCTAAAAAGTTATTGGTGTGAAAAAAAAGGCGGGTACTAAAAATTGTACGGTTCATAATGAGATGGTTGGCAAGTATGTAAATAAATAGTGGTATTTAAAACGTGTATATGTTGGCAACTATGATAATGTGTTGTACTATAAATCCCACCTGCCAAAATTCTAATTAATATTTCGTAGTGCTGTAGTCCCAGTCTTTTTTTAGAGTATTTTTCTTCTTATTTAATCGCAATCAAATTTGAAGAAAATCACTCTAAAAATTAAGTGGTGTAGAAAAAGGGCGGTATTAATGATACGATGGAATATGAATTAGAATGCTGGTAGGTATGCATAAATATAAAGATTTGTGTTGAAATAATATAGATATATATTTTCCAAATACATATATTTGTAAAATTTTTTGTGAATTTTACTATGATAAACACTTATTTATTTCCTTTATTATTTATTTTATTTTCACTATAAAACATATTCCGTAAAACAAAATGGATTTTACATTTTATTTATTTATTTATTTTAAAGGAAAAGGTAAGACGTTTTATTGCATATTTAAATATAACGTTCTACAGAGGCTGTTCGCACATTTTTTAGACGATTTTGATGGAGTGTACTGAAGCAATTTCTCTCATATTTCGTGTTTTATTTGTTCAGTTTGATAGCCCTTGTTCTTAACTAACATTCTACATAATAATTTCTATGATAATAATGCTTTTTATAATATCGGAAGAGGTATATTTTTCTACTCCTCTTGAACGGCTTTCCAGAGTCCACAAAGCGTTGTAGGTCGGTGTTTGGATAATGTTGATTTTAAGAGTCGAAAAACACAAAAATCCAACAGTGATACATCAGAAGATTTAGCAGGAATGTCAGTGAAGGGTATGGTTTTAATTCCCGTTTTTTGTTCCATTTTTTTCTAGAAAAGCAATTGCGGATTGCGATGTGTGGCTGCTTGTTTTGTCTTGATACAGTTCAACGGATTGATAGCATTGTGGATAAAGATCTGGATTTTCATTTTTAAAAATTGGAATTAAAATATGTTCTTGAGAGTATTTAGAGTTGATTTTGACATTTTTGTCACATTTTTTTGCTTTTATCTTGCGCTTGTATGAAAAAACCAGTGGCAATCATAAATCCTTTAGAAAAACTCTCTTGATGCTTTGAGCCATGTAGCAATTTTTTTTCTCCACTTTTATAATAATAAATTGACCTTTTTTTATTGCAACCACTTAAATAGACCCAAGATTCATCTGTTGTTGCAAAATTTTTCCAATTTTCTCCCGATAAATGCTTTTCATAACGATTTCACTAAAAACTATCTTTGGAAAGAGTGGAAACCTATCCTTCCATCCACTGCCATTTTAAAAGCGCATTTTTGCATCTAAACAAAAATTATAAATATCAGAAGGTAAATAAAACTTCCAAAAGTATAACTGTTGTGAAAATAAAATTCTCCATGCAAATGATTTTTTCTTACTGCGAAATAAAATCGTCTAAAAAATGTGCGAACAGCCTATAAAAACGTGCAGATCTACTTTACGTAAATGCATCTAAAACATGTTTAGAGCAATTTTACAAAGAAAGATATAATACACAAAGACTGAAGATAAAAAATAAGTAGAAAGTGTTCATAATATACTGCACAAGGAAATTCTATATCAAAACAGTTTTCAAAAGAATTAATCTATTTCCGTGGGCAAGAAGCAATACAATCTTCTACCGCAAGGGATTACACACCGCTGCTCGATTTGCTTGTGGGATGCTTGTATTGCTTCTAGTCTGATCAAGTAGGATTAAAAACCTTCAACAAAAAAAAAGAAATTGCAAAAGCAGTTATAAGCACAATGTATTTTGGAATATTTTCGATTTTCTTTGCCACCGTATTGACGTCTTTTATTCTTATGCATTTATTACATAAACAAATATTCCAATGTTTTAAATCTGGTTTATTCTATTACTCTAAAAGTAAAATTGGTATTGTTTACACGATACTTTTAAGATTTATACACCACTTTTTACATTGTTACCTTAGGTATTTTATCACGTACATTTTATAAGCTAATTGTTTCAAATTGATTTATGAAAGAATTATGTTTCAACATTAACCTTATACATCCAGTTACAGAAAGTCTTTTGATGACATGCAACTATTTTTTATGCAATACGTTTTATAAAGAATCGTAATTTTTAAAAAAATAGAAAAAATAAAAATAGCTTTTAATGGTGATCGTACATAGAAAAAAATTGAAATTGGAAAAATATAAGGTGAGTATATTTAAAGTTGCAATTTCGAATGATGTAACTTTAAAACTATTGGTCAGAATGACTCGATATCTTACCAGAACTCTTGCGAGGCGATGAAATTTTGTTTGGCAAAGGAAAAAAAATTCCAAAATATGCGGGCCGTTAATCCTCCAGAAGGTGTTCCTATCCGTTGTTATAATTGTTCCATTATATATATATATATATATATATATATATATATATATATAATAGCTAATTTGTCATCCCGATAACTTTCGAAATACTGAACCGAATCGAGCCAAAGAAGGGTTCGAACGGGCCTTATTTTTTCCCTGAGTCTCACGCCAGCATTCTGAAACAATAAAATACATCTTAATCATATAGACTTATTTTACAACCAAAATCGTTCTACAAAATTACTGGTATAAGACTCACAAGTAAACCTTCTCTCCTTTGATACCGGTTTTCCGGACACCCATATATTTTCTGAAAGCTTATGTCACAAGTAGAAAAACCGTGAAATCTTAGAGGCAGAGGGACAAGCGTTTAGGAGTTGTAGGACCCACAAAAAATCAGTAAAGTGTGTATAGATGGACATATTCCTGCAATGACGTCTCTATTTCTTGTATGTTCCCGTATGTTGTTGTCAAGTACTAACGTATTGTATGTCTTTTTCTTACATTTTCGATGAATCCAAAAGTCGTTGTGGCTGCCTTGGTCTCCCGATTCAGAACAAGCAATCGGTCTCCAAACATCCAGGAATCGGAGATGATAAAACACATAACTACTCTCCTGGAAAATGATATGGAAATTGTGGAAGAGATACGGACATTAGAATTTGCTGGAAGCCATGGAGAAGAATGAGAGAAGAAAATGAACTTCGAAGATGATAGTGTCGATAAGGAACAGCAAGGCTCGTCGCAACAGTCGCCGTCCTCCACTTCTATCATGGCGTATTTTGGACAAGTATGCCTGATGACAGGAAGAAAATTCTGATTTTAGTGGATTCATGGTGTTCTAACAAAGATCATACATCATCTGCTTCCGAAGTACCTGATGGTAAAGCCCTACAAAAAAGAACTGGTACCTGAAGTATGTACGGGAAAGATCCAGCCTCTGGATATTCATTTTTTCAGACACTACAAATCTTTTGTTCGTTACATAACGGACACAATCATTATCGAAACACAGGAGAACATCTAGCATCACGATAGTTTTCTGGCCCAGCAGTCCTTTTACCCTATATAAGTTAAACACTCCTCGTTCCAAGAACTTGATTATGTATGCTTTTTATAAGGGCAGATACTTGGACGACGAACCTGGAATGTGGATTGGGCCAATGGATTACTGCTTTGATCCATTGACAAATGATGAGTGTGCAAAGTGTACAGCTATCGCTTTTGTAAAATGTGCCCATTGTGTACCGTCTTTCTGCCCGTCTCACTGTTTATTTGAGGAATTGCACATTGATTGTCTCTTGTAATAGATTTTGCTTGAAGTCAATAACAAGTCACATTTTCAACATCCCAATGCATATTGTTTCTTTTCAACGATTTGTTGCTTCCTTTAAACTAAGGTCTCCACCTTCTTACCATATTATTAATTCATATAAATACGTAAAACGAGCATTTTAGCGACTTTTGGTGTCATATTTCCAACACCTTACTGATACTTTGTACATCTCATATAGCTCCTAAACGCTTATCCCTCTGCCCCTAAGATTTCACAGTTTTTCTATTTGTAACATAAGCTTTCAGAAAATATATGGGTTCCCGGAAAACCGGTATCAAAGGAGAGAAGGTTTACTTGTCAGGGAAAAAATAAGGCCCACACGAAACTTGCAAAGTTGGACAGTTGATTTATCTTTCAAATATCTCGGATAAGACAGTAAGAAACCAAGTTGATCAGCCTTTTCATTTCCAAGTTTGAAATTTCAAATTTGCATTCTAACCATATTTGAGAATGGATTTTCTTAAAATTATATATACGTATAGTTTATATCAGGTTCTGAATGAAGTTTATTAAGAAACTTGATCCGCCATCTTGTTTCAAAATGGTGGCCACTTGAAAATTTTGTGTTTAAGATAACTTTCGAAATACTTTTATAATTTGAACCAAAGTTACGCAATGGAAAAACCTTAGAAACATCTAGGATAAGTTCATTGGCGACATTGATCTGCCATTTTATTTTTAAGTGGCGGTCACTTGAAAATTTAAAATTTACGTAAAAAAAAAAAAGAATTTATGAATCGGGTTATTTAAAACTCCATATATGTATATGTATAGTCAATATCAAGATCGCAATCAAATTTGTCAATCAACTTGATCCATCATCTTGTTTTAAAATGGCGGTCACTTTAAAATTTGCCATCATGATAGCTTTCGAAATACTAAATCAACACGAATCAAATTTGAACAATTTCTTATGTTAGACGTATGTTGGTGAATTTGCTCGTAACTTGATTTTGTTTCCCTGTTGTAGCCACTTCAAAATTTCAGAAATTGCATGTTAAAAAACACATTTCCTTGATATTTGATGTATGCATAACCCACATGTAGGTCTCAATCAAATTTATTAATAAACTAGATCCGTCATTTTATTTTAAAATTGCGACCACTTCAAGTAAGTTGGAAACTTGATTTGTCATTAGGATAACTTTCGAAATTCTGAATTAATTTAAAAATGGACAGTAGACTTATCTTAGAAATACCTTTGATAAGTTCATTGGCCAACTTGATCCGCCATCTTATTTCATTAATATTTGACGGTTGTTTAAAAATTTCGAACTCTAAGAAATAGAGTGTTTGAGAATAGAATTTTTTTTTTTAATTCCGTATGTGCATAGCTTATATTAAGGTCTCAACCATATTTATGTAATTCCATGCAATCCTTCATTCGGTTTCAAAAGGGCAGCCAATTTGAAATTTTAAACTCACATAAAACTCGTATTTATGAACCGATTTGCTGGAAATTTAATGTGTCCTATAGTCCCAATTAAGGTATCAACCATGTTTATTAAAAGATACAATCTGCCGTCTTTTTCTAAATAGCAGCTGCTTCAGGAGAAAAAATAAATCAACTTACTCTTCCAACTAAGCCGGAAAGATATTTTATGTTATATATATATTTAATCGTTTTTAGCTGTACGACAGCTCATAAAATGTATGGCATAAAATATGGCTGCATATAAATAGAAATTTTCTAATTCAATGTATAAGGGTAACGTTAACAGTTTAAAATATGACCCTCTGATCAAATAATTTTAAACATTAAGTATAATTTTGTTGAGTGTCGACACACACCACACACTCACACACACGCATATTTATTGATTTTAGTTGAAGAGGTTATTCACAGTACCTTTCAAAAATAAAGTACTTCCAGGAAAAATTAATTATTATTTTATAAAAAATAATAACTACGTATTAAAATTAGCTGGCTATAAAAAAAGTGCAGTTTACAGTAAAATTGCCCCTTTTTTATAGTATTTTAAAATATTTTCTGATTGCTATAATTTTTGTTCCACTGGTGGTTATTATTTGCGTAGATCATCTGTGCAATAATTTCCAAAAATAATAGTTTATATTTTTGTGGTTTATTGGTTAGACGCATGTTACAAAATTTAGCATATGTAAAGCATGCGAAAACATTTATAATATTTTAATAATAATATATTTTAATTGTGTGTTTTCTAGGTCTTATGCATCTCAATAACAAATAAATTAAAGCTAATAATGTGCACATGTCAGGCAATTTTTTAATAGCGTACAATGAGTAAGAAATAATGAAAAAGAGTTTGTTTATTAATTTTTTTTTTTAAGCAAATTCTTTATTTTCAAATAAAAACTAAAAAATTACGGATCCTTGTATTTTACGTACTATTTTTGTAGTATGATATAAAAAAAGAATACGAAGATAACGAAAAGAATATAACAATTTGTATTGGAATGCTTTGTTACCGATGGCATGGCGAGAACATTTAACTTCGTAAATTGCTGAAACATCACAACGTGATTTAATAATAGTTGAATAAAACAGCTTGTAGCAAAATTTTGCCACCTAAGTAGTAAAATACTTTATGCAAAGCTTGGAAAAAAGAAACGGATTTTTTTTTTTTTTTTTTTTTTTTTATGTTTTTTGTGCCACATGATTGATATAAGCTGGTGTTAATTTATTTTTTCTTTTAACTTTCAATACAGAGCAAATACATGTATATATACCATATTTTCCGGCGTATAACACGCCGGTCACACAAATGAGTTACACACCAGAAAATTTTATTTACAGACAAACTTATATTTGTGACAAACAGAATTTTGTTACAAAATAGCCTTTAATGTAAATTTAAAATTCCGGTGCACAACTTATTTAACAAACATGCGCGTTATACACCGGAAAATACGGCATTAATCAGTTCTTAAAATGCTTAAAATCTGTAAATACGATAATAATTTTTATTTTCTTCTATATACAAAAGAAAAAAATATTGATTCGTGAAAATTTTCAATTGCCGGTTTTTCATAGATTTACTCATTTTGAGATAACTGAAGACGATTTAATCTCATTCAAAAAAAGTTCTGTATGTCTGTGCGTTTGTGCGCGTGTGTTACTAAACTTTTATGTACCCAGTATCTCACAAAACGATGAAAAAGCTTTAGCAAAATTTTATATTTGGTTAGACTATGATTTGAATTGATACTGATTAATTTTTGGCATATATCGCCGCACAGGTGGCCCTGCTGTGTTGAAATTTTTGTTATTTTTAGAAAGGCTCAACTTCTTTATAACTCATAGGTACATAAATCGTGATATGTGACAGAATCAGTATAATGAGTTATGATATTAAATTTAGTTACATATAACCCGATAGGTGTCGTTGCTTTGTTCTAATTTTCCCCTTTTACGGGAATGTTATAACTGAACATCTACAGCGTATAAGTATACCAAACTTGATGTGTGAGATAAAAATAATAACAAATAATGCTATTTAATTTTTATGCAATTTGGCTGACAGGTGCGGTTGTCATGTACATACGATTGTCATGTACGGTTGTCAACTATGTTACAGTTTTTTTCCACTTACAGTAAAGCTATATATTATATTTTATGATATATAAATGCAACAAACTTAATATATGAGATGGATATTAGATAGATGGATTATTATGCTTATTCAGCCTGTGTGTAAATCGGCAGACAGGTAGCGCTGCTGTAATTCAGATGGTTTTTCCAGGTAGCTATGTCTCAGGATCTATCAGTTAAAATTCTAATAGACACCGTAGGCAAAAAAATTTTTGTGGAAAGATAAGTAAACTTAACTTTTATACCCGTAAAGGGTGCTGTTATAAAAAATTATATCGAAGGAAATTTTATGATGGCTACAGCATACTATTTTCAAATATTAATGAAAATGTACAGTAATAAAATATAGTTTCATTAAAAAAAAAGAGATAACACACTAACTTTTATATTTCTTGTTGTATTAATACGTATTTGTATATTTTTAATGCATTCGTTTATCTTTACTTATTCGTTTATATCCTTTTATGTATTCTTTTATATTCACTTATTCTTTTACCTTTTATTGGTTTATGTGTAACGTTACACCCAAAGTTTCTGTAGTAGTTACGTTTCCTCACAGTTTCGACGTAACGTTAAACAAATTATGGTGTAATGCTACAAAACGTTTGGTGTAATATTACACAACAACTGTAACATTACACCATATTTTTGTAACTTTACATCAAAATTTTGAGATAGCTATTCTATCTCAAGGATATTTTAGAAAAGTTTTCTTTCTGAAGTTTCTGAATTTTTCTTTTACAGTTTTGCAAAATTATAAAATAAAAAATACGGAAACTAGAGCTTCATATTAAAAAAGATAAACAAATACGTGTAAAAAGAAAGAAAACGGGAATTTTTGTTTGATTTATGATAATTTAAATTAAAAAAAACTTGTATATATATATATTACTTAAGAGTTTAACCAGCATTATTACGAGAACTTCGGGACATTTTCTTTCTTTTTTTTTCTTTTTTTTTTTTTTTTTTTTCTAATATCTTTCATTTTCGCGTTAAATACGAGTCTAGCTGGATCTATGATTACAATTACCTTAAAAACAGACTCATTTTTTCTTGAAGAATCGGATGTCAACAAAATATATTTCATGAAAATTTCTGATGTATTATAAAAAAAATTAAAAAAGGAAACAGTCTTTGTTTTTAAGGTAAAATACGAACTCTAATTTTCTTGACTTTAAAAAAAAATATATATTGTGTTCACAAGATAAAAATGTCAAGCAAAATATTAACTTTATACAAAATCCCTTTCTCTCAGATTGTCAGTCGATTCCCTAAGATGATTGAAAAACTTGTCACAAGAATTTCTTGTATGACGATGGTTGTGCCAACCTGAAGTTCCGCTACTTGCCTTTATTTGGAAAGTAAAACGTGTTTAGTTTCGAAAAATACAGAAGCTTTTTATTCCCCGGAAAAAAAAAAAAAAAATCTTCGGTGTTCGGCTTTCATGTTTGCTATATTTTGCTTTTGCAATGTTGCTAGATAGCGTTTTCCCTAGCCGAGTCGAATATATGTACTATTGTCTATTTTCTAAGGTTTAGGAATTCAATGTAATAAGTATGCAAGTGAAATTTTAAGGGAGAAGGAAAGTAAAACATAGAGAAAAAATTTCGAAGATGTACTTATTTTTTTTTTTTTTCGTTTTGGTTTGAAATGCTATCCAATGTGTAGGAAATGAAAGGGTTTGTAAATGAAATTCTTTTTGCTTTCATAAGTTTTACAGGATTTTATAGATGGTTGTTAAAGATAAAGAGAAGTAAAATAAACATTGGAATGAATTTCATACATATTGTCTATATTGAAAATGTAGACAAAATAGTTAAAATCATTTATTTATTTTGTAGTTTTGCAGTATTTGCAATAAATGCAAAGATTTATTAAAATAGTTTTTGTAAACGTAATATACTTTAATGGATTAACTGAAGGCTTAAAACAACAATGTTACTAAAAGCACTGTGCGAAAATAAGAGTGAATTTTGCATAAAAATAATACAAAGGCGAAATAATAATAATAATAATAATAATAATAAAACTGTTTATTAAAATTGTGATAGACAAAGTACGCACTTTTAATGCATAGTTTAGTAAATTATTGTTAATTTAAAATGCTGTAAAACACTTTTTTAAATTTAAACATTTTAAAAATCATGAAATACGTTGTTTTTTTAATTCCTTTTTAAACGGGAAGATATATATCGCCAAATATTTTGTACTTTTTCCAAACCTTTATTCTCTTATTTCATTTATGTAGGAGATCAAGAACATTGTTTCTTTCATCCCTTACTTTTTTCAATAGGCATTTTTAAAGTTGAATATCAAATGGAAAATTATTTGTAGCCAGTACGCGAATGTCTAAAATAACATTGTCTTACTTCTAATATTTTAATTTTTTTTTAAATTTATCTTGAATTAGCCGGCAGCCAATTTTAATACAACAAATAGAGGTCAGAGCAGCCAGTGTTGCCAAATTCAGGGACTTTTCTTTATTCAATAATGCTGAGGAAAGATACTTGATCAGAGCTGCCAACCTAATCCGCCAAATTGTTAACGCCTATTGAAAAACGCCCCTTTTTCTACACCACTTAATTTTTAGAGTATTTGTTTTCTTCATTCATCGTAAATATATTTGAAGAGAATTACTCTAAAAATTAAGTGGTGTAGAAAAAGGGGCGGTACTAACAATTTGCCGGATTTGGTTGGCAGCTCTGCTTGATATACATAACAGGCGATTAATCTTCGCAGTGAATAGGCAAACGTAGCAAGCAAAATTTAGTGGTAGATATTGAATAAAAAGTTCCTAAATTTGTCAACACTAAGAACAACACTGTCTTCAACAGTGTTGATTCGAGAATAAAGCATAAGGTGTACTCTCACACACCACCACCTGGTGCTCATTGTTGTACTTCATCAGCGCAATAATTTAGAATGCTAAAATTATGCATAGTTGATATAATATGTGTAACACATAAAGTTAGAATAATATATACATACTTGCCAAACTAACCAGGAAGATTGTTAGTTCCCGCCTAATTTTTAGAGTAGTTCTCTTCAAATACATTTACGATTAAATAAGAAGAAAAGTACTCTAAAAAAAGACTGGCGGGAAAAAATAGGCGGAAAGGGGCGGGACTAACAATAGATTGGCAAGTATGTATAATTCAGGGGTCGTACTCTCCGCCCTTTTTTCAGGACACTCTCATGAATAAGAAATTTCTTAATTTATTGCTACCCCTATTTTTTTGAAATAATCTCTACCTTGTATGATCATGGCGCGCTATTCTAAATATATCAGAAGTATTTCTGCTTAAAATTAGTGGTGGCCAACAAAGCCGAAATTTCTTATCTATGAGAGTGTCCTGAAAAAAGGGCAGAGAGTACGACCCCTGTGTATATCGTACTCTTCGCTGTGCTTTTAGGACACTCTCATGAAGGAGAAAATTTTAAATTAATTGCTACCACTATTTTCATAAAATAATCTCTACCCTATATAATCATTGCCCATTACCATAAATGTACAGTCACCCCCTCAAAAAAAACGCCACCCCCCCACCTAATTTTGCCGTAAATTATCGTAGAAACATGCGACTGGTACCAATCAGTTTGTAATAACGTCTAGTTTATAATGCAGGGATGGAACACGGGCGCAGAATTCATACCACTATCCATCTAAGAAATTTTTCTACCTCTTAAATCAACGATATTATAACTAGAGAAATTTCTTAAACATTTTCCGGTATGAATTCTGCGCCCGTGTTCCATCCCTGATAATGTTATAGTTAGATTTTACTTAGGGGGTCGTCTACATATTAAAACTGACATAAACTTCATTTTTTTCATTAGTAACCCCCATTTTTTATAATTTATTTGAATTCTTTGGATCAAATCATCACGGAAAATGGTATAGTTTATATATTTCGCTCAATTTTTCATAGAGTTATAAGCTGTCAAAGTTTGGGGATGCTAATGTTAAATGAATGCGACAAACATTAAATCATATCTTCCGAAATAATTATGATATTTAAATTCTGTTTTTTTTATTCGTTAGAATGAAGTGACCCAAACATATTCCATGCAAATTTTTGCTAAAAAAACATTTTTTGAATTATGAAAATTATTAATAAATTCATATTTGAAAAAATTATGAATTATGACCTATGTTAATTTTTGCACGAATAGAACGGGCATCATCAAAAACATGGGTTTCCAAATTTACAGCTCGTTCCTAACATTATTTTTTGAGTTACAGTGATATTTCACTTTTTATTCCTGTTAGGGGGTCGTCACTTGTTATAATCTGTATCCTCTATAAGTAAATGTTTGTATATAATTTGACGGAAAACTATTTTAATTTACATTTATGTTATTTTTTTTTGTTTCCTAAGCAATATTTCGATGTTTATGGGGTTACATCCAGTTGTATGCACGAAAAAACGTGTTTTTTGTGAATTTTTTGTCAAGAGGCCTTTTATTAAAGAAATATATACAATACATATACATATAGCAAATTTAATGTATGTTAAGAATCCGTGATGAGTTTACAAAAATATTGGGTTCCGCTGTTCCTGTAGTAGATCTCCTAGAGGACTTCCACAAAAAGGTGTCTGGCGGTGAGCAAGATATCTCTGATCCAAATTATCTGAAATGAAAAAAACCAAAAGATTTACTTTTAGGATAGATGAATACAGGTAATGATCGTAGGAATAGTCAAAATTTTGATTTTTGACAAAATGGCGGCTTTCCAAAAAAAGAAATCGTTTTTTTCATGAAAATTTACACTTGAAAGTGGCTGAAAAAATCGAAATTATTATCAGAAACCTTATTCCTACGATCATTACCTGACAAAAATATCTAAGAAAATCGTGTCAAAATTTCAAGTCAATCGGTCCAGCCGTTTCGGAGAAATTTTGCTCACCGACTTTGAAAACACCGTTTCGAGATAAACTCGTTTAAAGTTTTGGGAACCATTTAAACTAAGTTAAAAAAAAAAATTTCCTACTTACAGCGAGTCATCTATTCCAGGACCATAAGAGGAACCCTCTGCTTCATCATTTGCTTCTAGTACAGCCAACTGTTGTTGTCTACGTGACATTCTCCCCTCGCGCGTGCTCCCTTGCGCTCGTGCGTCAGAGATCAAGATGCGCTCTGCGTCCTCTTTTTCTACATAGGCATGGGCATTAGGCCCAAGCGATAGTCCCATTGCGTTCATGAAGTATAGAAGAGATGTTTTTCCTTCATTGAACATGCCGGCAGCAAGATAAGCAGCAATTTCAACGATCTTAGAGCCACATGGGATTATTTTTGGAGTTATTTTCCATATCAGCTGATTATTACTTACTGTATACCTAAAATTTCTAAATATAGCTCTCAGATATAAGATAAACCTTTTATATTCTTATTCTAAGAAGCAAAACATTATGAAAAGCATGGACAAGGGCATAGGGATAATGAAAAACAGCTGCTACTCTGGTTTACGCTCCGCCTACTTTAAAACGCTCGGAGACGTCTTTACAAATATGCAAATTTCTCCGAAACTAATTGCCGGATCGATATGAAATTTTCAGACAATATTATCAAATATATGTACATTTAAAATATGTAAAAAAAAAAAAAATCGATTTTTTGAAAATTACAACTGGATGTAACCCCTTATTATACAAATTGGCATATTTTTGTAAAGTTATCACAATGTAGGTGAGGGATTGTGAAAGAATTTCAAAAGAAATGAAGCCCCGCCTCTGATTCGCTGAAACACTATTTAAAAAAAAAGACTAATTTGCATATTTCTATTTGACTCTATATGTGACGCTAGTATGCATAAATCACAATGGTATTTACTACATCGATTATTGAAGACAAAACTTAAATGATTTAATTATAAATATGCAAAATTATTTTGTTTTATATTATAAAGTTTTAGAAAACTTGTGAAAAGGCGTGGCTTACGGTACCAGAGAGGAATATATCCGATCCTAATATGTTAAGTCTTTCTTCATAAGTATTAAATATCTTTTTCTAGTTTTTCGCTGCTAAAATTCTATTTTAACCCTGTAACACTTTTTTTCGCATTTCAATATTCAAGAGTACGTACACCTCTAGTTAAATATCATGTTTTAGAAAACACGGTACAGCGAAACTGATTGCATGAAACAACAATTATGCATTCGACAACCGTTTTATTATTATTATTATGAATATTTAATAATTTTAAAAAGATTTTTTACCATAAATTTTCTGTTTAAATTTTGTTGTGACATATTTGCATTTGGTTACTGTACCGTTTGTAAGCTTTGTGTTATTTAAAATTTATCCCATAATGTAACATAATAAAATATCAAATTTCTATTAAAAGTTTTTTAATACAGAATCAAATAGTGAAAAATTGGTTTATTATTTATATATATTTTTTAAGTTTATAAGATCTATTATTGGAACATAGCTCAACAGTATTTATTTTCAATTTTCTAATCACGAAATCAAAGTCACAGTTATTATGGAATAAAAATTTAAAACAAAGGGATTGTCTTATTACTTTCAAATATATAGATATTGATCTTACAGAATCCTGAAATTTCATTTAAAAGACTTTAAACGTCTAAATTTAAAAATTCAAAATAAAATAAATTAATCTAAATGCTTTTAAAGTTGAAACGGGAAGATTTCAAAATATATGAAAATTGGCATTTGTGTTTTGAACATTTTGGTGCGGCAGATATTAAAAACAATATTTTAATGATGAGCTGAACCTGAGCTTAAGAGAGGGCGGATCCAGCTATTTAGCACGAGTGATATCACCTGACTAAAACCAGAATAAGCAACATTTAAATTATTCCGGGGTATTTTTAGCCCACTGTTACTCTTTTTTTTTTTTTTTTTTTCAAACTTCAACACTAGCTACAGTACGCTTACGTCCTATTTACATTAAGCTTTCATATGGAAGCTATGTTGCTGTTTTTCGATGCTGCGAAAATTACAAAATATATTTGTGTTAATATACTATACAGATAGAAGAATAATTATATAATATCAACAAAACTTATTTAATGAATATGTTTATATACATTACTGTATGGAAATGTTTATATATGAATATTGTATTTATTTTTAATGAGACATATAAACACAAAATACTAAAAAAAAAGAAGAAAATGTGTTATAATTTTTTATAATTCAAGCAAAATATATATGCGTACTTGCCAACCTAACCCGTAACATTGTTAGTTCCCGCCCCTGTGTGCACACAATTTAATTTTTAGAGTAATTAACTTCAAATACATTTACGATTAACTCATTGAGCGCCACGCGAATTCTTATGGAAATCCCATTCAGGCCACACGTGCTGCTTAGAAGCGTGTTATGTTTATCGAGTTTCAATAAACCCCATTAGGCCTTAACGATATAATCCTATAAAAATCCTATTAAAAAAAAAAAAAAAAAAAAAAAAAAAACATGAAGTAAATTTTAAATAAAGTGTCAGTAATTACTTAAAACTATGTAAGTTCTGTAGTTTTATATCATATTTTACACTGCCGGCTGAGTTGACCTAAATGGAAAGATCAGTGTCAGCCACCGATGGCTGACATGGCGCTAAAAAGACTGATGTGAAAAAAATGTACGGAAAGGGGCGGGACCAGTAATCTTCCGGGTTAGGTTGACAAGAATGTATATACATAGAGCAATGCCAGAAAATGTTCTTTTTTTTTCATGAACCAGATGAATGGTACTTTTTTTCTGAATAGTCTATGTATTAAACATAATGCTGCTTTAAATACCCTTTAAATGAAAAGTTTTATTACATAAAGTAATTTTCTGGCACTCAACAGCTCCCAAATGACACACAATACGAAACCCCGCCCTTTTCCAGTGTTTAAAGGGTATTAACGTTTAATATGCTTTCTATTCGTTTTGATCTTTCCTCCTCCTGCTTATCTTCTTTTTCCTTAAGAAAAAAGAGTTATGTAACATTTTGACCTTTTCAAAAGAAGATTTAGATTAAGGGTAGGCAGCCTTTCTACACCCACCGTCCACTTCGGTATCTGTGTTAAAGAGTAGAATTTTAGAACATCCCATTAAGTAGTAGGATTTATTATTATGCATATTAATTTGTTACACATTATAAAATATAAAAGCAAAAGAATATCGTGGAGATTTATGTAAAAGTTTTTAATAATGTCATGAAAAAAAAAATAATAATAATTAATTAAAAAAATAAATAAATAAAAATATCTGTTTTAATATTTTTAAGAAGTCAATTAAATTAAAGAAAATGAAAGTACTGCAGTATCAGAACAAACTCCCATTGTCACTGTGAAACGGCCGTGGGAACCAGGTTGAGTGCCGACGTTTCAGACAATTATACGGCAGCTTGAGTTAAAATAATTTTGAATTTTCAAACAAATTTAAAAACATTCACCTTTTTTTTTCTCTTTTGATAGATATTTTAATATCTATTCAAGCTATTTATTTTCTTCGTATGAAGTGAACTATTTGATGTTTAATCAATAGAAACCAATAAAAATCTTTTAATTCATAAACTAACTCAGAAAGTTCTGTGAATTAGTCATTTTTTTTATTTTATAATTAACATTTCTTAAAATTTTTTCCGGTGTGAAACTTAATAAATAATGTATAATGGGTGTTAGATCATGATTTATATATTCTAAATGTATAGACGGACCCCTAATACATTTTCACGTGTAACTCTATTTAAAATTGATTTAAGGTATATAAATAGGTATGTTTTTCGAACCGCCTTGATCTCAGAAATCTGAATATGAAGTCAAAAATAGGGGTTGCTATTGGGAAAAAAAATGAAGTTAATGCCAGTTTTAATATGTAGACGACCCCATAGGCAAAATGTAACTATACCGTTATAAACTAGATGTTATTACAAATCGATCGGTACCAGTCAAATGTTTCTACGATAATTTACGGCGAAATTAGGTGGGGGGGGGTGGCGTTTTTTTTTTGGGTGACTGTACCAGAAGTATTTCTACATGAAATTAGTGGGGGCGAAAATTTCTTGTCTCTGAGAGTGTCCTGAAAAAAGGGCGGAGAGTACGACCCCTGATGTATATACATACGCAAAAAATGATTATATATATACTACATAATCTAACTAAAAGAATTCTACGTTAAAAATGAAAAAAAAAGAGTAATATAATCATTAATGCTATGAAACTTAGACAACTGAAAGGAAAAACACTCAGTTCGAGTAAAATTTTAGAAAATGAAACAGATAAAATAAAGGACGTTACTAATACTTTCAGCTGAGAGTCTAACTGAAAAAATTCTATGTCAAAAACGCAAACATTAAAAAAATAACATTCAAAAGTGACAGATTTTTTTTTTTTTTTTTAAAATCTTTTCATATATTAAAAAAAAAAAAAGTAATTTGAGTTTGAGTATATCTTTTTAAGTCAAATAATTAAAGTGAATGACGTCATAATTTCCAACAGGAACAAAAATCCAATATTAAACAGCTTCAATGTGAAAGTTTTAAAAATTTTCTATTTATTCTATTGTTTAAAAACCAATGAACCTCAACCTGAAAAATAAATAAATAAAAATAAAATAAATAAATAAATAAAAATAAAATGAACAAATAAAAAATAAAATGAATAAAAATAAAATGAATAAATAAATATAAATAAATAAAATAAATAAATAGACCTCCTAACTATGCTAGTTTATCCGTAATGGTATTAGACCCTGCCTTTTTTCACACCAGAATAGTTGTAGAGTAATATTCAGCAATATGTTCTCATAATTAAATGAGAAGACTATTGCTCTACAACTATTCTGATGTGAAAAAAAGACGGGGCTTAATACCATTACGGATAAACTAGCATAGTTAGCAGGTCTAAATCAATAAATAAATTCGAATTTGAAAAAGTTCCCTCAAATTTGAGGTGCAACTCTCAAATGGGGCAATCTACCCTTCTGCTAAGTTTTATAACTCTGCGTTCAGTGGTTTGAGCTCCAGAGCGAAAACAGACACCTCCTGGTGTTTACATAGATGCTTAAAGCGGCTACCATTTTCAATAGAATCATAGATCAAGCTGGCAAATAGACTCCGTTTAAGAGGGCTCTTAATGTCCTTGAATTTCCAGCAGGAAAAAAAAAAAGTCCAGTATTAAACAGCTTCAATGTGAAAGTATTAAAAATTTACTTTATTTATTCACTTGTTTAAAAACCAACTAACCTCAACATGAAAAATCAAAGGGAAAAAAATCAAAAAATTCAAATTTGAAAAACCGAAAAAGTTTTGGTACACCCTCAAATGGATCAATCTACCCTTCTGCTAAGTTTTGTAACTCTGCGTTCAGTGATTTGAGCTCCAGAGCGTATACAGACACTTTCTTGTGTTTACATAGATAATCACAGATCAAGCTGGCAAACAGACTCAGTGTAAGAGGGGTCTTACGGTCTTTGAATTTCCTTGATTTTCTTCATCAAATGTATAGTATAGCAATTTTTGCTGAAAAAAAAGTCTTAAAATTTATTGTTAAATATATTGCTGAAAGAGTCTTTAAAAAAGGCGGATCCGTAGAAACCTCGTTTGAATTATGGCAAAGTCTGTCAAATTTGCTTTCAATTGATAACTACGGATGACATAACATGACGAACTATCGAATATACTGAAATTTATATTCCTTTCCCTCGGTCAGCTGTTATGAGTAGTTTTTTTTTTTTTAATAAATAAATAAATAAATAAAATTAGTATCTTAATAATCTTATATCGATAAAGGATTGAGAAGTAATAAAAAAAATATTTAGAGCTTGTATTTATTTAATTTAATGTTTTTAATGTTCTACGTTTTTATAACAGTTGTTTATAACTAAGCATAAGGGCACTTATAGAAATAAACGGGTAAAATGATTTATATAAAGAAAAAATAATTCTTCTATAAGCCGAAATTTACTGGATGAGAGGAAGTCATAAATAATTTTTCTTCGTGGTGCCAAGAAGTAGTGAAAAATTAGCTTTTGAATAACGATTATTTAAGTGAAAATATTTATGCTCTCTTTTTTTTCTCTCATACATTAAGTATCCGTTTACTTAGTAAAGGAGAACAAATACTTAATTATCGTATTTTCCTGTGTATAATTAGGTCTCCTAAATCAATTTCACACCAGAAATTTTGATTAAAAAATAAAACTATTTTTAAACGCGGTTTTGTCTTGTACAAAAATACCCTTGTTTGAAAATTAAACTTTCTGGTGTGAAACAGATTTATCTGACCTGCGGAATATACGCGAAGAAAAAAGGTATTAGTCAATGCGGTGTGTAATTTAGAATAAACACACACTTTAAGACAATAAAATTCATCATATTTTTATTTTTTTAAACGTAGTTTTTTAAATGAAACACTTTTTATCAATTCTCTTTCATAAAAAAGTTAATTTTGGTACCTTCTTTTCGAATCTTGGCGATTCATTTACCATTTACTTATTTATATTGTAACGTATTCCCTGAAAATGCATAATTTAATGCATTATATCCTTTAATATATTATATTACCTAATATATTAATATACTTTTCGTTAAGATAGAAAAAAAATCCTTTGTTCTCGACGTTCAATCTAATTTTAATTTTTCGCAATTATTCAAATTCCTTTCACTCAGTTTTTAACTTTTTTCCATTTATATATTTTTCTTTCTTATGTTGCAATAGAAATTTACATTCAAATTCAAAGAGGTTTTTCAAAAAATATATATTTGTTGTGAAAAATTAAAAGAAACAATTTACGTGCCTTTAGACATATGCGGTTATTTTGAAATCTAACTGGAATAATATTATTAAAGTAACTTTTTAAGGATGAGACACGAATCTATGATTCATAATGATTAGCGAAGTATAAAATTACTATATGAAAATAGTGGTATTCAAATTTCCCTTTGTGAGAGCCCTGATTATAACTAACATTTTACACAAAAATGTAATACCTTCAGGTCCCTGCCACTCGCGAATACTTTTTTCAAACTACTATTTCAAACTAACAAATAAATAAAATTTATGATATATTTATGGGAGTAAAGCGTAAATTTATCTGCATAAATATATTATAAATCTGATTGTTTGAGAATTGTAGTAAAAAAAAAAAAATATAAATATAAACGTCTGTGAAAACGTGTAACTTTATCACAAACTGAAGAAAGTTGTCAAATCCTGGAAAGGAATGTGAATATTTAGTATTATATCTGCAACTCATATTTCTCAAATTCAGTTTCATATTGAAACAGAATTCGAAATTTGATTTTAAACTAAAAATCATGAATTGGTACATTTTAAAGTGTGAAATTTCGCAAATTGATATCTTTACTAGTTGCGAGTTTATCTTGTCTCTTTATTTTTAGCATGTTTTTTGAACATTTGTGTAAAAATATGCGGCATTTCTCTCCCATGCGAAGCCCTCCTCAAAGGAGCAACATCATATTTGCCAACATTTTAATTTATTCCGGAGCATTTTTAGTCCCGCCTTTATTTCGCACCATTTTATTTTTGGAATATTTGTCCCAATATATAACCCAGATAAAATAAGAAAAAATTACTCTTAAAAAAAAGTGGTATGGAACAAAGGCGGGACTAAAAATATTCCGGAAAAAATTAACACTTTCACGACTGCATTTTTTTCTTCTTTCGGGGGGTGGGGGGGTGGGGGCAGTAAAGTCTGCCTGTGGGCGTTATTCTCCAAAAATAAAGTATTTCAGAACAAAATTTTATGTATGCATATTTATATTACAAATGAATTTACATTATAATTATATTTTTTCTAATCAATATATTTGTATCCATAGTAGGACTGGGCTTTATATCGATGTAACACAAAATATCGATTCTATGCTAATATCGTTTATTCGATTTAAATATTTTATCTTTCGAGATATACCGATGCAGAAACATCTTAAAACGCGAGCATTTGATTCAAGGCTAAACCGATATTAAATGCTGGAATAATGCCAGATTTGTATTCATTCAAGGGCTATATCGGTTTAGTTAAAGCATGCGCAGACGTGCGATACCCAAACTCACTCGGCTCTAAAACCGAGGAGAGTTCAAGAGCGAAATGTTTATTGAAATGCCGTTTCGATTTAGTATTGCGCAAGCACACTTGTAGAATGTTAAATCCATTATTCGGGAAAAGCCAACATCGGTTTTTAAACCGCAACTTTCAGGCCGTCACTTCGGTTTTGCGTTACGCATGTGCAGTCGTCAAATAAAAACCGATACTGATAAAGTTGTATTCATATTCAGTCATTCAAAACGTGTTTGCTTTTCTGAGATCGTCGAATTACATACGCATTTTCCCCCGTGTTCTTGTAACCTGAAAATAAGAGACTCCAGTTTTTGTTTGTTAGGTAGCTAATTATCCTTTATTAATGTTTTATTTAATTAAATAACATTTTTTCAGAATTGAAATGGACATTAAAAAATAAATTAACTTAAAGCCATCTTAAAAATATGTTTATTCTGATATTTAAATATCTAGTTTTTCTTTACTTGGAAATCAATTACATAATATTTAGTATGAGTATTTAAAAAATAATTGTTAGTATGGTGAGAGTTCATAGATTTTTTTTTTTTCTTCAAGTGCACCGTATTATTCGCCTTTTTACTAGTTTTAATTCCCTGTATTGAGCTCTATAAACTGATAATCATATATGTCTTTTTGCAGTTTGTAATGCATGATGTAATTTATTCCAAACTAAGTAATAAAAGTAAGTTGATTTGAATTTTTAACTTCAGCAGGGATGGAACACGGGCGCAGAATTCATACCGGAATCTGTGTAAGAAATTTCTGTACCTATAATATCGTTGATATAAGAGGTAGAACATTTTCTTACATTGGTAGTGGTATGAATTCTGCGCCCGTGTTCCATCCCTGCTTCAGTAATAATAATAAAAAAAAAAAAACTTTTTTTTTTTTCTCTCAAAAATATCTATAGTTATAAACAATGCTATCATTAATGTGGTCATAATGTAATTTTTTTAAATTTTAATTTTTGCTTAACATCTAAATAGAGGCAAAAACTGTTTGCAATTGCGTTTGGATATATATCATATATAAAATTCTACTACTACTACTACTAATAATAATAATAATAAAATTCTTTAATATGTTGCTATTTCAAGAAAGGTCACTGATTCAAATTAAATAAATCAGATTTATAATATGTACAGTGTTATGTTATACCTTTTTAAAAATATGAATGTGAGTAACATAAATAAAATTATCTCTCCACCATTCATGTTGTATATTAAACGAGTCACTATAAATCAGTGTTGCCAACTCAAATTTTGCCATATCCAAATTGATATAACTCAAAATGTTCATATACTGTTTGTGAAAAATCATGAAAAAAAGTGGTAAAAGTAAATTACATGCAAAATCCAGGGATGGAACACGGGCGCAGAATTCATACCGGAATCTGTTTAAGAAATTTCCATACCTATAATATCATTGATCTAAGAGGTAGAAAATTTTCTTACATTCATAGTGGTATGAATTCTGCGCCCGTGTTCCATCCCTGAAAATCTTATACAAAGTTTTAGAAAAGTACCTAAGAATATAAAATTCGTCCAATATTCTGAAGTCCTTTAAGTCCCTACTTGTAAGGAAAAATCTCTAGAGTTGGCAACAGTGCACTAAATCGATTTATCCTTATATCGATATTTTAGATGAACGATATATCGATTTAAGAAATCTCAATATCGTCCAGTACTAATCCATGGCATATTTTATTGCAAAAATATGAATATTGGGTACATATACTTAACACATTCGCGACCGCTGACGTGAATTCCCGTCATTTTAAAATCTGTAACTCCGCCAGTGGGCGTTTCTGCAAGTTACATAGGTTACATTATTGCTTAACAATACACCCAATATTCACATTTATACAATCAATACATCGTGAATACAAATACTTTGATTAGAAAGAGTATAACTGTAATGTATATAAATTTATACTATAAATATGAATATGGAAAAAATTGATTTAAAATAATGTAATGTACAAAAATAACGCCCACAGGCGGGGATAACTGTCAAAAAGACAAAAAATATGCGGTCGCGAAAGTGCTAAGAAATAAGTAACATACAAATTACGAAAGAAACGCCCATTGGAGGTGTTACAGATTTTCAATCTACGTCAGCGGTCGCGAAAGTGTTAAAATGTTGACAACTCTGGCAATATTTAAAAAAAAAAACAAAAATGAATGCAGTATAACTCTCTATTGGGTGCTTTAGGAAGCTAATAGAAAATAAACAAAACCAATGTTCACAATTGACACATTTTTCTTTCAAACAACTTTACTATAGTTAATTTAGCTACTTTAGTTAATGTCGATGTCTGCAACATAAAAATCCCATGCATCTGATTTGCTTTTTGGTTAGCAAAGTGTCAAATATTTATGTACAGTCAGCCAAAAAAAAAACGCCACCCCCCCCACCTAATTTCGCCGTAAATTATCGTAGAAACATTTGACTGGTACCGATCGATTTGTAATAACGTCTAGTTTATAACGGTATAGTTGTATTTTGCCTAGGGGGTCGTCTACATATTAAAACTGGCATTAACTTCATTTTCTTCAATGGCAACCGCTATTTTTGACTTCATATTCAGATTTCTGAGATCAAGGTGGTTCGGAAAACGTACCTATTTATATACTTTAAATCAATTCTAAATAGAGTTACACGTGAAAATGTATTAGGGGTCCGTCTATACATTTATAAAATATAAATCATGATCTACCACCCAGTATACATTATTTATGAAGTTTCACACCGGAAAAATTTTTTAGAAATGTTAATTATAAAATAAAAATCTGAGTTAGTTTATGAATTAAAAGATTATTATTGGTGTCTATTGATTAAACATCAAATAGTTCACTTCATATGAAAAAAATTAAATAGCTTGAATAGATATTAAAATATCTAAGATGTCATAATGAATATGATCGATTGAGCGATCTGTACGCATCGATTATGGGAAAAATATCAAATATTTAAGTTTCCTAAATTTTATGATTTTACAAAATATGCATAAATATGCCTAACATATATATATATATATTCGTTTTTTTTTGTTTTTTTTTTTTTTTTTTTTTTTTTTCTCTTAATACAATTTACAAGTTAAGTCTTTATTTTATAAACTTTTTATAAAAAGAATATAGATTGTAATGTTAATTTATGTATTCAAAATTTAAATAGTTAGAAATTAAATAAAATTTAATTTTTTTGCGTCAGATTAGCCACACGTTTAAATATTAATATTTTGTGATATACACATACATGAAGCTTTTCGAATGCAGAATTTTATAATTTCATTATCGAGGATTTTAAAAATGTGCCTTGACTTAATTAACATTAAGAGAAATGTTCGATATCTCGCAGATATATATATATTTATTTATTTCTCAATATATTGAGAACAAATAATTATATTTTATAAATTAGCAATGTGAAAATGATAAGATTTCCTCGTAAACACAAGAAAACAATTAATCGCATGAACACAAATAAAATAAATACATAAAAATAGAACTTTATTACGAATCATACTTTTAAAATGTTCTCTCCTCTCTGTTCCTGTTAAAATTCTCTGTATAATTATCAGTCTAAGTTAACAAAATTGTGTCAGAATGCAGTTTTTTTTAAGGAAAAAAGAAGAAGATAAGGAGGAGGAGGAACGATCAAAACGAATAGAAAGCATATTAAACGTTAATACCCTTTAAACACTGGAAAAGGGCGGTGTTTCGTATTGTGTGTCATTTGGGAGTTGTAGAGTGCCAGAAAATTACTTTATGTAATAAAACTTTTCATTTAAAGGGTATTTAAAGCAGCATTATATTTTATACATAAACTATTCAGAAAAAAAGTACCATTCATCCGGTTCATGAAAAATAAAGAACATTTTCTGGCACTGCTCTATGTATATACATTCTTATCAACCTAACCCGGAGGATTAATGGCCCCGCCCCTTTCCGTACATTTTTTTTCACATCAGTAGAATAGTAGAATATGTAGAATATTTTTTTCTTTATTTAACAGGTTCAGCTCCATGTCAGCCATCGGTGGCTGACACTGATCTTTCCATTTAGGCTAAGTCAGCCGGCAGTGTAAAATTTGATATAAAACTACAGAATTTACATAGTTTTAAGTAATTACTGACAATTTATTTAAAATTTATTTCCCCCCCTTTTTTTTTTATTATAGGATTTTTATAGGATTATATCGTTAAGGCCTAATGGGGTTTATCGAAACTCGATAAATATAACACGCTTCTAAGCAGTATGTGTGGCCTGAATGGGATTTCCATAAGAATTCGCGTGGCGCTCAGTGATTTAATCGTAAATGTGTTTGAAGTTAATTACTCTAAAAATTAAATTGTGTACACAAAGGGGCGGGAACTAACAATGTTACGGGCTCGGTTAGCAAGTATGCATATATATTTCGCTTGGTTTATAAAAATTTATAACACATTTTCTTCTTTTTTTTTTTAGTATTTTGTGTTTATATGTCCCATTAAAAATAAATACAATATTCATATATAAACATTTCATACAGTAATGTATATAAACATATTTATTAAAGAAGTTTTGTTGATATTATATAATTATTTTTCTATCTATATAGTATATTAACACAAATATATTTTGTAAATTTCACAGCATTGAAAAACAGAAACATAGCTTCCATATCAAAGCTTAATGTAAATAGGACGTAAGCGTACTGTAGCTAGTGTTGAAATTTGAAAAAAAAAAAAGAAAAAAAAAGAATAACAGTGGGCTAAAAATACCCCGGAATATATTAAAATGTTGTTTATTCTGGTTTTAGTCAGGTGATATCACTTGTGCTAAGTAGCTGGATCCACCCTCTCTTAAGCTCTGGTTCAGCTCATCATTAAAATATTGTTTTTAATGTCTGCCGCACCAAAATGTTCAAAACACAAATGCTAATTTTCATATATTTTGAAATCTTCCCGTTTCAACTTTAAAAGCATTTAGATTGATTTATTTTATTTTGAATTTTTAAATTTAGACGATTAAAGTCTTTTAAATGAAATTTCAGGATTCTGTAAGATCAATATCTATATATTTGAAAGTAATAAGACTATTCCTTTGTTTTAAATTTTTATTCCATAATAACTGTGACTTTGATTTCGTGATTAGGAAATTGAAAATAAATACTATTGAGCTATGTTCCAATAATAGATTTTATAAACATTAAAAAAAAAAAAAAAAAAAAAAAGCAATTTTTCACTTTTTGATTCTGTATATTAAAAAACTTTTAATAGAAATTTGATATTTTATTATGTTACATTATGGGATAAATTTTAAATAACACAAAGCTTACAAACGGTACAGTAACCAAATGCAAATATGTCACAACAAAATTTAAACAGAAAATTCATGGTAAAAAATCTTTTTAAAATTATTAAATATTCATAATAATAACAATAAAACGATTGTCGAATGCATAATTGCTGTTTCATGCAATCAGTTTCGCTGTACTGTGTTTTCTAAAACATGATTTTTGACTAGAGGTGTACGTACTCTTGAATATTGAAATGCGAAAAAAAGTGTAACAGGGTTAAAATAGAATTTTAGCAGCGAAAAAACTAGAAAAAGATATTTAATACTTATGATGAAAGACTTAACATATTAGGGTCGGATATATTCCTCTCTTGTACAGTAAGCCACGCCTTTTCACAAATTTTCTAAAACTTTATGATATAAAACAAAATAATTTTGCATATTTTTAATTGAATCATTTAAGTTTTGTCTTCAATAATCGATGCAGTAAATACCATTGTGATTTATGCATACCAGCGTCACATATAGAGTCAAATAGGAATATGCAAATTAGTCTTTTTTTTTTCAAATAGTGTTTCAGCGAATCAGAGGCGGGGCTTTTCTTCTTTTTTTTTTTGAAATTCTTTCACAATCAAGGGGTCGATCCAGGTTTTAATTTTTGGGTCCCTTTTTTGTGAAAAACAGAATAATTTTGTGAAATTTTTATTTATTTTTGTGAAATATAAAATATTTTTGTGAAAAAGTAAAATATTGTGTAAAATCTACCATTTTTATAATCACTTAATGTAATGTTTAATATAGAGTTAAGAAAGTTTTGTTGAGCCAAATTAAGGCATTAATTAAAAATAATACTGAAAACATGATAACATTTAATAAAAGGATCATTTTTGTAAAACAAAATCTTGTGAAGGGACTCATTTTATAAATTTGAATTTTGTGAAGGGTCCGTTTTTATGGATTTGACTTTTGTGAAGGGTCCCTTTTTATGAATTTGAATTTTGTGAAGGGTCCTTTTTATGGATTTGACTTTTGTGAAGGGTCCCTTTTTATGAATTTGAATTTTGTGAAGGGTCCTTTTTTACCATGCAGAATTTTGTGAAGGGGCCGTAAAAGGGACCCAAATTTTGCCTGGATCGACCCCTGCAATCCCTCGCCTACATTGTGATAACTTTACAAAAATATGCCAATTTGTATAATAAACGTCGAAATATTGCTTATGAAACATTAAAATTAACATAAAGGTAAATTAAATAGGTTTTCCGTCAAATTATATATGAACATTTATTTAGAGGATACAGATTGTAACAAGTGACGGCCCCCTAACAGGAATAAAAAGTGAAATATCACAGTAACTCAAAAAATAATATTAGGAACGAGCTGTAAATTTGGAAACCTATGTTTTTGATGATGCCCGTTCTATTCGTGCAAAAATTTACATAGGTCATAATTCATAATTTTTTCAAATATGAATTTATTAATAATTTTCATAATTCAAAAAATGTTTTTTTAGCAAAAATTTGCATGGAATATGTTTGGGTCACTTCATTCTAACGAATAAAAAAAACAGAATTTAAATATCATAATTATTTCGGAAGATATGATTTAATGTTTGTCACATTCATTTAACATTAGCATCCCCAAACTTTGACAGCTTATAACTCTATGGAAAATTGAGCAAAATATATAAACTATATCATTTTCCGTGATGATTTGATCCAAAGAATTCAAATAAATTATAAAAAAGGGGGGTTACCATTGAAAAAAATGAAGTTGATGTCAGTTTTAATATGTAGACGACCCCCTAAGTGAAATCTAACTATAACATTATAAACTAGACGTTATTACAAACTGATCGGTACCAGTCGCATGTTTCTACGATAATTTACGGCGAAATTAGATGGGGGGGTGGCGTTTTTTTTTTGGCTGACTGTACATGAAAGGCAACCTATCTTTCATTTTCGAAAACCTCACCGCAAGCATTTTTATGTTTTCTCGACGGGTTGACTGCAGTCATTCAAGAAGTTTAGACGATCTATGCTGAAGAATAAGTCGACCTAAAGATTTCGTAAGAGTAACAGCTTAGTGCTTCAATTTGAAACCCAAGCAATGAATTAAAAAAAAAAAAAAAATGCTTTTAAAACTCTTTAACGGTCTTTTCTTCTCTTTTATTAATATATATATATATATATATATATATTACTTAAGCCATAAAGAGATATAAGTGAAATTTTTGAAGCAAATAAAACAGCGTTATTAGCTAAAAAAAAAAAAGTTTGCATTACATGCATTTTTATTAGGAAAAAATACAACTTTTTTGAAAAAAAAAAAAAAAAAAAAAAGTAATAATACATGTAATAACAAATAACATGGTGGCAATACAGGAAGAGGTTTTTTGAAAAATGTATAAAGTTGTTTTTTGAAAAACTGGAAAATATTTTCATATCACTTTTGTTTTGAAACAAGTTTTGATAAATTATGAAGTATGATACTTTTTTAACCCAGTGCTCATTTTTTCCCATTATTAGACTCCATGCCTAAAATATATTCTTTTTTATATAAAAAATAGTGTCCTGTTTTTATCCAAGAAATCTTGACATTAACACCATCTATTCTTAGAAGATATATAGGCCTCACTGCTTAAAAATTACCGTTATGTCCACAGATTTTGGGGCGGTAAAGACATTCTCTTGGAAAAGAAATAAATTTTCTACAACCCCGAATTCTTGCCTTTACTATAGACATTGCTTTTATCTCCTACATTTCTTTTTGCTTTTAGCTGGTAAAGTAGCTCTGGTAAGTTTATTTTCACGAAGGAAAAAGGCTTTTGTAGAGGATTGGCGAAGGGGTTGAAGAAATCGAAATGACATAAACGTAAGTTACAGGGTAAAAGTTTTTGTGGTTTTTTTCCCGAAATAATCTGCAGTCAAAGGCGACAGATAGTGTAGTACAATTATATTTAATAAATATATATGTAAACAAAAATACGTTTTATGTTCATCTGAAGAGTTTTTCTTTTTTTTCTTTTTTTTTGTTAATTTTTGGTTTATCTACTTTTTACAATTACAGAAATATTCCATAAAAATTTATACTCTGTAAGCTTTAACGAAAAATTTAAAAAGAGAGAAAAAAAGCATTTTATATATGTTGAGAAGTTCTTCAATTTACATATCTTTTGTAAATTTTTTGTTTTATAATAAATCATTTTTTGATCATTATATTTGACCTTCTATGCATAGTATCATACCTGGTAATATTTATAATTTATTCCCGAGTATTATTAGTACCGCTTTTTTTTTCACACCAGTATGTTTTTAAAACATTTTCCTTCTTATTTCATCGTAATTACATATTGGAGAAAATTTTTCTAATACCATACTTGTGTGAGAAAAATGCGGGGCTAACAGGATTCCGGAATAAATTATAAATGTTACCATGTATGATAGTATAATAATTTTGGTATTAACACTTTCGTGACCGCATGCTGTTGCTTTTTTGACAGTAAGTTCCACCTGTGGGCGTTATTCATTCAAGTTACAATATTTCAGAACAAAACTTTCTGTATTCACATTTATATTCCAAATAGATATACTATAATTATATTCTTTGTAATCAAAGTATTTGTATCCGTAGTATATTTCATTGTAAAAATATGGATATTGGGTACATACTTAAGAAATAAGTAACATACAAATTGCAAAAGATACGCCCACTGGAGGAGTTACAAATTTTCAAATGACGTGAATCTAAGTCAGCGGTCGAGAAAGTGTTAATTCATTTTCCTTTGTAAAAATTAAAAGTTATTAAAGTCAAATTCTAAATTTTTAAAACTCAGAAAGCTCATCTTCAAAGAAAATATAGGATTCATAATTGCATAGGAACCCATGTTCGCAAATGTCATCTTAACCCTTTAAGAACCGGGGCTTTAGGGTATTTTTAAAAGATGTGGGCGGTACAAACATAGAGCTACAAAATTTAAGTGGATGTAGATAACAGCTGACAGAATGAGGGATGTACAGCAACCCATGACTGCAATCATCATATTAATCCTTTGAGGAGCGGATATATACAGTAAAGTCTCGTACAATACGGTGGCAGAGATAACAAATAAATGAAACAGTTTTATTTTTTAACACCACTAAGTTTTTAGAGTACCAATTTATTGGTTCACACACTCGATTTAGTTTTTTGTATAAAACAGTTGTTTTGATATAAAGTTAGTGGTATTAAAAATTTATATTCACGTGGCAACCTTGCACTCGCGTTGTACAAGACTTTACTGTACTGGTGTTTTTTAACACTTACTGCCATGTGCTAATATTATCGACTGTTCATGTGTAGTATAACTTTTTGGTTATTTGTAATTCCGCCTACATTGTAAAATTAAAAAAAAAACTTGTACAATCCATCAATTTTACAAAAACATACCCAATATTCATATAAATACATCGATTAGCAACACCGTTATTACGATGTTTATCTTTTTATGTAACCATTTGCATGGAAAAAAATGTTTGTTAAAAATTAAATATTTAAAAGCCACGCCCGCATCTGTTAAAAAATACCCCATAACAACCGGTTTTTAAAGCGTTAAGATGAAATTTGCAGGCATGGGTTCCTGTGTAATTCTGAATCTTTATGAAGTGCCTAATGACTTCTACCTCTTCTTAAAATTTTCCCTATCTCCTCTTAAAATATGTATCTGCACTTTTGAGAGACCATGTATATATATATTGTATATAGTTGGTACAAAATCTGGGCCTTTGTATATGCTTAATTTCATGAATGGAAAGTTTAAAAAAAGAAACAAGATTACCTGAATAACTAAGTCCTATAATGTAAGTTTAGAAGAACCCACATGTTGGATGTTCCAACAAGACCTAGGACCCAGTCAGTTTGCCCTAATTTAAATCACCAACGCAATTGTAATGCAAGCTTCTTTCAAGTGGGATGTCACATCCATAGCTTCATCCAAGTTCTACTTAAAAAAAAATATATATATAAATATATCTTTTAATTTTATATCTCGTCATATCTTTTCATTAAACCAGTCATAAATATTTTTCATTTTTTTAGAACTAGAGATTAACATCCAGTTATAGATCAATGACTTCGTCACTGAGGCACCTTTCGTGATTTGTTCCGAAAAATCATGATTGAAGAAAAAACATCCGTTTTTGCCCTCTCGTTCAATAGCTATATATAGTATATGTGATAGATATTATAGACGAACAACCATCGAAGTTATTAGGCAATTGTTGCAGTTAAAATTTAGTGGTGGTTATTGAATAAAAAAGTCCCTAAATTTGGAAACACTGAGCAGAGGAATGAAATTAAATAGGGCCAGCAAAGGGTTAAAACTCAAACTTACACATCAGAAAACTGTTCTCACAATATATAAAAGATTTGCTGAACTTCTAAAGCATTAAAATCTGTAAATTTTTATCGATACACCCATCAGGATTTATTTTTGTTTTACAAAAAGTGCATGATAGTAACACATCGTTAAATAAGTCCCGTGACTGATCCCCAGATAGCGTCGCAAATGAAATATTTCTGTGTGGGTAAAGTAATCCTAAGGTACACGTTAAAGTTTCATGATATTTCGATCGTTTGTTGCCGAGATATCAAAGTTTTAGTGACCCTACTTTTGGTGTTTTCAAAATGAGGAACGAAGCTGAATACCATGAGTTGATTTATCATTGCTTTGTGATAGGCAAAAATATTGTTGAAATTTAGCAATGGCTCAACAGTTTCAACAGTATTTTTGTCCACCAAAAAACAATGTTTAAAAAACAAATGAAATTCAGCTTTGTCCTTCATTTTGAAAACATCAAAAGTAGGGTCACTAAAACTTTGATATCTCGGCAACAAACAATCGAACTATCAGGAAACTTTAACGTGTATCTTTTGAAAGTTAGGTTTACTTTACCCACACAGAAATATTTCATTTGCGACGCTATCTGTGGACCAGTCCTGGGACTTACTGAACGATGTGTTAATAAAAAACGTTAGTATAGGTTTTTTAATTAAGAAAAAAAAATATAAGTTTAAAAAAAAAAAAAATGTAAAAAAATATTATGAGTATAATTTTTCAATTAAAACTTGTGAAAACTTAGACAATTTTTGAAGATACAAGACATTAGGTAATATTAAAGTATTTTATTATCTTAGATAGCTAATTATTTGTCTTATAGTTTAAAAAAAAAAAGTAAGTTTCAACTTTTGTTTAAAATAAAATAAAAAAAGATTTTAGCAACATTAAGCCGTGTCACATTTAAAATAACAATTTCAAATACATTCAAAACCAATAGTTTGCATAAAGCATACCAGGATCAGTGTTGTCAGAATTTGTGACTATTTTATTGAACAGGCACCACTAATTTTGAGAAGTGATATTTGGTATACATAATAGACGATTAATCTTCGAAGTGATTAAGTAACCATTACATTTAAAATTTAGTGGTGGATTTTGAATAAAGTGACAAAATCTGGCAACACTGAGCAGGATAACTAAGTCTGAAATAAACAGACACAATAAATGTTTTTTTTTTTTTTTTGAGGAAGGGGGGCATTATACGGTGATATTTGTTGTGTAAGATATACTCAGATTTATTGTAGTATAAAAGTGTACAGTGTAATCTCTTGTTATTAAAAGTAGATAAACAAATATAATTGTATGCATAATGAATAGAAATATTTTGAAACTTCAAAATTACAAAAAGGTAAATTATTTCTGTGTTGTTATTTTCCTATTAGACGTTACCATATTGAGGTCGTGACAAATAATGTAAAAAAAAAAAATCAAAATGATTTCAAATTACGGAGTTTTCTTGGTAGTGAAAATGCCAGAAAAGTCCTCTAAAATCACAGTCTTTCGTTATAAAATAAAACGATTCCCGTAAATTAATTGGGAAAATATCATGGTTGAGTTGAGATTAAGTTAGTTTAACTTCGCAATAGACACTGCAACTACGCATTAATCAATTGGCAGAGACATGCCATCGCAATTTTCATCCTCCACAGAGGAGATAGGTCCCCAGCTTCGATAATCGACAAACATAACCGACAAACACGAAAAATGAGTACAAATTAAATTTACAGGTTTTGCCTTTTAAACACGAAAAATCTGAATTTCCCGTAAAACACACACACACACATATATATATTTTTCCCCAGCAAAATTTTAATGATGAACTTTGGCCTACCTTTGGCAACCTGAGGTTGCCATCAGTTGTAAGTTGCCACATATAGCTTAAGCAATGGACCGTTTATAGCTACCATAACAGACAGTAAAAAGATCATGCTTAGAAGTGGTATAAATACAGCTGGCCTTATGCAGGTTTACAGCACATGATCAATGCCATGTTTGTCGCGTTGTGATTATAATTCGTAGGAACAGAAAAAAATCTGTCACTTACATTTTGTATATATAAATAAGAAAAAAGTCATTGCGATTCACTGTAATTTTTGTTGGAGGTCAACACATTTTCAATAAGTTCTGCCTCTTCAAAAATGCCTTTAACAAAAATTCTCTAATAAACTAAAATTAAACTATGTATGGAACGCAAGCTTTGTTAACACTTCTTTCATGGCACCTCATGTGGAAACATTGGTCCCATGGTTACGGATCGACATTATAAGATCCAGATTAATAAAGCATTTTTTTTTCAAATATTAACTCCTCTGCAGGCGCCTTTTTACACCATGCGTCCATGTGCACCGCACACATAGCACACCGGGTCTGCGCGTTCCTAGCTCTGATTTAATGAGAGCTTATTTTCTAGAAAATTTGCTATTAATTAATTAAATTAAAGAAATATTCAACGTATGTCTCAGATTCTTGAAAGTTTTCAAATTTGCATTTCATACAAAAATAAAATTAAACTTTTATTCATAAATAAGTTAAATTTAAAAAAAAAATCAACATTGCATTTATTAATAATGATTAAATAATGATTCTTTTATAACTAAAATGCTTTTAAACCCCCCCATCAAAATTTTTTATCAAGTATAAAAACACACTTTGGGTTGTCTATATACAAAGTTTGATGGAAATTGAAGGTGTGGCAATGCATGAAGTTATCAATTAAATTTATTCAATTTTTATATGAAAAACATGACAAAAAAGTATATATTTATATTGTTTTAGCAAAACAAAATCTTCAATAAATGAAAGCATATTTTTTTCTAAACAATCTAAAAAGTTGTTGTTATCTTTTTGATAAAAACTAAAATAGCTATAGGCTTTTATATCTTTATGTGAACCATTGAAAATGATTGGCTATTTTGGCATGTATTTGACTCATAACGTGAAAACTCTGTGAATCTAAAAAAATTAACATTTTATAATCAGCACGAAAAATTCTATAAGTATACTAAATTTGATCCAAATCTGTGTTGGTGGGTATCAGGCCTGGTCGATTTGACATGGAATGACGCACTTCTGAAATTTAGTGTACATAGAAAAATTATGAATAAAATCATACCTCGTAACATTTAAAATTTATTCCGGAGTATTGTTAGCCCCCATTTTTTTTTCACCAGTGTGATTTTAGCGAAATTTCCTCCAATGCGCAATTACGATGAAATAAGAAGGAAAATGCTTTTAAAATATACTGGTGTGAAAAAAAGACGAGGCTAACAGCACTCCGGAATAAATTATAAATATTACCAGGCATGATAAAATAAAATATAAGAATAAACCAATATCAATAATATAAATACTAATAAAAATAAACATTCAAAACCGCAATCAAACCATTTCTGGTCCTCTGATTGCAGACTATAAACGGCCTATGAAAGCTGTCAGCAGTAGTATGAAAATTTTATATATGTCATTGACTATACTTAATTCACATATTTTCAGTTTTGCCATATGCGGCAGATTTTTTATTCAATAATCACAAATAATTTTGAGAAGTGATATTTGATATACATAACCACTGAGCTGAAGAACAACAGGAGAAAATGCTTCCAATACCTTTACACAGTGTTCGTGTGTGCCAGTTTTTTTGCAATCATTAGCCGTACAGAGTCAAACATTGCACGGCAGGCAATATTTGTCGGGTCGTCTATTACTATTATACTCTTTAAAAAATTAAAATTTTAAATTGTAATATCATGTTTAGCATATTTTTGTTCGAACAGACAACCTCTACAGAATTTTACTTTGAAATAAAATGATATCAAATGCTTTCTGCCGTGCAACGCTCGGAAGACAAACCTTCCAAAAACGGCACGCAAAAACCGGTCTAGCATTTCCTCTAGTTGTTCTTCAGCTCAGTGTACATAACAGAGTATTAATCTTCGAAGTGATTAGGCAAACGTTACAATTAAAAATTATTGGTGATTTTTGAATAAAAAATCCGCCAGATCTGGCAATACTGCTTATTTCCATCATACTGTTGTCTACCATACCAGTAGTGGTTTTATTAATTGAGGACGGAATTGTTGCCAGACCTGGCGGATTTTCATTGAATAATCACCAATAATTTTTAATTGTAACGTTGGACTACAGCGTCTAGAATAAACAGTGTGGCAATCGCCTATAACCGTGATGTTAAAATGATGCTACAAAAATTAAGCTTACCCAGATGTCGCTGTGATCAAAGCTATTGCTCAAATCGAAGACCTGATTGGCTTTTCCCAGTTTCGTCAGTTTAATCACGTGACCTAAGCATATAATTAACCAATAGGGAGTCTCGGTTTTGTTGTCGTGACACTAGCTTCGATTACAATGACATCTGGTGACAGGCTTAATTTTTTTAGTACAATTTTATTCGCTGCTTTCCACACTGTTTATTCTAGACGCTGTAGTTTGACGAACTACTTCGAAGATTGATAGTCTATTACATATATCAAAAATGACATCTCAAAATTATTGGTGATTTTTGAATAAAAAATCCGCCAGATCTGGCAACACTGCTGGAAGGCGGCTTTTGGACAGCACAACAGATTTCTTCGGCACCATTACTTTTTGCCAGTGGCTGCAGAAAGCAGCAGCCATCAACTCTGGTTGTGCTGGGACAGTAGAATTTTCAATATATATATATACAGTGAATTTTTTAAAGAGAAATATGCTCTAATTAAAAAAAAAAAAAAAAAAAAAAAAGGAAAAGAAAAGAAAAGTATTATTGAAAAAAGGAAAATGTTATTGAATAAAAAGTTCATTATAATTGCTTCCTTAATATTTGTAATAATTAATACAGCTAATAAAAAACTTGAACCAAATATAATGTTGCAAAAACCGTGATTTCGTCAAAACACTGTCATTTATTAAGGTCTTTATCTTATCTTACACTCCACGAGTAACATTACCGTAACTAAGCTCAAAATGGGTATAGAAAACCTGAATAATTGTCTGTCTTTTGAAAAGATCGTTCATTTTTATACTACAGCAAAACACTCTCTCTTACTCTTGAAGAAATTTCTTTCACAACTAACTCAGGCAGTTATAAAAGGCGTGAAAAACATTTTATCAGAAAGTGAAAGCAAGCTTTCGAAAACTTACCAAAGAATGATGAAACGTTTAAGAAAAGATATAAAGAAATTAAAAGAACATTATGAGCTTAATAGAAAATCATTATAGATAAGTGCTGGAATCGTGGTTCTAAGTATCATTAGCAACATATGGATGTTAAGTATTTTCCTCTTTGCATTTTATTCACTACATGATACTCAGTCTTTGGACGAGCATAAAAATATTTTTTAATCTTTCAAGCACATTTTAATCTGATGCATTCTAAAAATTGTTTCTTTTTTTTCTTTTTCTTTCTTTCTTTTTTGAAAAAGTGTAGCTATTTATTGTTGTTAGATATTTTTATTGAAGCTTTTGTTAAAAGCTTCTGTTTAAAAAGTAAATGAATATTGGTTTATAATCACATGTTCTGTCATTCAAGAAAAAATTATAATGTATTTATTTACTCATTTATTATTTTTATCTAAAGAAATATTTTTTTTTTCAATTTTTCAATTTTTAACTTATTATCGTTTAGAAAACACATCATTTCATTAAAACTTTTATAAATAAATAAAAATAAATAAATAAATAAATAAATAAATAAATAAAGAGAGAGGGAGAGAGAGAAGTTTATTTTAATTTCAGTATCGATTAATTATCTCTCTTAGTATATCTAACAGATATCGGAATATTTTTACAGAAACTTTTACTTTTTTTAATTATGGGAAACTGCTAAAAAGCTTATAAAGTGTTTCTATAAAAAAAATAATTATTTACTAACTTCTGATATTAAATTAATTAACAAATAAAAGGTAAAAATTCATTTATCTTAAATAATTATTGTTTCATGTTGCTAGATAAATATTTATTTATTTCAGCATGTGTGTAATTCTAGAGCATATCGAGTTAAATCAAAATTACATCAGTTTATATCTATGAAGACATTTTAGTTTGAATGCATAAAAAAAGTTCATCAAATGTGAATAACGTCTTATTAAAAAAAAAAAAAAAATCTTGTTTTAATAACTTAAATAAATAAACATATCTCTGGCATATATTTTTATTATAAAAACTGTGTTATCTACTAAATATGATAAACAGTAGACCAGAATTCTTACCAGATTTAAATTTGAAGGGTACAATGATATATAAAATTCTAGATTAGCCAATATGTTTTGAGAGCAGTGTTGCCAGATCTGGCGAATTTTTTATTCAATAATCACCAATAATTTTGAAAAGCGATATTTGATATACCTAAAAGACTATAAATCTTCGAAGTGATTAGCCAAACGTTACAATTAAAAATTATTGGTGATTATTGAATAAAAAATCTGCCAGATCTGGCAACACTGTTTGCTGATCCTGAATCTCATATGTGTAATTCATACTTGCCAACCATCTCATTATGAAGTGTAAAATTTTTAGTACCTGCCTTTTTTTTCACACCAGTCATTTTTTAGAGTAGTTTTATTCTTATTTATTCGTAACAACATTTGGAAGGAATTACTCTAAAAATAAAGTTGTGCGGAAAAATGTTTCGATGGACGTTTTTTCAAGGGGCGATAACAGTTTACAGTTTTACGCTTACTAATGAGATGGTTGGCAGGTATGTAATGGTCCAAAATAGTTTAAACTATAGTAACGGATAAATTATATTGATTGATATAGCCTTCAAACAAGGGCTTTATGAGGTGATTATGTGCTGACTATTTGTGGCCTACTTTTAATAACACTCTAAATTTAAATAATGTTTTTGTTCTTGATTTATTTGTTTATTAACACTTTCGCGACTACATGTTTTTCTCTTTTTTGACAGTAAGGTCCGCCTGTCGGCGTTATTCTCCCAAGTTACAATATTTCAGAACAAAATTTTCTATATTCAGATTCATATTACAAATGAATATACACTATAATTATACTTTTTCTAATCAAAGTATTTATATCCATAGTATATTGGTTGTACAAATATGAATATTGTGTAAATTTTTACAAAATAAATAACATACAAATTCCAAAAGAAACTCCCACTGGCGGAGTTACAGATTTTCAAATGACGTGAATCTACGTCAGCGGTCGCGAAAGTGTTAAGGCCTAAGAAAACAAAGAACACATTTAATAGTAATTATGTTAGACATAAAAAAAATATATTAACACTTTTAATAATATAAAGAAGAAATTAAAAGTTGAGGTATTCGACAGTTTGCAATGCATCACTTAAATGAAAGTTATAGTTTTAAATACACACAAACACACACACACACACACACACACACACACACACACACACACACATATATATACATATATATATTACACATATTAGAGAGCATGCGTTTGAATATCATCATCCGTAATTTGAACAAAATTTTATGAAACTTTAAATTTTTATTCAAAGTAGCAAAAAAAAAAAAAAAAAAATGTATTCTAATTTAGAATTATGTTTAATGTCAAAGTATAATAACATTAATTTAATTAAAGTAAAATGTAATAATTTTTAAGTTTTATTTCCTGTATTGTTATATGTTCTATATTATATTTTTCATTAAGAAAAAGAATAAATAAAAAGGAATGTTTTAAAAATAAAATCACACATCAAAGTAAACTTTTTTTATTTTAAAATAAATAAACATTTTATTTTCCTTTAAAAAATACTTTAAACATAAATATCAGTAACTTTTCATTGATAAGAAAAGAATAAAGTCAATACCTGAATGTAATTAGGGGCTAAAAAGCAATTCACTGCAGACTGATG
Organism: Salticus scenicus; assembly: GCA_963930645.1. Lineage (NCBI taxonomy): Eukaryota > Metazoa > Arthropoda > Arachnida > Araneae > Salticidae > Salticus > Salticus scenicus. The sequence continues at coordinate 242,660,314 of OZ005651.1, forward strand.
TACGCCTTTTGCCATTTGAACATTTGCTTTTATGTCTTCAAGATCTAAACCCCTGAACTGGAAAGAAATATTTTATCTCCCCTTTTACTATTCTACATTCATGTCCCTTTGCTCGTACGCTTAGCTTTTATCGTTTGCTATTTTTCCAGAAGTTTTATTGAAAAATAACTTCAGCGACATGTTGATAAAGAAATATGAAAGCCTATATCTTCTTTTAAAATGCACCACTTTAAGTGATAAAAAGAAAATGGAAATTTGTTGGTTGGTTATTTTATTTTTGGTTAATTTTTGAACAAGCCGAATAATCGATCTTATAAAAATATTTATTTATTTATTTATTTTTGCGCTTAAAAAAAAAAAAAAAAAAAAAAAAAAAAATGCTGTTGGTGTTGTTCTATATATCAATGTCAGAAATTAAATTTTATGCTCAAGTTCCCGTAAATTATGGAGAAAGAAAAAGCGTTTGTTAAGCATTGATAATGGCAGATTTTCCCCTCACTAAGCACACTTTATTTTTTCTTTTCTAACGGAAACGTGTTTTTAGAACACATTCCGTTGTCTAACACAGACACATACTTGCCAACCATCTCATTATGTACAATTTTTAGTACCCGCCTTTTTTTTTTTTCACACCAATAATTTTTTAGAGTTATTTTAGTCTTATTTAATCGTAACAGCATTTGGAGAGAGTTACTCTAAAAATATAGTGGTGTGAGAAAAGGGGCGTTTTTTCAGGGGGTGTTAACAATCGTACGGTTATTAATGAGATGGTTGGCATGTATGCAGAGACTATCAGCACACGCATACACACACGCGTACACACAAAAGTAATAATCTGTATAATTGAAAAGTAAACATCTCATAGTTTAAAATGTGTCTGTAAAAATTGGTCACTGCTTTAATCAAACTGCCCTAATTACGGTGCATTTAATTGGAAATTATATATATATATATATATATATATATATATATATATATATATATATATTTATAATAATTTCATTTTTATTTTTATTTTGTTTAACAAATTAAAATATTTGGCAATATGGTGTTTTAGATGTAATTTACCGTAATTTCTGGTAGATAACCTGCAGGTAAGTTGTGTCATTTCTGCACCAGAAATTTTATTTAATAGAGAAATCTAGACTTTTTCGAAGGAAGAGCTCCTACAAATATAAATTATTTTATCAATTGAAATTTCTGGTGCAAAACTGGATTATATAACCTGCGGGGTATCTACCAGAAATTACGGTAATATATACATTGCAACTAACAATCTAGGAATAAATTTGTGGTTAGATTGAAGTTAAATAAAAAAAATAAAAAAAAAACAATAAATCAAAAATAAATGTTTCAATAAATCACATTAAATTTCCACAGGTTATTTAACTTTGTTGTAATAACATTCTTATTGGTCTACGTGGTTTCAGTGATTTTATATTTATTGCTTGGCTTTTACTACGATTAATAATGCATTTATATATTTACATTTAAAATTAAAACTGCTGCAATTGCGCATATATTTTGAATGTATTTTGATTTTATGATTGAAATATAACATTGTAATTGCTCTTAATAAAGCTTATTGAATTATGTAAAAAAAAAAAACAGGAATTTCATATATTTATATTTGCCTAATATTGGCATTAACACTATATATATGTACATATACTAGAAGAGGGCAAAGTATCAAAAAGTTAAAAGAACAAAAATTAATAAGCAAAATTAAATCAGAATTTATATATTAAAGGCACAATAAAATGCAGCAATTATAAGATATGTAAACCTAAATAAAAATTAAATAACTGTACATATAAACAGAAAAAATAACAATAAAACCAAAAAAATAATTAACCCAAAAAACATTGAGGCTATCATCAAGGAGACCCTTCAAATGCAGGGTGGAAAATAAGTTCCGCCAAAAGAAAAAAAAAAAAAATCCTTAACAACTGTAGCAAGAAATTACGAATGAGGAATTTATGAAATACAAAGGAAAATTAAATAAGATTACGCAACAATATATACGAATATAAATGTAAAAATTCATAAAAAGGTTGTAAAATACACATACCAAAAACGAAAGAATTAAACAAAATATATACACCAATACATGTAAAATGAAAAACATTTACTTAATATTTAACAGTTAGGGATAGCAGTGAGAATATAAGAAAGAAAATCATTCGACCTCGCGGTTTCGGACAAACTGTGTAATACAACCAGAGTTCCCAACTTTTATAATTTATACACGAACATTTTTAGCCACGCCTTCTTCTCGTACCAGAAATTTTGTAGATTATTTCTCTTTAATATGTGACAACGATTAAATATGAAGAAAATCATTTTTCAAAATTTCCGGTATGAAAAAGAAGCGGGGCTAAAAATGCTCGTGAATAAATTATAAAAGTTGGGAACTCTGAATACAACTTTGATACTATCACAATTGTTGCAAATTCTTTTAATTTTAGCAATTTACGAGAACAAAATATTTTTAAAAACTTTTATACTAATACGTGATAGCCAATTAGTTAAACTTAATAACTTATAATCGAAATCCAACCTTTTATCAAAAAGACTAAAAATCCATAACTCTTTAACTAATTTATTTCTTAAATCTAAAAAGGAAATTACACCTTAAAAGTGGGTTTTAAAATTAATTCCATAAGGAAATGGTCGGCAGAAACCTCTAAAAAATTACTGCAATTAAATGCTACATTATCAATATTTCTAATATATATATATATATGTAATTTAGTTTTTTTGTCCACATAAGCCCTGTGTCATGGGGCTACTGCTTACAAGCCGAATTTTTGATTCGAAAATATAATATATTTCATAAAAATGTATGTAAAAATATTATAAAATGAAATGTCAGTAAATAGTTTTTACATATGATAACAGTGCAAAGACTAATTTCACTATGGCAAGGACTAACTTTTTAATAAGTAACTATGTAATTTTTTAATAAGTAAATTTAATAAGTAACTATGGCAAGAACTATTTTTTTTTTTTAAGAAAAACTGACTCTGCTTCCTAGAAGAGCTGCTTTGTATATCTTTATTTATTTATTTATTCCTAAGATCTATTAGATATACGGCTTGAAATCTGTGAACATAGTACACAATTCTGCTTTTTTTTTTTTTTTTTTTTTTTTTTTAACTTGATGAGGACAAAGTTAATCATGCCATGTGTCCCCACTAGTCCCTTGCAACTCTTTGTACATTTAGACATTATGCGGTTTTTTTTGTAAACCATGCAGATAAAAAATAACTATCAAATTATATATTGAATATAATGATTTAGCATAATCATATAATAATAAAAATATATATATTAAACTGTTACTTAACTAAGAATTGTGTTATCGTGTAACTGCTCATGGAAGTGATTACAAGTGTGACCAACTTAAACTTACAGAGGAATTTTGAGTAATAAATAGCAGAATTATTCATGTTGTATACATTATTTCCCTTTTCCCGTATTAGAGAAAAGTACTCTTAAAAAAAGTGATGTGAAAAAAGGTGGTACTAACAATGTTCCTGAAAAAATGGAAAATGTTGACATATCTGCTGCTCTTTCTTATATCAAACAGTAAATTGTATAAAAAGTTATATTTTATAAGAAATAATCTGCAGGATTGAAAATATGGATGTCAAATTGTAAATTCAAATGGAATATATATATATATATATATTCATTATTCATGAGTGACCAATTGAAACTTTCTTTGTGTGGTTTAGAGTCGATCAAACACTATTGATATATGATGAACTTTTTCTTTTGCTGTAAATTAAATTTTCCCGGATAATTTTGCCGTTTTAAAAAATTGTTTGAAAAGAAATCTGTTATATTACAGGGTGGTCCGAAAAACATGATAGAAAGTATTTTAAGTTCTTGATTTCAAATGTACTGATATATGTATAATTCTTCCATATTGCAATTGCACATATATTGACATTTAAGTTGAATGCGTGATTACCGGAAATAATGAATAACCAATATGGAATCACTGACCTTGGAAGAACGATTAATTATTGTAAGAATCTTTTTTGAGGTGCCATAGAGGTACGGAAAATCCTCATCTCAGTGTCGTCTCACGACTGTATCCGCAAAGGGTCACGGTGTGGTGTGCCATATCGTCGAAGCGGATGTGTGGTCCGATATTCATTGACGGTATGGTCACGGGAGTGAAGTATCGAGAGTTTGTAGAGCGTCACTTTGGCCCTGAAGCGGGCTGTCTCAACATGACGCGCCAGTACTGGTTCATGCAAGATGGGGCTCGTCCCCATAGAACTGCTGATGTCTTCCTGTGGCTTAAAACGACGTTTAGTGAGCATTTGATTGCATTGGATACAGAAAAATTCAAGGGGCACGGGATAGAGGGGTGCCCATACAGTCCGGACCTAAATCCGTGCGACTTCTTCTTATGGCTTTACACCAAGGACAGAATCTATAGGAATCCTCTGATTCACTTGGGGGCCTGAAATCGATCATCAGAATTGAGATTGATGCAATTGATTCCGACACACTCCAGAGCTTTATGACAGAGTTTCAGACCTGACTTTATAACACTATAGTCAGGGACGGTAGACATTTTGAGCACCTTGTATATTAAATGTCATTCATAGCTTTATTCAATAACATAGGTTTCATGTTCTTCCATATTTTATTTTTTCACAACGATCGCTTACTTTCTATCATGTTTTTCGGACCACCCTGTATCTTCATGATTTTGGTAAAGATGTGCGAAATCATATAATAATAGTGCGTATAATTTCCTTGTTTTCAATTTGCACATATAATAGGTAATGTTAAAATTTGGTTTTTATAAGGTGAATTTTCAACTATTCAACTGACATAAAGTGTAATATGCTGATGCTGAGTATTCGAATACGAGATTTATTTTTAGGAAAACGTAGACAATATTTCCTAACGTATTCTGCACTTTTGGGTTGGATATGACATATTCTTGCCTTTCGCAAATGGATATAAGTGATTGCTTTTTGAATAGCTATTCAGAATTTTTATGCAGATTTTTTCCCAGACTTTGCTCTTCTCTCGTTTTCAGATCTGGTAGCGCTGGATATATTTTTTATGCTAATCTTTTCTCTTCAACTTTTCTCTTTCATGAGAAAGAATAACAAAATAGCTATGACATATATATACGAGTATATATATTATGCGAATTTAAAATGCTGATGGAGAAATACTCAGATGGTTAAAGAAAAAAATGTCCATGGTTTACTTTTCAGATACACATATAATCTAACACATTTCTAAAATATTCTACTAAATTGTGTCATGCTTTCATTTATATTGTGTGTTTCTAGTGAGATGAATTGTTTTATATTACTCATTCATTATCAAAGCATATTGAATATAGGAGAAAGATTCATTAAAAATTTAAATCTATTTCCTCAGTTTTTTTAGACAAAAATGAAAAACTGTACTCCCATCAAAATGGTTCATTGCAGAAATAATATACATAAAATAATATTCATAAACTAAATCTTTACAAACATACGTATAAGAGAAAACCAGTGTGTGGTAGCCATCATAAAACTTTCTTTTATGTAATCCTAAGAAAATCAACAAAGTACAAATTATTTGTTCAGATTATTTTCAATAATGAATGTAGACAATTTTCATCTTAGAGATGTATAACACCAAATTCCGAAAGAAAGTCAATTTTGTAACCTACAAACGACATCTAATGAATTTTTTTAAACAATAACATTGCTATAAATTATCACAGATAAAAGGTTCATCCATTCGTTTTAAATGTATTGACGAGTTCTTTCGAAAAATACTCTTACTGAAAATTTACACCCCCAAGGAAGAACTTCTCTCCTGGAAGTATAGCGATGCTTCTATGCACACAATTTTTTCCTTGTTGATTATTACTATTATAAGTATCCCTTTTTAATTTTACAGTTATTCGTTAAAATTAATTCAAGAATTCTCATTGTGGATATTTATGCGAAATTTTGTCTTTCCATATTAGGCGATTTTCACCAAAAGTTCATAGAGGCACGTTAAGTCACTGTTAAATTACATATAAATTTGCATAAAATTCTGTATGTTAGTTCTTAAGTTAGAGCTTCTACAAAACTTTTGTCACGCAACCACAGGTAGGCAGACATTTTAAAATTGTATATTTATAGACAAGATCAAATGTTTTATTAAATGCAAGTCTTACATTATAATGCTGATTTAAATTTTATTTGAAGCATCGAGTTAAGCTTCGCTGGCCACATGAAAAATATCTGATGTGGACACTCATGAAATCCTTATATACCCATTGAAATATACATACTGTTACGAAAACATTGACACTTTTGTGTGAGATGACTGATTCGTAAATAAACATGTTCCAGTTCATAAACATCCCTAAAAACAAACCAAGAAAATTATTACTCAAATCACAAAAGTTATGATAATAGGATTATATACACGGCAGAGAACAAATATCGCTTGTTCTGGAGTAGCATCCCAAAGATTATTATAGAATCCTTCATTGGAAAATGCACAGCTTAGAGTTCAATAAAATTCTCTCGAGTGCAGATAGTTTACTTTTATTCTCTATGATGAAAACTAATGACGAGAAACGATACATTATACTAAAACAATTAACTCCGCTAAAATTAAGAAAGGGTTTACTAATTCTGGCTATCCTGAAACAATATTTTCCGCCAAATTTTGTAGCTAATCTCGCCAAGTTGCTAAGTTTTTCGCCTACGCAGATTTTGGTCTTGGTGTCGATTTTGACGATAACGCGTCAAATTTGGCGACTTGGTGACCAAATTTGGGGAAATTTTGTAGCTTAGGGTTGCCAAAGTTTGGAAGCTCTAACTTCAATAAGAACAGAGTTCTGAAAATTTACGGAAATATTCATTGGTTTCTAATGAAGAACTAACTTTTTCGGAAGTTTTATAAATGACTAACAAGGCTATAAAAGAAGAAGAGTCATTATACATGGTTGTAGACTAGAACCTGCCTATTTCTATACGTGTCACTTCCTATACGATATTACAGTAAAAGTGGAAACAGATGGCAGTTTTTTCATTTCCACGAAGGTGGGCTATGTGGCGTCCGAATAAATAAAATTAAATAAGCTGAAAACATTGATAAAAATTTTCAGGTATGATATCTCCGTTGAAAATAACGGAGACTTGGCACCTATGCAGTTTTGTCCTGACACTTTTAAAATAAAAAGTATCTGGTATCCCTAACAATACATCTTTACTCAGGACATCCTAAGGATACCCTTTGGATGAAAAGACATCCAAGTGATGTACACAGGATGTACAATGGATAACTGTACTGTTAGGGTTTTTTTTTTTAAATATACCTTAGTAAGTGCTTTAAAATCTATTAAAACTTTATAGTGATATTCTTAATCATTATTAATATAAACTATTCTCATGAATAATAGACAGCATCCATATAAAGTTTAACATTAATTTAATTAATTTAATATTCAAAATTTTTAAATGTAATTTTTCGATAAGTTGAAAGCGGATGCGCTTTATAACATTTTAATACGAGAATATTTCATAATTCTTTTATTCTTTCATTTTATTTAAGAAAAAAAAAAAAAAAAAAAAAAAAAACCTCCGAATTAGACTTGTTCACAAATGCTTTTTAAAAAGATTATACAATAGTTTACTTCTTATGTTTTATTCATCTGAAGGTCAATTAAATAAAAAAATGTAAGTATATATATATATATATATTAGAAAATCACATAAATATAAATGCTGTAGGGATCGGTGCTGGCGGGGATTTTAAAACCAATTGTTTGCATGTAGGAGCCCAGCCTGTACTCACAGATAAATGGAGCATTTGTCTTAGTATCATTCAAAAAGCTTTATTAAGTAACAACAACAAAAAAGTAAAATATTTTTTACATCTTAAATTCTGACTCTTGATTTTTATTAAAAATAAATAAATAAATAAAAGTAAAAATAAAAATACTTTTGGAAAAAATATTTTTTCAGGAAGGGGGGGGGGGATTTTTTATGAACATTTACAATTAAACCTCAGTTGTTTTTCAACACGAAATTTCTTAGTTTTTAGGAAACCATACCTCATAGGTGCCAACTTGTATGGTTTTTTAGTACCAGTATTTCTTTGCAAAAAAAAAAAAAAATTATCATGTTTAATCACAGAAAACAGCTAAAAGACTTAATAAAGATTTCGATTAAAAATTTCCGGTAGAAAAAAAAAAAAAAAAAAAAAACATACAAGTTGGTAGCTATGATAGCTGATAGCTCTTCCATTTTCCGCGGAAGACTTGATATCAGAACTTTTTAATAGTGAACTCCAAAATTTCATATTCCAGGAAATTAAAACAGGCGCTTATATTAAAAAATTGGAGTGATAATTCTTATTTAAAACATGTAAATATTTTCAGCTAAGTACTGCACTTTTTCAAATTCTACTTTAAATTTTCATGTGTTCTATATCTAGCTTTTTGGTTCTGTCTTTTTCCCACCTTTCCTTGAATATCTTCGACAGTCAAAGGATACAGATGTTGCCATTTGAACATTACTGTTATGTTCACATTACTCGGGGGTGGAAAGACTCTCGTTATATGCAGGGAAATAAATCCCCTACGCTCTTTGGCTTCGGATGCAGCCTCCTCCCTGCTCTTAGCTTTTATCTCCACATGTCTTTCCCGCATTTAGCCATAGAAGTAGTTGTGCAGAGTTAGCGACGGGGAAATACTTTTAAGAATAACGGGAAAAGGGTAGGAAGGACAGGAATTCTAATAAAATTAATTAATAAAAAAAAAAATCTGAAGGAATTATCTGAAATAAATTTTCCCCCTCGGTGAAGGTGCTTCGTTGCAGTAGTTTGTTGCTTTTTTTAACCTTGATGGAACCACCTTCTGAAGGATTAGAGATGCTTTTATGCATGTTTTTTCTTTTAATTATTTTCCTTTTTATTTTCCCGCTAAATGACTTCCAAGCAAGTCTAAGTTTGTAGAAAGGTTTCTGCAGTAATTGATTTATTGAAAGATAAATACTTGCAAATCTTCAAAAAGAGTATTATGTTGGACTTCATTTATTTTGATAAAAAAATAAAATAAATATATAAATAAAAAATAAAATAAATCATTATGGAAAATTTCAGTTTCCGGCACAGTACTCACAATTATAGTTCTAATGATTAATTCTGAACTCCGGAGGTAAAAAACACCATGTCCATTTTTTATTTTATTTTATTTTGAGAAAAGAGTTAGCACACTATCCTCGATGTGCAATTATTGCTTTATTACATTACAACACTCTGAAATTAATAATGTGTTGAAATATCATATAGGGATTACTGCTACTTACAAAGAAGTACATTTAAACATACATATAAAGTTGGAAACCAGTTAGCATAGGTGGACTCTGCTCAGTTCCCCATCATATGCATATTTTGATAAATTTCTAGCACATGGCATATTATATTCATGCTAAGAGAAATGAATTTGACCAATCGCTCTACACAGTGATAGCATAAATTCCCCACCTAATAGGCTACCCACCGTTCAATACGATATATATACCTTATTCTAATCTATTAATTTATTTTAGTGGGGCCAGTTTCGTAGTTTAGTTTTCATGCAATTCCTAATTATTTCCAATGTAACAATCGCCAAAATGCAAACTTATATGGAATACCGACCAATTTTGCTATGTTCATAAAATCTTAAATTTCGAATAACTTACGAAATTTTCAAATTACAATATTTTTAGTCAATGATGTTTAAAGAAGTATCATAAATGTCCTTTTAGAAATGGTCTGATATAGCAAATATTCTTCAAAATGGACGTTTATGGGAAAATTTGGTGCTATTCTGCCATATTCAGTAAATCGTAAATTTCGAATACCTTACGAAATTTTTAAATTACAAAATTCATAGTCAAGGATGTTAATGCCAGTATACTAAATGATATTTTAAAAGTGGTCTGGTATCCTTACAAGGAAAATATCCCTCAAAATGGACACTTATGCGAAATTTTGCCCCATCATGTTAAGTAAATCATAAATTTAGAATATCTTGCGAAATTTTAAATTAGAGAATTCCTACTTAAGGATGTTTATGCTAGTATGTTATATGATATTTTAAAAGTAGTCTGAAATTGTTAAGATAAAAATATTTCTCAAAACCGGTGTTTATGCAAAATTTTGCGCGATTCTGCCATGTTAAGTAATTCGTAAATTTAAAATAACTTACGAAGTTTTCAAAATTGAATTTTCCTAATAGCGTATGTTCATTTCAGCATCATAAATGGTATTGTAAAACTGGTCTGACACTTTTACAGTAAAAATATTTCTTTTAAGGCACATTTAAGTGAACATTTGCTCTATTCTCCCATGTTAAGAAAATCGTAAATGTCGAATAACTTACGAAGTTTTTAAATTAGAATATTGCAAATCAATAAAGTTCTTGCCAGTGTCATAAGAAATATTTTAAAACTGGTTCGACCTCTCTGCGATCATTTGTTCGTGAGATATCTCTAAAATAATTCAGTAATAAAAATCCCTGATGATGCTTTGGAATTTCAAAGCAAAAAGCTTAGGATAATATTTTAAAAAAATTTTAAATAAAAAATAATTTTACGTGTTTTTAATATAAATAACAAACTAACAGACACCCTACAGACGGACATCATACCCATTGTGATATTTTCGGATTCCTTATACCTGAAAACGCGTAAAAAAGTTAAAAACCGAAGTCAAAAATTTTCACGATTACCTAAGTTCCCCATCCTTATAGTATGAAGGGGAACTTAAAAAAATGCTCTCCTGAAAAATTTCATTTTTGTGACATTGTGTCCTTTACCTTCGGGGGGTATAAAATTATAATTTAAAAAAAAAATGAATTTATACAGTTTTTGTGAAAGTAATCTTAAAATAGATACATTTTAAAAATATATAAGCCATGGCTTTCTGCGTTTTCTTTTGTATACTCATTTTGTACCCTTCTTGATCTGAATTAAAACAAAAGCTTTTCACGTCATTAAATGTGTAAAATGATCGAAAAATGAAATCATAGTTGCCAACTTTTACGCTTTATTGGTTACCAAAAAATTTTAATAGAAATTTTGCATATATTTATGTAACATTTTTCATAGATTAAATAAAATAAAAATTTCTATCAAAATTTTCTGGCAACCAAAAAACGTAAAAGTTTTCAACTATAAGGAATGTACTGAATACATTGTAAGTTATTTTAGTACATTCCCATATATGTTTATCTGTGTGTGTCTATCTAGATATGAAATTATGTATGAATTACAATTTTTATGAGAATACATTTTTATTATCGAAATATTAATTTTTTTTCCCAATTATTATAAATATATTGGTTCAAACTAATTCAATATTTCAAAAATTATCGCGATAAGAAACTTTCAAGTCGCATCGTGATTTCATGTGGCCACCACTTTAAAACAAAAAAGCGGAGTGAGATGCCCAACGAACTTTTCTGAGATATTTGAATGATAAATCCATTACCCAAATTTGATGCGACTTGATTCAGTATTGCAAAAGTTATCATAATGATAAATTTTCAAGTGGTAATAAAATGGTGGAACAAGTTACCAAGCGAACTTATCGAAGATATTTGAAACGTAAATTCACTATCCAACTTTAGATTGAATTAGTTTAGTATTTCAAAAGTTATCATGATGGTACATTTTCAAGTGGCAGCCTGATTTCAAGTGGCGGAAACTTGGAAACAAAATGTCGGAACAAGTTGCCCAGTGAACTAATTCAAGATATTTATATGATAAGTTAACTGTCCAACTTTGGTTAGAATAGAATCAGAATTTTAAAAGTTATCATGATTATAAATTTTCAAGTGGTAGTCTAATTTCAAGTTGTCCCGCTTAGTTTATAACATCCGCACTTTGTTAAAAAAGGCGGATACATTCATTAATAAACTTGGTTGAGACGCTTGTATGTCTATGTATATATCAAAATTCAAACAAATCCGGTCTTAAACACACTTTTTACAATCTGAATATTATTTTCAAGCGTCTCCACTTGAAACAAAATTGTAGAGCAACTTAGTTAACAAACACATTCAGTATATTTACAAGATAAATTCGCTGTCCAAATTTGGTTCGATTTGGAGTATTATTTCGTAAGTTGTCGTGATTATAAATTTTCAAGTGGTAGCCTGATTTCGAGTGGCTCCGCTTAGTTTAAGATATCCACTTTTTTGTTAAAAATGGCGGATAAAGTTCATTAATAAACTTGGTTGACACTTATACATCAAAATTTAAACAAATTCAGAATGCGCTTTTTACAACTTGAATTTGAAATTTTCAAGTGGTCTCCACTTGAAAACAAAATGGCAGAGCAACTTGGTTAACAATGCCATCCATGATATTTATAAGATAAGTTCACTGTCCAGATCTGGCTTGATTTGGAGTATTATTTCGGAAGTTATCGCGAAATTTTCAAGTGATAGTCTGATTTCAAGTGGTACCGCTTACTCTAAGATATCCGCCACTTTGTTAAAAACGGCGGTTAAAGTTCATCAATAAACTTGGTTGAGACCCTTATGTGGTCTATGTTTACATCAAAATTCAAGCAAATCCGTCCTTAAATACGCTTTTTAGAATATGGCTTTGAAATTTTCAAGTGGCCGCTATTTGAAAACAAAAAGGTGGGGTAACTTGGTTAATGAACTCATCTAATATATTTATAAGATTAATTTGCTGTCCAAATTTGTTTCAATTTGGAGTATTATTTCGGGAGTTATCGTGATGACAAAATTTTCATTATATGTAGATAGATAGATAGATAAACGAAGTGATTGCAATAAGTGGATTTCTAAAGAAATCAACCTAATGACATTTAAAATATATTCTATGATTCATAAGGATTTTTTTTAATATGTGTCACTAATTATTTAATTATAAAATCATTTACTTGAAATACTCATGAACAGTTCATACAATAGTGCTTAGTGTGAGATAAATGTATAACTTGTCCCGTTTACGGGATAATCACTGATTCCTCCAACTTTGAAGAAAAGGTGACGCATTGCAGGACCAAAGTTTTCTGTCTATTATTAAATCTGAATCCTAAAGATTGGCTTAAACAATGTAGGGAACGATTTTTAGAATTCAATATATAATTAAGTGCAACCTAAAAATTTGTCCTTTGAATTTTTCTGACGCATTAAGTTTTAAAGAAAGAAAAATAATTCCTTCTAGCCTGCTAGTTACGACCATATTTTTAATAAAAAATTTTCCTAGTGTAAATGCTATTATAAAATTCCTCTCGATCATAAAAATTAATCTTACGTTTAAAATATTTTTTTTTCTCTGTATGCATGTTTTACATTTTATTAGCTATCTGAAATATTTTAATACCGATTTTTTATTTAGATTAATTTAATCTAATTTATTTTTATAGCATGTGCCCAATCAAATTTCATTACAATGTTATAAACCGGGATGATAATTTTACATTTTTTTCTACCACTATTTCTATACAGAAATCTTCTTAGTATTTTAATGCGATTTTTTAAATTTATAGGGGAAACTCGCGTGACGTCATTTGTATCTGAAATGAATGACTAGCGTATATTTTAGCGAATTATGAGCAGTCTAGAACGTCGCTCTATGGTCCTTTTTGCCCTATTATGGCTCATTAGACCAGGATCTACATCCTAAAGTGGATTACGAACCTCTGCGATCATTCATGCCTGAACCCAGATTCGAAAACCGCACCTGGCAAATAGATCTCATGAAAGTTTGATAGATAATGGTACTTAGATAAACTGTATATTTCGTCAAGTAAGATATCTTTAGAAAGGTGATATTTTGTGTTAAATACACTGGTGTACAAAATTAAACCAGTAACTTGTTTTCTAGTTTTCTTCTTTTGAGCGTAATTTTTAAACAAATGAACACAGACACATAAAATTTGGATGGCATGTCCGTTATCATATCACCAATCGAGTTTTATATAATTTTAGTATAAGTAATAAATTTTAAACTAATAATTATTGAATATTGTTTTTAAAATAAGCTTTGGAAAAAATGGAAAATTTCAACAATTTCAGAAAAAAAAATGTAATGAAAAATAGCCACGGGTGAAGATGCACATACATGCATGTATTAGAATAAAATCAGATTTTTCTTCCTGTATTCACTTTTCTGTTTCTTCTTCTTCTTCTTTTATTTTCTTTTATTATTTTGCATGCGTATTACTTTTTAAAAATATACATACAAACATGAAAATTGGATAAAACGTTCATTATAAAATTATTTAGCGATATTTTTATCATCATGGTGAAGCTCATAGTTTATAAATTAGTAATTATATTTTTTCAAAAGTCTGTTATAAAAGTTAAAAAAAAGTGAATACAGAAAGAAAAATCGGAATTTAGTTTGACATTTGAAGGCATGTGCGTCTGCACCTATCTGTAATGCATTCTTACCACAATTTTTCCTTAAGTTTTCTTTTCTAAAATTGTTGAAAATTTTCAATTTTTCCAAAGCTTACTTTTGAGAAAAATTAAATAATTATTACTTTAAAAATTATTATTTATGCTAAAATTATATAAAATTTATTAATTATATGATAACAAACAAGCCATCCAAATTTTACTTTCATATGTTTATTTGTTTAAAAGTTATGTGCAAAAGAAGAAAATGGGAAAGGAAGTTGTTTCTTTAATTTTGAAAGCCAGTATATATTACACATCGTAACTTTGCTATCATCTTTTGTTTGTTATTACAATAATGAATTTATGAATCTTGAATAAATATAATTTATAAAAAAAAAATGGATGACAATTTCTGAGCTTTAATTTATGTGTTTTTTAAACAAATTGTTTTTAAGTTCATAAAGTTTCTGAAACTTTTTAAATTCTTCATGTGAATAGTTTTTAAAAGAAAAACTTTGAATACATAAATACTATAAACAATTCAGTACTTTGCTTGATGTTCATTTAATCTGAAGTACCTTTCATGGATTATATGAATCCAAACACTTATCTAAAAATGCTTTTGAATCCTCTTTCCTTTGAAAACCGAGTGTGCTTCATTTTTCGAAACTACGAGCTATAGGAAATAAAATCTGCATTCATATATTTAGTTTTATATTTAGCTGGCAAAGTTTTGGTATTCCAGAGAATGAAAATGCTCTTTTGTTTTGAAACACGTCTGCATATCGAATGTCTTTCAGTAACTTCCGTAACTGTGGGTGAAACACTAATCGTTAATCCTATTTCATGTTTGTAATGAGGATATTGATTTGAGATTCAAGTGATGAAGTTTCTGACGTTGACAACTGTTTTCATGACGATAATTAATACAAAGCAAATTCGATCGATGTGAATTACTGGTAACAGTTCTCTTTCAGCTTAAACTGAATAATGCTGTGCAAATATTTTATCAAGCTTTAGAATTTTGATGACTCAATCCAAATGCTGTTTTCAAGTTATTACTTACAATAGAGACCGTTTGAGATTATTCTTTGTCAACATCTACCTTAGGGAAATGTCTTGTGGATAGGTAGTTGTTGAAGGAATTTTCCTCCAAAGAATAAAAGTTGATGCCCCAAATCTTTGACTGGATAGTTTAATTTATATTTACCAGATAAATATAACTCTTTTGAAAGTTAATTCAATAACATTAGAAAGGAAAAACGAAAATTAATTTTTTAGATTAAATATTGAATGGATATTTAAAACTTTTTTGGCGTAAACAAAATGTTTTAAAAGTAAGTTTATTTTTTACAAAGAGACTAACATAAAAAAACGAAAAACACAATTTTGTCTAAACAGATTCCGTTAATTTTGCACTGACTTAACATTGTGGTGAGAATCTAATATTTAGAACATAGATAGAAGAATGTTAAGGCAATAAAATATTTTGTTTTTATAATTTTCTGAAATTGCACATTTTAACAGCCTACAAAATCTAAAGCCCTAACACACTTGCTTGCGGGTCACATAAAAATACGTTTTTTAAGAAAAACGAGAAGGCTTTAGATGTTCCTTTAAAAATATACTTTACTTTAAAAAACGATTTTACGTATTTATGTATAACACTTTATATGCTGCCGATGTATGTATACGCCACTGTCATTTACGTTGTTAAATAATATAACATTTGAGAGGAACATCAAATGGCGAGGATCACTGTTCAAAATAAGAAAATACCCTGACGACATTGTGACTAAAGTTTCAAAGATGGACCTTGAAACAATAATCTGTCGTTGAAAGGTTAAGATAAAACAAAACAAGACATCTGATCCGGGTGCCAAGCTTTTACATTGGATTCTGATAGTCTACAATATTCGCTAGCATTTTTAATGGCATTAAATTTTTGACTCTACTATTGATAGAAAAGTTACGGCAATTTGAAAGTATGTGCATTTATCAATTCTAACGAAAATTTTGTTTTTTACTATGCATGGACATTGGAAAATTATCAAAATAAAAGTTTGAAAATCGGTGGATAACTCTTTTGTCATATCTGGTGGCCATCACGTATTATTTAACCGAAATCCAAAATGTTGATATAAAAAATTATTTATTTTTTCATTTAGATTCAGCTGACATGGAATTTCTCAAATATTTTTTACAATATGTATATGTATATGTATATACAGGGTAAGTCAAAATGAATATAGTGATTACAAATGGCTATAACTATTTAACGGAAAAGAATTTATCGGTAAGATTAACACAGAATGTAGACGGAACTCCAAAATTTTGTTTACATACGTCATAGGTGTTCTATGTGACTTCCCTTGGTCACACGGACAACATTTAGACGGTTGTCCATTTCACGCCATACATTCTGAAGCATGTCTGCAGTCACCGACGCGAGCGCATTATAAATGAGTACTTTGAGACCCTGCGATTTTTATCTATGGGTTTATGTGAAAGACAGGGTGTATGTGCTTCCCATCCCCAGAACAATTCAAGAACTCAAAGTACGCATTTGTAATACTTTTGCGTCGGTGACTGAACAAATGCTTCAGAATGTATAGCGTGAAATGGATTACCGCCTAGATGTTGGCCGTGTGACCAAGGGAAGTCCCATAGAACATCTATGACGTACGTATACAAAATTTTGAAGTTCCATCTACATTCTTTGTTAATCTTATCGATAAATTCTTTTCCTTTGAATAGTTATAGCCGTTTGTAATCGCTATATTTATTTTGAGTTACCCTGTATATATATATATATATATATAATGATTCATTAAGCGTAGAAAAGCCAAGCAACAAACACAAGGTCACTGAAACCACAAAGATCTATAAGAATGAAAAAATCCTTTTATGTAGGAGAAGCTCAGAAAGGTGAAAAAAATTCACCAGGGCATGAAACACACATATTTAAAGAAACCAAATCCACTAATTAACAGCCTGCAAAACAAACGAAACAATAAACTAACTCAACAAATTCTTAACAGAAAAACTTAAAACTAAAACAAAATTTATTAAAAAATAATTTAAGAAACTTAAGAAAGGAAGGAAGGAGGCAGGTGGCAAGACTTGTGACTTGCCTGTGGGGTTAAACTAGTTTCACGCCGGCAACACTTCGCCAGCCTGCCAAGACCAGAATAGGAGTCATATGGATTTAAAAAAAAGCAAAATTTCATAGCAGATAAAGAATAATGAAACTATGAAGCAACGATGAAATTTATTGATTACTTTGTTTAATAGTTTGATTAGAATTTAAAAAATAGTTGACAACTCAAAAATGAAGAAACTGAAAATTTAGTGGGAAAGAAAGATTGCATATTAATACAAAGTAAATGCTACAAGCCTTCTGCTTCTTTTTTTAAATTTTATTTTACAACTCCACCCAACCATCCAGCGAAACAACACCACCCATCCTCCACAATCAAACATCTGCCCACCCAACCGCCACCTTTTTTATTGTATTTTATTATTTTATAATTTTTTTTTTTTGTTAAAATACACTAAAGTGTACACATTTTTTTTTTCTTTTTCTTTTTCTTTTTTTTTTTTTTTAATGTACTCACAGAGACATGGTTAAGGATATAAAATAGAAAATACAAAGTTTTTAGGGAAAACCTATTTTAGCAGTGGCTGTGATCAGTTTATTAAAATTCTTGTTTTTATACTCCGGAGAGCATAAATTATTAATTCGAAATAAATAGTTAATGATGATGTTTCTAAATACCGAAAGATGCAGACAGGAATTAAAATGTGTAAATAAGTTTACTTTAAAACTAAAATCTTGCTGTTTGTCATAGATATCTGTGTAAATTTTATTACCATCAATGATTATTTTTAGATCCAAAAAGTTAATTGATTGATCAGTTAGAGCATTTTGAGTTAGCTTTAAGTTAGATGAATAATTTAAGGAAAAGGCATTTTGGGATTTCTTGTTAAGATAAAATACAACAATATCATCTATGTAACGATAAAGCCGGATATCGTCATAACAAAATTGCTTTTCATAATAATAAAGATAGAGATCTGCCAAAATACTGGAGCTACTACCCCCTTGTGGGATTCCTACTGTTGCAAATAGATGTTGTTGTGGAAGATATAATTATTATGAATAACAAAGTTAAGAAGTGTTTTGAATTTTTTCTGCTTTAAAAGTGCGAGGAAGATTAATTTGATTTTTATATTCGTGAAAAGGACTGTAAATGATATTACTGAGATCTGATAACTCAATATTATTGAAAAGGTCTTGAAAGCCAAAAGTCATAATATTGTCTATTGAATCGAGCGATTTAATGTATTGAATTAATTGAAAGCTATTTTTAAGACAGTGTAAATTATCAACTTTGCAAGTACAATTGTAAAAATTTGTTTTAGAATATCCAGTGGAGTTTTATTAGCATTATCGTTATAAGTGCTACAGCCAATAGTGACAGTGCGAAATTTAATTGGAGATTTGTGAAATTTAGGTGTGAGTACTATATAAGGATAATTAAAGTTATTGAAGGGAAGTTGAAGTAGTTTATAGTAATTATGTATTTTTCGGTTATTAGTAATAAGGTTATTATTAATTAAACTAAAGATGTTACTATTAGTTACTGAAGAGTTTAAAATAGAGAAATAGTAAGATTTACTTAAAATGGCATAATTATTAGGTGATTTGTCAACATAAATTATCATAAAGTCATCCTGCACTGATTTGATTGAGTTAATAAGTACAGATTTAAAAAAAAAAAAAAAAAAAAAAAAAAAAAAAACATCATATTTTAATAATTGAGGAATAAAGCATTTTTAATTTTTTGTAACATTAAAACTTTCCATTGAGTGAAGTAGGCAATAGGTTTATTATGAGTAATAGAAATTTTATTAATAAATAAATCTAGGTCATAAGAAAACTGTTGAAAGATTTGTGGAATGCTAGTTTTAATTGAAAGTCTAAATTTGGTGCCAAATTCCATGAATTTTTTAATTGATAATTATCAATAATATTGAGATTTACCTGTGATAAAGTGTCCATGGTCTCTATCAATATATTTTGACATTGAAGGATCATTGCATTTAAATGTTACAGTGTTGATAAAAGAGGTAGACTTAGATACAGAATTATAATTGAATATCTTTCTGCCAAGAGGAAGAGGATATTCGAAGGTACGAGATAAATTTAAATCTTTAATTGGAAACAAACATTCTTTGTCATTTATGATAGATGTAATGTTAATTCTATTCAATATTTGATTTGTAAAAGTCACAATATTTGTTTTAATTTTGTTGCGCTTTTTATTAACTTTTAAATTAAATTGTTTGATTTTGTACATTATAATATCATAAAAAATGTCTGAAAAATGTTTATTAAATGACTGGTTTTGAAAGACATTCAGAAAATTCACTAATATTTCTTTTTAATTGCAAAAATTTTCGAATAATGAACCAGTTATAGTCAGATAAGTAATTAGTTTGTAGATCAGAAATAAGTTTAAGAATGGCACATTTAGAAAATATTAAATCTGTTTTTTTTATTACCTCTTTTAGTTCTAGAAGTTTTATTGTTAATTTTGTGATTGAGTTGTACATAAATAGTCGAATAATCATGAAGAGGGTTGATGTTAGAATATACTTTAACATTTTTATTAAAGTATTCGGAATTTAGACCGTATGGATAAATAGTATTGTAATATTGCATAAATTTTGATTCTAGAAAAAAAAACGCTCACTTTTATTTTTATGAATTTTGATAATCTCTATTGTACATGGATTAAAATTATGTAATTTAAAGTGTTGTAGTTCTATAGTTGATTTAGAAGGTGATGCAGAAGATGAAAGATTTTTTGAATCAGCGATGCTGATTAATTCGTAGATGTAGAGGTGTGGAGGTTTCACCAATATAATTGAGTTTACAAACTCCACAACTGATTTTATAAATATATATATATACAAAGAAAGAGAGAGGAAGAGATCCGATATATATATAACCAGGAATAGTTAAAAGAAATATGAATTAATCCATTGTACTCACACTTTAACCCATTAACGACTGAATTAATTTTGAAAAATATTATTAGCTGATTATTTCACTTCTAAATTAATATCGACAACTGACAGTAAAATATATTAACTTAAACAATTCTTCTGATAGTTTTAAATTTAAAGCCCATCCTCATTTATTAATGTTTAGTGTTCTAGCGAGAAAACTTCGAAATAGAAAAACTTTGAGATAACAGATTAATTTCTTATTATATGTTGACAAAGATCTCGAAAGTAAAGCATTATAATAATATATTATTATGCAACTTGATTTAAGTTAGTATACCTGCGCAAAAAGCAAAGATATGTGCGACGAATGAAAAATCATAAAATGACTATCCAAATTATGAAATAATATTTAATAGTAGGCACATAAAACTTCCAGGGTTTCATTTAGAGTGATGCTATAAACTGTCATTAAAAATCAGAAATCATTCCAAGAAGCCACAAAAAAATATACGTGCCATTTTATTAGCTGTACTCAAATGAGGACACTGGGCGCTAACGGGTTAATCATTAAACAATTACATATCGAAATTAAGCTTTATATAAAGCAATAAATATTGGAAAAATTAATATAAGCTGTTTCTAAGACACTGATATATGAGATCATATATAATAACTGTGAAAATTTATAACAGCAAAATAATAATAATAATAACTTTAAGAATGAACAGAGGTTAACCTGGCTTAAAACGAGTGGGACACATTAATGTACAGTCGGGGAAAAAAAACCGCAACATTCAACGTAACTTCGTTGCTAATCGATGTAGAAAAATGTAATAGGTATCATTCGACGGGGAATTGTGAGTAGTTTCAGAAAATGAACTGAAATTTTGAATTGGGGATCGTCTACATATTAAAACGCGCACCAACTTTGATTTTTTCAATGGTAACACCCTATTTTTATTTTATATTTGAATTTCTGGGATCGCGACAACCCGAAAAAGTATATTGGTTGTATATTTTACTTATTTTTTCACAGAGTTATAAGCGTTCAAAGTTTGAAGGTGCTAATGTTAAATTCATATTTCAAACTTTTCTTAATATCTTCACAAAAAATAACTTGATCGATATAATTTTTTTTAGGAGATACAGTGAAAAAACCCAAAAATAATCCATGATTACTTTTGATTCTGGAAAATATTTTTAATTCTGAAAAATATTAATAAATTCATATTCATAAAAATTATGAATTATGACCTATATTAATTTTTACATAAAATGAATACTAATGCTGAAAAATATGGGTGTGCAAATTTGCAGCTCATTCCAGTTATTAGTTTTCGAGATATAAATAAATCTTTCTTTTGGAGTGGTTTAGGGGGCCGTCTCTTATAAAGTTTTGCATGAGATAACGAATCAAATCTTAAAAAATAACAAAGAAAATTAAACAAAATATTTTTATTTTTTATTTACGGGTCAAATTATATAACAACAACGTCAAACGCACAGAAATGAAACAAAAATGATGATTTTTAGACATTAGTGTTAGCATCAAGATTTCCTGTTTTCTAAAGAAGACAAGCCCCACCTTCATCGTTCTTCAAAACAAAACATTACAGAAAAGAAAAGTAAATGTGACTTGAAAAAAATATTCACAAGTGGTATTTACTTTATCCATTAATTGGTAATAAATTTTGAATCTTTTAAACAAACACTAGAAGAAAAAAAATAACTAAATAGGCGGGGTTTACTGTTTTAAATAGAAAAATATGTTTAATGTGAAATTGTCAAATATAAAAAACGAATGGAATTGGAATGCAGGGCAGACTTGTAAAATCGTTTCTTAACTACCGTCATAGTTAAAAAAAGGCTTAATCATTTGCTTCATATATTGCTTTATTTTATTTTATTTATTTACTTATTTATTTATTTTGTAGGGGGACGATTATTATTTTAAGTACACTTTAGCCTTTAAAATTTTATTAATATATTTTAACTTTATACAATTTTAAAAACATGCTTTAACTTTTATAAATGTATTTTAACACTTTTTGCGACTGCAGGATTTTGTCTTTTTGACAGTAAGACCCGCCTACGTGCGTTATACTCTCAAAATAAAATATTTCAGAACAAATTTTCTGTATTCACAATTATATTGCAATTGGATATACATTATAATTATATTCTTTCTAATCAATATATTTCTATCCATAGTACATTTTATTGCAAAAATATGAACACTGGGGAAACACTTAAGAACTATGTAACACACAAATTACGAAAGAAACGCCCACTGACAGAGTTACAGATTTTCAAATGGCTTGAATCTACGTAAGCAGGCGCGAAAGGTTTAATTAAGCAATTATATTTTCATAGAAATTTTAAAACGAATTTTACAGTTCCAAAGAGTTCAACTGACCCAAAACTGGTAAGTGCGATTAAATTTGTTTAATATTTACTTCATGAAAGCTTACAATAATTTATCCGAAAATATTTAGTTTATGCGTTGTTGTATATATATATATATATATATATATATAGCTATATTATTTCAGTTTGTATATTACGTTACACGTACGAAAGAAAATTTAAGCTTTATTGGTGATCAGTATATCCATGATAGATACTTTTTAATTGAAAAATATTGCACTTTTTTCAAAGAGCACTGTATGGACTAATCGCAAGTGTAACGTATTTAAATAGGCCGAAAATTATCTAAAAAAGTACTGAAGTATATACAAATCTAAAAAAATGAATTCAGGATAATTAAGGAACTGAAAAAGAGGCAGCGTTTTATTAATTTCTAAATATTTTTTTTCCTGAAATATTTCCGGTGTGAAACATTAAAATTTTCGCTATTTCTTATAGGATCTTAATTTTATTTTTCTACATTTATAGATAACCCCCTAACACATTTTTGATTATAACTCTGTAAATACTAAAGATAAAGTATGCAAACAGTATACTTTTCCGCACTGCCAGACTCTCAGAAATTTGGTGTTGCTATTGAAAAAAAAATCAAAGTTGGCTCTCATTTCAATATGTTGATGACCCCTAATTCTAAATTTGACGACATATTCAGAAAGTACTTTTAATTTCCTGTTGAATGATGTCTATTAGATGTTCCTGAGTTAATTAATAACGAAATTATAGCGGGTGTTGCGTTTTTTTTCACCGACTGTACATTGCTGGCCATCCAAAATGCAACACCAAGTAGGAATGTAAATATGAGAAGGATATTTATAGGGCACATACATTATAGTAAAAAGAAAAATTGATTAAATTTTCAGGAAATTTCGAGTAATACATCCTGAAAAATCAGTACATGATGCAGCGAATTCTGGGAGCAATAACTGCACTTATCTGCTTAGGCATTGAATTGCACAGCAATTGGATGAAATATCGAGTAAAGCACTTCATGAAGCTTCAACAAAATACTACAGATCCTCGACCGTAGTTACTGGTGAGTGGTGGCGTGCTAGTCGTTTTTCAACGATTGAATAGTCATTTTTGATAGTGCGGAATCAGGAGAACGCGCTGACCAAAGCACCAGTCGACCACATTCTGCATTAAGGAAGATCTGAACAATACGGAACACTTGCGGTCGTGCATTGGCCTGATTAAATGTTGCGTTATGATCTCGAATATAGAGCAGAGTGACGGGGCTTAACTCGTCAGAAATATAATGGGCGCTATTGAGGATTGCGGGAATGCGAACGAGAGGTGGTCGAGACGTGTATCCAATGGGACTCCATACATCCCTTCAGGTGATGGGCCAGAATGACGATCGTGAATGTCAGCCGACAATATGCATTTTCCACAATACCATTATATATGGATGCGGCAATTTGATGTTATAAACAGGATTTTGATTTGTCTGAAAGGCGATGTCACGTCATTCCTACTTCCAGGTTCGTCTTTGGTCACACATTAAAGGTGCTCATAACAGTGATGCAGCTTTTAGGGTTGTGGTGGAGTACCACATTCCACCACATGGAGTGGTGGAATGTGGTACCAATTGGATACACGTCTCTATCATCTCTTGTTTCTATTCCCGGCACTCTGAATAGCGGCCGTTACATTTCTAACGAGTTAAGGTCCATTTCTCTGCCCTATATTCGAAGCAAGACAATATACGACCACAAATTGACCGTATTGTCCGGGTCTTCCTTGAAACAGAATGTGTTCGATTGTTGCTCTGATTAGCACGTTCTCCTGATCTCTCACCAATGAAAGTGTCTGTTTAATCGCTGAAAAGCGACTGGCACACCATTACTCACCAGTAACTATGGTCGATGAATTGTGGTATCACATTGAAGATTAATGAAGTGCTGTATCCGAATATGTCATCCAATCGCTGTTCGATTCAATCCCTAGGCAGATAACTGCAGTTAATCTTCCCAGAAGTCACTGTTTCATGTACTGATTTCTCAGGACACATCACTCCAAATTTTCTGAAAATTTAATCAATTGTTCTTCCTATTATAATGTATGTGTCCAATAAATATCATTCTGATATTTGAATTCCTTCTTGGTTTTGCATCTTGGATGACCAGCAGTGTATATGTATACATACAGTGGCGGACAAAAAAACTGCATTACCTGCGAAAAAATGGAAAAGCGTGCAAATAATGTGTTTCACGTATATGTTTTATGTAAAGATCATACTGTTAGGATAAAATGAAGTTGTAGGATTAATATCAATCAAGTTTTACTGGAATTAATGAATTATTTACACTTAATTACTCAGAAAAATGAAAAAGAGTGAAAAATGTAATGTTTAATGAAACGTGCAACAAAATAATCGATATACAAATTTTGTAGTTAATATAAATTCTACATAACTGCAGTCATATTACATTTATTTACATGTGCATACAGGCATAAGGATCACTTCAATATTTAGTGGATCCTCCACGAGCTGCAATGACAGCCTTGCAGCGGTCTGGCGTAGAAGATATTAACTTTTGAATTTAATCCCGGCCAGTATCATGGAACCAAACCCTAATAATGCTTTCCTGCAGTTCAATCTTAGCAGAAAGCTTCTTAGCAGCAATTTTCGTACCCATTATGTGCCAACAATTTTCAATGAGATTCAGATCGGGACTATTTCCAGACCAGTCCAAGACTTTGATTCCAGATTTTGTCAGATAAGCCTTCACCTAAAGGGGTAAAATAGGAGGAAATTACTTTTGTAATATCCTTTATGTTGTGGAGATGTAAACCTGTAAGTAACGTAGAAAAATCTTGCATTAAAAAGTTAGATCGTACTTACTGATTTCGCTGTATGACAGGTTGCAGAGTCCTGTTGAAAAATACAATTTCCAGCACCTTCTGAATAACTGGCGTTAAACACTTCTCCAAGACCTGGGTATAAACTGATGCATTCACAGTTCCAGTTATAAGTTTCAGGCGTTCTACCCCTTTGCTGTATATGCATCCCCAGACCATTTGGCTCGCATGGAATTTAACAGAAGGCGATATGCAGTTTGGATGACAAGCTTCATTTTTACGCATCCGAACATTTACTGTCCGACCTATGTAGGTTGAATTTAGCTTCATCCGAAAAAAATACTGAGTCCCACTGAGCCTTTGTCCATGAAACATGCTGTTTCACCCAAGAAAGTTCCTTCTGTATCATTTTTTTTTTCTTTTTTTGTAAGTAACGGCTTTTTCTTCGGGCGATACGCATGCAGACCGCATTCCGCAAGGTGTCTTTGGACTGTTCGTGCACTTAAATTACACCACATTCTTTCTCAGATCTGACTTTTAAATCAGAAGCATTTGCATGGCGATTACGGAGAGACATACGCTTGAGATATCGATCGTCAGATTTTGTGGCTACCGTCTTTCGTCCTGATTCTGACCTCCTTTCAACATTACCAATTTCACGCTCCAACTTAATCACTCTCGAGACTGTCGATTGATTGCAGCCAATTTTTTTAGCGATCACACGTGTCGAATATCCTTCTTTGGCCAAAGCAAGTGTCACACAATTTTTCTCTTTCGTCAATTGAACATAAGGAGCCATCCTTTTTTTTCATCACTTAAAAAATGAGATAAATAACCATTGTCACCTTTTGGCATGCTATTTATAGGAGCCTACTTCCGACGAATTGTATGATGCAATATGAATGTGGAATGACGTCATATCTTGCTTTGGAGCAACTAAGATAATTTTACGTAAACAAAATAATGCACAACATATTTATTTTTTATTTTATTTTTTATTAGGTGATGCAGTTTTTTTGTCCGCCACTGTATATATATATATTACACACATATACTGCTTTTTATAAAATAACCCTCTTATAATTTTTTATCTTCTTATCTAATATCTAGTACTCAGCTTTTGAAGCACAGTTTATTTCTGTGTTTAAAAACGGTGTAGTTTAGACCTCTGAAGAACTGTTTTAAACTGCCATAGTTTCCTGTGTATAAGCCGCAAGTGATATAAATCAGTTTTGCACCAGAACTTTTAATTTACCGACGAATTTATATTCCTACGAAGTATTTCTTTGCACAAACATAGCTTTTTTTCTTAAATAAAATTTCTGTTATAAAATGGATTTATTTGAACTGTGAATTATATGCTGGAAATTACCGTAACAAAATAACCTAAGTCATTATCAGTTGTTTGAAATGCAGTAGTCATTATTATGATTTCTTTTATATTATTTCTTTTTTGCTCTATCAGACATTTTTCACGTTTTTCGACTTTAACTTGTATTACCTAGCTACCAAATATAACGCTTTTTGGCTACCGTAAAATTTTAATAGAATTTTTTTTTATATATTTCTTTAACAGTTTTAGTAGACTATATAAAACAAAAATATCTATTAAAACTTTCAGGTATCCAAAAAACTTAATGTTGGCAATTGTGGTATTACGTATATATGTAGAAACAAGGAATATGTCAATGTATTTGTGTTATTATTTACTTTGCTGAAATAATTAAACTCGTATTTGTCGATCGTTTAAAGAAATATTTTTACATACTTTGTTTCTAATAGGCAATAGCTGTTTAACTCAAAGCTAATGCATATTTGCCAACATACTAACTAATATTCTGTAGCATTGTTAACCCCGCCTTCTTTTTCACATCAGTATCTTTTTAGAGTATTTTGCTTCTTATTTAATCGTAACTTCATTTAGAGAATATTACTCTAAAAAGGGCGGGACTAACAACACTACGGAATATTAATTAGGATGTTGACAAATATGCTAATTCCATGGTATTAAAACTTGAATGTAAAATAGGCTTATTTGTTTATTATATTTATTTAATTGTCTAATATGTTAAACACTGTGAAGTGAAACAATAATTTTTTACCTTTAATTTTAACTTTCAATTAATATATTAATAATTAAATATTAAACTGTCCTATTTCTATCACTACATGTAAGGTATTCAAAAACTAAACAAAATTCAACAATTTATGCCTGTTTACAATAACTGAATACATATTTTCTTATGACAGCCTTTTAATGAAAATTTTAAAAATCGCAATCATCAGTTCTTGACTGTAACTGTCACCAGAGCCTGATTTAGGTCGGGGCACTCTCTCACCGGAATATTTTTACAATTATTTTTTACTGCATATCATAGAAATTCCACGTTTTGACTAGGAAATTATTTTTATAAAAAATGAACGGTGTAAAGCAATCGAATTTACTCATGATTATTAGACACCAGAATTCTTTTAAAATAATTTTTAATGAAAATTGTTTGTTTATTATAAGAGGAACGTATTGCTTAAAAAATAATGGTGTAAGTGTAAATAATGTGTGCCCCGGTCTAAATCAGTCCCTGACTGTCACATATTTCATTTAATTCAAGAAATACCACGATCTTCCATTTGAAGAAAAACGAACCCATTTTTAATTGACTAGGAACTTTCAAATTAGGGAAAAGGATTATTTAAATGTTAATTAGAGTCATCTACTTTTTCCTGTTACAAAGTTAGTTTCATTAAAAACTACTTTAAATTTCTGTTAATCACGTTTGAAATTGCTTCTCTGTTTGAAAGTTTCTAACTCGTGTTTCTTAATTTTTGCTTAGTTTTAAACTGAGTGTTTACTAGAGTAGCTTAATCCACGACTTAATTATTTTCTATTTACAATCGAAATTCAAATCCAACTTAATCCTTTTTTCCCGAGATTTTAATTTTCTTCTATTTTGTAGAGAAAATCAGGGATTTTAAAATCGATCACTTCCAATTTTCGAAGATTAAAAAAATGAGCAAACATTTCCTCGAGGTTGGTTTAGCTGAAACCGTGAGGTAAAAATTGAATTAAAAATTGAAATTCCTGGCACAGACGAAACAAACAAGTGAAAGAAAAAGCAAGGCTGCAAAAAGGTTTGAAAAGTTGTAGGAATATAAAAAGATACGTTTTCGATGACAAAACAATGAACAAAGAAGAAATCCCCCGGCATGTCAATAGAATTGGCACCCTAGCAGTTTTGCTTAGGATTAAAATAGAGTTTGAAAATGAAATTTCTTTTATGTATTTTTTTTTTTTTTTTTTTTTTTTTTTAGGTATTTACGATCGAGTATTTCATTCAACCACGGGGGACTTTGAATGTGTCTTTACGTGTATTCTTTATTTAACAACAAGGGAAATTCTTTGACAGTCAAAATGTTATATCACAGAATTTTATTCTCTGTGAAGAAACTCCATATAATTCCTAAGCAAATTTTCATAGTAAGGAAGTAAACCTTTTATTAAAAATTTATATTAAATTTATATTTAAAACATGTAGTTAACTATGTGTATTTTAGTACTATAATGGTGGCTTAGAATAGTTTTAAAGAATTTATATCTTTCAACCCTTTGGCAGTCCTGTTTAATTTTACTCTTCTGTTCAGTGTTCCTAAATTTAGGGAGATTTTTCCTGAATAGCCACCACTAAATTTTAACTGTAACGGTTTACTAATCACTTCAAAGGTTTATGCATTCTTTTTGTATATAAAATATCACTTCTCAAAGCCTCGCTTTTATTTTACACCACTTTTTTCATTAGAGTAATTTTTATTTTTATTTATTTTTTTTTTTTTTAATCATAGCTTTATATCGGAAAAAATATTCTTTAATTAAAGTGGTGCGGATTAAAGATGGGGCTAAAAGTGCTCCGGAATGAGTTAAAATATTGACAACTATGATTTTATGACTTTAGTAACTGAAATTAAACATCGCGAATTGTTAAGCAAAATTAAGGATTTAAGAAAAAAAATCTATTTGAAAGTGAAGGGCTTAAGAAAACTGGCATATATATATATATATATATCATTATTATCAATTTCAGCTATTATCAGTCCACTGCAGGATGAAATCTCTCCTAGGTTGATTCCAGTCTACCCTGTTTTCTGCAATTCTTCTCCATTCTGCTCTTCCAAACTTCATATTTTCATCTCTCCAATGACACAGTGGTCTCTTCCTCTCGGTCTTTTCTTATCTATCGGTATCCAAAATTGGACTTTGATAGTCCATCTATCATTATTTCTTTTGACAAGGTGCCCTGCTCAGTTCCATCTTAACTTCTTAACTCCAGAAATATTATCAATAACTTTGGTTTGCTCCCTAAACATATGAAACAGGCATTTTCAAGTATGAAGAAAGAGTTGGCCAATTCACACCACGCTGGCCAATGCGTCTTGGTGCAAACCCATCCGTGTTGGTTCGTAAATCTAGGCATTATTAACAGTTGCACCACGTGAAGGCACGGATTTGCATTTAAAAATTCATTTTTGCTGTACAGTACCTGTCTCTACTCCGAATTACTCTAAATTCGTAGAAATCTTGTTCAATGTAATCGTTTTTTATAATATGGCATTGGTTAATCAGAATTAGCTCTTTCTTAAATATATATCTCTAAACTATAGCAGCCTGGAGTCTTTCATTGAACAATTCGGAACTAGCTTAAACAGAATTCAATATCTCTGTTCAGTGTAATGTCATCACGCTTTAAAGATAACTGCAAACGGCCAAATTTAGGCTTATTATCTACAATTCCTTTTGTTTAAAATCTAAAAACTTTGACTTACTAGCAATACACTTTTGAATAATCTTAAGGTTTAATGTATAAAAACAGCTTTTTTATGCATCAAAAAATAGCATTCTTGAGTTTCTGAAGCGTCACGTTGTACATTTTATAAATAATGCATAGCATTATACACTTTATCAGCGTAACAAATGTACTGAACTTTAAAACAATCAGAATATACTTATAAGATCAATGCATCATTAGAAGACCTGCAGATAAGGGTTGCTATACACTCTATTTTAAATACCGTTTTTTTTTTTTTTTTTTTTTTTAATGTATTATTATTATTATTAATAAACTTTGCTTTATATTATTGTCGAATTTCTGAGATTCAAAATAAAGAACGAAATACTGTACGAAATAGTGGTATACAAAATATTGCATGCTACGACCCAAGAGCAGATTATGACGCAAAAAACTGATGATTGCATTCTACAGCTGGAAACTTTTACAATATATTAACATACATATTTGTTTAAAAAAAATCAGTTTAATTAACAAAAAATGTTTTTCAATATTGTATCCATTCATAAAACTTTCATATTTTTAATCTTGTAATCTTTGACCACTGGTGTACAAGTACATACAGATTAAATACTATACATTGTTTGTATCAAAATGTAAAATTAATCGGAATTTAAAATTAACTTCTACAGCAAATGTTTATCTAGTAGAAATACACATGTCAGACTAATGATAAAAAGTTTAAAGCTATTTCACTTTCGCTACAATTAAACAGAGAAGTCGCATAAAAAATATAATTAAACAGCTTTTGAGGGAGAAAGAGTAAACTAAAATTCCTTCATTCATTTATTCTTTCGCAAAACAAAAAAATTAAAATTTTCCCGGCGGAAATTACTTGTGAAGTTTTGTATTAAATTCGAATAGCTTCTTTTGTCTCACCATCAATAAGCAAGAATGGAAAAAAAGATAATGTTAAAAATAACAAGAATCATTCCTAATTTTCTGCTCAATTTGAAGTGGGAGATTTTTAGGAAGAAAACTAAATTAAATGTGACATGTTGTAGAGAATAAAGAGAAAAGGAGAATAACTTTCGTTTGTCAAAGTCCGGATGCAGTGTCTAATTACTTATTAAAAAAAATAATTAAAAAAAATAGCATGCACGAATATTGAAAAAATAAGAATATTCTCATATTGTAAAGCAAGATGCAAATCTTTCCAATAATGTTTTAAGAAGTAAAGGCATTTCTTGTTTAAATTGAGAATATAAAGTTTTCTGATTATTCTCATTTACAGAAAAATCACGTTAAACTCACAAAATAAATTTAACCGTTAAAATATTTTCCATTCATTTATTTATTTCATAAAACATGCAAAACAATTTTAGCTCTTAAAATGAGACTGCACAAAACAAAATATTGTTAAAAAACCTAAAACGTTAACCTAAACCCTCTAACATTATAAATTTAGACCTGCCAATTACGCTAATTTATTCGTAATAGCGTTAGGCCCCTCCTTTTTTCACACCAGTAAATTTGTGGAGCAATGTTCAGCAATATGTACTCACAATTGAATAAGAAGGTTATTACTCTACAAAAATACTGGGGTGAAAAAAAGGCGGCGCCTAAAACTGTTATGGATAAATTAGTATAATTGGCAGGTCTATAAAATATTTCTTTTTTAAAAGTCAAGGTATGTTGGTGTTGGGGATAAGGCCTATAGAATACATTACAGATTACTATTATTCATAGGCCTGGGGAGAATGCTCTTCACGAGAGTTTTTTTTAAAGTGTCCTAACCCGTATTTACGCGAGTTTTGAAAAAAAATCAAGGATAATTCTGAACGACTAGGCCGACGGGCGGGATCAGTGATCGAACTCAGCACTTCCCATCTATCATTCGAGAGCAGAACTACTCGACCACTTTAAAGTGGTTAAATAATTTAGTTGATTTACATACTGAAATATTACGCAAATTATGTGAAATAATTTATTTTACACGAAGAAAATATGATTTCTGAAAAAATATGAGCCCCTTCTACTAATGAAGATATCAAAATGAGCCATCAATAAAAATGCGTGGATAATTTTGTAAATCATGCGTGAGTGGGTTTCTTGTTATAAATTTCTCAGTGAAAATTTTTTTTAGTTTAACCTTTCCAGTCCCTAAAGCTCTAAAGTGCTCTAAACAATGTTGCCAAATTTAGGAACTCTTTTATTCAATTATCACCAATAATTTTAAGGAATGATATTTGGTAGATGAAATGAACAATTAACCTTCTCCAGTGATTAGGCAACCGTTACAGTTAAAATACAGTGGCGAATATTGACCAACACTTACTAGAAAAGTAAAATTAAATAGAACGGCAAAGTGTTAAGCAACCTAATTAGTTGCTTCTAGTTATTCCATTGTATTATTCCAATTATTCTCTTGTAACTTCTCAGAAAGAACATATTTATAAGAAGGTTTTAATCTAGGATTTATTTATTAATAGAATATTGATACTCATATAAATTTAGCGAGTGATTATTTTAAGATAAAGAACTTCGTTGATTTTATAGTCCTTTGTTCTGGACTGCATGGATACCCTTAGTATCTGGGACAGTCGCCCCCCACCTGTCTTATAGTCCTTTGTGTCCTTTGTGTGTGTATATATATATATCGATATCGTGTGTGTGCGTGCATGCGTGTGCCTGTTTATATTTCTAAAGAAATTTAAAGAATGTATTCTATAAGAATATATATAATAACAATGTCAATCTATATAATAATAATAATAATAAAACTGCAAACAGAGTAAGTTCCGTTGCTTTTTGTGTCATTTAAATAGTTTTCAATAAGCTGTCTTGGTTGTTCCATGTTTTATTTATTTATTTATTTATTTATTTTTGAAAAACTAATATTATGCAAGGTTAAAAAAATGTTGTGCATTAAGTTAATAGTGTTTTCTAAATTAAATAAGACTATTATCATGAAACACGAAGAAGTTTAGAAAATTCTGATACATAATTTAAGGTTAAATGCATTTTTCCCCCATATAATTAGGATTTTCAAGATATGCTTGAAATTCGAAAATGTCTAAATGAAACAATAGATTAATTTACAGGCAATGTTGTTTATTGACTTTAATTCTAAATTCGTAGAATTTCCATATACTTCTAATAGTTATTTCTAAAACAGGCGATATCATTACAGAGTACTTAGCCATCTGACCGTCTCTAATGGTTATATTCGGTCACTGAGCTGTTCTTTTCTCGACAATGTATTTAAAATTTAAAATTATATAGTTATAAATTTTTAGCTTGTTTTTACAGCTTGAAGTTCTTAAATAATAGTCTTAAGGTTTATCTTCATGTGCATAGTTAAAGTTTTAATCTCAAGTTGAAGTAAGCATTTTTTCAGTGCATTGAAAAAAACTGTGCAGTGAAAACAAGGTAGCATTTTTGTCCTTTACAAAGGCGATATGGGGTTAGTACTCATAAATGATATGTGCCTTTTAAATTTCCTTGCAGAATTTAAATAATTTTATACTGTTTGCAAAACTGTCAACATAATTTTTTCCGAAACATCATTACTCCCGCCTGTATTTTCTATTACTATTTTTGTAGATGAATTTTCTCCAATGTGAAACTAGGATAAAATTTGAAAAAATTTTTCTTCAAGAAAAGTGGTATGAAAAAGAGACGAGGGCTTACTGAATAAAATAAAAAATTACCCCTATGACAATGCGCAGAGCTGCCAACGTTGTAATTTATTCTGTAACATCGTTAATGCCAGACTTCTTTTCATACCACTTTTTTAGAAAAGCAATTTTCTTCTTATTTAACTGTAGTCAAATTGGAAAAAATTGCTATACAAATCATGGGGTGTGACGAAAAGGTGGGTACTAACAATGTTACGGAATAAATTAAAAAAGTTAAATGCTCTGAATATGTTAATGCAATGCATATCTGCCAACCGCTCTGATTTTTTGGTATCAGTATTTTTACAGAAACTTTATTAAACTTTTGAAGAAGTTATCTATTTTTAAATATGGGGAAATTTTCTTTAACAAAATACCAGTATTTAACGAGACAGTTGGCAATTATTTTATTAAAAAAATACCTTTAACAATGCTCTGTTTTGCCATAGCTCTTTCACGACGAATCCGTTCCCTCTTCACTGGCTATCTCATGGCCTGCTGCGGTTGAAACTGGCTTCTGCTTTCTTCCCTGTTGATTCTTCATGAGCTGGCGCCACGCACGATCCAAGTCTGCGCGCGGCTCGTGCCCGTTACAAGCTAATTAGTCACTACAGGGAAGAAAGCAGAAGCCAGTTTCAACTGCAGCAGGTGATGAGATAGCCACTGAAGAGGGGGCGGATTCGCCCTGAAAGATCTATGGCAAATGTTGGGATCTATGCAACTTATACGAGTTTTTGTTGTCGATAATGTTTACTTATAAAGTGATTTATTAATTAAATTAAATATTATTTGAATTTTATAAGGTTTACTTACAGATGTTTCAAACCGAAAATTTCTCGAAAAGGAACAATGCTAATTTTTTATTTTTTAAATATTTAAGATCAGCTATGTGTCTAAAAGCCATTTTTAAAATTAGTTTAGTAATTTTTAAAATAAATTAAGTTGTGAACGTCCAAGGGTTAAAGGCAATATTTTAATAAAATAGTTTAAGCGCTCTGATTAAAATTAAAATTTTAAAAGTTGGCAACTATTCAATAGAAACAAAAATTGCTAGTGACTAACATTAACATTTTCCCTTTTACATCATGAAATTTTCATGAGGTTTCCAATTAACAAAAGTTGGCTGATGATGAATTAAGGCGAAGGCGCTCGTCAATAATGATTCAGCATCGAATTTGAATCATGTTTTGGTCTTCAAAAATGTAAATAAATAATAATAAAAAAAAAACAGCCTTGAACAGTACATTCGTGTGTGTTTAACTTAATCCGTGAATAAAATATTAATTATCCAATCAATAGGTACATTATCAGTTACTCTGAAATTGCATTTCTCCTCAATTTCTCCTCAATCAAGTTACGAACTTGAGATTTCATAGAGAAATGAATTGAACAAAATGTCGTTAGACTCCAGAACAAAAGAAAACATAATCTTATAATACAAAATTCTTATTAGCATTAGTTCTCATAAACTGAATTTAATGAAATATCTTTCTACTGATAACAGAAATCTGAAAAAAAGAAAAAAAAAATCAGCTGCATGGATTTTTTTTTTTCTTACTGTCTTTATGCATAGATGCCAACATTTTAACCCTTTAACGGGCTGTGGTAAATATTCTACCTCCAGAGCTGCCAACCTAATCCGGCAAATTGTTAGTACCGCCCCTTTTTCTACACCACTTAATTTTTAGAGTAATTCTCTTCAAATATATTTATGATGCATTAAGAAAACAAATACTCTAAAAATTATGTGGTGTAGAAAAAGGGGCGGTACAAACAATTTGCCGGATTAGGTTGGCAACTCTGTACCTCCAAAGTCATCAATTTTAAAATGGGGAAGGCGTGGTAAGCTAATTTTGCTACGCCTGCCGTTTTTGCTCTGCTAAAATACATGAAGGAACAAAAGAAAAGGACCAAGGGCCCTACTCTGTGTTGATTTCTTTTTTTTCTGAAATTCTGTTTATAAGGCCGTAGTAAGTAATTTTACCAGAAAAATAGGTGCTTAGAATAAACAGTAGGCGTGGAAAGGTAGCTTACCACGCCTTTCTCATTTAAAATGAATTTATTGCAGGAGTTGTACTTATTCAGGACACTTTCAGGAATTATATTTTTTTTTCTTAGTTGCTACCACTATTTGTATACAATAATCTCAACGTTGTTTAATCATGGCACATTTCTACAAGAGTGCCACAAGTATTTCTGCATGAAGTAAGTGATGGCAACATTTTCTCATCTCAGAGAGTACGACCCCTGTTATTGGGCGTTAAATATACTGCTCATGGTCTGAAGAAACACTAAAAGTAAATTAGTTTTACCTAATAATCTAAATGGAATTCTTTTCTTATTATCACTCTCAATATCAAAAATATTTTAATACACCATTAATATAAATAAATGGCCCGTGAAAGGGTTAATTTATTCCGGAGTATTTTTAGCCCCGCCTTTATTCCATACCACTTATTCTTTAAAAGTAATTTTTTTATTTTATCGAAGTTATATATTAAAGAAAATTTTTCTATAAATAAAGTAGTGCGAAATAAAGGCGGGGCTAAAAATACTCCGGAATAAATTAAAATGTTGGCATCTATTTTTATGTTTACGAAGATGCTGAATTCAAAAATAACCTCCATTTCTGCCCAACACGCACACATTTTATTTTTCAAAATAATAGGGGGTTTAAAATAAAAAATCACTAATTTTATTGCATTAAACTGAACATATTCTATCTAATGTATGCCTGTCAGCATTCTAATTAATATTCTGCAGACCTGTCTCGCCTTTTTTCCCACACCAATCGTTTTTTAGAATGTCTTCTTACTTAATCGTAATCAAATTTCAAGAAAATTACTCTCATATTTCGTTTTTTTCTATTGAAAAAGAATTTAAGAGGAACATTTATAACAATTCTTGATGCTAGATGGACTTTAAATAAAAATTAAAACGGTCATTTTCAACGACTGACCAAATTGTTTGATTGCTTTTTTTTAAAAATCTGTCTCTTCATAACTTACTTGTTTCCAGTTTAAAAAATTTGTTTATATATATATATATGTGTGTGTGTGTGCAGAGCTGCCAACCTAATCCGGAGGATTGTTAGTACCGCCTTTTTTCCCACACCAGTCCTTTCTTAGAATGTTTTTCTTCTTACTTAATCGTAATCAAATTTGAAGAAAATTACTCTAAAAATTAAATTATGTGGAAAAAGGGGCGGTACTAAAAATACTACGGAATATTAATTAGAATATTCGCTGATATGCTAATGACTAAACAAACAATTCTTTCGTCATATAGTTAACATTCTGTGTTCACTCTTTTTGCTTGTGAAAACCTTTTTTCTTCTTCTTTTGAATGCATTTCCGAACGTGCTTTTACTTCCACCTCTTCAATTATCCTACAGTAACTCCGATATTCCACTTTGTAATATTTATTAGGTTCACTCTTGCAAGTATTGTTTGAAAAAAATTTACATGATGGAACTTTTTAATCATGCTTTTCGGCTTGAGCGAGTAAAAATGTATGACAAACAATTAAAACCTCTTATGCGGTTTGTTGGTTGTAGATCTGTGTAAATTATTCAACTTAGTTCAGTAAAAAGAAGCAGCAAAATGTAATATCTGCGCGCATATTAGCAAATTAAGCATTCTTTATTTTGAAATGAAGATAAGACTCTATATATATATATATATATATATATATATATATAAAAAAAAAAAAAAGAGGGGGAAATATTGTATATAATGTGTACCGGAAAATCCTATCCTTTTGAATTACTAAAACGACATCGGAAATTTTGTTTCAAATACCGTAATTTCCGTCGTATAATTCGTAGGTAAGATACGTCATTTCTTCACCAGATATTTGATTTAACAAAAAAATCTATACTATTTCGAAAAAAAAAAAAAAAAAAAAAAAACAGCTACAACAAACATAACTTTATCCATATCGAAAAACATTTCTGGTGCAGAACTGACTTATCTGACCTGCGGATTATATACCGGAAATTACGGTACTTACATTATAGTTTACTAAATATGTTTTAACCCATATCGTACCAAACATTGAAAAAATATTTTTTTCTTTATAAAATCTTAAATATATGTTTCTTTAAGCCTATGTATGCACACAAAATCAAAAATCTTACCAGCCTTTCATTAGCTTAATCGGTACAGGCTGTCCTAAAAATAGGACAATGATTTAGGACAGTCCGAAATAAAAGGAAAACAGACCATCTATATATATATATATTTATATAATTGTTTTACCAGTACAAAAGTGTAGAATATTACCTCAATAAATTTATAAGTTCGTTATTCTTGAACGTAAAACTTTTTAAGTAATAATGTGTTGAAAATGTAATGAATAAATCTTCAAAAATCGTCATAAATATATATATATATATATTAAACGTTAATTTAAACTAACGATAAAGACGCATATGTATTTATTGGACTTTTAAATAATACATCACCTTTAATTTGAATTAAAATATTCAAAAGAATTTACATAAATACCACTGCCTGGTGTTCTATTTTAAGGACGATGGTGAAATATGGGTTAAAATGTTATATGAATGTTGTTCAGAAAAAATGTCCTGTGTCAGTTTTTTAATTGAAAATGACAGAACTTTCCAGTATACCTAATACAGAGTTGCCAACGTTTTAATTTATTCCGGAGCATTTTCAACCCCGCCTTTATTTCAAACCACTTTATTTACAGAATAATTTTCTCCAATAACTACGATAAGATGAGTAAAAAAAAAAAAAATACTCTTAAAATAAAAGGGGTATGAAAAAAAGGCGAGGCTAAAAAGGCTCCGTAATAAATTAAAATGTTGACAACTCTGTCTAATAAATAAACGACTATTTCTTTAAATATAAAATTTCCCCGTTTATTTTAACCCCTTAATTGCCCGGGGAGTATATATACGTTTTTCCAAAGTACGATCCTTTGTATTATACTGCTATCAGTGAAACTACTGACACGGCTTGACAAAGTAATAAAATAACCTTGAAAGTGATCGTGACAGTGTTTTCGAAGGATTTACTCATTTCAAAATTGACAGAGAACGATGGTACTGGGAAACAAACATACTTGCCAACATACTAATTAATATTCCGTAGTATTGTTAGCCCCGCCTTCTTTTTCACACCAGTAAATTTTTGGAGTAATACTCTCAAATGCAATTACGATTAAGTAAGAAGAAAAATACTCTAAAAAGATACTGATGTGAAAAAGAAGGAGGAGCTAACAATACTACGGAATATCAATTAGTATGTTGGCAAGTATGAACAAATCATCTCCTAATTGTCTTCGGCAGGTAAGGGGTTAACATATTTTCTTTTTAACAGTTACCAGTTGTGCGTAATATGTTGCAAGATTTTTCCTCGTATTTCCTTTTTTTTTTCCTATGCTATCCCTACAAAATAGGTAATTAAAAACTTTCTTAGGTCATTATAAAATTAAAACTTTACGTTACCGTGTTTCCAGTTACAGGTCGCACTTAATTGAGTTTTCCTCTTCCAATTATCGCGCTTCAACCTGGACGGGATATCAGGAGTTGTTTTTATAGTTTTCATGCAATTATTTTTAA
This sequence comes from Salticus scenicus, assembly GCA_963930645.1. Taxonomy (NCBI): domain Eukaryota; kingdom Metazoa; phylum Arthropoda; class Arachnida; order Araneae; family Salticidae; genus Salticus; species Salticus scenicus. Next base: position 242,700,013 of record OZ005651.1, read on the forward strand.
ATTGCAAGTTTTGGGAGTCATGACAAATTAAAACGTTTTGTTACAGTAAAATTTCTTAATCAGTTTTTGTAATTTGTAGTCTGTGTATACGAACATCTGAGTACGAAATTAAGTTTTCTGAGAAGATTTTTACAATGCTGTTTATTAAATTGCTAAAAATGCAAATTTAACTTTCCATTCTGCTTTTGAACTTTATTAATTTATTTTTCGTGATCTGCAACAAAATTAATTAAAAGGCAAATGTCATTTAAGTTTCTTTTTTTTTTCAAGTTAGTTGGTTTCTTAATTAACTGTCTTTGAAACAACTACTTTCTGTTTAAAAGTTTTACAATTAATATAAATCCCCAGTAGAGATCCAATACAAAATTACCGAATTTCTTTATAAAACATTTTTAACCATTTTTAAGTATTTTTGTTTCATATTGAAACTTTTCGTGCACCATGTATATATTTTGAGGAATTTCTTGGAGAGAAATCTATCACTGACATGTTACTTTAAAAAATATGTACATACAATAATGTTTTACTGTGCAAATATTTCACTCAAAAAATTTCCCCAAAATAACACAATTCAAAATCTATTTTTCTTTTTTTTTCCAGTCGTTTATTAATAAATGAATAATAGTCGTTTATTAATAATTTTTTTCTGACTCTTACCGCAATATTTTCATATTGTAATCTTGTATAGTATGTTTTCACGATCAGGTAAGGTGAAAATCGCTACATAAATATAGTAATAGAAGAGTCAGGAGAAAATGTAGTGGGTCCAGGGATGAAACATTTCTGCTTTTTTTGCAACCAGTATTTCTATATAGAAATTTTTATCACATTTTTACAGTTAATTTAATGTTTTTATAGATTAGAAATTTTTGTAGGAAAACACTGGTGGCAAAAAAGCGGAATTTTTTCATCCCTGAGTGGGTCCATAGCACGCAAATTGTTTGATTACATTGCATACCCTCCAACATCCTTCCGTAGTATTGTTAGTCCCGCACTTTTTGTCCCACCAATAAATTTTTATAGTAATATAATACAAATGCAATTGCGATCAAATAGGAAGAAAAATGCTCTAAAAATATACTGGTGTGAAAAAGAAGGCGGGGCTAAAAATACTAATGAATATTAATTAGTATGTTGGAGGGTATGACATTGTGATTTGATATAGATGACCATGAAAAGATATCATTAAAGAAAATCAATTGAGTACATAATATTATATAAAACATAACCCTTTTCAGTTATTAAAAGAATAGTTATTTATTAGAAATTAAACCCAGATGAATAAAGGAATTTGATTCTTAAGTTTAAATAATAATAATAATAATAATAATAATAATAATAAAACTATGTTTTCGCATTTTATTATTTCAGAAGATTCATAAATATTTTTTTTTATGTAAGAAACTAGATGAAAATTTGGAGAAAATGCATATAAAATGTTTTGCAGCTACATATTAAAAAATGAATGAAAGGTAGTTTACAATTTTTTTATTAAAATCACACAATCAACTGTGGAAGAAAATCATATTTATTGAAATTTCCTTTTTCCGACTGAGTGAAAATAATGCCTGGACCGGGAGTCGAACTCCGGATCTTTGACTTACAAGGTCAAGGCTCTACCAATTGAGCTATCCAGCCCGACAACCGATCCACATTACACACTCAGACAACCTTTTAGGCAGAAACAATCTGGTCTATCATTTAGATAGCTCAACAGAAAAAAGCCGCAGGTAATGGAAAACACCATTAAACAACGGGAGAAAGAAATACAATTTTTTTTTATTAAAATCACACAATCAACTGTGGAAGAAAATCATATTATCATCGTTCATATAAATCATTATCATCAATCATATAAATCGTTCTGTTGAGCTATCTAAATGATAGACCAGATTGTTTCTGCCTAAAAGGTTGTCTGAGTGTGTAATGTGGATCGGTTGTCGGCCTGGATAGCTCAATTGGTAGAGCCTTGACCTTGTAAGTCAAAGATCCGGAGTTCGACTCCCGGTCCAGGCATTATTTTCACTCAGTCGGAAAAATGAAATTTCAATAAATATGAAAGGTAGTTTGTTTTTGCACATTCTTAAAGTTGTCTATCTGAAAGTTTAAAGTATTTATTTCGTTTCATATTGTAGAAAATAGTCAATTTTGAAAAAAAAATATGAAGATTTGCTTAAATATGAGTAGAATTGCAACATTAAACAAATAACATGATATGCCTAGTAAGAGATAGATTATTTTTTGGAAAAAGAAAAATGTTTGTGAGAGTATACAAGTTTTAATTAAAAAAATTGTGTACCACAACTTAATTTAATTTGAAAAAGTATATTTGTTTCATTTTTTTTTATTATTATTATTTTTTTTTTATTGTGTTATTTTGTAAAACAATTAAAAATTAAGATTAATATAAATTTATCTAAACTGGTTATATTTAATCCTTTTTAAGTGTAGTTAGGAAAAAGGAACTGTGTTTTTATATTTCATTTTTTCAAAAGTTTGATAAACTTTTTTTTTTTTTTTTTGTCGATAAACATAAGAGGAATGCTTTAGAATTCCATTTAAAAAAGAGAGAGAGACAGAGAAGAAAGGAAAAAATGAAAACATAGCGTGTTTTTTTGCATTCTTTTATAGCATAGCTACCAACATTTCTAATTTTTAAATCAGATTTATCAACACTATTTTTCAATAGGTTGGTTGTAGGATTTAAGGCCGATTGACTCCTGATGTGTCCTAGGCCTAGAGGAGGAATGCCCTCCGTGGGGGTCTTTCTAAGGGGTCCTAGCCCGTATTTACGCAAGTTTCGGAGGAAACCACGGAAGACTCCGAACGGCTAGGTCGATGAGCGCGACCAGGGATCGAACCCGGCACCTCCCATCTACCAGCTTTGAGCGCAGAACCGCTCGGCCGCTGGTGGGCCTATTTTTCAATAGGAATCTATAACATTTATTTTTTGCGATTAAATAAATTGCAAATTTTTGTAGAAAATTTCTGGTAAGAAAAGTAAAAACAGAAGACTCAGCAGCGATGTTTACATTTATCTATTTCAGGGATGAAATAATTCCGATTTTTCTGACAATAGTATGTTCACACAGAAATTTATATTATATTTTTACAAATATTTTGTGATTTTATAGGTTAATTTTTTTTTTTTTTTTAGAAAAATACTGGTGGCAAAAAAGCGGAAGTTTTTCATCCCTGCTATTTGAAAATATGAGTTATTTATTTTATTTTGTGTACCTTAGCAAAACAACAAAAATTACATATGGTAAGTTTAGTATGGTGCACATTTTTTTCTTGAGTTTTCCAACACACATTTTATATTGCAATTTTTGTTTTAAAATAAGCCTATAAATTTAAAATAAAGTTTATTTTTTTGTAAATACTTGTCGAAGATTCATGGATAAATGGTGGGTGCACATGAAGACTGTACAAACATACTAAGTAAGAAAATAAATATATTTGGTCTTTGTAACAAACAAGCAATAATTCAAAATATGATAAATATTGATTACATATCGAATAGAGTTTCACCAATATTAATGTGTTTATATTGTAAAACATATATCAAGTACTGTGTGGCAATTGTTATCAAGAATAGTGAAATGTTTATTTAATACTGTAATATTTTTTTAACAGCCAAGTGGCCGTTATCGATAAGTTCTTCACCACTACTCAAAAAATAAAATGGTTTTAATGAGAGCTCCCATAATTTTAACCCTTTATATCCCAAATTATTTTATTTTGGGAAAAATAATTTGAAACTTTTTTATTATATTTCTTTATGCATGAGAATCATCTCATATTAACACTTTCGCGACCGCCTGATTTTGAACTTTTGACTGTAAGGTCCGCCTGTGGGCGTTATTCTCCCGTGTTACAATATTTCAGAACAAAATTTTCCGTATTCACATTTATATTGGAAACGGATATACATTATAATTATATTCTTTCTAATCAAAGTATTTGTATCCATAGTATATTTCATTGTAAAAATGTGAATATTGGTTATATATTTAAGAAATAAATAGCATACAAATTGTGAAAGAAACGAACACTGGTGGAGTTAGATTTTCAAATAACGTGAATCTACGTCAGCGGTCGCGAAAGTAAAAAATTGGTATTATACAAAAAGGTATTAAAATATTATGTGAATATCAACTGAATGATAGTACAGTTACAGTTTATAATTTAAATGTAATTTCAATAAATACGAAATTTAATAACATTCGGTAAATATTGTTTCCTTCTGAGAGCTCATTGGTGGATAATATACGCACGAGAACCAATGAAAATTATTATTTAACTTTCAAAAATTCTCTTTCACTTATTTTATTTACTTCAAATGATAAATATTATGGTTAACACCTAAGTTATTTAATAATGCATCCATTATGCATCCACTGGATATGAAAATTCATTTCAAAATTTTGTGCTCAGTTCTAGAAATAAGTGTAGCAGATATGAAGTTATTTTATCAAATTTGTACGTCAACTGCGGGCAATTTTCTAAATTCTGTCATTCGTTTCATAAATCTGTTCATTCGCCTTCACGTTTGTTTAAATTTAATTTTAGGGAATTAATATTTATGACTCAGAGTGGTCGCAATACAGCTTGAAAGTATTGGATAATCGATTAGTAAGGGGACGAATATCTCAAGTTGAACCAGTTTAAAGTATAAAATTTGCCAATGAAACTGAAAAGCAGATAAATCGATATCAAAGGAAATAAAATTTTACTCCTTCGCTAAGCTTTAGTAAAGGTGCTGTTCCAAAAACCCTTTTCTTGTTAAATTGTTTTACCACTTTTTTTTCTTTTATATAAATAAATAAAATTATTTATTTATTTATTGTACATAAAAAAGTGATATTCATACGTTATGAAAATTTGATGTTATAAACATATACAATGTGTGTGAAAATTTATTAATGTATGTATTTTTTTTCCCCTTGTGCTGTCTACCCTACTTTAATTGTTAAATTTGTCCATGTAAGTTTCGTGAAAAATTTCAAATATTCACAAATAGGGTCAACTGGGCAGGGTTGCCGTAGGCGACTTTCCTTTTATTATTATTATTATTATTATTATTATTGTGATGTCGATTATGACATATATAAATAAATAAGAAACAAAATAAACAAAATATTTTCCTTATATGTCTACAGACAACAACGTACATATTAATTTTTCACTATATTCCAATGGAAACATTTTTTGTATTCATTCAGCACATTAAATTAATATTAATAGTGTATGTACATTTTGTGGTAAGATCAGGGAAGCAAAGTACTTCCTATACTTTTATTATTCATGTCAACTTTTGTTTTCCTCTATAGATTGAAAATATGCGAATTTAATTTTGATTACTGATTGTAAATTGAAATTATTGCAAATAGACATTTTAAATAATGATTGCTATTTGGATCCAACTTAGATCCAATTTTGAGAAAGTAATGATTTATATTACTTTACATAATTGAAGTATTGACATGTCATTAAAAAAAATGCCTTTATTTTATCAGTTATAAAATGCACACTTTATTGCTTTATTATGTTATTTTATTATATATTTTTATTGTACTCTTTATATGTGCCTATATATTGCTAGTTTAGAGAAAACATGGTTGACTTTAAAAAAAACTCTAGTCAAGGGGGAGAAAATATGTGACGTGGATTATCACATATTATAATTTTTTTTTTTTTTTTTTTTTTTTTTTTTTTTTTTTTATCAAAATAAATAAATAAATAATATGTAAAACTGCAGTATAAAAATCTATATTTGCACATTCTGATGAACGGTTCCTCTCTTTCGTTATACGTTTTTATTTAGTTTGCAAAACCTTTTATTTAAGTGTGTGGCTAAAATTTAAGAAACGAATTTTCACCCACTTTCCGTTACCTGATTGAACTGAAAGTTTTCATACATGTATAACACCGATGATAAGACAAGCTCAAGTAGTAACGGGCTTACGGATAAGGAAGCGGAGGAGGGTATGTCTGTACCCTGGGCTACCATGTCCAGCTTAAAATTTGTTTTAGAATTTTAACCCACTTCCTATCATCCGACTGAGCTAAAATATTTCATACTTGAATAATTCCGACAACAGTACATGCTCAAGCAGTATCGGATTTAGGTAATGGATGGGGAGGGGGGGTCTGATAGCCTGGGTCTCAACTCCAGTTTAATTTAATTTTTATTTTATTTCATTTATTTATTTATTTTTTAAAATTATAACCCACTTCCTATGATCCGCCTGAGCATGAAATTTTGCATACTTGAATAATTCCGACAACAGTATACGCTCAATCACTTTCGGATTTAGAGGATGGACGTGGGGCGGACAACCTGGGCCCCCAACATTAGTTCAATTTTTTTTTCCGAATTATAACCCACTTCCTATCATCCGACTGAGCTGAAATTTTGTATACTTGAATCATTTCAACAACACTACATGCTCAAGCAGTATTGAATTTAGGGGATGGATGTGGGGCTGACAGCCTGGGTCCCAACAGCAGTTCAAAACAATTTTTCGAATTATAACCCACTTTCTATCATGTGATTGAGCTGAAGTTTTGCATACACATAGCTGCCAACTTTTTAGTACTCGCCACTGTTTTATTTACAGAGTAATTTTCTTTGATATATAATTGCAATTAAATATACGAAAATTCTCTACAATAATTACCGTGTGAAAAAAGTGCGTATGCTAACACCATTCTGGAATAAATGGAAAGGTTGTCAACTATGCATACGTGTATATTATAAAACATGCCAATATTTCTAATTTATTTCGGAGCATTGTTAGTACCTGACTTTTTTCCACACCAGTTTTATTTATTTATTTATTTATTTACTTGTTTATTTTTTAGAGTAAACTTTTTCGAATCTACATAATTATGTGAGGTGCTGAGAAAATTACTTAAAAAAATGATTGTGAAAAAAAGCTGAGAATTAACAATGCTCTGAATTAAATGGAAATGTTGGCATGTCTCTATTATCAACATCTGCTTAAATGTAGATTTTTAGTACATTTTAAAATAAAAGCTTTTTTTTTTTTTTTAATTAATGTAAAAAAAAAAAAAAAAAAATCTGTAAACATTGACGTGAAGCTTATAGAATGCAAGATTTGTTATCATGCCCATCTGCGAAATTTTATCTTAAAACAGTCTTATGTATAATAGAAATACATAATAACAAGTACAACTTGAATGCTTAAAAAAAAAAAAAGTACTATAATTTTTTTTTATTTCTTTTTAATTAGACAAAAATGCGGTCTTTATGGGCGCGTCTTTGAAAAATATGCGACCGTTAAGGGGAGTAATTTATAAATTTAGCAGGGTTGTCAACATTTTAATTTATTTCAGAACATTTTTAGCTCCGCCTTTATTTCACACCACTTTATTTACAGAATAGTTTACTCGTATATATATCTACGATAACTTAAATAAAAAAAAAAAAAAAAAAAAAAAAAAAAAAAATACGCTTAAAATTATAGTTGCAAACTTCGTACCTTTTGGCTGCCGGAAAATTTATAAAAAAAATTTATTTTACTTTATCAGTGAAAATCGTTATACCGTGAAAACCGGCGTAAGAGCCGCGACCAGTACCGCCAGACTGAGGGAATTTCTCATTCAATAGTCACCAATAATTTTAAAGAGTGGCATTTGATATATGAAATAGACGACTACTTTTCGAAGTGATTAGACAAACGTTATAATTATTTTAGTGGTGGCAGTTGGATAAAGTACTGAGTGCGGTCCATACACCGGTTTTTATAGTAGTTCACTTATTAAATAAAATAAATATTTATATTCCATTTTTAGGTAGCGAAAAGGTGCTAAGTTGGCAACTATACTTAAAATAAAAATAGCATGGATTGTTCCATGCTATTTTTTATTTTAAGCATAGAATGCCCCGGCTTTATAGGTGGGGCTAAAAATGCTCCGGAATAAAAAGAAATGCTGGCAGCTCTGCTTGTAGTCTGATTTAAAAATTATATTTTGATAAATACTGCAAAATAATATTTGCAATAGCTATTTGAATAAAACCAAGAAGTCGAAAAACTAAAGTCTTAAATGCTCTTTTCTTCTATTTTTCTACTAAAATTCCGTTCTAAAACAACAAACGAAATTCTAAATGATACAACTTAGATGATTTCCTGCTATAGAAATCATTTGTTTTATATTCCGGCTCATTTATCAAAGTTTTGTAAAGAAATCTGTCCTCCAAAAATAAAACTATCGATTTGATATTAGTCTTGTGTAACAAAAGTTCAAAGGAGATTAATGATTATTCCAAGCGAAGGAAAATGCTTTCTTTCTCGAGTTTATTTCACAATACATATGCAGTGTGCAAAGAAAAATCAAAGTACTATTCGACGGAGTCTGGTAACCTCAGAATTTGTTAAAAGACGATATTCGTAAATCTTTTTTGTTTTGTTTTGTTTTAGTAATGAAGAAATACTGCATGAATAAAGTGATAAATCATAATAAAATTGTTAGCTACAATAATATGGTAATTTTTCGACGTATAAAAGTGGCAAAATTCCTTTTATTATGGTGAATAAAAGAGGAGTTTCAATTAAAAAGCCCTTTCTTATTCATATTTAATTAATCTGACATATTTCAATAATTTCAATAATAGACATCATTTATACGTTCATATTTATTATTGCCTCGTTCAATTGTAGGTATTCTGTGTTATTTATTACATTGCAGGAATTATTATTATAAATAATGACAGAAATAAAAGAAAACAGAGCATAACATTGAAATTCTGACTATGTTGAATTATCAGAAGACATAATTTTATACAAGTTAAATTAAAAATTATAATGAAAAAGTGTGTCGCCATACATCTAAATAAGAAAAATCCAACCAATATCAGTCGATTCAAAATATTATCTAATACTATTTAATGTTTTAAAAATTTTCTGGGGGAAAAGTATCTCCCTGTCAAAATTATAGCTATTTATTTTTCCCCCATACATACCCCTAAATTTTAATTATTGTTATTATTATTTGTAACCATAACATATATTATCAAAAATATATAATTAACAAAAGCATAAATTTTAACATTTCCGAACCATAAACTCGTGTTTTTATTAGTAGTTTAAGAACTTTTAAATGTTTTTAAAGCAATTAAATTTTATTTATTTATTTATTTATTTGTAGAAACAAAATTGTATGAAGAAGTGTTAAATTTCGTAGTTTTATACGTTCTATATCAGTAAAAATTATACTAAATGTAATTATACTAAGCTGTATCTAAAAATCCATACGTAGTCCTATGGAATGTACACTAGTAATATTTCGTTTTTTTTTTTTTTTTTTTTTTTTTTTTTTTTTTTTTAACGAAAGTCGAGCGAAAATGTGAATGCTTAAAAAAAAGCAAAGGGTTTTTAAAAAATATTTGAAGGGGCAGTTAAAGAAACAGGTTTTATATTTTCGAAATGTGCTTTTACTTGAACATTTAAATGCATTAAGTTAATAATTTTTATCATAATTTTTGTAATGAAAAAAAAAAAAAAAAAAAAAAAAAAAAAAAGGGCTAAAAAGTTAAACTGCCCCCTTGATGATAGTCAAAATAATTTATTTTAGTAATTAGCTAAACTATTGTGCTCTCCATAAGAAACATAAGAATGTAATTAAACATTCGATAATTATTTCGATTTATAAGTTTGTAATTCATAATTGAAATATGTACTACAAATATGCTTATAAAGGAATAAATATATGCGTTTCTAAACTGAATTTATGCATTACTATGAATAAAGTATGCATACTGTGATTCCATTTTCCCCCTGAGTCTATCACCACTATATTTATATTGTAATCTTCTATCAGTGGCAGAACTGCAACTCTCGAGACCCGGGCAAAAGTCTCACTGGGACACCCTCATTGGAGGCCCTCTTATACTTCTTCACTTAAACTTTTGACATTAAAACGGCATTAAAGTCAATGTTTAAAATGGATTTGGAAGTCTAAATCAACGCGGGGAGGGGGGGGGGGGAGCATTGACCCCGCTTTAATCAGGTCTTGCATAAATAGGTTCTTTTGGTTTTTGTATTGTCGCTCTATGATCAGTCTTTCTACATAATAGCTTTTTATACCGGAAGTTACGGCTTAAAGTGGAATTGCAGCGAATGTTTCTGGTATATAAAAGCACGACAATTTCACTAGACACATGTACTTAAAACTTAAGTTTCTTCGGAGAACTCCTCAAGACCAGAGGCTTAGGGCCACCCGCCCTCTCCGCCCCCCATTGGTACGCCATTTTCTTCTATAGAATTAAGGTAAAAATTGCTGCGTAAATATAGTGGTGGAAGAGTCACGTTAAAATGTAGAACCGTAGCACGTATAATAAAGAAGAAATCTCAAAATATCTGTCCTAATCTACGTTAGTCTTCCGGAATCCCTGAAAAATGTATTACCACAATTTTTATCAAAAATTTTCGATGACATACTTATTGCCGTTCATTATTTTGGAAAATACCATAAAAGAAATAGTGGAGATTATTCTATGAAATAAACCTAAAAGTTGGCAACTTTGGCTATCTATTTACAGACATGCCAACATTTTAATTTATTTCTAAGCACTATTAGTATCCGCTTTTTATTCACACCATTTCATTTGTAGTAAAACTTTCTCCAATATGTAATTGCGATTGAATATGAAGAAAAATATCCTTAAAAAAAAAGTGGTGCGAAAAAAGGTGGGGTACAAACAATGCTCTGGGATAAATTAATTGTCGGCATATGTGTAGTTATGGTAAATGCATACTTAGTTTTGACAAGTCACAAGAGGCAAAAATATATATTTTAATGAAAAGAGTTATCTTTCGCTAATTTGGAGACTGTGTAAAACTTTTCAAATGCAACTAAATTCCAAAATCATTCGTTAATTTATTCTTGTATTCAATTTAAAATGCATTGCTTTATGAATAGGATCACATCTCTTTACTCGAGGTGTTGAAGTTAATAAAGAAAGTTATTTCGAATATTAAATGTTAGAGATTCCTAAACAGAATGTTAATCTGTTGTTCAGACTATTCTTTACAACCCCGAGGCTATGATATGCTCATTTTGGATGCTGATATCTAAAAGAACTTTTCTTTCATTATAATAATGCTGGTTAAAATAAATCTTAAGTGATAATGTTTCCAGTTTTCGTAGTTTGCATTTATATCAAATGCAGAACAAATATTTTCGAGGCTGTGCATATTTTTTTAATTATAAATGTTTGCATGCTAGTGTAAATTTTAATTAAAATATAAATTTTTTCGCAAATATTATTTCATATGCACTTAACAAAAAGAATTGTTGCAGTAAGGTGAAAAAAAAATTATAGCAACGATTTAATTTTATTAATATTCTTTAAAAATACATTTACAATATAGTATGACTTTCATTACCCATATACTACAATCATTCTCAACCAATAAAATAACCCTTTTTTTTTTTTTTTTTTAGTTCCCTTACTCAAAATCCTGTTCTTAATTGGCTGGAATGTAACAAATTAGCAGAAGTGGGCGAAAATAGGAAGAAAGAAAATAAATAAATAAAAGATGCTATAAGTAATTTTCGTTTTGCATCAGTTTTTAAAGTAATTAAACCAATGGCATTTTGAAAAGCATGTCTATATTGGTTGATTCTAGTCTTGAAAAGCTGTCATCAAGCAGGAAGAGACTGATAAACAGTAATTTTGTGCAAGAATGCCATTCGCTTTCTCATTAAACTACATGGATTCAATCAAACCTGCACCCAGTCAATAAAGTAAGCCTTCTTTTCCCCTGCTTTAACCCTTTCCGAATGGCATCCTCGATGGGATCGTGGAATCGACAATCATTAACAATTTTACGCTCGGAAACTTCTACCATCGTAGGCCGTTTCGTCTTCCTCAGTTGCTTTCTGATTGCTTCTCTTTCCCCGATCACGGTTTTTGAGGCTATATTACAAGTAAATTACACAGTGGGCAAGCGATCATTGGGCGATACTGCTACTGTAATCTTCTTTTCACGTTGATGATAAAATTTGATGCGTTGATGACGGTGATTATAAAAAATAACCAAGAATCCGTTGAAAGTTGAAATATTCTCGTGGATAGTCTTAGATTTAAATTAATGACCCACAATACTTTTTAATGTTTTCTAAATTTACCAAATATTTGTCTCTAATGTTTATTATACAAATCATGAAAGTTGTCTCAATAACAATATATATATATAGGTATATATAATGAAGTTACTTTCACATTACATAAAACATTACATGAAGTTGGTGCTTAAAATATGGCATAGTTGCCGATATTTTAATTTATTCCGGAGCATTTTTAGCCCCACTTCTATTTTTCCACCACTTTATTTATAGAATAATTCTTTTCCATATATAACTACGATAAAATAAGAAAAATTTACTCTTAAAAAAAAAAAAAAAAAAAAAAAAAAGTAGTATGAAATAAAGGCGGATTAAAGTGTTCGCAACTCTGAATATGGCGCCGTTTCTTTTAAAAACTATAGCATGCATGACCGCCAATATTACTAATTTATTCCGAGGCATCGTTAGATGAGTTGTCAACTTTTATAATTGATTCCAGAGCATTTTTAGGTTTAACTTATTTCCATACCAGTAATTTTTAAGAAAGATTTTCTTCTTATTTAATCGTTGTCATATATTAGAGAAATGTTCTAAAAAAATTTTGCTGAGATAAGAAGGCGTGGCTAAAAATAAATTATAAAACTTCACAACTCTGTGTTAGTACCTTTTTTTTCCACCACCCCATTTTTTTTAGAAGAAGAATTTTTTTTCTTGCGCAAACATAATTCCATATTGGAAAAAAGGGCTTTACCTTAGAAAAATATTTATAATTGTGTGATATGAAGGCGAGTATTAAAAATGCTATGGGATAAATTAGCAGTGTTGGCAGGTATGTAGTATGTTTAAAAAAAATGATGTGTTGTAAAAGTAGAATTATCAAGATTTTTCATTCTTAAATTAATGAAAATGAGTCTTTTAGAAATATAAGAAAAATATTTAAATTTTGAAAAATAGTGGTATTTTACCTTTAGATACCGTAAAACCGGCGTATGAGCCGCAGTCAGTACCGTCAAACTGGGGGAATTTTTAAATCAATAGTCACCAATAATTTTTAAGAGTGATATTTCATTTATATAATAGGCGACTACTCTTCGAAGTGATTAGGCAAACGCTATAATTGAATTTCAGTGGTGGCTACTAAATAAAGCACCGAGTGCTTCCTATACGCTGTTTTTTACGATAATTAAAAAAAAAAAGAATAATGCTAGTTACATATTTCGTATTCTTTTATTGAAAAAGGACTTAAGAGGAATATTTATAACAATTATTGATGCTGGATGGACTTTAAATAAAAATTGAAACGGTCATTTTCAACAACTGACCAAATTGTCGGATTACTTATTTTTAAATCTGGCTATTCATAACTCACTTGTTTCCAGTTTCAAAAATCTGTTTATATACACACATATATACATATATATACAGAGCTACCAACCTAATCCGGAGGATTGTCAGCACCACCTCTTTTTCCACACCATTCTTTTTCCTAGAGTATTTTTCCTCTTAATTCACCATAAGTACATTTGAGAGAATTACTCTAAAAAATAAGTGGTGTGAAGAAAGGGGAGGTACTAACAATCCTCTGGATTAGGTTGGCAGCTTTGTATATATATATATATATATATTCTCTCTCTCTCTCTATATATATATATATATTCTATATATAATGCTTAGCAATTATGTTAATATGGAAAGCTATTTATTTTTATCAAATTATAAGTTGCTTTATTGTTGTTTTATGCTTTAATATTTTCAGATATTTTTTTGAGTTAGCATACATGCCAACCTAATCCAGAAGATTGTTAGTTCCCGCCGCTTTTTGTACACCACTTAATTTTCAAAGTAATTCTCTTCAAATATATTTACGATTAAATAACAAGAAAAGTACTCTAGAAAAGACTAGTGTGAAAAAATAGACGGAAAGGGGTGGGAGTAACAATCTTCTGGGTTAGGTTGGCAAGTATTAGTTAGGGATCTACCAATGTGAATATGGCATAAAGAAATAATTATGATTCTAGTTTTATTTTATTTTTCTTACGAAATGTACATAATTTTATTTAGAGGTTGAGTATTATCGCGTAAGGGTTAGGGCAAGGTATTATATCCCGTATTCACGGGAGTTTTTGAGAAAATTACGGAAAACTATACACATCTAGACCGACGAGACGACATGTATGATTTTACTGGTTGACATAAAAGATAATGATTACTGGGACTATTCTGTACAAATATGTCCAAAACTATGCTATAAATAGTATATATTAGATAAAAAAACAGAAATCGTTTTACTGCAGAGATGTTCTATACAAATAGTATTCGTAATTTGAACCAGGGGTGGCAATCCGCGAACCCTGGGCCGCATACGGTCCGAAAGGTGACTAATAATATTTAAATTTTGACAATTTTAGTCAATACATTAAAAAATAATAAATACGTTCTGACTTTTCGAAGTGGAAATACCTTTCAACGGTTACGATAGATAAAAAATCATACGGCTGTAATGAAATTGTAATCCATTATTCATTCTTTTTATTATAGTTATTAATGTATACAGTCCGTTAAGAAATTATAAGACCACTTTAATTTTGTAAAATATAAGAAAAATAAAGATTCTAATCATAATTTAAATACATAAAATAACATATTGCTCTATATTTTTTTATAATTAGTTTCCAATAATTTGGTATAATGCAAAAAATGTTTAATTAAAATATATATTAGAAATAAGTGAAAAATAACCTGTTAAGAAAATATAAGACCACTTGTCAAAAAACAAAATTGTATTAAAAATTAGAATGCTATTGGTCCTCCATTTTTCCTAATGACTTCAAACACTCTGTTTTTTATTGAAGGAACCAGGTGATAAAGTTCAGTTTTAGAAATATTGTACCATTCTTTTACAATGGCTACTTTCCTGTTCATTGGCAGATGAAAATTGTTTATTATTAGCATAAACTTAGCGAGATAATGTACCCCATAGGTTTTCCATGGGGTTCAAGTCTGGACTTCGACTTGGTCATGGCAAAACATTAATTTATTATTTTTTAATCCACTCCTGTGTGGATTTAGATGTATGACCAGCAGTATTATCCTGTTGAAACATCCAGTTAGCACCACCTAATAAAGATTCAAACGGTATAATATGACCATATAGCATAGACTGATAATGTGTAGAGTTCACATGACCCGAAATCCGCTGTAAATCACACAACCTCTCATAACTGAAAGCTCCTCAAATCATTACTGATCCTCCACCCATTTGTCGACTGAAGCATTCTTTTGGTTCCTTCCTCAAGTCATGCCAATAGTGTTTGTAACCATCGGGACTGTCAAGGTTAAATTTCTTTTCATCAGAAAATATAATTTGTTTCCACTCATCATTTCATGACATGACATTTTTGGCCGATTTTAATCTTTCTTCTCGATGGCATTTCAATAACTTTTGTTTTTTCCCCAGCTTCATAAATTTCGTATTGATATTTAATTTAAGACTCTTCCAGACTGTTACATGTGAAGTTTTCTTGCTGAAACGTTTTGAAATTTCACGAGTTGAAAGACCTTTTTTAGTTGACAGTCGAAAAATTTGTCTATTATCACGTACTGTCAAAATATTTTTTCTACCAGATTGTTTTATTTTGTTTGAATAATCTTTTCTAATTATGGCATTATGAATGGCAGTGTTAGAACGGTTCATTAACCTCGCAATATCTCTTTCAGATTTACCAGAACCTTTATAAAATAAAATTTTTCTCACTTCGCACTCCGATAATTCTTTATCTCGAGGCATCGTCAAATTAATCGTAGATAACACATTCGAAACCTAAGACTTTCCTTCTTAGGTAATGCTTTTAGGAAATACTGACGCATGTGCTTTATATTGAGTTTGACGTCATGTATAATATGCTAATTTTCTCAGGTGGTCTTATAATTTCTTAACAGTCACAGTCTTTAAATTTTAGAAAAATGAATAAGTTTTAATGAAATTTAATTTAATTTTAAAAGTTGAAATTAGTACAGGATGCGTTTTCTTATCAATTTTAAATACGCAACTAAAAATTTGCAAATTATGCTTTCTTCTTCAGAAATGCACCAATACGCTTGTGGTCTTATAATTTCTTAACGCACTGTAGTCATAAATGTTTCACTATTCCATTATTTATTTACGAAGGAAAATAAATTAGTGTATTCTGTTCCGAGTCATCATTCTGCCCTACCCCGAAAAAAGTATATACATACATAATTCATACACTCACAAACATATATATATATATATATATATATATACACCTATGTACATATGGTGCAGCCGCCTGAATAAAATAGAATTCCAGTATGGCCCACACCAAGTATTTTGTGTTGTACAGGCCTGATTTGGACGAAATATAAGAAATGTATTTTAGATAAAAAGAGGGAAATCGTTTTAATAAGAGAAATTTGTAACGAAGTCAAGGACCGAACCTCGAACAATATACATGGTATATGGTTGACAGACGTGGTAGGCTAAATGAAAAAGAAAAGAAAAAATACACGTTTGGCAGAAAAAAAAGCATTTTTTTGAGCATTTGGGTACAAAAGAAAAAAAACACAATTTATGCATATAAGAAAAAAAAAAAAAAAAAACGAATAAAAAAGGGTGCTTTCTTGAAAAAAAAAAAAAAAAAAAAAAAAAACATTTTTAGTAGGGGGTATGATATTCTGTCCTACTCCTCTAAAAAATTTCTTTCCAGTTCTCGGGATGTTTGTTGCATTTCCGAAGAGCACGATAGCCATTCCATTTGTATGATTCCTTCCTCGGAAAGGAAACCATCCACCAAGTTAGCACAATGTGGCTTGCAATTGTCTCCATTAACATAAAGTCGTCTCCAATCGTTGAAGCATAAAGGAGCCTTCACACACTGGCAACTGGAAAGCTTCAACTTCAGTTTCTTTTGATATTTCTTTGATGTGGTTTTTGAGAATCGAAGCTCGCTCGAGCCCTCGCTCACAAACCCCCTAGTGCGATAATTGCATGGGAACTGGTCTATTTTGTAAAAGAGCAATAAAAAGTAATGTCCTTCATTGTAAATGTGTGCAAAATTTCAAGGGTCACTTTTGGACAATGGATAATTTATGACTTTTGAAGCTCTGACATCACTATATCGGCGAACGATAAGAACTCCATTTCAAATGACGTGGAGATCTGTTCGTCTATGAATGGAGATGCCAGCATAGAACATCACTTCTCCCCCCCCCCCCCCCAACCAAATCTGACACTTCCGGCGCCTTGCTCTAAACGTAATCATGCCATTGGTTGGTGAGCATACAGATGTACAGCGTGGAGCCGGTTTCGAACAGTTTGAGTTTAAACTGTGGTTGTAGCAGCCGAGCGAAGGTGTTGTTGAAGAACACTGGCATTCAGTTTCAGTGTCTCCGAGCCGTTAACATTAAATATCGATCTTCATTGGGCGTTGTTGCATGTTTTACGACTTTGCCTTAGTCTTCGACCTGCATTTCCAGTCTCCAAAAAACGGTTCCATATCCTGAAAATCACACTTTTTTAAACTGCAGTGCTTCTGCTACTTCGACTTCCGTTTGCCCCCCCCCCCCCCCCCCCCGCCTTTCTGACCGTCAAACAATTCTCCAAAATTCTGAATCGGCTAAAGGACTTTGTTGAGATATTGCACTCACCCGAAACAACGCACTTACTGAATGTCTACCATTCTTTTCCGCTTTGTCTTTCATTAATTTAAAAGCCGAATTTCATTCATTGCCGGTACAGCATCGTTTTTTGATGTCAAACTCAAAATTTACAGAACTTCGAAGTTTGAAAATGAAAAAAGATTGCATTTATGACTCTCCTCTTCCATTTTCCACAAAAAAAAAAAAAAAAAAAAAAAAAAATAATAATAATAATAAATAAATAAAAATAAATAAATAAATAAATAAATAAATACTTATACCGTTCTTTTATATAAGACTTACAATATCCTTTAATTGTTTTGAGCTGTGTAGTATGTCAGGTTTCTTAAAAAGGGATTTGTTTAATTGTTTTAACCCTTAAATCCCTGATTACTCTTTAAATCAATTTAGAAGTGTTTTATTCTTACCTCGCTTAAGTAAATCACAGGAAAAATACATTAAAAAGTCATACTTCTTTTTAACTATGGTTTATAGCTAAAAAGCAATTTTTTGCCAATCGGCAAACATGAGGCATTAGAGCTTCAATATTATTCTAATAATACTTTAGAAGACAAAATTGGGTATGTTGCCGAAAGGCAATACTCGGCATTTAAGGGTTACTCGGAATTTAAGGTACCCTGCAAGTTATAATAAAAGAGGGGTGATTTTATATCTTCATGAATATACTAGGTGTGTTCAAAAAGTATCGAACCTTTAACTGGCAAAAATGCATTTATTGGTTTAAGAATTCAAAACACTAATCTTTTCAAAGTAGTCCTTTTGGTAATACACACACCCAGCGTTCTTGCCATTGTTGGAAACACTTTGGGAACGCAGTTTTTTGAATGGTGAGCAACCATGCCGTTGCAATCCGCATGATGTCTTATCTTGATTCAAGTCGGTCCTTTTCAGATGAATTTCCAGCTGGGGAAATAAGAAAAAGTTACACTGACAAATGTCAGGTGAGTAGGGAGACTGACAAACCACAGGATCGTTGTGTTTGACGATGAAAGTCTGAATCCAATGTACAGACAGAATGGGCAGCAAAACTAAAATCCGGATGTATGCTCACTACGTCTTCATTTGTTGGCCGACTGCCAGCGAATTATAGCTTTCTACAGTAAGCAAAATATGCATGACTGCACATGAATGTCCCCTCTACATTTACACCGAAGAAAGTTTCCCACACCTCATTGGTTTAAGCGGGAAAAAAATAAGGTTCGATATTTTTTGAACATCCCACGTGTATACCAGACTTATACAGTGTTGCCAGACTGCACGACTTTTTTATTCAACATTCACCAATAATTTTGAGAAATGATATTTAATGTACATAATCGACGATTAATCGTCTATAATGTATATCAAACATCACTTCTCAAAATTGTTGGTGACTAAAAAAGTCGCGCAATCTGGCAGCACTGGTCTATGTGAATACAAATAATACAAAGAATCCTTATAATCACATTCTAATGCAAGAACACGTTTCAAGCTTTAATTTTTCAAGAGTAATTTCAAATGTTTTACTTTTTCTTTACTTTTTTACTGTCTCTTTTTTGTTTTTGGTTCAAAAGATTTGCTTCAATATGTCAGATATTATGTTCTTTACATGCCCAAAGTTACAGGTTAATTCGCCAACAACTTTTCTAGATATTTAACAAAACGTCTGAAACCGAAAAGTTTCGATCATTTATTTTAAATGAGCCCTGTCATAAAAAACGATAAATTGTGCTAGAAAAATTGGGTGGTATTAAAACTTTCTCTTATTTTTTTCTACAATACCAGTGATGGAACACGGGCGCAGAATTCATACCGTAATGTGTTTAAGAAATTTCTCTACTTATAATATCGTCGATTTAAGAGGTAGAAATTTTTCTTACATTGATAGTGGTATGAATTCTGCGCCCGTGTTCCATCCCTGCAATACTCATTTGAGGAATTTCTGCATATCCACAAAAAATATGATAAAATGAAAAAAAAAAAAAAAAGAGCTATTTTTCAAAAAAAGTTTTAAATCTCTGTTATTTCCTTTTTGTATTTTATCACAATAAAAATAATCAGAAAACAGTTCTCAATTGCATTTTTTTTTTTTTTTTAAACACAGACCCCCCCCCCCCCCCCCCCAAGGAAAAAAAAAATCGAAAGATACTGTTTCTTTTAAAACATTGGAAAAATATCACTCCTGACTTTTAAACAAACATTGTTAAACGAATGTATGACTTAAAATCGGGAGTGGGATCAATGGAAATAGACACTTCCTTTCCCCGGGGAATGTCATTTTATCCAGGAAAAAAAACAAAAAATCTTTGGATCCCTTTTTACTTAGTAAATAGCTCAAAGTTTTTCTAAAGTTTTCTTTCTTTCAAAATTTTTACAGATATCTCTTGAGGTTTGAATTTTGTATTGACTCTTAAAACTTGTCTTTTACTATTTATTACCTAATAATATTTAGTTTTGAGTGTCGTACAAATTTAAAGATGTAAGATTTTATTCCAAATATTTTTTTTTCTTATTAATTGTATTTTTATGTTTGAAATTCAGTTTAGACAATATTTGAATTCACGCAAAAAAAAAAAAAAAATAATAATAATAATAAAAATATATATATATATATATATATATATATATATATATATATATATATATATATATTAATCAAAAATAATCAAAAATAAAATAAAATAAAATAAAATAAAATAAAATAAATTGTAGTCTTACTTACAAATTTAATAAATTATGTAAAAATGATACTTTGTCATAGATGCCAATATTTTAATTTATTCCGGAGTATTTTTAGCCCCGCCTTTATTTCGAACCACTTTATTTATAGAAAATATTTCTCCAATATATAATTTTGATAAAATAAGAAAATTTGTCCTTAAAAAATAAGTGGTATGAAAACAATGGCGGGGCTAAAAATACTCCGGAATAAATTAAAAGGTTGGCATCTATGCCTTGTAAAAACCATTAAATGTATTACTAATTTGAATCAATACGTAAATTAGTGTAGTACTGAATTTATACTGAATAATAAAATGCGTAGTAAAAATAAGGATTTAAAAATTACGCAGTATTTAAACATACACATATATACCGCATTTTTTGGCCTACATAGCTGCCAACATTTTAATTTATTCCGGAATATTTTTTGCCCCGCCTTTACATCATACCACTTATTTTTAAGAGCAATTTATTTATTTTTTTTTTTTTTTTATAACAAAAATATGCATTAGAAAAAACTTTTCTATAAATAAAGTGGTGCTAAATAATACTCCGGAATAAATTAAAATGCTGACAAAATAAGCCTATAATCCCCATCAGTTTTATTCCAGAAATTTTAAATAACAAGCAAAACTATTTTTAAATAAGCTTTTGTCAATTACAAATATAATTTTGTTTGTAAATTGTCTGGTGTAAAACTGATTTATGTGACCTGCAGGTGCCGATTATAGCAGCATAGCCACCTAAACTAGATGCATGTCGCTCGGAAACTTGGCAACAGTCGAAGCGGTAGACAGCTCCGCCTGGTACAGATTGCGCGACTTTTTTATTCAACTGTCACCAATAATTTTAAGAAGTGATGTATGATATATATAATCGACGTTTCTTCGATTCTGTTCGCCTTTTATGTATACATAGATGCCAAGGTTTTTTATTTATTCCGGAATATTCTTAACCACGCACTTTTTTCACACCGTAATCTTTGTAGAAAGGTTTTCTTCAGCATGTTATTACGATTAAATATTATGAAAATTACTCTAAAAATATTACGGTGTGAAAAAGGGGCGGGGCTAACAACATTCCTGAATAAATTTAAAAAATTGGCAGCTATGTGTATATCATATCCCACTTTTAAAAATTTTTGGTGGTTGTTGAATAAAAAAGTCGCGCAATCTGTACCAGGTGGCGCTGTCTACCGCTTCATCTGTTACCAAGTTTCCAAGCCACGCGGCAGGCATCTAGCTTAAGAGGCTATGATAACAGAGTTGCCAACTTTTATAATTTATTCCGGAGTATTGTTAGCCCCGCCTTTTTCATACCAGTAATTTTTAAGAATGATTTTCTTCTTTCTTAATCTTTGTTGCACATTGGAAAGAAATATTCTACAAAATTTCCGGTGCGAAATAAAGGCGGGACTAAAAATGCTCCGGAATAAATTATAAAAGTTGGCAGCCCTATTATAGGCCAAAAAATACGGTATACATATGTACAGAGATGCCAACATTTTAATTTATTCCGTTGTATTGTTAGTCCCCGCCTTTTTTTAACACCATTTTATTTGTAGAATATTTTTACTGAATAGGTAATTACGGTTAAATACGAAGAAAACTATTTTTTTTTTTATGTTTATGTGTGAAAAAGAGCTGGTACTAACAAGGGAAGTCTGAATCAGTAAAACTGCTATTGAAACCAAATCAAGCTTAAATTATAGAGCATAGTCGAAAACATAGGCTAGAGTACAAATTTGCAGCCAAAACCCCCATGGTGGGAGATATGACTCCCTAATATTTTTAGTTATTTCTATAAAAACCAACTAAACTCACATTGCAGTAAGAACGGGTGGTGCAGTGGTAGCGTGCTTAACTTGTGGTACGGAGGTCCTGAGATCGCGTCACCGCAAGGGCGTTTTGTATTTTAACTTTTTATTTCAACTGAAATATTTTTTTTTTACATTTTTAGTTAAATTAAATTATTATTTTAACAGAAAATATTAATTATATTAAAAAAAGGTTTTTTCAGCGCGGTCAATTTAATATATTTTTTAATTTTTAACCAATTTATTTATTTACTTATTAAACTAAAAGAAATTAATAATTTAACAGGAAATATTTTTATATTACATTTAGATAAAAATTTGTTAATGATTTGTGCTAGTGTTTTATGTAAATTTTTAATTACTATTTTTTATCGACGTCATTATTAGCAAGAGTTAATCGTCTGTTCTCAATTGTATTATTATTCATGCATATGAAAAGTCCTGAATGAATAACAGCTGTTGCTTAACTATTCGACGTCGCATTTAACTTTTATTTCAAATATTTCATTAAATAACTGTCAAATTCGGTGGTGTCGCAAGAACTGATAATGAAATTGAACACAATGATAAATTTTCTCAAAATGATTTCACTAATTTATAATTACTTTACATCTCAAAAAATTCAAAATCTGGGTAAATATGAATTTTACAAATCTAGTAATCTCGACGAAGAGCCAAATATTTAACAAAATGTTCGTGATGAACAATAATTGACGGTGAATAAAATTGTAAGTCAAATAATTGTGATCAATCTTTTTTTGTCTCTTGTTCTCATAGTGAAAAATACTTATGGCTTTATGATTTTTCTACTTTTAATCATAATTGTTAGGAAATAGAAACTATATTCGTAGCTTTAAACATGATTTTCTTTTCTTTTCTTTTTTTTTTTTTTAATAAATAAATAATTTTTTTTTAATTCATGGTCAATACTTTATTAATTGGAATACTCAGAAAAAAAAAAAAAAAAGATCTTTTTAATATAATAAATATTTTTTCTTAAATTAATAATTTAATTTAATTAAAAACGTAAAATAAATAAATAAATAAATAAATAAATAGAAAAAAAAAAAATAAAATAAAATAAAATATAAAGTGAAAAACTTTTAATATAATTAATATTTTCTGTTAAAATAATAATTTAGTTAAACTAAATATGTAAAAAAATAAATATTTCAGTTGAAATAAAAAGTTAAAATACAAAACGCCCTTGCGGTGACTCAATCTCAGCACCTTTGTATCACAAGTGAAGCACGCTATCACTACACCACGCTTTCTTACAAGAATGTATGTTTTGTTGGTTTTTATAGAAATAACTAAAACTATTAGGGGGTTATATCTCACCCCATGAGTGTTGTTGCAGCAAATTTGCACTCTACCTTATGTTTTCGACCATGCTCTTTAATTAAAGTTTGGTTTGGTTTTAATAGCAATTTTACTGATTCATACTTCTCTTGTAAGAGTACTGCGGAATAAATTAAAACATTGGTATCTGTGATATATATCGTAAAAAAGCTCATTTCTATAACAAGTGTATACATACAGGGAATAATAATTCGCAATATAAATTAAACATGCATGGATGGATCAGTAGGGCAGAACTCATGCCAGTATTTGTTTAAAACATTTCTCCACCTATAAAATCGTCGGTTTAAAAAAAAAAAAAAATGTTTAATTAATAGTGAATTCAAAATCATTTCTTTAAAAATTAAAAAGGGAAAATGTTTTGAAACCTAGAAAATGCTTTACAAATACCCATTGAATACATTCAATATACGCTTTATTTTGAATAAGAATTTCGCTAAAGGAATAGAAAAATGCCTTTCAAAAAATTCAATACAGTTTCGTAAACTTTTCTCGCGTTAAAATTCATCGTTTCGAAAGGCTGAAAAAAGAAAAGAAAAAAAAAAAAAAAAAAGAGAGAGAACAGTATTCATTGCATGTTTACATAGGTCTGCAACCAAACAAAAACTGAATAGGATTTATTTTTACTGTTTTTATAGATTTTCAGTCACTAAAAACAGGGGAAAAAATGATTAAAAAACAAAATCCACCAGGTCAATTTTATTTTGCGAAATACACATATTTATTTAAAATTTGTGTAAAACAATAATTATTTCTTACATTAAAATAATATATATAAGAGTGTTTTTATTAAAAAATAGAAAATACGAGGAATGGGAGGGGGTATAGTGGAAGGAGTGAAAGCGTGCTCGGAGTTGGGTCAAAAAAGAAAAAGAAAAGTTTTCACGGTCAAAAAAAAAAAAAAAAAAAAAAAAAGTGTTAACACAGAATGTTAAATGTATCATGAAGGAATTGTTTATTTAATTATAAGAAAGAATAAGCTTAATTTAATGTACTAAAATTAATTAATCATTTTTTATTGTAAATCTCTATTATTTTGCAAATGCAGTGCATGTGGTTGGCAGAAATGGTGATTATTTTTGGATTCAGCATATTCGATATCATAAAGTCTGCCAAAATAATTTTATCGAGATTCTTTCTTTCTTTCTTTTTTTTCCCCTTTCCTTTTTTTTTTTTTTTTTAACATACCTATGTTATTACCCCTTTGCTTCTGACAGTTGACTCTCAGTCACCACTCGATTTGACGCGGTAACTCGAGAGTCACCATTCGGTTTCACGCTATAATTCAAACGGTAACGATGTTTATTTAGGTTTGGTTTGGTCAATATCCCTGTCTGTGGGTATTTAACAATACATATGCGTATAAAACAACGTCCAAATTTTAAATCTTTTTAG
The DNA here is from genome assembly GCA_963930645.1 of Salticus scenicus. Lineage (NCBI taxonomy): Eukaryota > Metazoa > Arthropoda > Arachnida > Araneae > Salticidae > Salticus > Salticus scenicus. Next base: position 242,725,061 of record OZ005651.1, read on the forward strand.
ATGAAAATCGAGATAACGTGTATTAATATTTTTGTAATCGCACATTTTTATCTTCTGACAGTAAACTTCGCCTGTGGGCGTTTTTTTTTTTTACAAGTTAAATTATTTCAATACTAGGTTTTCTGTATTTTTATTTCTATTACGAAAGAATATACATTATAATATTAGTCTTTCCAATCAAAGTACTTGTATCCATAGTACACTGATTGTACAAATATGAAAATAACTCATATTCTCAAGAAATAAAAGAACATACAAACCACAAAAGAAACATCCACGACGGAGTTACAAATTTCCAAATGATGTAAATCCATTTATAGGATCAATAAAGTGTTACGCGTTTGATCTGGAAAGGATTAACATTTAACAAATGCCCTTCTTTAAAGCACCGTAATTTCTGGCGTATAATACGCAGGCCAAATAAATCAGTTTCATACCAGTAATTTTACCTAATATACAAAGTTATATGTGCAAGAGGCATTTTTCTTGTAGAAATATAGCACTTATTCGCAGATAAAATTTCTGGTGTAAAACTAATTTATCTGACCTGTGGATAATGCGGTGGAAATTACGGTTTAAAAATATATAAAGCGTTAAAATATAAAAGTTTTAAACGTTCCGTTGTGTGTAAAATCATTTTATGTTAACATTTTCGCGACCGCTGACGTAAATTCACGTCATTTGAAAATCTGTAACTCCGCCAGAGGGCGTTTCTTTAGGTTACATTATATCTTAAAAATATACCCAATATTCATATTTGTACAATCAATGTATTAGGGACATAAATGCTTCGATTAGAAAAAGGTATAATTGCATACTTGCCAACATACTAATTAATATTCCGTAGTATTGTTAACTCCGCCTTCTTTTTCACACCGGTATCTTTTTAGAGTATTTTTCCTCTTATTTAATCGTATTGGCGTTTGGGGAATATTACTCTAAAAATTTATTGGTGTGAGAAAAAGGGCGGGACTAACAAGACTACGGAATATTAATTAGGATGTTGGCAAGTATGTAATTGTAATGTCTATCCATTTATTGTATAAATATGAATATAAAAAGCATTGTCTAATATAACGTAACTTAATAGTAATGCCCACAGGCGGAGCTTACTGTGAAAAACACAAAAAACATACCTGTCAACCATCGCATTAATAAGCGTATAATTTTTAACGCCCTTTGAAAAAACGCCTTTTTTTCCGTACTGCCTTTTTTTTTAAGTCATTCTCTCCAAATATTTTTACGATTAAATAACAATAAAATTACTCTAAAAAATACCCGTGTGAAAGAAAAAAGTCGGTACTAAAAATTTTACGCTTCATAATGAGATGGTTGGCAGGTATGCAAAAACATGCGGTCGTGAAAATGTTTATGATGAGAAATTCTCCAAATATGCAGAAAATTGTCTCGAGTTACTGGTTCGACCGAGAGAAAAAGGCCTCGAATTCACTATACACGACTTAAAAGTAGACCTGCTAACTATGCTAGTTTATCCGTAATGTTATTAAGCCCCGACCTTTTTTCACACCAGAATAGTTGTAGAGCAATAGTCTTCTTACTTAATCATTAGAACATATTGTTGAATATTACTCTACAACTATTCTGGTGTGAAAAAAAAGGCGGGGCCTAATACCATTACGCATAAACTAGCATAGTTTAGCAAAAAAAAAAACAAATACGATTTATCTAAAATAAAAGATGAGTTATCTTTATTTTTAATTAAACTTTCTACTTTAATCTTTTAAAAAATGTGAATTAGTCGTAATAATTATGATTTTATACAAATAAAAATAGTAAAAATTATTAATATGTTTATACTGGAGAAAATAACTTGATTTATTGCAATCTGGGTTCATTTAATCTAATGATTAGTAGCTGTAATGTGAAAGAATGTGTGAAAAGGAGATTTGGGGACCTCATTAGAACAAATGTACCATGCGTGATGAAAAGATTTACTGCAGTGGGCATAATATTTCTCATATATATTTGTCATCATCATTTCTTATAACATACCTCACATATATTTTATTCACTTAATATATATATATGTGTGTGTGTGTATTCAGTTTCAAAAGCGTAGAATTTAGTTTAAATAACTGTACTTTCTAAAATATTTCTGACATCAAAATCGAATTTAAACTATTATAATGTAGCAAAAATAAGCAAAAACTTCAAAAACTGTATGACATGTCTAAGATTAGATTTAAAATGTTTCAAAGAAATTTCATGTTGTTTGCTAAACGAAAATAGTTCTTCAATTATTTTCTCCAAGAAAAATTCTGAAATAAAATCACCTATATTGTCATTTCGCAACTTTTAGTTTGTCTTAACGCCCTTCAGAAAATTTTTAACGCAGCTCTTCCTTCCATGATCTAAACTTTTCGTTGTAATTCTTTACAGTTGACAGAAAGATCTAAAATAAGAAAGAGTGAAACTAAAATCTATTTAAAAGCGTTCATTCTGGATATGAATTTGGAGTAATTTATTTAAAAGAAAAAATAATGAATCTGTAAAACTTAATATTTATTTTATAGAAAATATGTGAAGCTGTTATTTGTTTTACTATCTTGTGAGAATACAGATAGAAATTTCTTATTAAACAATCTTTGTAATTTATTTTTATAAAAGCTTTATCTTGTAGCTCTTTTTTTTTTCTTTTCACAGCTTTAGAGAGTATAACACACACACGCACAAAAAGAAAAAAAAAAAGTTTTATTTATATTGAACCAGTCTCGTGGGTACAGGAATTTTTTATAGTACCAATTATTTCTTTTTTGTGCATTCTCATCGTAACACTTAGGTTTCTACAATGTGAAGCAAATATTTAAATGTATATGCTGAGTTTTACATTTGTACATTTAATTAAAATATTGGAAATGTTATATAAAGTTTTAAAAATTTCTTTTTTCTAGTACTCAATACTCTTTTACCTAGAAATAGAAGTATGAATATGTAAAAAATTTTTTGAAGCCAAACTAAGCTTAAATTAAAGACCGTAGTCCAAAATGTAGGATAAGGGGAAAATTCCAACGCCCCTTAAAAAAATCACCTAGGAAGAACAGGAGAGTTTCCAGATATAGTTGCCAACTTAGCACGATTTAACTGCCTGAAATTTTTAAGATATATATATATATATATATATATATATATATATATAATACTTTATTAGTGAAAACCGTTAAAGTTCCCTGTTTAAATAAAATAAATATCCTATTAACTTTTTCTGGTAGCCAAAAGGTGCTAATCTAGCAACTATGCTTGCAGTTAGGTGTTAATAATTTTAATTGAAAAACTGTTTTATATGTAATTTTTATTTGAAAAAATTAATAATATAAGAGAAAAAATTTACAAGTTTAATTAAAGAAAGAGCTTTTTTTTTAAAAAAAGAAAGGAATATAAATAACCTGGATGGAAACACTTTTAGCAAAATGAAACTTTAATCAAAAATTTACATATGACATTAAAGAAAATAAATACCATAATTTTAATTGGATAATTTATTTATGTTAACTATAACAAAAAAAAATTAAACTTTTTCTCTATTAAAAAAAAAGGATTTTTTTCATGAAAAAAAGTTTCTTTTAATGTATGTAACGAAACCTCCAGAATTTTAACGCAAGACGAACTACACACCAACAGGGATGGAACACGGACGCATAACTCACACCACTATTAACGTAACAAAATTTCTTTTACTTAAATCGAAGATATAATTGGTAGAGAAATTTCATAAACAAATACCGGTATGAATTCTGCGCCCGTATTCCATCCCTGCACCAGTAAATGATCTCAGCATAGATCAAAATGTCTTGGGCAATTTTTGCTTGTTTTGATATGGCTGCCAAAGCATCTTGACACTGATGCTGTTGAGCGAAATTTGTACCTTATTCTATGTTTTCGACCATGCACTTTTTGTTTTAGCATACTTTGGATTTAATAGAAGCTTTACTAATTCATACTTCACATGTTCGACAAATTCTTAAAATAAAAAATCACTTTTAAATTATACACACACACACACATATATATATATATACATATATATACATATATTGACCTTATGTAAGATTTTCAATGGCAAGAAATATTGAAATGACCATTCATACTATTTTGATTTTAAAGTAAACTTAAGAACATAGTTTCTAACTGTAGAAATTTTTGACTTCCGGAAAATAATAAAAGAAATTTTTTATTTATTTCAGTAACAGTTTTCACTGATTATATAAAGTTAAAATGTCTCTTAACGTTTTCCATAGCCAAAAAGTGTTAAAGTTGTCAATTAGCTTAAGAATATATATAAAAGTAGTATTTACTTAGCCTTTTTACGTTCGAATTGAGTTGAACCACTTGCCAACATTTAGAACTTTTAAATCAGATTTATCACCACTATTTTTTAATATGTCATATTAACATAACTGCCAACATTTTAATTTATTCCGAAGCATTTTTAGCTCTGCCTTTACTTTGCCCCACTTCATTTATAGAATAATTTTGTGCAATATAAAACTACTATAAAATAAGAAAAAAAAAAGCGGTATGAAATAAAGGCGGGGCTGTAAATGTTCCAGAACAAATTAAAATATTCGCAAACCCTATGTTAATTTTATGCGATTAATTAAAGTGAAAATTGTCATAGAAAATTTCTGGTATGAAGTCTTCCGCGTAAATCCGGAGACTTGGCAACTATGCATCTGCAAATTTAACCCCTTAACGCGCGCTGTCCTCGCTGCGAGGACGAAAAATTTAACATCCAGCTGCAAAAATTCATCCCGGAAATTTTTTAGCAAAAATTCACGTTTATAACATATCAGAAAAGGCCGGTTTTTTAATCCCTAAAATTTAAAATTTCTTTTAGTTTAATTTAGTTCATGAAATCCGGTGGCAGTATAATTTAAATGTTCCAAATTGTCTTGCGTCGCAAAGGGTTAAAGTACTTGAAGCACATTTTCTTTGACAGTAGGGACCAGTCTACCACTAAATCCCTTCTCGACGGCTAATTGAGTAGCTATTTAGTTGTTGCTGGGTGTAACCTAATTTTACACGAGTTTATCGTAAAAGAATTATTTAATTTCCTAATTTTGTCACTTAGTTAATGTCTTTTTGGTAATGGTCCTACGTTTTTCGAGATAGGTAGAATTAGAAATTTATCGACCAATAGTTACGAAATGGGGATTGGGGTAGAGTCAAGATTATAAAATAACAATTTTTTTTTTTTTTTTTAATTATCACTGCCCAGTTACCACCTTGGTTTTTTCCTGCTAGCAATTTTTAACAGAATATTTTATAAATTTTTGAACCAGCTTCTAAGATTAAATAAGGCAAAAATTTTCACTCAGAGAAAGTAGTGTTAAAAAACCGTACAAGTTAGCAGCTTTGTCCTTGTATGCTGATCTAGATTGGGCTTTGTAAACATTGAAACACAATAAAATTTAATAGAAAAAATTAATTTATTTAATCAGTAAACTTTAACAGTTTTCACTGATTAAATGAAATAAAAATTTTAATATATATATATTTATATTACTTTATCAGTGAAAACCGTTACAGTTCACTGATTAAATAGAATAAATACTTATATTAGATTTTTCCGGTAGCCAAAAAAGGCTAAGTTGGCAATTATGTTTTTGAGTGTCAAAAGCGCGATTAGAAATAGCTTTGTCGGAAAATTAGAAATAGCTTTGCTTATTCTTAGGCTTTAAATTAAGTTTATCTTTAACGGATTTTATATGATGTTGTTTGTCTAATTTGAATATAACTTAGCCGATATGAAAATATTTTTCAAGGTGGCAAAAAAAGAAAAATAGTATTATATATATATATGCTGCAGGGAACATTGCATAAGAATTTTTCAGCACTTTTGAAAACTAAATTCCAAACCAGTTAGTTAGACTCGGTGTTTCTCGTGCAAGTGTATGAGGGAATAGTTGCATTTTCCGTGCTCTTATCTCATCATGAATACTTACCTTATTGAATTTGCTATATATATATGTGTGTGTGTATTGAAAAATTCAAGTGATGTTATCTTGGCATTATTTTGGTAAAATATTTTGATATTTACTTACTAAAAGAAAGATAAACTAGGTACAATGCAATTAAGGTGTTGATCATGAAACAAAATCCTATAATTTTAATGTGTAGTAACTTTTCTCCAATCCAGGAACTGATAAAGAATTCGATATATTTGTCTATCGCAGAGTTGTTAAGCAGTAGTGATATTTTTATTTCTAAATATTAATAGTCTTTATTTTATTACTGGGAATTACAATAGAAATTTTCAATTTAATTTAAAATTTCGAATGTATCAAACGCATTTTTTAATTTTCTTACTTTAGTAGATTTTGCTATGCATCAGAAAAACTGCCCAATATGACATATATTACTGTTGATTTTAGTAATTTTTGAAATAAAAGAAAAATATCAATTAATTGTATAGATGGTAAAAACCATTACTATATCATGTAATTAGAAATAATAAATAAATACATACAATTTAGCGTATAAATCCGCAGGTAATTTTGTTGATGGCTTCCATAGTAGCCATCTTTTACGCTTTTTAGATACCAGAATTATTTTTTTTTTTTTTTTTTTTTTTTTTTTTCTGTAACAGTTTTCTTTAATTAAATAAAATATAAATTTCTATTACAATTTTCTGGTAGCCAAAAAGCGTAAAAGTTGGCAACTATGGCTTAATCCTTTGAAGGGTTTTTGCTCATTTAAAATAAAAAGCGGAGCTTACAAACAGTGTTAAAAATAAATAAATAAATAAATAAAAATAAATGAAGTTTTTCCTCTAAGTTATAAAAGTAAAATTTTGTTAAAAATTTTTGAGACGAATTTTTTGCAATTGGGAAATAAAATTAAATGCAATTCAAAAGGTTAAAGCTATTGATATTGAAGAATAAAAAGCATTTTTGTTATTCATTTTTGTTGTTTAACTTTTTATTTTCAAAAACAGAAAACGAATTGAAAAAGAAAGAAATTATTAATTGCTATTTGAAAATGTTAGATTTTTTTTTTTTTTTTTTTAATTTTAATTTAAATATATATTGCAGTTTTCTATTTTATATACAAATTACTTAAACAAACAAAAATGCTTGATAACTCGATTAATCTGTGACGAAAATACTTTTTTTTTTTTAATTTAATATGTTTAAGCTGATCATTTTTGATGATTCATTAATGTATAAAAATTTAGGCGGCGGGGGTGGGTGGGATTGAAAGTTATTGAAAACATTATCAAGCCATGTTACTTTAATTGTATTCATCAATTTTCAGAAATTATTGAATGGGTTGTTTTTGTGTTCATCATTTAATTTTTGAACAGAAAACACTTGTCAAAAAGGTGTTTTCATATATTGATATGGAAAATCAATCTAAAAAGCTTTCAATAAAAATGCTCAAATATTGCCTCAAAAATTCCCTTACATAAACTTTCAAACCTGTTCATGTCAGAATTTCATATTTTCCTCCCAAGTTTGTTTTCATATCTTCCGCATGTTGTTACATATTTTACTTTGATTGTGAACACACATTTGTAAATATTTATAACCCAGAAAAGTGACGTCTTTGTAATTAACCCTCCGTGGAGCGATGCGTCTGAGCGTCGCCCTTCACGTGTGTGTGTATGTGCAGGTATTCAATATATCTTAGCTCAGCATTTCAACTCCCCTTTCACGCGACACTTATTGCTCACACTTCGACAAACACCTAAAACGAAACATCGATGGCAGACGCCCCTCTGAAGAAAACTCGGGGGGTGTTCAAAATCAATATTTTCCACCGCCCCCAAGCTCCTCAATGGAACCGTCCGTCAGCCTCTCTCAATCCTCCTGCTCCCGAGCTTCTTCCATTGCGCACGCGGCTTCAAAGCCACTCTGATGGCCAGGACATGGCTCAGGCTCTCCAAATTTCCCACGAGTTGGTGACTGTCCGCTGCTCTTAATCTTCGAGCTTGGGTTGCACGGTCTGGCAGGTAAGACAACATTAAGGCATGGCAGTGATTGCAGTCGTTCTAAGTTGCATGACAGTAGTATAGAGAAATAAATCCTTTCCTAATGACATCTCTGTAGAATGAAATAGTTTTTTGTATAAGAGATATGCATAAATTATTTTGCTGATCGGAACAGTTTATCATAAAATTAAAAGCGAAACATGATTTTCATATGAAACGGTAAAACACCATCTTATCATCAAAACAACAATGATGATTTGCAACATAATGATAAAGAAAAATAAGACCATAAACATAATAAAGTTATGGACATGTATATTTTAAAAATTGGACAATATGCCTAATTTCTATACGAAAATTTACTTAACTTCTGTTCGCTTTAAAAACTTTTTATTTGGAGAAGGATTAATGAAAAATTTGTAAAAAAATTGTAACCTTACATTACGATCAATTTTCGTAAAAATATATGAAATTTTGAAATTTAAGCAACAATAAAGTTTAATTAAAAAAAAAAAAAAAAAAAAAAAAATCTAAGTTGAAAATCCAATAGGCTCTAAAGCTTAAATAATAATAATAATAATAATGATAATAATAACAGATGAATATTTTATTCCTTCGATGGTATAAATGATAAAATCTTAATGCAAACAATGGATTTAAAAAAAAAAAAAAAAAAAAAACGTAGCTTGGATTTAAAAAAAAAAAAAAAAAAAAAAAAAAAGAAAGGTGAGCCATCTGGGTTATCTTATAATTTTTAAGACCATAAACTAAAAATTGCGTTGACAATTTTAGAGGAAAACTGACAACAGTAATGCTTATAGTTTATTTTTATGAACACGAAGTTGTAGTTATTTTCTTCCTTGCAAACTTTAAGCATTAGCTTGAAATAAATATTTTTGTCACTACGTGAATCTTTTATACATCATATTTAAAACTCATAGTAATGTAACAACATTATTTGAGATTTCTATTTGGAAATATAATTTATTTTCTTCATTTTAAAGAACTGTGCCGAATGATTCTACGAGTCTTGATATAAACATAGAAAATTTACAACAAAATCTATTACTGCAATGTTCATAAATTTATATGAAGTATTTTCTTGATGATATATCCAGAAAGTTAAATGATATATTTTCGTCGTAAACAATAGCTTTTATTGCATTTTCTTGTAGCTAAAATGCCATTTCAACTTTAAAAACAGCATTTAAATTCCATTCTGCTATAGTATATGTAATTTTACTGGATGTATTATACTGGAAATTCTTTTATTCGAGAATGTTTTAGTGATCTGTTCTTTATTTTATAAAATAATATAAAAATATGCATAATTTCATGTGAAAATATTTTAGTTCTCTGTTTCAGTTTTTATTTTTATTTTTATTATTTTTATTTTTTAATTTATTTTAATTTATTTATTTATTTATTTATTTTATTTTATTTTATTTTAGAGTGGGACTTAAACAACAATGAATAATTGAAGTTAAATTTGGGGAAAAATAACGATTAAAAAAATGAATTGTAATAAAAAATGTTGTGCGTACAATTGAACATTTACATTAATATACAATTGAACATCACATTATTGCATACAATCACAATAAATTAATTGCAATAAATTATTTCGAATTGTAATAAAAAGGGAAATGCGGTAGTATCCTCTTGTTCAATATTGTAAACAAACCGTAAATAAAAAGGTTAAATTAAAAATATTACTTAGATTCCATAGTTAATTAAATACTATCTTGCGTTATGTTTTATTGATAATCAGAATTATCCAGATTTAGTTTTATGACATTCATCTGTTTGTGTATTTTTGTTAGCATGTTTATTTCATATTCTTTATGTATACATTTATGTATGTCTGTATACACAAACATTCGTATGTATGATACATATGCATGATTAGAAAATAGAATGATCTTTTCTCAGATACAGTTATTTAATTGTTATTTAATACTCATGTTATACAGGATGTCGACAGTCGAAATATTTTTCCCTGATACTTCCACCAGTATTTTCCTTTCGGAATTTTTGGTAATAAGTTTGCATGATCAATTAAGTAAAAAATTATTATATAAATATACTGGTGGAAGAATCAGGGCAAAAATTTCGACTATCGGCACCCTGCTATATGTTTATTTAATTAGAAATTGATAAACTGTTTATTGGTTTAAATGGTGCCTGAAAAAATATTTTTTTCGGAAGTATATATTTTGAAATAAAATGATTATGATATAATTGTAATGAAAAAAAAAATAAATATATTCATCATATGTATATAGTATGGGAAGACATTTTGTAAAACAGACTGTTAATTAACTTCAATAATTTAATTTTAAATAATACGAGATAACTTAAAATTCATAAATCTTAATAACTGAACGGAAAATTAAATGTGTAACAGAAATAGCCATTTATAGTACTATAATCCACAATTAAAATTCGTATATTTTTTAATAAGTGGCAAATTTGGTATGATTTTGCACATTCAAAAAAGTTCGATCCTATCAAGTAAAAGTCATTAACAAAATTTTTACTTAATTTTAAATTTAAAGATCCGAGCCTTACTTACTAGACCTAATGAAAAATGCCAGAAATGTAAACAAATTTTTATAAAATAATGCTTAGAATAAATGCTGGAAATTTTATTTTAAAATTTACATTTTCAGAGTTCAGACTCGTCGCTATTTTTTAGGCATCGGAGTTTTTAAATCATTATTAACCCGTTAATGTCCGAAGTAATTTTGCAAAATATTATTAGCTGATTGTTTCACTTCTAAATTAATATAGACAACTGACAGTAAAATATAGTAACTTAAACAATTCTTCTGATAGTTTTAAATTTAAAGCTTATACTCATTTGTTGATGTTTAGTGTTCTAGCGAGAAAATTTCGAGATAGAAAAACTTTGAGATAACAGTATAATTTCCTGTTATATGTTGACAAAGATCTCGAAAGTAAAGTACTATAATATATATTATTATTAAACTTGATTTAAGTTAGTATACTTGCGCAAAAAGCAAATATATGTGCGACGAATGAAAAATCATAAAATGACTATGCAAATTATGAAATAATAATTAATAGTAGGCACATAAAACTTTCAGGGATCATTTAGAGTGACGCTATAAACTGTTACTAAAAAGCAGAAATCATTCCAAGGAACCACAAAAAATATACGTGCCATTTTATTAGCTGTCCTCAAATGAGGACACTGGGCGCTAATGGGTTAAAAAAATAAATTTCGAGAACTAATTAAGTCTAATCGGGAAAAAATCTTTTAAAAAGTTAGTGTTTGAATTTTCAGGTAGCCGGAAAAAGTGGATGAATGCAGAGATGTCAACATTTTAATTTATTCCGAAGCATTTTTAACTCCGCCTTTATATCATACCACCTTTTTCTTAGGAGTAATTTTTTCTTATTTTATCATAATTATATATTGGCTGAAAATATTCTACAAATAAAGTGGTGTGGATTATAGGCGGGGCTAAAAATGCTGCTGAATATATTAAAATGTTGGCAACTATGTGATTGGAAACCCTACATTTTATTATTGAACTTTAGTGTATTAGCATTTTATGTGTTGTAAGAGCGGTTTATCTGCATATATATGAATATATATTATAACAAGGATTTCAGAATGTATTTTCAAAATAGTCATTTTTCAATATACATTCATTTATATTTTTATATTAAAGTAAAGTGTAAGCTGGTAAAACGTATATTAAAGAAATATAAGTTAATGCTTAAATACGAAAAATTTCATTATAATAGTCTTCTAAAATATTTTTTATATATATGCATAGTGCGTACAGTTCTTAAATGTAATGCCACTAATTTTTTTATAGCAATTTCTATCATAAAATAAGCTTATAAATTTAAGAGGAATTATAGAAAGCGATGAAAGAGTTCTTAGAAAAACGCGAGTTCATACGAATTCTGTTATATAATGGTCCATATATCCTTTTCTATTTCGTAATTTTACTCGTACTTTGGAAAAATTCTAATAAAGTTATAGAAAATTACCTCATGAACATCAGTAAAACAAATTTTTAAATGATGACAATGTGAAGGCATTTATTATTTTGAACACTTTCTAATATCATTTAACCATTTTTGAAGTCTTTTAATAATGTAAAAATGATAACTTAATTATATCATGCTGCTGTAATATATGGTAAAAATTATTTTTTGCAATGCACAGTTGTAATAATCAGTGCTACCAGATCTGGCGGATTTTTTATTCAGTAATCACCAATAATTTTTAATTGTAACGTTTGCCTAATCACTTCGAAGACTGATAGTCTATTATGTATATCAAATATCACTTCTCAAAATTATTGGTGACTATTGAATAAAAAATCCGCCAGATCTGACAACACTGGTAACAATATAGGTGGCAATTTAAAACGTATATTTCATAATCTTTATGCCACAATATTTTAATAGCATTCTTTTATAACGTGTATCTGAATTAAGATGCTACTATTTTTAAATAGTGTATGGAATATATTTAGAATTCGAAATTAATTGCCAGCTATATAATAATTAATAATAATATTGACCATCTTCTGTCAGGAACGATTCCGGTTTAGACCGCTTCAAAACAGAGACTTTTGGTAGCCTTTTTCTCCCCCTTAGAAATGCTATGTATTTTTATTTTTATTCATTTATTCTTTTATTAATCTGCATAAATGTTACATCATTAGAAATATCTTTCAAAACTGAACATTTTTTGTGCTTGCACTTTTCCCTTAATCTCAATATGTAAAAAGATTTCAACGAAAGTTTATAACTACCATTGCAATTCTAAAATACCCATGGAGAATAAAATTAAAATGTAATATAAAATTCAATCATAAAAGTTATGGGCTAATAGTTATTAAATCATTTTCTTGCAATCATGATAATGTACTTATCTGATATAAACAAACAGTTGATTGTGACGTCATATTTATCAAATTAGTTAAAATAAATAATGTTCCAACTAAGGTACCTAAGGTTACTTCGTTACAAATATGGTACCTTTCATTTGGTACTTTATTTGTAACGAAGTTTTGATTAGATATTTCAGAATTAATTAAAATATGAAAATAATTTCAAAATTGGACATTTAAGTTTATGATTGTTGCCAAAAAAATTTACCAGTTATTGTTATATATATATATATATATATATATATATTGAAAAAATGGGGGGCATAAGATGAAATGTTTTCACGCGAAAAATTAAAAATTAAAAAATATTAAATTTGCCCATGCATATAAAAAATACTTATAAAAACGAGTCGAAGAAGGAAGCGAAATAAGTACTGAGTTATGTTACGATAAATACGATATAAAATATGATACGTTATATTAGACCTATACGTTATATTATATCGTCTTAGGTTAGTAGGTATTTTCGTTAAAAGAAATAGTTTGTTTGTTCGGGGCAACTTGCACATTAGTCCCGTCAGGTACAACTTGCATATTAGTCCCCTCAGGTGCAACTTGCACATTAGTCCCCTTTAAATATAGTGTCCAGCGAAGCAGGCAAAGCATTCGTTGATTCACTACCTTAATTGATTTCACATTCTGTCATTTTTGACGGGGTTATATATACTAGTATTATATATTTATTTTATTTTATTATTGAAATAGATTAAATTTCTCATTATTTTTAATGCATAGTCCTTTATTACATAATTATATTTCAAAATTGATTTTTTTTTTTTTTATGCATTTTAGGAGCTCAGCTCTTTATAGTGCTTTTTCCCCCCTAGTAATGCTATATTAAAATACATACGAGGTTGTGAATGATTAGAAAAAGATATTCATTTAGCCTTTTAGATAAAGCGAAATTCTTTATCTTTTATATGGTCGTCGGAAGTATATTTATATAGCTACCAACTCTCTTGATTTTTTACACCACCATTTAAGAGTAGTAACCTTAGTCTTGTTGAGTGATAGAATTTTAGTCATTAAATAAAATAAAAGGAGTTTAATAGAAAATACTCGTATTAAAAAATCGGGAGATTTGGAGATATGCGCTTACCGCCAATTTTTTAATGTAAAAAATGTGGTAAGCTATTTTTCATGCCTATTATTTGTTCTCTAACAGATATTTCAACAATATAGTTTTCAACCAAAGTAAGATTTCTTATGAAATATAAGAGTATATAATAAATAAGTTAGAAATTAGTGTTATCGGGAGAGTTGAATATATGTACTCATCGTCAACTTTTAATTGTAGAAAGTGTGGTAAGCTATTTTTATGCCTACTATTTGTAAATTAACAGATATTAGAAGAACATAGTTTTCAATCAAAATAAGACTTCTTATGACATGTAAGAATAAATAATAAATAAATTAGAAATGTTGATATATGTCAAGATTTATAATTTATTCTGGAGCATTGATTATGCACGAAAAGTTTCCGCGTTTGTTTCTACCACTATTTTTGATCAATATAACCTCTAACTTATTTTTTTGCAAAATATTACAATAAAATACCATAAAGATTTCTGTACAGGAATGGAGCAAAAAACGTAGAAGTTTTTTCGCGTGTTTTTTTTTTTTTTTTTTTTTTTTTTCTGAGTGTTAGTACCCGCTTTTATTTCAAACAACTTTTTTAAAGAGTAAATTTCATCTTATTTAATAGAAATTCCATATTGGAGGGAAAAAACTCCACAAAAATAAATAAATAAATAAAAGCGTGTGAATAAAAGGCTGGTACAAACAGTACTCCGGAGTAAATTAAAAATGTCGGCATTCTGCTTTTATATTGCATAAAAATCTTACTTTGATTAAAAATTAACTTTTTAAGGATAACTTTTAAGTACCAAGTACTAAAACAAAAACATGTTACTAAATATGGTACAATGGTGAATAGATAAAAAAAGATTAAAAATTAAATTTATTTTTATCATTATATTTTAATTTGTCCTAAACCGAAAGAGGGGAAAAAAAAAAAACTTTATTGTCACACATGCTTAAAAAATCGATCTAAGAAAATTTATTTTCAATATGGATAATGTAGGAATTGAAAAGTAATGAAACTATTTTGAATAAGGAAAGGTTGAAAGTTCTACCCACAGTTACTAACTGAAAAATAAAAAAAGAAATGTGAAGAAATGATTACTCTGGAAATCATAAAACAGAAGTTTAAGCATTAAGCGTGTAAATTAAGGAAATTGCTATAACTGAGTAAATAACCTAAAATAAAATGAATATAAATACAAATACAAATAACATGTATTTCGATAAAAAGGCAAAAATAACACAACTATTTAAAAAAAAAAAAAAAAAAAAAAACTATATTTTGTTGTAGAAAACAATAATGTTATTCAATTTACTGGAGCTTATTTATTATGTTACATTTGGAAACTTCATCGTCTGTTGGCAGAGAATCTTAAAGAGAAAACAAAAAATCTAAATTGTTTATTGATTTTATATTAATCTTCATACTCCCCCCTTTTTTTTTCTTTCATAAAGTACCAAAACCCCTTAAGATAATCTATGAACAGTAGTTCAGAAATGTCAAGATAATAATAAATGTTAAAAAAATACCGGCATATTTTTTAAATAAGATTTCTTATTGTCAAATATATAAAGCACGAAGTGAGAGATGTTCGGATTACTGTCTACTTGAAAACGGTCTCCCGAAGCTTTTTTATTTGCTTTCATTTGTTGAAAAAATGAAGAATTAAAAAGAAATGCAAATAAAATAAAAATAAATCCAAGCACGCATTGTTTTTATCTTGTTTCAACCTCTACTTATCTGTACTTTCCACTTTTATATTCCTACTCCCCACTTTCCACCAACTTTCATCTTTGTTTTATGCGTGTCTTTTGCACCTCCTTTTCCCTTTACCCCATCGTTACATTTTTAATATTTTTCTTTTTAATTAATTTTTTTTTCTTCCTCTCTTTTTACAATATGAAGACAGTGCTGTTATTTATACATATAAGCTTTTTCATGTAAAAACTGATATTATTTAAGGTTGAAATCCTATTATGGAGGTCATTTATCCATGTTTTCGGTTATTTTATTTTATTTTATTTTGCGCTTAGATTAGCTATTTATTTAAATTATTAAACAAAACTATGAAGTGAAAGCTGCACAAACTTTTGCAATATTTATTTCATGGAATATTACAGGGTGCGTAGAAACTGCCTTTTATAAGGACTCTTCTACAACTTTTTTTTATTAACACTTTCACGACCGCATGCTTTTGTGTTTTTAAGTTTTTAAATTATATTATATTTGAACAATGCTTTCTCTATTCATATTTAGATTACAAATGGAAGTACATTTCAATTATACTCTTTCTAATTAAATTATTTGTGTCCGTAATACATTGATTGTACAAATATGAATATTGGGTATATTTTTAAGATATAAAGTAACCTAAAGAAACACCCACTGGTGAAGTTACACATTTTCAAATGCCGTGAATTCACCTGAGTGAAAATTTTAAGAAACTTCTTAATTTAATAGGGTTTCTTTAAGAAAGAATTTTGTTGTTATAAAAAGTGGGGGCAGAGTCCTTACAAAAAGGTATGGGCTTCGCACCAGTATTTCCAAGTTGGGGACTTTTTTTTTATTCAAAAATCGCCAATAATTTTCAAAAGTGATATTTGATAAACATAATAGACGACTCGTATACGAAGTTATTAGGCAATCGTTACAATTAAAATTTAGTGGTGAATATTGAATAAAAAAAGTCCTCAATCTGGCAACACGGCTACGCACCTTGTATTAATGGTAACAATATACCGTAAAGTCTCGTACAACGCGGTGGCAGAGATGACAAATAAATAGAACAGTTTTATTTTTTAACATCACTAAATTTTTAGAGTACCAATCTATTGGTTCTTGCAATCGATTTAGTTTTCGTATAAAACAGTTGCTTTGATTTAAAATTAGTGTTAAAAAATAAAATTGTAATATTCATGAGGCAAACTTGCACCCGCGTTGTACGAGACTTTACTGTAGTTATTAATACTTTTTTTAAAAATTATTATTAGTTGTAGAACTCTTATACATATTTCTTTTCCGTCTTGTCAAAATATAATTTTTTTTCATAGCTTGCTCAGTAAGATTAAGTAAATGTCATTAACTTAAAATTGACATGTTATGTATGCTTTTGCTATCTAAAAATTGACTATTTTTTATTTTCGATTTAGTTTAGTAAAAAATAAAAATAATATATATATATATATATATATTTGTGATAGCGAACTTCCTATAATATAAAAAATATGAATTGTTATCTACATGTTATTTAAAAATACTCCTTTTTAAAGAAAATTTTAGAAATAAAGAAAATAACAATATATATATATATATATATATAGGGGAGAGTAGGGCACCTTGAGACATGGCCACATGGCCCACGTTGGAACTTGGAACACCTTAAATTTCAGCTCCGATTTTGTAAATAGGAATTAGTTTTCATAGGAGATCATAGTGGGCTGTATGCTCTATTCTTCAATGTAATTTGGAATTTTTTACATTAGCATGTGCAGATCAATTCAATTTTCTTTGTTTTGAAAGACTCAAAGACTCAAAGTTACATTAATGTGTAATTTCATAAACAGATTTCTTGCGAACGAAATGAAATAATTTAAATGTGGGAATTAAAATATGGACTTTCATAATAATTTTAATATTAAAGAATAAATTTTACTGCTATACCTAACTTTTTGAAAGTTACATTATGATAATGATCCAAGTGGAGAAGATTGGGGCAGGTTGGGACACTCTCTCAACCTATTCCACCACTGTGCAATGTAAAGAAAGCAGTATTTGCATGTACTATATAAATTTATTGAGATTTTAAATGTGCTAAAATTTGGAAAATGGTTATTATTATTATTGAGGAAATTGTTTTTTCTTTAGAATTTAGACGAGTTCAATTTTCGAATGTAAAATAACATATTTGTTTATGTAATGTACTGGTGTACACTATACATTGTCATTTATTAGGCTCTAAGTCTATAAATAAAGATTTATTAATCAATTTTGCTTAGCATTTTTTATGCATTAAAGCTTTATTGTCAGACATTTTAAAGATTTAAAAAAAAAATTACTGAAATTAAATTTGATGGAATACTGCATTGGAATAAATTTTAACTGAAACAGGAAGGCTTAAATTTTATATCAAACTAGGTTTGGTGAAAATTGTGTAAAAAATAAATTACTTAAAAATCATTATTTAAAAAGTGTTCCAAGAGTGCCCCACCTTCCCCTATATATAGAGAGAGAGAGAAAGAGAGAGAGAGCCAAATTTTAAGAAATATTAGGAGTATGACGTAAATATAACAGAGATATACGTTACTATTATATATATTAAAAAAAAAAAAAAGTTTCCTTACTAAAGCGAAAAATTCAAAAAGCCTGACATTTTTATAATCATTATGATTTGTTTTCTCCGCAATTTATTAACTTCTTCTTCTTCTTCTTTTTTTTAAATTTCTTTACAATCTAAAATAATTAAAGATAATTATTATTTTACAATTGGTCATTAAATACAGAGCTATCAACATTTTAATTTATTCTGTAGCATAGTTAATACCCGCTTTTTATTCACACCACATTTTTTCTATAGAAAGTTTCTTCAATATGTAATTACAATGAAGTAAGAAAAACACTGTCTTTCGAAAACGTGGTACGAAGAAAAGGCAAGTATGAACAATAATACGGAATAAATTTTAAAATTGGCAGCTCTGTTATATATAATATATATTGCTAATATTGTGTTGGTGGGTCCCTAAAGAAGCTGTACTCACAATAAGCTTTTTTATTCTTTTCTTTTCTTTTCCTTTTGAGGATATTAAATCTTAACTTGCTGCATATATACACCGGGTGCGCCAAAAGTTCGTGAAAACTTTAAAAATTCATTAAAAAAGAACAAATGATGATAAAATGATTGTGATTCGCCTTACTTGCTCCATAGAATGTGGTGGAGGTCATTTTGAAGAACTTCAGCTTAAATAAATCTTTGAAAATTTAGAATTGTATTGGTATTGTGTTTCTGCTCATTATATTTTAATGTATGACTCATCTGTATTAATTTGCTTAACGTATTCAGCATCAGCGCCACCTAACGGTCAATTTTTGAACTAAATTTTGTTTGTTCTTTAAAAAAAAAAAAAAAAAAAAAAAAAAAAAAAAAAAAAAAAAAATACGCCCTCTTTCTGATGCCATTCGTGCAAACCGCCCTTTTTTACCCTCATTTGTTCTTTTTAAAAGAATTTTTAAAGTTTGCGCGAACTTTTGGCGTACCCGGTACATATATGACAACATTTTTAATTAATATTCCATAAAACTGTTAGCTCCTGCCTTTTTTTTTTTTTTTCACTCCAGTATTTTTTAGAGTATTTTTCTTCTTATTTAACAGTAGTTACATATGTAGAAAATTGCTCCAAAGATAAAGTGGTGTGAAAAAATGAGCGATTACTAATACTTTTACGAAATATTAATTAGAATTTTGGCAGGTGTATGTATATATATATATAATGAAACAAATATAGCCGAATTCAAGGAAGCGATTCAAATATAATACGCAAAGCTACTAGATCCAGATTAAGACGATAACTGGCATCGAAAATTTTAAATTTTCGATAAATATCCAGAATACACACCTTATAAGAAGATTCAGAATCATCCAGAAAATATAATTAAACACATATAATTGAATAAGTCAAACAATGGAAAAATCCGAAAAGTTGAAAAGTATCTATTCATGGGCGAAAATTTTTTTTTAGAACGGTAAAAAGTAGCATAAGATTTCGGTGCATGACAGCCACATAAGTAAAATCTGATTTACGTCCTCTTTTGTACCAAATTTGAAAACAAAGTATAAAATAAGATAGTAATAAATCACAGTTTAATATTATATGTATAGATATAGAGATATATATATACTTTATTTCTGTAATTTTCAAGCAGAGATTTGATCGATTCTTTAAATTACTATTAATATACATATTGGCTTTTTGAATATTTTTTGTTGTAAATGCTTCATTTCCATATGTAAATATTAATTATTTATTGATTAATGTCGTACTTCCTGATATTTGTTCATTACAATGATTATACATACATGAAAACTGATAGAAAATTACCAAAATATGAACATGTGTAGGAAAAAACGAAAGAAGACGAAGTTGATCAAAGACGAAGTTAAAAAATCAAAGTTGGACGGAATCAAATGAATGCAAGCATGCCGAATTCACAACGTCATCTGGAGTATTGTACGAATTGTTCATACAAATTGTAGTTTTCTGTAAAGTTAGCTGAAAATTGCTAATGATTCTTAACTTTCAGTGGCCAAACCATAATAAAAGAAGATGTTAAAAGTGAAAGAAGAAAAAAAAAAAAAAAAAAAAAGAAGAAGAAGAAGAAGATACTCACGGTGAATACAGTTCAAAACTAATACGGTTCACAGATCACTTCTAACCTAATAATGCTAGATAATAAAGATATCGTACATATATATATATTTGCATGTAAGTACTAAAATTTTAAATAGCATTTATAGTATTAATTTATAGTATTCAAGGTTCTCGTTTCCTGTGTCAACTATTTTGAATGATATTTGAAAACTACTATTTCTAAATTATAATCATTCACTAATTTAGTTAAATAATATTTTTCAAACGAATTATTATTGAGAAATAATAACGGTATTCAGGTGAGATTCAAAATGTCGCCACCGAGAATTTTTTTATATCAGTTCATTTCTCTAAGGTAGAGCTTCAAAACTTCAGTAATCAATTCAAATAATATTTTCCCCAGGCTTTATTTATTATAAAAAATTGACATCCTGGAAAATGATTTCTCAACAATTTTACATAAAATAGAAATGAAACAAGTTGGAAAAGTCCATGCTTTAATTTAGACTCTGAATAGAAGACACCTTATTGCATACAAACCTGCTTGTAAAAGGAAAGTAACCCATTTATTTTTATTTAAATTCCTTTTTTTTTTTTCATTTCTTATTTTGATTTAAAAACAATATCAGGTGAAAAGCATTCCTGATAAAATCAAGCAATATTTTTATGACAAATAACTTTGAATACTCCCCGATTAGATCCAATGTGTTATGATCCTCTTCGGCAGGACGGAAAGCAATTTATCCAATCAAATGGATTGTATTCCCCCCCCCCCCTACGTCCTCCCACTTAGATTCGAGGTACCCCAGCGTAATGGCATGGAGCATTGGCTTCAGGGCTTTAGCAATTTCTCCCTCATTCCTTTACATGTTTGTAAGAAAAAAGAAAGCTAAGTCTGTATTTCGGATTTCGCTTTTTGCACTTGTTACTAGACCAAGATCATTAAAACTTTCATAGATGCAAGTTGTAAAATCAACTGCTTAGAAATTGTATATGCATGGAAAATATTTTTCACTGCAATCGTATAAGAGAAATTGGAATTTGGAAATTGGATGTTGGAGGACAATAAAATTGAAATAAAAAGAAATTGATAATCTTAAAGAATGTTTTTTTTTTTTTTTTTTAAATGAGAAGAATTTTATCAACGAAAGAATTGGTTTTGTTATTGTATGAGATACTTTTGTTCAATACTTTTATTTAAAAAAATTATAATTGATGAATTTTGAGATGTAATAGAAATTTATTTCATTTTTATAGCAATCTTTTTGTGAAGATTTGTTATTCCAGACCAAAATTTTTAATGACATCTTGTAGTGAAAGGCAACGTATTTGGAATATTTTATTAACGAAGATACTGGATTTAACAATAGAAATTTTGCAGTTTTCAAATAAATATGATGTAATGTGTTTCTTTTAACGTAGTTTGGGATAAAACTAATTATGCTTGATGCTAATGTTGTAAAAGAAATGGATTTCATTTCAATCATTTTAAATTTTGTTCTACATAAAATTTTAATAATTATTCGACATAGAAAGATAAGTGTTATTAAGTATTTTATATTTTACCATCGACATTATTTGTTTACATGGAAATTTTCAAGACCAAGATTATAAATATTTTTCTTTAATTTATTTTTAGAAGAATTCTTTTTTTTTTTTTTTTTATCTACATTCGGTTTCTTAAAAAATCGTATTTAATTTTAAAGATTTAATACATTACTCTTATCCTAATTTACAAAAGGGAAAATAAGTCTTTAATTTAAACAATCACGCCATTACATTTTAAAACTAAATTAAATGTTTTGCACATTCGACGTAATTTTGGAAAGGGTTTTTCTAAATAACTGACATCCAGACTTCTAGAATGTCTATTACACATAAATAAAGAATAAAAAATATTCATTTTCAAAGATTTTATATTTTAGTCTAAGAAGAGTTTTAATTATTATTATTATTATTATTACACTCATACTTTAAATTTTGCTGGAAAATTGTGCCCTATACAAAACACCAATTAAATTAACAGAAAATTGAAATTCGAATATTATTTATGATAAACTTCGAACCCACTCATCTGTTTGCAATATATAAGAAGTGTTTAGATGTGTCTAGGCTGAGGATCAAAAACTCAAAAAAATAAACAGTATTTATTCACATATTTATAGAGCACAAAAAACCCGTTAATGTGATTACCATCAGCTTTTATACAGTCTTTCAGTCTTTTCACTAGATTTGAAAAGTAAAATTGAATTATTTCTTGTATTGTCGAAAGATAATTTGGCAACAGTAGCTGTGTTTATTTCTTCCTGATTTTTGAATCGCTTGACTTTCAAATCTTATTTTATTTTGACAAGCGCTAAATTGATTGAATACAAAGGGAATGCTATGACGGTTAGCCATTTTTTGCCAAAAATTTGTTGACTGATATTTCTGTGTGCAGCCTGGGGCTCTCGTGGAACAGAAGAAATTCTTTTGAGGACTAAAAGATTGCGTACGTTTCAAACACATTTTATCAAAAAAATAATTGATGACATCTTTGTAATACTATTGGTTCAGTCACATTGCCATTTGTCAATTTGGGAAAAAAAAAAAAAAAAAAAAAAAAAATGTGATTTTTGAGACCTAATACAAATTTACCATTATTTTAATCATACTTGCTAACATACTAATTAATATTCCGTAGTATTGTTACTCTCGCCTTCTTTTTCAGACCAGTATCTTTTTAGAGTATTTTTCTTCTTATTTAATCGTAATTGCATTTGGAGAATATTACTCTAAAAATTTACTGGTGTGAGAAAAAAGGCGGGGCTAACAGCACTACGGAACAGTAATTAGGATGTTGGCAAGTATGCTATTAACAGTTAATGTCAAATGAAAATTATGAAAGTAATATTTTTTTTCAATCAGTACTTTTTGGTTTGCATCCCCAAGTCGTTGCCATTATTATTATTATTTTTTTTTTTTTTTATTATTATTATTTTATTTTTTATTTATTTATTTATTTATTTATTTATTTATTTGACATACAATTCTAATTTTAGTAAATGATTATAAATTTACTCAACGGATATCAGAAAAATAATACTGTAATTAACAGGTGAAACAATACTCATAAAGTATATTATATAGTTTCAGAATTGTTAATTGTTAAATTGTTAAAGTTGTAAATATGATATAAAAGTATAATTTAGTTCATACTCATCAAAATAGGCATTGCTACACACGATAAGGCTAATTAAGCCTTAATATAAACAGTTTCTTTAGATATTTATTACGTTAAATTTTCCAAACATATATTTCTAACAGTAATGAAATACAAAAATTGCAGCCCGACAAGAAAGGAGACACAAGTTAAAAAAGGAAAAATTTGAGTTTATGTCATTGAAAAACCTGCATAAAGTAGCTCAACATGCACAAAAAGCGTCACATCTCTATCTCGAAAATTATCACCTGAGAGGCAGTTGTGTCAGTTTTATTATTATGGTAGTCAATGCTTTACCGTTATTTTTAAGTTATTTTTCTCAAATATTGCTTTTTTTTAATTGTGTCAAATTTTTTTGTCACTTTTTTTTCCTTTTTTTTTTTCTTTTTTTTTTTTTTTTTCTATGCCGGCTACGATATCTAATAATATGTATTTTCATTTTCTAAATATTGAAATGCAAAAATATGGTTCTATTTTGAAAGTCATTACACAGCTGTTCAGTATATTTGCTTTAATCATTCATAAATCTTTTGACGTTTAGTTTCGTTCTGTGTATTTGTTGTAAAACTAGCTTATCTATTTATCTTGTAGTTATATCCTCGATACTTATTCAAGAGGCAGCGCGTTCGAACTGCAGTTCGTAATCAATTGTACGTTTGCAGTCAACCAAAATAAATTTAAACTAAATTTTCATTTTTTTAACTAAGCAATTTCAAACCTCGTGAGCACAGGATCACCGCATCTTATATATTGAATACCACTATATTTTAAAAATAAGCTTTGCCTTAATTGATTGCAGAATTTCTGCGGTGAAAAAAAAATGATAATAATAGTAAGTGTATTTTCAGAACTGCCAACTTTTAATTTATTCTGTGGAACTGCTTTTAAAAAGACCCATACGGAGGGCAAAGAAAAAAAAAAATCCATTTTCCAGTTTCGAGAGCAGAATCTCTCGGTAGTAAAAAATCTACGGAATGCATTAGAAAGTTAGTAGCTCTGTATTCAAAATGTAGTACGCTTAAATTCATGTGAGCACAATCACAGCTCCCAAAACGGAAGAAAAAAGACACTAAAAATGATATTTAGGTTTTTAGAGATTTTCCTCTTGAATACTATAGTTTTACGTTTTAAAATTTCATTTCTTAGAAACAATAAAGTGTAACAAACTTAAATTTTTCTCCTAAAAACTTTCGATTAGATTGCTAACACTTTTACTTTTTCAACTACCGTAATTTTCGGCGTATAATTCGCAGTTAAAATATGTCACTTTTACACCGGAAATTTTAATTGACAAAGGAAATTAGCGGTTTCTTCTTCATGAGCCGGTTCATTAGAAAAATATAGATTTTTCAGTTAAATGAAATATTTGTTGAAGGAATGACATATCTCATCTGCGGTTTATAGACCGAAAATTACGGTATGTTTCTAGGTTATTTTTTTTAAAAAAAAGGAGAGAGAGAAAGAAAGTTATTCATATATTATTATTATTTTCCATTGATACATTTGTTATGATTTGCGATTCATGTCCTAGACGAATTGCGATCATGTTCAGTAATTTTATGACTTTTAAGGCAAAAAATGATGTATTTTATGATAATAATAAGAATGCGAACGAAAAATAAACATATGAATAATTTAACATAAGAATACAAACATAAAAGTAGAACCGTGCCGATGTGACTTAAAACAATTGAAAAATAATTCTTAAATAAAAATAATACATAAATTGCAGAAAGATGTAAATTGCTCTTTTAGCATAAATAATATGTTCCTTCTTGACCATAAAACTCATAATAAAGCTTATGATATATATATATATATATATATATATTTATAAAGACTCATGATCACGATTATTTTAATTTTAAAATAATCTTTTTTCATGCGAATTTTATTTGTAAACTTACAAAGTAACAATTTAAATGTCTCCGTACACCATTATTAAGTTTTTTCCCTAAAGCTTCACAATCTTAAGTATTCAATTTTAAACATTATTTAAAATTTCGAATGTGCACTGTATCTTGTAATATAAAACAATGACTATAAATTTTGAAATAATAAGACGGCTGATGTAGAAAAAGAACTAAAAAATAATATTTATAGCACGTTTTTATATCTCAGTTGTTTTTATTTTTTTTATGTGCTCAAATTCAGTAGCAAATGGAATGCAAAATCTGCATTTATTGTTTCTCCACATTTTTTCGTCCCCGTCGTCTCTTAGTCATTAAAAGTTTGATGACTTCCATACCTTACATCCATTCTGAGGTACCTGGTTTTATGTGAATTTTATTTGAATTTTTGTCCAGGAGAAAATAAAAAGAACTACGTTGATGTTTTTTGTACTGAATTTCTTTTGCATTTAAAAAATGAATACAAGGAAAGAATTTAAGAGAAAGAATTTATGCGATGTAATTTTTCTTTATTCTAAAAGCTTCTTCTGCGTTTTGAAAGTCAGATTCATTTTTTACGGCAGAATGTCAAGTGTACCATTTCGAAATAATGTAAAACATAAGAATATTTTCAGGTGATGTAGATTATTTCACATATAAATATAGTTAATTAAAAAATATATCAAAACAGCTTTAATAAAATTGAGTATTATAATACAGGGGTCGTACTCTCCGCCCTTTTTTTCAGGACACTCTCAGAAATAAGAAATTTTTACATTCATTACTACCACTATTTTTATGGAATAATATCTACCCTGTATAACCATGGCACAATTCAATAAATATATCCAGAAGTATTTCTGCATAAAATTAGCGGTAGCAAAGAAGGTGGAAATTTCTTATCTTTGATAGTGTCCTAAAAAAAGGGCGGAGAGTACGACCCCTGATAATAATAAGATATTATAATAATAATTTCTCAGTATTTCAGAGCTGCCAACCTAATCCGACAAATTGTTAGTACCTCTCCTTTTTCTACACCACTTAATTTTTAATTTATAGAGTAATTCTCTTCAAATATATTTATGATGAATTAAGAAAACAAATACTCTAAAAATTAAGTGGTGTAGAAAAAGGGGCGGTACAAACAATTTGCCGGATTAGGTTGGCAGCTCTGGTATTGTAATATTAATTTTTAATAAAAAATACTAAGGAATATTAATCAATCAACTTATGTTTTATCACCGAGAAAGCAAATTGTCTTCATGTGACGTGAAAATGAAATAAATTATTTTCACGTCAGCACGTCTCTTTTTATAGAGTTACATGTAGATTTCACATAAAGGGAAATTTAAATACCACTATTAAGAATGAGCTATGCCCATAGATTACCATACAGATAAACACTGAAGCTAAAACGTGACCCAGGGGGATAGTAGAACTACTAGGGCTGCATAGGAGTATTAAGAACTTCAATGTGTTATATTCACTAATTTTAATAGAAACTTTTAGTAACAGTTTTCTGCAAATTATCATCAACGATTAAAATGTGTATTTAAATACTATTAGAAATTGTTGGTGTTTATTCTTTGAAAAAGGGCCCAAACGTTAGCAATTAGGTATTAGTATGTATAATCTGTATGATTAGTATCTAGTGGGTAAAATTGTTCTTGTCACCTACTATCTAAAATTTTTGTATTTATATAACACCAAAATACAAATAGCGATTTTAGACAAATATCGTGACTAAACATTGGAAACATTCAAGTAATTACGAATGAGCAATTTTATTCTCACACAAAGCTGGATAGGTATTTCTTACAGAGTACTAAAAATTATTATCTCATGAATAAATATATGTAGTTTGTCACTTTTTAAGATTATGAACCACTTATGCAGTATTGCCAGAAATCGTCTGTCATTTACATCAAATATCATTTCTGAAAATTGTTGGTAACTATTGAATAAAAAATCGCAAAGTCTGGCAGCATTAGACTTATGATGCATTACAAACCTATAATTGTGTTACAATATATTCCATGTGCAATTGCATTTGGATATTTATTAACCATTTTAGTTCCAAATATTTATTTAATTTACAGAAAACAATACATAATTCAAGTCATAAATATATCTCAAAAATAGAAAACCAATGTTAGAAAACATGAATATTAAGAGTATGAATCAAAAATAAACAAAATAGTAACCAAGCGGAGTTTAGTTGTACTTAACAGTTTTCGATGCCATTTGAAATTCTAATTTTTCAATTTAAAAAATACTAAAATTTTAAATGAAATCTGTGTTAATAATGGTTAAATGTACAATTTATAAGCATAAAAAATTAAATACGAAGCTATTTGAAACTGCTCATTTGCATAAATTGCAATTTCTCATAAGACACAATCTACCTACAGAAAAATGAGCTTGAAAAGTACTCAATGTTATATTAAAAAAAATAAAATAATAGAAAGAGGGAAGTATACTAATATTTAACTGTAGGTTCAGGGCAGTGTTATTCTAATTTGTAGACTTTTCAATATCTATCACAAATTTTTAATTGTATTGCTTTGTATTGTAAGAAATACAATTTTATTGTATTGTAAGAAAAATGCACTTAAAAAATACTCAATGTTATATTAAGAAAATAAAATAATAGAAAGAGTGAAATATACTAACATTTCATTGTAGGTTCCGGCCAGTGTTATTCTAATTTGTAGATACTTGTCTGTTCAATATCTATCACAAATTTTTAATTGTATTGCCATACCCTCCAACATCCTAATTAATATTCCGTAGTATTGTTAGTCCCGTCCTTTTTCTCCCACCAATAAATTTTTAGAGTAATATTCTCCAAATGCAATTGCGATTAAATAAGAAAAAAAATACTCTAAAAATATACTGGTGCGAAAAAGAAGGCGGGGCTAAAAATACTACGGAATATTAATTAGTATGTTGGAGGTTATGGTATTGCTTGTCTACTCAACTATCTTTTATATAAAGCATCATTCTTCAAAATTAGTGGCAACTACTAAATAAAAAAAAGTCCCTACGAGTTGACAATTCTGGCTGAGGCACTAACTATTACAATATATATCTACCGTAATTTTCGGCATATAATCCCCAGGTAAGTTATGTCATTCCTCCACCAAAAAATTTTATTTAACAGATTTTTTTTTTTTTTTTTTTTTGGGGGGGGGGGGGGGGGTGGCAGCCTGTAGTAATCTAACTTTATTTGTCAATTAAAATTTCTCGTGCAAAACTAAAATATCTTGACCTGCGGATTATACGCCAAAAATTACAGTAATTGAAAAAAAAAAAAAGTTAACTGAATTTTGGGATGTTTAAGTTAAATTTCTGTTTGGAATGCTAAAATCTTCCTGAATGAAAATTGACTTGTTACATAGCGAAACCGCAAGATACCTAAATGATACTCAAAGCTCCATCCAGATTCAACTCTACATCAAATCTATTGCTTCGAGAAGTTGTTCACTAGTTTCAACGTTTCAAGTACTTCTGATGATGTAATGTTCGTATATGAATTCAAGTATTCTCCAAAGACTCAATGTAGTTGATGATATGAGACAGACAGAGAGAGAGAGGGGAATATCTTGGAGCTTATCGGACAACGTCGGAAGTTATATAAACAAAAAAAAGCATTTATATTTCATTCGGGATGAATTCGAGTGATTATATGAATATTAGAGCGTTTTTATCATTTATTTGTTTGCGGAATTTGTTTCTATGAATATACAAAGCTACTATCAAACAGTTTTTTTTTTTTTTTTTTTTAATTAAGTTAGTTTTTATATTTGTTATCGAGTTGATACAGATCCTAAAATTTAACGCTCATTTTATTATATTGCAATCACTATTTTATATAATAATTTAGTATTAAAATATTCAAAAATATTCAGGAAAAAATCTTTATTGATGATAATGGTGAAAATATAATAAAATATTACGAGTACAATATTAGGAACGCCGTGAAGCCTGATAGTAAATATATAAATATTTATTTATTTATTTATTTATTTCTAGAATGATTCAAACAACAAATATTTAAACGGTAATAAAAAATTTGAAGTATAAAAGTAACAGTAGTGACATTTTAAAATTATTTTTTCAGCGTTTCAATGATTACAACAGAAATTAAAATAATAAGCAAGAATTCAGTACATATATATTTATAAAATTTTAACTTTCATAGTTGTATGCTTTTATAATTAAATTATATAAGAGTACGAATAATTTACACCCACATAATAACACTTCGTAACATTAGTCTGCGAAATAATCGGGAAAAATAAAAAGATAATAATTATATAAACCAAAACAAACACGATTCTAATTATTATTGGATAAGAATGACCTTCAAATTTGGCTGAAATCGTCAAAGAAATTGCTGTTGCAGCAGCTGACACAGCTAAATATCTGTAAGTGCTTCAATTAGTGCTTTAGTATGATACGATTATTGAAGTAAATCTTGAGAGGAAATAAAAATACTTCTTAAATCGAATTAAAACAATAAAGGAAAACTGTAAATCCACATATTGTTCAGTGTGCACAATTATTTTCAGGTTAAAAATAAAATTGTAAAACTATTTCAATATCAAGATCGTCAAAGAAGTATGCTTTTTTTCATCCCTTGCATGCTTTAATCGAATGAATACGGATTGTAAAATATTTTAAAAGTTTCTAATGTTTTTAAACAAGAAAATTTCAACAATATTTATGAAATATTGAATTTATAAGAATGTTGCGTATGTATTTAAGTTTATCAAACCCTTCTATATCAAAAAACTTTTATGCTTTTAATTTTTTCAAATAAAAGTTAATCATTTCTGTAGGATAATAAAGTAATTTGGGGGCTTTTCAAAATTTGAATGTTACGAAGTGTTGTCACGTAAATTGTTATGAACATGTCATTATCTTTTTTTTTTTTTTTTTTTTCTTACAAAAGGTTATATGGCGCTGATATCTATTTTGAAATAAACTATCTTATCTACTTCCAATTATAAATTTAATAGGCTGGTTCTGTCATCTGATACTTAAAGTAAGAAATAAAAATTCCAGATATGGTATAATGAACTGTATTTGATATTTTTGGTACGTCACTTTTTACCACTTTAGCACGGAAATTTCGCGGTCATGAAGAATAAAAAGCGAAATCACCCCCCCCCCCCCTTACACTCTCTCTCTCTCTCTCTCTCTCTCTCTCTCTCTCATTTTGGTGAGAGCAAGAAAAGAAAGATTAACACTATTTGTTGTAAGAAGCTTAATATTGTTAGGTATATTTACACTATTAAGTTTCCTAATAAAAATTTTACTTAGTAGTATTCCATGAAAAAGTTTTTGGTTTTGTTCATTAGTAATGTGTAAGTTTAAATAAAAATTTTGCTCTTACATAAAATATAACTAGCCGTTAGAGAGAAAATGGTACTTTATTTTTGCAAATAAATAAGCAAAACACCTACCTGTCTACATTCTAATTAACATTCCGTAGCATTATTAGTACCCGCCCCTTTTCCCACACCACTTTATTTTTAGAGGAGTTTACTCCTAATATATTTACAGTTTAATAAGAAGAAAAATATTCCTAAAAAAGACTGGTGTGAAAAAAATTAATAAAGGCAGGTACTAATAACACAGAATATTAATTAGAATATTGGCTGGAATGCACGCCCACCGTTCTTAAAATTTTATTTGTGTTTTATTATAGTGTCACCACTATCGTCAAAAAGAATTTTTCTTTAATATTTTGATGTCAAAACATGTGTAAAAAAATATTGTTTTGCAGTAGCGGTGACAATGTAATAAAATCAACGTAAATTTTTAGGAACTCTGTGGGAGATGAGGTATGCAGATTTGCCAACTTTTATAATTTATTCCGGAGCATTACTAGCTACGCCTTTTTTTTCATACCAGTAATTTTTAACACTTTCGCGACCGCATGTTTTTGTCTTTTTGACAGTAAGGTCCGCCTGTGGGCGTTATTCTCCCAAGTTACAATTCAAAGCAAAATTTCTATATTCAGATTCATATTACAAATGGATATACATTATAGTTATACTCTTTCTAATCATTGTATATATATCCATTATTCGTTGTACAAATATGAATATTGTGTATATTGTGTATGTGTGAATATTGTGAATCTACATCAGCGGTCGCGAAAGTGTTAAGAATGATTTTTTTTTTTTTTTTTCTTATTTAATCGTTTTCATATATTGTTGAGAAACATTCTACAAAATTTCCGGTTTGAAAAGAAGGCGGGGATAAAAACGCTCCGGAATAAATTAAAAAACTTTGGAAACTCTGGGTATGCAAAAATGTTTACAGATATATTTTTTACTTGTTTTATTAATGATGATAACTTGTTTAAAAATGATTCGATGAATTAGTAACGAATACTTGAATATTTTAAAATTTTACCAGAGTTGAAGATTCAGGTGAACAAAATATTTCAATTATTGAGAAATACTTCGACTATATAATATAATTATGATATATCATAGTAAAAATGTATTCTTATTTTTTATAGAATATTGATATAATAGCACAAAATACCTTTATTTACAAGTTATAAGTTTACCGTATTGTGAATTATACTTAATCAAACATTCAACATTTAATTAAACGTATTCTTTTAAATTTTTCTGTACAAAAGTCTTAAAGTCTGTCTTAAATATTTATCTTATTTTTTTGAGCAAATATTATTCTTACATTATGTTTAAAAATTCTTATTTTTACAAAACAAAGAGGATTAAATATTTACGAATAAAAGCTAAACTTTTTTGGCTATAATTCTGCATCCAGTTTTCACATTTTCACAAAGATTCCAGCAAAAATCGATTTCGATAAATAATGTAAAGTGCTTCAAAAGCAAATGTGTTATCCATTTATTTATTTATTTTTTCAATAAAAAGCTTTTATTATTATACTTTTTACATGGAGTGCAAATACACAGAAATATCATTTTAAAAGCAAAGCTAAATTTAAATTCGAAATTCCTTCCAAGCTCTACTCCATTTACTCATTTGCATTTTATTGCTTTTCTGTTCCGAGATTTCAGTAAGGATTTTTTTGGTATTTATAATGCTAAAGCTTTATTGCTTATTCATTAATGTAGATTTATACATCACATCACATTCTGTGAATGAATAAATGATTTAATTCAGACCCCAGCATGTAAGTCATTAGTTCTATTCTGCTGTGAAATTTAGAGACACTTTTTATAAAAGTGTGAAAATGATAAAGCGAAAGGTCAGCAAAGGGAGAAAATGTAAAGATATATTTTCATTTATTTTGTCTTTGATTGACTATTTATTTAACAATTAAAATAGTGATATATATATATTTGATGAAATCTTATACAAATGTTTTTCGAATTCGTTACAAATCCTTTTTAAACCCTTTGTCGACATCAGATTTTCCTATTTAGAATATTAAGCCCCGCCTTTTAGCGTTTTTCTAAAGCGTTACTCTATTAAGTAACAGATTTTAAGTATTTGAATTTAAATTATTTAACATTTATTCTCAGATATTGATGCGATAAATTGCACTGACATTCGCCGATGGTATTTAAGGGGGAAATATAAATACGCAGAATCTTTCTTTCTTTCTTTCATTTTTCTTATTTATTTTATTATATTTTATTTAATTTTTTTTTTATTATGTTTTGTTTTAGGGTTTATGTTTTGTTAAAAATTTACAAATCATATGATCTTTAATATATTCCAATGTATTGAAAGTAAAGGGTTTCTTATACTTTTGAATATCTATTCTTTATTTAATTAAAATTTCTTCAAATTTATTTGCGTGTGTAAAAACTGAAAAGAAAAATATAATACACCGTAAGCTTATTTTGCCTTTTAAAGTACAATATTCTACAGTCAAATAAATATTTTTATTAAGTTCATGACATATAGATAAAAAATTCAAATTTTTAATCAAGATAGTCTACTTTTTATATTTAATAGTCACGTTGCTATCAATATTTTGGTATACAAACAAATAAACGAGAGTTGTCAACTTTTATAATTTATTCGGAAATATTTTTAGCCCCGCCTTTTTTTTTTTTTTTTGCGCCAGAAATTTATAAGAAAACAGTATTTCTCTCCATTATGCATACATGTCAACATTCTGATTAATATTCCGTAGTCCTGTAGTCCCTGCCTTTTTCCCCACACCAGACTTTTTTTAGAGCATTTTTTTTTTCTTATTTAATCGTAATTAAATTTGCAGAATTTTAATCCAAAAATAAAGTGATGTGGAGAAAAGGGCGGTACTAAAAATTCTATACATAATATTAATTAGAATGTTGGCAGATATGCCAATATGTGACAACTATTAAATAAGAAAAAAATCATTCTTCAAAATTACTGGTAAACCAGGAAACCATCCCAATAGTGTAATAACAGAAATCAATTAAATGATGCTTATTTGAGAGGGCATAACCTAACAGGATTTTTGATGCATAAACTGTTTTCCCTCGTGAGCCCGTTCTCGAGAAATTTATATTTAATTTTGAGTAAAAATACAGTAACGAGAAAGGCATACTTACATACTTGCCAACCATCTCATTGTGAACCGTACAATTTTTAGTATCCGCATTTTTTTTTTTTTCACACCAATAACTTTTTAGAGTAATTTTAGTCTTATTTAATCGTAAGAACATTTGGAGAGAATTACTCTAAAAAGTATAGTGGTGTGAGAAAAGGGGCGTTTTTTCAGGGGGCGTTAATAATTGTACGTTTATTAATGAGATGGTTGGCAAGTATGTACTTGCCAACATCCTAATTAATATTCCGTAGTGGTGTTAGTCCCGCCCGTTTTTTCACACCAGCAAATTTTTAGAGTAATATTTTGCAAATGCATTTACGATTAAATAAGAAGAAAAATACTCTAAAAAGATACTGGTGTGAAAAAAAAGTCGGTGCTAACAATACTACGGAATATTAATTAGTATATTTGGCAAGTATGGAGAAAGGAGTGGGAGGAATTTCGATAAAACCTGTCATAATAATGATTTTTATCAATTTTTAGATTCGACATTAGCAAATTTTTAAACATAATATCTCGATAGAATATATCTCAATGCTGAAATGGGCAACTGCTTTATGTATCAATCAACAGGTTTGTGTATGCTCTTTCGATATATGTTTGCTTTGGATTTCATTCACTATTTCGGTAAGGCGTGGTTTTATCGATTCAGTCGTGGTTGTGCCGATTATTAGCGCAATTTCAGAACTTATAACTCGAAACCGAGCTGACAAGGGCAATTGTCTTATACTTCAAAAAACATGATTATATATGCTCTTTCGAATGATGCTAGTTTGGATTTTTTTTTCTTTATTATTACAGTAATGGGTGGTTTCCTGGTAAGATAAAAAAGGCGCAACTAACAATTCTCTGGAATAAAATATGAAAGATGACAACTCTTTATTAACCCTTTGAGGAAAAAGCCATTTTCTGTTATTTAATATGAGCCACCAGAATTCACTATAAAAATTAAAAGAAGAAAAAAAAAGTTTTCCCGCTTTGTTATTAAAAAAAATAAATAAATAAATAGATAAAATTCCGTGATGAATTTTTGCAATTGGGTATTTGATAACGAGATGAGAACGCTGAGCGTTAAAGAGTTAAAACATTTGAAAATGTCATGTTAATTTAACCTAAGGAAATTGTCAATATTGCTTTTTACGTATAAAAAAATTATATTTAATATTTATCCTTTCTTGAATATAGCTATTCTTGTGAGCTAGTAGTTAACAAATATTCGTGTTATATTTAGAGCGAATTTTCTTTGGGATGAAATTCCGATTACAAATTTGATAACAAGGTCTTGAGGAAAATTATCTTCCTATACGGATAAATCGTTGTGGACCAGCTGTTTTATTCTAAATAATATCACTAGATATAATTCCTTGTTATATGCTCACGGGCTTTTATTGCGGCTTATATTTTCAGAAATCCAGTATCTAACATCAGATAATTTGAAACAAGCGTTTAAATAAATAACATTTTTGAAAGTTATCATGGAAATTCTAAAAAGAATAAAGTACTTGGAAAATTATTTTAGTCTCTATATTTTGAAAGTCTGTAATAATTCTGACACTGTGAATGCAGCTTTATAATTTTCTACGCCGGAGGTCAAGGACAACGTTTTATAAAAATGCCTGTTTAAATGCACCTTTTTGCAACTAGCAGTAATCGTTTAATGATATTTTAACACATCATTAATGATATAATATAATGATATAATAATAATAATAATAATAATAATAATAAAATGCACACCAAAGACATGGTGCTAACTCTTTTCACAATATATATATATATATACACACACTATAACAAAAAAAAAGCGATGCACCAAGAAGGAGTAATGCAAACTGGACACAAATTGACATGAATGCAGGTTTCGATGGAAAATGCAAAATTTTAATGTTTGGCTGTCACCGAATGAGCATGTGACGCTAAAGCGCATCTTAACTAAGCAATTGGCAGAATATTAAAAATGAGAAATTTTCATTCCAGGCAATAAATTCTTCGAGAATTCCATTCCGTCTACTCAAATAGACTGTAACTATGCCTCGCATACAGGTGCGCAAACAATATATGCAGATGAGAGCATTTGAGAGAGGTGTGTAGTTGGGCTCAAAGAACCCAGCTGGTTTAATCTGTGAATTGTTTGACAATTGGATAGAAGCTACGCCACTACTAGATGATATTGACAGGAATGTGTGAACAATGGCCGAACACAGCGTCAGGGAGTTAGCGGTCGGCCTAGAGAGAGGACAGAACATGAGAACCGATCAATCGTTAGAGCGGTACTCAAAGCCCTAGTTCATCGTTATCATCGATCGTACGTGCAACTGGTAGTTCAGTGACTTGAAATACCATTAATAGGTGGTTCAGAGAAATGGGTTGAGCTCACGGAGCCCCTTGTGTGGACTACTTTTAAACTTTGTATACCGACAAGCACGTTTGCAGTGATATCAGGATCGTTTGAACTGGAATGTCACTGAATGGAGTAGAATTGTCTTCAGTGATGGGTACCACTCCGATTTGAGCCCCGAAGACCAGCGAAGACGTGTCTGGAGACGCCCCGAAAAAAAGTGGGATTCCAGCCCGACTATCGCCAGCTATACAGCTCGACAAGCAGAAGTGATTGTCTGAAATGCCCTTTTATTTCATAGCAGGACTCCTTTGGTTGTCATCCGTGGCATCTTTACAGCACATTGGTACGTCGACGACATTATATTTTCTGTTGTTTCCCTTCATATCACACAATCCTGACTGTATATTTCAGCATGGTAGTGCCCACCCGCGCACAGAGATAGTTTCTACTGCTTGTTTTCCTGCTTTCCTAACATTATTTTGTCCAGTAAAGTTGCCGATCTCTCTCCTACTGAGGACGTTTCGAGCATCAGGAAAAAAGTCCTACAACCAGCTCAGGGTTTTGCCAATCTAACGCACCAATTGGACAGAATTTGGCATGGTATCTCACAGGAGCATATCTGCCAACTCTATCAATTAATACCAAGCTGAATAACTGCTTACATAAGGGTCAGAAGTGGACCAATGCGTTATTGACTTGTTGACTTTTGTGAGACCGTTTTTCTTGATTAAACCATCCAAATTTTCTGAAACTGTAATCATTTGTTTTTCTTCGCATATATATCACATCTACCAACTTTTGTCTGATTTCCCCTTCTTCGTGCGACGATTTTTTTGTTATAGAGTATACATACATACATACATATATATATATGTGTGTGTGTGTGTATGGTGTCTTTTACTTTTGGGGTACAGAATTTTTTATTTGGTTTCAAAGATGCATATATAATTGTCTGTCATAGTTGCCAACTTCTGCGTTTTCTGACTTCATAGATTTTTTTTTTTTTTTTGAGGAGAGTGGGGGAGGGAATTCTATTTTAATTTCAAGAATTCATTTCTCTCATGTCAGGAAGAAATAAAGAATATGACCTGTAAATTACTTTATTTAATTACGCAAGAATGATGGCTGATGAAAAGGAAAGAGGATTTCCATGTCATGTTTACACATGAGCGTACATTCATATGTTATTATTATTATTGCTTTAACACTGTTTATTCTTAAAGAAATTTTTATGAAAAAAAAAAGACAAGTTTCTAAAATATTTGTTCATATCAATCCTTACATAAATAATATTGAATAAATTTTAACTATACTCATGAATTAGATTAATACAGATCAGATTTTAGTAAATGAATTCAAATTTTCAAGTATACGAGTTTTATATATATTTATATTTAATACCTAATGAGGCAATAAATGTCAAGGGCATTTCAAAATCTTAAACTTTTATAGTGTAATGTTATATTTATTTTCTGTGTATGATTAGGTTTATTGAAGTAAAATTAACCAATTAGTGATAAAATATTGAGATTTTTATAATATAATTTAGTTTTCGAATACGTTTAAATTCCACATGTTTAGTATAAAGTAAAAATTCACTAAATAAGGATATACTTGCCAGAAAGGAATCATTAAAAAAAGGTCAAATATCATTCACATTAGTTGATTAGATTTTCTAAGTGAAATATAAATTTTATATAACTTATAAATAACATGTTTTAAGTGCGTTCAGTTATACTAAATACGAAAAAAAAAAAAAACTTACAAAAATAAATTGAAATAATAATAATTAAGAAATATATTAATTTTAACAATATTAAGATTGCATTTAAATTATAAATTATTACATATGGGCAATTATTACATGCATTTAAATTATAAATTATTACGATACATGGGTTGTTCTATGAAATATCACACCCGTCACAAGATATTAAATACTATATTTAAAAAGTTAAATAGAAGAATCATATTACTACTGCTGTATTATGATAGCCTAGTTTCCTATGTTATAATCTAACGCAATAAAGAACGATTCTACTATTTAATTTTCTAAAATTTCTGCTTTATTATTATATCCTAGTTTCCTATGTTATAATCTAACGCAATAAAGGCCGATTCTACTATTAAATTTTCTAAAATTTCTGCTTTATTATAATACCCTAGTTTCCTACGTTAGATTCTAACGCAATAAGAAAACAATTCTACTATTTTATTTTCTAAAATCTTGCATTATTATAAATACCCTAGTTTCCTACGTTAGACTCTAACGCAATAAGAAAATAATTATACTGTTTGATTTTCTAAAATTTCTGATTTATTATAACACTCTAATTTCCTACGTTAGATTCTAACAAAATAAAAAAACGATTCTACTATTTTTTTTTTTTTTTTTTTTTAAATTAATTTTTAACATTTGGGATGGGTTCGGTATTTCGGTTCGGATGGGTTCGGATGCATTCGGTATTTCACAGACCGAACAATATTTTAAGCGTTTATTTAAAAGTTTTTAACTTGTCGATTCGTCATTAACTTAAAGCATAGGTGTCAATATTTTAAAAAAAATTCCGGGATGTTTTTAGTTTCCGGATTTTTTTTTTTTTTTTTTTTTTTTCGCCGTATTATTTTTAGAGCAAGTTTTTTGAATGAATAATTGCGATTAAGTATGAAGAAAATTACTCTACAAAGTTTACGGTGTGAAAAAAGGGCGCGTCTTAACAACACTCAGGAATAAATTTAAGAAGCCGGCTGCTATGATTAAACCATTACTCATAGGTGCCAATTTGCAGAGCCTGATTAACCCTTTGCGGCGCAAGACAATTTGAAATATTTAAATTATACTGCCACCGGAATTCATGAACTAAATTAAACTAAAAGAAATTTTAAATTTTAAGGTCTAAAAAACACGCCTTTTCTGATATGTTATAAACGTGAATTTTTGCTAAAAAAATTCCGGAATGTTTTTAGTTTCCGGATTTTTTTTTTTTTTTTTTTTTTTTTTTTCGCCGTATTATTTTTAGAGCAAGTTTTTTGAATGAATAATTGCGATTAAGTATGAAGAAAATTACTCTACAAAGTTTACGGTGTGAAAAAAAGGGCGCGTGTTAACAACACTCAGGAATAAATTTAAGAAGCCGGCTGCTATGATTAAACCATTACTCATAGGTGCCAATTTGCAGAGCCTGATTAACCCTTTGCGGCGCAAGACAATTTGAAATATTTAAATTATACTGCCACCGGAATTCATGAACTAAATTAAACTAAACGAAATTTTAAATTTTAAGGTCTAAAAAACACGTCTTTTCTGATATGTTACAAACGTGAATTTTTGCTAAAAAAATTCCGGGATGAGTTTTTGCAGCTGGATCTTAAATTTTGCGTCCTCGCAGCGAGGACAGCGCGCGTTAAGGGGTTAAGGGGGAAGCACACATTATTTATACTTACACCGTTATTTTTTGACAAATACTTTCCTCCTATAATAAACAGAAAATTCTCATTAAAAATTATTTTAAAAGAATTCT
This sequence comes from Salticus scenicus, assembly GCA_963930645.1. Classification (NCBI taxonomy): domain Eukaryota; kingdom Metazoa; phylum Arthropoda; class Arachnida; order Araneae; family Salticidae; genus Salticus; species Salticus scenicus. The sequence continues at coordinate 242,764,910 of OZ005651.1, forward strand.
GGTGTCTAATAACGGTGAGTAAATTGGATTGTTTTGCACCGTTCATTTTTTTATAAAAAATATTTACTCGTCAAAGCGTGGAATTTCTATGACATGAAGTAAAAAATAATTGTAAAAATATTCCGGTGAGAGCGGAGATAATGTGTGCTTCCCCCTTAATCAGGCTCTGCCAATTTGTGCGTTTTTTAACACCAGCATTTCTTTGCTAGAAAAAAAAAAAAAAAAAAAAAAAATCAAGTTTAATCACAATACCACGAAAAAACTTACAATAAATTTCGATTAAAAAATTCCGGTAGTAAAAAAAATGTACAAATTGGCAGCTATGCATTACTGGATAAAATTATTTAGAACACCCCCAATATAATTTTGAGAAATAATAAGAAGGACTTTTGAAAGAGAAACAAAATTAATATATTTGAATTCTAAAGTATTTTTCTAATTTAAATAAGTAATTTATAAGCTCATATCATATTTATATACGAAATGGAAAGTGAATATTTCGGAAAGCGATTTTGCAAAAATATAGGTGATATAAAAAAAGAATAAAGAAGCTTTTGTTCAAAAATATTGTTTGCACGCGGTTGTAAAGCAGAGAAAAAAATATACTTCATAACTTGAAAACCTGCTTTCTGCACAAATGACATTCATTTTCCAAAGTGGTTTTGTTGGATAATGATGTTGCAACAGAGAAAAAAGAAGAGCTTGTAGGAGGGGGAAGGTACAAAGAGAATTTATTCCTGAGAATTGGGGAAAAATATTTTACTTAGATTTCACCAATGGGGGAATTCCCTCTTTTATAGGTTTCTTTTTTCACAAATGAAAATTTTTTTTTCGACGAGAAAAAAATTCTTTCGTCAACTGAAAATGATAAAATTGAAAAAGAAAACTCATCAGAATGCGTTGGAATCACTTTGCGACTATTCAATAAAAAGACTGCTTCAAATTAAGGTATCGCTTGCGGCAACAAAATGACTCCCCGATTAAACAATGAATTTTTTTTATTGTTACACATAAAGACTATTCTTTTGAAGAAATATTAAAAGTACATTAAGATGAAACACTTTATCGCAGGTTAATTTAATCTTGTAATAGGCATCAATATTTGTAGAAAAATATAATAATGTTTTCTCAAGAGATTAGTTTTTGTTATTTTTTAATGTATATATGTAAACATACAGTAAAAATACATTGATGCATAAGACATATATATATATATATATATATTTTTTTTTTGTCTCTGTGTGTGTTTTTTTTACCTGAAACTCCATCTTGCGCTTCGCTTCTCCTTCTTCTTCTCTTCTTTTCCTTTCTTTCTTTTTCTTTTTTTTTTTTATTAATTACTATATGTTTCTCCCCTCATCATTTGCCCCCCCCCCAAAAAAAAAAAAAATGCAAGGATAAAAATTGATATAAATATTTTTAAATAAAATTTTACTTTAAAATAATCATGTATAAATTAAAAACAGAAAAAACACGTACAAAGAATGAAGTTTTACGACTGTATTTTTTTCACTACTTTTATGTTAATAGAGCGACAATTTTGCTTTCTGTTACGATAAAATTTTATTTAATATGTCATTTTAGAAAAACATATTAAAATAGTTTTGAAGAATTCTAATGTTGACAATATTGGCCTGCATATGTTCCTACAGAAACTACATATATACTTTTTCTATTTTCTGGCATCCTCCTTGACAGATTCCTATAAAGTTTTTAAAATTTTATTTTTATCATTTTATTTTGTTTTGCTTTTTTCGTGTTTTTGAATTTTTATATTCATTTTCTAGTGTCTTACATTGAACATTAAAATTTATCGTTAGACTGATGCCTTTAACTTCTTAATGTACACCAGATTTTATGTAACTGAAAATTTCGGTAATCCCATTTTTCAGAAAAAATTGCTAAAACAGGGTTCCTATGACCGTACTTCCAACATTTTAATTAATATTCCGTAGCATTGTTAATATCCGCTCCTTTTCCCACACCACTTTATTTTTAGAGTAATTTTTTTCAAATTTAATTACTATTAAATTAGAAAAAAAGTAATATAAAAACGACTAGTGTGTGAAAAAAAAAAAAAAAAAAAAAAAAAAAAAAAAAGGCATTAACAGTACTATGGAATATTAATTACAGATTTGCCAACATTTAATTTATTCAGTAGCATTTTTAGTCCCGACTTTTTTCCCCACCACTTTTTTTTTTTTTAGAAGTAATTTTTTCTTATATTATTGCAGTTATATATTGGAGAAAAATATTCTATAAATAAAGTGGTACGAAATAAAGGCGGCGCTAAAAATGCTCCGGATTAAAATAAAATGTTGGCAACTGTGTAGTTAGAATGTTGGCAAGTAAGCATGTGACTCACCTTTATAAATCTTCCGTACGGACAATTCTTTACTTCTATCTAAAATTATAGGCGTTTTTTATGACAAACATTACTGTATAAAATTAGTAGTAGTGTAAAATAAATACCATGCGCACCATGTAAAATTTTCTAAAGTTCTCCTATTTTTAAAACAAAACGTGGAAATCTACAAAGATACTTAGACAAATTTCGCGTATTTTAATTTTTATTCGTTTTGTGAAATTGTAGATTTTTTTTAACTTTGAATAAAATATTGCATAATAAATCTGTCTCTGTTCAGAAGATAAAAAGTTACCATAGAATAAAATCATGTGATATGCTTTCATTACTCAATTTTGTTTAATAAAATAGTAAGCCAAAATTTTGAATACGCAAAATATAACAAAATACAAATAAATAAATAAATAGCTATATATATTTACATATTGACGAATAGTATGATGTCAAATTTACTGCAGAAATCACAGGGATGCGAATTTGGCGCAGAATTCATTCTGGTATATGTTTTCTTTACTTATATAAAATCGTTGAGTTAAGAAGAAGAACATTTTGTTTCATATATAGTGGTATGAGTTTTGCGGTAAGTTCCCATCCTTGAACCAGTGTTGCCAAATTGGGGACTTTTTTTTTATTCAATATCCACCACTAAATTTTAATTGTAACGGTTGCCTAATCACTTCGAAGATTAATCGTCTATTATGTATATCAAGTATCACTTCTCAAAATTATTGGTGATATTTGAATTAACCCATTTTTCGCTGGTTTCACGTGACACCAGATCTAATAGCGTTTAACAGTTAAATAAAAAAGATATTTTATATTAAATACGGTTTTTAAGTAAGGGAAAGATAGATGCTTATTTTATTACAAAAAAAAAATTGATATGAAAATTGATTTTACATTTAAAAATAAATTTCAAACTTGAAGCACTAATCAATCCAAAACTTTTGAAAATCTTCATATTTGAATAACTTTACATAACTTATAAAAAAAAAAAAAAAAAAAAAAAAAATGTTTCGTAATAAAATAATTACTTTTGCAGTCATCTGTAGTTTTTTCTGTTTTATGCTCCTTCACGGAAATTTCCGCAAACATTTATTTGTATTCATTCTATACTGTTATTCCACTGAAATTGTACAAATACGACACCCTGTATTTAGTAAGATAAAACTAGTTTTAATAACTTTATTTTAAATTATTATTATATGTGATCAAAATAATGAGTATTGTTGTTTGTATTTAGAAAAAAATCATTATTTCTAGTTTTGGCAGTTAATGGGTTAAAAAAGTCCCCAATCTGGCAACACTGCCCTGAACTCAAGAAAAGTAAGGGACAATATTCTATTCTGTTCGACAAAATGTGTGGGAAATGATCTAATGTTTGGTTCTCAAAGGAATCTATTTGCTCGTTTACAAGCTAAACATAGAAATAACCATCAACTAATTTTTAGTGAAAGAAAAAAAAAGGGGGGGGGGCAGTCATGCCTCACGCTCCATACTTACCCGATTTAGATCCTTGTGATTTTTCTTCTTTGGTATGATAAGAAAGTTACTAAAAAACTATATATATTAAAATTTAGAGGAAATTAAGGTGTTTATTACTTCCAAATTGTCTTCCGCCCGCATCAAAGAACTCACAAGTAAACCTTCTCTCCTTTGATACCGGTTTTCCGGAAACCTATATATTTTCTGAAAGCTTATGCCACAAGTAGAAAAACTGTGAAATCTTAGGGGCAGAGGGATAAGCGTTTAAGAGTTATAGGACATAAAATGTTGGAAAGATGACACCAAAAGTCTCTAAAATGTTCGTTTCACGTATTTATATGAACTAATAATATGGTAAGAAGGTGGAGGTATCATTATAAAGGAAGAAACAACTCGTTGAAAAGAAACAGTATACGTTGGGATACTTGCTACTGACTTCCATTACAAGAGACAATCAATGTACAATTCACCAAATAAACAGTGAGACGGTCAGATAGACGGGCAGATAGACAGTTCACAATGGGCACATTTTACAAAAGCGATAGCCGCACATTTGCAAACTCATCATTTGTCAATAAATTGAAGAAGTAATCCATTGGCGCAATCCACATTCCAGGTTTGTCGTCCAAGTATCCGCTTTTATAAAAAGCATACTTAATCAAGTTCTTGAAACGAGGAGCATTGAACTGATATAGGGAAAAAAGACTGCAGGGCCAGAAAACTATCGCGGTGCCAGATGTGCTCATGTGTCTCGATAATATAATTGTTTCCATTATGTAAAGAACAAAAGATTTCTAGTGTCTGAAAAAATGAATATCCAGAGGCTAAATCTTTCCTGTACATCCTTCAGGTACCAATTCTTTTTGTAGGACTTTTCCATCAAGTACTTCGGAAGCAGACAATGCATGATCTTTGTTAGAACACCATGAATCCACTAAAAGCAGAATTTTCTTCCTGTCATTAGCCATACTTGACCAAAATATGCCATGACAGAAGTGGAGACTGTGACTGTTGCGACGAGCATTTCTGTTCCTTATAGACACCATCATCTTCGAAGTCCATATCCTCGTCCGTTCTTCTCCATCGCCTCTAGAAAACCCTAATGTCTGGATCCCTTCCACAATCTCCATATCATTTTCCAGGAGAATAATTATGTGTTTTATTATCTCCGATTCCTGGATGTTCGGAGACCGATTACTTGTTCCGAATCGGGAGACCAAGGCCACCACAACGACTATAGTATCCATATGATAAGAAGCAATGTAAGAAGAAGACATACAATACGTTAGTACTTGACAGCAATATACGGGAACATACAAGGAATAGAGACGTTTTTATGGGAATATGTCCCTCTATACACACTTTACTGATACTTTGTGGGCCCTGTATCTCCTAAACGCTTGTCCCTCTGCCCCTAAGATTTCACAGTTTTTATACTTGTGACATAAGCTTTCAGAAAATATATGGGTTTCCGAAAAACCGGTATCAAAGGAGAGAAGGTTTACTTGTCAGTTTTGTTTTAACGCTTTGCGGCGCAAGATAATTTGAAACATTTAAATTTTACTGCCACCGGGATTCATGAACTAAATTAAACTAAAAGAAATTTTAAATTTTAATGTTTAAAAAACCGGCTTTTTCTCATATGTTATAAACGTGAATTTTCGCTAAAAAATTTCCGGGATGAATTTTTGCAGCTAGATCTTAAATTTTGCGTCTTTGCAGCGAGGACAGCACGCGTTAAGGGGTTAAAAGGTGCGAAAGACTGTCTAAAAGTTTATGATGATTTCTTTATTTTTTTAATTGAGTCTTAGGGCGTTCAGACAAACACAATATATTAATAAATACTTTTTATATTTTGAGTTATTAAACCAGTTTCACTACATTTTAGACACGCCTTGTATGTTTCCTAGAACATTTTTGAAGCTTAAAAAGTTCTTTCTGCATGAAAGAGGCAAAGACATTTTAATTCTTTTCTTGTAAGGTAACTTTCTTGTTTCGTCAATATACTGTCAACCATTTCTCTGTCCTTTTATTTTGACATTACAAAAAAAAAAAAAAAAAAAAAAAAAAAAAAGTTACTCGAAAAGCGAAAAGTAATTTTTTTTATATTTCACTAGTTTCGAGAACTAATTCACTGAAAATGTCTAAAATCAGGTTATAATAGATAAAATCTTAGTGGAGAAAGTTCCATATTTTAAAGTCTTGAAAAATATTACATGAAGATTATGAATACAATTTCACTTTATTTTTCAAAACCTTAATGTTATGCTCTGCACTTTTATATTAACTGAAAAATCAACGCCGAAATTTACAAAGGCATCTTTTACTTAATCTTCTTTCTTTCTTTTTTATTTTAAACTTCTAAAATATATAAACTACTATCTGAAGTTTATAAGTATATTTTCGCTTTATTTCGGTAAATTTTAATGATGGTATCGCCATACCAATTAATATTCCGTAGCATAGCTGCCAATATTTTAACCCTTATCGCTCGTATGTCCCTTCTGATGGGACATTAAAAAATCGAGCCAAGCCTTAAGGTGTTCCTCTGCAAATGAAGTGTTATTTTTCTAAAATGTGTAACTATAGGTTACCTTTCGGCTAGCGGAAAATTTTAACAGAAAGATTTATTTTGTTTAATGATGAAGTAAAATAAAACAAATTATTACAGTTTTTCGGTAGTCGAAAGGTAGTAAGTTGGAAACGGAAAATATGCCGAGAGCAAAGGGTTAATTTATTCCGTAGTAATTTTAGCCCCGCCTCTACTTCATACCACTTATTTTTTTAAAGTAATTTTTATTTTTAAATCGAAGTTATATACTAGAGAAAATTTTTCTATAAATAAAGTGGTGTGAAATGAAGGCGGGGCTAAAAGTACTCCGGAATAATTTGAAATATTAGCAGCTATGCCGTAGCATTGTTACTAACTGCTCATTTTTTACACCAATTTTTTTAGAATTATTTTCTCAAAATAGTATTACGATTAAATAGGAAGAAAAAATCTCGAAAAGAAGTCTGGTGTGAGAAAAAAGGTGTAGACTAACGATACTAAGGAATATCAATTAGAATGTCGGCTGGTTTATTATCGCTAAAAAATGCTTTTGGAAGAGAAATATATGTTTTACGATAAATTCAGGGCTCGCAGTGTTCCTAAAATTTTAAGCGTGTTTCATGGCATTATTACAACTATTTTCAAAAAGAAATTTTTCTTCACGATTTTAATGCTATAACGTTATTAAAAAAGTGACTGTTCTGAAAGAGTGGCGACAAAATAATAAAATGCATGTAAAAAGGTTGGACGCAGTGAGCTTTGTACATTGACCTGAAGTTGACTTCTTGCATCCGAAAAATATATTTTTTAGTGATAATAAAGAACGTGAAATTTTGACCAACCCGGTAATCATCAGTCATATTAGCCAGAGGAAACCTATCCGAGAGAAGTCTCCTTGCCTTTATCATCGGCCGACAAATTAATTGTAATCTTAAGACTAGATAACTCGAAATATTAAAAAAGTTTCGATCAAATGAAAAAAGATACTTCTATTGTAAAAGAAGGGGTTGTAGTCTCCGCTTTTTTTCCAGGACACTTTCAAGAATGAAAAAAATTTCTTCTTTTTCTTTCTTTTTTTTTCTTTTTTTTTTTTTTTTTTCCCCTTTGTGCCACCACTTTTTTTCTTAGAGAAATCTTTATTGTATTTTTAAAGTGATTTGTCTTGATTAAACAGTATAGAAATTATTGAATAGAAATAGCGGTAGCAAAAAGAGAAACAAATATATCATTTTTTAAGTGTTCTGAGAAAAAGGCGGAGACTACGACCTCTGTAAAAGGAATTTTTTTCTTTATTTCTGTATACTGCAATATGCATAGTTACCAACATTTTAATTTATTCAGTAGCATTTTTAGCCTCACCTTTATTTCGCACCGCTTTATTTATAGAATAATTTTCTCCAATATACAACTACGATAAAATGAGAAAAAATTGCTCTCCAAAAAATTGGTATGGAAAAAACGCAGGGCTAAAAATGCTGCGAAATAGATTAAAATGTTAGAAACTCTGAATATATATTGTTTTATTTTGCTATTCATTATTTTTTGTCCCTTTTGTAATTTCCCTAGTTTGAGAATTTTAATGTTAAAGCTCTGCTTTTTTATGTTAATTAAGGAAATCAACAGCCAAATTTACAAAGGTACCTTTTATCTAATTTTCTTTTCTTTCTTTCCTTCTTTTTTTTTCCGTTTTAGAAAGGTATAAAGCTTCAACGTAATTAATTTTCTTTTCTTATAAACATATGGGCCAACTTGTATGGTTTTTTTTTAACACTAGTATTCCTTTGCAAAAACAAATTATCGTATTTAATCACAGAAAACTTATTATAAGTTTCAATTAAAAATTTCCAGTAAAAAAAAAAAAAACGCAAATGAGCAGCTCTGTTTAAAGTATACGACATAAAAAAAAAAAAAAATGGTATTTCAAAAGTGTAAATTTAATTTTTTTTTAAAGTCAAATTTGAAAACGTCAAATACAGTGTCAAACGAAAAAAATACACTGCTCTCTATATTAACGAAATAAATACGTTTCTTATTTATTAAAAATTGATTATTTTTACTTTGCTAAGTCATTTATAAACTGATAAAGGAAGTTATTTTGCGTAAAGTCTTCTTACATACAAAGCTACTTTACATAAAATCTTCAATAGTTCAATACTTTTAGAATGTCCTTTTTTTTTTTTCAAATATAACAAATTCTATTTTTATGGGAAAAGAAAAAGAAGTTTCGACTATCATTCAGAGTTTAGGCTATTTTTTATCTTTTTCATATGTTACATGGCACTTGGCCAAAACTTAAAAATCTTTTTTCAACCTATTTTTCCTTATTTCATTTTTCATATTCGATGTCAATGCAGTCCCAAATTTACGGATGAAGTTATTTGAGAACAAATAATTCGTTAAGTTGCTCTTAAAAATATTATTTTATTGTTAAAAAAATGTATTAATCCATTTCTTATGATTTACTTTTAAAACATGAGAAATGAGGTAATATGACGAAAATGAATTATAGAGGCAACTTTATAAAATGAATTATAAAGGCGTTAAAAATTGCAACTAATGTTAATCTTCGAGTTATCAAAATAAATATTCCTAATATTACATATTTTAAGATGAAATTCTGCGACATTTTGCTCCTGTTAAAGACGACTAAAATAAGTTATTAATTTGTCTAACTTTAGAACAAACCTACAAAAGTTCCTCATTTTCATTCAAATAAAACTTTGTTAATTAAGTCGCCGTGTAACATACTTTTGTTGAATAACACGAATTTATTTCAGCACTCTATTCATTTTATAGTCGACAAAACCTAAGTTTTGTTCTTTAAAACATATAGTCAATTGTTTGATTCATCCAGCCATAAATTTAGCGGCATTAAACATCTACCAGCATAATTTAGTTTAGTCAACTGTTATTTGTTAAATTCTAGCAAACAAACTACAACTGATTCGATACAACTCGGTCGAGCCAAGATATTTGCTTGATTTAACTGGGTAATTTTGTCAATGTAACACAAATCAAATTAGAGGTTTAGTTTGAAAGTTTTTCTCCAGTAACTTTTCGTTGTTACAGAATAATTTGATATCAACTCACATTTACTCAGAAAAAGAGAGTTCGGAGAAGAAATGATACAATCGTAACTTCAGCTCTAAGGAATAGGATGTTCTATGCTAAGTTAAAGAAAATTACTTCCCTTAGAAAACATAAAAATTTTAAATTGTATCATATTTTTATAGGAATTTTAACAATTGCGTCTTTATATGAAATAAAATTATTTTGCATGTTTCTTTAAAACATATTTAACTGTATTTTTTAAAGAAATTCCATTCGTTTAATTTTAAAACATTCAAAAAAGTGATATTAAAAGTTTTTTTTTTTTTTTTTTTTTTTTAACAAAGTGATTTTAAAGTTAAATCTTTTATGACATTTTAAAAGGAGAGAAAAAAATGTCTCTCTGGGCGCAGTCTGGACCTCAGGCCACTAATCGCAGAGCTATAAAAATTGGCAGAGGGGTAGCTTGGACACTGCAGAGTGCACCTCATCGAGGTGTATTTTTTTTTCCGAATAAGATTTTCTAATCAATTTTAATTAATTTAATTCTTAATAATTTTTATTTTATTAATTAATTTTTTTCGATTTTATCCATTAATTTTTCTGTTATATTATTTTTAAATTTATTCCTGCACTTCAGTTGTCTGAGTTCCTTAACAACGGTTACCATGCTATTTAAGTTTCATTTATTTAATTACTTTTATTTATTTATTTATTTATTTTCGTAGTCAGTCACACGTGATTATATATTGTTTATATAAATTTGCGATTGAATTATGGGTTGAATTATCGCGTTTCAGACTGCGCGATATTGATCTGTTTCGATTAAGAAATTTTTCTTTTTTTTTTTTCAGTTTGCGTAAATAGTATGCTAACTGATACGATACCTGGATTTCTTAAAAGTAAACAAAATGTGATACTTCAGTTGAATGGTTTAAATTTGAATACAACTGTTTATGTGAAGGCATACAAAAAATCCTATGATTAGAAAATATTCTTTTTTTAGTTTATTGTATTTATCGAAATCAAATGGTAATATAGTAGAAAGAATTAAATTTATTAAATTTCAAATTTAATTAAAATTCATAACAATTAAGTACATAAATAATATTTATACTATAATTAATAGTAATATGATTACAAATTTATTGCACTTATAATTTTATTATTTCAGATCGAAGGCTAAGGATACCGTGTTACTACACTGTAAAAAATGTTATGTTGAACCGATTAAATTTATTTTGTTGACTAATTTTTAAATTTCAATTTTTTCATTTTAACAATAATTTTGTTCAAATAAAAAAATCAACTTGCTTCGATTAACCAAAAGAATATGATTAAAAAATGCAATACTCATTGGAGAGTTTGATAAGTTACGTCATAGATCTCTCTGTAAACAGCCAATAGACGATTGATGTGCTGAAACAACAAAACTGTTTTTTGAAATCAGCAAAACTGTTTCTTTTAATCAACAAAACTGTTTAATTAAAACAACAAATCTGTTTAGTTAAAGCAACAAAATAATTTGGGATCTGATAACAGAATTTTTGTTGATGCTATATCAACAAAAACTTTTGTTGTTTCAACAAAATATTTTTTCAGTGTAGGCCTCGTTAATACATGGTGCTAAAATTAAAAAGGTTAATAGGTGCCGAGATACAACCATATGCACAATCATAGTTCTTGAATAATACAATCATAGTTCATGCTCAAGGCTAAAGCCTGGCGAATTTTGTATTTTTTTTTCTCCCCTTTTGAGTTTTTAAATAAACTGCGAGTAGTCTCTTTAGAAGCGCTGTACATCGCTCCAAGAGTGATGAGCGGGGACTGCTCCCTGTTTAATCATAGTTCATGAAGAGTACAATGATAGCTCTTGAATAGTAGCGCTGCTAGTCGTCCGATAAACACCGAAAATGCAATCATAGTTCATAAATAGTACAATGATAATTTTTTAATAGTAGCGCTACTAGTCGTCCGATAAACACCGAAAATAGAGTCATAGTTCTTGAATGATACAATCATAATTCATGGATAGTTCAATGATAATTCTTGAATAGAAGCACTACTATTCATCCGATAAACACCGAAGTGTCCATGTAAGCCGTAGCCGCAGACAATAGGGATATGCACCTGACTCAGTGGGAGAGGGGAAGATGCTGCCAACGGCAGCGGGTATCCAAAGTGAGGTTTGAGCGATTTCAATGAATATATATATATATATTAGTTATAAAATATTATTTAAAAAAAAATGAATAATTATTTTTTGAAAATATGTTTAACCCTTTGCGGCGCAAGACAATTTGAAACATTTAAATTATACTGCCACCGGAATTCATGAACTAAATTAAACTAAAAGAATTTTTAAATTTTAAGGTTTAAAAAACCGGCCTATTCTGATATGTTATAAACGTGAATTTTTGCTAAAAAAATTTCTGGGATGAATTTTTGCAGCTGGATCTTAAATTTTGCGTCCTCGTGGCGAGGACGGCGCGCGTTAAGGGGTTAAATATAGTGACCAGCGAACCGAGCAAAACCTGCTAGGAGCCTAAAATTAAAATAATAATAATAATAAGATTTAGTTTAAAATGCTAATTTATAATACGTTGAAGACTTCTCATCAGTATTGCTAGAGGAAAGTTTGCTGAATTCCGTTACATCTAACACAGATTTTGACAATTAAAAAATTATCATAATCAGGATTTAGCAGTATAGGAGTATTCTTTTAAACATTTTGATATCTATAAATAGCCATTATAAGTCATCATTATTATTTTTTTATTCTTGGTATTAACTAACATTTGATTAATGCTCAGTGTCAGTACACGTAATAATATCCAAGACTTTATGCATATCTGTATGCTAGGAACAATTATTTGAACTTTCTCCTTTCATAGAATCAATATTTTTTTGTAAAATTTGCATTCTATAAAAATGCTTTTTCTAATACTTGCTACATTTTGTCTTAAACTTACTGTTACACTAGTATTACTTTAAATAAATAAATATTATTATTATTATTATTATTATTATTATTGAAACATGTTTTCTTTTTTTAACTAAAACATATCATTTTCACGATTTATAATTTAAATCACTAACGGGTATGAATTTCTTTTAACTTGCAGAAACTTGAGAATTTAAAAATTAACTTTCTAAAATTTTTTATCTATCTCATGGTTAGATTAACATAAGAAATGAACAATTTGTTAAAAAAAAAAAAAAAATGTACTTCATACACTGTTAAAAATTTCAAACAAAAGACTATTTGCCATAGTTGCCAACATTTTAATTTATTCCGGAGCATTTTTATCCCTGCCTCTAATTCGTACCACTTTATCTTTAGAGTTTTTTTCTCCAGTATATAAGTACGATAAAATAAGAAAAATGTTCTCTTAAAAAAAAAGTGGTATGGAATAAAGGCGGGGCTAAAAATGCTCCGGAATAAATTAAAATGTTGGCATCTCTGCTATTGGTAACCATTTATCTTGGGTCTTATGTAAAATTTAGGGATGAAAGAGTTCCGCTTTTTTTTTTTTTTTTTTTTTTTTTTTTTTTTGCCACCAGTATTTCCTTACAAAAATATATACCCTATAAGATCACAAACACAGCTGCAAAAATATGTTTAAAATGTCTGCATAGAAATACTGGTCTCAGAAAAGCGGAACCCTTTCCTTCCTGAAAATTATAGAGAAAAACAAACGGAGATGTTGAAAAATCTGTTTATTATATGCATTTTAATGATTAATATTAATTTAATTAATTATTGGCGAGAATGTATTTGTGACTTAGAATGCTTTTCTAAAGTAGAAACATTCATTTTATATATTAATAAATTAAACAATGAAAATAAATAAAAATACAGAATAAAGATTGAGAATCTCGGTTATTTTCTTTTAACTAAGAATTATTGCAGATTTACAGATAAGCATTTCACTAAATTTACAGAATTTTTTTTATAGTGTATAACACTAAATGAACATCCGCGTTTTAATTTTTTTTTTCCCACGAGTATGACCTGCCTAATAAAATATTATTTTAACAAGTGCCTTATAGATGATAGAAATTTATCTAAAAATAGATAGTGATTCTATTAAAAAAAAAAAAAACTGTTAGATTGGGTAAGGAAAACAAAATTGCTAGTATCAATAAAAATAAATTCGAAATAAAATCATTTTTCACTCTTCTCTTTTTTATGAATATTTTAAAGCTTTCTCCCATTTCTCAATTTTAAAACCCTAAAAAGGTATTCATAATATATATATATATATATATATATATATATAATCTTTAACAAGAATGTGCCTATTTATAAAAAGATTGAATTTGACATTTGAAATATGATGCTAAAATAAATAGATTGCGTAGCTACCAAACGTTCCGATTTTTTAATATTGGTATTTCTTATTTTCATAAGCTTTTGAAACAGTTTTCTGTGTTTATATAAAGTAAAAATTTCTTTAAAATTAAATAAATATATAAATAAAATAAGAAGAAGAAGAACTGGTATCCAAAAACTGGAACGGTTGCCAGCTACGGGATTGGATTACATTTACAGCGCTCTAGATATATCGGAAAGGGCATAAACGATTACAAGGGTTACTATGAAGGTTTTTTATTATATCTGTGTTATATTTTAAGTATATTTTAAAAGTAATTGCTTTTCATTCATTTCTTGAGTTTGCATATGCTTTTATGTTGTTTTCTAATGTAATTTGAAAAAAAAAAAAATATATTGTTAGAATTTCAACTGAAATTGCATTTCTAAATTCACTTCAAAAACCAATAACAAAACTATTTGCAATTACAAAATGCTTTAATTTTGATGAAAAGCATTCGTACATGTAGAAATAGAAATTTCGGAAAAAGCAAGACATTATTCTTCTACATGCATGCCAACATTTTAATTTATTGCGGAGTATTTTTAGCCCCGCCTTTATTTCGCACCACTTTATTTATAGAAAATTTTTCTCCAATATCTCCTTTGGTAAAATAAGAAAAAAAATACTTTCATAAAATAAGTGGTATAGAATAAAGGCGGGGTAAAACTACTCCGGAATAAATTAAAATGTTGGCATCTATGCTTCTATTATTTTATTTGAATATTCTGACAATCTATACAGCATAAAAATGAAGATACTCTTTAACATTATATATTCAGAAAATGTCCAAAACTTTCCAGGAAAATCTTATTACTTATACTAATACTGTTATGTAATATTCATTCTAACAAGCGAAAAAGGAAAACAAAAGCTGAATATTTTACGAAATTTAAATTTATAAGAGGATGTCATACTAAAAGTAATCAAAAAGTTTTTCTTTAACTCTTATAAAATATCAATGAGGCTTGAAACTATCAAATAGTGAAAACATAGAAAGAATTTTTTCTGTAAAACTATTTCTATTTTTTTAACATAAACTCATAGGTCTTCAACGAAAAATTTGTACAAAATATTTTTACTGTTTCTTATAAATTTTATTCTCTAAAATCGTACGAAATAGTAAAAAAATTCAAATCATATGTTTAATTTAATTTTGCATGAAAACAAGAAATCTTATATCATTTTGTTGATTAAAAAAACTTTATACATTAATTATTTCTTACTTTAAAACGATATTTATAAGAATGAATCTAAAAAATTATATAAAATGGTGGGATTCGTTTAACACTTTGACTGCCAAGCCAAAATTACAAATGTTCACCACGGGGCCAAAAATTTCTTTGTGTAATTTGTATTTTTTTTTTCAACATAAAACTATATATAAAACAATATTTTTCAGTATGACGCATTTTGCAACACGTGGGGAGAATATATCGTATGGAGCCCAACAATCAAACTCCAATACGATTTTTATGTAACTGATATTGTTTTTGGTAGCCAAGGCCTGAAGTGTGTAAACACCATGGATATCATATCTGATAGCCAGTGTCTCAAAGGAAACATCACTGGCTATCACATGTGATAGCCATGGCAGTCAAAGTGTTAAGGCATAATTGCCAACACCCTAATTAATATTTCGTACTACTGTTAGTACCCACCCCTTTGTCCACACCACTTTATTTTTAGAGTAATTCTCTCCGAATGTAATTATGATTAAATAAGAGGGGGGAAAAAACGCTAAAAACGATTAACGTGAGAAAAAAAAAGTCGGGTATTAACAATACTACGGAATATTAATAAGCATAGTTGACAGCTATGGTTTAAGACCTATTGTCTACATTAAGGACCTGATCCTCATGAGGGATGTCCTCCGTGGGGGACTTTTTAAGGGGTCCTAGCCTGTAATATAAAAGGGAAAATAGGATGGATGGAGGGAACAGGGGAAGAGATGAAGGCGAAATCGGAGGAACATCAAAAAGAAGAAAAGGTTCCATTGGCAAAAGAAGCGAACACTAAATGTAAAAAATAATTAAAAGAAACTGTTTGATTAATTAGGGAAAAAGTTTCTTTGATTCAATGTAATAAAATTAGTGATATTTTATAATTTATTTGTATATATTGGCATGTAGTTGCCACCATTTTAATTTATTTCGCAGTCTAGCTCAGCCTTTATTTTGCGCCACTTTATTTTTAGAATAATTTTCTCCAATATAGTAATAAAATAAGAAAGAATTATTCTTAAAAAAAGGGGGGGGGAAGAAAAAAAGAGAAAAAAATGGTCGTATGAAATAAAGTCGGGACTAAAAACACTCCGAAATAAATTAAAATGCCATCTCTTTTGACATATTACAGAGTTACCAACATTTTAATTTATTCCGAAGCTTTTTTAGTCCCGCCTTTATTTCATATCACTTTTATTTTAAGAGTAATTTTTTCTTATTTTATCGTAGTTATATATTGCAGAAAGTTATTCAAAAAATAAAGTGGAACGAAATAAAGGCGATGTTAAAAATGCTTCAAATTAAATTAAAATGTTTGCAGCTATGCATAATAACGCTATGCAAGAAAGAGTTCCGCTCTTTCTGTCACCAGTATTTCTATGCAGAAATTTTTATCATACAGCTCATCATACAGATCATTTTTATCATCATGTACAGCTGTTTTTATTATCTCATAGGGTATATATTTTTGTAGGAAAATACTGGTACAAAAAAAAAAAAAAAAAAAGAAAGGAAAGAAATCGGATTTTTTTTTTCAATCCCGGTCTATGAAACTTTACTTAGCTTTCGTGAATAAATTTATTTTTTTTTCTTTAAAAAATATTTTAAGTGTACAAAACAAATACTGTATGTTTTTCTCTAAGCCAGAAGTTAAACTTTCTTTTCTTTTCTTTTCTTTCTTTTTTTTTTTTTTTTTTTTTTTACACATATCCGATAAAATTTATATCTAGTTTAAATAGTTTTTATTTCTAATTTTAAAACTATTCTTCTAAATTGATTAAATGAAATTATATTCACTTATTTTCTTTTCATGATTTACCTTTTTATACATTGAGCGATTTGTCGATTAATAATTTCATTACCAACTCTAGTTCTTTTTTCTTTTCTTCGAAAGACATCGTACCAAAAAATTTCTATAACAGTTTTCAGTATAAATATAGAAGAATTAGAAAATAAATATGTCAAAAGCCAGAAAAATATGTAAAAAAAAAAAAAAAAAAAAAAAATTGATTTAAGATTTCTTGTCAAAAATAGTGGTGACAAATCTCATTTTAAAATGGGGAAAATGGGACAGCTATGCACTTGTCTTTCTTTAATCGAATAAGAACTATACACACATATATATATTTAACCTAAAATTTAATACCAATAGAATATCCAAGTCTAGGAAGCACATTTATAATAAAACTATCCAAGGGTATAAATTATACAAAATCAACAGAGAACTTCATTAATGGCTTCAATAAATCTGTGTCAAACAGTATTCCCAGGGAGTCCATCATAATGAAAGCCAGCTTTTAAATATCCAAGTTTAGGTCTTAGTTCTTAAGCTCTCTTGTCCCAGTGGGTATACAGCATAGATAAAGATTAATGAAGGCGTTAATGAAACGATCACCAGTTCATTTCCTCTATTTGTTTCTTAATTTAAATCTACTCCTTTGTTTGCAAGATGATAAAGAACTTGTCTGTTATTGCACGTTTGAAATGCACTTTTCTTAGAAGATTCAAAAGTTAAAGGAAACTATTTCAAAGATTTGAAACTTAAGAATTGCTAGAAATTAAAGAATGAAAATTAATTGCTGATTCTGAGTGCATAAAGTATTTTGCACTAATTGATAGGGTTTTAGTCTAATTTTCTAAACCTTTATTTTATTTAAAAACTTTTGAATATGAAATTTATATCAACGTATACCTAATCTGAGAAAAGCGTGCTTCATGTGATACCATGCAAATTGAATTACTGAAATATATTTATATACTAGGCGTAGCACAAAGGATTCTCCAACTTCGAAATAATGTACTTGCAAAACAGTGAAAGACAAAAATGTGAAAACAAGTGGTATGTTGGAGAAGTGGGCCTGCATCTTTCTATATGAATAAATTACGATTTGTTTTCTGGTCTGAACCTTTCTTAACATTAAGTTTTTGATAAAAGCTTCTCCTTGTCATCGTTGAAATTTGACTTGATCAATGGTATTCCAGTACAATAAAAACACGTCGCTCCAAGGAATACGACATGATGTTCTTCAATTTCTTATTATAACTAATTCTGTACAACTCTTTTACACGGATCAACAATGAAACAGACTGACGAATGAAAATTCTGTACTTTTGAATACTATTTAAATCATCATGGGCTTGAGGCGCCAGCTATTAGCCGATCTTGAAACTACTTCTGCAAACCGGTGCATAGTTGTCAATTTTCATAATTTTAAAATAAAGATAATCACCACAATATTTTTAGAAAAGCTTCTTATATTATTTTTCGGAGATTTAACATCTCAAAGTTCACTATCATAAAATTCTGGTGTAATGTCTTCGCGAAACTCGGGGAAATTTGGCAGCTATGCCCATATATAACGAATTGTAGACCTGTCTATTCAACATATCATTTGTTTCACCTTTCTGTTTCTCACTGTTTCACAGTTATGTCATTTAAAAGTTGGGAATGCTTTCTGAAACGCCTTGTATACATTTGATTCTTTTGGTTGAAACCAAAGAAAAATCTTTTAGGGTTACAAAATATAAAGATTCTTTTTAAGTATATCGTTATTTATTTAATTTTGAATTATCATAAATCTCAAAGGAATATTTTAGGAAACATGAATCCAATGTTAATAATAATAAAAAAGAGGAAGTTACCATGAGTAAAGGTCTGATTTACAGATTTCTTATAACTCTGTCAGTGGATGGCTCAAATGCAGGAGTCGTACCCCGTTTCCCCCCACCCCCTCTTTTTTTTTTCGGGATACTTTCTCGGATGAGAAATTTCCTCTTTTTTTTTGTTTGTTTGTTTGTTACCATTATTCTTATATAATAAGCTCTATTCTATATAATCACAACACATTACTACAAAAATACGATTAGGATTTCTGTATGAAAATAGAGCTTTAATGTGACATTTAAACTATTTCAGGAATTTACCTTCAATATTGAGTTTTAGTATTACATAAGGAAATTTCTTTTATCTTTGGTGTACAACTGAAATAAGAAAAAGTAGAACTAATTTTTAAATCTAAATTAGGGAAAGGACAAATAATTGTATAATATAGATACATATTATAGAAAGTTGAGTGTTTGCAGGATACAATTTTTTATTAGTTGCGCTTCTTTTAGAAAAAGAAAATGACTTTCAGATTGCATATAACTGTGAAGACTCTATTAGTGATGGTATGTAACACAAGTCTACAAAAATAATGTTGGCAAAATTTAATTTGATAATTTTAGGTGATACATATATTTTTTGGTGTACTGAAACTAAAGAAGAAGCCAGTTTTTTTCTTTCTTTTTTTAATCACGTATTTTTGTCAATACAGGGTGTCTACCGACACAGTTTCTTCTTTTTTGGTAGTTTCTAGTATGTTTCCAGGATTATTTTAATTAATCATAGAAACATACAAAAAAAGTTAACGTATTGGTGGAATAGTCACAGAAGAAATTCTGTGGGTACACATCCTGTATTGACAAAAATGTATACGTGATAGAGAAAAACTGGCTTCAGTTTCGGTTTCATCACACCAAAATACATAAAGATCAGTCAAGATATCAAATTAAAACTTTAGAAGTAGATTTATGTAAACGATTAACATTAATTTTTTGACTTAATTGAGCTGACTTAACTTTACATTGTTTTTACATGAATAAATACTTATCCTGAATATTTGCGTTATAATTTAGCACACATTTAAGATATTTCTTCCTTAAATTATACAGAAAACAAAAGAAAGATATGAAAAAGGGGCATTATTTTTAAATAAAGTAAAAAACAATGGAAAAGCTTCAAAAACAGGCGCAGTAGATGTTCTTATGTGCAACAATGACATTTTAATTTTTTTTATTTATTGACTTATTTATTTTTTATAACGTCATTAATATATGAGGAAAAATAAAGCAAAAAAGTATTGCCTCAAGCTATAAATATTTAAGATCACCACAGAAATTCTTTTACAGTATTCTGCCGCAATAGCTGTTTAGAATATTTTAAACGTAGTTTAGAATATTTGCTTCTTCTATTCTTTAAGAAAAAAGTCACTGCATTTTAATACAAATCTTTCTCCTCACGTAGATTTTTTGACAGAAGCCTAGGAGCACTTTAAAGGGGAAAACAAAAATTACTATTCGATGGAAATTTTGGGGTCTGTTTCAGAACAGCATTTTAAATAGTACTATTTTCAAGCAGAGAATCGATTATTTATTTATTAATTGCGTAGTTGCTAGCTTGTACTGTTTTTTAACACCACTTTTTCTGCGTAAAAATATTCACCTTATTTAATCCTAGAAAACGTCTACAAAATTTAAAGAAAATTTTTATTAAAAAAAAAAAAAAAAAAAAAAAAAAAAACATATAATTTGGCAGCTGACAACCCTTTGTAATTATTCATATCACTATTCTCCTAAAGTTATTATCTTATAAAATCTCAGAATTTTTGCTAAAATATAAAATGGATATTTGTATAAAAAAAATTTTATATTTAAAAATCCTGTAAGTAGGTAATTGTAAAAGGCAAGTGGGTAATTGTCTGTAATTGTAAAACTTGAGGAGAAATACTTTATCTTATTAATTTATACGAATAAAAAAATGCTACTGGAAATTTTAAACAAACTATTAGAATAGTTAAGAATAGTTACATCAACAAAACACCCGATTTCAAATACACACATAGTTAGCAAAAAGTAAAAAATCACTGCAAAAACCTTTGTAGTAATAGGCATTAAAAAATGTCGAACTTAAGACACTTAAATCAACTACACTTTACAATAATAACAGGAGACTTGGCATTGGAATATTAAAACCCGAATAAACTACTACGTCGGAAACGCCAAAGAAAAATATTGGAAATGCATACAGCTGTTTCGGTAGCCTATAGCGTACCGTCTTCAGTGCAAAAAGGATTCTGAATCAGGAGAGGTGCTCGTATATATAGGAAAGGGGCCGGATTTAGTTCAGCCAATAGGATTACGGGAAATGTGGGGAGGGTGGCCAATAAGAATTTAGGAAAGTTAGCTGTGTAAACAGTAGAAAAATTAAGAAAATGTGGACTGAATATAAAATTTCCAACAGTCAGACAAATAGGGAATAGCGAAATCACAATTTACAAGGTTTTAAAAAATTTTATAAATATGAAAAGCTTCAAAGAAATCGAGTTCATGAATGGATTTTGGGGTGCAAATTATTTTAGCTGAATTAAATTTAAAATAATGATTTTCCTCCCAGCAATGTTTAGAAATAGCCGATTTATTGGTTTCTTGTTTGCGGACGTAATTCATATGTTCTTTTAGACGAAATTTAAGACTGCGTTTAGTTTGGCCAATATATGATAAACCACACTGACAGGAAATACTATAAATTTCCCAAGAATTATGCATATCAATGGGATCTTTTAACTGAGAAAAAGTGAGTTTATTGGAAGGCGAAAATATTATTTTAAAATCATATTGTTTGAGAATTTTAGCTATGGTTTGACTGGATTTAGGAAAATAGGGTAAGACAATACTGATATTAGAAGAGACTGATTTAGTAGACGAAATACGAGGGAGTTGTAATTTTTGGATAGCTTGTCTATAATGGAAGGGTCATAACCTCTATCAATTGCAATGGCTTTCAGGTATTTAATTTCAGAATTTAATAAAATAGGATTTGAACAAATATTAAGTGCACGGTTTACAAAAGTATAGAAAGCAGCCATTTTTTGGTTAGGTGGGTGACATGAACGCGCATGGGGAGGAAGGGAGACAGCAAAATTTTTTCGATAGACGGTGGTTGAAAATCCATTTACAGTGCGAGAGACGAGGGTATCAAAAAATGGAAGGGAGCCATTATTTTCTATTTCATATGTAAATTGGATATTACTGTCAATTGAATTTAAAGTTTCTAAGACATGGTCTATATTGTGATGAGATATGTGGATAAGCGTGAAGGTGTCGTCAACGTAACGGGTCCAAAAAGGAAAAGATATTTTCTTAAAAAGCTTGCTTTCGAAATAGTGCATGTAAATATCTGCGAGAATTGGGGAGAGAGGGGAACCCATGGCTAAACCTTCAGACTGACGATAGAATTTATTTTGAAAAGAAAAAGTGGTTTGTGATAAACAAATGCGGGTAAGAGAGATTAATTCTTGTATTTCAAAAGATGGGAAATGAAACTCTTTTAATCTATTTTCGAAACAGCAGAGGGCGCCACTTATTGGAACATTAGTGAAAAGTGATTTTACATCAAAAGAAACCATAGTGAGATTAGTGAGAGGGCAGTTTTGAATATTTTTTGAAAATTTTATGGAATTCTTAACAGTATAACTATTAGCAGCAAGAAGGGGAGCAAAAATTGTGGTGAGAAATTTAGCTAAATTATAGGAAGCAGTACCGATATTAGAGACTATGGGACGAAATGGAATATTGGGTTTGTGAACTTTCGGTAAAGCATAAAATCTGGCACAATTAGCAATAGAACGGATGATATTTAGTCGAGTCCAATAACAAGGGGCAAGATTTTATAGCAGATTTAATTTTATTTAACTCTTGAGTAGAGGGGTCACGGGGCAGAGGAATATATGGTCCATCATTAATTAATTCCGTAACACTTTCAATGTATTTTTTTTTATCCAAAATAACAATCTGACCACCTTTATCAGCTTTAGTAATGATGATATTTTCATTAGATTTTAATTCCTTCAAGGCGTTTTATTCGGCTACTTCTAAACATTGCTGGGAGGAAAATCATAATTTTAAATTTAATTCAGCTAAAATAATTTGCAGACCTAAATCCATTCATGAACTCGATTTCTTTGAAGCTTTTCATATTTATAAAAATTTTAAAAACCTTGTAAATTGTGATTTCGCTATTCCCTATTTGTCTGACTGTTGGAAATTTTATATTCAGCCCACATTTTCTTAATTTTTCTACTGTTTACACAGCTAACTTTCTTAAATTCTTATTGGCCACCCTCCCCACATTTCCCGTAATCCTATTGGTTGAACTAAATACGGCCCCTTTCCTATATATACGAGCACCTCTCCTGATTCAGAATCCTTTTTGCACTGAAGACGGTACGCTATAGGCTACCGAAACAGCTGTATGCATTTCCAATATTTTTCTTTGGCGTTTCTGACGTAGTAGTTTATTCGGGTTTTACACTTTACAATATTTGTAATTCTTAAATTATATGCAATGATCTTAAACCAGTCTAAAATGGCAGATAGGTTTAAATGGTTCTGAGCCCGCCATATATATATACATATTTTTTTTCCCTTTATATCTTTCGCTTTCGTTATTGCTATTGTTATTTTGTGAATTATTAAAAAATTGTCATTTATTCATTTATTTATTTATTTATTTATTTTTCGGCGTTCTTACTCCTGTTTGTATTTTGTAAAAAAATATCTTTAGTTTTTTCAAAGTTCTTTTGGGATTCAAAAATCGTATTTTTAATTCAATTCTAATGTATATCCGACATAATTTAGAATTGAATTCGAATAAAAATGAGTTTTTGAGGCAACGTTTCTATGCCCTAATTTTATTTCTATGCTTCAATTTTATACTTCTTAATTTCATTTAAGCGTGAATGATTTTTTAACTTTAATTTTAGATTGCAGGGCTGTTTTACTGAACCCTTAGTGGCACAAGCTAATTACCCACATTTAATGTCGAAAGCCACTAGATTTCAACCAAAGTTAGAAGAAAAGAAAGGAACGGTGTTTTTCTTCTTCTTTAAATTTTAAAAGCAAAATTTTGTTTAAAAATTCTGGGATGAATCTAAGCAGTTAAGCATAAAAGCTAGGTGGCAAAAAATATATACCTCTGTGCTTCAAAGAGTTATTCATAGTTGCCAACTTAGCAGCTTTTGGCTACCGGAAAAAATTAATAGAAATATTTATTATATTTAATCAGTGAACTGTGGCGATTTTCACTGTTAAAGTAAAATTAAAAAATATATATATATATATTAAAATTTTCCAGTAACCACTAAGTTGGCAACTATACTAACAACCCCTCTATGAATAATCAAAAGTGCGACGGAATGCCTCGGGACCACAACTAGAGTCACCAATTTCCCACCTCGCAGCACTGGTGTGACGCAAAACGAAACTAACCCTCAAAGAGTTAGCATACTAAGTTTACGATTTTATTGTCCTGGTCATATTCCAAAATTTCTCAAAATGATTCTGGTTGACATTGATTATAATTATTTTCCATATAAATTTGTTATTTTCTTACATTTATTTTAATCTTGTAAGTTTTTATCAGATGATTTGCTATTTTAAAATTTTCTTTCATAAGGTATTTTTTGTGTCCCAGATTCCCTAGAACATTTATTCGTGAATGCTGTAAAAAAATAATCAGGAATTTATTTAATTCTTAAGAAAAAGTTATTATCAACATTTCTATTTAATAAAATCTGTAAATTATGATAAAGAAATGTATGTAAAATAAGGGCATCCTAAAATCCGTAACGTGCACAAATGTACATAATTTAATTTAATACCACGTAGTATATATGTGCGTAGAATGTATCTGCAATGTTGCCACAAGCGACTCTATTATTATTATTATTATTATTATTAACCCTAGTACTAACAGTGCTCCGGAATAAATTAAAATTTTGGTATGTCTTAAGTAGTACTACTTAAGAATATGAAAACAACATAAAATTATTATTTTTTTCTATGTAACCTACGTTACTACGTTACTACTATGTAACCTACGTTAAAATTTTGGCATGTCTTAAGTAGTACTACTTAAGAGTATGAAAACAACATAAAATTATTATTTTTTCTATGTAACCTACGTTACGTTTTCTATGTAACCTACGTTTCTATGTAACCTACCTGAGTGTTGCTTGATCACTTTTATCAAATATATATGCCTTTGCAAAAAAAATAAATTACAATACGCAATCTGTAAAATGTCATAGTCGTTATCTTTATCTGTAAACTTAGTTTGTTGTAGAATATACAGAATGTCTTAAGACTAAATTTTCAATCTATAAGAGAAATAAACTAAAAACAATGAACCCTCTAAACCAAAAATAACATTTAAATGAAATAAACAAAGCAACGAAATAAATGTATATCTTCACAGACGATGTAATAATAACTGAAGTATAAGTATACTAGATAGTACTTACTGCTTTTGTATCCTTTCAATTTATTTATAAATGTTTATAGAAAGTATAATTCATAATATTATTTCGTATTTATTTGACAATTTTGAGATTTATAGTTACAATTACTTTTGTTTTGAATGATAAATACACAATAACAATTCACAATTTCTTATATATATATATATGAGGACTTCACAAACATCCATGCATTATCTGGGATTCGAGCCCCCAGCCTTTTGTTCCAGAAGACAGCTCCATGCCAAATAGTCATAATTTTGTTGAGTCATAATTTTGTTGAAAAATTAAAAAATAAATAAAAAACAAAAGTAGACATTTGTTTGAATAAGGTGCATTTAATTGCACAAAGTCTAAAGTTTTAGCAATTTGTGGTTATTCTTTCATCAAATTAATGATCGAAGTAATGATCGTCCATCTGCCCTTTGTTCTGGTATAAATTCTTTCATAGAAAACTATTTAAATAATCTTATATTATTACATTCTTATCTATTTTTTTTTTTTTTAATCTATTTTTTTTAACGCAATTAACTTTATAATATTTTCAAATTTTCAAATTCTTTACTTCTAGATCTAAGTTTTTAATTAATATCTACGCGAAAGTCAGTTGAAGTGATCATTTTGTTGAGCATTACATTGATTCTTCTGCAATAGTGACTAAGATAATGAAACAATCTTTAATGTATAGAATGTCAGATTGTAGCCTTATATTACTGCTTATTGTTATTTCACTGTATACTGACAATGCCATAAGAAGAAAAACTATCTCATTATAAATTATCCAGACATTATTTAATGAAAAGAACATCATTTAATATTTTTGAATCATTGGGAATTCTTTATTACGATGCAAATTAATTTATTTCTTAGCGTAATTAATTATTCAACTACCGCAATTAGCGAATTGGATGAACTAATTATATACTCAAATGACATACGGCTCGCTGCAAGATTGAGTGGCAAGTTTTTGTGCTAATTAAGGAAAATTCTAAGCATTTAAATTAAGATAACTTTTGAAAAGTATGTTCAATTTATTAGAATTTAAAGAAATACTCAGGTATAACGAGATTTACGAGAGCGTATCGAATTTTTATTATAATTGTCTGCAAATAATCATTATTTGTTATTGTAATAAATGAAATATTATATTAATAAGTTGCTACAAATTGAATTTCTGTCATAAACAATTTTCACAAACATTATAAAACATTCCTATAAAGATTTAATATAAAAAAAATAATAATAATTGTGGTATTTTCTTCATTTATTCATATAGTCTATGAAATATAGTAATGTCATATCTTATTATAAAATTTATTAAGAAAATATTTCATGAAAATATTTCATGGGAAATGCATATAATTTAAGTGATTTAAAATTTAAATCTAATCAATAAAATAGTGCAAATTTTATTTATACTGTTTGTATTGATCCATTAATATACTACTTACCATTTTCTATTCTGATTATAAATCTTTTAAAATGACTAACTTTACAGTTTTCCTATTTAAGTTTGCATGTTGTTTAGTTACATTTATAATAAAAACGTTTTCTTTCTTTCTTTCTTTCTTTTCTTTCTTTTTTCTTTCTCTTTTTTTTTAAGCTAGATAATGTAAAAATTACTGTTTTATTAAACTAATTCATAAAAGTTCACGATAAAAATTAAAAAAAAAAAAAAAAAAAAAACATTATAATCTTGCTTTTAAATTCTATTTAGGACTAAACTTAATCATTTTACATTTTAAAGATAGTTAAAAATGAATTTGATACAAGAATGTATAAAAAGGTCTTTTAAAATTTTGCGAACAAATACGTAAATTATTATCACCCCTCCCCCTCTTTTTTTTTTAAATAAATGCAGACATGCCAACATTTTAATTTATTCCGGGGCACTGTTAGTACCCGCCTTTTTTTACACCTTTTTTTTTGTGTGTGAAATTTTCTCCATTACGTAATTGCGATTAAGTAGGGAGAAAATTACACTTAAAAAAAGTGGCGCGAAAAAAGGGTGGGTACCAACGATGCTCCGAATTAAATTTAAATGTTGGCATGCCTATGTAAATGTAAATTTGAAAGGATATATTGTTTATATCTCAAAAGTATAAATTAACTTTTTAATTTCTGATAATTATAGTTCGTAATACTATACTAAAGACTTCTATTGACATTTTTACAAGTACTTTTTGTTTCATTTGGTGACTGGTATAGTAAATAAACGATATATAATCAATTATTTTCATCATTACGACATAGTTCCCACCATATTAATTTATTCCAGAGCATTTTTAGCTCCGCCTTTATTTCGCATCTCTTTATCACACCTGCCAACCAGGGTTGCCAAATTTGGCCTTTTTTTATTCAATAGTCCCCAATAATTTTTATTTGTAACGTTTGATTAATCACTTCGAAGATTGATAGTGTATTATGTATATCAAATGTCACTTCTCAAAATTATTGGTGACTATTGAATAAAAAAAAGGCCAAATTTGGCAACCCTGCTGCCAACCATCTTATTAATAATCGAAAAAAATTTAGTACCAGCCTATTTTATCTCATCAATCTTTTTATAGAGTAATTTTATACTTATTTAATCGTAACGGCATTTAGAGATAATTATTCTAAAAATAAAGTGGTGTGGAAAAAAGGGTTTGATTGGATTAGGGATTGGATTAAGGCCGATTGACTGCACAAGGGTCCTAGGCCTTAGGGGGAGTGCCCTTCGTGGCTAACCATTCCAAGGTGTCTTAGCCCGTGTTTACGCAAGTTTTGGAGAAAACCACGGAAAACTCCGAACGGCTAGGCCGACGAGCGTGACCTAGAATCGAACCCGGCACCTTACATCTACCAGCTTTGAACGCGGAACCGCCTCTGTGCAAGAAGGGGCGTGTATTAAACAACTTCCGATTCATAATTAGGATGTTGGCAGGTATTTTTTATTTATAGAATAATTTTCTCCAATATATAATTACGATAAAATAAGAAAAAATACGCTTTAAAAAAAGTGGTATGAAATAAAGGCGGCGCTAAAAATGCTCCGGAATAAATTAAAATTGTTTCAACTCTGCTATAATATTCGATACTACCGGAATATCCGGCGTATAAACAGTAGGACAGATAAATCAGTTTTACACAGAAAATTTAATTAACAATTATGTTTGTATACATACATATATATATATATATATATATATATATAATAAAGTTTCTGATATAAAACAGGTGTGTCCTGTGGCTTATACACTGGACACTGGTAATACACTGGTAATTTGAAAGCTTCCGTAAATTATTTTAATACTAAAATTTCTTTCTTTTAATCAAGCAAAATAAGAAGTAAAATATTTTTTAAAGAAACCAGTTATTTAAAATACGTCTTTATATATGTATATAATAAAATTATTGACACTAAAATTATTAGAAAATCGAGATGTTTGTGAAACAAAAGCAGTTTACATAAATTTATCTTTAATTATCAACTTATTTTATAACTGTTATTATTGTTCCACTATTGTATTATCAAAGTTCAAAATTTCTTTTTATAAATATAATTCAGCGTATACTTTCGTAAACAAGTTTTTTTTTTTTTTTTTTTTATAAATCTTTAATAATTATTCGCATTTTGAAATGTATGCCCACATTAATTATTTTTATAAAGTTGTCGTGCTTATAAACAAGAAAAGTAGTTATATTAAACAAACTTTATTTGCTTAAGGGCCCTCTTCACTCACTGCCACCGGAAGCCGAAGCTAACGTTATTCTATGGGAAATTTTTCTTTACAAATAACTTATTAACTAATACATATTTTTAAATTCTGTTTTCACATTCTGAAAATTCCCAGCTGTTAAATTGACGGACCTTTCTTAAAAAAATATTTTTTTAATTTTTTATGTTTTATTTTGAAGCTGCAAAATACGAATGATTTTGCAATTTCAAAATAAAATATTAAAAATTAAAAAAATACATTTTTAAAAAAGGTCCGTCAATTTAACAGTTGGGAATTTTCTGAATGTGAAAACAGAATTTAAAAATATGTATTAGTTAATAAGTTATTTGTAAAGAAAATTCCCCCATAGAATAACACTGGCTCGGGCTTCCGGCGATGGTAAGTGAAGAGGGCCGTTAACTGAAGAATCCTTGAATAAAGCATAAGTAATCTCGAAATTGTAATTTGTACATTGCTTTATCAAGGTCCGTACGTTCTTGCCTTTTTTATAGGATTCTTCTGGTATTTTTTAACGATAGATTCTTTTTAATTTTATAGCTTTCTATTACAACAAAAATTTCAATACACAGTTAGCGGTTGAAAAGATTGAAAAAAAAAAAAAAAAAAAACAAGATTGTAGGAACATACGAACCCTGTTTATGTTGAATTTTATTACTCTTACTCAGTGTTGCCAAATTTTGCTACTTTTTTACTTAATAGTGACCAATAATTTTGAGAAATAATATTTGACATACATACTAGACTATTAATCTTCGAAGTGATTAGACAACCGTTACATTTAAAATTTATTGTAGATATTGAATAAAAAATTCGCAACATCTGGCAACACTGCTCAGATTCAAAATTATAATTTACTTTAACGAATCGTGATTTTTCATAAAATACCTATTGTTGTAATAAATTGTTCGTAATATCAATTAAAAAAAGAAAAGAGTATATAGAATGAGTTTTAAGTATAAATGTACTTTATATACTTTTTTCAATAAAAGACTAACTTTTTATTTTATTTTTAACATTTCTTCTTTCAGGTACCATCTGAAATCATCCATCAACCGCTATGAAACTAATTCGTTGGGTTGAAGTTCATATTGGTCGATCCCGTCGAAAATCCAAAAAGGAGAAAGATGGCCTCACGATCAATTGCGGAGCGGATATACCTCGAAGAAGAGATGAAAGTACGCCAAGTACACCTCTCCATAAAATTGAACCCATCGGTAAAGATCTTCCGCGATCAGCAGGCAGTACACCACAACGTCTGAAGCATCCACCATCACCTCATCCTCTACTTCGAGCACCAGAAACTCCGAGTATCGATGGTCGTTTGCACATTCGGACAAGTTTTCTGGATCCAGGTCTTAATCCACTTTCGGCTGGACCGCAGCCTCTCGGGTTTGGGTCTTCTACGGCCCTTGATACAGGGTCCCCAAGAGTCCGCTGTCGTATTCGCACGAATCCATGGCTGCCGTCACCAAAAAGCAGTACGGGTGGCGGTGACTGTGGATGGAATAGTGGAAGCGGAGGCATTAGATCCTCATCCATTGGATCCGAGAGCTCTGAGTCTATCGCTGGCAGTGGATTTGGGAGCCAATCCAGTGGCAGTTTATGGGAAGGTAAGGTCATTTCATCATTCGGAAAATTCCACATTTCTTTAAGAGAAAGTATTTGTATACTTTCGAAATATCTATATTATAATCGTGCATCTTTGATTAAGTGAATTATAGAATTGTGGTTTCCTGAAAAAACAATAAAAAAATAAAAAATACATATATGTACACGAAATTTAACTTAATGTAAGAATCGCATTAGAATTAGGCTAATATTTTTTCTTGGAAAACAGGAAGAAAGAAAGAAAAGAATAGGTTGAAAATAAAGACTAACCGTCAAGAACATTACTTGTTTTCATCATTTATGCCTATCTCACAATCCAGAAAACCATTTCTGTCAAATGTTCTTCAAAATTTCTCATCAAAATGCCGTATATTTAATAAACCGCATACAAAATTTAAATTTATCTACTCTCTCAATATTTCAATAAATATTTCAAAGTCGAAATTGCTGTTTGCATTAACTGAATATATAGAAATTTTGAATTACACAAAAGGGTCACGTAGCATATAAAATTTCGATTTTACAACAGTGTTTTTGAATTATCGGTATTTTTATTGTTAATCTTGAATTTCATTTTTGTTATAATGTAACAGTTATAACTTTACGCAAATCTGAATGATTTTCTCTTTTAATAATAATAGTATATTATTATTATTAGATTTTAAATATTCAAAACCATGAATTGTTAAAAAAGTACAAAATTAACTCAACTTTTGCATACGTGAACTTTTTTAGGTGCTAAAGAATTCAATATTGCTATCTCTTAAAGTAAAAAGAAAAAAAAAGAGACAAAATAAAGACCTCAGAACTTGAATAAGAAAATTTTACAGATTTATGCTGGAGAAGGATTTTGTAATTGTCTCACATATTATCGATTTTCTATTTTAAAATAACTCTCCAAAAAAAAAAAAAAAAAAAAAAGTTATTCTAAAGAAAAATTATAATATTCCTGTTTTAGTCTAAAATATGGCTGAAACTACATATCTATTCATCGTACGGAAATTCCAAAGGCTCAAACACATCACATTATTATCGTATAACATACACATTAGCCAGCAGCTCATAATCTGATGAAATACCAGTTGAATAAAAAATAGGGTATCGTGACTTGAATTGGATTCTTTCCAAAAGCATACTAAACATACAATTCCCATTATATTTAGGAGCAAAGCAAATAAAAAGCTATCTAATATCAACGCAAAGCTGTCTTATGCGAGCTCATCATGCCATGTTGTACTGCAACTATATTCGTGTGCGTATGAGATTTTTTTATTTTTTTGTTTTACATATTTAGTGCCCATTTTTCATTCTGTTTCCAGTTTAATGTGTTATATAAATCACCTATTTATATAGAAATATTTTTGCATCATTATACATTTATATAAATTCCAAGAGTATTCTCTAAAATTATGAAAGACAAAATTCACTGACACGATTTAGGGTGTAACATTTTTATAACATGAATATATTTATGAATATCTCTGACGTTAAAGAGCTACAAAACTCAATAAGAGAGTAATTTTGGAACTGGGTATAAATAAAATAATGATAAACTTGAAATAAAATATTACTTTTTTCAAGAGTGCCAATATTTTATTGAAATTTAATTTTTCCGACTGAGTGAAAATAATGCCTGGACCGGGACTCGAACCACGGATCTTTGACTTACAAGGTCAAGGCTCTACCAACTGAGCTATCCAGGCCGACATCCCGGTCAGCATTACTCACTCAGACAACCTTATAGGCTGAAACAATCTGGTCTATCATTTAGATAGCTCAACAGAAATAAGCCGCAGGAAAGGAAAACACCATTAAACAAATGGGAGAAAGGAATACAATTTTTTTAATAAAATCACACAATAAACTGTGGAAGGAAATCATATTTATTGAAATTTAATTTTTCCGACTGAGTGAAAATAATGCCTGGACCGGGACTCGAACCACGGATCTTTGACTTACAAGGTCAAGGCTCTACCATGGTAGAGCCTTGGTCAAGGCTCTACCATGGTAGAGCCTTGACCTTGTAAGTCAAAGATCCGTGGTTCGAGTCCCGGTCCAGGCATTATTTTCACTCAGTCGGAAAAATTAAATATTCCTTTCTCCCATTTGTTTAATGGTGTTTTCCTTTCCTGCGGCTTATTTCTGTTGAGCTATCTAAATGATAGACCAGATTGTTTCAGCCTATAAGGTTGTCTGAGTGAGTAATGCTGACCGGGATGTCGGCCTGGATAGCTCAGTTGGTAGAGCCTTGACCTTGTAAGTCAAAGATCCGTGGTTCGAGTCCCGGTCCAGGCATTATTTTCACTCAGTCGGAAAAATTAAATTTCAATAAATATGATTTCCTTCCACAGTTTATTGTGTGATTTTATTAAAAAAATTGTATTCCTTTCTCCCATTTGTTTAATGGTGTTTTCCTTTCCTGCGGCTTATTTCTGTTGAGCTATCTAAATGATAGACCAGATTGTTTCAGCCTATAAGGTTGTCTGAGTGAGTAATGCTGACCGGGATGTCGGCCTGGATAGCTCAGTTGGTAGAGCCTTGACCTTGTAAGTCAAAGATCCGTGGTTCGAGTCCCGGTCCAGGCATTATTTTCACTCAGTCGGAAAAATTAAATTTCAATAAATATGATTTCCTTCCACAGTTTATTGTGTGATTTTATTAAAAAAATTGTATGCCAATATTTTAATTTCATAAAGTCCCGCCTTTATTTTGCACCACTTTATTTATAGAAAAATTTTCTCAAAAATATAACTACGATAAAATAAGAAGAATTTATCCTTAAAAAGTAAGTGGTATGAGAAAAAAAAAAAAGGCGAGGCTAAAAGTACTCCAGAATAAATTAAAATAATGGCATCTATGCTTTTTTACACGAAAACAGTCTCTAGAAGAAAAAGATTCCCACGGCGCTGTATTTGTGTACCAGTAATTTTGCACAGCAAATTTTGTTATAACCGAAGCCTGAACATTTAAGAAGAAATTTATTGTTAGATAATACTGGTAGAAAAGACCTTGAAAAAAAGCGGGGCCTCTAGATTCATATTTTAAAACAATAAAAGGAATTTACAAAGGGAAAAAAAATATATAAAGAAAGTTATACAGTGGGCTATTTATTTATTTATTTTTATCTTAGTTATAATAAAGCAATAAACGGATATTGTATAGTATGAATAATAGAATTTCACTATTAAACCATAAGACATATGCTGAAAATTTCATATTTTACAGGGGGGGGGGGGAGAAATTGACACAGAACTTATACCGGTATTTGTTTGAAATTTTTCACTACTTATAAAATCGTAGGTTTAAGAAGAAGAAAGTTTTGTTTAATAAATACCGGTATGAGTTCTGCGCCAATTTTCCACCCCTGTATTTTATTATTTTATTATTATTATTATTATTATTACTGAAAAGTCCCAAAATAGTTTCGCTTTACCTCGTGAATAATTTTCATTGCTGAAGAAAAATTAAAATGATAAAATTATTAAGATTCATTGATATAATAATTATTATTATTTTTTTAATTTTAAAAGTTCTTTCAACAAAAAAATTATGATTTTATTTTTAAAAATCATCCATACTTCGTCTTATCCCTTTGAAAGGCTGGGTAATTACGATAATTTAAAATGGTAAGCCTCCGTAATTTACAAGCAAATTAAAAGCAAAGAAATAAATTACCTTTTTCCTCAGCTCAGTTATAAAAGTAAAATTTTGTTGAAAAATTCTGGGATGAATTTTTACAGTTGGACGTTAGTAACTGCATACATGTGCTTGTGGCGAGGACACTACGTCAAAGAATTAATGCAGAACGACAAGTCTTTTGGGCAAAAACGAGCGTCTATTTCCAAAATCATGGAAATAAAATCACAATATTTAATAAACCTTTTATTGTGATAGCTAAAATCAGAGAATATAAAAAGAGTTAGAAACTAAAAAGCCTAAATCAATCTTCATAAAAGCAGTACTACCAGAGTTATAAATCTCCGTCTTTTTACCAAACACTTTCAGTGATACGAAATTTTCGTCTTTTTTATAACACTATTTTCATGCAAAAATCTTTACCGTATTTTTATATTAATGTGTCGGGATTAAATAGAATAGAGATTATTGTATAGAAATAGTGGTAGCAAAAAAGGCGAAAATTTCTCCTCCGTCCTAAAAAATCCGTCTGTATCCTAAAAAAATATCAGGGACTTCGAGCTCTGTATCACTATTCTCTACGCAAATTTTACACACACACAAAAATTTATAAATAATTTAACACTATAAACAATAATAACAATGATAATAATAATTGATTTCAATTGGAAAAGAAAAAAAAAAAAAAAAAAGAATTCGAAAATTATGTGTTATTACTGTTGTTGTTTTGGAAAGATCAATTGTTCCGTCTCAATTGTTCCAAGAAATTTATCTGTTGTCCTTGAAAGAATCCGCACCTATATAGCCTAAAATTTAACTAACTAACTAAAAAAAAAATATAGAGGAGTTGAGAGGGCACAATTATTTATTCTGTTTATTACCAGGGCCTGATTAAGGGGGAAGCTCGCTCATACCGGAATATTTTTACAATTATTTTTTACTTCATGTTATAGAAATTCCACGCTTTGACGAGGAAATATTTTTTATAAAAAATGAACGGTGTAAAACAATCCAATTTACTCACCGTTATTAGACACCAGAATTCTTCTAAAATAATTTTTAATGAAAATTTTCTGTTTATTATAGGAGGAAAGTATTTGTTAAAAAATAACGGTGTAAGTATAAATAATGTGTCAAGAGCGAGCTTCCCCCTTAATCAGGCCCTGTTTATTACAATACAAATACAGAGTTGTCAGCATATCTATTTTATTCCAGAGCAATGTTAGTAATGCCGACTTAATTTCATACCACTTTTATTGTAGAGCAATTTTATTTGCAATATGTAACCACAGGGTTGCCACGGACCCTCCTTTTTTCCCTGACTTTTCAATCAGAACATTCATGCAGTAATTTTTAATTTAATTTATCTGGGAAACATAATAGTGAAGATTATTATAAAATAACTTTGGAAGAAGAGTCGGGGGGGGGGGAGGTGGCAACCCTGTAACTAAGATTAAATAGCAAAAAAATTATCAATATTAAAAATATGAAAACACAATTTATTTAAAAAACATAAAACAAACGACAAACGTTTCGATTAAAAATTAGCCCTCTTCCGTGTCTGTACATCAAATGCACAGTAATTAAGATGTAGTATTAAAACATCAGAATAAAATTGAATACTCAAAGGAAACTTTATTCAAAGGGGATGGTTGTAACCACGTACACACGCCCTCTAGAAAGATTCGAGAGTTATAATTGCTTACGTTTGAAGCTAAGATCTTAACATTACAGAAATCTGGAATATGATCCGTGTCTAATGAATGATTTATTAATTTAAAATACCCATATTTATATGAACGTAGCACAAGCGTTTTTCGTAGAACTTTATGAGTGATACCAAAAAACTTAAATTCCTACTTAAATGACAATATGTTCAACCGTTTATAAAATCGGTGTTTCTATTCTCAAAAACAAATTTTTGCCACTTCAAAAAGAATCAGTGTCATTGAAACATCGCGAGTTTTCAATCTTACAAACTTCGTTCAGATCTCATTTTTAAAAGTATGAAAAAATTATGTAGCAAAATCTCTTTTACACTATTTTTGTTTACGCATACTTAAAAAAAAAAAAAAAAAATATGCATTGGCGGCAACCAGCGAACATCAGAGGTAAGTTCCAGACAGAATATTAGTACTACGTTCTCATTCACTCCGCCGACATTCAAGTTTAGGTTTATTAGTTGGTCTTATGTCTTGGGAGAGGGCAACAAACCTGCAATCGCTTCTAAATAAGTAGCAGTGATAAAAATATCGATTGATCATTTAATAAAAGTCGTTTTTATATACACATTAAAATGAGAGTTTATATAATGAAGTAATATTTACGATTAAAATAAGAGACTTTACGATTAAGTGTTTCCCCGTTTCACTTCTAAAAAAATGTTTAGTTTTTAAAATACCATACCTAAATTTCAGCAGGAAAAAATAATGATTTATTAAAATTGGGAGATTTAAAACAGTTTTTGAAATATGGATTATAAAATACACTGAATTATAATTAAATGTGAAAATAAGTACATAACATATAAAGTTAATAATGATGGAATATATTATACGAATTCTAAAGCTTACATTATAATATATTTCATGAGTGATCATAACTACAAATTTTTCGATTTTTTCAGAGCAAAGATAACACATTGCTTTTTCGTTGGTATCATTTTTAAATAGTAATATTGACTTAATAGAAGATGTAGAGTTTTTTTTTTTTTTTTTTTCCTGTAAAAAAGTTGAGCTTTGCTTCGGAAATGTAACTTTTAAATGTTGTCGTAAACATTTAAAACTTTTTGATGATATCACTCCAATGGTATGGCAGTAGTTAAAATATTCCAGTAACTGCACTTTCATTAATATAACATTCATTGCAAAATTAAATCGAAATGAAATGTCAGTTTTTTATTATAGGTTACTCAGGTGAGCCTTGGAGTGGAATACGTCTAAATGGACGTAGTCCTTCTTCAACCCGTCTTCCCCGGGTTACACTTGAACGTTCAGCACTTCGTCAGAGAACCGTGATTGAAAGTGATCGCCTATCTTTTGGTGATGACGAAGACAAGCCTTATTGCCCAGCAACTTACTGCCGTCCCATCCCAAGGAGTGCCTGGATGGACTTCCGAGAACTCACTACTGATATTTTAGAAAACACCAGAGATGATGATGAAAGTAGTGATGAAGCTTATTCAGAAGATTACGTACATTCTGAAGAACAAGATGAATTGCCTTTGGAAGTCATGAGTAAGTATATTTTGCGCGTTTGAATGGAAGAATGATTAACAGCGTTTTGAATGAATGGTATCAATGGCAATTTTATTATTTACAGGAATGGAAAATTGGGCAGAATTCCTACCACAATGAATTAAACAAAATTTTCTTCTTGTTAAACCAACGATATTGTAGGTAGAGAAATAATTTAAACTAATACTGGTGTGAGTTTTGCGCGAATTTATCCTCACTGTATTTAGTTTACAGAACAATATTCTATTTTATTTATTTTATTTTATTTTTTCTATATGTAATAGGAAATGTTCATATGCACTGAAATAAAAATTTATGGAAAGTAAAAGAAGAAAAATATCCATATCCATTAAAATAATAAATTAATTAATTAATAATCCATTCAACGACATTATTTCTAATATGAGTACTTAAGTATGGAAATTTGCAATACGCCTTTTTTATTTTCTTTAAGTTTGTCAGATAAAAGGTTTAATATTATAAATATATAAAAATATATATTCTTGAACTACAACTAGCTTATTCTTAAGCCAATATTACTTTTTTAATTTCAATAATTTAGAATTTGGTTTCTCAATTTAAAAAGCTCTTTTATTTAGCATTAAAAGTTTAGGACATTACCGTTTTAAACAAGAAAAAACTAAAAGTAAATAACTAATAAGCAAATAATTCATGAGCAAATCTTTAATTTTAAAATGGCATGTTGGTTTCGTCTTTCTTGATACATAAGCGTAACGAAATTTCAAATACAAATCATAATAATAAAATGACATTTTAATATTTGATATGTACCTTTTAGAAATTTGCATAATAATAAAAATTTCAGCAAAAATACGAATTTGTATGTGCTGAAATGATTCCATAATTTGAAGTTCAAGCTTTCGATACAGCTGAAATGATAGCTCTAGGCAACTTATCGGGAGGTATTTACTTCTTTATCTTTACTTTTTTTTTTTTTTTTCCTTTCACTTTACTTTTCATTCATAGAGATTTCACTACTAGCGATCAAGTACTCTTTTTAGTGAAAAAAACTGCTTACTTTACGATAATGACTTGCTTCGGGTGGTAAAATTGTCTTTCTTGGAAGAATCTGCATTTTAACTTCAGGGTAACGACTAAGAATTTTCAATGTTGCCGACTATCTATTGATACGATCAATAAATCCTTATCGATTATATTGCCAAAAACAATCTTCAATAACCGATGAATTTCGAAACGTAAAAGAACGAACCAAAACTTAGATATTATCAAATCTGGAAAGATTCGATTGAAGGTTAAATGTATTGATCTATTCTATCTTTTGTAAATCTGAGCGCTATTATTTGAAAACTGAAGTGTTATGGAAATGATTTCTAGGTTGCTGCAGATTATCTTTTTTGAAGTTAATTCTGCCTAATTGTACAGTTTTTTTGCTATCAGAAAATTTTAATGGGAACCTTTTATAAATTTTAAAGCAATTTTCTGTTATTAATAAATATGGTAAAACATTTCACTGAGAAAAATTGATGTTAAAAATCCATAAATGTTGGCGGCTATGCATGTGTATTTAAAAATAATTGAAGATACTTCACTTTTAGCATTTTTTTTTAATTGCCCTATTTTGTATTTATGCATAATTTTATATGAAAAATGAGTGCTTAATTCTTGTGTTTTCTTTTCTATGTAACATATTGAAACAATAAAATGTATTCTCAAAATTTCATTTACGTTAGAAAGGTGCTATAAAAGTTGTTGCACAGTAAAAGTTAAACATAAGCTTTTAATTACTACCGTAAAAAATAACGAAACTATATCTTTTCTTTTTTACGATTTTAACTTAATATTTTATATTTTTAAGAAGAATTTTAAGCGAAAGTATTTTCTTACATTAAAATGCGATTTTCAGATATGTCAATGGATTTATGATTTCCTAAAAAACAATATTTAATATAAGATGAATACTTAATTTCCAATATCTCTGATTGACTTCAATGATGCCTCAAAAACTACTTAATTCATTTTCATATTCATCAAAATATTGAAACATTTTAAAAGATATTTTTTTAATAAATTACAATTATTTTTGCTATTTCTTGCTTATTATTCCTAGATGTTGCATTGACATCTACTGTTTAAAACCATAAAGATCATGATTCCTTTAACATAGATTTTAATAATAAACATGTTAACGTCCCAGAGCTCTAAGATTACGTATCACATGGTGTCAGCATTCAAAGTATTACAACTGTTTTATTTTATTTTTTTTTTTATTTTTTTTTATTTTTTTTTGTAATTTCATAATTTTTCTGGAAATTTGCTTATCAAACTATATATTGATAATATGATATGAAAATATTATTCTCTGTGGAGAATGCTTCTTAGTCGCTAAAAATTTGATATCACAAAGTAAATTCTAAAGTAAATTTGATATCACAAAGTAATTCTCTCTCTATCACAAAGTAAACCATAGACCTTATATAGATAGACCACGAATCTCCCCTCATTATCTGTCTGCGACATGAAGTAGCTTCCCCAGCTAAATTATGACGTGATGCGGACCTGGAGAGAGAGACGAGAATGAATATTATGTGATTTTTCCATAGGAATGAAAGTAGTTTTGAGTTTTTGAATTTCTGTATTGTACACATACGTTTTATTTAAGCCTTTAGATTTACGCATCGTTGGAAAGCTAAAATGTCATAGATTAATTATAAAAAAATTTCTTTTGTGAGAAACTATTCTGAAGGGGAGAATTTTTTGTTTGAATTCTTACAAAAATAAGTGCTTTCTTATGAAAGAATCTCCCTCAACTCTCTGCCACGTGGCATACGGCGCTGACCGCAAAGGATGGAGGTTTCAGATTACACCCTCATGTTGAATACATTCACTATAATGGGAAGTCCTATTGGTGGCGTAGTCTATCTATATAAGATCTATGGGTAGTACAGGGTTACTATGTCAGTATGAGATTTCATGATTTTCAATAATTTACTTACAGGACCATCGAAAGGCAGTCCACCTGATACTGGAAGTCCTCAGGCCGACAGTGCTTGCGGAAGTGATCGTGACAACAGCAGTTGCAGCACTACGCCTTTATCCGAAACACCTTCTTCTTCATCAAACACCAAAAAATCTCTGGTTGAGTCAAAAGAACTCCTTCAAGATAAAGTACAGAGACTCAGAATTGAACGTCATATGGTCGATCAAAGAATAAAAGAAGCAAGAGCTGAAGAAATTATAAGAAGAGAAGAACAACTGATTCTGCAAAGAGAGCTAGTGCAATTTCGGAGACTGCTTCTACTCCAAACACTATCAGAATTAAGAAGCCAATTGGAGAGACAAGGAAAACGTCTTCATCGAAATTATGGGGAAGGGAAAGAGGACAAAAATGCTCCTCATATTAATCCCGAAGAAGACGATGACCGTTGGCTTCATGACCGAGCAGAACTCGTTGGGTAATCTCAAATGCAACTCATTAGTTTGGGCATAGTGGCGTAGAGGCGTAATCCGTGTGCAATATAATATATTCCGTATTGGGATAAATGTTAAATTTTTTCATAAGCAGCAATTTCATGAGGTGATTTCTAAATACTCACGTCTTGTGTCACTTAAATTCAAGCATTTTTAAAACCTGTAAATTTTAAGCGTCCGCCAATTCAAAAGAGTTAAAATTTGGATTTTGAAATAATTATTTTTATTTTAAATTTTTTTAAATTAAAATATTTTAAGGTGATTAAGAAAATTTTAATGATGCAGGGATTGTAAACTTCATTAGTTAAAATAAAAAATAATTTTCATGAATTTCATGAAGCTATGATACCGATGTCGTGCGATTCACAAGAAGCTTAAGTTATAAAAATATTTTTTTAAAATGTTTATAAAAAAATTTTTAGAAATTCTGTAGTTTTAAGTTCTATAATAATACTAAATATCATATTTTTTTAAATAAAACTTTGATTTCTTCTCCTCAATCAAATCATTCCGGGGAAATGCAAAAAATACAATAACGAAATTTTAACACTGTTTTTTGCAGGTTTTGAATTGCTTCCAAATGCAAACTTGAAACAATACCTCCTTCATGAGTAAACGTGTATACAGCGTGAGTATTTGTGAACGCATAACTACGCCTCTATTGTTTAAACATTCCAATTTTAAACATTCCGTACTATGTTATAAAGAAAGAAATGTCAGCTGTTATTGGATTTCTATCACTTGTATAAAGCCAAAAACCATGCAGTGAATGTAATTAATCAGGCAAACTTTCTCATCATCTAAAATCATTTGTTATTTCATTGCATATAATGCTTCCACGTTTAAATGTCTAAGGAAAAAATTCGATGCACAAAATAAAGATTCATATAGATATGAAAATATTTTTATGTATAAGGAATTGATCTAATTTCTTTCCGATATATTTGCACTTGAATTTTTATATGGTCAAAGAGTATTGATCGTTGTGACAAGGTAATGATGTAACATGCTAACAGATTGTTTTGCATTGTAAAATTAATGCAAGGAATATTTGATTTTTTTTTAAAACAATATTTCAGATTGATGAAATCTAGTCAGTGATTATTTAAAAATAAAATAAAATAAAAATACGAGCTTTATTCTTATCAGCACAAATTTATTGATTTCTTATGTATACTTTGTTATATTGTTACTAGAATTTGTATATTTCTTTTGTAATTTTTGTTATTAGATTTATCTTTGAATTTTTAAGAAATGGTTGCACTATTTTTGTAGAAGATTTTTTAATATCGTTATTTTTACAGAAATTCAGTTGTTGTGTGTTAGCTTGAAATAATTTAACTATTGTTTTCAATTTTATAAAATTCAGAAATTTAGCAATTTAAGTTTATATTTTTAAAAGATCATTTAATACCTTGTTTAATTTCCAAAACGATACTTCAGAAATTTTCGGTAAAAATAAGTGACCTTGAAAAATTCCAAATATTTTTTTTACCCTCTCTTTTTTAAAAATCATGAAAAATGTATTAAAAAGCAATCTCAGAGTTTTATGCCAATACCGGCATTAAAAAAAAAAAAAAAGCCTTTTCTATCTTATGAAGTAATTTTTTTTTTATTACAGAGTGAATTAAAGCGCATAAATTGCGTTTAATACGAACAACTGTATTTCATGCATAGATTTTAAAAAGTACTTTTTTATCACTTACTTACTTATTTATTGATTGATTACTTTATGGATTCTCTGGTTTCTGGATTTGAAATAATATTTTAATTTCCATTTCCATCAGTAATTCTATTCATGATGTCTCTTAGTTAAAACTTGTTTTAGTACTTTTATAGAAACAAATTTTAAATATTCAATAAATAAAAAGGCGTAAACCTGATCATTTTATTCATTAATAAAAGTATTTATGACTTATTTTTGCGAATTAATATAAAAGTCTGATTAAAATCTTAAGATGGTAGAAATTTAAAAATGGTACTTAAAAAAGTTTTAGTTTAATTTAAAGATTTCTAAGTTCGTAACGTTTGTGAATATAGATTTTAATAAAACTCACATAAAAGGCAGAGATGCATATTAGCATTTGAATGCTCTACAGAAAAACTGTCTTCCTTCACTTGATATA
Source organism: Salticus scenicus (assembly GCA_963930645.1). Lineage (NCBI taxonomy): Eukaryota > Metazoa > Arthropoda > Arachnida > Araneae > Salticidae > Salticus > Salticus scenicus. Next base: position 242,807,851 of record OZ005651.1, read on the forward strand.
GCATTAATATTTCTAAGAAATATTAAAACGTTTTATTAAATTAAAATATTATGTCCATAATGGAAATTATAACTTCCGTGTTTAAATTCTATGCTTTTTCCCCTGAGATGCATGTTTTTACGCGATTTTTTAAGCGAAAGTAGAATATGTCACAACAAAGGACGGGTACATGCTTGATATACACTTCATATAATGCACGGTATACTATTTTTTACACAGTTTAATTCTCTAAATATTTTTAAAAAATATTTTCTAAATTCAGCATTTACTATTTTTAATTAGTATTGTGCAACATTCCCTTAAGTAACTGTCGCAACTCATACAGGATAATATTTTAAATTACGCTTTTTATTATTTATTTATTTATGCTAATATTTTTATCAGATCAGTTTGAAAATAAAATGATTTTAAAAAATTAATGCTGTAAAACGTATTATAAAAACTTGTTGTACTTTTTCGCATCAGTGTTAAAATTAATTAAAAAACTGTCAAATGTTTATTATCATAAAATGAGTTTAAGATAAAATTATTTTGTTTCAAAATAGAATCATCTCCTAAGTAAATATTTAAGTAAAAAGCTTTTCGCTGGTTGGGTGTGTCACTTTTTACTTGATATAATTTGACATTAACTATAATATATATATATATATATACGTATGTGTATAATATTAATAGAATTTACAATTTATTCCTTAAAGAGTAAAAGGGAATTGGCGTAACTATCTTAAATATTCATCAACAAAAAGGAAATAATATAATACCTCTTTAAGATAAAAATAAATGAAATTGTCATTAATAAGAATTGAAATTATATATATATATATATATATATATATATTTGAATGACTAAAAAATATTTTCAAATATGCCAGTATTTCAATTTATTCCGAAGCAGTCTTAGTACCTGCCCTTTTTTCTACACCACTTTTCTTGCAGGGAATTTTTCTTCTTATTTAATCATATTACCTGCTCGAGAAAATTTCACTGCAAATAAAATGGCGTGAAAAAAAAGGGGGGAAGGGTTACTAACAATGCTGTGGAATAAATTAAGCAGAGCTGCCAACCTAATCTCAGGATTGCTAGTATCGCCCCTTTTCCTACACCATTTTTTTTTTTTTAAGAGTATTTTTCTACTTAATTCATCGTAAATACATATGACGAGAATTACTCTAAAAATTAAGCGGTGTGGAAAAAGGGGCGGTACTAACAATTTGCCGTATTAGGTTGGCAGTTCTGATTAAGTAATTGGCATGTCTTCACCTTCCGCTTCACTTAACCAATGCCATTTTAGTTTTCTGATAAACATCGAAAGAAATAAAATAATTATACACATAACGAAATATAAAAAGCTAAATTTACAAAAAATGAAAAAAAAAAATAAAAAATGCTATTTCATGATTTATTCATTATTGTTATTTTTATGCTTCGTGTTAAAGTTTCTATAAATTTGGAAAAATAATTTTATGGTGCAGAATAAAATTCACTATTAAACTGATATTTTCTAATATGCTAAAATAAGTTATTGAATAAAATTGAGCCAAAAGATGATTTACCTTGTAGTTTATGAGCCTACAAAATATCATTTGTTCATATATCATATTAGTTTTAGATAATTTTTAATTAAAGTTATTAGAATATTAGCAACGATCTATTTGATGAGTAGTAAACGAGAATTTATGCCATAGAGTTTAAAACGAAGTTACAATTAGTGACTATATTATGTCATTTAACGAATTATTCTATCAAACTAGTTTAGATTTGCGTAGTATTATGTATAGTTAAGCATTTAGCTTTTATAACATTATAGATGAACTATGTTAATTATATACGATTTTGGTAAAATAAATCTCAGTAAATGTTTAAAAGGTTTGGAAAATCACAAAAATTTGTTTTTGTTAAATTATGAAAAATGTGTGGTCAAATCAACCCAGCAAATTTAATTATATTTAGAAAAACATTGTCTTCATTAGAAAAATATACACAATTAAATATGAAATATACATAAACATTACAATAAATAAATAAATAAACGCTGCGTTAATGTATGCATCAAATGCAGGGATGGAACACGGGCGCAGAACTCATACCACTATCAATGTAAGAAAATTTTTTACTTCTTAAATCAACGATATTATAAGTAGAGAAATTTCTTAAACGGATTCCGGTATGAATTCTGCGCCCGTGTTCCATCCCTGCAAATGTTTATTCAGCGAAAGTGAATTTATATGATTCGTATTGTATTATTTAGCCAGTTTGAAATTTATTCTTCATCAAAAAAGTGTTATAAAGGATATGTTAACAGAATTTATTTGTTTAAATGAAATAAATAGTATTAATTTTCTTTTAAGAGAGATTTTTTATTACCTCTATGTTATCGTACCTTCTTTAAATGCGATTTTGCGTCCACAGTGTTTTGCTCATTATCAGTGGGGAAAAAAAAAAAAAAAAAAAAAAAAACCACTTACAATTTTTTGTTTTTCACTTTATTTATCATTTCTCTCTCTCTCTCTCTTTTTTTTAATAGTACTTTATATTGTGTTCTATTTAGTTTTTGCTTTGTAAAAATATTTCATTTCGTTAACAATTCAATGAACATAATCATCAAATTGTTCAATAAAGTGATAATAAAAATATGCGATATTTAACTTATAATATAATAACTGAAAAGTTTTGTTGCTTTAAGTTTAGTAGTACTTTTTTAATTAATATTAATTTTATTATTACAATTTTCAGCATTAAATTGTAATATTACAGAGAAATTTTGGCAACTGCGCTTAATGGTGGCTGCTCGTAATAAATGATTCATAAACACCGTATTGTATAAAGTTGATAAAATGCATTATTTGATTATTTAATCAACAAAAAAATTCAATCTGCTTTTTAAAAAGTTATTTTTATTTATTTATTTATTTATTATTTATTTTATTTTATTTTATTTTATTATTTATTTATTTATTTTATTTTATTTTATTATTTATTTTATTTATTTTATTTTATTTTATTTTATTATTTATTTATTTTATTTTATTATTTATTTATTTATTTTATTTTATTTTATTTTATTATTTATTTATTTATTTATTTATGTATTTATTTATTTTTTGGTGCAAAATTTACTTAAAAAGCTTATCCGTAAAAAAGCATATTTTTTATGGATAATTGTATTAAATTTTTCTACCACGTCATAAATTCATAGAAATTAGAGCAGAACTTAAAAATAAAATAGATAAAACACTAGTATTTTATTTTAAGTATTTCTTAATTATTTCACTAATAAAACTGACTTAAACCTAAAGATTTGTTAACTTAAAGGTTTTATTATTTAAATACTTTTGACTAAATATAATAAAATTCGAAGTGCAACACAGTTAAATGTGCCCTAATTATTAAACTATAAGTATTGTGTTAATAGAAAATCATTATGCTAATTATTTGGGATGCAATTTTTAAATAAGACAAACATTGTATTTTCAAAATTTTTAATAATTATTCAACTTAATCGTAATGCCTTCCGTATTTCAAATGGTAAATGTTTTTCTCGTTTTCATTGAATGCATCAAAATTTATTATTTATTTTGCTTCTTTAATGTCAATTTTATTTAGTTAATATATTTATTTTCCAAATTATAATTAAGAACTATTCTTAGATAACATCCCAATCCAATTACATAATGTTCATCATTTATTAATTAATCTCTTTATTACAAATTATGCGTTAAATGCAACTTAGAGATAAATTTTGGAAAAATATTTAGTAAAATTTATCATTACATAGATGCCAACAATTTAATTTATTCCGGAGTATTTTTAGCCCCGCCTCTATTTCGCACCACTTTATTTATAGAAATTTTTTCTCCAATATGCATAGCTGCCAAGTTTTTTAATTTATTCCGGAATGCTGTTAGTCCCACCTTTTTTTCCACACTGTAAACTTTGTGGGAAAATTTTCTTTAATATATAATTATGATTAAATATGAAGAAAATTACTCTTAAAAGATTACGGTGTGAAAAAGGGGCGGTACTAACAACATTCCGGAATAAATTAAAAATTTTGGCAGCTCTGAATATGTAACTTCAATAAAATAAGAAAAATTTACTTAAAAAAAATAAGTGGTATGGAATAAAGACGGGGCTAAAAGTACTCCGGAATAAATTAAAATGTTGGCGTCTATGTCATTACTTTATCATTAAGATTTATCATAACTTTTATCATAACATTTAGAAGATTTATCATTAATCTGAAACGGTTTGCAATATTCATGAATTTTTAACAACGAATAATGACAAATATTTCTTGAAAGGAGTGAAAACAATCACTAATCTTACGAAATAGCTAAACATATAATTCATTTTAAAAATTTTCACAGCTTAATTAATTACAAATTAAGAATGTATTTTGCTGGGTTGAGTTGATCCCTGAAAAATTGTCTAATTATTTTCTATAAATAATATATAAACCTTGTTCAAGCTATGTTGAACGACAATGACATTTTTTGTTTCTACTCATGTACTTTTGAAAAGTATTTGACATTAACGACACATTCCATTTCGTATGTTTTTAAAGTTAAATAAATGCAGCAGGTAAAAAAATGATTGTTTAAGTGGTCGTGTAGTAAAGCGTATAACTGTTAATTGTTTCCAAACATTTGATGCAGATTAAACGTTACTTTATGCATTCCATATTGTTGCAAATGTATTTGTAATATCCTGTGATTTTTAAGATGTTACCATTGTTTTGTGTACATTGTGGAGTATGTTATGTCTTTCACGTGATTTATATTATCGCTTCAGTCATTTAATCTATGAGAATGTGTTAAAACTGTATGTTTGCTACGAGCTACATTAGAATGAAACACAAAGCAAAGTAGGAAATTGGAAATCCGTTTTACAAGACAGAAATTGTTTGCAATGTAATGTTTTCTGCTCAAATAATAATAATAATAAAAAATTTCTATTTTAATAGGAAACCCTATTACTATTCTGCGTTAGTTAAATGATTTTGAATAGAAGCCTAGAAACAGCATATTTTAATTAAGGTTTTTACTTAATAAGGTATAGCCGCCTCTTTGTGATATGCACAATGTTTTCAATATAAATGTGCCGTATTTTCCGGTATATAATCCGCAGGTAAGATACGGCATTTCTCCACTAGAAATTTTATTTAACAGATAAATTTATCCTCGTTCGAATAAACAACTCGAATCTATCTATCGGATAAAATTTCTGGCGCAAAATTTATCTGACCTGCAGATTATACGCCGGAAATTACGGAACCAATTAAACTTTCTCCATCCCGTTTTAAAAACGCTGTTTTCTGGTTCAAACATAATCTAGTACAAATTTAACTAAATATTTAACATCAAACACACTTCGAATTAAAAACAAATATTTAAGTTCTGCATACATTCGAAATAAAATTTAATATATCACTTTAATTAAAGTAAATTTGTTATATCTAAATTTTCATTTAGGAATTCATTTAAATAGTCTGTGATTAATGTTTTCTTATAAATACTGCCAAAATAAGATGTTGACTTTATTTCCTGAAATAAATATCAATAGTTATACTTTTCCCGTATCATGCCATTGCTTATCCCTTAACTTTCATTCAAAATAAATATTTCGGTCAGAATCTGTTAGAAACTGAAATTTAAATGAAATATTACCCCTTAATCACAAACTGTTTAGTGGAACCATTATCGATAATCCTGTTAAAAGCTCCGAAATTCTACTAATTCTGTAAGAATTACATTTTTCCTTATGTAAATTAATTAAAGTTTGTTTCCAATTATTTTAACAGAAGTTTTTTTTTTATAGTTACAGAAAATAGAAATAAGATTTATTGTTTGATTACCAAAATAAATTGAAATCATTATAAAATTAAATTTTCAATGAAATGAAAAAGGGGAGACAGAAATTATATTATATAAACCTTTACATCAATAAAAGGAATGCAAAATTGTTGAAGAAAAATAGAAAAAATCCTTATATATTATTCAATTACATAAACATTACACCGAATTAAAGCAATCAAAATTATATTTATAACTTAAAAATAATAATAATAATAGATAACAAATGTTCGTTTACTTCTCTTTTAATTGTTTATTTCTCCTTCAATCTCTTATTATTTATAAAAATTAATTAAAAGTTTCACTAAATATTTAGCATTTTTTTTTTCACTATAAAAATTTTCTCATGCATTTTGATACAGCGAATAAAAAAATTCTTTTTGAAAATATCTGTAAGTTCAAATAGTACACGAATTTTTAAAACATAAATTATGGCACAGACAGTATTCTTATAAATTGTAGAAAAGTAAGCGTAAAGCTTTATTTTAATTTTCTTTAAAATCATTGACATTATTAACTTCGAAACATTGTGTATATCATATACATAAATATTTTATACACATATCAGCACTTGCATTCAATTTACTCATCCCATTTATTAATTGTTTGTTTTCTGACACAAAATGTTTCTTTTTAACATTTAAAGATTTTATTAACATGATTCTTAACCTCTCTGTTATGATAAACGTTCATTAAAGCGCCAGAGCAAAAGTTAACTGACTTAAAATATATTACTGAAAATTTTATACTCAGAAAATTGAAATATATTTTTTAAAGTTTACTCTCAACACAATTAAGCTTTTTTGTAATACTCGGATGTATTCAATTATTTTCTTAACTTGCTCAGGTGGTTTTCAGATCAAATACTTTGCATTTCATTCCACCAAGTTTGCTCAAGAAACCACAGAATCATATGTAGATAGTTAATATGCGTTTGATTCTTATTGTCGAACATGTTAATGTTAGAAATGCTGTTTCATTAAAGCTGTATTTATTGTTTCATGTATTAGATTGCATAAAACGTATATTGTTACGTTCAAGTTTTGTGTATTCTTGTTTTTGTCATACAGCACTCGTGCTTTTTAGTGTTGTTTGGACAGTTTTGTATGAATCATTTATAAATCGACGATTATTAATAAACTTTTTTGAAAGCACAACTGTATTTTATTGGTTTCTTTTTCGTTATTATATGGTTATGAAAATTAATATACTTATAAAATGCATAATGCATACTTCCCAACATCCTAATAAATATTCCGTAGTGTTGTTAGTCCCGCGATTTTTTTTTTTTTTTTTTTTTTATCACTTCCTCTTCTTAAATAAGAAGAAAAATACTCTGAAAAGATACTGGTGTGAAAAAGAAGGTAGGGATAACAATATTACGGAATATTAATTAGTATGTTGGTAAGTATGATAATGGTAATTCAGTTTTCATCTAAAGAAAGTTAAGAATTCAGGCTAGGAAATAGCTAGGAAAAATGAAACCATCCAATTATAAGTAAGATAGAAAGCATCATATTCAATGGCGTGCGAAAGTTTTGTAATACTTTTGAACTAAAACTATTTTTTTTTAAATACAAAAAGGTACTTTTATTACAATAATACACTTTTGTTCTGAGTTTATACTTAAATCGTATCATGTTACAAACAAAGCAACAGAATAATTTAAAGGAAGCATAAAGAAAATAAAACATTAAATTGAGAAAAAAAAAAGTTTGTAAAATAAACACTTCTAGATCTTGCATCAAACTTTACACAAAGCTTTAGTGCTATTTTGTATTTTCTTAAAATTAGTTTTATTTACGTATTGAGTTTGATACTTAATTTACAAACAGAGTTTACTGAATTTTTTCTCCTTTACATGGGGTTATATAATTATTATAAAATCATACCTGCCAACATCCTTATTAATATTCCGTAGTACTGTTAATACCGCCCTACTTTTCGCGCCAGTATTTTTCGAGAGTAATATTCTCCAAATATAATTGCTATTAAATATGATGAAAAATACTCTTCAAAAATGCTAGTGTAAAAAAAAAAAAAAAAAAAGATGAGACTAACAACACGACGGAATATTAATTAGGATGTTGACCGGTATGGAAAATAATAAACATCGTTTCTTCTTTTATTTAAAGTAATCGAAATTTAACCAGGTTTATGGTTAAGACCTTTATTGATGCAGGGTGGTTACAGACCAGCCTTTTTTTTCCTGATTCTTTCACCAGTACATTTTTATGATAGATTTTTACTTACCTTGTGAAAAGGAACTATTAAAAATTTCGAAAAAAAAAAAAAAAAATACCGATGGCAAAATCAGGGAAAAAATGTGGCCTGTGACCACCCTGTAACGTCATACGCTATCTTACCTTATTTGGTGGTCGAAAAAGCCGCCTTTGTTTTACAAGACTCTTTCAGGGATGAGACATTTCCATCTTTTTTGCTATCACTATTTTCATACAGAAACCTCTGTAGTATTTTTTACAGTTATGTGTCTGATTGCATAGTTACAGATTATTGTATAAAAATAGTGGTAGAAAAAGAAGGGAACATTTCTTGTCCCTGAAAGTGTCTAAAAAAAAAAAAAAAAAAAAAAAAAAAAAAACCACGAGATGTACGATCTATGACTTCAGAGAATATTACATGCACACCTGCCAACATTCTAATTAATATTCCGTAAAATTGTCAGTACCCGCCCCTTTTTATACACCACTTTATTTTTAAAGTAATTTCCTATAAATGTAAATACGATTAAGTAAGAAGAAAAATACTCTTAAAAAAAAAAAAAAAAAAGAAAAAAAAAGAAAAAAAAAAGCGGGTATTAACTGTTTTATGGAATTCTAATTAGTATGTTGGTAGGTATGTATATTTTCCATTTAAGAAGCCCAACCGAAAGCTGGTGACCAGCATGAATTTCGGCCACCTTTAATACTTTACCGTGATTAAAAATTTGAAAATATTTATTCGGTAAATGCATAGCTGCCAAATTTTTTATTTATTCCGGAATGTTCTATAACACACCCTTTTTTCAAACCATATTCTTTATAGAATAATTTTCTTCATATTTAATCGCAATTATATGTATAATGGTAAAAATACGCTCTAAGGAATCAGTGCAAGTATCTTATTTTATTGCATAAAATTAATACTAGCAATAAATTAAAAAAAATTTCATTCCTCAGAGTGTCCTGAAAAAAGGGCGGAGAGTACGACCCCTGCATTCATTTTAGAAAAATGTATATACATATTAATTTTTCACTTTGCAAATGCATCATTATTCACAGGTTTTTATTGACATATAAAATACATTCATCATTGTGCTACATCTTTTATTTATGTAACTGTCTTCGTTTCGCAGTTACCGTCATTATCATTCTTTATTTTACAGTTATTTTTATGTAGAGGGATAATAAAAATTCGTAAGTTTCTATATATCAAACACTGTGTTTTAAATATTATTACAGATATAAAAATCAGAAAAATGATGCCTGAATACAGACTTTAAGTTTAAGGTATCGAATTTCCTGTTAATACCATCATAAAAGTTCCACGTGTCTTCTTCGCTCTTTACATGCAACGCAATTCTGTTCGATATTTCCTTACGATAGTATCTCAGTAATTCAATAAAAAATACCTTCGTAATGCGATTCTTAAATTTAATGAAATTTTCTTTCAAGTACTAAAGATACAGATACTAAGCTCAAGTACTATGGATAAGATATGGCAATCTGACTATCAAATAAAAATAAAGACGAGAAATTGAACCATACCAACAGAAGGAAATGATTTTCAATGCACTATCCTAAAAAGGGGTTTTTATCTTAATACCATAAAGCAAAAATGTTATCTTGAATAAATATTGTTTGTTTTTATATATCATTCATTATAAGGTACGCGTAAATTTTTTGAAAGGCAATATTTTAATATATTTTGTATCATTTACAAACATCCAGTGTTTACGATGGGATGCACAAACTTTTAAATAACAAATACGATTTCGCCCCTGAGAAGCTCTAGAATTCATTACTGCGCACTGAAAAAAATTTCTGTGACTGACATCTAGAAACTATATTGAGTCTGTAGTAAATATAGTTCCATGTCGTCCTTATAAATTCGTAGTTCTCTTTACTAGCAAGTTCTAAAAACTCCTATTAGAATTCTAGGTCGTTTTCCTATATTATCGTGATCCAACTTATTTAAAAATCCCTGCAAATAAATAAATGTGAACTCAAGAAGCAAGTTTTAGTATTTATAATTTTGATTTATGACCCAATTCTAGAAAATCAAGCGAGACTTTCTCGCAATGCAAAGGACGCGTAATATTTATAATATTCATAATATTGTTTCATGATCTAGAAAAGTATAGATTAAAAGTTCTCAATCATTTCGTCTATCCAGGTTATCTGTTTGCCTTATACGCATAGCTCATAAATCTATAATTCGAGTTTCGAGTTTCAGAAAATGACTAGTTATTCGTTCTAGATGGAGGCGGTATATTTTTTCTCTGTGTAATATATGGTTTTGGTTACCAATAATGTAAAATAATTGAATTTATAATTGTTTCTACATACAGAATAGTTAAACGAGAATGCGTGAAAAGCTGTACAATTTTTCATTTATTTTCAAGAAATGTCCGTACGACTTGATAAAAAACTTAACTCAAATTTGAATTATTTCCGAAAATTACGTTATCATTGTGTCTCTCTACTAACAAAATGCAATTAATTTCCAACAGGAAAGTCATCAAAGTACCTTATATTTAAATTTTTATAAACGCTTTAACAAGTATCATGAGGCTGAAAAATTAAAGAAAGTCTTAAAAACTATAAAGGAAAGACTGTAATTGCCTTTATACAGGATTCACAAAATTAAATATTTTTCTTTTTGATATAAGGCAAAGCACACATTATGTTTTACTTTTTATTAGCCACTTTTTAGCGAAATCACATATCATTAAAACTACAGAATCAGTTGAAGTCTCAAGAACAACGCCTAAAATAAACAATGTGTAGTACTTGAAATTGAGCCGGAGGTTTCCCGGGATTTCATTATGTTTAAAGAGTTTTAAAATTAAACGTAAGGGTTGTTTTTTAAAGAAATATAACAAAGAAATTTTTATTTAAAACGAAATCTGGACTTGATGAATAATTCATGAAGTTATTTCTCAATAGATAAGGCATGTCAATGTGCACTGCTTCAATATTTATTTTTTATTTTATCACATTAAAGAGTCAGATAACTTTTTCTAGACATCATTATGGATTTTTAAACAAGCCTACAAAAGAACAATTTGTTATTGCATACCTGGTAACAATTATAATTTTTACTAGGGTAGAGTTATGTTAGTAGCTGCCTTTTTTTCACAGCACTATTTTTAAGGAGCATTTTCTTTTTATTTTATTATCGCAATTACATATTGGAAAAAATATCTTCACAATTTCACTGGTGGGAAAAATAAGTGAATAATAACCGCAAACCGGATTAAATTATAAATGTTACCAGGTTTTTGTTATTATATAATTAGGAACAAAGGTGCCACTTTTTAAAATTTATTCCGTAACGTTGTTAGAAAACGCCATTTTTTCTCACCGGATTCTTTGTAAAGTAATTATCTCCAATAAATTATCACGATTAAGTAAGAAGAAAATTCATCTTCGAGAAAAGTGGTGAAAAAATAGGCGTGTATTAACAACGTTACGGAATAAATTAAAAAGTTGGCAGCTATGATTAGGAACATAGCTGCTAACTTTTCTAATTTATTCCGTAATATTGTTAGCACCCGATTTTTTTTTTCACGCATCATTTCCACGCCCCCCCCCCCCCCCCAACCTCTTTTTTTTTTTAATAGCATATTTTTCTTCTTATTTAATCCTATTATATATTGAAGAAAAAATGCTCTACAAAAATTGTGGCTCGATGAAAGCGAGGATACTAACAATACTACGAAATAAGTGTGAAATGTTGGAAGCTTAGGAACTAAATTTAATTAGGAACTAAATATTTTGAAATTCATTTCAAAATTTCTATTTAAATTTTGATTTGTGTGAGTTTCTAGAAATCATATACAGTTTTATGTACTTACCATCTTTAATTCGTTAGTAATATATACTTCACTAAATATGTAAATTTGCACTTATGTATTTTTCCTTTAAGCATAGCCATAGGTGCCAACATTATAATTTATTCCGGAGTATTTTTAGTCCCACCTTTATTTCATACCACTTACTTTTTAAGAGAAACTTTTTCTTATTTTATTGAAGTAATATATTGAAGAAAATTTTTCTGTAAATAAAGTAGTGTGAAATAGAGGCGGGTCTAAAATTACTCCGGAATAAGTTGAAATGTTGGCATATATGCATAGCTATAAACACTTTAATTTATTCCGGAGTATTTTTATCCCCGCCTTTATTTCATACCACTTATTTTTTAAGAGAAATTTTTCCTTATTTTATAGAAGTTATATATTGGAGAAAATTTTTCTATAAATAAAGTGGTGCGAAATAATGGCGGGTCTAAAAATACTCTGGAATAAATTAAAAGGTTGGCCGCTCTCCTATAAGGATACCTGTCAACATTCTAATAAATAGCCATCAATACAGTTAGTACCCACCCCTTTTTCCACACCACTTTATTTTTAGAGTAATCTTCTCCAAATTTAATTACAACTAAATAAAAAAGAAAATGCTCTAAAAGAAGGCTGGTGTGAAAGAAAATCGTGTGCAAACAGTACAATGGAATATTAATTAGAATGTTGGCAGGTATGTATAATATACCTTCCAACATTCTAATTAATATTCCGTAAAATTTTTAGCATCAGCCCTTTGTTTTTACATTGGTCTTTTGTTAGAGTATTTTTCTTCTTATTTAATCTTAATTATACTTCAAGAAAACTACTCTAAAAATAAGTATGACTATGAAAAGTATGATTTATTCAACTTTGCTAACTCGAAACATGTATCGGGGACATGTTTAAATTGTCTCAAATATTCATATTTAAAACGTCCTGTAGCTTTTAATTGTCATTTAATTTGTTTCGTACACACGCCATACTGGACTTCTGAAATGTCAACTTCTAAAAAGTTTTTCATTAATGAAACACGCATATCTCAGTATTAATCTTAAAAAGGGTTTTCCAACAATGTAAGAATATTTTTTGTCAGTAATGTTGACACTTTGTGTGTGTGTGTCTGTGTGTGTTTGTTAAATCTATAACATGTTCGATGTTTATAACAGGGATGGAACACGGGCGCAGAACTCATACCACTATCAATGTAAGAAATTTTTCTACTTCTTAACCCTTTGCGCTCGTCATATTTTCCGTAAGACACGCCTTTTGGCGTTCCTTTAAAACGTCACACGTATAGTTTCCAACTTACTGCCTTTTGGCTACCGAAAAACTGTAATAATTTGTTTTATTTTACTTCATCATTAAACAAAATAAATCTTTCTGTTAAATTTTTCCGGTAGCCGAAAGGTAGCCTATAGTTACACGTTTTTGAAGAATAACATTTCATTTGCAGAGCAACACCTTAAGGCGTGGCTCGAATTTTTAATGTTCCTTCAGAAGGGATATACGAGCGATAAAGTCCGGTTTCCACTGAGAGCTCTTTCGACGGCTTCTATTCAGAATCCTTTGATGTAGTCACACGGGCTCAAAACCCTCGAACGGGGTTGGAACTCCCTGGTTGTAACCCCCAGCTGAGATAATTGAGGGGCCAGAGAAAGATATCTTTGTCAATTTTGCATGCTTTCCATTGAAGTAACTGCGCAATCTGATAAAAAAAGGTTACAATTGATGACAAGACATTTGGCTCTTTGTGTCGAGAGCGTGATTAATGGTTTTTTGAACCTGGAAGCTCCAACTCATGTTGAAACCGGCCTTTAGGGTTAAATCCTCGATATTATAGGAACAGAAATTTCTTTAAAAAATACCGGTATGAATTATGCGCCCGTGTTCCATCCCTGTTATAAATCTAAAAATATTTTCTCCTAGTTTAAACAACATAATTTAACCCATTAGTAGTCGCTAGTTGGTCGATTCGCCTCCCATCCCTTCAGTTTTTATTCAAAAGCCACCAACATTTTTTAGAAGTGGCATTTGATATACATAAAAGGCGAATCGACTCGAATTATCGTCGATTTATGTATATCAAATGCCACTTCTAAAAATGGTTGATGGCTGTTGAATAAACACTGAGGAAATGGGAGGCGAATCCACCAACTAGCGACTACTAACGGGTTTTAACATTATTTCTCTTCATTTTACTTAGATACTACCATTTTCCATAAATGAAATCAAGAATGAAGTCTTTAGAATATTGACAAGAGACTTGGTGCTGGATAAATAAACACAGTAATATATAATAAACAACGCCTTGAACGCCAAAGGAAGTAATGAACTTTCAAGTAACTAGTTTATTATTTATTTTGGTGTTCAGGATGTTGTTTATTATTACTGTGTTTAGTAATGAAGTATTCTCTATAATTATCGCATTTGAAACAATCTAAATAATAATATGCAAAGTTATTCAACAGAATTCATTATCTCCCTGAGCAGAGCTAATGTAGATCTATCATTATTAAATATTTATATTTCAGTACTCTCAGACAAAATTATCAATGACCCAATTTATTCATTTACGTAAATGTTATTAATTTATTCATGAGACTTTTGTCCTCTTAGCATATCTGTATCTTTAGCATATATCCTCATTAATATTCCGTAAGTATTGTTAGACTTGCTTTATTTTTCACAGCAGTATTTTTTGAGAGTAATATATACAAATATAATTACGATTAAATAAGAAGAAATACACTCTTCAAAAAAAAAAAAAAAAAAAAAAAAAAAAAACTGGTGTAAAAAAAAAAAAAAAAAAAAAAAAAAAAAGGTGGGGCTAACAATATTATGAGATATTAATTAGGATGTTAGCAGGTATAATTTTAGCATCAAGACACAAGATCTGGTTTATTTCTATATTATTTATATGATTCTGGTGCCCATCTGCTAGCCGAATGGTTAGCGCACTGGCCATCAGTTTCTAAATGTTGGGCTCTAGTCTTGGTTCAGGCATGGGTATTCGTAATCCAATTAAAACCATAGGTCCTGTAGTTTAATGTGTAGAAAAATGACTGTAGGGCGATACTCCTAATCTCTATGCTTTTTAATTTTAACTTTTCTGGCTCGAAATTGGGTTAATATTTCTATAAATAATAGTCATTTAATGTATAGAATTTTGCTCATTGACAAAATGAAATTTACGGTAAATTTCTGTGCATAAATTTCGTATGACAGTTGAGAAGAATATGAAAATGGAGCAATAGAAAATAATAATATCAAGGTTGCTAGAGCCCCGCCTTTTTACCCTGGCTATTTAACCACCATCTGCATGTTTATAAAACAATTTCGCCCCCTTAGCTGAAAGTGGGAGCGAACTATAGAAGATTACTTTATTAATATACTGGTGGAAGAGTCAGGTAAAATATAAGGACAGTACCAATCCTGAAGGTTTCATCTCTATTCCGTGGTGTTTACAAACGAGAATATCATGAAATACTTCTTAATGCTCCCAGCACAATCTGTATTCAGTGGCGTTCGTCAGTATTCGTCACTACATTTGTGTGGAAGAAAACATTTTTCGTTTTCAGAAGTTTCACCTAGTACAGTTTCAAAAATATGTAATAATTATTAGAAATATGCCTAAGACGTTTAAACAAAACGCAATATACATTAAAATAGTAGCAATTTTTTATGCAATAGTCCATTTTTATCTTATAAAGTGGTAAGTTATTTTTCCCAATACAGCGCTCTCGGTAATATGAAACACTAGCTAATGGAGGAGCATTCCATACATTAAGGGCTGCCTCAAGCGACTTCTTTTTAAATTATTTTTGTACCACTATTTGCAAATATATAATTTATAATGTATTTTCGCAGGTAATTTTGCAGTTTAACAAAGTAGGCATGAGTGCTGCAGTTAAAGCGGCAACGCGCTGCCGCTTTGACTGCAGCACTCCTGCCTACTTTGCTCACCTGACGAAGGGTCGTGTATTCTTTCGACCCAAAACAATTGTTGCGAGTATGGCGTTTATTCAAAGTTTTCTAATTATTACTTTAAAACTCAAGTCCTGTGGTGCTTTCTTATTAAATTTGCAGCTTGCCTGTATAAATTTATTATAAATTTTATGTTATGAAAATATTGGTAGGAAAATAATAATAAAAACTACAGGATAAAAAGAACTTTTTATATACCACGTTTTTAGATTTTCTGTTGAATCATATAAACTTGACAATTCTATGTATTAATATAATAAACACTTTTTTAAAAAACTTTTGATGAATTATCCCATCAGCTTGAAAGAAAATGATCAAATTCATAATAAAGAGAGCAATCATAAGAAATTTTCAAACATTTATTAATTGAATAAAAGTATTTAAAGAATGCATAGCTGCCAATATTTCAATTTAATCCGGAGTATTTTTAGCCCGCTTTTATTTCGCACCACTTTATTTATAGAAAAATTTTCTCTAGTATATAACTTCGATAAATTAAGAAATTAAAAGAAGAAAAGCGGTACGAAATAAAGGCGGGGCTAAAAATATTCCGAAACAAATTAAAATGTTGGCAGCTATGAGAATACATTGTCATCGTGTTCTGAGCTATTCTAAAAGTTTCAGATGTCTAGCTAGTCGGGACGTTAGTTAAAAATCGATTGCAAGATTTGTACTGGATAAACAGACAAGAAAGTGAGTTAATAAAATCATGGAAAAAAGTCGTCTGTGTCAGCCCTGTACATTCTAAGTTACCAGATAATGACTTTTTATTCACAAGTAGATAATAGCAGTAAATTCTGCTATTATAAATATGCAATGTTTTCTCTTGGCTTCTGGTATAAAAATTACGGTACTTATTAATTTTTATTATTAATCTTAATTTATTTATTTTGTTAATTTTTCAGTGCATATTACATTTACATAGCTGCCAATATTTTAATTTATTCCGGAGTACTTTTAGCCCCGCCTTTATTTCGCACCACTTTATTTATAGAAAAATTTTCTTCAATATGTAACTTCGATAAAATAAGAAAAAATTACTTTTAAAACATAAGTTGTACGAATTAGAGGTGGGGCTAAAATTACTCCAGAATAAATTAAAATATTGGCAATATATACAACATAGGCGTAATATCTCAAATATCTAAAGTTTGTGTAAATCGTTCAATCACTGAATTGAACGTAAGTTAAGTGGGTCCGTTTTTTCTATGGAAATTAATTAAAATTAACTGAAGTAGTGTTAATTTCACACATTTATTTTAAGAGAATTCGGATGCCCGAATATTGAACTTACACTGATTACTTTTGGTAATTATTGTATCCTTCTATATAAAGTAAGGAATAATGCAAGAATTCCTTATATGATAATTGTGAAGAAGAATATTTTTGAAGGTGCTAATTTGTAGATGGACGTGTTGGTCATAGGAGTTTATAAAAACAGTTTCAGAATTCTTGCGAAGTGTCCAACTAATAACACAGGAATCGTTAATCCAAATAAACAGGCATTTTCTTGTAGCTATTATGATGAATTTTACTATATATGAATTGTTCATATATTTAGCACGATTATAGGTGACCAGAAAAGCATTTAACTATAAAAAGGTAGGTATAATTGAGGAAATTGAATAACTTGGAGTGGGAGCCCGAAAGCGTCGACTTATTAGTTCAAGTCATGATGATGAAGTCACGCTTCAATTTCTTGACTAATTTCGCCAGAGCTCTAGTCGACGCCAAATTCAAAAAATAGAGAAAAAATGGTTGTAATTATGTTACGTATAAATACATACAATTTTTGAAAAGGTTACCACATGATTATAATTCAAACAGTCCTCACTAAACGCTAAAACACGCCATGAGAATCCGGAACTTTTGAGCAAAATTAACACACCATGTTATGAGACAAGGAATCCACTTATGGCGACAAAACTGCATTTATTTGTAAGATGAAAAGAAACCAAATTAGGAAAAGTCAAAACAAGCTATTGTAGATCTGCCTTAACGTTAAAGAACGAATAATATATGATAAAAGGTTTCGATACAGTCGCAATAAGCAAAAGATACATATTTGGGAAGAGGGAGAATGTAAAAACTTAAAGAACATACTGTATGTGAATTTAAGTTGCAATTTAGAGGTTATAAAAATGTGTTCGTTACATATTTTATTTTATTTATTTATTATTATTATTATTATTATTATTATTATTATTTATAACTAAAAAAATATTTTTTTAGAAGGTGTGATTATCGACATCACATATTTTCTTCCCCTTGACAAGAAAAAAATTAACTTCAACCATGTTTTCTCTAAACAAACAATGTATATAAGAATATATAAACAGTACAATAAAACAAAATATATAGTCACATAACATAATGAAATATGCATATATAATATAAAATAAATTGAGTAACACTAATATAGGTGGGTGGTCACCTATAGAATTACAAATACAATGCAATATTTTAGAAGCAACAATAGTAAAAGTAGTATACTATAACTGATAAAAGAAAAAAATATTTTTTTTAAATGACATGCCAATAATTCAATTTTGTAAGACATTTGCTTACAAGGTGCACCAAATACAATTTATTAAGTCATGACATTTTTCCACTAAGAGCACATAGGTTGCTAAATAATGAATAAAATATAGCATTTAAACTATATACATTATTGCTCTTATAAAGTTTTTATACTGCAGTCTTATATATTTTAAGTAATGTAAATCATTATTATTATTTTTTTTTCAAAATTGGATCAACATTGGATCCAAATAGCAACCATTATTAAAAATGTCCATTTGCAATCATTTCAATTTGCAATCAATATTTCAAAGTTTATATTTGTAATAGTTCCTATCTACAAAGGAAAACAAAAGTTGACATGGATGATAAAATACAGGAAGTACTTTGCTTCCCTGAAGTTGCCATGTTGCCACAAAATGTACATACACTATTGATATTAATTAAATGTGCTGAATATATACAAAATATTTTCAATGAAATACAATGGAAAATTAATATTTATATTGTTGTCTGTAGACATATAAGGAAAATCTTTTGTTTACTTATTTATTTTTATTTATTTATTTATTTATTTTGTACGTCTTTTTTTTTTTATGTTAAAATATTTTATGTAAGCAGTGTGAATGTGTAAGTGTAAAATAATTAATAGTCCTCTCTTTTTTTTTAAAAAATGTATATCGTGTAGTTATAATTGGAGAAAAACGAAAAACAAGTATAAACATATGTGCATGATTCTGGAGTGAATATTTTACAGTTTCATGCTAAAGGCAAATCAATAATGCAAATTTGATTGATCAAATATTTACCAAAAATGCTTAGGTAATCTTTTTTTTTTTTTTTTTTTTTAGCGGAGAAAAAATGGTTGTAATTATGTTACGTATAAATACATACAATTTTTGAAAAGGTTACCACATGATTATAATTCAAACGGTCCTCACTAAACGCCAAAACACGCCATGAGAACCCAGAACTTTTGAGCAAAATTAACACACCATGTTATGAGACAAGGAATCCACTTATGGCGATAAAACTGTATTTATTTGTAAGATGAAACGAAACCAAATTAGGAAAAGTCAAAACAAGCTATTGTAGATCTGCATTAACGTTAAAGAACGAATAATATATGATCAAAGGTTTCGATAGAGTTGCAATAAGCAAAAGATACATATTTGGGAAGAGGGAGAATGTAAAAATTAAAAGAACATTCTGTATGTGAATTTAAGTTGCAATTTAGAGGTTATAAAAATGTATTCGTTACATATTTTATGTTATTTATTATTATTATTATTATTATTATTTATAAATGAAAATATATTTTTCTAGAATTTGTGATTATCGACATCACAATAATAATGATTGATAATTATTATTTTTATTATTAAATTTCTAAATAGAAAACAGGATATTTTATTAATTTCTAAAATATAAATCGAAACTTTCCCCAAAATTTAGTGATAACAAATAAAATAAATCGAAATATATAAATTTAGCTGTATGTATGCCTTGTTAAATATTTTTTGTTTACCTTTTAGGGATTACATGACTCTAAAATCACAATACATCATTGTTTCAGATATTTTAGATATTACGCCTCTGTTGTACAAATGAAATATGCACTGAAATATTAACAAAATAAATATATTAATATTAATAATAAAAATTAACATGTACTGTAATTTTTATATCAGAAGCCAAGAGAAAACATTGTATGTTTGTAACTTTAACGGCAGAATTTGCTGCAATTATTTGCTTGTGAATAAAAAGTCATTGTTGTATCATTTATTGAAATTAGAAACTTTGATGAGCTTTCTCCTTCACTCAAGGGCTCTTCCAACTGAGCTATCGACTAAAAGCAACTTGATATTTTTAAACGAAAACGAATGTACTTCAAATGGATTTTGAAATGACTGGTGTAAATTTTTATTCAACATTGACTTTTTTAAAGTGTACAACAATTGGTTAAGTTAATAATTTTATGTCTATCCAGTCTTGTCAAGCGAAATGTTGCTAATCGAATGATTACTATAAACCTATACAATATAAAACTGGTGTTAATAATTATTTAGTCCTTTCATATAAATGTCATCATACATGATACAGTTCCTCCTTTTTTCCTGATTCTCCCATCACTATATTTATATTTCAGTTTTCACCTTAATTAATGGTGGAAGCATACTACAAAAGATTACGATATAAATATAGTGGTGGAAGAATCAGAAAAAATTTCGGAACTGTACCATGCATGATGCATGGAACAACTGGGAATGCGATTTACGGGACTTGGGTGTTGTGAGCTTCATGGGAAGGCAGGGGGGGGGGGGGAGGGTTCTTCTAAACAATCTTAGTCAGTATTCAAATGCGTTTCGGAGAAAATCGCAGAAAACTTTGCGGCTAGACCGATGAACGCAACCTGGGATCAAAGATAGTCACTCCCGTCTACCAACTTTCAGAGCAGAATCACTCGGCTATTGGTTGGGCCCAACTACTGGAGAATTGAATATTAAATTTTACATCGAGATACTGTACGATATCATTTCTTTCATCCATAACTTTCTCCTTTAAATTTCCAAACATATTTTTCTGACAAGGTAGGCGACTTATGTTATGCAGGGTTATTATATTATTATTATTATTTTGTCCCCCCCCCCTTTTGTAAATTTTATTTGCAGCCAAGGCATAATACTCTAACGCAGTATTGCCACATTTTGCGACTTTTTTATTGAATAGTCACCAATAATTTTGAAAAGTGATATTTGATGTGCGTAATAGACGATTAATCTTCGAAGCCATTAGCATACTTGCCAACATACTAATTAGTATTCCGTAGTATTCTTAGCCTCGCCTTCTTTTTTACACCAGTATCTCCTTAGAGTATTTTTCTTCTTATTTAATCGTAATTGCATTTGGAGAATATTACTCTAAAAATTTACTGGTGTGAAAAAAAAGGGCGGGACAAACAACACTACGGAATATTAATTAGGATGTCAGGAAGTATGCATTAGGCAATCGTTACATTTAAAATTTAGTGGTGGATTTTTAATATAAAATTCGCAAAATCTGGCAACACCGCTCTAGCGCTGTCAAAACCCCTATATCTCAGAGTTTTTCATTTAGCAGTTATATGATACATAACGTTTTACAATGTGTTATAGCTGTTGTTAATAGTTTTTTCACATCACTTTTTTGTGCAGTAATTTTTTCTAATATGTAATTACTGTTAAAAAAGAAGAAAATTACTCATCTAAAAATCTGGTATGTAAATGGGCGGTTATTAATAATTCTACAAAATAAATTAAAAAGTTGGCAGACCACTGCTGTTAAACACTTGTCATTTTCATTTAAATGTGCTGTGTTGGGGATATAGTTGCCAAATTATCACCTTTTGGCTACCGTAAAAATGTAATAGAAATATTTATTTTATTTAATCTGTGATCTATAATGGTTTTAACTGATGAAATAAAATATATATTAAATTTTTTCGGTAGCCAAAAGATGCTAAGTTGGCAACTATATTTGGAGGGGAGGGGGTATTAATTAAAGGCGTAGCATTATTAACATTCCATAATGAAAAAGAAATATTATATATTAGATTATTCCTCATTAAATGCTCTGCTGGTTATATGCATAAAATTCATATTTAAATTAAATATTTGTATGGTTGATAAAAAATGATTTTATTATCAAGGGAAAAAAAAAAGAAAAGAAATGCTAATGTTAAAATGATTAATTACAAATTACAGAAAAAAATTATTCCCCGTAAAATAATGAAATATGGCTAAGCATCTTGGGAGAATTTTTTACCATTTTGTATATACTGATCCAATTACGATTTCCACTTCATTAAGAATTCCGATATGAAAGCATCGATTGGTGAAAAAATCGTCCAAAGATGACCTATCTTTTCAAATTACTTCATAACAAATGCAAAAGGAAAATGCATTTTTAAGGTAAAGCTATATTGAAGTTCACCATAATTTATGGAAATAATGAAATAAAATAGAATGTTGCAAAATCGAAAACTACTTTTATCAGAGAAAAACTAAGTGTAAAGTATATATTTTATATATAATTTTTAAAAACAAGTTCACTTTTTATTTTATTTTATTTATTCATTTATATTTTTTTTAGAGCTTTAGACCTTAAATTTTCTTAAGATTAAAAATAAAATTCGAAAAATCAAATATGCATTAGAACATAAACAACAACAGAAATTTTGCTTCTTCTTCTTCTTCTTATTATTATTATTTTATTCATTTTTCTTATACACTCCTTCTCATATTTATAAGGACACTTTATGTTTTGAAATAACTAATGTAAAAATATTTGTGAAAACGATTATACTAAGTGCACTTAATATATCTAGCATTCTAAAAACCAAAACTGTTATAATTTTTTTAATATGAAACAAAATTATAAAAAATAGTGCAAAATATTTTTTTCTTTTCTCCACATTTTTAAATGTTCCTAATTATAGGGACAATCAAGATTTTTTCGCTTTATTTAACTTAGTAGCGGATAAATTACAGTTGACATGCGAATTTGTTAACTGCTGGGTTAGATTAATTCATATATAAGCCTTCAATATTTCTTGGACGGATATTACTGATAATTCCTCGAAAAAAAGAACGTTCATGTAGTGAAGTATGATAAATGTGTTTTTTAAGTGGAAGGATAATTTCAATCCGCCGAATTTCTAATGGAATTCGAAGATCAAAAATTGCTGAAGGAAATATGATCAAACGTTGAACTGCGGGTTCGATAGGAGAGAGATCTAATACAAAATTAGAGTTGTTTTACAGAGATCGAAGACTCATAATTCCTCTTACTGTTCTACTCATAATGACTGTTGCTGAATTTGCTCGTAATTTTTAACGAAAGGTTGGGATCCACCTTTATGCATGTTTAAAATTATTAATAATATGTTAAAATGAATAAAAAACCTGTAATAATCAATAAGCATTCAATGGGGGAAAGAACGTCTGTGTTAAATTTGAATAAAGACAATATTAAATAGTAAAATGTTGCATTTTCGGATGAAAATCATTTTATTCTCGATTAACCAAATGGTTTTAATAGTTACTGGCACGATCTGAAGATAGCGAAAGACAGGGCAGATTTTTTAAAGGCAGATATGAATCGGGCATTTTAAAGAGGATGTATGGTGCTCTGGGGAGCTGTTTCTACTGAAGGCAGAATGAATTTAGTAAACTTTTTCTATTAGTCTGAACATCAAGAGAATATCCAGAAATTTTAAACGTGGAATTCTCAGATTTTTGTTAGATTTTGGGGGGTAATAATATTTTTTTCAACAAGACTTACATTTTTGCTCTACTTTTAGAGCAATAGGAAATAGTTTGAAGAAAGAAACTTCTGTATTATTGCCTTTCCCTTGGCCTAAAAGTTGAAAAAACCTTAACTTATCATATTAGAAAAGTGCATGCAAGTGGAAAGCAATTTTAAATAGTTTAAAATTATTCAGAATATCATCTATGCTGTATGAAATGGTATTGAAACTGAATATTAAAAAAAAAAAAATGTATATATATATATATATATATATATACCAGAGAGAACGTCTGATTGTTTCACCCTAAAAAGAGACCCCATAAAGTATTAATTAAAAGAATAACTGAAAAAAAAAATTACTAAGATTAGAGCTGTCCTTATAAGTGTGAACACCTGAAAAGACATCTTTTTGACCGTATTTAAAGATTTTAAGATAGAAAAACGATAAAACTGTTTAAATATAGTCTATTAATGAAATTCGAATTTAAAAAAATATATATTTGTTTAAATAATAGTGTTCAGTGTTTAGTTAATATAGAAAAACGGGTGTCCTTATAATTATGAGAACCAGTGTAGGTTGTAAATAAATTATTTTTTTACAGTGTGTCACACAACATTGAAACAGAAATTTTGGACATCTTTCTTTTTTTTTTTTATGCGAAAAAAACGGGGTTTTTTGAAAAGAATTTTACTGTTAGAATCTGGAATAAACGCTCTTTCGTATGGTATAAATGTACTTTGCATATCTTGATCCGTTACGGACAGATTGCTTTAAAAAGAAAGCACAAAATTTTCTACCTTCCTTTCTTCTTTTCGTGATAAAGGGACAATGATTTTTGGTGAAACTTTTTGCAAGTTGGCAATTAGAGTACCTTTATTAATACGACGTTTTTAATTAATAACTTCTTTAATTAATGTGATAGACATTTCTAACCAGCATAAACGTCTTCCTTGAATTAACGTTGGTACCTTTAGCAGAGATAACAATATTTTAATTTATTCCGGTGCACTTTTAGCCTCGCCTCTATTTCATACCACTTTGTTCTTAAGAGTTTCTTTTATCAATTTTTACTTATTTTATCGTAGTTACCGTATTTTCCGGCGTATAACGCGCAGGTCACATAGATGAGTTACACATTAGAAAATTTAATTTACAAATAAAGCTATATCTGTAAAAAACAAAAGCTTGTTAAAAAAAATAGCTTTTACTGTAAATTTAAATTTCCGATGTAAAACTGATTTGACAAACCTGCGCGTTATATGCAAACACGGTATATATTGGAGAAAAATATTCTATTAATAAAATGGGGCAGATTAAAGACAGGGCTGAAAATGCTCTGGAATAAATTAAAATGTTGGCAACTAAGCTTTAGTGGTGCCTTGGCAAACATTGGTACCTTTTGCGACGCTGAGGAAATTCTTGTTCGCGAAAAGATGCGGTCGCAGACAAAAAAAAAAAAAAAAAAAAAAAGATGTTATTTTGAAATTGTAAATTTATATCAATTATTAATTATTTCTACACATTTTAGAAAAGAAAAATTTATACAATCTTTTGTATCTTTCTTATATTTTTATTATGGTTTTGTAATGAAAATTAAGAAATAATGCACTTTTAAAGATAAATAATTCTACTTTAAACTTGCTGAATTATTTTAATCTAAGCATGTTTCAAGTAGGTTACATTTCTGAGCTTTCAATAATGCTGGTATATTTATACGTTAAATTTCAAATGCCTCACTAGAAATAGAAAAAGAATAACTGGAATGGTTTAATGTTTTAACAAAAATGTTCAAATTCCCTCTAAAAATGTGTACTACTTAAAAAAAAAAAAAAAAAAAAAAAGATACAGTTGATGTACACTTTTCATTTACGATACAGGATTAAATAATCGAGATGAATTACTTTTATTGATAAAGCAATCTGCAACACAAAATTTAATCATTTTGTCAAGAACAGGCGTCTCTTTTTCTGGATTAAAAAAAAAAAAAAAAAAAAAAAAAAAACTCATTTCTGAAAAACCAATACTCAAATAAGAAAGAGCGAATATTGAATATTTGTTTAATTTAAAAATAATATACATATTTCTTAATGTTATACGCGTTTCTTCATATAATTCCTTAAATTACATGAAGCTACTAGCATTGAGATAATCCCATTTTAACATTTTATGTCGGATAAAGTTATGCAATTAATTATATTTTAATATTTTAATATTCGTTGGGTTTGAATACAACGTTCAATACAACGTTTTGAATACAACGTTTGAATACAACGTTTGAATACAACGTCACAACATTCGCTGTGTTTGATTATAATGTTTGAATATTCGTTGGCTTAAGTAAAATTTTTGTTCTTAAAATGGTTTGGGGAAAAAAAATTTAAAATATTCATCAAATCGATTTCCTAATACTATAAAAAATGTTTAAATAATCTCAGCATCGTACATAATTTAATGCTGTTAAGGCTAATACGCAAACATTTCTGTAAGTATTATTTAAAGACTTTAACTAATTAAGTCTGTTAGTATTTATTTTTAAACTTTTTATTCTACAAAATAATAAAAAGAAAATTTGAGGTTTATTTTAATATTATTTTTTTTATTACAACAAAATTAATAGTAAAATTTGGAAAGAAAAGAAATGTATTTGGTAATATATTAATACAATATATATTTTATCGTTACAGATATTTCGATGGATATTTTCAGTTTTATTCTTTCGTATATAAAAAGCATCATGGCTTTTAGAACGTTAATACTATTCAGAAACTCTGGAAATATAGTATAACATAAAATTTCAACTGAACATCCTTCGCTATTCTCTCAGAATGAAGCACTATTTAAAAGAAAACAAAAACAAAAGAAGTTTATATATTTAGAAATTTATTCATCAACCAAATAAAGCGGAAGGCCCGGGTTCGATTCCCGGCTCTGGTATTTTTCACATAGTTGGTATAAAAAATCAGCCTTCCACTCCAAAATTTTCTGAAATGAACTTTCCTGGTTAATGAATAAATTTCTAAATTAAATTAAAAATTTCGTGGTCTATTGGAGTTGTGCCATGAATCTTAATGTCACTCGATATAGCTGTGTTTACAGACTCGGTGACTTTGCCAACGAATGTTATGTGAGAAATGCCTAGCTGGTAATTAGCCAGGGTAGCTCAATGATTTGAGCATCCGCACGTAAAGCAGAAGGCCCGGGTTCGATTCCTGGCTCTGGTATTTTTCACATAGTTGGTATAAAAAATTAACTTTCCACTCCAAAATTTTCTGAAATGAAGTTTATACATTTTATTGGGACGTTGTTAATAATAGTTGTTTTGTTGCGGATACGTTGCCTAAGATGAGCACCCTTTGTGGTAGATCGCATCTGGTTTCTCTCGTTCAATAACATGAATCATAAAAAGTTACAAACTTCAAAAGCTTTTTATAAAAAAACAACAACAACAAAAAATATCACTGTTTTTTCCTAAACACAGAATGTACAACTTTGAAATAACAAAACCATTTCCTCGCCGTGTTTTCTCCTACTGTTTTTTTTTTTTTTTTATAGAATGATGCAAATGTTTAAAGCTGTGTTCATTAACTTTTGTTAGTTTAAAAAATAATAATAAAAGTATTTTTATCCTAGTTTTACCTTTATTAACTCAAACGTAGTAAGACTTTAACTCAACTTTCCCCCAAAATATAAGATACAGGGTTTACATTGTCAGGCCTTACTTTTTTCCGCAGTGGAATTTTGAGTTTGCAAAGGTCTTTTATGTATGACTTTGACAGTATGATTGAATCCTGTGGTTTAGGAAGAAGAGGGTAAAAGAGTAATTTTGAACAAAATAGTTGAATGAGGAAATAATTCGTTTCAGGAATCATATTTATCAGCAAGTCGTAAATATATTCTGCAAGTATTGAGTTCTGAAAAGTTTTGTGGAATCGTTGATTTGGGGCGGATTTTGTGCGGCTTCGGTTAAGATTGTAGTTGAGTGGGTTTTGACGTCGAACTACGTAATTGGTGATTGCTTGGAATTCACCCGTAGGAGTTGTGCGGAGACGTTCCATCACAAGTTCGATCCACCGTGGATGGGATAGTTTTCCTGCTTTGGTAAACTCATAGGTATAAATTTTATGGAACGGGGTGGATATTGCAAGTACAATGTATTTTACATGCACTAGCTGACATTAATGTGTACGACGGTCTTTGGCCGACCGGATTAGCGAGCTGGCAATCCTCCGATTACAAGATCGATGCTCTGCTAATTGGGCTACTGCAACCCTCATGAAGCTCAGATGGGAAAAAAAATGGAAAACTGATTCTTCAGTAATATTATTTAAATAACGATGAGTCTAAAGTTAAGAATCAGTTAGAGACAGTAAAAGCGAGTAATAGATAACTACCGCCTCACTGAGGCTGTTAACCTAATTAATGTAATATCTCATTGCTCTACTCCGCCGTTATGAGCGGCGACTTCGATTTTTGTCAGTATACTTACATTCTTTCAACATTGGTCTAGTAGACTTTGACCTTCTATTTCAAGTTATAATACGAGGGTAATCCCAAGGAAGAATGTCTCCTGGTGTAGAGGGACGTAAAGAAACTGTCAATACTATTATTGGCCACACTGTTGTAAGTGGCGCAACCTCCATTCCTAAATAAGTAAGCGCGCGCTTCGCTCGGATGCTCTGTCTTGGCTAGGCAGAAATTCAAAAGGAAACTCCTGTTGAACGCTACTGCCAAGTCTGAAGTTCGCGCAGTTATTCGATTTTTGAACTAAAGAAAAAAAAAGTGTAAGGACAGTCATACAGGAGTGTTTGCGTTCCGGATTTTTTATTTTATTTCCCACCACTAACTTTTTAATAGTGATATTATTAGTCGTTTTCTAGTAATCTTTAACAATTATATATAGCCAAAAATACAATTCGTAATTACTGGTGGGAAATAAAATAAAAAATCCGGAACGCAATCACCCCTGGTCATACATGAATGTCAAATAATGTTCGCAAGTGGTCGAGAAAATTTTCTGCTGGTCGTACTGAAATTCATGACGAAGCACAACTTTAGTTTGAGCGCAATAACCCACCAAGTATATAATCGACATGGCACCGAGCGACTACAACCTGTTCCTTAAGTTTAAGGAAATTTTGTCTAGACTGCGGTTCTTCGAAGACGAGGTGAAAGGTGTGGTTCAACATTTCCCGAAGGACATGTCTACGAGCTGGTATAATTGTAAAACTGCCACAGCGTCTACAAAAATGCATCGACCGAAATGGCGATCATGTAGAAGAATAAAACTTTTTTCGACCTTTAAAATGATGTGACTATTATAGAAAATAAACGGTTGATTGTACAGCTAAAAATAGAAGATCATACTTTGGGATTGCCTTCGTGTATTTACATTG
Source organism: Salticus scenicus (assembly GCA_963930645.1). Lineage (NCBI taxonomy): Eukaryota > Metazoa > Arthropoda > Arachnida > Araneae > Salticidae > Salticus > Salticus scenicus. Next base: position 242,836,954 of record OZ005651.1, read on the forward strand.
TTTTTAAGTCTGTGTTTGTCTTTCCACGACTTAGTTTTACAGGACAATATGGATTCATTTGAGGTCATACCCGTTCGACAGTACCTCACAACTTTTGTATAAATGAAACTTAGAATAATTTGCTTAGATAAATTCTTGTAATTAATACACTTTCTGAAAACTCAGACTATTTTATGCTTATTGGATAAATTTTATTATTTAAATTAAAATAATTTTTCACTTCTGAAAAATCAATGACTTTTTTTCTACAACAAAGTTAATTCTTCTGAACACAGATGCATGTGAGTCTTTAAAAATGCAGTTTTTAGTTTCCGCAGGATATTATTTTAAATGTCGTCATTTGGCATTAAAATTTATTTATCAATATGTTCTTTTCAATCTTAAAAATTTAGTCAGTCAATCGTATCAACGCCACCATCACACAGCAAATTGGCTGCATCTGCATAAGTTTTAAAGACAAAATATGGACACGTATAAAAAATTTTCATTCGATAGTCTTTATTGCCATAAATGTAAACATATTTTAATATAAGATGTTTAATTATATATATATATATATATATATATCATAGCAGCAAACTTTTACACTTTTTTTTTAATTGCTACTTTAAGTGAATGTTTTATTTTATTTTATTTTATATTTTTGTTTGCTTGTTTGTTTAATTCAATCAGTGTTACAGACATTCATTAAATGTTTCTTTAAAAAATTACATATAGCCAAAATTTGTTTAAGTTGGCAGCTATGATAGCTCTCTCTCTCTCTCTCTATATATATATATATATGCGTGTGTGTGTGCATAGTGTATATGTGTGTGTGTAACGATGGAGGTAAATGTAACAAAATATAGTGCAGTTATCATTTAGTTCATGTAAAGCATATATTTAACTTTTAAAATTTTTCCATTATGGAACAAAAATGGCTTTTGAAACTTTATCCACGATTAAAATATTTCAGAGCATAAAATAATAGTATTTCTCCCCCCCCCCCCCCCAAAAAAAAAAAAATAATAATAATAATAATAATAAAAATAATAAATGAATAAATAATAATAATAAATAAAGCTTAATTTAAATATTGTTTTTAATGTTAAGTACTCCATATAAAACATTTTATTTCAAATACGAGCAAATTTTTATGCTTATACTAGATAACATCTATAATGTGTAATACAGTGCGTTGCATGAATATAAACGCACCTTTTCCAATAACCAGAAATAGAATTTTTTTAATTCTAGAAGAAGGAATGTGACTTACAGTTATTGCATATGACTAACAACTGAATAGGTGCTTTGAACAAGTATGTTTAGGCTCATGCAAGCTTATGTAAATGAGTGTTTAAGCATTTTCTTATTTTTCACTGTTTTTCGTTTGTTGCGCGAAATTAAACGCACTCTGCATTTTGCGTTTAAAATTTAACAGAGCCACCGGAATTAAATTAAAACACAGACAGTTGTGTTGCTTAAGTTCTCTTAAAAACAGTTTTAATGCTTGAGTGCAAAATTTACGGAGTTTGTACAGGATGGCAAGAGGGAAAACTTTGACAGTAGACGAAAGGGTAAAAATCAACTTTATGCATGGTAAAGGCTTTGGCAATCATGAAATTGGGCGCCTAATAGGAAGAAGTGAGAGTGTTGTGCGAAATTATATAAAGAAAGCAGCAAATTATGGGAAAAAAGCGTATAAGAAGCAAACAGGAAAGCTCACCAGTTACGCCAGACGTCGAATATGCAACGCTGCAAAGAATAAGAATATTTCCTGTGCGAAGATAAAGGCTCAATACAATCTGGGTGTTCATCGGACAACCATATGGAGACTATCAAAGCTGCAACATTCATAAAATTTAAGAAAATGAAGGTGAAACCACCCCTCACTCAAAAGCACAAAGATATGCGGTAGGAATGGACAAGAAAATTGATTCTAAATCAACTAAATTGGGAAAAAGTCATCTTCTCAGGTAAACAAAAGTTTAATCTCGATGTCCCGGGCATATTTCATAGCTACTGGCCCGATTTGAGAACCGAAGAAATTGATTGTTCAAAACATCAATCTGGAGGTGGGTCTGTCATGGTGTGAGCAGCCATATGTTTTAAAGGGACTTTCAAATTAGAGTTCGTGGAGAACACTATGTACTCTGTAGATTATGTCCAGATGCTCACAAGGAACCTCCGCCATCAAGCAGTCAAGAAAGCTGGAAGACATTATATTTTTCAGCAAGACTGTGCATCTGTACATACAGCACATATCGTGAAAAAATGGTTCCGTGACAATAAAATTAAAGTTCTGGATTGGCCCTCAAAAAGCCCCGATTTAAACATAATGGAGAACGTATGGAGAATTCTGGTTCGCCGTGTTTACGTAAACGGAAGGCAGTTTAACACGAAAAGGGAACTAAAATCGATCATTCTATTAGTTTGGAAGACAATCAGTTTGGATGACCTCATGCCACTATATTAGTCAATGCCAAGGCGTTTACTGGCTGTTCTAGAAGCCCATGGTGACTTTACAAAGTATTAGATACAGTATTTGTTACTCAGTTATTTATTTTTTACATGTGCGTTTAAATTCATGCACCATGTATTTTTGTCATAAATTCAATAAAATTATTTTCTAAAAAAATCATGTTGGTCTTTCATTGTTTTGACTCGTATTTTCATTTCTTGAATCATACACATACAGTTTGTATCAAGTGTAACCTATTCATATTTTTTTATTACACTTCTATACCATTCTAATTCTTAAACCTAAGGTGCATTTATATTCATGCAACGCACTGTATATGTAGTAGATATACTTAATTTATTATAGTTGTAGAAAATTTAATTATAGGTAGTGTTTTGCAAATTTATAGTAAAATACTAGCGAACAAAATTAAAGGGACGACCTGTTTTCCCATTTACTTCTTTTGTGCATAATTTTTAAACAAATGATTATATGAACATAAAATTTTGATAGCATGTTCATTATAAAACCATTAATCGAGTTTTATATAACTTTAATTTAAGTAACAATTTTTAAACAGATAGTACTTTAATTTTTGTTTAAGTAAACTTTGAAAAAAAAAATTTAGACAATTTTAGAAAAGAAATCTAATTGAGAAAGGGTGTTAAGTATGCATTATATATAGTTACAGATACGTGACTACAAAAGTTAAACTAAAACCCAGTTTTTCTTACTGTGTTCATTTTTCTTATTTTTCCACAATAATTTTTTCTTTAAATATGATTAATACTTTGTAAACTTTGAGTATCGATAAACTAATAAAAATTTCAACAAATAATTTTAAAGCGAACGTTTCATATAGTTTTTCTGTTCGAATGTTTGTTTTCAAAAAAGTTGTTCATGTAGAGAAAAAGAAGAAATAGAAAAATTAATGCAGAATGAAAAATCTGGTTTCGATCTAACGTACAGTCGGTAACAAAAGTGTCCGAATACTAGCAAAAATTCCTATGTAAAAGAAGTACACTTCATACGCTTTTGTTAAATAAATCCTTATCGAATCATGTTCTTACACTGACTAAGAACATGATTCGACAAGGATTTATTTAACAAAATCGTATGAAGTGTATTTTTTTTACATAGGAATTTTTGCTAGTGTTCGGACACTTTTGTTACCGACTGTATGGATGCATGTGCATCTTCACCTATCTTTGATTCATCCGAGCATCATGTCCCTCTTAGTTTTATTTTCTAAAATTGATAATAATTATAATAATAATTTTTTACAAAGATTTCTTTTGAGAGAATCTGTATTAATATCATTTTAAAGTTTCTGCTTATGTTACAGTAATATAAAATTCGCTTAGTAATTTTATAAACGTACATTCCATCCAAATTTCGTGTTCATACGTCTATTTATTTCAAAATTATGCGCAATTGAAAAAGACGAGAAAATAGGTTGTTATTTTATTTTTGCACATCAGTTTATTTTTAACAGTTACAGTACAGTAGTTATATATTTTAAATTTATGAAGCTCTGTTTTACATTTTGAAACAATATTTTGAACCATTTACTCTTTTTAAATGAAAATTTCCTACTTATTAATTGAAGTAAATTGAAGTCTTATTTTCGAGATTAAAATAAAATAATTGTTTTGTTTCTGAATATACAACAAATGAGTTGAATTTATTCTATTTTAAAGTATGGCAGACTTATTGCTTAATTATATGTTTTTTTTTTTTCCCTTAGATTAAAAAATAAAATGAGCTTTGCAAGGAAGTAGTTATTAACTCATAACAATTAAGCAGCAATTTATTTCAAAAACTGTTCGTAAAATGCAGATTAACTTCGCCTTTTTTTTTTTTTTTTTTTTTTTTTTTTAATATCTATTCAGGAGTGATTTTCGAAAAAAATGGGAATCTGTTAGAAATGAATTTCAAAACACTTTCTCCATACGTTTCTTAAACCGGTAAGAAGCTTATCATAATTCAAAGGAAAGCCCGCAATTAAAAATGAATAGTATTTCCTTTGATATGTATTAGCTGTAGAATACAATGTTAAGGTGTAATACAACTGTAACTATAGAACTAATCTAGACATATGGAAAATAATGACAAATAATGAACGTTTATAAAAGTCACAACCAATGTAATTATTGAGTTATTTAATAAAGTTACATATATAAATAACGATATTTTTTTCATTCGTTTCTCAATTTTTTAAATTTTTAATATCAACCTTACGACAAAGATTTTTCTGAAGGTAATTTTAATTTCACTGCACATTTTTATATGCTTCTTAAAACAACTTATTTATCTTCGTGTGTAATATAATAAAAGTGAAATTTTAAAACAATTGCAGGTTTGTATACCAGATCTCTGATACAATCCTGTTTTATTAGGACAAAAAATTTTCATGAATTATTTGTCTCTTAAACAGACCTCGCAACGTTCCTAAAATTTTACACTTATTGTATTATATTTTCACCACTATTTTAAAACACTGCTTTTTTACATAATATTTTACCATGAAGATATTGAAGAAAAATTACATTTTGACGGTCGCGATAACGATGTAATTAATCACAGTTAAAGTTTTAGGAACGCTGCAAGGCCTGCTTAAATCACTGAATCATTTTTCTCTTTCGAAACAAACAAGGGGCAATATTTGTATAAATAGACTTTTTACAGTATATTACTCATATATACATGTTGTAACTCGCAGACAGAGTTCCCAATATTTATAATTTATTCACGAGCATTTTTAGCCCCGCTTTCTTTTCGCATCAGAAATTTTGTAGATTATTTCTCTTTAATATGTAACAACGATTAAATAAGAAGAAAATAGTTTTTCAAAATTTCCGGTATGAAAAAGAGGCGGGACTGAAAATGCTCGTGAATAAATTATAAAAGTTGGGAACTCTACTCTCAGAGTTGACATCTTAAATAAATCCCATTGACGCACTATATTACTATAGAGCTACAGACTAACTCACTTCAAAATTTCAAGCGTATAGTTTCCAAGTGATTTTTTGATACCGGTATTTTTTGTAGAAATTTTTCACCACATTTAATCTTAGAAAGTAGCTAAAAAAGGTAATAAAAGTACCCAAGTCCGAAAGTCGCAACGCAGCTAGGTAAGCGACCCATTTCAGTTCCGACAAGGAATAATTTATTTTTCATATATTAAACTTTACTTTTGAGCCACATGAAATGGGCCACATGAAATGGGCCACATGGCTATCCGCAGTTCATAGAATGTTGTGGTCTGCTGTAGAATAATATCCTTTTTGATCGGAGAATTTTACGAGCAGCGTTGCCAACTGTACGATAAGACTTGGCAGCATTTCTAATTTTTAAATCAAATTAACGCTAGTTGTGAGGTAATAATAATAATAATAATAATAAAGACGTTGATGAGGAAAATGTATCTTATTAAATATATTTTTTTCAATAGTGAACGATGAAAATTTATCGAATAAAATAAGTAAAGTGTATATTTATTTTAATGCATAACTAGCAGGCTTTGCCCTCTTCTCTGGTTACTGTATTTTAATGAATTAGAAAAAAAAAATTAAATCACTATTTTTTATATCATTTTAGTGATAAAAACTGTAAAAAAAAAATTCATTGAAATCACTCAAAACCTCCTTTCGAATGATCACATGTAATTTTCGACTTAACCCTACAAGGCACCCAGTTCCATATGTGGAACACCGACTTTAATCGTTCTTAAAGCTATAAAACTCTTGACATCTTGATAGAAGATACTGACATTTAGCAACGTAGTAATACGAATCTTTACCTAAAGATGTCGTTCGTGTTTTTGTTATAGTGCACTCAGTGTGAAATTTGAATGAAAGTGATACGTTAGTCGTTTGTCTGAATTAAAAAAAAAATAGTTATTGACCAGTTTTGACTCGAAAAAAAAAATACTGTGTGTTATAATGAAGTGTATATTTTGCAGCAGTAAGTTGTTTTTTTTATATTACAATGGTAAACGTATTAGTAAATCATATTTTTATGTATGTTCCACATACGGTACGTTGAGCTAAAAAGTTGATTTTTCCGTAAAATATGGTTTTATTTTCATTTTTATAAGTTTTCCCTATCTTCTGATCACTAATTACAACCTATATATTTTTGTCACGCACTAAAAAAAAATTGAGCCTTGTAAGGTTAAGATTTCTCTAAGCTGTTCCTCTGTTACTGGATATACTTTGCCACCAAATCGCTTCAGGCAGTTGGTGCTGCTGAAGGTGGAGATTTATTCCTTTTATTTTATTTATTTATTGCAGCATGTTGTGCCGCTTATCTCGCACTTGCTTTGGGTATTAAATTGGTATCATTATCTCTAATTAAAATAGTTAAATTTAAATGGTTATCTGGAAATCCTTGAAGTATTTCACCCCGTATGGTATCATCTGGGTCTTTATTGCGTTCGTTGGTTCATGATTAGATAGCTGAATATACGCATACTTGTCAATTTTTTCTAATTTATTCCTTAGTATTGTCGGTACCCTTCTTTTCTCACACCGCTTTTTTGAAGAGTAATTTTCTCCGATGTGCAATTACGATTACATATTTAAATAAATAAATAAATAAATAAATAAATAAAGTTATTAAAAAAAAGTTATTAAAAAAAAGAAGAAGAAGGAGAAATGTTATGAAAAAGAGGCGGGTACTAACAATGCTGCGGAAAAAAATTGGAAGTGGGCCTTCATACCTGCCAACATTCTAATTAATATTCCGTAGTATTGTTAGTACCTGCCTTATTTTTCATACTAGTCTTTTTCTAGAATACTTTTATTCGTATTTAATCGTAATTAACTTTTGGAGAAAATTACTCAAAAAGTGAAGTGGTGCGGAAAAAAGGACGGGTACTAACCATACTGTGGAATATTAATTAGAATGCTGGCAGGTATAGTGGTATAGTTAGCATATCCTCTTACACTTCATTGGATTCTATATGATTACGGTACATTTTGCTTACGATTCAGTGTGCGTTTGGTTGATGTGATATAAGTGAGTGATATAAGTGTGATATCTTTTTATTTAAAAATTTTTCACAAAAATAGTTTTTTAAGTTTTATATAATCGATTTTACGATTATATGATAAATATATTATTATAAGTTAGGTATTTAATTATAATATTTTCCTATTTTTCTCTTTCTGAAATTAGAATACTAAATTGTTTAAGATTTATACGTTAAATTTTTTTTACATTTATATACTAAGAGAAGAACTGTTTCAGACTTTTTTTTTTTTTTCTATCTCATATGCGATATAAATAATTTTTTTAAGAATATCTTTATATTTTTACGTCTTTAAGATCTTTTGCTTAATCAATAATTTATTTCAAGCAACCTAATCCCTTAAAAACGCATTCGAGTACGCTAGGGACTTTGAACTAAGCTAATGCATTAGTTAATCTATCGTTGATCAGCTTGAAAAAAAAAATACCTTAAATAAAAAATTGTTAAGGATTATGATCAGAAAATATTTTCGGATATTCGATTTTTTTCTTAGAATATTATATATAAAAAGAAGTAAAACAATCAATATGAAAATGTGGACATGTTTGTTGTGTTTCTTGATAAAGAAATTTGATTATATAATTTTTACTATAAACAATTTTATATTTCAAATCAATTTATATTTAGGAGAGATATTCGGTCTCAAAATAAATGAAAAGTTTTAACATAAAAATTGCATATAGGCTTGTAACTTTAACATATTTTTATTTATTTAATAACATTTCTGAGTTCATAAGGGATTTTTCACAAAAAAAAAAAAAAAAAAAAAAAAGAACTTTTGCAACGTGATTGAAATAATTGGATCTTCAAATTAAATACGCAGCATGTGTGAGACCCGGTATGAAATTTCAACTCTGAAAAATACCTAAAATCTAGGTCGTTCTTTTGCCGACAATTTGCTTAATTTTTATTCTATTCAAATGAACTTTTGACGAAAGATGCACAATATATTTGCTTTTAACCTATACAATAAAAAAATTTCTATCTTTCGCGCATGCGCAGTAAAATAATATTTACTAAAAATGCTCATATCTCAACGAATATTACACGTGTGAATTTTATTTTTTAGAATAATGTTTCTCGAATATTTTGTAAATTTTTCAGAAAGTTTTGTCAAATTTTGTGTAAATCCGTAATTTTTATAAGCATATATACAAATTATATAAAATAATAATATAATTTTACATAAAATAATAATTTTTATTATTATTTTATTTTTTATCTTATTATATTTTTTGATAAGTTTTATGTGTTAAAACTTATCAAAAAAATTAGTAATTTAAAGAATATATATCTATATATACTTGCCTAAATAATTGCGCGATTCCCGTACCAAAACATACAAATATTGTACGCACATAGTATGTGCAACAATGTATTAAAGTTACAAATCATTTGTATCTTTTGTGATATAGGGTGATCGAAAGTATTTTCGCTTTTCGTCAATTTGTGGTTGGTCCCCTAATTGCACTCTGGACTAAACTGATAATGGAAAATATGAGTTTTTAAATATTATCTGCATGCATGAAGTTTCAGACTATTTCGTGAAGTGTTTTTTTTTATATAATCGAAAAAATGTCAAAATAAAAAGAATTTCTTATAATTTGACCACCCACTGTACAATGTATCACTTTTTACTATCAAGCATCCATATGTTGGAACGTATTGTAATCATGACAAAAATTCCACTTTCAGATTTTGGTTTATCTATACGTTTTGAGGTCCCTGAGTTCATTTTTGCTATTTTTACGGTGATGTGTGTATGTGTGTGAGTGAATACGATAGCATCTACACGCTTTGTTTAAATGCGTTGAAAGTTTATGCGTATGTTAAAGGTCACCGTATCATGAACCCTATTGATTTTGGTGAATCTGGCACTTATAGTTTTTTTACAGGGACACAAAGAAAAATTCTTTATCATTATGGCCTATGGGCCCAAAATTTTTAAAGTGCGATAACGTCTACATGACTTATTCGATTGAGCTGAAAATTTATACACATGTTGTAGGTCACCGTCCCACAAATTTTATGAATTTTTGAAAATCTAGCACTTACAGTATTTTACAGGGACACAACGAAAATTTTTTTTTTTATTATGGCTTATGAGATGAACTTATTTAAAGTTCGATAGCGTCTTAACGTCTTATCCGATTGAGCTGAAAATTTACATATGTGTTACAGGTCATCCTCTCACGAACTATGTAGATTTTGGTGATTCTATCACTTTTAGAATTTTATACAACGAAAAATTTTTGTTATTATGATCTGGCTCAAATTATTTAAAGGGCAATAGCATTAAATTAAACAACATACTCTATGGAGAAAAATACTCACACACCTTATTACAATTTTCTCTTTTGTTTATTTAACGACTTCTCTTACTTATTTTTACTTACTTTCTGTTATTTATTTATACAATTTTTAATTATTTAATGTTCGGAATGTCGAGTGGAGTCATTCCAGATTTTTAGTAAAAGCTTTTAGCGTCTTTACTGAATTCATAAATGCATGTTAATTATCTTTGATTTTGCTGTTCTGAAGTTAATATAAAATCTCGTAAAACATTAAAATTTAAGCTATTTTTTTTTTAATTAATAAATGTTTGAACACTGAATGAAAATTAAAAAAAAAAAAAAAGAATGCTGGGAAAATATTTAAAGAAATGTAGCATAAAAGACCAAATAAAACAATATAATAAGTACACAAAAAAAAAAAAAAAAAAAAAAAAAAAATACATAACTTTAAAATTTATCTTTATTTTCTCACGAATCAATTCTAAATTACACAGCGCTTTATGTTTTGTTAATTTTAACCTCTACTGTTAATTCTTAAACATTAAGAATTATATTATCAGATATTTGTTTCAGAATATCACTGTTATCTCCATTGCAAACTTCATCCACAGTAATGTTTTTTTTTCTGTCAAACTTCTTTGCATCTCATAATTGATGGATGCTTTTCTATGGGGTCAGTCCCGAAAATTGTTTCCGCATCCACGCTCCTGTAAATGTCATCCGCTATTATAGCCCCTTGTGACAAATAGCATGGCTGGTCCCTCTGCCAGCATTCCCCTTCCATAGAAAAAATAAGCGGAGGAGGGGGGGGGGGGGGCTTTAGAAAGCTTTAGAATTCAGCACCAATATTCAGCTTCGTGATACATTCTTCTGGATTTTTTTTTTTTTTTCCTTGAAGTATAGAATGGGTATAGAAGTGCAAAGTCAAAGGAATTTCAAGTTCATCTTCTTCCTAAGAAATTCTCTTACAATATGAATTTTTAGAGAAAAAGCATTGCTAGTATAAGTGGATAAAGAAAATAACCTCAAATCTTTTCAAAAAGTTTTAAGAAATTGCAATTGTGCGTGTCTTCGTACATTTTCAGTTAAGAAATAGAATTATCAAAAATAAAAACGGTAAAATTTTACAACGAATTAAGATTTTTGAATATGTTAATTTATTAATAAAAAAAAGATTAACGGAGTAGAAATATTTTGGCACTATTATTTATTAATTGTGCAAATAACAATATCGAATTCTGTTTACTACCTAAATTACTTACAAGCTAGTATACAGAACAAAATTATTCTAGATTTCTAATGGAATGCTTTATTATTATTATTATTATTATTAGGAAACTATCAGCGATTTGTCTCTTAAATGGATTCTATGGCAATGACTGATGAGTTTTGGGCAAATTTTTGTGACACTAAACATTCAATCATGTTCTGTTTTTTTTTTTTTTTTTTTTTTTTTTATCGCTTATTACTACAATTTTGAAACCGTTATTTTCCTCGATATTACATTAAAAATATAGTCAAAGATATAGCTGCGCACTTTTTAATTTATTCATTAACGTTGTTATTAACCGCCCTTCTTTCACACACTTCTCTTGAAGAGTAATTTTCTTCTTATTTAAACGTAATAATATATTGGTGATAATTACTCTACAAACAATATTGTGCGAAAGTTACCGAAATTTTTTAAAAAATGGGCAGCTATGGTCAATCATATGCCCATATGGAAAATTTTGACACAAGAGATTTAGCGGGAATTCAAAATTATTATCTTCAAAAATATGAAGCACAATTTTCTCCTGATGGTATAGCATTTTGCGTGGACTTATATGTGGCATTGGATTATCAGATATTATTTTTTTTTTAATAAATTTTTGACACTGATTGATCAGAATGATTAAGCACAGAGGACCAATTTTATAGCTTCTTCTGCAATGAGTAGCATGTAAAAACATTTTTAAAGTATTTAAAAAATGTTTCTATGTGGATATGTTCATCAATGCCAGTAAAAAGCATTTGTTAGATTTACATATGAATTTATATTTGCATAAACGAAATGTAAAAGGTATCAAATTTCGTCAGATCATATAATTCTTTTTCTACTATTCCACTTTTGAGAAGATCTGCCACCTCGGGAATAGCAGCATTGCACGAATCTCGAAGTGGTAGCTCTACTACATTTAAGCAATATTTTGATATTTTAATTTCCACTAGTCTTATCTCTTTTAAAAACACCATTATGTTCCTTACGGTCCTTATAGACTACTGGACATTAAAACTGTTACATAAAGAAAGACCAGAAATAATAAAATGATATTTATTGGACACATACATAATAGTAAAAAGAACACATGATTAAATTGTCAGGAAATTCGGAGAAATATATTCTGAGAAATCAGTACATAAATTAGCGACCTCTGGCAAATGTAACTGAACTTATCTGCCTAGAATTGAATCGAACAGCAATCGGATGGCATGCATCGTTACAGCACTCCATGCAGCTTTAACATGATGTGCTTCAACACGATGTCGCAGTTCCTCGACTGTAGTTACCGGAAAGTGTTGCAGTGCCAGTCGCTTGCGAACGATTGGCCATGCGTTTTCAGTTGGTGTGATATCAGGAGAACGCACTGGCCATAACAACAATCTAACACATTCTGTATCAAAGGAGCTCCGGACACCATGCGGCCATGAATCGTCCTGCTTAAATGTTACGTTACGGAGGCCTCGAATATAGGGCACACATAAGGTCACAGGTCTTAACCCTTCAGAAATGTAATGGCCGCTATTCAATGCGCGAGAAATGTAAAAAAGAAGTGATCGAGACAGTATCCAATGGCCCCCTATACAATCACTCCATATGATGGGCCAGTATGACGAAGTCGAATGCCAGCTGGCGATGTGCATCTCCATGATTCCGCCAAATACGTACGCGGTCATCTTGGTGCTGAAACAGAATTGTGACTCGCCAGAAAAAAACGATATCACGGTATTTCTGCGCCCAGAATCCTCGTTGCTCACATATTGAAAGCATTCCTATCTCTGATGTAACATCTAGGGTAGCGGAAACTGCGTAGTCTTTATTCTTGAAATCGGACTTCTGAATACCTTGGAATTTGGCGCAACAATCAACAGCTTAGGAGAAACACTTCCTTTAGACAAGTAAACTCTTGTAATCTAATCGCTAGTTCTGTGGAACAGCATCACTTGGCACCCATCCTTCGGTGGGTCTATTTACTGTTTTTCTCTATACTAACTTATATGCTTACAAAAATAGGAAAAAACAACTTTCTGATTATCTAAAATAGCTGGCTTTTCAAAGAATTAATAATATATTCCAACGGATGGCTGTTCAGGTGCACACAGACGGTATTAAGAATGATAGTGATAGTACAGGGAGTTGAATTGACATAATGTCACGAAATCAAGAAGTACGGATTCAGAGGAAGAATCCTGAATACTACTCTGTCTTTCGTAGCGAATTATAGCCATAGATAGCCTTGATTCACTTGGACCACTTACTGATGGAAAAGAAATCTGGATCTTCTCTGATAGTAGAAGATCTATTTAACACTTGGCCAATTGGCATTGTGTGAGAATGATATTGGAGTGAATATTCTGAAAAAGCTGAATCGTCTTTCCTTGTCTCATCATATTTAACTACAGTGGACTCCCTGTAATGTTGATCAATACAAAAACCCTTCACGGGTTAAAAGTTTGTGACGCAGCTACTTTATGTCTATAAGAATTTGAAATAGGGGGTCCTAAAAATAATTATATCAAATTTTAAGTGACGCTTTACTATTAGTTAAAATATACATAGACTTTCTCATTTGCTTTTTTTTTCTTCTATTTATATTTACAATGCAAACGTAATATTTTTAACTTCAACATAGACAGATATATAAAATATACTCACTGATGCTTTTTCATTCGCATTTCAAATTCAAAATAAAAGGTTTTAAAAGGAATGATATCAAAATTCCAGTGACGCTTCGATGTTACTTTAAAGATTTCGTTTTAGATTCCTTTAAAATTACTTTTGATGGTCTAACAACGTATATTTACACATTGAAACAGTGCTTTTAATTTTCAAATATACTGTCACATAATCACACTTTCTCTGAGTTTGCATTATAAATTAAAATTATTTCTTTCAATAAATTGATTTGTCTTTTGCGTCACGATATCCAAAACTGCAAGTAACATTTGTACAAACGTTTTCTTTGCATCGCAGTATGTCTTTGCTTAAATTCGTACTTAGTTGGATACTATGATACAAAATGACATTTACATAAAGTTTACTTACTTTACTTAAGGTTTTTGTATTGACATCATTACTTTTAAAAGGTTATCGATTTAGATTTTTTTGTATGTGCGTGCATCTGTCTAAAAGAATTTGGCAAGGCATTTATTTATTTAGATTTTTATAAAAATCACATTATTATGCATATTTATACATGTAAGTGCACAAAAGAAACCTGTTATTCACAACTAAGCACATTATGAAAAGTAATTTACTGTATATTTACAAAAAAAAAAAAAAAAAAACCAAGAAAATCCTAGTCAAACTCCAATTTATATCAATTTAATACTTTCTGTTATTTTCTATTATCTATATATTATTTTCTTCAAAATGGAGCAAAAAAAAAAAAAAAGGGGGGGGGGAGGAGGTTCAAACTCATAAATTTTCTTATATGAGCTCATACTAGTTTTAGTGTTCTAGCGAAGCGACATAGTACCTTGAAATCTGAAAAATAATTTCTTATAAATTTACATGAATAGCACCTTATTACGCTTATTTATACTTCGATGCACAAAAGGAATATATTACTTACCTCAAATGAGCACAGTTTTAAACCTTTTGCAGAATATTTACAATAAAACATACCAACAATTGCTAATTTGGTGAAATGCTAAAAGGGATTTTTTTTTTTTTTTTTTTTTACATTTATTTCACATAAAAAAAAATATAAATAAATAAATAAAATATATATTTTATATCTACTTTATACTTTTATGCAATATTTTCTTCAAAATGGAGCAAAAAAAAGGTTTTAAATACATAAATTTTTGGATATGAACTCATACCATTTTCAGTATTCGAGCGACATCGTACCCCGAAATTTGAAAATGATTTTCTTAAAACTTTTCATGTAAAGCACCGTATTATGCCTATTTATACTTCAGTCCACAGAAGGAATATGTTATTTACTAAAAATGAGCACATTTTCAAATTTTTTACTGTATATTTACAATAAGACAACAATAATTCCTAATTTGGCAAAATGCTAAAAGGAAACTTTTTTTCACATTTATGTCAGAAAAAACAAAAAAATCATAATCAAAATGCAATTTATATCTACTTTATTCTTTTATTTATTATTTTCTTCAAAATGGGGCAAACAAAAAGTTTTTAAACACATCAATTTTTGAAATATGAGATCATAGCAATTTCAGCCTTCGAGCGACATTGTACCTCAAAATCTGAAACCTAATTTCTTAAAAATTTCCATAAAAAGCACTTCATTATGCTTATTTATCTTTCAATGCACAAAAGGAGTACGTTAATTACCTCAAATGAACAAATTGTCACACTTTTTACTGTATATTTGCAATAAAACATAACAATAATTGTGATTTTGGCAAAAAGCTAAAAGGAAATTTTTTTTGCAATTATTTCACAAAAAAACAAAAAAATCATTATCAAAATGCTATTTATATCTAAATTATGCTTTTATCTATTATATTCTTCAAAATGGAGCAAACAAAAAGTTTTTAAACATTTTTTTAAATATGAGCTCATAGCAATTTTAGCGTTCGAGTGACATCATACCTCGAAATCTGAAACCAATTTCTTAAAACTTTTCATGAAAAGCACCTTATTATGCTTATGCCTACTTTAATGCACAAAAGAAACATGATATTCACCTCAAATAAACACATTTAAAACTGTTTACTGTGTATTTACAATAAAACATAACAATAATTGCGATTTTGGCGAAACGCTGAAAGGAAAATTTTTTCCACATTTATTTCACAAAAAAAAAAAAAAATCATTATCAAAATACAGTTTATATCTAAATTATGCTTTTATCTATTATATTCTTCAAAATGGAGCAAACAAAAAGTTTTTAAACACATCAATTTTTTAAATTTGAGCTCATAGCAGTTTTAGCATTCAAGGACATTGTACCTCGAAATCTGGTTATTTATGAACAGAAATGGGAATTGTAAATATATAAGAAAATGCAATATATTTCATAGGATCACTTTTATAATATTTATTCATATACACGCATTAATACAAATATTAAAATATATATCTTGAATTAGTTGCATAATAAAAATAAATCACTCTATCATGCAGTTAATTCGTAAGTACCAAAAAATAATTTTGGTAATTTATAAAATTTGAGTAAAGGGAGAAATCTGAATTTTAAAGGGCCTATATAGTAAATCTTACATCGCGAAGACACGTAAATTAAAATTTCCACCTAAAAGTTAATAGCTAAACTAATGCAAAATATAAATGAAATTACGGGGGGACTGGAGAACAGGATATGGCCTGTCTTTCATATTCCGATTTGAGTAATAAATATTTTCAAATGACTGAAATAATATTGCCTTAGTATATGATAAAATACTTAATAAACACATGCTTAAAGCAATAATTATTCAGTCTGCAAAATATTAAGATTTAAAAAATAATAATAGCCCACGGATCAAGTGAGCCGAACGAAAACGATACTCGAAAAATTTGCAGATCACATGATCACAATATTTGTTTAGTAGTTTTCCAGCTGTATGTGGTCTCCGTCTGAAGAGAAAATCGTGCGGATGAATACATAGAAATGTTATTTTCGCCTAAAAAAATTATAAATTCATCCTAAATAACGATTAAATAGAATACATAAAGTTATAAAACACATTCTTAATTTAAAAAATTAATAAAAATAAATAAATCCATAAATATAAAATATTGAATTTTCTTCATAAACAAATAGGAAAAATATATAAATAGAAATTGGATTTAATATACATACAATAAATATTTTAAACATGTAATAAAGTACTTTTGCGTTAAAAAAAAATCTAAATAATTCATTGGCTGCATTCAAGTCGGTCAACCAACCAACCCACATACCTCACAAGTAAGAACCTCATAACAGCGTTTTCACCCGAAGAAACACATGTAATTGGCGGAGTAATATAGTTCCATATTTAAAGCGATTTATATAAAAAACAAGAGTTTTCCTGGAAAAAACGAAAACGTTACTAGATTCAGAAAGATCCTATTGACAACATACATTAATTATATGAAAATCCTTCGAGCCGTTTTAGAGATATTTTTCAGAATTTCAGTCCATTACACCAACCGTTTTCCATTTTTGGCTTTAAATTGAGATTCAGATCTCAAAACATATTGCATATAGAAATGTAAAATTTTCAGGATAGAATAAGACCGAAGATAAAAGACTATTTTGAAAAGATCAGAACAAAATATGGCATATTTGCTGAGATATTAAGTGTCGGCTTTTACAAATCTCTTTGATGTCAAACTAGCCGTACATATGAGTTCGCAGCGTTCAGTTTGTGCTTCTCCTTGCGTCACTCGAAAAACTGCCGTTTTTCATGATATCAGGAGCAATGAGATTGCTGACACCTCGGACAAGGCCGGTGCTGGGGATACCTTGATGTCTTCTAAGTCTCTCACCGAACTTTTTTCCATGTTCAGAAACAAGAATGAAATCTCTTGACGTGTTCCACCAGTGCACCATTGGTATCAGAGTAACCGGCCGAGTGGTTCTCTGGCATTTGATTGTAACAGGCAAGAAAAAACCACCCGCACTCGCTTCCTCAGTGGTCATCTTAGATCTTTGACATAAATTGGTGGTTCCAAGTGTTTTGAAGTCTGTGCCAAGTGTTCTACAGGGCAGGCATTCCCTGATCATATCCTTGGTTGCCTACGGCTTTCTAGGCAGGATCTTACTGACAATCCTTTAATGGTTCTCAATTCCTTTAGGGTGTATAATATCATGGACCTGATTTGGCACTGCTAGTCTTTGAGGATGAGCAACAACAGCGTGGCCGAAATCATGGTCGTCGCATACTGCCTCCCACCTGGAGTCATGGCATGTCGTGCCATAGGATATATGTCTTGGTTAACAACTGTTCGCATTACTGGCTTTTTGAATAACGACCGTTACATTTATAAAGATATGAGGCCCGTGACTCTGCCCTGTATTCGAGGCCTCCAAAACGCGACATTTAAAAAGGGCAATGCACTACCGCATGTTGTCCGTGTTTTCTGGACATATCTAAATATATAATGTGTTCGACTGTTGCTCTGGTCAGCGTATGTTCCTGATCTCATATTAATTGAAAACATCTGATCAATGATTTCCAAGCATTTGACACGTCAACACACTCCCGTAACAACGGTCGATGAACTGAAGCATCGTGTTGAAGCTGTATGGAGTGCTGGTCTCGTATATAGCATCCAATCGCTGTTCGATTCAATGTCTAGGCGGATAAATTCAGTTATTTCTGCCAGAAGTCGTTGCTTTATGTATTGATTTCTCAAGATATATACCTTCAAGTTTATTGAAAATTAAATGAATTGTTCTTCTCACTGTAATATATGTGCTCAATAAATTTCATTCTGTTACATGCATTTTTTACTTGTGTTGCAATTTTAATGGCCAGTAGTGTATTTCTCTAACACTAATTACATTTTGAAATTTTATTTAGCAATTTTTTTGTCACACCTAGAAATTAAGAAGACTTTTATTGTTGGGGAATAGTGGAAAAATCCTTACAAGAAGTCGGGTCCGTACGAGCCCTGATAACTCTGCTTGGCATGAAAATTGCCTCTGACACCATTTCAGCATATTCTTATGTAAAATGACCTCCTGAATCCGAATATGACGCCCATTTTGCCCTATTACTCACCGTTTTTTAGGAATAGCACCCTATTTTTATCATTTTTCTGTGATTTTATGGCTATAAGTTCGATATTTAGGAGGGGGGAGGATTATTTTAACCGTTAAATATTTATATATTACATTTGCGACAAGGAAAAAAATTTTGGGGAGGATTTGCCACTGAAATTATGCATTACCTATCTTATATTTTTTAAATCTGTTATTAATGTTATTTTTTAAACTTAATATCTATATACATATATTTAGGTGTTAAATTAATTCTTTTTCATTCTTCAAATCAAATTTATCGTCATAAAATTATCGAACAGGGAAAGAAATTGAGGGATTTGGTAGTGTTTCTAGAAAACGCTGGGTGACTGGGCAAAATGGGAGTCATATTCGGATTCAGGGGGTCATTTTACATAAGTATCAGCAAGAATGGTATCATACCTAGATTTTTTTTTCAGAGCAGTGTAATTGATTTTTGATTAAGGTATAATATATATGTTATCAGTCCGGCTTCCACATGGATGCTTTGTACTGTCTGCAAAAAGGATGTTAAGGCTCTTCTCTATTTCTTAAAATTTCCCAGTCTCCGATAATTAAATCCCATGTTATTTTATGAGAAAGTCTGTAACAAGAATTACTCACTACCTAATCAATTTTTTAATTGCTGTTTTCAAATTCAGAAAAATCACAGCCATTAAATTTGTTCCAAATATTGATTTCTTTTTCAATATTTAATATCGCATTTTGGAGTTATAAAGTGCGAAAAATGAATTAAAAAATAGATTAGGTAATGCGTAAATCTCATAATAAATTTACCAGGGGCTTTTTCTAGGTAGAGAGTCCCCTTAATGGCTGTTTATGAAGGTTTGATGTTTTCTTTTCTTCAAAAAACACACTAATTCGAATACTATAACACATTCGTTCAGTGTTCACTTCCAATCTACATAAAAACCATTTCAAACATACCACAGTAGGAAATAAATATGTAGTGATCGTAGCGACATCTATATTTTATGTACAACAACTGCTACTTTCAATCTCAGAATATGTACTTCTACTTTCACTTTCAGAATATGTTCTGCAACTTTCACTTACAGAATATGTACTGCAACTTTCACTTACAGAATATGTACTTCAACTTCAACTCTCAGAACACTGTTGCTATCTCTGCCGGAAAAGGTCCCGTGGTATGTCAGTATATAGTACGCCGCGCGCAATGCGTGCTTGTTCTATTTATTGATTATTAGTTATTAAAGAGTTTATTTTCGTAATGAACGACTCATCATTGTGTTAATATGCATAAACACCTATAAATGGTGACTTTGGACTAAGAAAACTTTCATCCTTCTGTGTAATGTTTACGTGCAGCTAGAGTTTTGGTTTCAAACCGAAACCAAGCTTAACTTTCTATTGCTTCTTTTTTCAATCTCTTGTGCTACGGATTCACTATGAGTGATGTTTCTGCAGTCAAGATTCCTAATTTTATTCCAGCAGACCCCTCGTTGTGGTTTTCTGTGATCGAATCTACATTTGAATTAGCTACTCCAAAAGCCATAACGAAATCCAAAACAAAATATAATTACTGTGTAGCAAAGCTTCCGCCAGATGTTGCAATGACTGTCCGGGACATCATTATTTCTCCTGACAGCAATGACCCCTACGGAAAGTTAAAAGATGAAGTGATATCTCGGTGTGGAGAAAGTTAATCGCAAGAAATTCGACGGTTGTTTACAGGAGAACAACAGGAAGATCGGAAGCCCTCTGACCTGTTTCGTCTTATGCAACGTCGTGCAGAGAACCATAACGTTACAGATACACTGCTGCTTGAGCTTTTTCTACAACAACTTCCTTCAAACGTGCAATCAATTCTCGCGTCTATAATTCCTCTCAATCCTCAAAAAGCTGCTGAAATAGCCGACAAAATTCTAGACATCACACCTGCACAGGTGAGTGCAGTAGAAACTAGTTTCGATTCGAACGCTTCCTGCAACAATGACTCACAATTACTGAAAGAAATTAAACTTCTGCGTAAAGAAGTCGCGTCGCTAAAACGTTCGAGAAGTATTTTTCGGAGTCGTCTTTTTTTTTTTACCAAGAAGCCCGTCTGTGAAAAACGATTCCTTGTGCTGGTATCATAAAAAATTTGGCTCTAAAGCCAATAAATGTTCACCACCGTGTACCTTCCAGGAAAACAACTCACCCCAGGAGTAGCGGCGACATACGCCTGGTATACTAATAGTTTTCGTCGCCTTTTTCTGCGAGATCGTCGGTCAAATGTTAATTTTCTTATCGATACTGTTAGCGATTGTTCTATTGTACCAGTTGCCACAGTTGAAAAGGTAAGCACTCCTATACAAACTTTTAAAGCTGCTAACAGCACTTCTATTAATGTATATAAACAAAAACTTTTATCACTCGATTTAGGTTTAAGAAAAAACTTTATTTATCCTTTTTATGTATGCAATGTGTCTACAGCTATAATTGGTGCAGATTTTTTACACTATTTTAACTTACAGTCAGATCTTAGAAATCGTCTATTAATCGACGCTAACACAAAATTAAAGTCTAATGGTAGGATTAATGTTGCTCATATATATTCTATAAAATCTGTATTTAGTGATAATAATTTCTCTCAATTGTTCAATGAATTTCCTAGTATTACTAAACCTCCATGCGCAGACAAAATTACTAAACATTCTGTTAAGCATCATATTGAAACATTTGGCTTTCCCGTTTTTGCTAAACCACGTCGGCTTGCTCCCGATCGTTTAAAAATTGCAAAATTAGAATTTCAGCACATGTTATATTTAGGCCATATTCGCCCATCCAAAAGTAATTATTCTTCCCCTTTGCATATGGTCCCTAAAAAAGGAAGCGATGATTGGCGTCTCGTTGGTGACTATCGAGCTCTTAATGCTCAAACCAAAAAGGACAAGTATCCAATCCCTAATATCGTTGATTTTACTAGCGAGCTTCATGGGACCACAATATTTTCTCACATTGATTTAGTTAAAGCTTATCATCAAATTCCGATTGCTCCCGAAGACATATATAAAACTGCAATTTGTACACCTTTCGGACTCTTCGAGAGCACTCGGATGCAATTTGGTCTGTGCAATGCGTCTAGTACTTTTCAAAGATTCATCGATGAAGTGACTCGAGGTTTAGATGGCGTTTACGCATTTGTTGATGATATTCTTATTGCTTCTAAAGATAAACAAGAGCATTTTAAACATCTCAGAGTCCTTTTTGAACGATTAAGTCACTATGGTCTTACTATTAAACCATCTAAGTGTACTTTAGGTGTATCTAATATAAAATTTCTCGGATTTAATATCTCTACCGAAGGACTTTCACCCCTCCCTGACAGAGTTGAAGCAATAAATAAATTTTCCCGACCTACGACTATTACCCAATTACGTCGCTTTCTTGACATGTACAATTTTTATCGAAGATTTATACCGAAAGCTGCCCACATTTTAGCACCCCTAGTAAAACTTTTGGAAGGTCATAAAAATAAAAAAAAATCTTCACGTTCAAAAACATCTGAAGCACCTCTTGACTGGTCTGTCGAAGCAGAAACTTCCACCGCTAAAACGGCACTTGTGATTGCCACCTTGTTAAAACATCCCATTCCTGGTGCTTTTTTAAGTTTATGGTGTGACGCCTCGGATTTTGCTGTCGGCAGTACGCTCATGCAATATAATAATTCTTCATGGGAACCAATAGCACTTTTATCTGTGAAACTTACTAAATGTCAGCGCACTTGGTCCACTTACGACCGCGAACTTTTAGCTATATAGTATACTTCAATTAAACGTTTTCGGCACATGTTTGAAGGTAGATATTTTTTCATCTACACTGACCAAAAACCTCTAATATATGCCTTTAAGCAAAAGCCGGATAAATGTTCTCCTCGTCAATTGCGCCATCTCGACTTTATTTCTCAATTTTCGACAGATATACGTCATATTAATGGTACAGAAAACTCCATTGCTGATGCCTTATCTAGAATTGAAATTGATTCAAATTCAAAAGAAATTTTAGATTTCAAACAAATATCTCTCGCACAACTCGAGGATCCTGAATTAAAAAACATTTTAAATTCTACTGACAATACATGTAACATTATACTGTGACATGTCAACAAACATACCGCGTCCTTTCATACCAGAATCTTTTCGATCAAAAATATTTAATCATATTCATAATCTTTCTCATCCCGGAATTTCTTCCACAACTAAATTAATAACTAAGCGATATTATTGGCCAAACATGAAAAAATTCATTAAAAATTCCGTCCAGTCATGTGATGAATGTCAACGTTGCAAAATACATCAGCATACGAAAGCTCCACTCGGAACTTTTGCCCTTCCAGATGCACGATTTTCACACATACATATCGATTTTATTGGTCCACTTCCTCCATCTGAAGGTTATCAGTATTGCATGACTATTGTCGATCGTTTCACTCGATGACCCGAAGTAATCCCAACATCTGACATGACAGCTCTAACAATTACAACAGCTAAATCACTTGTAAATGGTTGGATTTCGCGTTTCGAATGTCCGGTTACCATCACGACAGATCAAGGTCGAAACTTCGAATCCACACTTATCCGTGAATTAACAAATATTCTTGGAACCACGCGTATACGCACAACAGTGTACCATCTAATATCAAACGGAATTTGTGAAAGATTCCATCGCTGTCTCAAAACTGCATTAAAAACCCATGACAATATGAAATGGACTGAATCACTGCCAATTGCCTTATTAGGTCTTTGAACTGCTATTAAAAATGACATTATGGCGAGTAGTGCTGAACTAATCTATGGTACGACACTTCGACTTCCATCAGATTTTTTCACAGTAGATAACTACAAAACATCACCTGACTTAAAATACGTTTCACAATTCTGTGAATCCATGAGAAATCTTTCTCCCATTAATCCCCTTAGTCATGGTACTTCTAATGTTTACATAAATCCATCCTTACAGACATGTACTCATGTATTTTTGCGCATAGATAGTATTCAACCACCATTAACTCCTCCTTACACAGGACCTCATATTGTACTTAAAAGAAATAATAAAAATTTTGTTATTAAAGTTAATGGAAAACCTACAGTAGTATCTATAGACAGGTTAAAGCCTGCATTTCAGTTCTCAGATAACATCAACTCATCTTCACCACCTGATTGTCATAAAAAGACAAATTCTGACTTAAATGAACTTAGATCTAATACTTCTGCTGTTCAAGAAAATTCACAACAGAAGAAAATAATTACAACTAGATCTGGTCGAAAAGTTCATTTTACAAAGCATTTAGTAACAGATTATTTTTAATGTCATTGTAAATCTTGTGTTTATATTATCATTTATTCTTTTATATATTGCACATATTCCTTGTTTATTTACTGTAATATAACTTTTCATGTGTACATGTGTATGTATGTATATATATTTTAAACAATTCTATTCTTACCAATACTTTTTCATATATTTCATTCTGTTATTGCATATGTGTACATATATATTTTAAGTGTATTAGCATCAACATTCTATTGTATTAGCATTTTATTATTATTATTTATATATATATATATATACATAATCACATTGCATTTGTAATTGTATTTGTATTTTGTGAATTTTTATCGTTCTCCTTGTTCACTGGGGGGATACTCCTGTAGTGATCGTAGCGACATCTATATTTTATGTACAACAACTGCTACTTTCACTCTCAGAATATGTACTTCTACTTTCACTTTCAAAATATGTACTTCTACTTTCACTTTCAGAATATGTACTGCAACTTTCACTTACAGAATATGTACTTCAACTTCAACTCTCAGAACACTGTTGCTATCTCTGCCGGGAAAGGTCCCGTGGTATGAAAGTATATTGTACGCCGCGCGCAATGCGTGCTTGTTCCATTTATTGATTGTTAGTTATTAAAGAGTTTATTTTCGTAATGAACGACTCATCATTGTGTTAATATGCATAAACACTTATAAATATATCACATGGAGAAATGGAAGATTTAATTGAGAAAAAAAAAATCAAAATTCAAAATTCAAAAATGAGAGGATACAATACTCCACATATCATCAGGGCCTCTATTTCAAGATTGTATCCAAAAATAGGTGAATTTCTGTAGCATAAGCCAAAAGGTTACACAGATATCAATGCCCAATTCAACCATACGGAACGAAACTAATTAAAAAAGAAAGAAAGATATGTTTAACCGCAAAAAATTATAAAATTTCAAAAAGAAAAAAAAAGAAAAATCTTTGAAGACAAATTATTTATTTAAAAACAAGAAAAAAAAAATCATTTTCATGCACAAAGAAAAAAAAATGAATTTAAGTTTTATTAACAAGTTTAAGATGTTTCTTTAGTTGCGAGTAGAAGTTAAAATTATAATACAATTCTTATAAAAACAAGAAATTTGCTGTTATAAATTTTAAATAATAATAAATACTTTTATCACTGATCAGTGTGATAAAATATATATATATATATTAGTGTCTAACGTATGTTTTAAAAAATATCAATTTTCTTACAAAAATACGTATCATCAATTGTGTCAGGAATACTTACTTGTATTAGTACTTGCAGAGAAAAAAAATGACGTGCTGCCATCTAGGGATAATAAGAAATAATAAATTAAATCCTCGCAAATAAGAATATTAAATATCAAATGGTACAAAGTTTTTTAAATTATGCATTAATATATTTGATGACAGTGGCTGATTTAAGGGGGAGGGGGCTAGGGGGCTGAAGCACCCCCCCCCCCAAAGCACTAACATTCCCATTTGGATGTTACAATTGTAAATTTTTCATTGATCTGGAATAACATTTTGAAAACTCTTAGCCCCTCCCCCCCCCCCAAAAAAAAAAGTTAATTTCTGGATCCGCCACTGTTTGATGAAGAATGAATATTTGAATTGAAAGTATAGTTAATAATAATAATAATAATATATATATATATATATATATATATATATATATATATATATATATATATATATAGAGAGAGAGAGAGAGAGAGAGAGAGAGAGAGGAAGTTGAACAGAACTAAACAGTGAAAAATAACCACTCTACTTTTATTTATTTATTTTAATATACCATACATAAATATTACCAATGATCCACTAAACCAAACGGTACCAATAACCCACCCGCTCACTCTGATTTTTTTTTTTTTTTTTTTTTTTTTTTGTTATATTAACGCCTCAACGGGTTTAAGAATGCCTTAAAAATAAGAATTCAAAATAAATTTTACAAGACACTTAGATAACCATAAAGTATAGCTTATAGATATACAGATTTTGTGATTTTATCAATATATTTATCTGAGCAAAAATATTTAATTCTATATAAAATGTTAATTAAAATATTTTATAAGCAGTTTTATGCAAACAAAATTTAAAAGGATTTTTTTTTTTTTTATAATAAAAAATGTCAAATTGTAAATTTTCTTTATCAGTATTGATTTTTGCATCTAAAAAGTTAATTTCTTTATTAATGATGACATTTTTAATTAAGATTAAGAGGATAATTAACAGGTAAAGAATTAGTATCATTATTAAAAAAAAAAAAAAAAAAAAAAACTATTATATCATCTATATACCAGAAGAATATTAGACCATTACTTAAAAAAGGGATTCCTTTTCACTTCCATATGTCATTGTATTTATAGATTAATTGAAGTCTTCCTTCCTTCCTGGTGTTTGATCATTTGAAAGATGAATTATTATTATTATTACTATTATTATATGAAAATCTTTTCTAACATATCACAGAAAATAATAATAATAATAATAAATATATATATACATTATTTCTTACATATATTATTTTTTCTATGTATATATACATACATTTATATTTTATTTATGCGCTCATTGCTTTTACTACAATACAGTTTGATACCGACATTAGGCAAGACTATGTCATTAAAAATATTTTCTTATAAAATATTTCAGTAATCCAACTTTTTAGATTCTTTTACTTTTAAGAGTTCTTAACTAGAGAACAATGCCCATTTACAAATTTAGAGGCACTGACTTCAGTGAAATCTTATGACAAAGAAGCAGATAGAGAAATAAAAGAAAAAGTAGCATGCATTCTTATATTATTCTACTAGATAGTAATACACAGAAAAGTTCAATACAATACAGTTGCTTAACCCCCCCCCTCCCCTCTCACCAGAAGACATAACATTTTTTCGAAAACTTGAGGTTTCTGCAGAAAACATTCTAGCAACGAGAGGTCTTACTGTTGGTTAAAGCCAAAAGATTATACGATGATCCTAGGCCTGTGTCGAATGAAAAACGACGGGTTTTTCTACAGTATCCTATCCTGTATTCACAGAAAACCAAGGTAACGCCTGATCGGCTAGGCCGATAAGTGCGACCTTTCATTGAACCCGGCACTTCCCGCCTACCTACTTCGAGAAAAAAAATCTCGAAACTACTGGTGGAGTAGCAACAAGAGAAAAAAGAGCTTTTAAATCGTGGACATGCCATTGTTAGCAATTTCTCTCTCTCTCTGTCTCTCTCTCTCTCTATATATATATATATGAATGTAGTAACAAAGTAATAAATATTTAGAATAACGGATGATAGAATGCCCCTGAAATCCCCAGTAACCAAAATGAATTAATAATGTAACTAAATCGAATAATCTGTGATATCTTTAAAAAGGATATGAAAATAATTAACAAATAATAGTTTAAATTTCATATGAAAAAAAAAATTCAAACTTACCAAAGCAGTATTTCTAGAACCCTATCCGATAAAACTTTTCAAGTACACCACAGGAAGAAATAAAAAATCCATTAGAATATGAATTTTAATAAATATAAGGTTAGGAAAGAAAAGTTAAATAAAATCCAGAAAAACAATAAAAACACAGCAATAATCAACACTTCTTCAGGGGCATATGAATTATATATGTATATATATATTACATATATCATATACATATATGCATTTATATACAAAGGGATACAAAAACACACGATGTTTGATACATTATACGATGCGCTTTGTATGTTAAAGCTCCGCTCCAATTATAGTGATAAATCCTTGCAATCTAAGATGTATAAATACACTTTGGTAGAATGGGAGAAGTGTTGGAGTTAGGATTAAATCCAACTGACTGCTCATGTGTTCTAGGCCTGGGTATTGTTCCGTTAATTTTAGTTCTTTCTTCGGGTTCCTTGCCCGTATTCACGCAAGTATCAGAGAAAACCAAGGGAAATTACGAACGGACATGAACGCAACCTGGATTCAAGCTGACAACTCATGTTTACCAGCTTTTAGAAGAAACCTCTTGCCACTGGTTTTGCGTTAGAATGGAAGGAATTGGTGTCAGATTAGTCACTAATTGATTAATGATATAAAATTTGTGTATGTGATTAAATTGAGTTTTAACTAAAGGCCACTTTCAAACTTTATTATATGTAAATAAACATTTGCATTGGAGAATAATTTATTTTTCTGTACTGCGGAAAACAAAACAAAACAATCAATAAATAAATAAATAAAAAACATAAATAAAATAAATAAAATAAAATAACGATAATAATTTTAGTAACTTTAAAAATTGTGTTCTTTTTTTTTTTTCTGGGGGGGGGGGGACTTTTTTGGGGGTGTATGGAGTTGAGCTCCATACAGGGTTCAACTAACAAATTGTTTTTGTCCAGGCGAGGACATATTTAATTTTTCTTACCTCTTAGAATGGGTGAATTTGTAAATCTATCAGGGACAAGAGGCAGCTTGCCCTTCCTCATATAAAAGTTGAAGAAAAATACTTTAGTCGGCTGACCAGAAAAAAAAAAAAAAAAAGATAATTAATAGTTTTTATACAGGGTTCAATCTTCGCGCAATATGCAACAAGCAAATAGACAACAAGCAAATAGAATCAATAAACATGATTCTGCTTTTCTATTTTAAAATTTTACTTGTATGAAACACGGCTGTGTTAGATGAAAAAAAAAACGGGATTGATTATTGATACCAATATCAGATGTTTTTAACTATCCGTAAATTTTGTCCCCTTTCGATAGTTAAGCCCTAGTTCCACATATGTTATGTGTATAAAAAGAACTCGGCTTCCCGTAGAGATATGGAAAATCTTAAATATTAAAAGTAAATAAAACAGTAAAATATGTAAATGTTATTAACAGGATTAATAAACCTTATTATATTTTTCTTATTTCTGGCTGTGACTGTATTGTCTAATGTGTTTTGTTACGCTGATAGATTTTTAAACAAAAGTAGTATAATAATTTTTTTCCGCTCTTTTCCTAGTGAGAATACTCCCCCCCCCCTTTTTTTTTTTTTTACTTATAAACTACTTATTCTGTAGTTGGTGCTGCCATCTGCAGGAAATGTTGAGAACGTATATTGAGAAAAGAAAATTGTTATTGAATACTTTTATTTTGATATTTTGAGAGATACCATCTAAACTTTTTTAGTTAAAATTAAAAAGATAAAAATAAATTATGTGCGGGTTTGGGGGGCTGGGGAAGAATTACTAGAATTAATTTTATCGATTTTTTATTTAATATTATTTTATTTATTGAATATAATGTTATAATAAATATATAATTTTTGCCGGAAAATATAGCTTGGTACTTTATAGTTCGGGAAATTTAACTTTTATTCAACGTGTTTAAAGTTATTAATTGGCACTTGATGATAATAATAATAATAATAATTATGTATATGTATATATACTTACCTGCCAATATTCTAATTTATAGTCCGTAGTATTGTTAGTACCCGCCTTTTTTTTCCACCAGACTTTTTTAGAGTATTTTTCTTCTCATTTAGTCGTAATTAAATTTGGAGAAAATTAGTCTAAAAATAAAGTGGTGTGGAAAAGGGTGATTACTAACAATGCTACGAAATAATAATTAGAATGTGGGCAGGTATGTATATATATATATATATATATATATCCCCTAATATTCCATTAGTTCAAAAACACCTTGATTATACCTATAAAAATACTTTACTAGAATTCGTAAAGTAATATTAATTTCATTAAATTTGAAATTAATTCCAACATCAGTGAATTATTAAAACCTAAATTTTTAATCTTTTAAATATCCTGTTAAAAATAAATTGAAACGTAAATTTGTTAAATATATGTTTAATGATGGTAGTTTAGTAAGCTTTCAAATGAAATCCGTTTATTTAATGACAGTTTAATACCAGAAATTATTCATTAGAGTAAATGACAACTTAAAAGATATTATGTTTCTAAAATAATATTTGAATAAATTGTAAGCTGTAAATGGTGAAGAAAGGCTTAATAGTATAGAAATTATTGCCTCTAATTAAAAACTATTTGAAAATGAATTTTGTTATACTTTTTATCTAAAATGAGAACTTACTTTAATAGGCCTAGATTTACCTTTAATGAATTCAGTTGCGAGTTAATGTATAGTTTAATGATTTTAACTGAAATAGCCCCTTCGTTTGCCAATTTTTTTGTTTTTTATTTTGTACCCATTTTCCTTTCAGTAAACGATTATCACATTATGTGCTGGCATGTTAAAAAAGCGAAAATCTTCATTTCGTAATAGAATTAAACCCCACCAGCGATTGAAAAGTTCTGCTGTCGAATCTAGTAGACGGGAAGTGCCTGGTTTAATCCCAGGTTGCGCTCGTCGTCCTAGCCTTTCGGATTTTTGTGTGGTTTGTACAAATATGGATTAAGACGTCTTAGAAAGACCCCCACGAAGGGCACACCATCCAAGTTTAGCATTCTCGTCTAGTCAATTGTCCTTAACCTTAAAAGCAACATTCGATAATAAAATCATACCACAGAACAGAACAATACTACATTTAATAATAGAAACATACAAAATATCAAAATTATTAAATTTTAATTTCCTTAATAAAATCACATAATATTTTAAAGATATCTTCTTTCTTTTATTAATACAAGTGTCATTACGTTTGTATATTGTTAACTATTAAACTCATGAATAAAGTTCATAATTTTTCCAGGCAAAAAGGCTAATATCTAAACCGTAATTACTTACGGTTATATGCTTTTTTTTTGGTCAAATTTAACGTCACTTGTGTTTTCTAAGGTAAAAAAAAATCGGCTATTAGCATAAATATATTGTTGAAACTCGCGAATGTTAGAAATTTCTGCCAATTAAAAAGTAAACTATGTAGATGATATTGCATTTCTAAAAAAGGTGTTTATAATATATTAAATTTCCAAGGAAAAAATCGTTTAAGTGAAAATAAAAATGAAAACATGACCGCGGAACTTCATTCTAAGACTGTTCGAATGCAGGTAAATATCAAGAAAGTGAAGTCTGATCCTAAAAGAAAATCCGCCGACTCAAAGATCCCCTGTATCGAAACTAGGAACGTCTTCTGGCACTGCAAGTAAAATCATTCATAAAGATTTGAAGTTAAAAAAGATGTTTAAACCTGCTTTTTCTGATATGCTTTTGCCAAAGCATATTACTGAAAGTAAAATCAAATTGTAGAAAATTACATGAAAAACACCTTAGCTGCTGAAAAATGGAAATTTATAGTAACAATCGATGAGGCATGGGCATATTTGTGGCTGTAATAATAATAATAATAATAATAATAATAATAATAAAGGATCAATTTTTTATTGCTCAGCTATTCTCATACGAAATGACTTTGTCAGTGTATAGAAAAGTTCCCGAAAAGAGTCATAATAGTTTCAAAATTTTGTTACAACAGGAATTTAAAAATAAAAAGTCTCAAGTAAAGTCAAAATTAATTCACCCTACATATCAGCAGAATATTTTAGAGCCAATTTTCAAAGAAGAAATTCCAGCCTTATTTAGAAAGAACATTGATAAAACTAAGTTTCATATGGACAAAGCCTCTAGTCACACGACTAAATCAACTGTCTCTTATTTAGCAAAGAAAGAATCAGAAACAGGAATAAAATGTATCCGATTTAATGAAATACCTGTAAAATCACCTGACTCTTCTTCAATAGACTTTTCCGCTTTTGGTTTATTAAAACAAGCCTTAGGAAAACGGAACAAACATATTGAACGGACTTTGGAAAACGGTCAAGAGAAATGGAATAATGAAATCCACCAAGCACAGGTTTTCGTCAAACATAGCTAAAATTGGCACCGATTAAATTTGCCTTCTAATAACAATAATGAAACCGTATTGAAATCGGTCTATTGGTTTGAAAACTGTCGTGCCGCAGATAAATACACGCAGAGAAAAAAGAATCAAACTTATTACACCTTTGTATTTTATTATTATTATTATTATTATTATTTATTTATTTATTTATTTATTTATTTATTTTTGTGTGTGTGTGTGGGGGGGGGGGGGTTAAAAATACAACTTAAGATACTTTTTTTTTTTTTTTTTTTTTTTTTTTTTGTAGAACCAATAGAACATTTGCTTTGAAGGAAAATATATATAGTTATATGTACATTGTAATCTTAATTCTTATGAAGAAATGGAAATTTATTCAAGTTAAAATGCACATAAATACTGCAGTAACTTAAATTAAATACCGAAATATATATATATATAATTGCGTATCTTATATCTGTTTCTAAAAACCTGCAGAAAAAAAAGATACTGTTTGTACCAACTTTACTTATTTATTATATTCTATACTACTAATATATATTAGTTGACCTGCCATATTTAATTTTACATATTTATTTTTACCCGAACTTTACATTTTGCAATGCGAACCTCATATATTTATCTTTAACTCCAATTTGCTATTTATTTTTTTTCCTGAAAGATATATATTTTTTTCTATACTTTATGATCCTTGTTTCGGAAAAAAAAAAAAAACATTAAATGACTATTAACGTATGCTTGGTGATTCAACTGAAAATGAAATAAAGTTTTATTATAACTATTAGAATAATGAATATTTAAAATAATAATATTGATTAAAAATCGCAATAAATCCACAATAATGTTTTCTTGTTTCCTTTATAGTATATCAACAACCTCAACTCTTAAAAATATACCTAGAAAAAAAAAATAATAAACGTAGACTTTTATATTTACTATTATTGTTTCATACTTTACTTATCATTAAAAACTGCCAGTTTAAAATAATAATAATAATAATAACAATAATAATAATAATAATAATAATAATAATAATAATAATAATAATAACTGTTTTGAGAAATGCTGTATTGGTTACAACTTTAGGGTCTCTGGGGCCCCCTTACAAAGATCTCCAACACATCGTTGACATTTAAAAGTCGGTTGCATTACTCCAATAATGCGTTCCTCATAGTGGAGTACCCTGTTGACATAACCCTTTTTTTTATAATTGTAAATTCTATTGGTTTTTAAATTCAATTTACTTTAAAAAATTTTAAATATAAAATACTTCTCTCATTTATGGATGTTTTAGTTATTTTTGACTTTTCATTTTATATTAGTGATTTTCTTAATTCCGTCATTATTAAAAACAATTGTTATATTAAGGAACCATTACGTGCAAAACTTTGAATAAACACCATAAAATGCAATAATCTCGCAACAATTGTTTCGGGTCGAAAGATTGCACGACCCTTCGCCAGGTGAACAGAGGAGGCACTAGTGCTACAGTCGCTTTGACTGCATCACTCTCGCCTACTTTGTTCGCCTGACGAAGGGTCGTGTGCTCTTTCGACCCAAAACAATTGTTGCGAGACTATTGCATTTTATGGTGTTTATTCAAAGTTTTGTACGTAATACTTTAAAACGCCAGTTCTGTGGTACTTTCTTATTACCACAGAACCATGTTCTTTACAGAAAATTCCTGGCAGCAAGGTTGCCAGAAAATATCCGCACATGCTATGCGAAAAATCCATTGACAAAAATTTTCTGTAACAGAACCATGCAGAGGGTATTTATACAAAGCAGTTATTTTTCCTTAGTGCACACGGATAAAGTTTCGCAGTAAATAAAAATCTACAGTTTCACCAGGCAGAACCAGAAGCCACAGCATTGCAGGGTACGATGTTATTACCTCTCAACTACGGAAGCATAATTTGCCCAGCTACTTAGAATATATCATAGCTGCCAACATTTCTAATTTTTAAATCCGATTTCTCCACCAGTATGTTTAAAGAGGAATCTGTCGCATGCATTTTCGAGGAATACATGCAATTAAATAAACTGACAACATTTACAAA
Organism: Salticus scenicus; assembly: GCA_963930645.1. Lineage (NCBI taxonomy): Eukaryota > Metazoa > Arthropoda > Arachnida > Araneae > Salticidae > Salticus > Salticus scenicus. Next base: position 242,870,858 of record OZ005651.1, read on the forward strand.
ACTTTCCGGTATGAAGTCCCCGTTGTAAATGACGGAGACTTGGTATCTATGATTTCTTAATCCTGTTTTGATGCCAACTTTCCTTATTAAAAAAAAAAAAAAAACCTATTTTCAACCACCAAATGAAATCTGTGGCAATGATTACAGATTTTATTTAGTTCCAGAAAAAAGTGTCTAATTAAATATCTAATTTCATACTTTTTTTCTTAAATAAAATAATTAAAATCTATAACTCTTAAAAGAAATTTTAATCCTTTTCTTATACTGGGTGGTTATAATTAACGTTACCTTTCGTAGAATACGTAAAGTCCGTTTTGGTACACACGTATCTTTGAAACTTGGCGTATTATACTATATGGATGAGGAAAATAAAACTGCTTAAAAACACTCATAGTTCAAATGTTTACCTTCATAATGAGAGTGACGGGCAAAAAATACAAATTGTAAGTGCTAATCTTTATTTAACTTCAGCAATTGTTCAGTGTAGATTCAATTTGCGTCAATCCCTTGTTCAAAGAGCTTGTTATAGTGTGTTCAACAGTAATGTACACTGTTAAAAATTTCAACAGAAAACTCTGTGTAACCTATTTTCTTAAGTCTTACGTAAAATTACAGAGAAAAATAAACGGAGATGTTAAAAACTTATTTTATACATTCATTTTAATAACTAATATTAATTTAATTAATTATTGTTGAGAATATATTTCGGACTTAGAATGCTTTTTCTAAAGTAGAAACAGCCATTTTTAATTTTAATTAAAAAATTAAATAATAAAATTAGGTAAAAATGCAGAATAAAGATTGAGAATCTCGATTATTCACTTTTACCTAAGAATTATTGTAAATTTACAGAGACTCTGGATAAATATTTACATTAAATTTACATAATTTTTTAACAGTGTGGAGAAATTATTAATTAGTTGCAACAACCTGACTTTTAGTAATAACTTTCAATTCAGGCATAGTTCATATGCTTTCTCCATAGACATACTTTTTTGCGAATCCCTACAAGCAGAAGTCACAAATCTAAGGTCGAAAAGGAGGACAGGTAGTCGAAAAACTTCTCCAATTTATCTCATCTTCAAAGAGGACATGAAGTCAACGTCCTCTCTATATACTTCGTTCAAATAGGAGACGTGTTAGAAAGAATTGCAATTTTGAATTAACTTAATAGGATATTAGTAACCTTAAACTTATCGCATTATGTGAATTAAAAAAAAAAAAAAGAATTCTTTAAAAAGTTGTACAGAATTATAAAAAAAGAAAAAAGAAAACCTAAAAGAAAATTAAAATTCTTCAGCGGAATTTTTTATGTTAAATTTAATTACCTTTATTAGATGAAAGGAAATGGATTTCTTGAACAAAATTAGTAAGATATTAAAAGGAATCAATACAAAAGTAATTGAAAATAATGCATTCATGTACTCATTATTCTGAATATTATCGTTTAACTATTATTAATAATTAGTCAGCCATCTTTCTGAGAATCTTTATTTTAATGGATTTTTGATCTCTTTGTTTTTTCTTGACTTTCTTCTATTTTTTTTTTTTTTTTTTTTTTTTTTTTTTTTTCAAATTTTAAGACCCCATAACAATTTTGCCTTTTTGTAGTTTACGTTTACTTTTTATTTATTTATTACTTTATTTCCTGTTTTTTTACGCATAATATGCCTAAAATAACCTTGATATTTTAGAAACAAAAATACAAAGACACGTATCGAAACTCATTTCTTTATTTTTTAATACAAATTTTTACGAAAGTGTTATTATTTTTATTATTATTTTGATCAGTAACCATTATGAATATCTAAATTGTAGAGCTTATTTTTTTTTTACATATCTTTTAATTAAAAAGAAGTACAGTAGACTCTCGTATAATGCGGGGGATACGTTCCGCGTAATAGGAAATCGCGTTATAGGAGACATACATTGAGCAGACGATTTCATTTCGCAGTGAGACCAAAAGCGTCGGGTGTTGGCATAGTAACGGAGCAATCCTTATCTGCAATGAAAAAATAAGTAACCTTGAACAGGTTGAAAGTAGAAAAGATGTCACGTGCTTCCTTTATCTTACGCGTTATACGAAACTCTTTATCGCGTTGTATGAGTAATAGTTGCAGATTTTTCGTCGAGTTATACGAAATCGCGTTTTGTTGGAGCGCGTTGTACGACATTCTAGTGTACTATGCACTAAATAACAGTTTTTCATTCTTAATAACTTTAAAGGAAAATTATATTGGCTATTAGAAATGCAGATTTTGTAGTGCTACACAGCATTTTATTGGAAACGGTCTACTTATTATTGGATCGAGTGTTTGTGGTATTTTGGACAATTACCTTCAATAGTGCACTCGTGCATACCTTCTCCATCACTAATAATATTTTTGAAAAATAATATATAATACCCCATCTTCGAAAGACGATTTTGTGTTTTGTCTCATATGCCCAAGATTTGATCATGTGCCTAAATCTTGGTTTCTAATTTTTCGTAGTTGCAATACCGTGCAATTTTTATTATGTTCAAGAAACATTATTAAAACTTACCAGATCATTTTTATTTTCATTATTGACTTAAAAATATCCTGAATAATTCTTTATTTTGTTTGTATATGTTCTAAAAATGTAAAGATTATTTTAAGAGCCTCAGCACATTTCACTGATAGGAAGAGTGTTATATTTTTAAATCTGGTAATTAGTAATTGCTGCAAATAATCCGAAAAGTTCACGAGGATGAAAAAAATATCTTCCACGGGAAAGTAAAATCCATTATCTAAGGACGATTATCAGCCGTACTTTTGCATAGCTACCTATTCGTTTGATTCATTCAGTTCTTTAACATAAAGCTTTCAGTGAATGCATTGAGTTACGGTAATAAATGCTTAAGATTTGATAAATTAAGTCTTTTACGTTAATTTTTCAGACTAATTTGTTTGTTCATCTAAACTATAAATATACATTTTTGACTTTTTTTTTTTTTTAAGTGTAATTTGAAAATTATATACTTTAATCGTTCAAAAGTCAAATAAGTCAAATTTATTAAAGAAAAAAAAAAAAAAAAAAAGCTTTTACAGGAATAAATGTAAAAACGTATGTGATGAAAAAAAAGAAGGAAAAAATGTTCTTTCTAGAATGAATATCCAAATATTTTAGATCATCGTGACATGAATTTTCCATCTTCCTTAAGAATTTCGTTCGATAACTAATATAAGATATGCAGAATAAAAAGTATGTATTTACTTTCTTGGCACCAATAAAAATTTATTTTTTCTTTTACAGCCAAGAAATGATTTTGGTGATTAAATGTTTTAAAATGTAAACGAAAAATATTTCAAATGTATAAATTTTTGAAAATTAACTTTTAACTATTGCAAGTAAATTTAAGAAACTTAAGCATTTTTTTTTTTTTTCCATTTACAGACATGTGAAGATTATTAGAATAAGTGTGAATTTTTAATTTTATTAATTAAATTATTTGTTTTCATGTATTCTATAATTCATAAAAACTAGTTTCACTTGTTTATATAATTTATAATTGATACTTTAAGAATAGTTTAGAGGATCATTCAGTTCTTTTTAACAATTTCTAACAAATTTTAGATATGTTAATCACATCTGATATTCTGTCAGTTTATCTGCGTTTTTATATCCATAAATACTTTTCGAATTCCATTAAGCCTATATATTTTAGTCAGATTTTTCAGCTATTCTGTAGTATGTTTCACATTAAAAATCATGCATGATTCACAACTGATTTGCATACAAGAACTCACAAAATAATTCATGTACATTATGTCAACGAGACGTATTTCTTATAAACAAATTTCAGCACTTTTACACTGAAACGTAAGAAATCAAATATCTTACAAAGGCAATAAGAGATATTTTCTGTACAACGTAATATAATTTAAATTAATTATTTTTTTTTGAATGTCCACAGTACAGTAATCAGAATTGTTACAAAACATAAAGGGAGATGTGTTTATATTTGTGATATGTGCATTTAACCCTTACCATTGGAGTTGAGCAATATTTATAAATAATATATACGATATGATCATTAAATATATTTAGAAATTTTTTTATGGGATACTAAGATTATTTATGTATTTAAAAGCCCGGACAGACTGACAGAGCAATTGGAGGAATAAAGATTTTGAAATATGTTAGAAAGTGATAGAAATAACTAAATTATCCTCAAAACTGCTTTTAAAGCATGGAAGATAAATTATATCAACCAATAAAATTATACGTCTTGTATTAAAAAACATGTAAAATATTTATAAAACCAAAAAATTAGCAATTCACAATTTTTCTTATAATTTTCGAAAGCCCGTATTTAATAAATATTATATCTAATAAGTTAAATAAATTATTTATAAATTGAATAATATTTTTAATTGGCAAATATATTGAATTGAATAATTTTATAATTTTTACAAAAAAATGCATGTCTGCCAAGTTTCTCCCTTTTTGAATATCACTTTTTTTATAATTAACTTAGTGTCTTATAATTGTATAAATTGAGCCTTCAATAAACCATAACTGTTTGTAAAGAAGTAGTAGTACGCAAAAAGCGGGAAACTTAGCAGCTATGAATATGGAATTTAATAAAGAATCATCTTGCTAACACAATTGAAGCCGCAATTAGATCAGTTACATGTGATTTACCGAAACCATATTTATGTCTAAACCATACACCGTACTTACTTCCTCCGATGACATTAAAAAAAAAAAAAAAAAAAAAAAACTCATTCACAAGATAAAAGTGTTTTGTTTAATACTGTTTTAGATGCAGAGTCTTTCGTATAACCATCATTATCAGCTTTAATTTTATTAATTTTTTCCTTATCAGTGCTTTTGATGTTTCTAAATATTTTCATCGTGGTATTTTATGTTTGAAATATGCTTAGAATTCTGCTTTATAATTACTTTTTCAAAACAAAATTATTGAAAATAATTTTATTATGAAACAAAATATTTTAAAGTAATATGTTACCAACGAACACCAGGCTTCGTTACAAAATATCACAATGTATTTGTCAAACAAAAGTACCCCTTTCAAGTCACTAACATTTCATTTTAAAGAAAAATCAATATTCCTTTTAAAATTAAAATGTTACATAATTTGTAAGTTATCTAATATGTTTTCACATTTTTCTGTGAAAGTGTTCGTTATTTGTTTTAAAATGATCGTTTACTGCGGTAAATTTTCTTGTCCAAACTTTTAATTAAATTTTCTAAAAGCGCCTTAAGTTCTCATGATTCAGTTTACTTAATTTTACCGCATTTATTGGAGTAAGTGTACATTTATACTTTCTAAAAGCTTGTATTGAAAAATTATTTCGAGAGCCTTAAATTTTTTAGTTTTTTTTAAATTTTGAGTTTATTATTATTACTTTTATTATTATTATTATTATTATTATACATCTTCTATTCAGTAGAATGCGTCTGATGCAATCAGCACATGAGCTGACGCAATAATTGCGCAAATGATGCAATGTGTTAAAGTACTGAAAATAAGCTACTGGTCTTAAACTTTTGCAAATGACTGTATATTAAGGAAGAATAATGACTGTTACAAACTATATAGATAAAAGTTTGAAAAGGAATAACGAGCAAGTCTCATCCATCTCATATAGTGATATATATATATATATATATATATATATATATATATATGTATATATAGATATATAGATAGATAGATAGATGGATGGATAGATAGATAGACAGATAGGTAGGTATCTTTACTGCTGTTTTCATCATTTAAATTCTTTCAACTTCGTTCGAAAGTGTTAAATATTTAACTTTAACTTTCATTTTGTTCAATTTTTTCAACAAAGTTAAAAAACTTTATGACTTTGGTTTGTCTGTTTATCTGTCTGTGCGTCAGTCTGATCGCGCTCTAACTTTATAAACGTTTTATAATGCCTTAAAAATTATATATACTAAATTAGTTAACAAAATCATATTCCCTATATAAGATGGCATAAGTAGTACGACTGAATTGTTTACGGGAATGTCCAAATTAATTTTGATACATTACGTTATATGACAAGCATTTATTTAAAGCATATTTTAATATATTTGTACTGTGCAAAACATACAACATATCGGATGATTACAGTTACAGGTATCCTATTTAGACCTATGTAGATGCCGTTCAAGTGGACGTATTTTGTTGAAACTTGGTATTCGAGGGTAATGTGAAAAATTATCGACCTGATACAAAGGTGGCGTTCCAATCAACAGAAATTTGCGTTTCCTGCCTTGGTGTACGTGTCACTAGTTTATATGACAAGTTTCAAATTGTTCTCTAAGGTAGTTTGTTTACACGAATTTTTTTTTCGTTAAAATGAATAAACTTGAATATCGTGCAGTCATAAAATTCTTCGCTTTGGATGGATTAACCTCTAAGGAAATTCATCAGAAGTTAACAAAAATTTACGGGGACTCTGACCCTTACATGTTAACCATTAAAAAGTGGTCAGTTGATTTTAAACGTGGTCGTACGTCGCCCGAAGATGACCCACTTGAAGGACAGCTAAAAACCACCATCACACCGGAAATCGTCGAAAAAGTGCATGATATCGTGTTGAACTAGAGCCCCTAAATAAAAGAATAGGCCGGCCCATCACCGCCATTTTTTTGCCTCCGAAGAGGACAGAATTCCCGCTTGGCGTCCTTATCGCTTCCCTAATGATTTTAAGAAATCTTGATCTGCAGCTAATCCAGTCAAAATAAGAGCAATAAACAGCAATAATATTCTTAAAAACACATTTTTTTCACAGTATATTCTCAAGATGTCATTTTATTCTGAGGATATCCTATGGATGTACTGGAGTAAGATGTGTTGTTAGGGCGGTTTCTGTTTCTTTCACAAAATGTCGCCAAAACTCAAATACACAGTCTGCGAACACTTTATATTCACTTCTTGAATGATTATAGCAGTTTATCGCTAAACAAACTTCCATATCATAGTTTGCTTAGCTAAAATTATGAAATATAATAAAACAAGTTACTTTAAAGTAACGTAAGACGATAAAAAAAAAATGTTTGTCCTTTGTTTATCAGAGAAACTCGCTGGGTACACGTGGCAACCCTAAGGCAACAAAATGCCTGATGCGCCAGCTCGTATATATAGGAGCCTTATGTTGGACGATAGGCGAGTGAAGGTGAGTGAGATAGCTGTTGCTGTGGGGATATCGGAAGAAAGTGTGCGAAACACCTTGTACAAAGAATTAGGGATGCGAAAGCTCTGCGCAAGATGGGTGCCGCATTTGCTGAATGCCGATCAAAAACAAATGGACAAACAACATTCGCAGCAATGTTTGGAACGACAGAATAGGGATTTGACAGATTTTGTGCAGCGATTTGTCACCATGGATGAGACATGGGTCCACAATTACACGCCAGAAACAACAGAAAATGCCAGAAGGGCCGTAGATGAATATTTTCACAGCCTTTTAGACTGTCACTTCCCGTGAGGAATTCTGATGTTGGAGAAACACTGGACCAAGTGTGTTAAAGTCAAGGAAGGATATGTAAAAAAATAAAATAATTTTTTAACTGAAAATCGCAGTCTTTCATTGTCACGCCGAGAACGTTTAACTGTTACTCTCGTATGTCTCATATGAACCATGGGAAAAATTAATCTACAATAAAAATGAATAATTTAAATTCCAACCGATAGATGACGCTTTTCATGCAATGTAGAAAAGATGCTATGCAAATTTTGAGTGTTTACAAAAAGACAGTATTCATTGTCGTAAAACCTTTCTTCACTATGATTTTAGAGGATGAAGATCGATTCTTACTGAGGAAGTTGTTTTATTAGAACGGTAGAAATTTTTCAACTACATTGCGAAAATATCGACGCTTGAAAAGTTTACATTAAAGGCCTCTACTCAGAGAGGTTTTGAAAGTAATGAAAATTAAATTTGAAGAGACTGAAGAGTTAGGTATGGCGCGAGAAAAATGGCAGGAATTTATTTCAAATGAAACTGCAAGGTATATTGCCCTAGTTTAAAGAGCGTCTGGTTTTTAGTAACTTTCGACAAGCGCAGTGTCATGTGATTTGTCTCTTTCTTTATCTACAATGCAAATGTTTCTATAATCCATTATAAAATTGTATTTTTATACAAGATTCACGTTGTACAGCTGAAAAATGTTTTGATTTTGCTTGCCTTTTGGTCAAAATAGCCGTTAAAAATGCATCAGGATTCTATTTTGACTACAACAATATGGCTTCTTCCCCCGTTCTTATTTAAATCAGTTTCCGTTATCTTCTTCGCAGCATATTCAACTCTCCTGTCTCTTCAAATTAAATCGTTATCTTTCTTAAGCCCAGTCTCGACTGAGGCCTTTTTCGTAAGTCTTCTAAGCGCCGTATTCTCACAAAGTAGTTAAAAAATTACTATCGTTTTAAAAAAACAACTTGATCTCAGTACATATGGATCTTTTTCTTTGAATTGCATGATGGAGAATAATTTTACAACATTGATTATTGCTTTTTAAAACATTCCAAATTTACGTAACACCTTTTTTACATTCTATGGTAAGCTCCATCTATCGGTCAAAATATTTTCTGGTAATTTTCATTGTAGATTTCTTTTCCTCATGGTCCACATAGCGTATATACCAAATTTCAACGATATACGCTTAATAAAATGGAACTTACGTAGGTCCCAAATATAGTAATTTTAAGCATAACCACACGGTATATCATTCATATGCAAAAAAGCAAATTTTCTTTGGATTAGGGTATTATTAGCATCAAAGTTTACACAGCCACACGATACATTAAAGAAATAATTTAAAATGCTGGAAGTGCATTTTCAGCTGTATCATATCTTTTAAACACTTTCTAGCAAAGTATAAAAATGTTTATGACTTCTGTTAGTCTGTCCGTATGTTTGTCAGTTCTCTAATTGTCGTAAAATCATCTTTTACGCTATCTTGAAACTAATGTAAGTTACTCATGTTCACAATGGCATGCTTTTTTTTATTAAGCATGGGATATACTTTCTAGCAAAGTATAAAAATGTTTATGACTTCTGTTAGTCTGTCCGTATGTTTGTCAGTTCTCTAATTGTCGTAAAATCATCTTTTACGCTATCTTGAAACTAATGTAAGTTACTCATGTTCACAATGGCATGCTTTTTTTTATTAAGCATGGGGACGACTGATAACACGACTGATTTGTGTACAAGAATATCTAAACGTTACGTTTTAGGAGAAATATATCCATAAAGTATATATTAATACCTTTGTACTGCATAAAACATAATGAATTTAGAATATATTACTCATATGCACAAAAGCATGTTTTCTGCTGAATATGGAATGGTTAGCATTAATGACCGGTTTTTAGGACCACGCTAAAATATTTAAATACTTTAGGGATTTAACTGAAAATTGCTGGAAGTGCATTTTCAGTTGCATTATGCGTTTATAACTCTTTCTAACAGAGCTTAAAGGTGATTTTAACTTTGGATCATCTGTCTGTTTGCCCGCACTCTAATTTTCGTAAATAGTTTTAGAGTGCCTTTAAAATTATCACTGTTATACAAATTTACTATGACAAGTTTTCTGTTAAAACATATAAACAGTGTGATGGTTTTAGGTGCAGGTGCACAGAACCGTTTTCAAATGTATTACGATCTATGAAAAGCATTTTTTAAAAATCAAATTTATATCTTTATACTGCATAACAAAACTGATAAATTCTCAAGAAATCGAAATTAATATACATTATCTAGATACACAAATCGATTTTTCTTAAAGAGAAAAGAGTGATTATCGTAATCGGTTCGTTTGAAGAGCTCCACAAACTTGTTGAAATACATAACGGGATATGAATAGAAATTGCTCAATATAAATTTTCAGTTTTATGAGAATATTTAGTAGACTATATAGTGTTTATTCAAATTTTAAACGAAATACAAGGTTATAGAAAAATTATCTCTTTAATGTTTTCTCTTTAGAAATAAAGCTATAAGGGTAATTTTGTGAGAATCTGCCCATCACACTGAAAAACAATTTTGTTTTTTCATTTATGCTGTTTTTAGACAATATACATGGTCACACAAAAGCAATTATTTTTCTATTTTATTTTATTATAATAAAAAGATAAAAACAATAAAAATACTTTTTTAAAGTTTTTTTTCCCCTTTGTAATAAAAAGCAAAATGTATTTTAACCTGTTGTCACGTCGATAAAATCTATTGATGATTAAAAATGTATCGGATATGTACAGTTGGAAAGTTTTTGTAATCTATACCAAACGTAAGATTTATCTTTATTTTTTAACATTATTTTTCTTTGTTAATGTTTCTGGCACATATATTTCTAAATTCCTGTCTTCTCTGAGATTAAATTACAAACGTTTTCGAGACGAAAATAAAGTCTGTTTCTGAGTTTCGCAAAACTAAAAAGGTGTCATAGCATTATATCATCCCCATACAGTATTATAACTTTACCCATATTCTAACTAAACCTATACAATATTCTTACTTTATAATAGTCACACTGATATCACAACAGATATGTTAACATTTTAATTTATTCTAGTGAGTTATGAGTACCCATTTTTTCACAGTTATTACTAAAATGACCTCCAATAATTACGGTCTTATTATTTATTTTTTAAAAGAAGAAGAAGAATTACGGTTAAATAAGAAGAAAAATACCCTTTAAGAAAAGTGGTGTGTAAAAAGGCGGGTGCTAACAAAGCTCCGGGATAAATTAAAATGTTGGATTGTTTGTCACACTATCAGAATTGCCAACTAAACGGATTATGTCATACAACTATTTCTGGAAAGTTATTTCTCGTTATCTATTACCGAAAATACTATGATTACATCAGGTGGAAACAACTTTCCATAAATAGTGGTATGAAATAATCCGGAGTGTTGGCAGTTCTGCAATATATGTTTTTGACTTACTGAGACGTGAAAGAATGGACGTGTTAAGCATGTGATATGTTTTATATAATAAAACACAAAATATAAAATTTAATCAGGATACAATATGAATAATTTAACAGAGCTGTTACTCAACATTTTCTTTTTGTAACATATTGTGTAATTTAAATTTAAATTTAGAGACAAGTTTATATCACTTAATTAGATCAATAAATTTATATTTTTTTCTTAAAAATATCTCAAAAGAGAATGAGTAAATAAAATAAAATATTACAAATATGAAGCTGTTAATAAAATGAGACATATTTTAAATTCGTATATGTTCTTTCCATATTAAAATGTACATAAAAATTGATACCGAAAATTTTTGTATGTGCCCAATAATAAACTTTTATGAGTTTGTGGTAAATAGAAGGTGAACGTCAGCAAATTTATGCGATTTGCCCTCTCTGCCAACTTCAGTAGTAAAGTACTTAATATTGAATTTACGATTTAATAAAGGAGATTACACTGACATGTGTAATGAAAAGAAAAAAGATTTACTGTTGAACAAAATATGGAATTTGATATCAAAGTGTAGTTGGAATTTAATTTTGTGTATGAGTTAAATTCCTGTCATGAATAATTTATTATTATTGATTTTTAGTGCAACTGATTTTCTTTTACAAATGATTGTTTTATTATTTTTTTTATATTAACTTAAATATCATATATTTTTATGTGTTCGTATGAAAGTGTATGTATAATTTGAAAACTAACTTTAAATTAAATAACGAATAAAATTCTAAAAAAAAAAAAAAGTTTAACTATTTTTGTATTTAAAGAATGAAGGTCTCGATTATTATTATTATTATTATTATTATTATTATTATTATTATTTTCTATAGTTTTTCTAAAGATGTTCACTTTTATGATAGCAAAAATTGTGAGTTCTAATGTTTTTGAAACGTAAGCTTTTAAAAAGAAAAGAACACATCCTTACAGTTTCTTGCGTACCATTAAAGTTCTTTGATTAATAATCACATGTTATAACATGTATATGTACATGTGTTTGACACTGTATATATACATGTATATATACAAACTACTATATACTGTATATATACAAACACTTTTATTTTTTTAAGTTTTGTCGAATATATCAAAAAGTTCTAAATGTGTTGTTCTTGAATTTTGGGAATAAAAAACATGTCTTTCCTCATATTTTCCAACAAAGATTTGGTCACGAGTGCTTTTAGGGGGCGAACAACAAATCCAATAAAATAAAAGATATTTGTTATTACACTATATCTGAAAGTGCGTCCATTCATCTGCAAATTTTAGATGTGGTTATAAATGTTACATTCTATACGTGTGTAGAATTTTGTGAGGCTAGCTTGAATATTTAAGCAGTTATAAATATTTTATTAAAAAATAGAAAAAAAAATTCGCAAGTTTTTATTTTATATATACTGTTTATTGTTACACATACGAAGCACTTTTACCAAGTTTTGCGTTAAATTTAATTACGGCTCTTTGTTCCACCTTAAAAAATCAACATGCGTATATTCTATAGAAAACTGTTTTATGTGCATATGAATAATAAATGCCACTTTCATTATTATTTGTGCATAAGAAAGGTATAAAAATATGATTTATAGAAATATCTCTCATTGAACGCAATGCTTTTGAATCCTTTTTGGTGTCCCTATACACAAACCAGAAGTGGCATTTGCTCCATTTTCGATAAAGATCATCCTATAGTAAACTTGAATAACACATATCAGTTTCAAGAAATTCCATGAATATTTACGGAATTTAGAGCGAGGACAGACAGACAAACCGAAGTCATAAACACTTTTTAATTTTGTTGGAAAGTGTTAAAAAACAAAACATGAAGTTGATATCAGTTTTATGTCAGTTATTTTATCAGTTATTAATGGTAAATGACAAATCTTATATTACTGATTAACCCTATAATTTTCTTAAAGCAATACTTTTGAAATGGGATATGACGAATTTTGCAACCTTTACTCCGAAACAATTTTTCTCATAAAATCAGACTTTACTTTATAATTTAATTCTCTTTTGTAATGTTTATTATCCATACAACCATTAATTATAACAATAAAGTGCATAATTAAAGCCATTAATATTTTCTCGATATTGTAAAGTTAACAGATTTTATCTTCGAATTCCAATGTTTGAATTGAAATTATAAACTATAAGTCAAATGTTGCTTTTGCTAGTCTGTTCTTCGACCTCTAAAATGTTTACCAGAAAATTTCAGAGCATCTTGCAGAAGAAGGAAAATCTCAGAAAGTGTTAATCGAAAGTCGGTACTTATTTATAAAACATTATGTTCCGAGTTTTTAATTAATTTATATTTTCGAAAAACATTTTTGACAACAAAATGAAAAATGAGATTTTTTTTTCTCTGTTTAATTACAGACACGCCAACATTTTAATTTATTTCGGAGAACTGTTAGTACCCGCTCTTTTTTCACACCACTTCATTTGAAATGAAATTATCTCCAATACGTAATTATGATTATGTAAAAAAAAAAAAAAAAAAAAAAAAAAAAAAAAAAAAAAAACAGGATTCAAGAAAAGTGATATGAATTAAGAGTGGGTACTAACAATGTTTCTGAATAAATTAAGATGTTGGTAGGTCTGCAACTTTAGCTTGGCATATCTAACACCATATTATGGATTATTGCGAAAGGGTAACTTTTTTACGCAGTAAGAAAGAATTTTTTTCTTCATGAAAACAGTTCATAATCAAATACTCAGAACAAATACCCGCTGAAGAATTCAAGTACAACCTATAAATAACAATTACTTTATACGTGATTTTCGGAGAAGGTTGTCATAATTCTTAATAACACGTCGGTAAAATTTCTTTTCCATATTTTTCGCAAAATTTTGTGTGGCTGGCGATGTCAGGGTATGTTCTACTAGCGAAAAATATTGTTGCGCACTCGGAGTTCATAAATTTTTCGTGAATGAATCATAGGTCTTGAAAAGGCTTAAAAGTTTATTTACAGAATATTCAAGTAGATTACAAGTTTATCAACCAAGTATCATCTTCGATTTCACCTGAAAACACAGCTTAAACAAGAGCTGACAACATAAGAATCACAGCATAAACTGTATCATAAGCATAACACACACTTCACGGGCTGTATTCAACAACAGAGGCCTGGTCAAACAGAGAGCTCTTTATACCGCAGAGACTTAGCTTAAAACTTACACAGCAGCCAGAATAGGATCCCTTCATATAGCCTCCTATAATTCCAAAATGATCTCGTATTTCGTGAAATATTCGATAGAGCTTCGATAATCGATAATAAGAAATATATCGATAATAAGAATTTTCTCGCCAAATTCGCCAAAAAGTCGCCAAAGTCATTATCTGCCTTTTTAAAGCTTTTTAACGACTTTTAGAGGAAAATTGGCTAGTTTCATGTCAAATCAATCCGAATACGCAAAAATTAATGTTTTATAACCTGGTCAAGTCTCTTTAAATGAAATTACATAAAAATAACGACTATTATTTACAAATTCGTAACGATATAAACTATGTTATAAACGATTTAAGAATTTCAATTTCAATTGATTAGATTATGTACATAACCATAAAAAGTGTTTTTAATGTAAAAATTAATTTATATTTATTTACTTTGTGAGGTTGAGACTACAGAACGTCTCCACAGTTGTTTGAATTAAGCTGGATCCAGCAAAGTAGAAAGTGGGGACGGTTAAAATCGCTTCGTCGCCAGTGACTCGGCGAAACTTGAGGTCGAGTTAGTTTTGTGTCGGCAGGGTGCTGCAATGAAAGACTTAGATTCTGAGTGTTAGATAAATTAGAAGTGATTTTAAAAGGACGGATTGAAATGAAGAGAAAGAAGGGTGTAGGAAGAAGTATAAAATGGCGATGGTTTTAGTAGATGGGTGTGGATGTTGGAGGATATTATAGTGGATGTCGAAGCATATTATAGTGTGGATATTGGAGTATTATAGTGAATTGTGGAAAGTCTTATTTTGGCGAGTATTGAGTAGCGGAGATTTAGAGGAGTGAGGAATAAGTAGTGATGAGTGTTAGTACGAGTATTTGCTAGCGCTCGTGAAAGTGAATTTCGATCTGTAGGGAATCTTCTGATCGAAAGTGAAGTCGCAGCGGTGGAGTTACGAGTGCAACCGTCTCTACACCTCCAATTGTTTGCTGGGGTGAGATATTTAAGATTATCTAGTTAAATTGTTGATACATAAATTTTGATTGAGTAATACGCTGACTGAGCTAGTTTAATTGCCAGGCCACCCTCCCATTAATCTGCTCAAATAAACTTTAGTTATTGTTAATACAAGTCTTGTGTTCTCTTACTTATCCATTTAGTGATCTAATTAAGTTAAGATGGAGTTTGCATCAGCGCAAACTTCACAACTTATGGAAATTATACGCGGTTAAATATAATTTGGTAAACGTCATATACTGGAATATAGTAGGCCATGACAGTTAAAAAGTTTCTTAAATATGGATGGAAAATATGCTTTGTCAGTCCTTTGTACAAATAATTAATCTCAAAAGCCTTAGTTCCGAATCTAAAACTGTACTTTGGTTTTATAAATACCACTATTTCAAGTTAGATTAATCACCATTATTTTTAAATAAAAATTTGTCTTATATATTCTCTATCATTAAGTAAATTGAAAATTCATATAAAAAAATAAAAATTATGGTGTGTGTTTATCTGTAATAATTATCTGTATTCATTCGCATGAGACTAGCCACATATATTCATGGATATATAAGAATTTGTATTCCTTAACCCTTATCGCTCGTATGTCTCTTCTGAGGGGACATTAAAAAATCGAGCCACGCCTTAAAGTGTTCCTCTGCAAATGAAATGTTATTTTTCTAAAACGTGTAACTATAGGCTACCTTTCGGCTACCGGAAATTTTTAACAAAAATTTTTATTTTATTTAATGATGAAGTAAAATAAAACAAATTATTACAATTTTTCGGTAGCCAATAGGTAGTAAGTTGGAAACTATACGTGTGACGTTTTAAAGGAACGCCAAAAGGCGTGTCTTACGGAAAATATGCCGAGCACAAAGGGTTTTTTTTTTTTCGTTTCTTGTTTATAATATACAAGGTTTTTGAACCAATGTAATGCTACTTTCAGAAAAGTTGACATACTACAGTAGAAACAACCTAATGCAATCTGAATATTAAACTATTACCTATCTGATGATATATGAGTATTTTTACTAAATAATTTTTAACTTCGCATGCGCTAACTTTAACAAGATTTTTTTTCATAATTTGTTAGCTAAATGTATTCAGTTTCTTATGTAAAAACCTCAAGTAAATATCTTTGAAACTCAAAAATTCAAATTCAGTAAAAACTCAATTTCAATAGCTCTTAAAAATCAACAAAACTTAAGAAGGTTTTATCCATATTTATTTTCAATTAACGTACATTATAACTGCCAATAAAGACCGGACTACCCATGACATGAAAGTGGGATCGTCCTGATGTCACAAAATCAGCTCTAGCTATATAAAATGAAGGTGATTGCTTGGAACATCTTTATACGATCCCAAGAAATCGAAGTGAGTGCGAGACAAGAATTGACCAAAAGTGAAAAGGTGATTAAGTTTGTGATTACTGGAGCCCTCTGTCATTCCGTTCGAGAAATTCCATTCAAGTTTCAAGTGTAACAGTTAAATGGTAGCGAGAAGGAATCACAAACCCGCAATCGTAACCAGTAAAGCCTAGCAAACAGTATTAGGGAGATCGATTTTTTTTTTTTTTTTTTTTTTGATGGTGCGGTACTTACGAATGAGCATTGGCCGGGCCGGTCACGAACTGATGGCCATTTGTGAAGGAGCACCTAATGGGCGGCTATCGCTTCCCCTAACAAGGGCAACAAATCCATGCCTTGTCCGGGACTCGAACCCGGGCCCTACCGTGTAGGAGTCAGGGACGCTAACCACTACAACGTGTGGGCGACACGCTTTGTAAAATTACTCAGATTAAAATCTTTAGATGTCGTAGCCGCACAATTGCGATCTGTGTATGGAAAATATAGCAGTGACCGAACAAACCGACGGCAGCTGTTTCATTTGGGATTCCATAGTAGTGTCGAAGCCCCTAAAGCCTATAATAAAAAACAAGAATGTTCGCTGGTGGTTCGAATGGTGTATAACACTATCAATGGTATTAGAGCCCTGGGACAGCATTATGTGGAGTGATGAAACATGGTACCTGTTCTAACATTCTAATAGCAGTGTCTGGAGCGTTACTTACCGCAATGTATTATTCCAGATATGAAAATGGGGGGGGGGGATCATGGTGTGGTCTGTGGTCCTGCTTTTATTGATTTCAACTTAGTCTATTGGTTTTAGTATAAAAAATCTTTAATTCCGAAAGTTATGAAAGAATTATAGACAATTATGCGATTACTACCTTTAGGCAACAGTTTGTTTGTGGACCGTTTATGTTCCAGCATGATAATGCAAGAGTCCGTAAAGCTCATTGTATGATAGAATGGTTTTAGAGGATGAGGTTATAGAGCTCGAATGCCACAAAGCGCTGATAGCAATCCCATTGAAAGCTCATCCACAATTACACTCCCATTGAAAGCTCGGCCATATGAAAGCTCATCCACAACGCGCCATCACTAAACCGAATTTTTCTCCGCATTGCAAGAAGAATTAAAAGCAATTATTGCCGCAATCTACTGGAAACTTATTGGAAGTCTTCTTAATAGGACCCTGAGCAAAAGGCGAGCTTACAGCATACTGACTTTGTAGTAGCGTATTTAGTAATTGATACTGGTACTCGATTATTAATATACGGTGATATAATTTACAACTTTAACTTAAAATAAATCTCGATAAAAATCCCTAAAGATTTGCTGTTGTTTGAGAGCAACTTAAATTGGGTTCTTTCTACCGAGTACAACTTTTTTAATTTCAAAGATATTTAACTGAGATTTCTACATACGCATCTCAATTCATTTTGCTAATATATTATGCAAACAAATCCTATTTAAAATTAGCGCATGCGAAGTTAAAAACTATTTAGTAAAAATACTCATATTTGATGAAATATTTAATATATGTATATTTTTTTATATTATGATAACAGTAGGTTGTTCCTATTGCAATATATTAACTTTTCTAAAAATGACACTTGGTACCAAAACTCTGAATGGTATAAACAATAAGCGTACGAAAAATTAATTTAACGAAACAAAAACCATATATCTCCATGAATGTACTTGTCAGTCTCATACAAACGAATACAGATAATTAAAAGAAACATTACAGGGTGATTCAAAGCACCATTTTGTTTTTTATTTTTTAATCATTTTACGTTTCTTCTTTTCCAGAGCAAAATTTTCGCTGAAATATATGAGGCACAGTCTAAGAACATGATTCGACAAGGATTTATTTAACAAAACAGTATTAACTCTACTTTTTTTAAATAGGAATTTTTGCTAGTGTTTGGATACTTTTGTTACCGACTGTACAACATGTTCTTTACACTCTTGTAGTTTCAAGGTTATTGTTCATGTACTATTTGAAATACTTGACAAAACGGCTATAATTGAATGCGTACAGTTATTTATGGAAATGTGGTGTACTTTGAGAAATTTAAAATTGTTTTTATTGAAAAATAGTGCAATTACTTGTGCACGTTTATTTGATTCAAAGAAATATACCCGAAATTTCTCATTAAATTAGTTTTGAAATTATAAAATATTATTATATATGACAATTTTCGATAGTATAATGTTTTTATGAGAAATTTTTTTTTTTTTTAAATGTCTTAAGTAGTTTTTTCAATATTTACCTAAAAATACATGTATGGAATTTTGTTTCCTGTTAAACAAAGAATAAAATTGAATGTAATAGGTTAGCTTTGAAAATGCTGAAATATTATTTTAACATTTTCGCAGATAGTAATTTAGTCTGTAAACACAATTGTATTCTTAGTATTGTAATTTTATTTGCTACATGTGATTTCACATTTGTCAATTATAATAGTGAGTAAATAATTATTTGTTTTGGTTACTCTTTAAATAATTTTTCTAAAAATTAAATGGTTATTTATTATTATTATTATTTTATTCTGACTATATTTTTGTAATTCTTTTTAATTTTTAATACGTGTAACGTCATCAAAAAATAACGTGGTAGTTTTGGATTTAACTATTCGTTATTTCATGATATTTTCATCTCCTTTTTGTAAATGACACTTGCTGGTCAATGACTAGAAGTGGTGTTTGCATTTTACCACAATTTGTCATAATTTCTGCTTGTGAAACTGTAAATTTTTTTATGTTTCCTGCTACTAATGTTTACAATTTTTTGTTTATTTTAATAACAACATTTATTCTCATATTTCAATTAATAAATACAAATTTATATGTGGTACAAGCCTTCCCTCAGTTTAGTGTCGTATATTCTTTGAAGTGTATTAGTGATATGTATATATATATATGTGTTATATCAATAAAAACATTTGGCATTTTATTGAATTAATTATATTTCGTAGCTGCAATGTGATATATTTGAAAAAGGTTTTCGACTATCTACCTGTCAATGAATTTTTACCTATCTATTAATATGTATGTGTATATATATAGGGTGCACACTAAAGCCCATTCTTGCCATTTTACCTGCTGAAGGACTGCAGCTATAGTCATAAAAATGCTGTTTAGGAATAGTAAAGTGACTATGCTCTATTAAATGTGACCGCGCAAAGCGCCACCTCTGGAAAACTGACGTGCCGAAACGATCTTAGAAAAAAAAAATGGTAACTATTCATCATCAAAAATCTTTATTTTTTATGTTCAAACATCTGTCCGTCAGAAGGAATACAGATTTAGATCCTTGATTGAACCTTATGTTTCACACGTTGTAACGTACAAATTTACATGTATTCTATGTAACGTACGAACAAGGATCCAAATGTACATTGCAGTCATCTGTGAGAAGTTCGAACATTGAAAATAAAAGAATTTTATGATAACTAGTTTTTGCTTTCTTTTTAAAATCGTTTCCTCGCGTCACAATCTAGGAAATCGAGAACAAACAAATGCACGTTAAGCTTTCTGTTTTTTTTTTTTTTTTTTTTTTTTTCATTTTTGCCTACATGGTGTGTTTTTGCACTGAATCGATGATTCTCTAAGACTTTGTAATTCTCCCCCCCCCCTCCCTATCTGTGGCGTTTTTGAGATAGAGACTCTAAATCCTCTGTTTTCCGACAAGTGGCGCTGTAAGTAATCGCATCTAGTAGTACATAGACACTTTACCATACTTTGACACAAATTTTATGACCATAAAAGCAGCCTTTAGCAGTTTAAATGATCAAAAAACAGACTTCGATGGGCAACTTGTATATATATATGTATGTGTATATGTAATATGTATGCATATATATTCTAAAATGAATTTTTTTTTATGACATTCGTCAGATTATTTTATTTTCGTATAATGTTTGTCCAAAAGAATGTAAAGCAATGCTAACAACTGTAATTGAATAAAGTATATTAAACAATTTTTGAAAAAAAAAAAAAAAAGTTAACACCAAATGTTTTACCACTTGAGAACTTCAGAATAAAAATTATCACAAAATTGTTTTTGTTTAAAAAATGTAATTCGACCACAAATAGCCACTGCAAATCATCATTTCAAATATGTCTTATTTCAAAACATAATGAAATCTTCTCTGAAAGTTTCATGTGGAAAGTTTTATGTGACCTTCACTCATGAAATCATTAAGATAGCAAACACCTCTGGTTGGAAATGTGTCACGAAAGACTAGAATGTTATTCGAAAATGTATGTTGTCATAGTTCTAAATGACTTATTACTTCAATAAAGTTCGCGATCATCAAATATTTTCCAAATGCAACAAGTATTTATCCAAGACTCGTGTGTAAGTAAAGTATTGAACCACAGAAAAAAATATTAGCCTTCTTTTACTTAAGCATGTTTGATTAAAATCAAATATATTATTCAGTTTTAGAAATCTTCACTTGCGATTGTGAACGATTTTGGTGTTTATTTGTTATGCAGTTTCATTGTTATTTTGTTGTTAAGTTTTAATATAATGCAATAGGCAACCAAGAGAGCATAAAACCAAGAGAGCTATTTTACGCAATCTTTCCTTACACAAGGTCGTTGTGATTTCGCACATGGGTAGGAGAGTTTGTTATTAATAATAACTACAATTAAACTGTTAACAACAATAATTGCACTTAAATGACATTGTTGTAAAGTTTATATAAACAAATATTATTGTATTAGTAGTAAATATTCCAACCTAATAATTTAAATAATAATAATAATAATAATTAAATTAAAAAAATAAATAATAAAAAATAAATAAAATAAAATAAAAGGAATTTTAAAAGAATTTAGGAAAAAAAAATATTAAAGAATCAATAAAAACAAGACCAAATACTATTACAAAATAACATTAAGTTAGATAACTTGTTTAACTTAAAATTAGTACATTTCTTTTTCAATTTGTACATTTTCTTATTTGCTAACCCAAGCTGTCGTTGTCCACAATTGTTGCATTTATTGTTGTAAATGGTGCAACTCTCGTGCAATCACCTGCCACAAGTAACATATTTAAACTATTCCAAACACTTGTCGAAGTTGTTTCCTGGCACAATACTAAACATTGATTAAACTCATACTCATTGTCTTGTCATTAACAATAAGCTGCGTAATTTCGCAATAAGTATTCAATGGAAAGAATGCGCAATCTCTCCTAAGTACCAGATGCGCTAATTCTCCAATTCCAGTAGGAGCCTTTTATTCAATAATTATTCGGTTTTAGAAAAAAACTGTTGGTTTTCATACTGTTAATCAAAATTAGTAGCTTATGAAAAATCGTTTGATTAAAATATATTTTGCACTACCTCCATTCTATAGAAATTCCTAGGAAGTGATATGAAAATTCAAGTATTTGTTTTTGAAAACAAGACAGAATAACCACGTTTTATCTTAGATGTCCGAAACAATCAACATGCTCATTCAAGTCGTCACACCACTGTTACTGTAGTACAACTACCTGGAGTCGGAGCGCGCTCATTCAACTCCTTCTCTTCAATCCTCTATGAGTGCAATCTCTCCTACCATGCCATCTTGTCTAGCTTTACCTTAATTTTTATGGCTTACTTTGCTCATTTCAAACATTGCTTATACACATATTCGAACTTATAACATTATATTCATCTGTTACATTTTTATTCTTTTTAAATTATTTTATAAACAAAATTTATACTTTTATGATTACTTTAATATACCCATTTAAAAAATGTATATTTTTTGTTTTAAATTAATTCTATAATTAAAGTAAATTCTTATTTTTTAATTAAAAAATCTTCCTTTTACCATATTTTGTTTTTGTCACTAAGCGAATAAAATTATGATTGTAGTTTAAGTTCGATTGTATACGCTAGGGTCCCAGGTCTAGTTGGGATGCCCTTCGGGGAAAGGGGGAAGATTTTCTATGAAACCTAGCTTGAAAGAGATTGTAATTGTAAAAATATATGATAATGAATGATTTAATGTATAGTAGGTATGATCACTCATATTGAGGCAGTAATCTTACTCTACATTGTCGAAGAAATTTTACTCTAGTATCTGTCTTGCAGTTTCTGTAGATAAGTTTTACATACATTCGAAAAAATGCTATGAATGCACATGCTTTTATGTAGATAAAAGCATTACATAATATTATTCAGTGATAAAATATATGACATTTGAAAAACAGAAAGGATTTTTTAAATAATTTTTCTTCGTACAATTAAAGTAACAGTTGTTCCTCGATTGTAAGAAGGAAAAAATGTCCGTATGATTCGGATGTTCTGATAATTTACGCTGTTGTTTGCATCTTCTGGTGCAGCATATGCAAATATTTAATTTAATTTTTTATTAATTATTAATTATTAATTATTAATTTTTATTATTAATTATTAATTAATTATTAATTTTTTTTCTCATAATGAACTACTATTAGAGGTTAGAGCTAAGATTTGCTAATGCAGTATTTTACAGTTAACTCAATCGTAATTGTTTCTATCTTTCTTTTTCTTTGTTCGTTCTTTTTATACGTGGCTAGAAAATAATATAAGTGATGGAAATTTTTAATTTTTTTCCCTTAATCAGTATCTAAAAATACAACAGAAAAACACATCTTGAAAAGAAAAATTTTATCTCAGACTTGTGTTATCATCGTTTTACATATTAAAGAAAACAGTCCCATGCATCTACAGAGTTGCTCAGCAAAATATGTAATTTTTCCCTGACTTTTCCACCACTATACTTATATGGTGATCTTCTACATTATATTTGTACGATCGATGAAGGGAAAAATTGCTATCTAAATATATTGGTGGAAGAGTCAGTAAAAAATGTTAAGATTGTAGTAACTCTGATATAATAGACACATTAATTGGTACGCTGTGTTTGTTTTTCAAAAATAGTTGCGTGGGTTTTACGTCGCAGTAGTTCCACGCTGTGGGCGATGGTCTGGACACACCATAAGGATGGTCCGGCGACATCAAGTAGAAGACTCTTTATTAAATGCATCGTAAAGTATGAAATATAATTTGCATTCATTTATATGCTAGAAGTAACTTAATAAAATGATATACAGAGTGCAAAGTATTCTAATTATACGAATTTTATATTCGCTACTGTTTGTCTATAATACATGCTGAAATTGCAAAAATTTTTAAAATGAACTACTATTGATACAATGCTTTGGAAAAACTTGTAAAATAAGAATTTTGTAAAAATTATAAAATGTTAAATTGCTGTATAGCCCTAGGTTCGTATATATTTAGCAAAATATAACCATTCTGTAATATATATATATATATTATTAATAAAACTTGTTCAGGTACTTAATCTTAAAATTTTAAATGATTTTTCGGGATCATATACAAAGTGTCTATGAAATATTGAAATTAAACTGAAAAATAACCGAATAAAATATATTTTTTAACTGAATTCTCAATGGGGAAAAATCTAAAAAAAAAAAAAAAAAAAAAAAAAAGAAGAAGAAGAAGAAAAAATTAGCAGATTTTAAAATTAAATAACTGTCTAATTTTAATGTCAGAAGGATGCTTCTTTTATTGTTTTTTCATGTTATACTATTAAGAATAGTTGACTAAATATAATTATTGAGTCCTAGGGATCATATAGAAATTTATTTTTTCTAATTTTTCAAAATACCTTTAGTAGATTTTTCCACAGCTTGATACTGTTACTTTACTTTAAACATTTTTGTACTTGTAATTAAATCTTTTGACGGAAGGTTACAAAAAAAAAAAAAAAAAAGAAAAGAAAAGAAAAAAGAAATAGAGAGAGAGAAGAAGAATAAAAGGCTGTCTCATGATAATATTTCGTACTCTATAGAAATGTAGTCCTTGCAAAGAAAAACAAGTGAATATAAAGAAAATAAGGCAGAAAGAAAAAATACTACGAATTTCTGCTGGTCTTACGTTATTTATTCACAAAAGAATTTATAATCTACATCTATTTCAAAAATAACATTTCAAGTATCTTCCGTTCAACAAATAGAGTTTAAGTTTTCTTTAACTAAATAATTACATCAATGGAAGCATTAAATATTTATATGGATAACAATCCATTTTTAATTATTATCACATCGAGAGACATATTAATGAAATTTCAAAAAATACGACATTATATAGAACAGTTTTTCTCAATTTTCTTCTGCAGCAAAGCAGAATACTTTTTTTTAGGAAGACGCGTAAGAAATTTTAAGTAAAAACTTAATATGCACTACTAGTCTACTTTATAGTTTGAAGAAATGATAATATCATTAACCTTTAAAGTAGTTTGTTAATATCTATTCTATGAAATTAAATAAGCTAGGAGTTTTGCAGAGTGAATTATTATATAAATACTTTTATCTTACCAGAATATTAATATTTATACGTCAATTAAATTTGTTTGATTGAAAAAAAATTATTATTATTATTATTATTATTTTATTTTTATTATTATTACATTTTAGTCAAAAATGTTTTATAAAACAATTTATCAACAAAAATGCTTGCATATTCTACTACCATGCATTTTTCCATAGATTAATTTTAAATATTTTAAAGTATTGTATGTTCACAGCATAGAATGCGATAATTATTTTTCTCTATTTTAAGAAGAAATCTGAAATATTACTTGAAATATTTGTAAAATTTTTTCTATATTAACACAGTTTTACTGACATGTATTTTGAAATTGCTTTGAATAAACTCTTTGGGAGATAAGAAATAAAAGGATTAATAAATAATTTTAGAACATATTGGAAATTTTTAGATAAAACTCTATTAATCACGGTTTTAGAAGCAAAGAAAATGCTTAATGGTTATGGCGGTAGGGCAACTTTCCACTTCGAGCAAGAGAGGCAATATTTCTTTTGCCCATTTCTGAATCATAAGCTTTCTTGCACCTTTTACTTTTTAGTGCTACAAAAGGCATTTCATTAAGAGAATTATCAGCACGGTTGACATCAAGCCTGGAACTGGACCAAGAAGGACGTGAGTCATCTCGTTTGCCGCCCCACCACATTCTTTGTGAGTGCCAAATAGGAAGCCTTCCAGATCTTGCCAAAGCAGCTACGTAGCGTTTACTTTGCATCCAGATGGGTCGATCTTCTCCAGCATTATCGTCAACTTCATCAGTTTCAATGCAGTCAGGATCTTCAAAGGTACTGATAGCATTATTCTCATCATTGTTGCTTGCTTTCTCTTCTTCACTGCTCATTCTCTTACCTCCTACACTATAAGGTTGAAGGCGAGCAAAGCGTAGTGAATTGAGTCGTCCAAGTCGAGCCATCGAAGCAATGTTACGCTTTTCATCTCTGTCGGAGTCATCGTAGCTGTTAGAGCGCATAAAATTTGGTTTGCCATGGACTTTGAGGAACGCACCCAAATGTCTTTTATCTTCTAAGAAGGCATCTTTTGAGTAGTCCTCATCTTCATCCTTCTCAGAACTTTGAGCGGATTCTTCTTGCGGTTGATTCTTCTTCTCAGCATTGGCAAATTTTGGAAGACGTCCATTCTTTGCTAAGGCGGCCAAATATCTCTTATCTACTTCTGGATCCTCAGATTCCGACAGCTTGATCACCTAGATAAAATAGGGAAATAATATCTGCATTAGTCTTTTTTGCATAGTCTTTTTCACAATCATCGCATTAACATATATTTAAATAGCAACATTTGTTATGAAAACAGAAAGATTAAAACTATTTTCGATTAATAAAAGAAGAAGACAATAATATATATATATATATATATATATATATATATATATATACAGTCGGTAACAAAAGTCTTCGAACACTAGCCATAATTCCTATATAAAAAAAGTACACTTAATACAGTTTTGTTGAACAAATCCTTGTCGAATCCTGTTTTTAGAACGATTAAGAACAGGATTCTACAAGGATTTATTTAACAAAACTGTATTAAGTGTACATTTTTTATATAGGAATTTTTGCTAGTGTTCGGAGACTTTTGTTACTGACTGTATATATATATATTTTTTTTTTCTCATAATTTATTATCATTGTTTTATATTCAAAATCAAGTGAAATAATTAATTTAGGGAAATTATATTTGAACACTTACAGTTTTCGTTACGTTGCACAGATGCAAAATTAAAAGTTTCAAATGACAATAAGTTTTTTCTCTATCTCAAAGAGTTATGTTGGACGTTACACATTCTAGTCGGTGATAATCAACTGTAAAACGGTCAATAGTGAGTTTTTTTACTGAATTAAATGTTTCAGGAACTTTTATATTACATGCAGAAAGAATTTTGTTATTTGAAATAACGGAAACTTTTCATGGGTTTCCGTGCAGCGTAGACATTATAACATAAATTTATATATGCCTATGAGTACAAAATTATTCTCGAGTATGAATAAATGCACAGAAATTGTTATAAGACTTTGACACATCGAAAAAATATTTTATTGAGAAGGTTGTAAGTCGAGGACAAGAAGTCGATAAAACTTCTTTGATGCATTGAAATTTATGTTTTCCCTTGAGAAACAGCATTTTCAGTTGTCTGTGCATTTTAATGCTTTTAAACTTGAGAAAGCATCATATTTGTACATGTTTGCGACTTTATAAACTTTCAAATTTGTTTTTGGCTTAATATGTTCGTTTTTTATAATTGTCATTTACGTAAGTGTTATTGCCCTTTAAAAGTTGAATGAAAGCATGTGATAGAAAGCTACTGAATAATGTTATGATTTAAATATTTATCGGTTGCAAAATGGGCCAACAAAAGTAAGATTAGTTTAAATGAAACCTATTTGAGAATTTTATATTTCCATCATTTCACCTAAATATAAAAATTAAAGAATAATTAATCCTTTATAGTTTGAGTGAAAATTTTAAATGGTACAATTTATATTTCGACTAAAAAAAGGTTTAAACAATAAAAACTGTTTTATGCACTGTAAATAGAAGCGTCTTAAATTCAGACAGAAATGTGTCTAAAATGTCAATTCAGACACATAAATGTCTGAAACACTTACGCATGCAAAATTTCAGACGCATGTGCTGTCTTAAATTAAGACACGTAAGAGTCTTTTTTATAAATGAGCTGAGATAAGTGTCTGAATAAGGTTGATATGTTTGAAATTAAGACATATAACATTTTAAGACACATAAAATTTCAGACTTTTTACAATTTAGGCACTTAAAAATTCAGTCATTACAAATTTCAGACACTTAGAAATTCAGATATTTGTATTACTTAAAAAAATTTCCGTATGGAATCTACTTTAAGCAGCATGCACATCCTGTTTTAACATTTTTTAAACAAATAAATTTGACATTATTTTATGTAATATAAGTAGTTAACTTATTTAAAATACTTAGACACGGATCTTATTCTGTTAAAAATTAAAAAACAAAGTTAATTTTTATTTAAAATTCTCACATGTAATAAATCAAAAAAAAATATTAAGATAAACGAAGCATGTAACTTGTAGCTAAGAAAGCGAATTCGTAACTAAACAATCTTAAACAATTTGTGCATAATTGATTTTGTTTTTCGCGTTTTAAAAATTATTTTATGTTTCCTTACACTTCAAAATGTAAACGAGCATTTTTTTTTTTTGTTTCATCTATATAGTTTGTTTTCTTGCAAATACCAGTTTTTAAAAAAATCGTTTAAAATCCATAGGCTACTATTTTTTCATATTTATTACGCATTTTACGAAAAAAAAAAAAAAAAAAAAAAAGAAAGAAAAAAAAAAAGAAACTCTAAACCTCTATACATGAAATTTAAGATAATATGTATTAAGCTTTACTTCTTATGGACAGTTTTATTGCAAAGACATAAAACTTCGATTTGTTTTACTGATACTAGAATATATTTCGTTATACAAGCACAGTATAGCGTGAGCACCGATGGCTTGATTGGGAAGACGCTCGACTTTGAATCTATAGGTTGTCAGTTCGATTCCCGGCGGGGGCAACGGGGAACATTTTTGTAAAAATCATTAATATATTTTTTTATGCTCTAGGAGATTCTAAAATCTATTTTTCACAGGTAAACAGTATAAAATGCATCTTTTTATTTATTTATTTATGAAAAATATTCACTGTAGACAGGATCAAAGATGGCGGAATTTCAGACGTTTCGAGTGTGAAACGATGTGCCTTTTAAGACACTTTTTAGCATCTTAAAATTGAACACCCGTTTCAGACACAATCGTGTCTGAATTTCAGACACTTGTATTTACAGTGTGTAATAAAAGTTTATAAAATTTTATTATGCCATTCTTATGATATATTTCAATTGATGTAAAATATATGATAATAGTTAGGTTGTATTTATATATATATATATATATTTTTTTTTACTATTCGATAATTTAAATAATTAATAAAATTTAGGAGAAAAATGTGACGCTCATTCAATACGTAAATCATTATTTCTTAATAGTCAGTTTGTTTCCATTGCGTTTTTTCTTCGAAATTTAATCTAAGTTCCGTATGCAACAGTACATTTTTCTGATGATTTAAATTTAACTAATATTTTACTTTTTCAATAAAATGTATCTCAAAAACTTATTGTACAGATGTACAGTTTTTGTAACATTTCATAAAATATTTTAGAGTTTGCTTTGGATTATAAGAATCTAAGATTAAGGGAATTTATGAATAATATTTACTTTTAAACATAAAATAATAAATTTTCAAATTATATATTTTTTTTTACAAAATTGAAAGTTATATTTTACTTGACAGTGACCAAATTATCATACTTCAAAATATATCATCTTTTTTTTTTTTTTTTTTTTTTTTTGGTAAAAGCAGATGAGAAAAGAAATATTGACTTATTCTTTTAGTTTAAATACTTAATTGAAATAAAATATTATATTATTATATTATTATATTATTATATTTTTTTTTATTATTTAATTTTTTTCAGTTTAATGAATTATTAAATGCAAAGCAAACAAAACAAAATGAAAAAAAAAAAAAAAAAAAAAAAAAAAAAAAAAAAAAAAACTTTTTTAAATATTTAGCAATATTTAACAAAAGTAATTATTTAAGTAATTAAATAAATAGATAAAATAAAAGTAATGTAAACTTGACAAGTCTATAATTGTAGTTGAAAACGCTTATCCATAGAAATTACTTTTTGCTTAAAATTAAATTTTTGTGATTTACCTTTTCATCTTCTCCCTGAAAATTAAATCAAAACAATGTCGTTGTCTAGTTTGCTTATAACGACAAAACAAATTTCTTAACTCAGCATTTTCATGCCATTAAGCTTTTCAGCAGACCTTAATGCGTTTGAATATTTATGTTAATATGCTTATCGCGTTTTCTGAGAAACTGCTAAATGATTCAAATGAATAATAAATATATTAAGCTTAAAACCTTCATGATGAACATTTTTTAAAGAAATTTAGTTTTACCTGTTCATGAATGAAATATCAAAGGATTTTCAAGGCATGACGTTATAAGTAAAGGCGTGGTTGAATTAGGATATTATTTGAAACAAATCATTTTCAGGAACGGAATAACATTCTTAATTTGTATTACTGTTTCACTTTTTATTATCATTAAAATAAAGATAAAAATATATACTTAAGTATCTATTTTTAAAGTACTTCAATTTTGAAAAAAAGAATAGGGTATTTGTCCTGGTTGCTAACGTTTTGAAAAATTAAACCTTATTAAATGAAAGTAAAAAATTGAAAAGGGTTAAAACCAAGTAACTATCAAAATGAGATAAAGAATACTAAAATTTTTAAAAATGCACATTTTAATTAAAAAACTAAAAACACAAGACAAACGTTTCGGCTAAACACTAGCCCTCCTCAGTGTCATATACATACAAAACACAGCGTTTACAATAAAGTCATAAAACATCAAAACAAGATTAAGTATTCCGGGGCAACAGCTTTAGCCTCGTTCAAGGCAGAATGTTGCAATTTAATATAAGCGCCCTCTAGGAAAATACGGGATTCGTACAAGTTTATATTTGAAGCTAAAGTTTTTATGTTATCAAAATCAGGAATATGATCACTATCATGAGAATGAATTACGAGTTTCGATCTTAAAACATTTGTTTTATATGAGCATTTATGTTCCTTTATTCTAATTTCACCTTTTCTGCTAGTTTCACCAATATACGTAGAATTGCAATTTGTATATCGGTGAAACTGACAGAACAAGTGAAATTAGAATAAAGGAACATAAACGCTCATAAAAAACAGGGGATTTAAGATCGAAACTCGTAATTCATTTTCTTGATAGTGATCATATTCCTCTGATTTTTGCAACATAGAAATTTTAGCTTCAAATGTAAATTTGTTGTGTTTTGTATGTATATGATAGTGAGGAGGGCTAGTGTTTAGCCGAAACGTCTGTCTTGTGTTTTTAATTTTTTAATTAAAATGTGCCTTTTAAAAATTTTAGTATTCTTTATCTCATTTTGAAAGTTACTTGGTTGAGACGTGTAGATTGTGTTTAATTTTATTAAAATAAGAAAAGGGTTATTTAATTGTAAATTTTGATATTACATTTATATAAAATTGGCGGTTTACTGTGTATCCACATATAACACGACGATTCCATTCGAATTTTCATTTAAAGGCTCAATGATGGCACGTATATATTGTTTCTTTCTTTCTAAACATTTTCGTAACCCACATTTATATTTGCTAACTTAACAACTTTTGGCTACCGGAAAAATTTAACAGAAATATTTATTATATATATATATATATATATATATTAAAATTTTCCGGTAGCCAAAAGGTGCTAAGTTGGCATCTGTACCCACATTACTAAAGATAGAGGTGCCAAATTACTTCCAACTAAAAACAAATTTCATATAACAATTTAGGAAAAGTAATATTTGTCTTATTAAGTCTATCTAGCTTTAAAAATAAAAAAATAGATGAAAATGAATAAAAAACGATTTATTTACTGCCTGATTTTTTAATAAAATAAAATCATTCTAAAATGTTAATTTTGATTTACGAGAGTGCATCATAAATATACGCATAGGTGCTAAGTTAATATGGATTGTATGTAATCGATTTTCCACTATTTTTAAATAGTATTCCTTAGTAATACTGCGATTAAATAAGAAGAAATTTAATGCTCGTGACATGAAGATTTGTTAATATAATTGTGAAATATACTTTGTTTAAACTTTACGGTAATTTTTCAGTTATTAAAATTTATACTACTATTTTTATGTAAGTATAAGAAATAGAGATTGAAATATTTACAAATTAAATATTAAAAACCAAATGATCATAGAAAATAATACATTATTCTGCAATGAATTATTTCGTATTAATAATAAAAATGGATTTTCTATTTTAATTATAATGAACATTTTCGTATCTAACGAATAAGTTAATAGGATCATGCTAGTCATTTTTAAACATTATGTAAACATTAACTTCTTAAGAAAAGAAACTTTTTGAATGCAATATAAAGTAAATATTAAGCAACATATATGAGTAAATGCGAAATTCAGAAGAAAATGATACATCGCTTATATAGAGTAGAAGATCTTATGCAACAAGTACAACGAAGAAAGTCTTAATGAAAAATCATAACAACAATGCATACACAATAAATTATACAAAGCTAAAACAAAATCGATTTACGAACTTTTATAATATGCTAGAAAAAGTACATAAAAGTACATAAAAATAAAGAATTTTAAAAGGACTAAATATTTTTAATTGCATATTTAATAAGGCGCATCTAATTTTCATGATCCTTGTTTGTAACACAGCAACGATTGTTCGTTCGCTCAGTTGAAATATAAGGATTTATTTATGAGAAAAAAGTAATTGTCAGTTGTTTACAAAATTATTAGCAACTATACTATTTTTCAGTTGAAAGTGTTTAAACATTTAAATTTTTCAAGCATAGAGGGGGAAAAAAATGTTACATGTAGTGAAAGTGAAACACCTATATGTTAAAAATATAACTGAACATCTAGAAGAGCAAGAAAATATTCTAGGGTTTAATATGAGTCTAGGGTTTAATATTAGATGCCTTCAACATAATAAATTCTATTTGTATGTTCATTGAATGCTGGATCAATAAAGTGCATCAGAAAAATGATATGACGTTAAAAGATGATTGTTCCGATGTTAAATGTTTTAAGTAATTGGATAGTCTTCTTAAGAGTGATGAATGATTGCCAAATCGGATATTGCTTTCTATCCTATGAGAGATATCTCTCTTCTCATAAAGGTAGAAAGCACGATTTATATCGAAAGTTTTCTGATCATGTAGAAAAATAAACGAAATCCTTTTTCTTTTTAAACATTTTATGTTCGCAATAGTTAATATGAAAATAAATCAACAGTTTTTTCACACTCAGATAAACCTTAAAAAAGGTTTTGTACTTAAATTATGCAAAAATATCTTTTCCTTATCTGTAATTTTATTTCGCCTGTGAGAAAACACTTATCTAAAATGTGTTCTCACAAGTATGTATATTTTAACACATTTAAATCTGAAACATTATCTTCAGAAAAAGAAAAAAATAGTTGGATTTTATTGTTTTTAAATTTATCTGTAATTCAATTTGAAACACATAATCATATTTACTATTCATTTTTAAAGTAGATTAGAAAATTACAGATGTTTTTTCATTTATGTAAATATGAATAAGAATTTAACTGCAATAATTTATATAATTAAATATTTTTTTTAACTTAATGTAACAAAGTTAAAAGCTTATCGTCTTCTATTTACATAAATAAATAATAAAGGTAAATATAAATATAAATAAATAAATTATGTGTATATCTATCTATATATATATTACATTGAATATTTTGTTAAAAAATATACATAGGACATTCCGTATTTTCTTCAAATAAAATTTAATAAGGTAAATAGTTTTAAGCTTCTAAAGATTTAATAACATTAAATTACTTTTATTAAAAAATGTATGACATGCAAGTTATTGTATAAAATATTACACAAATTCCAAACAGTCCTTCTTAGAGCGTTATACTTTAATTAAGAAACCTTGTAAATTGCGTTACAATTTTTTTTTATCCTGTTTAATGCCTCGATAAACCCAAAAACTTTTGTTTGAAGCACAAAGAAAAATTACAACCTTTGAACGCTCTCAAATTAATATTTCTGGATTCGATATAAAAATTTTAGAAAAAGTTATACATGCTATTTACATTTTTTTTAAATAAATTCTTATTGTTAACACTTTTTATTTTATTTTTTTACTTAATTACCTTGATTTGTTTTTATGTGCGGATTTGCTAATTTGATTTGTGGTAATTCAAGCAAAATAATAAGTTTTGAAAATAATGTACCAAATTCTGAAGCAAAAATTCAATTTTATTTTAGTATCATATTCAAATGTCTTGACCAGATGTTTGAAACAGATGAGCATGCATCAGTGATTCTTGTTTAAAAGGGAGTAGGATTAATTAAGATTAAGGATGCATGATTGCTTTTTAAAGAGCACTAAAAATATTCTTTAACAGTTTTAAGGGAACTATTTAAGCTTCTTAATGTGCGCCATTTTCGCATAAAGTAGCTGAGAAGCAGAATTTTTCTTAATATATATTTTATTTTAACTAGAGTACTTAAGTATCCATATATTAGGTGTATTTCTAGTTAAACATAAATCAATATATTCAAAATATTTATAATATAATAATAATAATAATAATAATAATAATTTAATAGTACATTATATAATATAACAAACTTCTTGATCCCCGGAAGAGATGCCGAATGTTTTAAATATATTAGACAATTTTGATGCATATCACACTGAGAAAAATAATATACTACCCAGTGGCGGATCTAAGGGGAGGAGGCTAGGGGGCTGAAGCAAGCCCCCCAACCCAAAGTACTGACATTGACAATTGAATATTACAATTATAAACTTCTCATTGATCTGGAATAACATCTTGAAAAATCTCATTCCCCCCCCCCCCCAAAAAAAAAAAAAAAAAAAAAAAGTTAAGTTTTGGATCCGCCACTGATACTACCTTCATATAGAACAGAAAGGTAGTTCTTTTCTGAATCCTTAAACTAGAAATATAGATTTCCGAGCTATACGCATAAAGTACACAAATAAACTGAATAAGAGAAAGGACCAAGAATTTCTAGTCTATACTTTTCTAGGTGACCAAACAATATTATAAATATTATGAATCCTTTGTATTACGAAAGATTCTCGCTTGATTTTCTAGAATTGGGTCATAAACCAAAATTACAGTAGCTAAAGCTCGCCCTTTTTGTTGGCATTTATTTTCAGAGATTTTTAAATAAGTTTATCTACGATAATATAGAAAAACGCCCTAGAACTCACTAGCAAACGAAACTAGAATTTATAAGGATAACATGGAACTAGTTCTACTAGAACCACAATTTATTTTCTAGATGTCAGTCACAGAAATTTTTTTCACTGCATGAAACATATCAAAAACAAGTATGTGTATACTCTGTTTTTCGATTAAAACCATACATTCTCATAACTACCATCGTTAGGCTTTAACATATTTTAAAACTTTCCAAAACACAATGGTATAAGTAGTGTAAAAAGGACAGTTCACCGACAGGGTGGAGAGTCGGAGGGTCCAAGAGGGTCAGGGTGGAGGCGCGCCTCCACCCTTACACCTCCGACCCTCCACCCTGCCGGTCAACGTGTCCTTTTTACACTACTTAGTCATCATCTTGGACGAGGGGGTGTTGCCACCGGAAGAATATAAACTGTGTGTTGCCACCGGAAGAATAGAAACTTTGGGTATCATCTTGGATGAGAAGTTTGGTGGTGCCATCTATAGGGAATTTTGAAGAGCTAGATTTATTTTCCTAAATTTCGGGACTTAGTATTTTTTTCACAATTTCGGGGACTTCAAAATTTTTTCGAAGTTAGATTTATTTTCATAAATTTTGGACTTAGTAATTTTTTCACAATTTTAGGGACTTCAAATTTTTTTTGAATTTTTGCAGGGGGATTAGATAACGTCACGATCTTTTGGGACTTTAATATTTAGGTGTTGCCACCGGAAGAATAGAAACTTTTGAAGAGTTGTCATTCGGGGATTATAAATTGATTACAGAATTAAATAGAAATTTTCCTATGTATTTCAGTGAATTTGACAAAATAAAACAAAGGGTTGGTGAGTATTATATAATTAAAAACATTGAATGTGAATGGTATAGACATTAAAATTTAGATGTTGCCATTGGAAGAGTATAAATAATTTCCGGTGGGACTTAACATTTTTGACTGAATGAAACAATGAATGACTAAAGTTAATTAACATCAGTAACAATTTATGAGTATTTTAGAAACTTAGCATTTTTAGAGATTAAAAATATATTGTGTTAAGATAATAAATAAGGAATTTAAATAGGAGTTCATACTTTTAGTGACATCATTACAAATTTATATTACGAAATTTTTACAGAATTAAATAGAAATTTTCGTATTTTGTGGATTAACACATAGATTTAAAAGCAAAACAAATAATAAATAATTTAACATTCATTAAAAATGTAAGACACTTAAAAATTCTAACTTTATTTTAACACTAAATAAGTTTCACTTTTTAAATTTATTTAGACTATCTTAGAAATAATATTATTACATTCGTTAAAAATTGAACCCACATGCACTTTAAAAAATTACTATCATATAAATTAAACTAAATATAATAAAAATTATGTAAATTAAACTTTATATTCTCACTAAATAAGTTTAACATTTCTTTAAACTCTATCTTACATTCGTTAAAAATTTAACAGAAGTTTTTAATCAGTTAATAAATTTTGTATACAGTTATGTTATATAAACTTAATATAATAAAAACTATATAAAACACATACTGTTATTTAACCTCTAACTTTGAAATACTATTTTTTACATTCTTTAAAAATTGAACACACATACACTTAAAAAAATTACTATCATATAAATGAAACTAAATATAATAAAAATTATATAAAACACGTACTGTTATTTATGCTATAACTAAACAAATACGGTAAACAAAAGTTTCAAAATCAGTAAATGATGATATATATGTTATAAATTAAACTGAATACAATAAAAATTATTTAAATTAAACTAAATATAATAAAAATTATATAAATTAAACTTTATATTCTCACTAAATAAGTTTCACACTTATTTAAACTCTTCGTTAAAAATTGAACACATGCAATTTAAAAAATGACTATCATATAAATTTAAAAAAAATTACTATCATATAATAATATTAATTAAAAAAATGCATACAAAGATATATAGTAAAGTTATAAATTTTAAAAAAATACTATCATATAATAATATTAATTAAAAAAAATTACTATTATATAATAATATAAATTAAAAAAATTACTTTCATATAATAATATAAATTTTAAAAAAAAATGACTTTCATATAATAATATTAATTAAAAAAATGCATAGAAAGATATACAGTAAAGTTATAAAATAAATAAATAAATAAAAAATAAAATAAATAAAAATAAAATAAAAATAAAAATGACTATCCTATAATAATATTAATTTAAAAATACATACAATGATTAAAATCAACAATTAAATTTTATATACATTATAATTAACTAAACTTTATGCTGTTACTATTAAATAAATTTATCCTAACACGAAAACTTTACATAAATTTTATAAGCAAAAAAGCTATAAGTACATGAATATGTTATTTAAATTAAACTTTATATTCTCACTAAATAAGTTTAACATTTATTCAAGTTTAACACTGTAACATAATTCATACTATCTTAGTTGATTTAAATGAAACAGGTAAATACTTTTAAACTTGAACTAATAAAAATAAGTTTTTTTTCATCAATAATAAAAAGGATTAGTTATATTTAAAAACTATCAGTTACTAAAAGTTATTTTGTATTAAACATTTCGAAATAAATTGCATAAAAATTCAATGCATCATTTTAAATGAAAATAAACAGTTTCCTTAAAAAACAGATAATACGGAATATTCTAAGAGTCAGTTATCACCTGCAACGGAAAACCCATACACTTGATGAATCATGTGTAATATACGCTGAGGAATTGTGCCTAATAGTAATCCACATTATCTCATATAAAGATTAAGTTAAAATCATTAAAACAATAAAGCGGATAATTAGGAAAATGCAATACTTTTTTCACAAAGCATATCATACAATGAGTTTAAACGATTATTACCTATCTATCACTTAAACGGTATTCAAATAAATACATATAAAAGTAAGTTAAAAAATAAAAATTCGTTTGTGAAAGGAGTTTTATATATTGCAAAAATTAGTTTTACTCAAATAATTTCTAAACATACACAAGTTAAATGAAAACTTTTGTAGGGTAACAAAATAAAAAGTAGGTTTTATATATGTTATACAAAATTTTGTTTTAATTAAGCATAAAAGTTTATAGTGTAACAATAAAAAAAGTTTATAGTATAACAATAAAAAATTCCTTATAAGTAAATACTAATAAAAATATTTTTTAAACTGATTTCTCTCTCTTCAATGAAACAATAAAAAATTTCTTTTATAATGTTTGTAAAGTTTTAATAAAATTTCTATTATAAACAAATATATTTACTAGAGTATACATATTAAGTTAAATAAATTATCAAATAGTAATAATAAATTATAAAACTTACTTAAAATTGAAGAAATTTCCCTTAGCGAAATGCAACCTTCAGTCTTGCACACAAATGCGAGAAACTGTTTATCGCTACGCGTTTACTCATGCAGAAAAGAATGTTGAATCATACCTATCTTAGTATAATGTTGTTAGAGTTCTGTGTTTTTACAATAATATAAAATAGTTTATAAGGATCATTATCAGTTGTAAACTACATTTAAATAATGCAATAAGAGTTGAACTCTGCAATTAACCTATTAAAATATTGAAATATTTTAAATTTTTTTTATTTAATTTTACTTTTTTTAATTATGCTAAGAAAATAATGAGATCAAAACAGAATTATTTTACGATAACTCGCGCTTTTTATATTTAATAAAATGTAACTATAATTTTTAATGAAAGGTTTTAAAATCACTTAATAGGATAAAATTAAAAAACAGAAATCTTATTGTTTTAGTAATTATTTTATCAAGTTATAATTCTAAGTAATAAACTATCTATAAATAATCAGATAGCAAGAGAGATTTTTGTATAATAACTATATATTATTTTAATATATGCATTACATCGCAAGGTAAAATTTTTAACTTATTTATACGGATTGAACTATAAGTAATAAAAATTACTCATTTGTATATCCGCTAAATTTTATAAGTTGGATATGTGATTTAAAATACTAAACAATAATCCTTTTGAGAGAATTGGGGTGACACTTTCACAGAAAGAAATTATCCTTTACAATAAGATTTGCTTAGAATGTCTAAGTGAAAATAACTTACCGTGAGGTCAGTGAGTCATGCAGTTGTATTCGAATTTATTGTTTTTAGTTAATGAAACTTCTAATGAAACAATTATTTTTTACTAGCATATAAATGTACATTTTTATATTATTCCTGTATATATAAAATTTTAAATAATTCATTAAGTGTTAAACTTTGCATTTAATCGATTAAATAAATAAAGTTTTAGTAAAATATAAGAGTAATTTTTTAATGAATGGTTTTGAAATCACTTTAACTTTATAAGAAAAAAAGTAAAAAGAGGTTTTAAAATTACTTAATAGGATAAAATTAAAAATCGTATTGTTTTTAGCAATTATTTTATCTAGTTGTAAACTATATATTATTATTTTAATATACGCCTTATACTTAAGTCAGTTTTAGAGAAAAAACCAAGAAAAAAAATCCCAAAGGGTAGGCTGATGAGTTGGAATATTCTATTATACTTAAAGAACCCAGGTACGGAAAAACCAAAATACATTATGCGGAAAAACAGGCGGGATTTTCGGCTAAAACTCCAAAGCAGTGGACGGTAAACATAACACACCGTAAAAGAACCTACTCACACGACCGCGAAACTAAGAATGAAGGGAAACGTTGAGTTGTAACACCTTATCTACTAGAGATAAGGGGGAATTCCCGAAAAGATGACTCAACCCTCGTTCGTTCATGTACAACATCTTCCGAGAAAGTTCGTGAAGGATCGGTGACGAGTTTGAATAATTTGCGTAACCGCTAAATTGTATAAGTGTGAATCTTTTAATGTGAGTATTATAGTAATGATAAATTTATTTCATAATCGATAACTCATTTATACATAATCAGGATCACACATTATATAAAACAATACTATATTTAAAAGTTTTTACTGTACAATAAACATTCACATATGGATATTCATAAGGTTTAAGACCGATTAAATAAATGAGGATCCTATAAGCGAAATGCATGAGAGTCTTTCTAAGGAATCCTATTGCATATTTAAGCAGGTTTTAGAGAAAACCAAGAAATACTTCAATCGACTAGGTTGATGAAATGGATTAGAACCCAACACTTCCCCTTTTACTATAGAATCGTTAACAAATCGTAAGATTGATGACTCATACTAGAGTCATACAACTGTATTGAAACTTACTGTTTTCAGTTAATGAAACTTCGAATGAGACAATTATTTTTACCAGCACGTAAATGAAAATTTTTATATTATTCCTATATGGATAAAACTTTAAATAATTCATTACAAGTGTAAACTCATACCATTAAATATTTAACTGTTGGCCGTATAAGTGGATTGGTCTGTGTGGGAGTCTTTCTATATTTAAGTGAGTTTTGAAGACATCCTCGGAAAACTCCAAACAGATAGGTTGATAAGCTGGAATCGAAGCTGGTATTAAACACAGAATCGTTTGATCTTCCAAAATCTTTGTAACAACATGTTTATGAACTTTATAAGAAAATGCTTAATACGGTTTGAGCTTAGTAGATTTTGCATGCGTTAACTATGTAACAGCGAATTAAACATCTATAATTGTAATTTTTTTCACTATATATTATTTAACTATATTTATACACCATGCATTGTATAATATTTCCCGGGGTAAAAGTTTAAACTGAGTAATTATTCATCAACATAAGTGTTAAATTGAATACAAAAGACAGTATATGAATAAACGGTTAGTAATGTGAAAATGCTGATTTGTAAAACATTTTGAAAGAAGTAACTCATAAATTTATTTCATATCTTTATACTTATGCATACACACGTTTAAGAGACTTATATAAAACAACACTATGATTAAAAGTTTTACAAATTTTTCAGCATACAATAAAAAATAGTAATCAATATTCATTTACAATAAATAATTTAACGTTATTAAACCAAAAAATAATTTATTTTTTGATTCGATTTAAATAATTAATATTTATATAGGGTTGTTGGTTGATGAATGTCATTCAATGAACACTTAAACAAAGGGTTTGCGGATTATAATTGAATTGTAAACGAAATGTCGTTACACGTTTTGAATGACTATCCTCCTTCATCAGGATTTAAAGGGTAGTTTTGAAAGACTATTCTGTCTTATTTATAAATTGTCAGATAAAAGAACAACACTCATGCTGCATTCTGATGGGTTGAATCGGGTCACATGATAAAATACAGCATTCATATAACTTTTTAGAATTATGCAGAACCTTTAATAAAAAAAATTTGTATGCATTTTAGGGACTTAGCATTTTTGGAGATATTTCGGAGACATAAGTTTTGATGGAATTAAAAATTAAAGGGATTACATAGGATGGGAAACAATAACATACCGGTAGTTAACAGTTAATTAAGAGATATTTAAGAGATAATTAAGAGATATTTGAAAGTAATAATTAATTAGTAATATAATTAAGAGATATTTGAAAGACTTACATATAATTTGCATTATTTTAATTAAGAAACTTAATTAAGAGATATCATCTTCGTGATAGGTGAGGAAAAAACCCATGACTTCTCCATTCTGTTTAGGTGTGGGGGAAAACCCATTCATCAAAACCATCTAATCAACACGGGAGATTTATAGACGCT
This sequence comes from Salticus scenicus, assembly GCA_963930645.1. Lineage (NCBI taxonomy): Eukaryota > Metazoa > Arthropoda > Arachnida > Araneae > Salticidae > Salticus > Salticus scenicus. Next base: position 242,912,357 of record OZ005651.1, read on the forward strand.
GTCATATTGTTTGAATTCAGTTGGATTTTGACTCTCATCCTGGTAGCATCTCCTTAGCTGTGCGGGTTATTTTCATCGGGCAGTATGCATAGTTTCTCCGGTATATGTCTATCTTTTTTCCGCGTGTTATATTTCAATTTACCGTATAAGACAATGGAATCGTTTTGTCCCGTAGACTTTGAATATTTTTCACTGCGTACTGAAGGACATTTCCGCGCGTTGTGGTAGCTGCTAAGCAATCGGTGACGTCATTTATGAGAGGATGACGTCATGATCACGTGACTGAGCATAGCCAATCACATCACTCGTGACGTCACTGACCTCGTGACCGGGCGTCAGTGATAAGAATGTCTCATATCATTCATTTTCTTCAAGTCTGCCAAGGGTGTAGGACGTGTTTTAAGGTAAGTCCCAACTTTTTCTGAAATAATGGTAATTCAGTATATAGTTAAGTCAGACATGTTATTACATGTATGCGGAATAATTTGATGGAATAGCACACTCGGTGAGTCATGCTGAGTGTATTATTTTATAACATTAATATTGTTTCATTTTAAAAATTTTATTTAAACAACATAAAAATATGTGTATCTAAAATCTTTATAGTGTTTTAAAAACTAAACTGAACAAGATTTTATTATTTATATATATGCTTCAGACAAAACCAACTGTACAATTGTTTCTATATATTTAAAGTTTTAGGTGCATTGTAAGTTAATATCATACAAAACTTTGGTTATTGTATTTTAATAAAAACTTTGTATTTAAAAATTTATATATACATACTATAGAAGAAAAAAAAAATAATAATAATTCTGAAACTTAATTATACATTATTTAAGTACTCTGTAAAATTAATTATATAACTTTTTTACTTAATTGAAAAACATGAATATTTATACTGTATTAATTTACCTATAATACATAGGTATTTCCTAAACTTTACTTTCTTATAATTTTGATTAGAGATTTTAATTAAAGCATGAGTCATACTTCACTTTACAATAGAAACAAAAGGTTTATGAGTATGTACAAAAGATAAAAAATTACTTTGAGATTGATTGGTTAGAGTTTAAATGTTAAGTGTGAAATTTATTTTATGAGTTTATATTTATAATGTGTATAACTTTTATTGCCTATATAAAAAAATTTATCGAGTGATGTAAAACTTTCATAATATGCTAAATTTATTTAATTGTAAAAGCTTATAAAATTTATTAGCTGTTTTAAAACTTTTTAAAAAATAGTCATTTTAAAAATTAATACGTGTTCAATTTTTAATTAATGTAAAAATAAATTCATCTTGAATGTTAAATGGGAAACTTATTTAATGCATAGTGATAATATAAAATTTATTGATTGTTTCAAAGTATGGTATATATGCGACTTGTATTTTTAATGAAAGTCGAATTATTTATAAGTTGGGTTTTCAATAAGTGTAAATCGTCTATCGTTTTCTTTCATTCTGATAAAATAAAAGTTTAAGTCTATCTGATGAAGGGAGAGTATCATTCGAAACGGTTGTTCCAATCTTGATGAAGGGTTTTCGAAACACATAACGTTTTATACTATAATTATAACCTACAAACCCTTTGTTTCAATCAACCCTTATTATATTTTTGTTTTAAATGAATTACCTGACACTCATCCACTAACCTTAATGTATGTTAAAAAATTAACTGTTAACTACCGGTATGTTATTGTTTCCCATCCTATGTAATCCCTTTAATTTTTAATTCCATCAAAACTTATGTCTCCGAAATATCTCCAAAAATGCTAAGTCCCTAAAATGCATACAAAATTTTTTTATTAAAGGTTCTGCATAATTCTAAAAAGTTATATGAATGCTGTATTTTATCATGTGACCCGATTCAACCCATCAGAATGCAGCATGAGTGTTGTTCTTTTATCTGACAATTTATAAATAAGACAGGATAGTCTTTCAAAACTACCCTTTAAATCCTGATGAAGGAGGATAGTCATTCAAAACGTGTAACGACATTTCGTTTACAATTCAATTATAATCCGCAAACCCTTTGTTTAAGTGTTCATTGAATGACATTCATCAACCAACAACCCTATATAAATATTAATTATTTAAATCGAATCAAAAAATAAATTATTTTTTGGTTTAATAACGTTAAATTATTTATTGTAAATGAATATTGATTACTATTTTTTATTGTATGCTGAAAAATTAGTAAAACTTTTAATCATAGTGTTGTTTTATATAAGTCTCTTAAGCGTGTGTATGCATAAGTATAAAGATATGAAATAAATTTATGAGTTACTTCTTTCAAAATGTTTTACAAATCAGCATTTTCACATTACTAACCGTTTATTCATATACTGTCTTTTGTATTCAATTTAACACTTAGTTGATGAATAATTACTCAGTTTAAACTTTTACCCCGGGAAATATTATACAATGCATGGTGTATAAATATAGTTAAATAATATATAGTGAAAAAAATTACAATTATAGATGTTTAATTCGCTGTTACATAGTTAACGCATGCAAAATCTACTAAGCTCAAACCGTATTAAGCATTTTCTTATAAAGATCATAAACATGTTGTTACAAAGATTTTGGAAGATCAAACGATTCTGTGTTTAATACCAGGTTCGATTCCAGCTTACCAACCTATCTGTTTGGAGTTTTCCGAGGATGTCTTCAAAACTCACTTAAATATAGAAAGACTCCCACACAGACCAATCCACTTATACGGCCAACAGTTAAATATTTAATGGTATGAGTTTACACTTGTAATGAATTATTTAAAGTTTTATCCATATAGGAATAATATAAAAATTTTCATTTACGTGCTGGTAAAAATAATTGTCTCATTCGAAGTTTCATTAACTGAAAACAGTAAGTTTCAATACAGTTGTATGACTCTAGTATGAGTCATCAATCTTACGATTTGTTAACGATTCTATAGTAAAAGGGGAAGTGTTGGGTTCTAATCCATTTCATCAACCTAGTCGATTGGAGTATTTCTTGGTTTTCTCTAAAACCTGCTTAAATATGCAATAGGATTCCTTAGAAAGACTCTCATGCATTTCGCTTATAGGATCCTCATTTATTTAATCGGTCTTAAACCTTATGAATATCCATATGTGAATGTTTATTGTACAGTAAAAACTTTTAAATATAGTATTGTTTTATATAATGTGTGATCCTGATTATGTATAAATGAGTTATCGATTATGAAATAAATTTATCATTACTATAATACTCACATTAAAAGATTCACACTTATACAATTTAGCGGTTACGCAAATTATTCAAACTCGTCACCGATCCTTCACGAACTTTCTCGGAAGATGTTGTACATGAACGAACGAGGGTTGAGTCATCTTTTCGGGAATTCCCCCTTATCTCTAGTAGATAAGGTGTTACAACTCAACGTTTCCCTTCATTCTTAGTTTCGCGGTCGTGTGAGTAGGTTGTTTTACGGTGTGTTATGTTTACCGTCCACTGCTTTGGAGTTTTAGCCGAAAATCCCGCCTGTTTTTCCGCATAATGTATTCCGGTTTTTCCGTACCTGGGTTTTTTAAGTATAATAGAATAATCCAACTCATCAGCCTACCCTTTGGGATTTTTTTTCTTGGTTTTTTCTCTAAAACTGACTTAAGTATAAGGCGTATATTAAAATAATAATATATAGTTTACAACTAGATAAAATAATTGCTAAAAACAATAAGATTTTTAATTTTATCCTATTAAGTAATTTTAAAACCTCTTTTTACTTTTTTTCTTATAAAGTTAAAGTGATTTCAAAACCATTCATTAAAAAATTACTCTTATATTTTACTAAAACTTTATTTATTTAATCGATTAAATGCAAAGTTTAACACTTAATGAATTATTTAAAATTTTATATATACAGGAATAATATAAAAATGTACATTTATATGCTAGTAAAAAATAATTGTTTCATTAGAAGTTTCATTAACTAAAAACAATAAATTCGAATACAACTGCATGACTCACTGACCTCACGGTAAGTTATTTTCACTTAGACATTCTAAGCAAATCTTATTGTAAAGGATAATTTCTTTCTGTGAAAGTGTCACCCCAATTCTCTCAAAAGGATTATTGTTTAGTATTTTAAATCACATATCCAACTTATAAAATTTAGCGGATATACAAATGAGTAATTTTTATTACTTATAGTTCAATCCGTATAAATAAGTTAAAAATTTTACCTTGCGATGTAATGCATATATTAAAATAATATATAGTTATTATACAAAAATCTCTCTTGCTATCTGATTATTTATAGATAGTTTATTACTTAGAATTATAACTTGATAAAATAATTACTAAAACAATAAGATTTCTGTTTTTAATTTTATCCTATTAAGTGATTTTAAAACCTTTCATTAAAAATTATAGTTACATTTTATTAAATATAAAAAGCGCGAGTTATCGTAAAATAATTCTGTTTTGATCTCATTATTTTCTTAGCATAATTAAAAAAAGTAGAATTAAATAAAAAAAAAAAAATATTTCAATATTTTAATAGGTTAATTGCAGAGTTCAACTCTTATTGCATTATTTAAATGTAGTTTACAACTGATAATAAATAAATGATCCTTATAAACTATTTTATATTATTGTAAAAACACAGAACTCTAACAACATTATACTAAGATAGGTATGATTCAACATTCTTTTCTGCATGAGTAAACGCGTAGCGATAAACAGTTTCTCGCATTTGTGTGCAAGACTGAAGGTTGCATTTCGCTAAGGGAAATTTCTTCAATTTTAAGTAAGTTTTATAATTTATTATTACTATTTGATAATTTATTTAACTTAATATGTATACTCTAGTAAATATATTTGTTTATAATAGAAATTTTATTAAAACTTTACAAACATTATAAAAGAAATTTTTTATTGTTTCATTGAAGAGAGAGAAATCAGTTTAAAAAATATTTTTATTAGTATTTACTTATAAGGAATTTTTTATTGTTATACTATAAACTTTTTTTATTGTTACACTATAAACTTTTATGCTTAATTAAAACAAAATTTTGTATAACATATATAAAACCTACTTTTTATTTTGTTACCCTACAAAAGTTTTCATTTAACTTGTGTATGTTTAGAAATTATTTGAGTAAAACTAATTTTTGCAATATATAAAACTCCTTTCACAAACGAATTTTTATTTTTTAACTTACTTTTATATGTATTTATTTGAATACCGTTTAAGTGATATATAGGTAATAATCGTTTAAACTCATTGTATGATATGCTTTGTGAAAAAATTATTGCATTTTCCTAATTATCCGCTGTATTGTTTTAATGATTTTAACTTAATCTTTATATGAGATAATGTGGATTACTATTAGGCACAATTCCTCAGCGTATATTACACATGATTCATCAAGTGTATGGGTTTTCCGTTGCAGGTGATAACTGACTCTTAGAATATTCCGTATTATCTGTTTTTTAAGGAAACTGTTTATTTTCATTTAAAATGATGCATTGAATTTTTATGCAATTTATTTCGAAATGTTTAATACAAAATAACTTTTAGTAACTGATAGTTTTTAAATATAACTAATCCTTTTTATTATTGATGAAAAAGAACTTATTTTTATTAGTTCAAGTTTAAAAGTATTTACCTGTTTCATTTAAATCAACTAAGATAGTATGAATTATATTACAGTGTTAAACTTGAATAAATGTTAAACTTATTTAGTGAGAATATAAAGTTTAATTTAAATAACATATTCATGTACTTATAGCTTTTTTGCTTATAAAATTTATGTAAAGTTTTCGTGTTAGGATAAATTTATTTAATAGTAACAGCATAAAGTTTAGTTAATTATAATGTATATAAAATTTAATTGTTGATTTTAAACATTGTATGTATTTTTAAATTAATATTATTATAGGATAGTCATTTTTATTTTATTTTTTTTTATTTTATTTTTTATTTATTTATTTATTTTATAACTTTACTGTATATCTTTCTATGCATTTTTTTAATTAATATTATTATATGAAAGTAATTTTTTTTTAAATTTATATTATTATATGAAAGTAATTTTTTTAATTTATATTATTATATAATAGTAATTTTTTTTAATTAATATTATTATATGATAGTATTTTTTTAAAATTTATAACTTTACTATATATCTTTGTATGCATTTTTTTAATTAATATTATTATATGATAGTAATTTTTTTTAAATTTATATGATAGTCATTTTTTAAATTGCATGTGTTCAATTTTTAACGAAGAGTTTAAATAAGTGTGAAACTTATTTAGTGAGAATATAAAGTTTAATTTATATAATTTTTATTATATTTAGTTTAATTTAAATAATTTTTATTGTATTCAGTTTAATTTATAACATATATATCATCATTTACTGATTTTGAAACTTTTGTTTACCGTATTTGTTTAGTTATAGCATAAATAACAGTACGTGTTTTATATAATTTTTATTATATTTAGTTTCATTTATATGATAGTAATTTTTTTAAGTGTATGTGTGTTCAATTTTTAAAGAATGTAAAATATAGTATTTGAAAGTTAGATGTTAAATAACAGTATGTGTTTTATATAATTTTTATTATATTGAGTTTATATAACATAACTGTATACAAAATTTATTAACTGATTAAAAACTTCTGTTAAATTTTTAACGAATGTAAGATAGAGTTTAAAGAAATGTTAAACTTATTTAGTGAGAATATAAAGTTTAATTTCCATAATTGTTATTATATTTCGTTTAATTTATATGATAGTAATTTTTTGAAGTGCATGTGGGTTCAATTTTTAACGAATGTAATGATATTATTTCTAAGATAGTCTAAATAAATTTAAAAAGTGAAACTTATTTAGTGTTAAAATAAAGTTAGAATTTTTAAGTGTCTTACATTTTTAATGAATGTTAAATTATTTATTATTTGTTTTGCTTTTAAATCTATGTGTTAATCCACAAAATACGAAAATTTCTATTTAATTCTGTAAAAATTTCGTAATATAAATTTGTAATGATGTCACTAAAAGTATGAACTCCTATTTAAATTCCTTATTTATTATCTTAACACAATATATTTTTAATCTCTAAAAATGCTAAGTTTCTAAAATACTCATAAATTGTTATTGATGTTAATTAACTTTAGTCACTCATTGTTTCATTTAGTCAAAAATGTTAAGTCCCACCGGAAATTATTTATACTCTTCCAATGGCAACATCTAAATTTTAATGTCTATACCATTCACATTCAATGTTTTTAATTATATAATACTCACCAACCCTTTCTTTTATTTTGTCAAATTCACTGAAATACATAGGAAAATTTCTATTTAATTCTGTAATCAATTTATAATCCCCGAATGACAACTCTTCAAAAGTTTCTATTCTTCCGGTGGCAACACCTAAATATTAAAGTCCCAAAAGATCGTGACGTTATCTAATCCCCCTGCAAAAATTCGAAAAAATTTTGAAGTCCCTAAAATTGTGAAAAAATTACTAAGTCCAAAATTTATGAAAATAAATCTAACTTCGAAAAAATTTTGAAGTCCCCGAAATTGTGAAAAAAATACTAAGTCCCGAAATTTAGGAAAATAAATCTAACTCCTCAAAATTCCCTATAGATGGCACCACCAAACTTCTTATCCAAGATGATACCCAAAGTTTCTATTCTTCCGGTGGCAACACACAGTTTATATTCTTCCGGTGGCAACACCCCCTCGTCCAAGATGATGACTAAGTAGTGTAAAAAGGACACGTTGACCGGCAGGGTGGAGGGTCGGAGGTGTAAGGGTGGAGGCGCGCCTCCACCCTGACCCTCATGGACCCTCCGACCCTCCACCCTGTCGGTGAACTGTCCTTTTTACACTACTGGTATATATTTTCTTATTTGAAAATTCAACAACAACCGCTGCATTATAAATAATCTGCGGGGTTTTTGTTTTCGTTTATATAAAACAATATGCTAAACAATTTAAATAGAGTGATCGGTGCACATTATATTTGGTGTTAACAAAACAGTATTGTATTTAAATTGTATATCAGTAAAGTTTATACTTAAAATGATTTACGTATGTCTTTCTTAAGTGTAAAGTCAATATTTTTAAGCAATATTTTGTACCAATTTATATTTCAGCTTGTCTGATTTTGACCACATTTCATTTTCTGCAAACCCAATTGAATAAAGTAAAACGCATACGAAATCCATGTATCATTTAACAATTTGAAAAGAAAAATGTATTTTTTGAATTGAAGCCTTTAGTAAATTTCACTCTTTTATTTACATATTAAGTTAAAATTTATTTATAATTCAATAATGTATAAAATAGTATAAGTAATTCTTTAACGTCAATATTGTGGTCTCTATAAACGTATGTTTTTAGAAGGAGGGGTGAATATTTTAATCCTTTATGTAATAAAAAATCTTAACTTAACTAAGTATAATTTTATATACTATAGTTAATTTTCGCAAGAAACTTTAATATTTCAAAAGTTTTTCTTTCTTCAAAATATTTTAGAACATATGGTTAATTTCGAGTTATTTGCTAAATGTTAGAAATGTTTAAAACAATATGAACAAAATAAAATTGTGTAAGTTTTTGTCTAGAAATAAAAAAGAAGAAATCTAATAGAAAAAACTTCTGTATTGTGTTTACGAACACAAATACACATGCATTTCTACACCAAAGTTTTTTAAGGGGGACTTTTTACATACAAATAAAATAACCGCATTCCGTACTTTAGTTAATAATAAAACCCATCGTAAAATGTAATTTCTGTAGAATACAATACATTGTTCTAGCATATAAACGACGCATCATAAGTAAATTAGGGTTACATACAAATGGAACGCTTGCAATTTCGATGACATAAAGTTTGCAAGTTTTTTGCAAATACAGTCGGCAGCAAAAGTAACAGAGCACTAGCGAAAATTCGTATGTAAAAAAAGTTCACTTAATGCAGATTTGTTAAATAAATCCTTGTCGAATCCTGTTCTTAGTCAGCCTAAGAGCATGATTCGACAAGGATTTATTTAACAAAACAGTGTTAAGTGTGTATTTTTCAAATAGGAGTTTTTGCTAGTGCTCGGATACTTTTGCTGCCGACTGCAGTCGTACTACATTTGGAACGTCTGCAAACGGCTTTGCAACTGGAAGTGTTTCATTTGTATGCACCCTTTAGACGCGCTTTTAAAATATTGTTTTAAAAGGAAAATTGAAATAAACTACTTTTTACAAGATATAGCATGAACATGTGTGACTTAAATTTTTGTGAAATCATTTAAGAAATAAAAAGGAAAAACTAATTCATCGTGTAAATAACACGAATTTAATAAAAATAATCTACAAATAATCTTGTAAAACTCGAGATATTTATTAGTTGCCAGCATATATTACGGATAGTTTTTATTGACTATAAATTAAATTGTTAATGCTTTGTAAATGTCTGGGAAAAACTAATTAACTTGATTTTATTAATGTTGTTTTGTATACATGCATAATTTACATAATTATCAACTTTTCTGGTTTTCCTGGAAGATGTGTTACCACTAATTTTTAATAGATAATTTTAATAACCTTTTTCTGCTAAATATTTTCGTTTTATTGTTGGAAAATATCATTAGAAATTATTGGTTGTAATTCATTAAAAAAAACTCTAAGAATTGGCAGCTTTGATTTTTTTTTAATTGTATAAAGCAACAGCTCGAGGAGTGACATTGTGAAAGACGGTATGGTTAAATAATGTCAAATATCAGAGTCGAATTCTCAATATATTTCATTATTGAAAGACTGTGTATAACCGTATATTGATATGTCATGTATAACATTAATATCTCAAATATGTAGATACATCATCGCTGAGATTTGAAAGGCTTTAATATCGTATAAACCTAAAAATGCTTCAGTGAATGAAATTAAGCACTCGGGAATATTTACGAATTTTACTGTATATCTTTCCGAAATATTGTATTTTGTAACTGAATATGCAAACTTTTAAAAATTAAAAGTTCCTGTCAAGCAATCCCAGGATTTAAAAATAAACAGCCGTAAAAAAAAAAAAAAAGTTGAAAGAGGATATAAAACAAATAAAACTTTTTAAAAATATTTCAATAAATTTTTTTTAATGGAAGTTAAACAATACCAGCTACCGCTTCCCAACAAGAAAAATTTTTGTTATTGCTAACAAGAATAATTTTATTCTATTTTTAAAAATATTTATCACAAATCATGTTAGAGAATCCTTTCAGAATCTGATAAATAAAAGTTCTGTAATATTTAATGATATTTTTACTCTTTACCAGGAAGTAATTCCGGATTCAGACATGTTCAAACACAATACCATTTCAGAAACTCTGAATGGCTTCTTCTATGCAATCAGACAGCCTGAAGAAATAAGATAAACTACTGTTGAGGAAAAAGATGAAAACCTCACATAATAGCTTGACATGCTGAAATATCATTGATTATATTTCCGGAATGCAGTTATTAGCTTTCCTCTTCATTGAATCCAGAAGTTAATCTTTATGGGGGAGGAGGGGGAGATATTTGTTAAGAAGCAGATATATGCATTAGAAAGTCACAATAAACATAAGCATTATCTTGATGATATTGTTTAAGAGCTATTCTAAGAATCCTTCTGTAAAGATAAATATAACTGTATAATGTCATAACTACTAGTTGTAATCGTTTTTCTTTTAATAAATTGTAGGTGAAAAAATGTTCATGGTTTGAGCTACAAAGCTCATATAATGTCAGACAGCTGAGATTATATTTAAATAACAATAATTTTTTATTATTTGAAACACTTAAAAATGGAAATGCTTAAAAATGCTTAAAAATACTTAAAAAAAAAAAAGAAAAGAAAAGAAAAGAAAAACTTTAGAAACGAATGCAGGCTCTTATTATACACCTTTTGTGGATGACAGCAAAATTCTTATAATACAGACAGCTGTAATTAAATTCTGTTTCTTTTCTTTTCTAGTCTAGTTTCGTACCTTATAACTAAAACTTCTATTACTTTATTACAAATAAACTATTACCTTTCCATCTAAATTTTCTTAAAAAGTTCCATAACTGACATCTTTCTTTGCAAATTTCTGCGCATTAAACAAAATAGCAGATAAACAAAATAAATAATAAAAATAAAAATTATGAGTTATGTTAAATATAAAATATTTTAAAACATAATAAGATGCATTTTTTTTTTTTTTTTTTTTTTTTTTTTACATAAAAACAATTACATAAATTATTTAATACGTGATAACTAAAATAAATTATTAAAGTAATAATAATAATAACTTTAAAAATGAAAGCATTCTTTTATTATTCACTATTTGTGAATGGTACTAAAATTTTAGAATTATTATCACCACACACATTTCTTACTCAATTATCACTATTTTCCGTTCTAGTTCAGTTTCTTGCTTTATAACTAAAAACTTCTTTTGTCTTATTACATATTATCTACCAATTTCTTCTCAAACATTTTCTTTAAAGTTATGAAAAGTGACATTTTTCTTCTCAAAGTTCTATGCTTTAAAGAAACGTAAAGTAAATTAAATAAAAAATAACAATAAATAAAATAAAAATTAATTAATTAATTAATTAAATCAAAATTATCTTAAAGAAATACAGGAGTAAAAAAAGCTTTTTTTCGTTTTCTTTTCTTTTCTTTTCTTTTATTTCTTTCTTTCTTTCTTTCTTTTTTTTTTTTTTTTTTTTTTTTTTTTTTGTCATTAAAATTCTTACATATAATATTTAAAACATGAAAACTAAAATAAGTTATTATTAACTGCACATATTTTACATATACATTGAAACACAGACTTTCTCATGCTTCATACAACTAGTCTAGCGCAAACTTTGAAAACTTTTCAAAGCAATAGGAAACCCGGTGTAATCCCTACTTCAAATCGTCTCGTTTAATCTCAAAGAAATGCTTGCATAATATTTTTACTTTTAGTTCTTATACTCACATTTCTATGGAGAAGAGTAAAAGACTTTTGAAGGAGAAAGGGATTTTTCCCCCTCTCTGGAGCATGGAAATAATAAAAAAGTCAGTGTATTTTTTATGCGTGAAATATAAGAGAACTTAATTTGTTCTCCGTATACATTACATAGTAAGTGAAATGACGAAGGAAAAGCAATGAATAAATTAGAATAAACGTAAGGCTAGTTTAATTAAAAATTTGTATTTACTCAATCCATTTTTATTTCTATTATTGAATATTTTATTAATTTGATATTTTAAGTACTTTAATAACGCTGAATAAATTTTACTATTTTCTCAAAATCCTGAAAAAGATTTCATAAACTAGCTTTAAAGGCTGTTGTTGAATTTTTCAACAATAATAACATTACCTTAAAAAAAAAATAAGGATAATATACAGTCGGCAGCAAAATTATTGAAGCACATATCCACACTTTTCATATATTTTCTTTTTGTTTGATCGCTAATGTTTATCATCAACTTACAGTATAAGACTAAGATCATGACTCGACAAGTATTTACTTAACAAAATAGAGTTAGGCGCCTATCTTTTAAGTAGGAATTATTGCTAGTGATTCAATAACTTTGCTGCCGACTGTAAATAGCCTTTTTAAAAATACTATGATTACAAACAAGATTAATAATCATCATAGCTGCCAACACTTCTACTTTATGAAAACCACTTTGCTTTAACTTAGTCTTTTTTATTTGAAGAAATTAAATTTTTAAATAAACCAAAAATTGCTATAAAAAAAATAAACCTAGAGACTTGGAAACTATGAATCATGCTTAAAATTTTATTTTCGTAATTACTTAATTATTTGATATTTTCAAATAAATTTCTTCATCCCAGAGTGCTTAAAAATTTTTAGTCATTGTGTTATATAAACATATAATAAAAGACTCGAATTTTCATTATATAAAGTTACATAGTTGCATATAAGTATAAATAGAAAATTTCGTAAATATATACGCACCTGCTAATGTTGTTTAAGAATATATATATATATGAAAGGAAGTAACATAGTTATAAAAATGAAAATAAATGCAGTTATTCTTAGTTATAAAATAAAATATTTCTCATGTGTAAGTGCTAATGAATTTAAAATTTATTTACGCAATATATATATATATATATATATATATATATATATATACAGGTGTTTCAAACTCATGGGCAAAATTTAAGGGGTGGTAGAAAACATCTAAACAAGCCATTTTCACCATACAATGCATGGGCGGAAAGCAAGCGGTGACCGCTAGAGGGCGCTGTAATGGAAAGTATAAAGCGCGCGTTTTCTTACACATCGTCATTTCTACCGTGGATTTCAGCAGGCATGGCGACGTACAATAATCAGGAAAAGGCGGACATGCATTTTATGTATGGTCTGGCGAATGGGAATGCTCTGGAAGCTGCAAGACTGTACAGGCAGCGTTTCCGGAAAAGACGCGTGAAAGACCGAAAAATACTATAACAGTCTTCCGGCTTCCAGAGCATTCCTGCTGAAATACACGGCAGAAATGACGATGTGTAAGAAAACGCGCGCTTTATACTTTTCATTACAGCGCCTTCTGGCGGCCACCGCTTGCTCTTCGCCCATGCATTGTATGGTGAAAATGATTTGTTTAGATGTCTTCTATCACCCCTTAAATTTTTGCCCATGAGTTTTGAAACACCCTGTATATATATATATAATCCTTTTATAGTAAAAGAAAAGAATGAGAATGAAGAATAGTCAGTCAAATAATTTACCAAAGAAACCTACTCAGGCCAAACAAAGTAACTAGATATCTTAAATTGATTTAATTTTTTAATTTTTTTAATTATTATTAAAAAACCAAAATTCAAAAGGAAGCATAATTAATCTTACAAAGGCAATGGTATGCGACTATGGCAAAACACTAACAATCTACTCCACATCACACATTCAATAACTTATTTACATTAGTTTATTTTAAATTTATTAATTTATTTTTTGTTTGAGATTGAGAAAATACCCAAGTTTTTTAAATTAAAAATAATACACATAGTATAAGCGCAATTGCAGCCATGCACATAGTGTATAAATTAAATTTCATATTTTAATAAGCCTTAACTTGGCAAATTTAAAATATATGCATATCATATATTTTGTTTTAATTAAATCACTATTACCAAAGAACAGAACTTTATTTAAACAACCAGGAGATTATTTTTTTTTTAATAAATTGGACATTACATCTAAACAATTTGCACATATGCAGCAATTATAATATTTAAATGTAAGTATGTAATCCTTTTATAGTAAAAGAAGAAAATGTAAAATATATTAAAAATGTAGCTCTTAACTCAGCAGTATATATATATATATATATGGGAATTCAGCTGTTCCTCGCTTGCCCCCAATTTGAAAAAAAAAAAAAAAATATTTACCTCCCCTCCCCTTTATTTATTTTACATTTGACCAAATGCTGTAATTACTCTTTATTTATTTATATATTTATTTTTTATTTTTTTAATGAAAAATTTTTTTTATCCATTTACACACACATATATATCTATATATAAGCAGAAATATGTATTTCTTTTATACCTTTTTTTTTTTTTTTTTGTAATTTGTAAAATTATACACTTTTTGCACTAATGGTTTCAAATTGTTTACAGGAGTTTTTTTTTTTTTTTTTTAGCTTGGAATATTGCTGGCGTAAGAAAAGCTGTTTTAACTACATATCTATAAAATTTAATTGAACAAGGTATTTTGAATTTAAGTTATTTGTTATTTTTAGTGAAAATCTCTTTTACTCTTTTTAATCACAAAAGTTTTTCAAATAGCATTTAGATTTTATTTTCTTTGCGATAAATATTTTAAATTTTATATAATCTTTTAAAAATGTTTTTAATTGCCATAAACAATTATAAAGTCTTGTCAACTTTTTTGTCAACTGTTTTGTAACGGTTGCCGTCTCATTTACGTCTTTGTGATACACGTAAACTAAATTTTAAATTACCACGTGCATACTGTAGTAGAACTTTTCGAGTTCTTGGTTCATATATAGCACATATTTCAAGAGTTCTTAAAAAAAAAGTTTGCTTGTTTTGCCCATTCTATAATTTATCAATGTTGAATACATTGATTTCAAAAGATTTGGGCATTCAAATGATCCATCAGAGGGGTAATTAACCCTTTTATACCTACTACCCACTTTTAGATCTCTTAGTAATAAAATTTTCTTACCGCCCACAAATTCTACAGGAATGGTATTGAATAAATTAAAGAAACAACCTTACTTTACAAAAATTATAAATTAAAGTTGTAGCAAATTATAAAAATAAAGCAAGTATATAAAAATAAAGCATACTTCTATTTCAAAGTTTTAAAAAAATCAACTATTGCTGTTCTAGCCTTAATACTAATTATAACACAAAGGTTAGATTACAGTTTGTAATTTTCCGTGGTTTTCTCCGAAGCTCACATAAATACGAGCTAGGACACCGTAGAAATTATCTCATGGAGGGCGCACCAACTCAGGCCTGGGACACTCGTGTAATCAATTGGCTTTAATCCACCCCCTCTCCCCCCCCTCCAAAAGAAAAAAAAAATATTATTAAGAAATTGTTAATACTATTTTTAATTATATGTATACATATAATTTTTTTTTTCATTTTTCAGAAGACAGAAATGCAGATGATACTCAGAAAATTGCAATGATCACGAAACAATTCTAGAAGAAACGTTTCCAGTTATTTGAAAGGTGGCCTTAAAACTCAAATAACCAAGTTTCTAAAGCCTAATAGTTGATAGAGTTAAACATTAAAGTTATTTTCAAGAAATAAATAAGTACATAACTAATTACTTATCTATTGATTAGTTGAAATTTTTTAGATATGTTTATATTTTTGAATATTTAATATTTTGTAAAAAAAAAAGCTTCATAATAACATAATATTTATTTTAATAAAGGATAAAAGTATTTTGTTATTGCAAATGTTACTTTAGCCTTTTCAATAAAAGTTTTAAAAGATATAGAATCTCATGTACTTAATATTGATTTTGAAAGTATACAATTACACATTTTTAATTTGCATCAAACAATCACTAAAGTTTGAACACAAAATGCAATCTAATTATTTTATATTATTTTCACTTTTTATTTATTCATTTATTTATTTATTTATTTTTTAGTATGTTAATATACTGTTCAAAACAATTTAGTTACTTTTGTTATAATAAAAATAGTTTTTTTAGAAGTAACCTGTTAACATTTTATCTTTTACCATATCTGAAGTATATCACCACTCACACATTTCTGTACTTAAAATTTCCTAAACAAGTAAATGAGATAGCAGTTTTATACAAGTAAAAACGTTTCCAAAAAATGCATAGTTTATATAATTTATATGTAAAATGTTTCATTCTGTATTTTAATTAGCTGAATTAACCATTATAATTTACGTGCTTCTATAGTTGCTTTAAAATAATGGGAAAATAAAGCTTTTTTTGCGCTTCTATTTGATTAATACTTATTCATTTAAATCCGTGAAAATTTCAGTCCCCCCCCCCCCCAAAAAAAATATATATATAATAATAATAAAATAAAATAAATAAATAAATATGTAATCTATGCAATACAGATTTTTTACAACTTGCAATAAAATACACATGAAGCTGGTCGTGCAGAAAAAGCTGATACACAATAGTTGTTTCGTATCGAAACGATTAAGAATGACCCTTGCATCAGGTAAAAAAGTAGTCACAATAAGAAGTACGAAAGAAAACGTAATAAAGTGGACTCATCGTCAACACGTATTACATAACCCTCTAAAACGTGTTGTCTTAAACAAAGCCAGAAGACCTGAAACTCTAATTTAAATGCAATTTACAAAAATTAAATAAACATTGTGGTACAATGAACATATAATTCAACAGCACCGCAAACATTTAATTTAGCATAAATCTATTACATCTGGTAAAAGAACTCTGAATATTTAAAAAAAAATCTTTAAATCGACCATAAAAAATTAATGATGTGTGCCAAACAAGTATCGAAATTACTGTTAGAAGCTTATGAATATCGACAAAATTTGCATGAAAGTTCTGTTTTCAAACAAAGTATATATTTAAAAAAAATCACTTATCAATAAATTAACAACATAATTCATTATAAGTACAAAACATTGAATAAGCACCATAAAATACAATAAACTTGCAACACTTGTCTCTGGTCGGAAAAACGGACGACCCTTTGCCAGGCGAACAAAATAGGCACGAATACTGTTATCAAAGCGGTAGCGCAGACTCGAAACAATTGTTGTGATTTTATTTCATTTTATGGTGTTTATTTAAAGTTTTGTACTTATTACTGCAAAACGCCATTTCTATGGTTCTTTCTTATTAACATAATTCATAACCCAAATATGTTTGAAATATTTAATTAAACTATAATAATATAAAATTGAGGGGGGGGGGATATTAAAGCTAGTTATACATTAAACATTTTAACGTTTTTCAAAGAAAAAAAATTGCATTCTTTAAATTTAAATAATTTTTGAGAAATTTTAATACATTGATAAATTTAATTCAAATGTATGCAAACATTCATAACTCTAAGACGGTAATCTACTAAAAAATTATGAGGATGCCTACCATCATCTTAAAATAATAAGAAAATATTTTTTGTAAGAAAGGGTAAACTTTAAGAATTTCCAAAATGAAACATTACTTACTGGTCTACCTACTTAATACAATAAAATTACAAAAAGTCCCTGAATGAAAAGTTGGACTTTACCTACTGCTCTGTGTATCCTACGCATCAAAGTTATGTATAGTAATTGATCACTAGATTAAAATGTTTCCTACGCGCCTGCGTACTTTATAAAACAAAGTTGTGTAAAATTACCGAACATAAGTGTGGAACCCTAATTATTGATCTACATATGTTATGCAGATCAATAATTAAGCTACCAATAGGGTATCAATAATTAGGCATTAACGAACTTTTGTTAAGTCTCCAATCGCTTTACTACGACCTTATCTATTGATCAAAATAGGTAACACAACATCCTTGCATGAGGTAACCATTTTTTAAAGTAAAATCTTACCTACTGATCTGCTTACGTTACACTACAATGTTGTATAAAGTTACTCTTTGCGAGAGAGGAACCTTATCTACTAATATGCATACGTTACACAAAAATGTTATATAAAGTTACCGTTTGGCAAAGTAGAACTTTATCAACTGATCTGCATACGTTGCACAATAATGTTGTGTAAACTTACCGTTTGCCATAGTGGAAACTTACTTACTGGTCTGCATATGTTACACAACATTGTTGTGTAAAGTTATCATTTGCGAGAATGGGAACTTACCTACTGATCTGCATACATTACATAACATTGTAGTGTAAAGTTGCCGTTTGCGAGAGTGGAAACTTACCTACTGATTTGCATACGTTACACAACAATGTTGTGTAAAGTTACTGTTTGTGAGAGAGGAGCCTTACCTACAGTGCAGCCACATATCCTAAAACTAGCAGTGAGGATGCGTCCAAAATGTTGGAGGGATGCCAGCTTGACCGACAGTTTGAAATTTGGAAAGCGCCCAGTAATTCCGCGCTCTGTGTGTTATTGCTCATTTTCTCTGAGTCAGATGACTGACACCCCTATTTTAGCATTGGACTCGTTGAATTAGCACTTGCGCAGATGCTTCCATGGTTTCATGATCTGTGGTCGAAGAATACAGATCTGCATACGTTACACAACAATGTTGTGTAAAGTTAACATTTGTAAGCATGGAACCTGACTTTTTTGCTCTGCATACATTACATAAAAAACTTGTGTAATATCACCGAATTTAACAGTGTAAATTTTCTTCACGGACCACAAAGGTTACACAAATACAGTTGGTAAGGTTTCTCAATATTGTTGAGGCAAGTAAGCTGTCTCAACATTGTTGAGTAAAGTTACACAAAATTTTTTACAGTGAACAGATCACAAATAATGATAATTTATTACAGAAAAGCGAGTTTACAAAGCACCTTTGTTTAGGAGAAAGTCTAAAGCTGATGTTTGAAGTTGCAGCCTGTAGCTGTAATACATGCCTCGGAACGATGACACATCGGTGGAGGAATGTTCGTAAAAATATCTAGTGTATCAGCATTGACTCCACTCGCAGCAACGATTCCTGCCAATAAATTTGTTTCCGAGTCCACAGGGGTTTTATACTCTAAGTTTTTCATGTAACCCCAAGGAAAAAATCAAGAAGGGACAGATCTGCGAGGTGGGGGCGAGGGCCACGGGATGGGTCCAGCGCGACTTATCCATTGCCCCGGAAATGTAGCGTCCACATATTGGTTGGCAGAGCAGAAAAAGTGCACTGAAGCTCAGTCATGCTGAAACCACATCCTCTGTTATCGAGTTTCTAACATCCGTGTAAATTTTCAACATTAGTTCTGAATCACCTTGTAATATATTTTTTCTAGAATTATGTCCATTTACATAATATGTGACTTAGTTATATGCACACAATTTTAGAGTATCTATTACAATGTAAAATTCTGAGTTAAAATATTTATCAAATCACTCATTTTTACAATGAATTTTCTTTGAAATATAAAGATTTCGACTTTAAAAATTAATTTGCCTCTAAAAATAACTTACTTTTCGCGTAAACTGAAGTCATTTTCGAAAAACAAATTCTATAATTAATATTGAAATGTATTCTTTGGTTAAATGGATTATTCGATTAAAATAAAGTATTTTTTGCTCACCCACTTAAATAATATAGATATATATATAGTATTTTGAAATAAATGGCGAATGATTTTTTTTCTTTACGACTTTCTGTAAAATTTTCATCTGTGTTAATCATAAAGGCTTAATATTTCAATTTCGGTAGCAGCAGCAACTTTAAATTATTTCCTTTCTTTCTGTCTTTATTTTATTCTGTGCTTAAATCGATAAAGATTTCATAAATGATATTCTTAAAGTAAAATTGAAATTTTGCCAAAATCATTCTTTTTATAATATTCATTTTTTTTTTTAACACTTCATAGCATTCACGGTGTCTCAAAGGCCTTACTGATGCTTTGAAAAGTTTTAAACTTTTAAATTTTATCTGTATTTCGCGTAAATGAAGTTCATCAATTTATTTGTTTTAGTTTGAAAAGGCTCATTTTATAGTATCATAAGTGATTCATGTTTCTCTTAAGTTTATATTGAACTAAAATGTGCTCAGGATTTCAAAGTTTACTGTCTTTGTTAACAAAATAAATAAAAAATAATTGTCAGATTTTTTTTTTTTTATTTTGTTCTAATGATCATTAAATGTTGAAATATTTGAAGTTACATTTTTCAAATTAAAAT
Source organism: Salticus scenicus (assembly GCA_963930645.1). Lineage (NCBI taxonomy): Eukaryota > Metazoa > Arthropoda > Arachnida > Araneae > Salticidae > Salticus > Salticus scenicus. The sequence goes on from OZ005651.1 coordinate 242,932,695, forward strand.
GTTTAATGCTTTAAATGAAATTAAATGAAATTAAAATCTGTGAAAGAAAATATTAATGAAAGTTAAAAATTAAAATAAATTAAAAAAAAAAAAAAGAAAAAGCATTTTATAAATCATTATACTCCCTTTTTAAAAAATGTCAGCAAAAATGGGAATCTTTCACTCACCTCTCATCCCATTTTTTTTCTTTTTTTAAATATATATATAAATTCTCTGTATTAAAGAAGATTAATTTTAAAGAAGAATCATTTTGCCGTTTGGTGCAGGTAAAATGATCCTTTGGAGACTTTTTCAAAAAAAAAAATTTTTTTTCATTCAGTTTAAGTTTAAAATATTATTAAAGTATGTTTATAATTTAAAATATAGTGTAAAATACAGAAATAAATGGCTAAAGTTTTATTTAAACAATTACGTTCTTTTACATAAATTTTTCCCTTGAAAGGATCATTTTAGGCCACCTACTCCTGCCATTGTTTCGGTAGTATTGAAGGTTTTCAGAAAAAGTACACCATTAGAATCCGGCAATGTTATGAAATATGGCAAAAAAAAAAGGTGTACTTGACAATAAAAAATAAATTATAAAAATAAAAATTTACATAAATGGAAATAACAAGATAAAAACTTCAAGCACAAATATGTGATATTTATAAGAAAACGCAAAAATGTATAAGAGACAAGTTGAGATGTAGTACAAGATTAAAGTAGAAGTATAGAATATATAAACAATTTAATGAAATTAAAAATTAAAGGAAATAATACGTAAAATTTAACATTTTAAGGATTATATGAAATTAAAATTATATAAAAAACTTATAAAATAATTTACTGAATAACAGATAAAATATAAATGATAAATCTTTAGATTGATTAGTATATTACACATAATTGTTTTAATTACTAAGTATTTGAAAAGGTTGTATTTAATATATGTTAATATATTAATAATAATTAAAAGGATTCTCTATATTACAGATATGTATGTGGTAAGTTACCTGTAATCCGGCATAACAGTGCAATTTGGATAAGTATAAGGTAAAGCTAGGACAGTTTGCGCACAAATCGACAGAACGATATAAAAAATCCAGATATTAATTTTTTGCTAAACTATTGATGCATAATTTTGAATTGATACTTCCTCTATGCATTTCCATTGCTATTTTGTTGCTCTGTTATAATTTAAAACAATAGCTGTAATTAAACCAAGAGAGCTATTTTGCACAATCTCTCCTTATAGGGTAGTAGTGATTGCGCACATGGGTAGGAGAGATTGCGCTTAATTATAACTACAATTACATTAATAATAATACTAATTGCACTTAAATTACATTGTTGTAAGGTATTTGTAAGCAAATACATTTGTATTGGGCAGGGATGGAACACGGGCGCAGAATTCATACCACTATCAATGTAAGAAAATTTTCTATTTCTTAAATCAACGATATTATAAGTAGTGAAATTTCTTAAACGGATTCCAGTATGAATTCTGCGCCCGTGTTCCATCCCTGATTGGGAGCAGATATTTTAATTCAATGATTAAAAAATCAGAAAAATAGAAGAAATTTAAAAAGAACTGGAAAAATTTATTTAAAGAAAAAATATTAAAGAAACAGAAAAAAGAGCAAGACCAGAAAATAACATTAAGTTACTAGATAACACGTTTAACTTAAAATTAATACATATCTTTTTCAGCTAGGATGGTTTCTTATTTGCTGACCGAATCTCTCGTTATCCACAATCATTGCACTTATTGTTGCGCATAGTGAAGTTATTGTGCAACCACTTGCCATAAGTGAACCTGTTCGAGGCACACCATGCGCGTGCAATGCATTTCCGAACAAAAATAAATAAATAAATAAATAAAATAAAAATAAAAAAGGTTAGCACATCGTGTACACAATGATGTATGACTAGTCCCGCCCATTTTTAAGCCCAGAATGCCAGAACCCGCCCACCATTTATTAAAGTTTTTTTTTCCCTCAAAATCTTCCGCCCAAAAACGTTCGAAATACAATACCTAAATTTCGCTTAGTTTGAAATCTTCTCATTTCAACTTTAAAATCGTTTATTTTTATTTAACTTCATTTATTTTATTGAAATTTCGACGATTACATTCCTTAAAAAGAAGTTTGAGTAGGCCGATATTATTTGCTTGAATTTAATTTTATCTCCTCTATTTAAGCAGCCAACAGCTGCACAAAACTTCAGCATCATACTTGAAAGTATTGCAAAACTAAATAGATATACAATAACATTTAAATACTTTGCGATAAATTTCTCATAGGCTAACATTAGAATTCGAGAGGTAAATCCCGCCAGAGTTGTGACTTTTGTCGATAGAAAACTTCTAAAGAAAGTTCAATTTCAGATTCTGGGAACAGTCTCTCATAAAATGCGCCGTCCCGAGTGGGTTGAACTAGTCCAGTCATTTTTCGAAGTTATTTCCTGGTGCAGATCTATGCATTCAACAGTCTTATCCTCGTTTTCTTGTCATTACCAATAAGCTGCGAAATCTCTATTAGCATAGAATTTTATAAAAATCAATGCACAGTCTCCCCTAAACAGAAAAAGTGCAAGCTCTCCTTTTTTTTTGTAGGAGAGATTGTGTAGTCTTTTATTAAATAAATATTTGCTTTTACAGAAAATCGTGGGGGTCGTACAATTAGTCTAGGTTAATAGCTTACGAAAAAATGTTTAAATTAAAATATTTTGTACTACTACCATTGTATTGAAATTCTTAGGAAGGGTTATGAAAATTTAAGCATTTATATTTGAGAACGAGACAAATAAATCCCGTTTTATCTTAAACTCTTGAAGCAATCAACATGCACATTCAAGTCGGCACTTTATTATTGATGTTGTACAACCACCTAAAATTGTAACTCGCTCACTTTACTCTTTCCTGCCTTCCCCTATGTGCGCAATCTCTCCTACCACGAGATCTCTTCTAGCATTACCATAGATTGTTTTTTAAATATTTTTCATTTGGGGTTAGTTATTCTTTGCCATTACACTTGTCACAAAAAGGTTTATTTTATAATATTCATATTTTTATGAAATACAAAACTGGATTCTTAGAAAACTTGTTTCTAAAAAATAAAACTCTTTTCTTTTTCTTCTTTTTTTCTTTTTTTTTTTTTTTTTTATTCATGGAATTGAAAATTGAATTTTTTTTTTTTTTTTTTTCATGTTTAAAATAAAGCAATTTCCAGTTTATTCTCTATTATACGTGTATCAGACATTCAAGAGGCAAATTCTTTTGGTTGAAATCGTATTGTTTAACTTAATTTGCGTCACTGAATTAATTATTTTCAAAGCTCATTATACTAAAACCTTCATACGTCCCTCATAAAGTGGAACGTTAGAAAATTGGGAAAATTCTTCGAAAAGGATTGAAGCATTTCATTTCGATGGAAATGAATAAATTTTTGGGGTACTTAGACAAATATTCGAAATGTAGAGTGATTCCATAAGATATAAATTATGTGTCAGGTTGAAACATTTTGAAGGATATGACGTCACACATTCATAATATGAAAAAAAAAAATACATTTATCTTTTAATGCTATAAGTTTAACACAAAAAATAAATAGCATAATATTTTTAAAATTCTGCGAAAATTAATTTTCACATCCTATAGATATTTTGTTTTAATTTCGATTCTATTCAGATTGTTGAATTTTTTCGTGAAATCGTTAATTCGTTTTTAAAGTAGCTGGCAATAACGAAATGCGCACATGCATATATATATATAATTTTATAGAAAATCACAAAATTTTGCTTGCACGATTCATAGAATGGCCGAGATGAAGTTACGAATTATGTAAGCTTCCATTATTTGTATTGAGTTCGTGTTAATTTGAACCTTTTTCATGCTATCATCATATTTTGCTAATTTTCTAAGTGTTTCGATATTTTTATCATTTATATTACATATGCTGCAAGATGCGCTAATAACTGAAATTTTATTTTATTTCATTGAACTTGGTTTTGAGTTGTTTTTCAATGACACATCTCTTTTTTTTTTTTTTTTTTTTTTTTTTTTTTTTTTTACTTTACGTAAAATTTAAGCAAATGAGCATCTTTTACATAAAATTTAAAGTACTATAATTTCTAGCTGCAATTTGGACCATTAAATGTTATTATTTATTTTGTTTAATTAATTTATATTTTAATTGCTTTATCGTTGTATTTTATTTATATATTTATTACAGTAAAATTCCATTTTTATATAAAACGATTATTATATGGAAACACCGATTTCTATTTTTGGGGTACTGCACTTTATTTATAAGCCTTATTTTCTTTGAGGATTATGCGTATTTTAATCTATCATATTTTCACATCTTTTTACTTTTGTTTTTGAGGTTTATCAAATACCAAGAAGTAAGACACACACACACATATATATATATATATATATATACCGGGTGTCCCATAAGTCTGTGTAGACATTTTAAAAATTTATAAATGTTGAAGGAATTGGTAGACTTGAACGCGGTTGGTAAAAAAGTTATTCTCATGAAGTTTTTTTTTTTTTTGGTAAATAAAAGAAATAGTTACATTTTTCGTCGATAGAGAGCGCTGCAAGGATGCGTAACGAGAAATATGCAAATCAGAGTCCTATAAATTGCACGGCTTTATGATTAACACAGCTAATTTCTTATTTTCGCTCTTCCGCGTACATGAAGTTTAAATTGCGATGCTGACTTGGTGAATAAAGCGTTATGGGTGAAAATATTTTTCATCGGGTAAGAACTACCAACTAAAGCGGCGGCAGTTAGTAATGTTGTAACTCGTTTGTAAAGTGTAATTGGTAGTGATGGCGAACACTTAGAATAGGATTTATATCCCTGCAAACATTTGCATGGAAATAAATACAGTTTTTTACGAAAATATCTGTTTTGCTTACGTACAGTGCCCTCTATTGACAAAAATTTTAACTAATAATTTTTTCTTTAACAATAAATCTCCCTTCATGAGAATAACTTTTTCTCAAACCGCGTTCAATTCGACCAAGTCCTTCAATTTTTATGAATTTTAAAAATGCCCACAGACTTATGGAACACCCAGTATATAGTATATGAATTTAAGGGGGAAAAAAAAAACACTTCTTTCAAAAAATTTCTTTCTGCATACATTTATGCTTTTGTAGTTAATTTTAAATATATGTATTTGTATGTGAACATATTTTTACGTGTATTTCAAAAAATGTAAAACACGTTAACCCTTTCAGGACCAATTTCCTTACGCTTATTTAATTTCGAAAGCAACCAGAATTTACGAGCAAAATAAAAATAAAATATTTAAATAAAGTTATAAAAGCGCAATTCTGTTGAAAAATACCTGGATACATTCTCGCGGTTGGGAACTAAAATTATATGAGGATAATGCCTCCCACCGCTCTTTAAACAGTTTACATAATTCTACAAAATTAAGTTCTCTTTACGTGACATATCCTATACCTAAATTATTTCGTTTTAAAATATTAGATTAGAAATTTTATGTACTTCATTCTTTTTAAACATATCTATTAAATTCCTCGGTTACTTATATTTTGAAAGATTAAAAATTAAATCACCATAACATGCAATCATTAAGCTGTCAAGTTTTGAAGGAGCAGTTATATAAAAGCAGTAATGTAAACAGAATTTAAATAAGCTAAGTGACAGTAAATGCCAATACCAGAAACCGCACGCAATACCATTTTCACAAATGATTCTCTAGGGGAGAATATGTTTCGTTATGTTAAACATTTTCTACGTAATGTTGAATATTTTCTACGAAAAAGAGGTGTTTAATGAAGGGAAACGGAATTCGTACGTTTCACATTCCAGATGTTAATGGAAACAGGGCTCATTTTTACTTTCTCTCTAATATCCTAAGAACGGTTACTATATGAATAGCTTTATATGAAAAAAAAAAATCCAAATGTTTAAATAATTTAAAAAAAGGGTCCTGTTGAAGCAGTAAGTAAATTTAAGAAAACTTGATTATAATCTTGTAATGTTAATGTATTTAAATCGGAAATAAATCTATATGAGAAATTGAATTCTTTTCATATGTATGTACGAAAAGACAGTTTAAATTGAAATTCACAGAAATAATGTCATAAACAAAATGTGAGTAGTAATAGGAAAAAAAAAAACTTTTCATATTTTTATGTAATTCTATAGTTATTCTTACATCTCGCTTTAGAGAGTTAACAGCATGTTTTGTTTTATGTTTCTTTTTGTATGTATATCCACAAAGTATATTATGATACCGTTACGAATACTCTTTGCGATAAAATACAGGAATGAAAGAAAAGAATTTAATCATTAGGAAGTATGTAAAATCTCTATTTTATATTATCGAGTAAATAATATAGATCTTCACATGTAAAACAAGCAAATATTCTAAATATTTATTTAGATATAATTTTCATAAATAATTCTAAAATAGAAAATATAGAAAATAAATTACATTTTTGTAAATAGATTTATTAAATAGGTTAGGGTAAAAATACATTATGTCACGTATATATATTAAAAATATTATTCATTTTAAACATTAGCCGGAATTTTTAAACACAGAGCCGATGGAGTTGAAAAAAAAAATCGGGAAATATAAATTATATTCTAAGAGATATTCTAAGTTTAAATTTAGCTGATAAAAAGGGAAATAACTCCATATTTTTTATAGACGTCAAGACTTGTATAAAGTCACTTCCAGGGTACATATTTTGGTTGATAAATATATATCGAAAAAAATGTAGCTCTGGATATGCCAATAACATTCGTTGTCATATACTACCAGCATAGAAATGTCGTTTATTCCGCATTATCGCATGACTTTATGCTGCAAATTGTCAAAGGCATTCTACGAGAAAAATGTATAAGCTGTTTACGATATTCAAGTTTGAAATAAAGCACTTTTATTTTTATTTATTTATTTAGCGTTTAAAAATATGCAGGAATGCGTCCTCTTTCGTGAAGAAGTAGTGAGGGCAATACACAGGATTTATGTACTTATAACAAATACCTTTCTTGTCTTCTTCATTTTTTTTTTCAAACGTGTATATTCCCTCCCCATTTTTTCCCCTTAAACTTGTATTAATTTTTTATACAATATTTTAAATCGAGTCGTCCTACACAAATGTTCAGTTATACACTTTTTAACTTTTATTTATTTATTTATTTTTCAAATTCTTTTATTTCTTTTTAATGTTTCAAAATTAATCTAACTTGTAGCATTTTGTATTTATTTTGATGTTTGTTAATTAGATTTTTATTCATGAGAGTGTTTGATATTCAATATTATTTTGATTATTCCTTTACGAAAACAAAATACACTGATGAAAATAAAAATCCCAACACCAGGAAGGAGCTGTGCTAGATAAACGAAATTTGGTAGGCGTGTTTATACATCTGAAAGATGACGTCGATTCAAATTTCGAGCTACGCGCATAAGTGTGACGCTTGTAGCGACACTATGAATGTGCAAATGAGGTTTGCTTTAAATAAGCGCTGTAAGGTTCGTGATCGTTATTTAGAGTTGAGATTTGACGTAGTGGGTTAATGTTAGTCAAGGATGCCTTTTAAGAAGACGAAGAAGCCATTATCAACAGCTCACTGAGTTTGAACGAGGTCGTGTAGTAGGGCTACGAGAAGGTGGGTTTTCTTTCCGCGATATTGCAGAAAGACTTGGCAGGAATGTATCCACTGTGCATGAGTGTTGGCAGCAGTGGTCAAGGGAAGGTACTGCCTCAAGAAGACCGGGTTCCGGGCGGCCACGTGGCACTACTGAGAGGGAAGACCGCCGTGTTCGGCGTATGGCTGTGGCTAATCGTACTGCGTCTGCAGCTGAAATTCGAGCTGCAGTTGGCACCACAGTGACACAACGAACTGTTACAAATCGGTTACTTCAAGGACAGCTCCGAGCCAGACGCCCTGTAGCGTGCATTCCACTGACTCCAAACCACTGCCGTTTGCGACGTGAGTGGTGTCAAGCTAGAGTTCATTGGAGGACGGAGTGGAGATCTGTTGTGTTTTCTGATGAAAGCCGGTTCTGCCTTGGTCGCAGTGATAGCCGTGTGTTGGTAAGAAGGAGGCCAGATGAACGCCTGCTAGCGACCTGTCTGCGGCATAGACACACAGGGCCTACTCCTGGAGTTATGGTTTGGGGGAGCAATTTCGTATGACAGCAGGAGCACTCTCGTGGTTATCCCGCACACCCTGACTGCAAATTTGTACGTCAGTCTAGTGAACCAACCTGTTATGCTGCCATTCATGAACAGCATTCAAGGGGGTGTTTTCCAACAGGATAACGCTCGCCCTCATACCTCTGTTGTAACCCAACATGCTCTACAGAGTGTCGACATGTTGCCTTGGCCTGCTAGATCACCAGATCTTTCTCCAATCGAGCACATATGGGACATCATTGGACGACAACTCCAGCGTCATCCACAACCAGCATTAACCGTCCGTGCATTGACCGCCCAAGTGCAACAGGCATGGAACTCCATCCCACAAACTGATATCCGACACCTGTACGGCACAATGCATGCACGTTTGCATGCTTGCATTCAAAATTCTGGCGGTTACACCGGTTACTAATGTACCAACATTTCACATTTGAAATGGCTCTTCTCGCCAATGGCTCTACCTGTGATCTTGAAACTTTAATCAATTAAATATGTTACCTAGAAAAATGTATTGCTGAAATTTCATTACTTTACAATAATTTTTTCTTGGTGTTGGGATTTTTTTTTCCATCAGTGTATATCCAGATATAAAACATTTTGTTTCATGTGTTCTCGGCAATAATTTTCTAAAACCCAGCATTTTTGGACAGAAAAAATAAAAAACGATTTTCATAACTACTGCTATGAAGACGTACAGATTTAATTTTTTTTATACATATCCATTTTCAGAATTTGTGACCTGAATAGCAAAAAATATGACATTTTTGTACATTTTTAAATTATAAATATTTTTTTAAACATTTTAATTTTGTTTTTTTAATTATACTTCTAAATAATATCAACTCATTATTCTTGTTCATTATACGTTTTAAATTATTTTTACACACGTTTAAATTTCAATTTAAATTACATTATTGTGAATTTTTCTTTCTTCATAATACTTTTAATTAAAAATACTTTTTCTTTCTTTATTCTTTAAATATTTTAGACATTTGGGTATACTTAAATTTTGTTTAGTATTTCAAAATTATTGGAGTTTTAGAGATTTTTATTTCTTTACACATAATGAAATTTGTGGAACTTGTTTTGAATTAATATATTTTAAAGCAAATCAAAGTTTTAAAATTTTTATTTATATAAATGAAATGTTAAGCTGTGATAAAACTTTATGGCAATAAATTTATTTTTCCAAAACAATGCTTTTACTTCATTATGTCAAGTAGTTTAAAACTTTGATGTAAGTTACCAAAGAAACAGTTTCGATTTAAAATCGATAGCACAGAAATTTTACTTCCTGAAATGAAAACATTCAAAGTTTTACAAATTCACCTGAACAATGTAAACTATAATTTTATATTTTTATGTGATTTCTTCTTTATTTCTTTATTTCTTTTTATTTCTTTTTTTTATTTATTTATTTTATTTTTTTTTTTCAAATCGGGAAAAGATTACTTTTGAAAGTATTATTGAAAGAAAATGTAGTCGCTATTATTTTTATTCGCATTTGAAATAATTTCTTGAGTTATTTCGAGTGTCACTTTTTCTTTAGAAAACTTATTTAGGTCTTTTAAAGGAAGAATGTTTTTTTTCTTATTTCTCTTTTAGCACTGTTATTCATACGAGAAAAGAAATTCTCTTAGCATGTGACGCTGAAACAGATTTTAGCTCCCAATTACTACTAAGAAAAAGTTCACAAATGAAAAAGTTTTAATGTTCCCCACTGATGTCTGACCGTAAACTGACACCTTCTTACTTTTCTTCCCAAAAATACACAAAAAAGTGTGAGTTTTATCGTTTCTTTTTGAACATTTATTACTCCTGCTCGTCTTAGATTAAGATTTTCTAAGATTTTTGTTGCTGCATATTCGTCGTTTTATGGTAAGGAAGAAATAACTCAGAATATATCTCATTTCTAATGAACCTTTCTGCACAGGCTACAAAATGATTGAAAAAATTGTAATGAGAATGACATTTAATAGATATGAATAAAAGAATAGTTATATAATATTTCGTATTTTATTGCTGTATTACAAATACTAGCAAATGGAGAATAAAATAAATATATTTTAAGTGTGTTTAAGATGTATTATTAAATATGCATACATTAATTTAGTGAAAAATATATATATATATATATATATATATATATTTCTCATAATTAGAATATATTTCACGTAATTAATACCATATTTAGAGTACTAATAAGAGAATAAATTAATAAATCTTTTCTAAACAGTTTGAAATTCAGCAGATATGTACTTGTCATTGAAAAGTCAATGAAGAATTATTACCACTTTCACGACCGCTGACGTAGAATCACGTCGTTTGGAAATCTTGTATTTTACAATATTTTTTAAGAAAATTCCCAATATTCATATTTGAACAATCAAAATATTATAGATACAAATACTTTAATTAGAAAGACTATAATTATAAAGTGTATTTCTTTGTAACATAAATATAGGAAAACTTGTTCTGAAATAATGTAGCTTAAAAAAATAACGCTCATAGGCGGAATCTTCTATCAGAGAGACAAAAACTTACGGTCGGGAAAGTGTTAAGAGAAATTTTTTTAATTCAAAGTTTTATTTCTTCGAGAACGTCTAAAATCAGCCAAGGGTTCGACGCAGTCACTGTTTTAAATACCATTTTTTTTTTTTTTTTTAATTTTAATAATAGAAATATTTAGTAATCTTTTGCTGTATTTTTCTTCCATGGAACAATACGAATTGCTTTATAAAAATAGTGATAGACAAAATAATAACTGCGCCGAGCCATGTCAGAGCTACAAACTTGCACGAATTTTTGCATTTACAAATTTTGTACTTTTTGGTTAATTTAATGTTTTTATTTAATTCGTCACTAAATCTTATTGTAATAATTGTTCATTTTGATCCACAAGCATATATGTAAGGTTGTATGTACTCTTTGAAAGTTGTAGTCGATTTTGAATTGAAAAGATTCTAAAGTTTTGCAAGAAAGTCTATCATTCAGACATAATAAGAAAAATAATGTTTAAATCCATGCCTAAGATTTTTTTCAAAGTCAGTTTTTCCTTTTCCACATTTTTAGATTTCTTCTTTTTAAAATATTTTAACGAATTTTTAAAGTTTTAAATATTTATAATAAATATTTCAATGTCCTATATGTTTGATGGAATGTTGATATTACTTAAAGGAAGAGTCTGAGTGCACTTGATACGCTAAAATTAATTGTATGGGAATCGTTTCGTTCCATTTTAATTTGCATGTTTCTGTGAATATATATATATATATATATATATATATTTCAAATTTATTGATGAAGAGATTTTATGACTTTCACGACCTTACTTCGTCATAGCATAATATTTATAAATATGGTTATGAAATTGACATGATAACTAAACGATACCACAGTATAATTCCTTTTTAAAAAGCGTGTGCTTTGGCAGGATTCCTAAGTTCCTTGAATTTCCTTGAAATTGTTTTATAAAATCTTTAAGTGATAAACAAAATTTTGTTCAAAAATTCTGGGGGATATTTCCTTGAAACATCACGTGCCTGTACGAAACCTGGTAGTATAATATTTTCAAATGAACTCATAAAAATGATCTGCGATATTTTAATCGTGTGTATTTTATTTCGTTTATTTGTTTCAACGGTAGTAAAAATAATATATGTCAAGCAGATTCCTTACCGTACAAGTTTACGGAAAATAGATTTCATTTTTTTAATATATTAAAGATATATTCTAAGGAAGGACAAAAACAATGGATACGTTAAATAGAAGTGGTAGTTGTTGCTTAATTATTTAAAGTATTTAAATTCATTTACAACGAATATATTTTGTAAGTTTCATTAGAGTTTGTAAAATTAATGCTTTTCATGTTTGCAGCAGTTTAACAAGAGGAAAAAAATTACGATGTTTATTGCAACTCTAAAATTAGATTATTATGAACATTATATCATCTACCAAATGTAATTGCTAAAGGTGTAGTTAAATACGTGTTTCACTGCTTGCTATTATAGATATTTATATATTCTCAGATTTACAACAGTTTTTCGACAGGTAAAATCACAAAAATTTTAAAAGCACTAAATTCGCAAAATATTCAAGAAGCTCCGAAAGTATCTCAATTAGAAAAAAATAAAGAAAAAATGGTGCAAGAATGAATAAATTACCAAATAATCCTAAATTTGTAGTTTTATACAGTGTTTCATATTCGTATTTTTTTTTTTTTTTTTTTTTTTTTTTTTGGATAAAAACCTGAATAGACTAGAAAAAATTTACAGTTTGAAAATGGGTAATTAGAACCTTAGCTTATTTTAAAATAGCATTTTAAAACTCAGCTTTTATGAAAATTAAACTGAAAATTCCTTTCACGCGATGTCTTTCTATAATGAAAGAAATCTCTTTGATTAGCATATGTGTGCAAAACTTTAATTTCAAACAAGATATTTTATATTTTTCAGCAAATGTATACATTTATCAGAAGTATGCTTATAGAAATCTTAGAGTCTTTATCTCTAGTCTAAAACAATATGAAATCTTTAATCATGATTTAATCATAAATTAAAACAAAAAAATGTTAGTCATTAATTTTCATAGGAATTTTTCAAAAAACAGCTGTGGTGTAGTACTAACAAAATTTGCAATAAAAAATAACATTAGAATAAGTATGAGCTATATCAAATAATAGTATATTATTGAACTAAATATAACATTCAAGTACATGTATATTATTGATTTATACTACAGAACAATGTGCATCAAGTATTTCTCTTTCGAGTACAATTACTATTATCTATATACAGAGAATTTCGCTGTACTATCTACATTTAAAATATATTTTAGAAACACCACTTTTCAGTATTTAAATGTACACCCAATTAAAAAAAAACTTTATTTCTACTTAAGTCAGAATTTTATTCTGAAAGAATGTGACAGGTAGTTATTTTTTACAAGGAATTTTTAACTTTTATTAATTTTCTCATAAGGAACAGTTAATGACATTATAAATAACAGTTTCACGATGAGCACACAAACTGCAGTTCTATTTACAGTATTCCATTTTTCAATTCATGTATCTCAGTTATATATATATATACAGGAAAAGATTACAAATCCACCTGAACAACGCAAACTATAATTTTGTATTTTCATGTGTTTTTTTAAAGACGATTTTTCTGCTAAATTGTGAAAGTATTTTTGAAAGTATTATTAAAAGAAAATATACTCGCGAGATTTTTTATTCACTCTTGAAATAATTTCTTGAGTTATTTCGAGTGTCAATTTTTCTTTAGAAAACTTATTTAGGCCTTTTAATGGAAGAACGCTTTTTCTTATTTCTCTTTTAGCACTGTTATTTACACGAAAAAAAGGAAATTCTCTCAGCATGTGACGATGAAACAGATTTTAGTTCCCAATTACTAGTAAGAAGAAGTTCATAAATGAAAAAGTTTTAATGTTCGCCACTGATGTCTGACCGTAAAGTGACACCTTCTGACTTCTCGTCACAAAAATGTGAGTTTTATCGTTTCTTTTCCAGCATTTATTGCGCCTGCTCGTCTAAGATTAAGTGAAGGGAATTTATTTTCTAAAGCTTTTGTTGCTGCATATTCGTCGTTTTATGGTACGGAAGAAATAACTCAGAATACATATTATATCTAAAGAGCTTTCCTGTGCAGGCTTCAAAATGATTGCACAAATTGTATGTAGAGTGAGATTTAATAGATTTCAATAAATATTTTTGCACGAGTAGTTATATAATATTTTGTATGTTATCGCTATATTACAAACACTTGCAAATAGAGAATAAAATAAACAAATATATTTTAAGTATATTTAACATGTGTTATTAAATGCGCATATTCAATCCGAAAATATAAATTCACATATCTTATTTTGAATACTAATAAAAAAATAAGTTAGTAAATCTTTTCTAAACATTTTGAATTAGCAGATATGTACTTGTTTTTGAAAAGTCAACGGAATATTATTAACATCAATATTTTTAAAACAAAGTTAGATTTCTTCAAGAATATCTAAAATCAGTACAGGGATCCACTCTGTCACTGTGTGGACTGTGGAATACCACTTTCTTATGATAGAAATGTAATCGTTTTTAGCATTTGTCTTCGATTGAATATTTCGAAGTTTGCTTTTTTTTAATACACAATCATTTATGTAAATTAAATCGCTTTGAAAGTACTGGTTGATTTTAAATCTAGAAAACAGAATTTCGCAACAAAGTCTATCATTCAGACATGATATACAAATCATATTTAAATGTGCAAGGTATGAAGGGCGTCGAGTCGAGAAAGTAAAGGTCGCCAGTTTAATTTAGTATTGAAGGTGGTCGCAAATGATGGTATTGAGCTAAAAATATTGGGTTGAGAAAGTAAAGGTCGACAGCTGAATTTAGTATTGAAGATGGTCTAAAGTGATAACGTCGAGTTGAGTTAGATTGTTAGGCTGAGAAAATGGACGGTACTAACTGGATCCAGGACCATTTGGCGATGTTTCGGGAGACGGATATCAAGTTGGACTTAGAAGTGTCGAGTAGAGGTACATTTGGGTTGGCGTAGAGTGTCTGTAGCAATTGGAAAAGTAGTTAGGGAAATTGAGAACAAGATTTACGGAGATTGCGAAGATATGAAGAATTTGAATGTGAGTAAATTTAGAATGAGTATTTGGTACAAAATGAAGTGAATCGTTTTAATGAAGGGACTTTAAACTGACTTCCAACCTAAGGAAGTGGGGTGTTTTTTTTTAGTGGAGCACTTATCGGAGTAATATTCAGAGTGTCTGTGTAATATTTTAAAGTCTACTGCTTAGTTACGTTCCTTCAACTGAGCATCAGTTTGACATCTAAAGCTTCTTCAGCGGTGAGCCATCTTTTGATATATTCTAAATTATATTACTATTTGATTAAATTTATTAAAGGAGTTCCTCCACATATAAAAGCCCTTTTCCCCTCAAAATCTTAAATAAAAGTTCAATTTTTCAATTATCGAGTTTGTAATTCATTTTCTACATACCTGGTATCATGAATGAGGGAAATATTCCAGTTGAGGCTGCAACGCAGTCGTCACAAATCTATAACTAAGGTTTTTCCCAAAGGCAATTTTTTCTTTTTCTACAGTTTTAAAGTTTTTAATTTTTAAATATTTCAACGCATATTTAAAGTTTTAGATATTTATAACAAATATTTCAATATCCTGCATATTTTAATGCATGTTAATATTATTTAAAACAGGAGTTTGAGATTACGTAGTATTAGCTAAATCTAATAAGAACTGTTTTATTTCATTTTAATAATTGCATATGAGTATGAATATTTTTTTCAAATTTAAACGTGAAGAGTGTTTATGACCTCCGTGACTTTGTTTCGTCGTAGCTTAATACTCATAAATATCATTATGAAATTGACATAGTAAATTAAACGTTACTACAGTATATCAGTATATTCCCTTAAAAAAGCGTCTGCGTAGGCAGTGTTCGTACATTCTTTAGTTTTTCCTTGATTTTCAATACTTTGATTTTCTTTCCTTAATTTTGTATAGCAAATTTTGTTTTGTAAAACATCTTTACATTTTAAAAGGATATTTATTGTTCAAAAATACTGGTTAAAGAGTCTTTGAAAAATGGCGAGTTTACACGAATCTTGGTAGTGTATATAATATTTTCACATGAACGCATAAGAATGTTCTGATAGATTTTATTAGTATATATTTTAGTTTCTTTTTTTTTGTTTCAACGCACTGAAACTGATATATGTCAGGCAGATTCATTATCGTGCACCGTTCACTGAAAATGGATCGCATGGTACTTTATGTATTAAGGACAAATTTTAAGAAAAGACAAAAACGATGAATATGCTAAAATATAGTGGCAGTCGTTGCTTAATAATTTGAAGTATTTTAATTCAAATGGAACCAGAACATTTTTTAGTTTTATTTTAGTGAAAATAATACGTTTCAAGTTTGATGAAGTTTAACAGAACAACAAAAAAAATTAATTTTTATTGTAGAAGCGTATTAGCTGAATTATCTGTATTTATCTGCAGCAAAATAAAACTTCCCTTCAATCCAGGAATGCTAGACTATGTCTATAATCAAAAGACGTGTTAGCAATTCATAAAATATGTAAAATTTGCATCTATAAAGAAAATAAATTATGAATATACATTAATTACAGTAATCTAGAGGCATATTGTAAATTATATTTATATTTTTAAACCTGTAATTTCTTTTTGAGATGTTAAATTAATCTGAAGAGCTTTAAACAATCTGCAACGATCGGTGCCATGCTACACTATTTCTGTAACTAGGTGGAGAACTATGTTCCGTTTATTATGGAGACTTTATCATCTACCGAATATAAATGCTGAAGCTGCAGTTAAATGCGGATTTCACTGCTTCGTGTTATAGATATTTATATATCCCTAGACTCATAATATTTCGGGGGCATAAATAATGACAAAAAAATGTAAAAGCATAAAACTCGTAACATATTCAAGTAGCTCCGTACGTACCTCAAATAAACTAAAAGTGCACAAATATATAATTTCCTAAGAAACGTAATATTCGTAATAAACGTAAAATTTGTAATTTTAAACAGAATTTCGTAATTTTTGAGTGGTGTTTTCATACTTAAATTCTATAAAAAACTGAATAGACTAGAAAAAATCTAGAACCTTAAAATGGAAAACTAGAACTTTAGCGTAGTTTAAAACTCAGTTTTTATAAAAATAAAGCTGAAAATTTCTTTCATCCGATGTCTTTTTATACACTGTTAAAATTGGTTTCTTAAAAATGAGCTACATTGTCTCAAAATAGCTCCGAAACAATATACACTTAAATTTGAAAACTCATGTACTCATTTTTGAGTATATTGACATGTCAAACATGAGGATATCGGGATTCTTATTGGTCAACCTCATTTTTGAGCATGTTAATATACTTAAAAATAAGTACATGGGTTTTCAAATTTAAGTATATATATTGTTTCAGAGCTATTTTAAGACAATTTAGCTCATTTTTAAGTAACTATTTTTTACTGTGTAATAAGAAAAAAAATTATTAATATATGTGCATCAAATTTATATTTCTAACAAGATATTTATATTTTTCTGTAAATATATATATTTATCGCAAGCGTGCATATATATTTACATGCTTATTTATTCATGCATTCTTTATCTCTAATCTAAAACCATATGAAACCTTTAATTATGATCTAATAAGGAAACAAACCAAAAAATGTTAGTCATTAATTTCCATAAGAATCTTTCAAAGAAGACCTGTGGTTTTGCTAACAAAATAACAATAAAAATAATAGTAGAATAAGTATGAGTTATATCAAATAATGGTATATTATTGAACTAAATATAACATTCAAGTATATCTATATTAATGATTTATACTACAGTACAATGTATATCTAGTATTTCTAATTCTAGTACAATTACTATTATCTAGAGATACAAAGAATTTTACTATACTATCAAGATTCTAAAATGTAACTCAGAAATACTGCTTATAATTATTTAAATCTACACCTAATAAGAAATATTTAATTTCTACTTAAGTCAGAATATCATTCTGAAAGAATGCAATAAGTAGTTATTTTTATAAAGAATTTTTAACTTTCATTAATTTTGAACTGTTACTGACTTTATAGACAGCTGCAACATGATGAGCACACCAATTGCAGTTCGATTTACAGTATTCCATTTTTCAAATCAGACATCTCAGCTAACTTTTTCCGTTCATTCATTCGATCGAAAAATACGGTGCCACGTAAATGAGAATTTTCTAAGATTCTTTCTTTTGTTGTATTTTATACAAAAAATGAGCCTATATTGGACACTTAATTCTTTGATAACAGTAAAACAGCCCGAATGGACACATCTTTCAAATACATTTTTTTTTATTATTATTAAATATATATATATATATATATATTGAAAGAGATTTTCTGTGTTACAGTTTGATTTTTATGCAATTCTTCGTCTTAATCATAAATCCTTAAATTTTCAATCATATCTAAAATTGAGTTTTCAGTATTATCTCTCAGATTTAACCTACCTAATTCAGAATCAACAGTTTTATATTAGGTTTAATGCAAAACAATATCAACTAGTCTGCTGAAAATATCTCAGTAATTTCGGAATTTGAATGAGGTGAATTCCATTTAAACTGTCGTGTAATATTTTCATAGGTAAATTACTCTTACTGAAATTTTTCTTCCATTTTTTTTAGGCTAGAAATAATCGAATACTTTACATAATCGAACTATCCATATATATTTTAACATTAATATAGTAACTGAAAATGACTGATAAATTAACTGTGACAGTTATTAAAAGTGCTTCCTAAATTACAGATTTTATCTCTCTCTCTACATATATATATATATATGTGTGTGTGTGTGTGAGTGTGTGTGTGTGTGTGTGATTCCCTGGCAGATGCTCACGTAATATAATAATCACACGTAATACCATCACGATGATAACACGAAAGGATGAGATTTCCTACCACTATTGCCATACAGAAATCTTTATCGTATGTCTACAGTATACTCTTGTGATTAAATACGATAGTGATTATTGTAAGAAAATGCATTGCCAACATAAATTAAACAGCCCTAATTTCATTATTTTTTCTTGTTACTTTTTTTTGTAGTATTTCCGAAGAATTGAAATTAAGGCCGTTATAAATTTCAATACAACATTTTACAGTATTACTTTTAGAGCATTCTAATGTTATATAAACGTGTGATTTATTTTAGATTGATTCGGAAAAGTTACAAAAAACGTTCAGAAAAAATGGAGTTTGGCTTTTTAATTTATAGGGCAATACTAATGGAAGCAGAAATACCTTGTGTACATGTGAGTAACACTACATGTACAGTCGGGGGAAAAAAACGCAGCACTTGATGTTATTTCGTTATTAATTGACGTAGAAAAATTTAATAGACACCATTCAACAGGAAATTAAATGCACTTTCTGAAAATGTCGTCGAATTTTGAATTAGGGGTCATCTACATAATAAAATGAGCGCAAACAATTTTTTCAATCGCAACACCCAATTTTGACTTCATATTCGAATTTCTGAGAGTCTGGCAGTGCGGAAAAGTATACTGTTTGTATATTTTATCTTTAGTATTCATAGAGTTATGATCAAAAATATGTTAGGGGGTTATCTCTAAATGTAGAAAAATAAAATTAAGATCCTACATGAAGTAGAAAAAAATTATACTGTTTCACACCAGAAATATTTCAAGAAAAAAAGAGTTATAAAAAGAAATAAAAATATTAGCACCTTTGCAGTGCCTTAATTATCATGAATTCAGATTTTTGGATATGTATATACTTCAGTACTTTTTTAGATAATTTTAGGTATATTTAAATGCATTACACTTACGATTGGTCAGACAATACTCTTTATAAAAGTGCAATATTTTCCAATTAAAAAGCATCTATCATGGATATACTGAGCACCAATAAAGCTTAAATTTTCTTTCGTACGTGTTACATAATATACAAACTGAAATAATACAGCTATATATATATACAACAACGCATAAACTAAATCTTTTCGGATAAATTATTGTAAGGTTTCATAAAGTAAATATTAAACAATTTTAATAGCACTTACCAGTTTTGGGTCAGTTGAACTCTTTGGAACTGTACGATTTGTTTTATAATTTCTATGAAAATATAATTTCTTAATTAACGCTTTCGCGACTGCTGACGTATATTCACATCATTTGAAAATCTGTAACTATGCCAGTGGGCGTTTCTTTCGTAATTTGTGTGTTATTTATTCCTTAAGTATGTACCCAGTGTTCATAGTTTTGCAATAAAATATACTATGGATATAAATATATTAATTAGAAAGAATATAATTAAAATGTATATCCATCTGTAATATAATTGTGGTACAGAAAATTTGTCCTGAAATATTTTATTTTGAGAGTATTTCAAACAGTAAACCCCGCCTATTCAGTTAATTTTTTTTCTTCTAGTGTCCGTTTAAAGGATTCAAAATTTATCACCAGTAATCGATGAAGTAAATACCACTTGTGTATATTTTTGTCAACGTAAAATAAGGGGTTTAACATGAAT
The DNA here is from genome assembly GCA_963930645.1 of Salticus scenicus. Taxonomy (NCBI): domain Eukaryota; kingdom Metazoa; phylum Arthropoda; class Arachnida; order Araneae; family Salticidae; genus Salticus; species Salticus scenicus. The sequence goes on from OZ005651.1 coordinate 242,952,993, forward strand.
ACTCAAAGTCACATTCACTTTTCGTTTCTGTATTGTTTTGTTTTGAAGAACGATAAAAGGCGGGGCTTTAGAAAACGGGAATTCTTGATTCTAACACTAATGTCTAAAAATCAACATTTTTGTTTCATTTCTTTGCATTTGATGTTGATGTTATATAATTTGACCCGTAAATAAAAAATAAAAATATTTTGTTAAATTTTCTCCGTTATTTTTTAAGATTTGCTTCGTTATCTCATTCAAAAACTTTTAAGAGACGGCCCCCTAAACCACTCCAAAAGAAAGATTTATTTATATCTCGAAAACTAATAACTGGAATGAGCTGCAAATTTGCACACCCATATTTTTCAGCATAAGGGTTCATTTTATGTAAAAATTAATATAGGTCATAATTCTTAATTTTTATGAATATGAATTTATTAATATTTTTCAGAATTAAAAATATTTTTCAGAATCAAAAGTAATGATGGATTATGTTTGGGTTTCTTTACTGTATCTCGTAAAAAAAAAAAAAATATATCGATCAAGTTATTTTTTGTGAAGATATTAATAAAAGTTTGAAATATGAATTTAACATTAGCACCTTCAAACTTTGAACGCTTATAACTCTGTGAAAAAATAAGTAAAATATACAACCAATATACTTTTTCGCATTGTCGCGATCCCAGGAATTCAAATATAAAATAAAAATGGGGCATTAACATTGAAAAAAAATCAAAGTTGGTGCGCGTTTTAATATGTAGACGACCCCCAATTTAAAATTTCCGTTCATTTTCTGAATCTACTCTCAATTCCCCGTCGAATGATACCTATTACACTTTTGTGCATTGATTAGCAATGGAGTTACATTGAGTGATGCGTTTTTTTTTCCCCGACTGTACATTAATTACCCATGTATTTTACGTTTAAGGTCATGGTTACATACACATACATTCTTTACAATTTTTTAATATCATTATTTTTTATAAAAAATTTCACCTTATTCAGTGTGATTTATTTTAGATTGATTCGGAAAAGTTACAAAAAACGTTCAGAAAAAATGGAGTTCTGGTTTTTTTAATTTACAGGGGCAATACTAGTGGAAACAGAAATACCTTGTGTGCATGTGTGTAACACTACATGTATATTGAATTACCCATGTATTTTACATTTTAGGTCATGGTTACAAACACATACATTTGTTCCGATTTTTTGATACCATTTTTTTAATAGAAAATTTCACCTTATCCAACCATAGAAAAAGCTTATATAAATGTTATATAAAAAAAAATACCAGTATTCAAAAATTGGAACGGTTGACAGCTATGCATACATCCGTGAGCTTAAAATTTTACAGCGAATTAATCCATACAACAGATGTAGCACTTTTCACACAGATCAATATGAATATATATATATATATACAGTCGGTAAGAAAAATGTCCGAACACTAGCAAAAATTCCTATGTAAAAAAGTACACTTCATACGGTTTTGTTAACTAAATCCTTGATGAATCCTGTTCTTAGTCCGTGTAAAAACATGTTTCTATAAGGATTTATTTAACAAAACGGTATGAAGTGTACTTTTTACATAGGAATTTTTGCTAGTGTTCGAACACTTTTGTTACCGACTGTATATATACATATCGACTGCCTAAGCTCATTAATTATTTTTTCCATATCACTTTATATTTTTTCACTATTTTTAATTACTTACAAATGTGATTTTAATGTATATTATTTTTTTTTTTTTTTGCAAAATCTGCAGTTTCAAAGAAATATGCAATTTCAATTAGCTCTTATTCGAAGAAAGGAATTACAAGATGTTTCATAATGGTATAAATGTTTAACACTCCAAAGTCACACATTTTTTTTTTTCAGGATAGCCAGTGACCTTATTTATAAGAACAACTATTTATAAATAGATATTTTCGTCTTATTCATTCTTAAAAAAAAAAAAAAAAAAAACGACTAAAACTAATATTCTTTTTTTGAAACGGGAAGTGCAAAGAAAAAAAGATTTATATATTTTTATTCCACCTCTTATTAGAAAGCTCTTATTAATATTTTTTCTATTTTTCCTATATTTTAAATCTAAAATTCAAGTTAACAATTTTTATTTCATGAACTTATTTTGAAAGTAAAGTAACTAAAATGGCATTTTGAGGTATTGATACAAATAAGCCTTAAAAATGCTTCCCCATCTCTCACTGAAATCTCATTTATATAGTTTTAGAAAGGAACTATGTACACTGAGAAAAAAATATACCGCCTGCATCTAGAATAAACAAGTAGTCATTTTCTAAATCCCTAAACTAGAAATATAGATTTCCGAGCTATGCGCATGAGGCACACAAATAAACTGAATAAACGAAATGGTCGAGAATTTCTAGTCTACACATTTCTAGATGGTGAAACAATATTCTGAATATTTAGAATATTTTGTATTGCGAGACATTCTAGCTTGATTTTCTAGAATTGGGTAATAAATCGAGATTATAGTTGCTGAAACCCGCCTCTTGTATTCTCATTTATTTGCAGAGATTTTTAAGTAACTTTGCCCACGATAATATAGGCAAACGCTCTAGAATTCTAATAGGGGTTTCTAGAACTCGCTTTCAATGGGGACTAGAATTTATAACGATGACATGGAACTATTTTTTCTAGAGCCACAATTTAGATTCTAGATAACAGTTACAGAATTTTTTTTCAGTGTAAAGGAATTTTTTTCTGTCTGTGTGTGAATGGGTAATCGTTTTACTACACTATTTTTTGCGTAACTAAATGTTATCAGCTATCACGTGGCTCATTTTTATGCAAATAAACAAATTATAATATTGAGTATAAAATGTTGAACTACACACTAGTTTATTTTATGGGGAGGGGGGGGGAGAGAAATGGGTTCCATATTTGAGAAAATTCTGTTTTGAATTGTATTACTTTACGAATATGAGTGTTGTAAGTATGTTTTTAAAACTATTTATTCAGTAGAGATATTAGGATGAGGATGCAGATAAGGAAATTGGATTTCGATGCCAATTTTTTGCCATTTCATTCCAGTGAAATCTTGTCTAAAGTAATCGATTAATCGATATTTTGGAAAGTATGATACGTGGTATCTATGATACATTTTTTGCATTTTTCTTCAAAGAAACTTTTAACAGTTGAAAATCGAATTTTGCAAGAATATAAAGGTTTTGATTAATGTGAAAAAATTTTAATCTCTTTTTAAATTCCGTGTACATTTATATTAAGTACTTTAAAAGTATTTTATTTAATTTTTCTAGCAGCAAAATATATTTAAATTTTTGCAATTTTTTCTGCAATGTATACATTTTTTTATGCTTATTTTTTAATTAACTATATGCAGAAGTTCTTTAAAATTTGCTCAATACATGTATTTGGTATAGAATCCAACGAAAATACAAAACAAATACATTTTTAAAAATTTTAAATTTTTCTATATTTTAGATTTTTGAATATTTAAAATTTCATTATTTTTCATGTTAAATTTTTTAAAGGGACAGTTTTTTACCTAAAGTAACTAAAGTAAATTTCTGTACTATATTACTAAATATTCAAAAGAATAACATTTTTAACTTAATTAAAAATCTCACCCGCAACTTCGGGTGAGCCAAATGTGGTAATGCCGCAATTTTAGTTTTTTCATTAGAAAATTTACAATATAGTACAAAAAAAAAAAAAACTACTTAGTATTAATAAACAATACCTATTATGTATTTACCACAAATTTTCGTTGTCATTGTTAATACCCAATTTGTTTTATAGCTCCCTTTCCTTAAGTGGAGCATCTGTCCCTGAATCTATACATATAAAAGAGTACTTCCACTCACTCACTCAATGACTCATCAACGCACAGCAAAATCTACTGGAGCCACTGACTCGAAACTGGGTCAGATTATAGAACATATATTGTAAGCACCCACTAAGAAGCGATTTTACGAAATCAGTCCCCCAAGGGGGAGTAGGGGGCAAAATGTGATTTCACAAAAACCTCCTTAACTCAAAGAAAAAAACAGATATCCGTACAATTTTTGCTTTAAAATATAGCTAACACAAATATCTAAAAACCAATTTCTAGAATTTTAGAAATTCGGTCCCCAAGGGGGAAAAGGGGGCAAAACGTGATTTCACGTGCTCAAAACGTGGTTTCACATACTCCTATATATCTCAAACAAAAAAATAGATATACGTGAAACTTTTGCTTCAATATATAGCTAATACAAATACCTAAAAAGCAATTTCTGGAATTTTAGAAATTCAGCCCCCAAGAGGGGGTGAGAGAGGGTGCAAAACGTGATTCGAAATAATCCTTTACATCGCAAACAGAAAAAAGATACATGTGAGATTTTTGTCCTAAAATATAACTCTCACAAATGCATAAAAAATATATTTTTTTTTATTTTAGAAATTCATCCCAGGTGGGGCGGGAAAGGGGGCTATGAGCAGAAAAAAAAAAAAATAGAAATACAGTGAGATTGTTTAAAATTGGTACAGATAGATTTTACAGGCGTGGAAGTCGAATGAGGATATTTTCGAAAGTGCAAAGTTATTAGAGGGGTCAGAAAGGGGGAGGGGGTAAAGGGGCAATGTATATATGTAAAAGAACACTTCCTGAGTGAGTGAGTGAGGGGGTGATCTATCAACGCCCAGACCAAACCCCTGGACCTAGAAGCATGAAATTTTGTGACGTTGTTCTTTCTATGACGTAGGCATCCACTAAGAAGCGATTTTACAAAATTCGCCCCCCACGGGGGGGGGAGGGGGGCAAAACGTGATTTCACAAAATCCTTCATATCTCAAACAAAAAAACAGATATCCGTAAAATTTTTGCTTTAAGATATAGCTAATACAAATGTCAAAAAACCAATTTCTGGAATTTTCAAAATTCGGTCCCCAAGGGGGGCGGAGGGGGGCAAAACGTGATTTCACATGCGTAAAACGTGATTTCGCATAATCCCATATATCTCAAACAAAAAAATAGATATGCGTGAAATTTTTGCTCTAAAATATAGCTAATGCAAATATCTAAAAACCAATTTCTGGAGAGGGGGGGGCAAAAAAATAAAATAGAGTTAGATCGTTCAAAATTAGTATATAGATGTTTTCGATACTTACAAATCGATTGCGGATATTTTCGAATTTTTTAAATTATTAGGTGGGGCAGGAGGGGGGGGGGCTATGGTCAATATCACATAGAAATACAGTTAGGCCGTTCAAAATTGGTACAGATCGGTTTTAGAGGCCTGCAAGTCGAATGGGGATATTTTCAAAAGTGTAAAGTTATTAGGAGGGCCGGGAAGGGGGGACAGAGGGGCAAAAAAAAAGAAAATAGAGTTAGATCATTCAAAATTAGTACATAGAGGTTTCCAATACCTACAAATCGATTGCGGATATTTTCGAATTTTTAAAATTATTGGAAGGGCGGGAAGGCGGGGGAGTAGAGCGGCAAAAAAATAAAAATAGAGATATATCGTTCAAAACTGGTGCATAGAGGTTTTTGGATACTTACAAATCGATTGCGGATATTTTCAAATTTGCAAAATTATTAGGATAGACAGGAGGGGGGGCGAAGTGGGAAAATCATAGAAATAAGGGTTAAAGCATGTTGGGAATTTTTTCCGAAGGCAGTGAGAACCCGGTGTGACATTTTTTCTAATCAGATTTTGTTTCTCTTTTTTTTTTCACGTGATAAAAATTAATGCAATTTTGAGAATTCATTATAGTGATTCATTTAAAAATAGGGACCAGCGAAGCGGGCGTTGCCTGCAGTCTATACATATAAAAGAGTACTTCCACTCACTCACTCACTGACTCATCAACGCACAGCAAAATCTACTGGAGCCACTGACTCGAAACTGGGTCAGATTATAAAACATATAGTGTAAGCACCCACTAAGAAGCGATTTTACGAAATCAGTCCCCCAAGGGGGAGTAGGGGGCAAAATGTGATTTCACAAAAACCTCCTTAACTCAAAGAAAAAAACAGATATCCGTACAATTTTTGCTTTAAAATATAGCTAACACAAATATCTAAAAACCAATTTCTAGAATTTTAGAAATTCGGTCCCCAAGGGGGAAAAGGGGGCAAAACGTGATTTCACGTGCTCAAAACGTGGTTTCACATACTCCTATATATCTCAAACAAAAAAATAGATATACGTGAAACTTTTGCTTCAATATATAGCTAATACAAATACCTAAAATGCAATTTCTGGAATTTTAGAAATTCAGCCCCCAAGAGGGGGAGAGAGAGGGTGCAAAACGTGATTCGAAATAATCCTTTATATCGCAAACAGAAAAAAGATACATGTGAGATTTTTGTCCTAAAATATAGCTCTCACAAATGCATAAAATATATATATTTTTTTTTTTATTTTAGAAAATCATCCTAGGTGGGGCGGGAAAGGGGGCTATGGGGCAGAAAAAAAAATAGAAATACAGTTAGATTGTTCAAAATTGGTACAGATAGGTTTTACAGGCCTGGATGTCGAATGAGCATATTTTCGAAAGTGTAAAGTTATTAGGGGGGTCAGAAAGGGGGAGGGGGTGAAGGGGCAATCTATACATATAAAGGAGTACTTCCGCTCACTCACTCACTGACTCATCAACGCACAGCAAAATCTACTGGAGCCACTGACTCGAAACTGGGTCAGATTATAGAACATGACTCGAAACTGGGTCAGATTATAGAACATATAGTGTAAGCACCCACTAAGAAGCGATTTTACGAAATTCGTCCCCCAAGGGGAAGTAGGGGGCAAAATGTGATTTCACAAAAACCTCCATAACTCAAAGAAAAAAGCAGATATCCGTAAAAATTTTGCTTTAAAATATAGCTAACACAAATATCTAAAAACCAATTTCTGGAATTTTAGAAATTCGGTCCCCAAGGGGGGGAAAGGGGGCAAAATGTGATTTCACATACTCCTATATATCTCAAACAAAAAAACAAATATACATGAAACTTTTGCTCCAATATATAGCTAATACCTAAAAAGTAATTTCTGGAATTTTAGAAATTCAGCCCCCAAGAGGGGGAGTGAGAGGGGGCAAAACGTCATTTGAAATAATCCTTTATATCACAAACAGAAAAAAAGATATATGTGAGATTTTTGTTCTAAAATACAGCTTTCACAAATAATTGTTTTAATTTTAGAAATTCATACCAGGTGGGGCGGGAAAGGGGGCTATGGGGCATAAAAAAATAGAAATACAGTTAGATTGTCCAAAATTGGTACAGATAGAATTTACAGGCCTGGAAGTCGAATAAGGATATTTTCGAAAGTGTAAAGTTATTATGGGTGTTAGAAAGGGGGAGGGGGTGAAGGGGCAAAAAAATAAAAATAAAGTTAGACCGTTCAAAATTGGTACATAGAGGTTTTTGATACTTACAAATCGGTTGCGGATATTTTCGAATTTGTAAAGTAATTAGGAGGGGTGGGAGGGGGAGTGTGGAGGGACAAAAAATAAAAATAGAGTTAGGTTGCTCAAAATTGGCACATGGTGGTTTTTGATACCTTTCAATCGATTGCGAATATTTTCGAATTTGTAAAATTATTAGGATAGACGGGAAAGGGTGTAAGGAGCAAAAATATATAAATAACGGTTATATCGCTGAAAATTAGTGTTGTTAGGTTTTGAGGCCGGATAAATATATTGCGGATATTTTCGAAAGTACAGAATTATTACGAGTGGAGGAAAGAGGCCGGACGCAGGGGTAAAAAGAAAGAAATTTAGATAGAATGTTAGAAATCAGTATTATTAGGTTTAAATGACGGAGAGTACGATTGCGAGTATTTTTAAAGTCTAAAATAATTTGGAGGGGTGGGAACTGTAGGTGAAGGACTATGCGCGGCGCGCAGGAAGTGGGGTCCCGGACCGATTATTCAACAATGGGAGAATATTTTTTTTTTTAAATATATATATATATATATATATATATTTATGTATTTCCCTTACGGTAATATAGTCATGCATTAAGAGTGTCGAACATAAATGCACGCGCGCAGCACACAAAGGCCTGCGCTGCCGAAGGCAGTGGGGACCATGTGTGACATTTTTTCCAATCAGAATTTTTTCTCTCTCTTTTTTTTCACATGATAAAAATTAATGCAAATTTGAGAATTCATTAACTACAGTGATTCATTTTAAAATAATGACCAGCGAAGCGGGCATAGCCTGCTAGTTACCTTATATTTGTAACTCCTGTAACCTACAATTATATTTTTGATTTAAAAACATTGAAAGAAAAATTAAAAAACAGCGAAAATTTTGAATTTTTGTATATTTTTTTATCTACGAATCAGTAATTGTTATTATTGCTATTATTATTATTATTATTAATTTGTAATTCTATATAATTATCGTTTTGTAATTTTTATTTAACAATCTTTAGTAAATTGCTGTTATTTTGAAAAAGTAGTAATAATAAGAATAATATAAATTTTGCAGTTATTTTTTTTTTTTTAATTTTGTGTTCCCGATTAAATGTGGAATTTAAGTAAATGTTGAGTTATTTTTCTCTCAAAATATACTTTTGAGTACAATGGAAATTTCTGCTCTCACTTAAAGATAAAGTTGTAACTTTAATAGTATAAGACAAAACGGAATCAAACGGGTTTGAAACTGAATATGATCACAGTCAACATACGTTTTCAACAAAGTATTGTTCATCAACTAATACTATATCCAAATAATATTCATATATTGTGTTTGAGATATTCTATAGTTATCTGAATGTCATAATTGTGTAACTGGATAAAGGCATCCTGGCCCAGTGAAATATTTGCAAAGCTATGCCTATTGTTAAAGTGAATGCTTACTGGGGACAATGATGTTTAACATTTATGAAAGCACAAGTTTTGTTATAAAGAATCTAAAAGTTAATAATCCATTCTTCACATCAACAGATTTTTTTTTTAACTTATTATAAGTGTATTATTATTGTTACTTTTTCGGAATCATAATATTTGCATTTAATTTGCAAAGCCATGCAGACATATAAATAAGAATTATTCTCTTCTTGTTGTATAATGTAATCATCACTTTTTTTGACTGCATGTAACTTTTCTAAATATCTTTAATAATATACTAAAGAAACAGTTACTTGTAGCTGCTCTGATGATAATTACCGTTTTAGAAATCTTTTTCGTTTTTCTGAGCTTACGTAAAATCTAGACAAAAAACAAATCTGAATTTTCAATATTTTAAGCAATTTACATTGAAATATAATTACTCACATAATTATATATGTGATGAAGTCACAAAGGGCTTTGTAAAAACTCATTAATTTGACGACAGTATTATATACTCTTTTCGAAGTCTTCAATTACGTTCAAAACATTCTTTAAATACGATCTTAAGATGTCAAAGTAAAAATAAAGATGTGTTTATTTTTAATCAATATGTATATTAATTAATTACTTATTTATTTTATATTTTTGTATGGATATGTAAATTACAATGATCAGGCCTTATTAGCCATTTTGACAAAACAAAAACGTTTATTCATTTTTTGTTTATTGTTGTTATTTTATGACTTCGGTCTTCTTAGTAGTAAAACGTTTAACAAGATATCTTTTTTTTTTTTTTTTTTTTTTTTTTTTTTACTTTCCGAACACTATAGTGAGGAAAGTATTGTAATCATGTCAAAAAATCCAAATTCGAGATTTTGATGTTTCTATACGTTTCGAGGTCCAACGAGTCCGTTTTCACTATTTTTACGATGATGTATGTATGTGTGTGTGTATGTATGTGTGTATGTATGTGTGTATGTGTGTATGTCTGTGAGTGAACACGCTAGCGTCTAAACGCTTTGTTCGAATAAGCTGAAAGTTGGTACGTATATTGTAAGTCACCATAGTACGAACCCTATAGATTTTGGTGAATCTAGCACTTATAGTTTTTTTACAGAGACACAAAGAAAAATTCTTTATCATTATGGCCAAGGGACCAAAATCTTAAAAGTGCGATAGCATCTAAACGCCTTATTCAATTGAGCAAAAACTTTATACACATATTATAGGTCACAGATACTCAATCTGTATACATTTTGGAGAATCTAGCACTTATAGTTTTTTTACAGGGACACAAAGAAAAATTCTTTGCCAAATTTTTAAAAGTGTGATAGCGTCTAAACGCCTTATTAATCTCAGCGAAGAATTTGTACACATGTTATAGGTCACATTTGAACCAACTGTATAGATTTTGGTGAATCTAGCACTTACAGTTTTTTACAGGGACACAAAGAAAAATTCTTTATCTTTATGGCCTATGAGACCAGCGATAGCATCTAAACGCCTTATTCAATTGAGCTGAAAATTTGTATGAATATTATAAATCACTGTTGCACTAACTATAAGCATTTTGGTGAATGCATTTATAGATTTTTACAGGGACACAACGAAAAATTCTTTATCCTTATGATCTAAGGGCTCAAAGTTCAGTAGCGTTAAATAAAACCTCGTGTGATATATGGAGAAAAATACTCAAACACTCTGTTAAGGTTTTCTCTTTTTTGTTTGTTTAGCAACTCCTCTTTCTTTATTTTATCTACAAAACTGTTAGTTACTCAATGTTCGGAAAGTCGAGTGGAGTCACTCCAGATTTTTTTAGAAATGTAATACGATTTATATTTATAATACTTATTTTTCTTGTAAATGTTAATTTTGACATAATTGTTAACAATTTTGATTTTCAAAAGCAATTATACAAAATACATTTTACTTATGTAGATACAACAAGCAGTAATGGGTAAGCGGAGTTCTAGTCTATGATAAAGGAAAATCAATCGGTCAGCAAAGAGCAGAATGTGAATGGAAATTTTTACAAATGCAATTTAAATTTTTGCCCATATGTAGCATAAACAAATTTTTACCACGCATCGTATTTCCATCTTCTCTTTAACATAAATATAACAATATCTTACGAATATGAAAGTCTTGTTCAGGACATCTTATTAACAACTAAAGTTAGGCCGCGGTAGCCTGATCGGTAAGAGCAGCGAGTTCGTGATCGAAAGATTGCGGGTTCGGTCCTCGAGCCCGCCGAAGACCGTCGTGTACGCTAAAGGCGACTGGTGCACGTTAAATTCCGTCGTGGTCGCAAAGTCCTCCAAGTTCCCATCAAAAATTATACCTGTGGGGGTACCGGAACATGGGTTTAAACTCAGCCTTGTCCCGGATCAAAATTGGAGTTCCTGTTGTTTGCTGGTGCTGCCATCTATCGCCAGCTTCTGGAGCTAAGACGTACTTCCTCCCTAATGGGCGCTCCTCTGTTAAACGGAATGATGCACCCCTCCTGCCTTAAACCCGGTTAGTTCCACTGCCGGGGCTCGGAATTTCCGAGTAGCATAAGAAACAACAACAACAACACAACTAAAGTTAATTTAATAATTTTGTAATAGCTTCTCGTGAATATATTTTTGAAATTATCTAAATAATCAAAAAAAGAGAAAGTTCCACCATTTTTTCCCCCTACAGAAATTTTTATCAGGTTTTTACAGTATATATTCCGTGACGAAATAAAGATTATTTAAAAAAAAATATTGGTAGCAAAAAATGAGGAAACTATCTCATCCCTGAAAAATGGAACATTCGTTTTTAAAATGTACAATTAAAAAGAATAATAGGATTCTCAGAAACTTCAAATATGCAATACGCCTTTACAAAATTAACAGCTGAATCAATAAAGTGTTGACTAAAATTGCTTTCGAAATTTTTCTTTTATAAGAACAGACGAAAACGAAAGTTCTCATATATTCTGCTAATTACTTGTAAAGTTTAGCTATTATCATTTATCTCTATTATTTGCCGCAGAAGTTCGAGATTATGCAAGGATTTACCCGATTTTTTTTTCTCTCTATTCAACAACTTACAGAAAAAATTTCTTATTATATATTTATTATTGAATGAACTGAATAAAAAAACTAAAGTGCAAATTAGTTTATATGTTTTTTAAGTCAACAAATTACAGTTACATTTCTGCTTTACTCAAATAGAAAACAGATAATTTTGCATTTAATAGATTACGAAACAATAAAATATTACTTGAAAAATATTTGTTGTTTATAAATATAAACAGTGGTATAAATGCCCAAAATATGAGTCTCAGTTAAGACATTCTCCTGCCATCTTCAACCCTGCATTCTTATAAAGATGAAAAGCAGATTTTTCTTAAACAAATTTTTATGTGTTTTATTACTGTTATTATCATTATCATCATTATTATTATTTTTATTGTTATCTTGGCATTGTAAGTGTACTCGACATTTATCACAATTCATATGTAATGTTTAAAAAAGAAAGGACTACTTTAAATTTGCTAGTGAGCATTCTAGCTTTCTTCATTATGCAATTAAGAGATTTTATTAATAAAAGAAAATTAACTCTTAATGTTTTAACGTCGTTTTTGCCATGGCAGTGATGCATAGTTTGTAGTCAGTTCTACTTTTATTTTATTGGGATTTTCTATCTCTAAGCTATAAAAATCTATGCAATTTTTTCCCGAATTTTCTCGAAAACAGCGCAAAATTTTAAAAAAGTCTTTTTTTTTTCGGTTTTTATAATATAGAATTTATTTATTTAGTTTTATGCAAATATCACACTGCAGCATTCTAAAAAGTTTTGCACAAATACTTTTATTCAAGTTTCCACACATTCTGTTTGCTTATTTACGTCTTTTTCTAGAGGTGATTGCACATATTATTCAGACATGATTCCACATATTTCCAGAAAAAAAGAAATATCATCTTCTTCGCGCTTAAGATTTATCCATTATCATTATTCTGTATCATTTTCGGTATTACGGATTGTCGAGCACCCATTATATTGTCATACTTCTTGTGTTTGCCGTCATGTTTCTCTATGATTCATATTTCTTACAATGTTATAGGAATAAAAGAATCTTCCACTATATACCTTTTTTTTTTTTTTTTTAATCAAGTAGAATGAAAATTTTAACATTATATTAGTTAATATATTACATATGGTCCAAATTAAAGATGATTTCAATTATAAATCATGTATTTTCTTTTTCTTAAAAAAAAAAAAAAAAAAAAAAAAAAAAAAAAAACATTAATTTTATTACGTTTACAAAATGACACATAAAGTTTTGCATTAGGCCTGCAAAGGATTTAACAAATAAGCTTTATGTTAAATAAAATAAAGTATTTAATAAAACGTGAATTGTAACTAGATTGTAATGTACATTATGCCTTATGTTATGTTCGGCGACATAATACGTCATCATTATTCATAAAAGCAAAATATTGGCAGAATTTCTTATTCAAATATAAATAAAAAAAATAAAAAATATATGAATCCATGAAAGGAAAAGAAAAAAAGCTTGACGACGTAAATTTAGATAAGGAGCTTCAATATTTATTTATTTATTTATTTTTATTTTAGAACAGTTTTCTCTAGAATATTTAATTAAGAATGCAAAATTTTAATCCCCCCTCCCCACGTTTTTTTCAGTTAAGTTTTTGCCGATGGTCAAAATATGATGATTGTTTTTTGCAATCTACTTCAAACAAAAGTAAAGTTAAGGAATCTTAAATTTAAAAATAGTAATTAAAAACAATAAGTTTGATAAAGATGTGTTTAACATCCATCTTAAGATTTTAAATTAAGGAAAAAAAATTTAAAAATTTAGAAACAGATCTTTTGTTGAAATTTATTTCATTAAAGGCAAACAAAGCAATGTATAATGAAGAGGAAACTAATCAAGATTGTGAAAAACATTTGTAAAACGGATAATACCACAAACATAGATTTCCTTAGAGACATGCATCTAAATAGTGATCCTTATTTTCAATAAAGCTTCCACAATTAGTGATATTCCTTCTAATTAACATTTTAATTCCTTCACGAAGACAGCCTTTTGGGTTTAATGAAACACTCAAACTTCCTAGAAATTGAAGTTTATTTTTTTTTTTATTATTATTATTTCTCTTGTTTCGCGATGAATAGTTTTCAGGAGAAGTTTTAGTTTAACATTCTCTGAGTAAAATCTGCGTTACTGTAGATTAAATTCGACCTGATCACTATTTATTTCGTTGTTTAAGAGCTTGAAAGATGAATAAGCTAGCAACTGTTCTAGATTTAAATCAATGCAGGCAGACCATGACTTTATAACGCTTCCCTTTTCTACTCACTTTAACGTTTCATACGAAAATCAATTGCTCTAAATTTTCGTTTTCAGGTTTTACATCATTACATTTTAAGAAAGACTCGAGTAAAGGAAAGAATCATATAAACTAGTATCACACATTAAATATTTATTATAAGCATCTTACCTTTATTAGTTCTTATTTTAAAGCTTTCTAAAATGATTTTTATATATTACTATTATCTTTCTTAAGATTGAATTATGTTATTGAAATTTTATTTTTCCGACAGAGTGAAAATAATGCCTGGACCGGGAGTCGAACCCCGGATCTTTGACTTACAAGGTCAAGGCTCTACCAATTGAGCTATCCAGACCGACAACCGGTCGGCATTACTCACTCAGACAACCTTTAGGCAGAAACATCTGGTCTATCATGTAGATAGCTCGACAGAAATAAGCCGCAGGTAATGAAAAACACCATTAAACAATGGGAGAAAGAAATACAATTTTTGATTAAAATCACACAGTCAACTGATTGGAAGAAAATCATATTTATTGAAATTTTATTTTTCCGACTGAGTGAAAATAATGGTGTTTTCCATTACCTGCGGCTTATTTCTGTCGAGCTATCTACATGATAGACCAGATGTTTCTGCCTAAAGGTTGTCTGAGTGAGTAATGCTGACCGTTTGTCGGCCTGGATAGCTCAATTAGTAGAGCCTTGACCTTGTAAGTCAAAGATCCGGGGTTCGACTCCCGGTCCTGGCATTATTTTCACTGAGTCGGAAAAATAAAATTTCAATAAATATGATTTTCTTCCAATCAGTTGACTGTGTGATTTTAATCAAAAAATTTAAATTATTTTAATTTATTTATTACCTAAATGAAATATTCATTTTTATTGAGCTTGTATTTATGCAAAACTCACTCTATTATTTCGGAATTCGTTTTTAATTGAGCTAACCAAATAGCTTAATATAGTAATTTAAGATTACAAGCAATAAACTCTGAAGATATTACTTTAATTTATGTTGAAGATTCCTCCTGTATACATATAAAAATACTCCTAAACAGGTGTTAAAAGAAGCTGAATGAAAAGCTTGGAAGCTAACATCAAATCATAAAAATACAATTTAGGATGCTTGCTTACAAAATTTACGTCTATCACCTCTTATATATATTTAGAAAAATAGTATTTTTTTTTTTTTTTTTTTTTTTTTAGAAACTAAATTAAATTTTTTGTTTTTTCTTTTGTTTAGATTGAAGTTCAGCAAATTTTAATGACACACGTAACGTTTAATACTTAGTAATGCAAGATTAATATCTCGCGATTTCAGCTAAATTTAGTGAATGCCGAAGCCATTTCAGGGAAGAACAAAATATGAACATAATTATACTAAAGACAAATTTTAACGGATAAGTATTATTAAGGATACAAAACAACTTATTATTATAATGTATAGTTTGAAATTATAACAGCGTGTAAAATGTTTCAAAGAAATTCATGTATAGACTACTGGCAAGTATAATTTTATTTAGATGATAATAAATTGCCAAAAGAGAAGCTACTTTGCACTACTGGCAAGCATAAATGTCATCATTTTAAAACCGTTTTTCTTTATCCATAAACTCTCTTTAATAAGATGTCAAACTTTCGTCGAAAAGATTCCACGAAAAGATTTGCAGCATCCAAGAAGTGTATTTCAAAATATATATCAAACAAAATAGTGACATAGTAAGTTTAAAATATGTCTTTTGTATCGATAAAAACTCTCCAAAATTAAAATAAAACTCAAACCAAAGTTACAGCTTTCAGTTTCTATTGAAAATAATGGAACACTAAAAGTAAAAAATGACATAGCACATCATGAAAAAAGATTTTCTTTCTTCGAAATCTCTCAAAGACTTAAATTACTTTCCTAAAAAGATTTTTAACTGATTGTAGGTGACTTCTTTTTCTTTTTTCTTCTTATTTAATGTATTTTCCATATCATTTTCATTGTGGACTGTTTCATTTAGTTAGTTTTGTTTTATCTCCTGTAAATAAGAAAAAATGAAATAAAAAATAAAAAATGATAATGCGTGTTATTGGTTTTTGTCAATGCAATCTTCTACTAATGATTTTGAATAAAATTTATAAAATTGTATTAATGAATGTTTAATAACATGCGATAAATATGCAGTAATATGTAATACACTGTTTACGAGTGAAACCTAAAACGAATAAATAAAAATGTTTCACTGAGATTACTTGGTCTTTAATTTCTATTATTTAACATAAAAAGTTTATAATATCAGGATTTATTCTTAATTAAGACTATATACACATTTTTTCTAGATAGTTTGAGTATTTGGAGACTTATAATAACTAAAATAAAGCACATAAGGTATAAAGATAAACAAATACTAAAATGGGACAAAAAATAAATAAATATCATCATAAAGTCAACTATATATAAAACTTTAAAAGCAATTTACAATCATTGTTTGTTAATTTATAAATATATATGTTGATTCGTAATTTACGATCTTAATTATCGCATTTTGTGTTTATTATGGTTCGTAACATGAATTATGGCTAAAGCATATTTCTATGTATCTGTTAACTAAATAATGCTTCTTTCAAAAGATAATAATTAAAGGGCAAAAATTTTTACACAATCTGTACAGAAGATAAAATGTATACTGCAGCTATATTTTATCTTAGATTTAATAATGTTATTAATTTTATAGTAAAACAGTTTGTTGATAAATAAAACAGTAAAGTAGAAGACAATAACTAAATGCCGTCCCTCCGTGGCCGAGTGGTTATGTCACCACACTGCTAATTGCCTTCGAGCGTAGGAGAGCGGGTTCGATTCCCGCACTGGCCGTGGGTGTTTTTCCATTTCTTCGTATTTTAATTCTGTCATGTGCTATCTGTAATTATCTGACGAAGATTTACAAGCGGACTACGAGTCAATCATACAAATCTGATGTATGTTATCAATAAACAAACAACAATTAAATGCCAAACTATTTAAATTGAACTTTTATTTGTTTCAAATGTGTATATTTAATGTTATGCATGTATTTTATTTGCATGTATACTTTATTTTATGCATGCATTAAAAAAACAGAGTCCATTTGAGGAGCAAACATTCAAACCGTGTTTTCTCCTTCGGATACTATTTTCAGACAATACAAAAACTAATAAATTAAAAAATAACTAAGCTTAAAACTTAATTATCGTCTGTTTAGATGTATTATTAATAGATACTAGGAGAATATGAGACATAGCTGGGATGATTTATAAATATACAGTTTTTTATGTTAAGTTTAAAGAAATATCACTAACCCAATTTTTTTGTTTTTGGAGAAAACACGGTTTGAATGTTTGCGCCTCATTTAGAAAATTAATAATAAATGTAATTTAGGAACACTTGTACTTTAAGCATCTATAAATAATTTCCGTACAAAATCCTCGACAGAAAATCCGAATGTTTTGTCAAACTAATTAGTGAAATAAATTTCAATTGATGAAATTGTTTTCTTGTTGTTAGCTGAAAAATCAAACTTCTTTCATGGAGTCATTTTTTAAAGTATGTTTAGATTTTGATTCATTTTCAGTTTTTAAATTTAATTATTATACCATATATGAAGACATGTCATTATTTTAGTTGTCAGTACTTGCTCTGTTTTCACAGAAAATTTGTTGAATGATATTTTTCCTTCTATTTAACCGTAATTGTATATTGGAAAAAATTTCACTACAAAAAAAGTGGTGTGAAAAAAGAACGGGTACTAAAAGAACTCCGGAATAAATTAAAATGTTGTCATTTCTGATAATACTAGATGTGCAAACATTAATATTATTAAAATTTCTAATATATTCTGTTTGTATTGTTAGTACGAGCCTTTTTATTCACACCACTTTTTGAAAAGTAATTTTCTCTATTATAGAGTTAAGGTTAAATAAAAAGATAATTGCTCTTTAAAAAAAGGTTGTATGAGAAAAAGCAGGTAGTAACATTGCTCCGGAATAAATTAGAAAAGTTGGCATATCTGTAATACCTGGAAAAACAATTTGTTATTAAATTATTTAACGTAAGTCCTTGAAATTGCCTTCACTATTTTATGTTCTTTTCCGTTAGGCATTATTAACACGGGGGTTGCACTGCACTGATTTTTTTACAACTAATTTTTAATAGCAGTTTCAGTCATAAAATAAACAGAAAAATTTAAAAGGAAAACTGTTGCTCAAAAAAGTAATCGGAAGTTACTTGTAAAAGAAGAGGGTTGTACTATAACTGTTAACTCAATTTCCAATTTTATGACATGCATATTTACATTAAACTTAATAAACATTTTTACAAAAATTTTATTCCCGACATACATATTTATTGTTAAGCTCGTTTGGAGTTTTAAAGACTACGTTAAGATTCACTTTTATCTTAAGTTTTCAACGATTAAAAAACTTTGGGGCTTAAAAGGATTTCAGAAATAATTGTCATTAAAAGATGAAAATAATAATGTACTCAGTTAATAATGTTAAAATTTCTTTTCTGTGATAACATAATTAATGGCTTTGAAACTGATTTCTTTTACATAGTCTGGAAATAATTGAATATCTTTTTAATTAAATTATTCTGGAACATATGCTAAAGTAATTTATTATGATTATTTTTTTTCTTTTGCCATTAACGTGTTAATTTTTAATGTTTTACTGAAAAATTCAAACGCACATTTAAAAAAATGCTTTTTACTTCAAAACATATGACATTAAGGTTAATCAACTTAAGAACAAAACGCTTCCTATGTAATCAATGTACTTCTTAGTATGTAAAAAAAAAAAAAAAAAAAAAAAAAACGAAAACAAAGCTTGTTATTTAATATTTGGCATGTTAAAAAAATTCTTTTGTTACAGTTCTTTTTCCATATTCATCTTAATATACATGCACTTCAACATTTGTGAAAAGTTTTAATAAGAATTTAATATCTTACTTTGTGAAGGTAAATTTAAAAATAATTTATGTTGAATTCCATAGTATATATTACATGTTGAGAATTTTAAATAAACCATGAATTTTAAATTATTACTTACAAACTTTGAATAAACACCATAAAATGCAATGCGTTGCCGCTATCACTGCAGCACTCGTGCTTACTTTATTCGCCTGATGAAGGGTCGTGTGTTTTTTCGACCCGAAACAATTGTTGCGAGTTTGTTGCATTTTATGGTGTTTATTCAAAGTTTGTAAGTAATAATTTTTACAACGCCAGTTTTGTGGTGCTTTTTTATTAAACATGAATTTTAAAATTAATTTTTAATAATATTAATAAATAAACAAAAAGAAAAAAAAATTCCTAAGTTCCTTGAAAGCTAAAATTTTTTATGAGTCAATTAGAAAACTTATTATAATACATAAATCTATAAAAAGAAGGAAAAAGCATGTATCATCACCGTTTTCTTTTTTGAATGTTTTAGTATAAAATCTTTTTTGTTTTCATGAATTCCTTTTATATCGTTAACATATCTTTTTAAAAAACTTTCAGTATGTTTTCAAATTAAACTATGTGTTTGTTAAAAAAGATTGATTGATACTTTTGTTTATTTCTTTCTAGATTTATCATTAACACTTTATTTTCGTTTGCGTTTTAATTAATAATTAAAATTAACTCATTCGTTCGCAAATTTACAGGAAAAAAGTAGTAACACAAAATGTTAAAAAAAAAAAAAATACTATAAGAGACTTGAGATTATTGTTTCCCTTATTTCTTTTCAACGCCCCATAAACGGTACTATAATCCTTTTCAATTTTCATTTTGTATTGCATTTCTAGATGTTTCCTACATCAATGGCTTTGCAAATCCATTTCAGAAAATAAATTCCCGAATATTTTTATTCATAGAACTCGCAATTTAACCAAAAATATGGCTATGCTATTTTTTTTTTTTTTTTTTTTTTTTTTTTTTTTTTCTATTGAGGATCGACAATATAAAGTGAATGCAATGTAAGTGAATGCAAGAATTGTGCCATAAGTGTGTATTATAACTATTACAAAATCGTTTTGATACTCACATATTTCCTCACCCGCACGTACACTGTTAAAAATTTTAACAGAAAACTGTGTAATCTATTATTTTAAGTCTTACGTAAAATTACAAAGAAAAATAAACGGAGATGTTAAAAAACTTATTTTACACATTCATGTTAATGACTAATATTCATTTAATTAATTATTGGGGAGAATATATTTTGGACTTAGAACGCTTTTTCTAAAGTAAAAACAGTCATTTTTAATTTTAATAAAATCTTTTTGTAAAAAAAATAGAACCGACTCCAAGAAGCAACTACTATTCCAACAATTAAAAAAAAAAAAAAATTGGTATGAAATGAAATAGTAAATTGCGCCTAAAAGTATAAAATAATTTCCTTCGCCAAACAACCTATAACACTACAATTAATCATAACTTTTGAAGTCGGCGCAAAATTAAATAGAATTTAATTAGTTTTTAAAGGTCTGTTTTTAGATCGGTAGCAACAAATGCTGTTGTCTCGAATGATCCATTTTCATGTTTCCTTTATTATTTTATCACTGTATACAATTGGTCTATTAGTAGCATCTACATAGAACAGTGAACATTCCTTACAATGCGGTATTTATGTTTCTACGAAGTTAGAGTTTCCTTTGCAAATTTGGTATAAGTTTGATAATTATCATACTTGGTGGCTTTTGGATTTGGCGATCAAAACATACACGCAAGATGTATATTTTCATAATATATATTGTACGATGTATTGTTTCATATTCTTGATTACTCTCTTAATATACCTTATCAAACTAATCATGATATCCTAAAGAAATTAATTATGTTTGCCAGAAAATTTTGCGATATTTCTTTCACCAAGGACGTCGGATACCAGGATCTTCGCCAACTTTTGCTGCTTACGAAATCTTATTTGTTTTCTTGAATCAAAGTAGTTTTCGGCTGCGTTTTGCAGGTGACAATGTGAGATGTGTATACTGAATAGGATTTGATTTTTGTATTGAATAAAGTCATCAATTTTTATTTAATTTTGCGCCGACTTCAAAAGTTATGATTAATTGTAGTGTTATGGGTTGTTTGGCGAAGGAAATTATTTTATACTTTTAGGCGCAATTTACTATTTCATTTCATACCATTTTTTTTTTTTTTTTTATTGTTGGAATAGTAGTTGCTTCTTGGAGTCGGTTCTATTTTTTTTACAAAAAGATTTTATTTTTCTCTTTTCAGTGAAAATTTATTCATATAGCAGAACATCAAAAGACGTTAGACGGCAGCTTCACAAATCACAACTTCCAAGAAAAGTGACATAACTCAAAAAATGGTTTATGTCATTAAAAAATAAATGAAATGCACCCAATGTGAACAAAAAAGTTACATCTCCATCTAGAAAGTTATCCACTTGAGAGACAGTTGTTCCAGTTTTATTCTAGTCAAGTTATTTTTTAGTTGATTTTTCTCAAATGCTGCATTTTTAAGTTGTGTCACTTTTCTTGCCTTTATCGGATATGAGCAAAAAACTATCTGTTGAATGAACATACGTTAAGTTAAAAAGTCTTTAGAAATGTAAAGGACAGATACGCTGTATTAGTGACCAAAAATTCTGTTAGGCATATATATTGAACTTTACACTGAATACGTGTCACCCGCTGTGCTGGAAATTGCGCAGCCTAAAGTTCAAACAAAGAGCAAAATATGCATTGCAGCTGACGGACAGAAGTTTCAACATCGATACTTACATATTGCTTTTACCAGTGTAGCTGCATGCGCTCAGCAGTTAGAGTGAGAACAGACTTTTGTGAGTATCCTGTAACTTGTTTATATCTTAATGAAATCATAATGAAACCTATTTTAGGCTAAGATCAATACAACAAAAAAGTATTAAAATTAAATCATCTCTTACGAAGTTAAAAGCTAACAAATTTCAACTACAACAACATTGAGAAACATGGTTTGAATTGTGAACCTCTTCCTTTATGAAGTGGGTTTAAAACGTCTATGCGTTAATCGATGTGATCGCTTACAATAACCATACTTTCAATTTTACATAGCATAAATGTCACCCGCTACGCTACAACACATGCAATGTCGTTTAAGTGTGCACAAAATAGGAAATTGTGAACAAACAAATGCACGTTTTAAGCGTTCTGCTTTTAGCATTGATGTCTAAACTATCTTTTCGTACTAAATCGATGATGCTCTGCAGTTTTATAATTCACTTTTTTCCCTTGTCTTGAACCGTTTCCGAGATAGGAACGCTAACTCCACTGTTTTCCACCAGCATGTGACCGCTTTCAGTAACAGTACTTTGAACCACAGAGTATACGTGTCATCCGCTACGCTGCAAAGTGTGCAACGTAGTTCAAGTGTGCACAATGTAGGAAATTGGGAACAAACAACTGCACGTTTTAAGCGTTCTATTTTTAGCAATAATGTCTAAATACTGTCTTTTTATAGTAAATCGATGATTCTCTACAACTTTGTAATTAACTTTTCTCCCATCTTGAATTGTTTTTGAGATAGGAGCACTAATTCCGCTGTTTTTCACCAGATGGCGTTTTATTTTCTTTAGATTGCAAAAATATTACAATAGGATCTTTACAACAAAAGATCTTTACAACAAAACAAAAAGTTTCAAGTAACCGTATTTTGAACTATATAGCGTATGTCTCACCAGCTACGCTACAACGTGTGCAATGTAGCTCAAGTGTGCATAGTGTAAGAAATTGCGAACAAACAAATGCACATTTTTAGCATTATATTTTTAGCATCAATGTCTAAACTATCTTTTCGTACTAAATCTATGATGCTCTGCAATTTTATAATTCACTTTTCCCCCTGTCTTGAACCGTTTCCGAGATAGGAAAGCTAGCATGAATGTCTAAACTATCTTTTTGTACTAAATCAATGCTACTTTTCAACTTTGTAATTCACTTTTTCCTTTAGAACCGTTTTCGAGATAGGAAAACTAACTCCGCCATTTTACACCAGGTGGCGCTGCAAGCGGTTAAACCTTGTACTGCATGGACCACTTTGCTATACTTACATACTATTTTTATCACTATAGCTGCAGCCGTTTAGCAGTTAAAAGAGTTGGGACTGATTTTTTTGGGCACCCTGTATTTTCTTTAGATCGTTAAGATATTACAATGGGACCTATTTCAGACCAAGACCTTTTCAACAAAACAAAAATTATCAAAATCGGAGCATCCGTTCATAAGTTATGAGCTAACAAACATAAAAAAAAAACATACGGTTTGAATTGAGAACCTTCCTTCTTTTTTTGAAGTCGGTTAATTAAAAAATTAAATAATGAAATAATGAAATTAGGTAAAAATACAGAATAAAGATTGAGAATCTCGATTATTCACTTTTACCTAAGAATTACTGTAAATTTACAGAGACTCTGTATAAATACTTACATTAAATTTACATAAAGTTTTAACAGTGCACAGATTCATACACACACATACTCTACCAATAAGTATTTGGACACTTTTGAATTTAGACGTTTTGTCAAAAAGCTAGAAAAGTTCTTTAAGAATCCTATTGAAATTTTAGTAGTGTAAAGAACATGTTATACCTCATATATATTTCAGCAAAAGTTGTGTCCTGAAAAGGAAAAGGGTACCACTAAAAAATTAAGCAAAATTCAAAATTTGGATCACCTTGTAAAAAGTAATGCGTTAATGCGTTTTTGCTGTAGCATAAGATTGTGAGGATTTTTCTCATTACCTGTATAAAGTTTTATGAGGCTACCACATATATTAATGGAAATACAACTTTTTCTTTTTTTTTTCTTTTTCTTTTTTTTAATAATTGAAAAAAAAAAATCCACCTTTTAAATTACAACATGTAGGGTATTAAACATAGTGCAAAGCCATTTCCAGGAAACTTGGTATACTACATTACACGCAGAATACTGCAATCAGAGTGCAAAAATATTAAATATCTTGGGAAATATGAATAATTTCACAAAATATTTTTTAACTACGCATGCGCTAGATTTCAAAAATTCTGTTTGCATACTTTAATAGCCAAAAGTACTGAGTAACTTATATGAAAACCCCAAACAAATATCTTGTGATTTCAAAAAGTTATGAGCTATAGAATGAACAGAATTCCTGTTCTTCTCAAAACAAAGGAAGATGATAGGGTGTTTCATCAATATTTATTTACAATCACAAACACTATATTACCATTGGGCATCGATTGAATCAAAACAAAAATGTGAGTAAAACCCCTTATAGTTTAACTTTTACTTTAGAGACCTGAAATTCTGTTCATTCTATCACTCCTAACAGTTCAGATTTCGCACCATGCGATTTCTGGCTGTCTCCGAAGTTGAAGGAGAAGCGTCATAGTAAAAATTTTAATACAGATTCTGAAATTATTTCCTCAATATAGCGTGATTTGATGCAATTTCCAGAAAAAGGCATCTCCACTATCTTTGAAAAGTAGGTTGAATTATGGGACTGTTGCATATCGTCTGAGAAAAGGTATTTTGAAAAAGAATGATATATTTTTTGCTGTAAATATGTTTCTTATTTTTTTTATGATTTTACTCTCAGTTTTTATGGAACGCCCTTTGTATATTATAATATATTATAATCCAGTTGTTCTGTATTCCATTACTCTTTATTTTCAAGAATATAATAGCAAAATTATCTTTTTACTCAACTTTTATTGTGTAAAACAATACTTTAAACGTACCAGTAGTGGACACTTTTAATTTTAAACTCAGAAAATAAGCTACTTAAAATTTCTGACGAGTCGAGCCATGTTCAGGAAGGGAGTTATAGTCCTCTAATTTTAAACCCTTTAACAAAAAATAATTCCGGCCATTAGTTTTAAAATAATGTTAGTTTAACTAAAAAAATTTGCACTTTTTGTGATTTTGCCGTTTTCTTCTTATCACTTTGAATAAGGAAATGAAATTTTAATTGCTCGCTCTCTGCTTATTTTTAACTGATTTCTTCTACCTTTTGCTTCCATATGACTAAAATAAGTATGCAGTATTCATTTATTGTGCTATTTTTTAAATCTTGTATTAACACATAGTATTTTTATTGGTGTCCACTACTAGCGCCAAAAAATGTCGCCATGACAAATAGTGGACAGCCCTGTCCACTACTGGCTCATGTGACTTTTAATGCCAGATCCTGTAGTAGACACAATTCTGTAATCTAGCAATTTTAGAGTTGAATTTTAAAGCAAAAATTCAAACGGGTCCACTACTGGAACAAAAAAGGGTCCACTACTGGGTTTTTAGTGTGTCCACTACTGGCTCATTTTAAGCTCTTCAGATTTTTGATTTTTTACACATATAAATGCTACAGTTAGCAATTTTCATAATACAGTCGTGTTAAGAAAGAGTTAGTAAAGGTCTAAAATATTAATTATTTTTTGAAACTCTAAAATTTAGGAAATTACACAAAAAAATATCCGGAAAATGTCCTTAAAGTGTCCACTACTGGTGCGTTTACCTTAATTTCTTCAAAAAAAGTTCTAAATAATTCAAATATCTTTATTTTATCCTTAAAAGTTTGTTTTTGTTTAACTTTTATATACTTTATAACTTTCCTAATTGTGAGTAATACAAGATTTAAGATTAAAATTCTTTTTTACAGATTACACTTGCTTTACAAAATCATCATTTTTCCTACATGTGTAACCCAGTATTATAAATTTTTTCCAATGTTAATTTCATAAAATATAAATAATTTTCTGAATTAATGTTGGAAACAACAGAATGGATATTGTCTAATTTATTTAAAATTTTATTGGAAGTAGAGGTTTTTTGCTTATCGTTGACAAATTTTATAAAAAAATAATCCTTTATATCCAAAGTTGATTTAAATTCCTTGTTTGAGTTTAGAAGCAAATATGGTTTATTTTTCTTTATTAACTGTTAATTAAATTATTAAACATTAATTTAAGAAACATATTATTTATGTTAGTTTTGCAATTTAAAAGTAACGCTTTTTCTGAAAACCTTTTTTTTAAAAAAGAAATGTTCTTCAATATAATTTATATTAGATAAAGAAGCTGTTTTTCGAAACAGTTACTAATTAATATTTTGACAGATGAAATGAAACAAAATTTTTTAACACATTAAAATCAAAAATCTAAATACGAACAACATCAAACCATTTAATTTTAAAATAAGAAATAACTTTTTTTTTTTAAATTGAGGAATCAAAATATCAAAGCATATAAATAACAAAAGGCAACAATGCCTATTATTTTATTCGTAGTCCTAGGCCTTTAAATGCATGCTTAACGTATAATTTCGATTGAATTCAAATTATTATTTAGTTTTTAAAAACACATCCTAAAAATTTGAGAGCTGTTGATGAATTTGAATAATTTTGACATCTCGACAATAAGCATATATTTGAAAGAAGAAAGCAATTTTACCTTTAATATTTGATGACAACCAATAAAAAGAATTTCTATCTGAATGCCGCGGCTTATTATGTTTAACATAGGCCTTTCATTTTATTTATTTGCCGTTGTGTCATCATTTGTCAGTTCTTGGTAAAAGCGATTGAGAAAATCGTACTTCAGTCTTTTACTTTTGTATAACACAAGCTAAGCTTCTTCTTCTTCTTTGTTTCTTTGTTTCTTTTCTTTTTTTTTTTTTTTTTTTCTTTTTTTTTTGCGAAAATTTGTTTGACAAGAGAATTTCTTTTTTTTCGTTAATTAAAGTGAAAAATCAAACATTTGATGTTTAAATGTAATATTAAACTCGAAAAAAAAAAAAAAAAAAAAGAAAAGCATTAACTATACAAATAACTATGATGAATTTTTTAGATGGCTGGTCTAACGCAATAATTAAAGATTCTTTTTCCTAAACCTTTATTACAACTTTCCCCCTAAAGGTTTACTAGATGTTCAATATCTTTAAAATAGTCTTTATTTCATTTTCATTACACTGGATGATTGAAACTAAATGAAAATACTGCTTTTTTTTTAAAAAAAAAAAAAAAGAGTGTAGTTTAAAAAAAAAAAAAAAAAAAAAAAAAACATATTTCAGCTACCAAAAAATACTAATTAAACATGTTAAAACACTTTTACATACGTATGGTAAAAGAAGTCTTTATATAAAATTAAAAGACTAAAATTACATAAAAAACTTTTAATTTCGCAACGTCATCATGTGTTATAAAAATTACTTACAATCATCAAGTATGCACACACACTCGTGCCATTTGCTTAGGAACGATTTGGTAGACGTTTTCAATTGGCGCAAGATCAGGAAAACGCACTGGCCACAGAAAAATCCTAGCACATCCTGTATCAAAAAATCTGGAGTGACTCCACTCGACTTTCCGAACATTGAGTAACTAACAGTTTTGTAGATAAAATAAAGAAAGAGGTGTTGCTAAACAAACAAAAAAGAGAAAACCATAACAGAGTGTTTGAGTATTTTTCTCCATATATCACACGAGGTTTTATTTAATGCTACTGAACTTTGAGCCCTTAGATCATAAGGATAAAGAATTTTTCGTTGTGTCCCTGTAAAAATCTATAAATTCTAGATTCACCAAAATGCTTATAGTTAGTGCAACAGTGATTTATAATATTCATACAAATTTTCAGCTCAATTGAATAAGGCGTTTAGATGCTATCGCTGGTCTCATAGGCCATAAAGATAAAGAATTTTTCTTTGTGTCCCTGTAAAAAAACTGTAAGTGCTAGATTCACCAAAATTTATACAGTTGGTTCAAATGTGACCTATAACATGTGTACAAATTCTTTGCTGAGATTAATAAGGCGTTTAGACGCTATCACACTTTTAAAAATTTGGCAAAGAATTTTTCTTTGTGTCCCTGTAAAAAAACTATAAGTGCTAGATTCTCCAAAATCTATACAGATTGAGTATCTGTGACTTATAATATGTGTATAAAGTTTTTGCTCAATTGAATAAGGCGTTTAGATGCTATCCCACTTCTAAGATTTTGGTCCCTTGGCCATAATGATAAAGAATTTTTCTTTGTGTCCCTGTAAAAAAACTATAAGTGCTAGATTCACAAAAATCTATAGGGTTTGTACTATGGTGACTTACAATATACGTACCAACTTTCAGCTTATTCGAACAAAGCGTTTAGACGCTAGCGTGTTCACTCACAGACATACACACATACATACACACATACATACACACATACATACACACACACACACATACATCATCGTAAAAATAGTGAAAACGGACTCGTTGGACCTCGAAACATATAGAAACATCAAAATCTCGAATTCGGATTTTTGACATGATTACAATACTTTCCTTACTATAGTGTTCGGAAAGTAAAAAGGACCGAAACACAGGTCACATTGTTCTGTTTAAATGTTTTGTTAAAGAGGTCTCGAATATAAGGCAGAGCAACGGACATTAACTCATGGAAAAATGTAACAGCCGCTATTCAGTGCCAGAAATGCAAACAAGAGGTGATCGAGACGTGTATCCAATAGCATCTAGAACATCAGTCCAGGTGATGGGCCAGTATGACGAGGTCGAATATCAGCTGACAATGTAAATTCTCCACGATATTGCCAAATATGGATACGGTCATCTTGATGCTGTAAACAGAATTGTGATTCGTCTGAAAAGACGACATTGCGCCACGCCATTGCCGCCAGTTCAGCTCGTAGTTGGTCAAATATTGAAAACGCTCCTATCTGTGATGCAGTTTATAGAATAGCAGAAGTCACCACCTGAAGTAATGGGAGGGGGTGCCATTAGATACATGTCTCGACTATGCCCTATATTCGAGGCCTCTGTAAAACTGCGTTCAAACTCTGGCAACAGCAGGGTGACAAGGGCGACTCTATTTCAGATGCCTTTGATGTGTGATTTGGGTTGTCGCGAAGCTGGAGAGAAGTTTTCTGCTCCGAGAAACCTCCTACTGCGATAATTGCAGGGGGGAACTTAGATCTCTTTTGTAAAATGGTAATAAAAAGTAATGTACTTCATTGTAAACATGTGCAAAATTTCAAGGGTCACTTTCGGACAATGGATAAATTATGAGTTTGTCGCTCTGCATCGTTGCCAATGTTTGAACGCAACTTAACGCGACATATAAGCAAGAAATGCACCAATCGGAAGTTTTCAGTGTTTTTCAGACCTTCCTTGATACAGAATATAATCGATTGTTGCTCTTGCAAGCGCGTTCTCCTAATCTCGCACCAATTGAAAACTTCTAGTCAATCGTTGCCAAGCGACTGGAACACCACGACTCTCCATTAACTACGGTTAATGAACTGTGTTATCGTATTGAAGATACATATAGTTCTGTAAATGCACATGCCATCCAATCCTTGTTCAATTCAATGTCTAAGCGGATAGGTGCTGTTATTGCTACCAGAGGTCGCTGTTTTATATACTGATTTCTCAGAATTTATAGCTCCAAATTACCTAAAAATTTAATCAATTGTTCTTCCTACTATAGTATATGTGTTCATTAAACATCATTCTGTTATTTGCATTTCATCTTGGTGCAGCAATTTTAAGAGCCAGTAGGTACTATATTAATAATACAGATGATTAATAAAGATTACCACAATTAATATTCGTTATAACTTCCATTGACATCTCTAACATTTTCACAATAAAATTATTATAAGCTTTTGTAATAGCTTTCAATAATAATATTCATGAATTTAGTTAAAAATATTTTTATATTTAGGTAGAACAAACAATATACAAAATTAGTCTAAATGATTCATCGGGATTCAGAGCACGGTTTATTCACAACTGTATGATGTACAAAGTCGGGTGATACATGAAAAGATAGATACACCAAGTTTAAAAAGCACGCCTCTTGTTTGCATATTTTATTTTATAATATCAAATATGATGCTCTAAATGACGCATTTATAAGAAGAAACATGAAAAAATGATATGTGTTGTACTTATTTAAGGACTTTTTAATGCGTCATCCAGAGGAAAATATCCATTTTATTTTATTTTTATTTTTATTTTTTTAAATAAATCAAATGCCTAGTCATCCCAAAATATGCTTAAAGACACAATAGAATTTAATATCGTGCGTTAAAAAGAAAGAAACCTTCCAAACTAATTATTTTTATCATTATTGTTTTGGTATTAATCAAAACAAACCAGTTATATTTTTTAACCCTTTAACTTTCGTTGGTTTTGCACTGAAACCAAACATTTAGATTTCTATGGAACAATTTTTCAAATTTTTTTTCTTTTTTCATTGATTTTTAAATTTTTTATACTTGTTTGTTTAGTACATAGCAGCACTAATCCGAAATTAAACAAGAGATATTTCAGAGAATATTATATCCAGAAGTCACTTTAAATTTCTTAGTTGCTGCGAATGAGCCTTGCTGCTTCAATGATGCACTCATGCCTACTTTTTTCACCGAATTATTTTGACCTAAAAAAAAACTATTGCGAGTTTTTACAATTTATGGCGTTTACTAAGAAAATTATTTATTAATTAATTTAATTATCGTTTGCATTCAATCAAGTTAACATATTGATATTTCATAACAAAAATTTCTCAAAAATTGGAATTGCTATTTTTTCTTTTTACGTATTTAAAATCAGTTATATGTCTAGTCGCTATTTTAGATTTCAGTTTAACAATTTTCGAAAGGAAATATGTTATGAATGCTACAGGTTGAAGCAAAATACTAGTAGTTTCATACAAAAAAATTTTTCAAACAATGTTTTCATATTCAGTACCTATAAAAGATTTTAATCGAATTAAGTTTATAAATGGATTATATTTTCTAAAGTAATATTATTAAAATTTATTCCTATTTAAAGTAAAAATATTGTAAAACTTCAGTCTTGAAATGACTTCCATTAATAGCTTAAGAAGATTTGCCTTAGATATTCGGGCTTGAAATTATATAATAAAATTTAAACAGTTAAATTAATTTACTCGGTGATTAGAAAAAGCTTCTAACACTTTTTTTTGGTCATAATATGTCTTTTTTAAGTGAGTTTCTGCAATACATCATAAAATATGAATATAAATTCTTGCCCTTTTTTTATTTCAATAGATTTACACATGCGTGTCTACACCTAACGTTTACTTTTCTCTTTCTACAATAATTTCAACGATTGTTATTATTATTATTATTATTATTATGCAATAAATGTTGTTTATGGACTAAGAAATCATTTTAGCAAGATGATTAAAAATTAATTTCAATAATTTTAATGCGGAAAAAAAAAAAAAAAAAAAAAAAAAAAAAAAAAAGTTTCAATTTTGTGGTATTTTTGAACATATAATGTAGATTCAAATGCCATAAAACTACAGAAGAATTGTAATTTATCATAAAATTAAATCACATATATTATATCATAATAGTCCTTGACATATGCCACGAACACGAAAAGAAGTTAGAATAAACATTATAATGGACTTTATCTGCGTATTAAACCCTTGACACGAGACTACTACAGGGAAAAATACAGAATTATAATGTTTGCATTTGTGTTTTATAGGGAAATGCTTGCATTCTATAGGGAAATATTTGTATCCTAGAGGGAAATTCATAGGGAAATGGAGAATCAGAAGTCACGTGTTGGGTATGATTTAGCCCCAAACCCAAGAAAAAATCGGATATTGTCCACTGTCTAACACACAAAATTTTTCAAACTGATTTATTTAAAATCTAAATGAAATTGTATTATTTTATAGTTTTGAATTTCGAGACTATTTTACATAAAAACGATGTCTCTATAGCAGCGTAACCTACAAGTTTTTTTCTTTCTTTCTTTCTTTCTTTCTTTTTTTTTTTTTTTTTTTTTTGTTATTATCCTTCTATTTCATTATTTTTGTTACCTTTAAAAGGTATTTTTGGCGTTATTTGTTTTCAAAAATTATTAAACATATTTTGCCGTATCACGGCTTTGTTGTAAACTGTTGGACTTTTCTTTTTAAGATGCACTGTAAAAAATTTCTGTAAATTTACTGAAATGCTTATCCATTGTCTCACTAAATGTACAATAATTTTTAGTTAAAAACTTCGAAATTCTCGACCTTTATTCTGCATTTTTATCTATTTTCATTACTTAATTTCTCAATAAAAATTATAAATGAATGTTTCTACTTTAGAAAAAGCATTCTAATTTCCAAATATATACTCACGAATAATTAATTAAATTAATATTAGCCATTAAAAGTCATATATAAAACATTATTTTTATTTTTTCCGCTTTTTTTTCTCTGTAATTTTATATAAGACTTAAGATAAATGATTACCTGTAGTTTTCTGTTGAAATTTTTAACAGTGTGTTTAGACTTCCTTATGTACTTTAATCTACACTATTATAGAAAATAAATAGTAAAATATATATAAATATTTCGGCTGTATAATAAAGAAAAAAAGAAAAAAGCTTTTCTCAGTTGTAAAATAATTTTTTGTCGTTTATTTATTTTATTTATTTTTTCTCTTCTTAATTCGTTTTATTCCAGATAAAATTTTAACCAACATTCTGTCAGGGAATTAACTCCATTCTAGAAAGTGACTGCTCTCTCCAGAGAGTTAAAACTACAGCTGAATATTGACAGGCTCCTTAAAATTCTTCGTTAAACAAAATAAATTTTAGCATAAAGTTTAATATAATTTATCTTAAATGAATATCTAATTTCTAGAGAAGACATGCAAACATAAACTTATGCAAGCTTTGAAATTAAATCTACAAGTTGTTTACATGAACAATTGTTAATATGTTGCTAAATGTCTAAGCATTTATTTTCACATTGAAATAATTTGCTAGAAATGATATAAATATTTGTATGATGTATTTATAAATTCTATTAAATACTATTAAATATTTATCAAATCTAATTTTTAATGAACAAAAAATTTTTAACTCTTTGACACATACATACAAACTTACAAAAATAAATAAATAAATAAATAAATAAAATAAATAAATAACTATGCATTCGGTTATTTAATTCTTCTTCTGTTAAATTAAATTTGTTTATATTATTGGTAACTGGTATATAAATGTGTTACGTATCAGCTTTAAGTTTATACATATTTACAGAAAATAGCTATATTTTTGCATACAATATTTCAATATGTGATCCTGATGATGTATTGGTTAATGTTATGCTTTCAAATTCTTTTGGATTTTGTTCGTCTTATCTTTCTTCTTGGGACTCCTTTCAAAGCAATATATAGGATCATATATATGTTATATATGGCGATTATAAATTTTACTTTGTGATAATTCTATAAATTTTGTTTTAATTAAATAATTTAAATGTTTAGTTTATCAAAATAACTTATTTCCAATAAATTAAATATTATTAAAAATAAATATCATTTATAATCGTTTTATATTCGTATTTATTTATTTTTTAAAGGGTCTTTGGCATGTGCACTTTTATGTTTAATAATAATAATAAACAATCTGTTCACGGCGAGTTTTTCTTTTTATTTTACACATAGATGACGTTAATCTACGAATTACTAATAACTTTTTAAGTTACAGTACACAGATGAGTTCATTCTGGCAAGGAATGTAATATTATTATTGATTAAATTTAAATATAAAGCAAATATTAATTATTAATTTAATTATAATTTGGATTGTTATTACACTGATTAGTAAAAATATATACATTATTATCTGTATAAATTTTCATTATAATAAACTAGTTTTTTTTTTTTTTTTTTCGAATTATAAAAATACTTCAATAATTGCTTTCAATTACTGAGTAGTTAAACTTGACACTCCTCTTGTACTATTTCATTTATTTATTTATATAAAATTTTATTTATTTATTTGTTTATTTTATTTTTATTTTATTTCATTTATTTATTTATTTTTATTATTATTATAATTTTTTTTTTTTTTCAGGTAAGATATTTTGTATTTTTTCTAGTTTCTCTTTACCCTCAATTTGATCTCTGTATTAAATTCATCTTGCGTCAGAAAATATTTTGGCTTTAGGCTTACAGATATACAGAAATTCGTCTAACATTTGCATACATTATTCAGTCTATCACCTTGAAGAAGTACTGTTTTAATGTATTCTTTCATTTTTGGATTTTGTTAATATTTTTTAATTAAATCTTCCATTTCTTCATGTGATTTCTTTTTTACTTTCTTCTCTGTATATATAAGAAGATAGTATTGGATTTGTGTAAATTTCTGAACTCCAGTTTACGGTGTATTTACACGTTTTGAGATCTCCTGAACATTTTTTGAACGTTTTTAGGAAATGTCTATCTCTCTGTGCGTCTGTGTGTTTGTCTGTATCACAAATTTTGTGGACGCTGTATCTCAAGAACCAATGAACAAAATTTAACCAAACTTAATATTTAGTTGGACCCTGACCTAAACTGGTGCTGATTATATTTGGGGATCAATCGCTGAATGGGTGGCGCTGTGCTTCCATCTTTTCTAATCTTTTAACATTGCAGTACCAGGACAAAATTTCGTATAAATGTACATATTGAGAATTATTTTTGACACATGATTGTAAAATTAATATGAATTATTGATAACTGTAGTAATAAACTAGGAAAAAAGTATGTGCATGTAAGATCATTTCTCCCCACTAAGGGAAAGTCCCCTCCCCCGGGGGGGGGGATTTTCAATATGGGTATCATTCGAAAAAAATTCGTTAATATCTTTAAAACGAATGGGTGAATCATAGATCTGTGATAAATTAAAACAAAGTTATCATTTTTTTTTTTTCACTTTTAACGAAAAAAAAAAAATCACATTTCTTCTGATGTTGGCACAAAATTGACTTTCTTTCGGCGTTTAGTGTTATAATTCTCTATGATAAAAGTCGACTGCATTAATCATGGGAAAAAAATTCACTAAATAACAATTTAATAAATAATTTGTGCCGCGTGTATTTGTATAAGATTATATAGAAGAAAGTATTGTGGTAGCCACAACGCACTAGTTTTTCCTGTGAAACGATTTAGAAGCTTTTTCATATCTCTCAAAGAAAACTCATAGAAAATTACCAAAATATGCACAGATGTTAAAAGTTTTTTTTTAAAAAAAAGTGGGGGGGGGGGGAGAGAAAAGACAAAATTAATGAGGTGTGAAAAATGGTGGGTCAACAGTACTCCGGATTAAGTTAAAAATATTACCAGGTATTCTTGTACCTCTGCACTAAAAAAAAAAAAAAAAAAAAAAAAAAAAGACTCATATATTCTCTAATTTATCTTACTGTTTTACTTTTAATCTAAACTTCAAATACTGAGCAGAATTTATTAATATATATATGTGCATAGATGTCTATATAGCTCAACAGCATTTCACAAAGAAATCCTAGATTGATTTTTCTGTTGCCAACTTTTTAATCTGTTTCATAACATTTTCCATTTTGCATGATCTACCAAATATTTTACATTATACGTAAAATATTTTTTATTAAATTTTCAATGGAATTCTGGAAACAAACAGATACTACTTCTGAAATGATAAAAATGGAGAAAAGATTGAAAAACGTAAAACGTAAAATAATCTTTATGCTGAAATTCACTCAAAGATAAGAAATTTTATGCAACAGATAAAGGAAAGCGAACTGTTCTTATTTTATATTTTACCAATATATTATTTTTTATTTTTTAGAAACATAACAAAACTGCCAACTTTTTAATTTATTTCGTAGCATTGTTAACATCCACCTTTTTTTCAAACTACTTTCTTTGTACAATAATTTTCTTGAACGTGCAATTAAGATGAAATAAAAATAAAATGACTCTTCTAAAATAGTGGTATAAAAAAGAGGCAGGTACTAACAAAGCTACAGAATAAATTAAAAAGTTGGCAGTTCTATAATAATATACTATATTTGATTTGGATTTTTTTGCTAGTTAAAAGAGCATATTCCTTGTTGAAATATAGATCCAATTCGTTCATTGAAACAGGTATAATTTGTTACATTTACTGGTACTATGACAACATTATTCAGTTATTAAGGAGCTTTGTTAATATTCGCATTTTCATCTTACCACACTTTTTGTCGAGTAAATTTCTCCAAAGTGTAAGTACAGTCAAATATGAAGAAAATTATTCTGCAAAAAATGGGGTGTGAAAAAAAATGCACACTCCAGGATTAATTATGCTAACCACACTAACCATGCTCCGGAATAAATTAGAAATGTTGGCATATCTTCTGCACATTCACTTAATACTTATATACGTATATGTATAGACGCAAACAACCAAATAGAATACAAGTGACCAAAATGTACAATAGAATTCAGCAATGCATATTACATATAAGCTCTTAAAATATTTAACCTTTACCCTCATTTTAATCATTTTAATTATTTTAATCACTACACATGTTTACCTACCATTGTCAGTTGAATAACTATTTTTAATTAGAAATTCGTTAACTGTATTTTAATAAAACCCTCAAATGTAATTGTTTTATCAAAATAATGTAAAATGCATGACGTAACTAAATAAATTCTGCAATGTACATACAGCACAATTAAAATATTTAATATAAATATGAATTAAGTTTACCTTTTATGAATTGATTTTCCATACTAATTTACTAAGTAATTCGTTTAATTTAGAAAAAAAATAGTTAAGATGTTTCACCTATCTGTATATTATTAAATATTTCTAATGGAATTCCACAAGTTAATCCAATTTATTAAAATAATCGCCCATTTTATGTATTAGTTCTGAATTTCGAATCTAATTTCTATCTAGTTTCAGTACCCTAATTTCATTTGAATTAATATTAGATTTATAACAAACTCCTTTCATGACGAAACTTTTTGTGTCAGCTGAATTCAGCAGCTGGAATAAATATATGTTCCGAAAGCAATGACCAGAAGAAATCGTGCTAGAGTAAGAACTTCTGCTGCTGGCGGTCGTATATTTATCAGTTTACGGTGGCTGGTTTAAGAGAGGGATATTAATCATACGTTATCACACTTTCGTCCGTTGGGACAGTGTTAATTATCATAATGATACATCTTTATATTTTGTGATTTATATCCATAAAACTTTTGTTGACGATTGACACTATCATAAATAATATCATATGAAGTATGTAAATGTAAAAATATTTTGAACTACAAAAAATTTAAAATATTTTTATTATAGAATGTTGTAAAAATAAACTCTTTTTCTTTTAAAATTAAAAACAGATATGTGAGCGTATTTTTAAAAATTATGCGTATTGCATGCGTTTTTAATTAATAACATTTTAGTTAGTACATGGTTTAGGTTATCTTCTTATTTACTTTACGAAATTTTATAGTAAATTGCAACGTTTTATCTAACGTTTCATCGACACTTTATGTAACAATGTATCTAAAGTGACTAATGTCTGAAATTTCAGCCTTTTTTTCTACCACTATTTTTACACAATAATCTATATCCTATTTAATCATGACACATTACTAGATAACTACTATAAAGGTTTTTGTTTGAAAATATTGGTAGCACAAAAGACAGAAACCTCTCATCTCTGAAAGTGTCTTAAAAAATGAGGGGGGGGGGGTACGACCCCTGTATTATCTTTCAAATCACAATCGTATCCACATTCTCTCAACAAAAAAGAAAAAGACATACGCTGTCTGCAGATACTATTCAATCAGTTTTTAATAACATTTTTCCCCCTTTCTATCACTGTTTCTCACTTTTGAGGTTTGGATTCTTACCCACTCATTTACATACCATATATTTTCTCCTTAATTTTTGAACAGTTGTATGATTTTATTTGGAAAAAAACATTACAAAACATTAATTTACATTCAAATACAGAGTTGCCAAACCCTTAGATTTTCGAATACCAATAAATTAATTAGAAATATTATCTTTATTTATTATAGAATATTTTGTAAATAAAACAGCCAGAAATAGTGGTATGAAAAAATCTGGAGGATTAGCATCTCGGCAATTATAAACCTAGAATTTACATATAAGAATTACCACATGCAGAATTTTAACTTGAAGAATTCTATGGCCGTACTTCTGTGCAGAGCCTGATTAAGGGGGAAGCACACATTATCTCCGCTCTCACCGGAATATTTTTACAATTTATTGAAATTTAATTTTTCCGACTGAGTAAAAATAATGCCTGGACCGGGACTCGAACCCCGGATCTTTGACTTACCTAAATGATAGACCAGATTGTTTCTGCCTAAAAGGTTGTCTGAGTGAGTAATGCTGACCGGGATGTCGGCCTGGATAGCTCAATTGGTAGAGCCTTGACCTTGTAAGTCAAAGATCCAGGGTTCGAGTCCCGGTCCAGGCATTATTTTCACTCAGTCGGAAAAATTAAATTTCAATAAATATGATTTTCTTCCACAGTTGATAGTGTGATTTTATTTAAAAAAATTGTATTTCATTCTCCCATTGTTTAATGGTGTTTTCCATTTCCTGCGGCTTATTTCTGTTGAGCTATCTAAATGATAGACCAGATTGTTTCTGCCTAAAAGGTTGTCTGAGTGAGTAATGCTGACCGGGATGTCGGCCTGGATAGCTCAATTGGTAGAGCCTTGACCTTGCAAGTCAAAGATCCGGGGTTCGAGTCCCGGTCCAGGCATTATTTTCACTCAGTCGGAAAAATTAAATTTCAATAAATATGATTTTCTTCCACAGTTGATTGTGTGATTTTATTAAAAAAAAAATTGTATTTCATTCTCCCATTGTTTAATGGTGTTTTCCATTTCCTGCGGCTTATTTCTGTTGAGCTATCTAAATGATAGACCAGATTGTTTCTGCCTAAAAGGTTGTCTGGGTGAGTAATGCTGACCGGGATGTCGGCCTGGATAGCTCAGTTGGTAGAGCCTTGACCTTGTAAGTCAAAGATCCGGGGTTCGAGTCCCGGTCCAGGCATTATTTTCACTCAGTCGGAAAAATTAAATTTCAATAAATATCATTATCTTCCACAGTTGATTGTGTGATTTTATTAAAAAAAATTGTAATTTTTACAATTATTTTTTACTTCATATCATAGAAATCCCACGCTTTGACGAGGAAATATTTTTTATAAAAAATGAACGGTGTAAAACAATCCAATTTACTCACCGTTATTAGACACCAGAATTCTTTTAAAACAATTTTTAATGAGAATTTTCTGTTTATTATAGGAGGAAAGTATTTGTTAAAAAATAACGGTGTAAGTATAAATAATGTGTGCTTCCCCCTTAATCAGGCTCTGCTTCTGTGAGGCGTAAAGTTTACTGTTCATTTTTTCAAGCAATGAGTACAAAAAAATTTTTTTCCTTTTTTTTTTTTTTTTTTTTTTTTTTTTTTTATTACGGGGAAAGCCCGGCAACAGAGATTCCAGACAAAGCCCGTAAAAAAAAAGTTTGGACCGTAAATTAAGTATATAATGACCTTAAATTATGTTGCATGCCCTTTGTCTGGAATCTCTGCTGCCTGGCTTACTCCTTAATCTTACGGGGTATTTTTAACAGTGCAATAAACAAGCAACCGACGAATTTCAAATTTTACTTCAAAATACTTCATTGATAATCATTCAAATGCATCGCAAAAGCAATGGAAGTTTAAGAATAAATAAATTTTCTATAAGTAATTTTTGAAATTTTAAAGACCAGGCTCTGAGCGAATGAACCAGCTTCTGTAAAAAATGTTTATATAAGTAAATTCTTAAAATTATGACATACAGATCGTATATTTGTAGACTTATAATATCTTATAAAAATTCTCTACTTCAGAGATTTTATTTCAGTGACTACAGAGAATAGTAAATACGTGTCTTTAAAAGCAGTGTTAGTACGCGATACATTGAAATGCTTATTCGAAGCATAAGTTTACTATGTAAATTTGTTTTAAATAAAGTTACATAAACATAACTGCCAATATTTTAATTTATTCCGGAGTAATTTTAGCCCCGTCTCTATTTCGCACCACTTATCTTTTAAAATAAATTTTTTCTTATGTTATCGAAGTTATATATTATAGAAAAATTTTCTATAAATATATTTGATCGAGTTTGTAAATATTTGTACATATTTTCATTTAAGTGGTGCGAAATAAAGGCTGCGCTAAAAGTACTCCGGAATAAATTAAAATATTGGCAGCTATGCATAAATGCAAGCAAGAATTGCATTGTGTTTTAGAAAATCGTATTTTATTATTTAATAATGACAGTTGTTGATTATATGCTTCGAAAACGCAATATGCATCAAATTTGTAATTTTTAAAGTCCAATAAATGTAACTAATTTTTGAATATCAAAGATGCCAACATTTTAATTTATTACGCAGCATTGCTAGTACCCGCCCATTTTCCACACTACTTTTCATCAAGGTTATTTTTCTTCTTATTTAAACAATAATTACACATTGGAGAAAATTCCATATAAGTAAAGTGGTGTGTTACTAACAGTGTTCTAGGATAAATTAAAATGTTGCTATGTCCACGTCACGTGACCCTATACAGTAAAATATTTAATTTATTCCGGAATGTTGTTAGCCCCGCCCTTTTTTCACACCGTAATATTTGTAGAAACATTTTCTTCAATATATAACTAGGATTAAATATGAAGAAAATTACTCTGAAAAGATTACGGTGTGAAAAAAGGGCGGGGCTAACAACATTCCAGAATAAATTGAAAAACTTGGCAGCTATGTATTAATCGAACTCGCTTATTTTATAGTACATCTCTCAGACATAATTAAATATTGAACTAAGAATAGAATCATCTAAATTTAAAATAGAACACACCTAAGCAGTTTTGATATTTATTTCAAATATAGTATTAAAAGATATACATAGAAACAAATTTAAAAGACCCTGTGAAAAACATAAAACTATCTTTAAAATGTAATAGCAGTTATTTTAAAATACATATTCTGTTTTTATATCGTAAGATACTCATAAATCTGGCTTCAAATACAGGCTGTTTTTAGCGCATCTCGATCAAAAAACTCTCTCAATAGCAATTCTCCAACTCACGAACCTTTTTTTTTTTTTTTTTTTTTTTTTTTAAGATAATAATGCAGCACCACTTCTCTCTCACAAAAAGATAAATTTTCCTCTTCCTCCTAAAAAGCAGTCTGGTTTACTTTGTTCTGACATTTTTAAAGTGGTCTTTTTAATATTTTTTTTAAAAACAGTAATCAGTGTTTTGAAAAGAACTAATACAAGCACTAATAACCCAGCATTAACAATAAATTCTACATATTTTCTAAATGCTTCTTGGAAAGAGAAATATTTACCTCTACAGACAAACATAAAAGAGTTTTTAAGAAAGTAGTAGAATTTTTAACAAAAATAAAAATTGCGGTTTTTTTTTTTTTTTGTTTTTTTTTTTTTTTTTTTTTCCCTTAACATATGATAATATTTAATTCCATTTAGGCAGAATGATTTCTGTAGCGTCAAGTACCTTGAAATGAAAGGAAATCGTTTTTTCTTTCTGTGCATTTGATAATTTTGTACCAGATGCCATTTTCATTTATCATACAAGAATGAAGTCGTTCTTATATTAAAATAAGAAAAATATTTCAAGAAATATTCAGTGTTTGAATAATAATAATAATAATAATAATAATTAAATTCTAGTTTAATGACAGTCAACAACGCAGTAGCTCTTTCATTAAAAATTTAAAATTATTACACAATATAATTAAAACATAATTTGTAATTTGACATACAAATCGTACCAGAAAAAGATATTTTATTGGGCTCGGATATAAAGCATTTAAAATAATATAATTTAAAATACTTTTTTTATTGAAGAAAACATCATTCGATAGCTTTTCTTCGTCTTTTCAATTGCAGCTTTACAAGCGGATTAAAAAATTAAAAAATAAATAAAAATATAATGCTTTATATCTGCCAACTTTTCTAATTTTTTAATCAGATTAATCGCCACTATATTTTTAAAGGAATATATCACATTTATTTTCGACCATTAAATAGGCTAAAACAATTACAAGAATTTTGCC
This sequence comes from Salticus scenicus, assembly GCA_963930645.1. Taxonomy (NCBI): domain Eukaryota; kingdom Metazoa; phylum Arthropoda; class Arachnida; order Araneae; family Salticidae; genus Salticus; species Salticus scenicus. Next base: position 242,995,047 of record OZ005651.1, read on the forward strand.
ACCTATGCTTTTATAGAAGTGCACTAAAAAGTGAAAAATATGGAAAATTTTGTAAAATCGTGATCAACTTGAAGAAAAAAAATAAAATTTGAAAAGCATTGAAAGTTGAGCAGTTTATTTTTGTTCATGAGTAAACTTTTCCTTTGTCAACTTTGAAATAAAGTGGATTTTATTCTAAATCCAAAAATGTTAAGTTGAATTAGCTTTTTTTTTAGGTTGATTTCTTCAGAAATCGACCTACTGCAATCACTTCGTTTATCTATCTATCTGTATATATATAATGAAAATTTCAGCATCACGATAACTTCCGAAATAATATTCTAAATCAAAACAAATTTGGACAGCGAGCTTATCTTATAAATATCTTGGATGAGTTCGTTGGCGAATATAATTAAGCGGAGCCACTTGAAATCAGGCTATCACTTGAAAATTTATTATCGTGATAACTTCCGAAATAATACACCAAACTGAACCAAATTTAGACAGCAAACATATCTCATAAATATCTTGGATGAGTTGTTCGTTAACCTAGCTGCTCCGCCATTTTGTTTTTAAGTGAAAGTCACTTGAAAATTGCAAATCCGCATTGTAAAAAAGCGTAATTGAGAGCGGATTTGCTTAAATTTTGATGTATATATGGACCTTATAAGAGTCTCCAAGTTTATTAATGAATTTTATCCACTATTTTTAAGGAAGTGGCAAATATCTTAAATTAAGCGGAGCCACTTGAAACCAAGCAACCGCTTAAAAATTTATCATCATGATAAATTTGAAATACTGAATCAAATTGAACCAAAGTTAGACAGTGAACTTATCATACAAATATCTAGGAATAGTTCACTAGGCAATTTGTTCCGATATTTTGTTTCCAAACTGCGGGCATTTAAAAATGAGTAATTAAGATAACTTTTGAGATCCAAAATTGATTTAAACCAAAGTTGGATAGTGAATTTACGGTTCAATTATTTATCTTAGATAAGTTCGCTGGGCATCTCACTCCGCCCTTTTGTTTCCAAGTGACGACAACTTGAAAATTTCTTATTATGATAACTTTGAAATACTGAATTAGTTCGAACCAAAGTTGGACAGTGAATTTATCATATAAATGTCTTGGATAATTTCGCTGGGCAAGAGTCTCCACCATTTTGTTTCCAAATTGCGGCCACTTTAAATCAGGCTGTCATTTGAAAATTTCATATCACAATAACTTTTAAAGTACTGAATTAATTAGAAACAAAATTGGACTGTGAACTTATACAAATATCTTGGATGATTTCACTGGGCAGTTGAAATTGATGATTGAAGTGAGGCAGTTGAAGTGATGATTTCACTGGGCAGTTGCCGCCTGCCACTTGAAAATTTGCCATAACAATAACTTTTGAAGTACTGAACTAATTCTAACCAAAGTCGGACAGTGAACTTATGCTTCAGATATCTTGGATGAGTTCGCTAGGTAACTTGCTCCGCCATATTGTTTTTAAATGGCAAACACTAGAAAATTTGTTATCACGTAACTTTTGAAATACTCAATCAATTCGAATCAAATTTGAACAATGGATTTATCATTCAAATATCTTAAATGATTTCGGTGGGAAAGTTATTCCACAATTTTGTTTCCAAGCTGCGACCACTTGAATGCTGCCACTTGAGAATTTGTTATCACGATAACTTTTGAAATGCTGAATTTAATCGAACCAAAAGCTGTACCGTGGACTTACCTTATAAATATCTTGGATTAGTTCACTAAGCAACTTGTTCCGCCCTTTTGATCCAAGTGGTTGCCACTTAATTTGTCAACACGATAACTTCTGAAATACTGAAGTAATTCGAATTAAATTTGTAAAGTAGACTTATCTCACAAATGCATTTGATAAGTTTGTTTGCCAACTTGATCCGCCATCTTGCTTCTAAGTGGCGGACACTTGAAACGTTCAGATTCATTTAAAAAGATATTTATGAAGAAATTTGCATAAAACTCCATACGTACATAGTCCACATCCATATTTCCACCAAGTCCTTTAATAATCTTGATAAGAAAGAGGAAATCCACCTACCCTTCCTAATGAACCGGGAGGACTTGTTTTTACTCTTTTGCTTATATAGAACACTGATTAAAAAAAAAAAAAAAAAAAAAAAAAGCCGCACTTGGATATTTTCCATTTTTCTTTCTGTAATCGCTAATTTTATCGTTTCAAACGTAAATTTTTGAACAGATTTTATTACGTTGTGTTCCACGTGCAATTCAGGATTGATCCAAGTGTTAAAAACAAAATGCAGTTGTTCGGAAAATTGTAATTTTAGAAAGTATTTTAAAATGGCAAGAATAAGGCAATTAACGATACCACAAAAAATATTAATTTTAGAGCGAAAAATCAAAAACATATTTTAGTACGTGGGATGTCAAAATGATTAAATGTTAACAAAATACTAGTGATCTGGTTTTTAGCAAGATATAATATTTTTTGGCTGTAAACTGCACGTTTGTCCTTAGGCGGCCACGTACTCCTCCAGTCGAGATGATCGCAAGTTAAAAAGCCATCGCTTAAAAAATCAGTTTGTATTACATTTAGAGCTTAGCAGGGATTCAGAAAAAGTGTTTAGTAACATAATTTATCTAAATACAGTAAAATAGCAATTAAACAAAGCAGGTTTAATTGTCAGAAAATCTGAAAAAAATTCATTCTTAACGAAAAGAATTAGAAAACCAAGACATTAGAGGGTTAAAAAAAATAAAAAATGATCAATTAATTACTGAGCTGAAGTTGTTCTCTCTGGTGAGTCAAGTTTCACTTATTTCGAACTGACGGAAACAAGCAGATATGATCGCGAAAATGTGACTGACTTAAAGAAAATCGCACTTTTAAAACAGTAACATATTCCCCGTACATTACGATACGAAAATGCATAATTTTTCGTTGAGTCTGGCAAATTTTCATGTTCAAGGGATCAATTAACCCAAAATAAAACTTGACCGTTAAAAAATTTATACCTGACCGACTACTTTTGGGGTATTTCAGACTCTTCCATAATCAGCATTTCAAGATGATAATGCACCTTGTTATATGGCGCTTGTGATACATTTATTTGATTCAAGTTGTTAAAATTACTTATCCATTCTCATGAGCATCTATAATTTTTTAAGTTATCATAACTTTTTTTACTTAAAATTAAATCCCACAAAGAAGATCGCTGGATTTCGTCTTTATTAGACCAGAAAATTGTCATAATCTCAATCCGCTCGAATAGGTATAGTCTATAAAAGAGGGTGGGGATTAAAAATTTGTAGCCTACAACTTTGAAAGAACTAGAAAAAATATTTATGATACTTGGCACAGTGAAATTTCTGAGTTTCATGTTAAAAAACTGTAAAATACTATGCCATTGCGCATTAAAGCAGTAATTCCATATAAAGGGGGAATTATCCAATCCAGAATGCATATTTTTATTAAATAATTGTTTAGATCTAACAAATAAATAGTTTTATTCCATATATTAAAATAGCATGTGTTTATTTCATACAATAAATCATGATAGAATACAAAGTATATGTTTATTATATTATGTTTAAAAAGAAAATTTTATGTAGATTTTTATTAAATACTTAATAGAGTGTGATAGAACTAATTATTAAATCGAAAATGTGCATAGTTATCATGTTATGACTTCCGTATTATACAAGCATAACAATTTTATCTGTTGCAATCATTAGTTCTTAAATTATTACAAACCCAAATGGTATAAGTCAATTTTTCTGCAGTGCAGCTTTTTTTTTTTTTTTTTTTTTTTTTTTTTACTTTGTCGCTTAGTGTATTTTGGAAAATAACTTTTAAACTTCGTGTAACCGTCTAAAACTCTGGAACTTTTTAAAAATTTCTAGAACCTGCTAGAAAAATCTGAAAGTTTTCTGGAAACTAAATTTTTCTAGAAGGTTCCATGAAATTTCTAAAAGGTTTCATAAAGTTTCTAGAAGATTCCATGTAATTTCTAGATATTTCAGTGAAGTTTCTAGAAGGTTCCTTATTAACGGTTCTATACTGTTAAAAAGACACGTAAATTTATGTGCTTTTAATCCATTTAATTTTTACGGTCAAGACCGTTTCTTACCTGTAAAATGGGCAAACCCCTATTTTCTAATATTACTTGATATTTTTTGCTATATCACAAGGTTCTCAGTAGTCATTAGTCACTTTTTTTTTTTTATAGTAATCTTCATTAATCATTTTTAGTACATATCTTCGAAATAATAATACAAAAATTGATTTATATATAAGGTGGTATTCAAAATAATAAAATTACGGACAAAACATTAATTATTGAGTATTTGGTAGAAGTTTTTGCTGACGGGAAAAAACCCGTAAAAATGCTACTTTTTTTTTTTTTTTTTTACAGTGTTACTGTTTTCATGCAGTTTCTAGATGTTTCCATAAAGTTTAAATAAGATTTCATGAAGTTTCTAGACATTTCTATTACGTTTCTAGAAGATTCCATGAAGTTTCTAGACGTTTTCAAGAAGTTTCTAGACGACTCCATAAAATGTTTAGACATATCTATGAAGTTTCTAGAAAATTTCATAAAGGTTGTAGAAGGTTCCATGAAAATCCTAGCCATTTCCAGAAGTTTCGATGAAGATTTTACACTAAATTCATATTAAAGAAAATTGATGACAGACAAACTGATTTAATATATAAAAGGATTCTTAAAAGTATTTACATAAAGACGTCAAAAGTTTTGTGTTACTTGAAATGTTATTGATATTGTTTTGGTATAAATATTATATTAGCAATATTTCAAAAAACTCTTAAACAAGGGAGTCTAGCATTATATTACTTTTTCCCTCTAGATGCTTTACCAGCGATTATTCTGGAAGATATTTAATCCTTTTTTTGTTTATTATGGTTTAAATCAGATTCTATGGAGAACCAAGACAAATATCATACTTATAAACATATAGCTACTAAATATAAAGCTGTCGATAATGAAAAATATTTCCTTCCTAAAAGACCAAAATATTTATTTCGAACTATGTTTAAAAATTATTTTTGATATTTGATATTTTTTATTTTTTCTACTTTATCAAATTTTTTTATTAAAATTACCCTCTTGAAAAATGCATCTTGCTAAAGACTACAGTGATTTCACAAATATGAAGGATTTCTATTTATTTTAAATGTAGAAGAAAAAGAAATGCAGGATTTTTTTTTAACTGAAACTACTCAGACTTACCTGTAGTTTGATCTATCAGCCGGAGTGCCACCAGAATTGGTAAAAAAGACTAATGAAGACATGGGGAAAAGGTTTCCAAGAAAAAAAAATGACTCAGGTGTCGATAGGGTGAAATTTAGCGCTCTCTACATAACTGGGAATTTTTATTAAATAAAGCTTCTCTATATACGAGTTCGCGCACCCGACGTTTTTTTGCATTAGAGTTGTCACATGTACCCAGCGAGTCCGTAGATTATCGTACAGTAGCTACTTTTTCGGGCCTCATTTGTTACTATTGAATTGCTTTATTTATTTATTTATTTATTCTAATTTTAGCTTTACAAAATGTGATATAAGAGGTTGTTCAACTATAATTTGCTCAAATCGCTCCAGAAATGGACATACAATGTTCATATTTCTTTCAGAACCCACTAGATGAAGATCATAGCTGCTATAAATGTGCCAAGTAAAAGGTAAGTTGTTGTTGTTGTTGTTGTCGTGTGACAAGTGCAGAAAAAAAAAAGTATTTAGGCAAGTCAAATGGGACCAAAGGCATGGAGCACAGCCCTGGCCACATCTCCGACTTTTTCGGTGTAAAGGGTGTCATGGCAGCAGTTGAGGTCGATGTTGAAGAGGGTCGAGGTAACAGAGATGCAATTGAAGAGATGCCTCGGATCCAGCTGAGTTCTAGAAGAATCTATTAGAATTCTAGAGCATTTGCCCATATTCTCGAGGGCAAAGTTATTTAAAAATCTCTGCAAATAAATGAGACTACAAGATGCGGGTTTATGCAACTATAATCTTGGTTTATTACCAAATTCTAGAAAATCAAGCAAGAATTTCTCGCAATATAAATGATTCAGAATACTTAGAGTATTCAGAATATTGTTTCACCGTCTAGAAATGCGTACACTGGAAATTCTCGATAATTTCGTCTATTCAATTTATTGGCGTGCCTTATGCGCATAGCTCGGAAATCTATATTTCTAATTAAGGGATTTAGAAAATAAAGGAGGTATAATTTTTTTCTCAGTGATCCATGTAAAGGATATCTATGATTTAATGCAGTGTAAAGCATTATAAGAAGTTGGGAAAACAAGATACTTAACAATTGAGCCTGGTAAAGAGCAGAAACCGTTGTTAAAAGAGATAGTCTACTGATGTTGCGGCTTCCATCATTAAAGGTTCACGAGGTGTTGGAAGCTCCATTTGAACACTTTGAAGGGTAACGCAGTGGGGGCTGGAATAAGCCTTAATAATCATAACTTAAATACTTCTTGTCATTAAATTTCAATTGTAAGAACTAGATAATGGTTTAAATTAATTACATCAACTATTTCGCTTTTTTTTTATTTTCTTCTTAAGAATGTTTTAAAGAAGAGGAGCATCTCCTGAATTTACGGATTACATGCAGAAACCCAGCATGTAATCCCAGCCTTTTGTCAGACTGTTCAAGCGAAATGCCTTTGCAGAAGATCAAGTTAATCCGCTCTCTAACGATCTGTATGATCATAAGTGAGTTTATATAAGAAGATTTTAACTTTTTGATGGATCTTTCTTCCTTTTTACTCTCTTAATTATTATTATGTAAATGAATTTCTGCAAGGAAATAAGAAATATCAATACAAATCTTAGTCAAATGACTTTTCATATTCTCGTTTGCTTCTTTTAAATGAAACAGAATTTTCTATTAGAAAAAAAATATATATATTATCTGGATGAACTTTTAATTCAGACAGAGTTTCATTAGATTATTTAGCTTACAAACTGCTTTACCAATTTATTAAAGCTTATTATTTGAAATTAACTTGTAGATGTGCTGTTGAAATACGTGATTAATCAATTACAGTAAGAATTATTACTTTATGCCATAATACTTTTAAATATAAAATATAGTTTCGCTCCTTCATATTTAAACAGTTAAGCACTAAACTATTTCATAAAACTTTTCAACTACACATTAAAATATATATATATCTATGCATTACTACTGCTTATAGCTATAAACAGAACGTGATGAAATGATTGTTTTCATTCTTATAACAAAGAGCATTTATTTATCTTTAAGTATGATGCGATTAGGTTTCTTATCCAATAAATATATGCTAAGTCTACACTTTTATCTTCTTTTTCCCCTAATTCAAAGAAAAGTCTGAGACTTTTGTGAGAGAATCCAGAAAACTGCCAGGAAGCTTTCATGACTAGTTTTTGATAGTAATATTTTTTTTTAGCATAGTTGCTTTTCAGAACAATTTTTTTTCTATTAATGAAGAAATGTTCTCGTTTATAATTAATATAAATTCTATTATGCACTTTAAAAACAAATAAATAAAAACACCTTTAAGATATGCTAAAATCTGAGTCTGATCAGGAATGCAAAATTCCATTTATTTATCTGTGAAAGATTTTATATTTTCTTTGCTTAGAATATGCACTTGTGCAAGTATTTAATTTTTTTTTTTTTTTTTTTTTTTTTTTAATAACATCTTAGAAATGAAAATTGAGTAAAGTTTTACCTGTTTGCTCACACACTGAATTTCTTCTTAGTTAGCTTAAAACTGATTTATCCTTTTAAAATTTTCACGGATTCAAACATTAATTGCAAGTAATTTTCTTTTCTAATGTTTGAGAGAGAAAAAATTACTTCTATTGAGTGGTTTTTATTTTTTAACAAATACTTCATGAGCGCTGAATTCGAGTACTGGTTTAGGCATGGGTGTTTGTAGCGGTTCGAAATATACTTTAAGCTTTAGGTCCTTCTTTAATTAGTCCTGGTGTGCAAGATAATTATCAGACCATACAATTACAAATTAAGAAAATCAATTTGGAATTTTTTTTTTTTAATTGTATTGAAATTTTAAATTGAATTGAATAAGGAAAATGGCATCTCGAAGAAAATAAAAATGAAAACTCGTGCAGAAAACATGTGTTAAACTGCATTGATAAATTGTTTCATATAATAGTACAATTTCAGCGGCAAAAATTTTTATAGCTTGATTTTCAATAAAACAATGCCTTTTCATAAAATTAAAATTTTTAAAGCACATGTCCCTTTAATCACAATATTGATTTATTTATTTTATTTTATTTATTTATTAATTTATTTTTATTATTATTATTTTTTTGTTTTTTGTTATTTTGAGATTCCAGGAAAACGTATATATTCCTTTATTTATTTTTTTTTTTTTAGAACAAACTACAAAAAAGAATTCTTTTGATAAAATGTTTTGAGAGCATGTGCGTTAACATGCTTAATTTTATGTAAATAAATTAATAAACTATTCATTATTATATGAAACATTGTTAACCATTGGTAGCCTAATTTATTTTGTTGACTGATTTTGTAGATTTATTTTCTCATTTTAATATTAGTTTTGTACAGTTGTACAAACAAACTCGCTTCGATTGACTAAAATAATATCGTTGAAAGAAGAGCCCATGTCACTGGATAGTCCGATATTGGCCTCCGATAATAGTCCACGTAATAGTCCGATAATAGTCTTGTACACAGCCAATGAGCGAACGATGTTCTCATTTTCCTTCTGGTAACAAAATTGTTGTTACAACAAAAATTGTAGTTATATCAACAATAAAATTTAGGTGATTTAAAAAAATATTCCAACAAAATATTTGTGTGTGTGTGTGTGTTTGTACGTGTGTGTGTTTGTACGTGTGTGTGTTTGTGCGTGTGTGTGTTTGTCAAAAAAGGGTAAAAATATGGAGATATTAAACTGATTTAAGAAAAGGCAACTCTTCGAAAATAATAATTTTAATGCTTTTAAAATAAAAAGTAAAATAAATGTCTGAAGGAACGTTATAAGTACTATTTTCGACTTCATAGTAAAACAGAAATTATGTTATTCGAATATAAACCATAAATAAAACGAAAAATGCTTGCTTAGTTAGTTAGTGAACCCCTTTGCTAAAATGTTATTTTAAACCATAACTACTACTTCTAAAAATATCTTTGCGGGCACTTTCAAAAGACTTTTAGACGAACCATTTTGACATCATAATTATTCTATTCATAAGAAAATGTTAAAATTAAATGTTATAAACTCCGAATCTCACTAATTTTTAAAGACTTACTTCTTCATTTAAAATCCTTCGCTTTCAAAATAGAGTCATTAGCTTTCCTTTCAATGTTAAACACCACTAATTTGAATCGAGTATAATAAATGCTGTTTGTCAAAAGCATCGTTCAAGTCCTGTAATTGTCTTATTTTGTGTATTGAGTAAAAATTATAAATAAATTTAAATTTATGTAGTTAAAAGCATTAGTATGTAACCACACACTATGAATAATCCATTTCTTTATTTAAAACATATTCTTTAAAAGATATATAATAATAATAATAAAATGATAATAAAAATAAAATGCATACCTTCTAAACTAACGAATACAAAAGCTTGTAATCTGAATGGCAAGAAACATTGTTTACTGAAAGATGACTGTCTTTTTTTTTATAAAAATACTCTTCCTTTTTTTTTTTTTTTTTTTTTTTTTTTTTTACAATGCACTCTCTCTACCAATAAATATTTGGACATTCTCAAATATATACATTTTATCAAATATCTAGAAATATTCTTTGGGAATCATTTCGAAATTTTCAGAATATAAAGACACGTTATACCTCATACATTTCGACAAAAACCCTGCCTTGTAGAGAAAATGGGGACCAGTAAAAAATTAAAAAAGTATCAAAATGTTGTAATGTTTGAAATACGTTTTGGGTCAAGCATGTGATTATGAAGTTTCTACTAATTATCTGTATTAAATTTTAGGAAACTTCCATGTATATTCATAGAAATATAACTTTTTTTTTTAATTGAAAAAAAAAAAAAAAAACTTTTTTTATTATAACAAGTAGGGTATTAGATCTAGTGCTAAACAATTTCCGAGAAACTTGCCATATTACTTTAGAAACAGCATACTGCAATCAGAATGCAAAAATGCTAAATATCTTATGAATTATAAGCATTTTTTAACTACACATGAGCAAGCTTTAAAACAAATTATTTGCATAATTTAATAGCCCAAGGTATTCAACTACTTACATGAAAACTCCAAACAAATATCGTGTAAATTCAAAAAGTTATGAGGGGATAAAATGAACCGAATTTCAGTTACTCTCAAAAAAAAAAAAAAAAATGATGATGATGATGATGATACGGGGTTTTATCAGTATTTATTTACAATCACTGTATTGCCATTAACACTTTATTACCATTGATTAAATCAAAATAAAATGTGAGTATAACCTCTTATAGTTTAGCTTTTATTTTGAGAGGAATTGAATTTTAGTTCGTTCGATCCGCCAAACCTTTTTGAACTTATACGATATTTGTTTGAGGTTTTCATATACACTAAGGGACAAAAAAAAAGCCGCACTGCAGAAAAATTGACTTATACCTTTTGTGTTTGTGATAACTTCAAAACTAATGATTGAAACAAATAAAACTGTTATGCTTGTGTAATACGGAAGTCACAACATGATATCCATGTACATTTTTGATTTAATAATTCACTTTATTACACTCTACGAACTATTTAATAAAAATTTACTTAAAACTTTCTTTTTAAACGCAATATAATAAACACATACTTTGTATTTTATTAGGATTTATTATATGAAATAAAGGCGTTATATTTTAATGTATGAAATAAAACTATTTATTTGTTAGATCTAAAAATTACTTAATAAAAATAAGTATTCAGCATTGGATAATTGTATCTTGTTTTTAATACTTCGCTCAATCCTAAATTGTACGTGGAACTCAACGTAATAAAATCTGTTCGAAAATTTACTTTTAAAACAATAAAATTGGCGATTGCAGGAAGAGAAATGAAAAATATCCAAGTGTTGCTTTTTTTTTTTTTTTTTTTGGTCCCTTAGTGTAAGTAGCTCAATACGTTTGGATATTAAACTACAGTCGGTAACAAAAGTGTCCGAACACTAGTAAAAATTCCTATGTAAAAAACGTGCACTTCATACGGTTTTGTTAAATAAATCCTTGTCGAAGCCTGTTCTTAGTCAGTCTAAGAACAGGATTCGATAAGGATTTATTTAACAGAACCGTATGCAGTGTACTTTTTTTACATAGGAATATTTGCTAGTGTTCGGACACTTTTGTTACCGACTGTACGCGAATGAAATTTCGTTAAAGCTTGCACATGCGTTGTTAAAAATTATTTAGTGAAAATGCTCATATTTCATAGAATATTTAAAATTTTTGCATTCTGATTGCAGTATGTTGTATCTGTAGTAAGCCAAGTTCCTAAAAAATAACTTTGCATTAGGTAAATACAAGGAACAATTTTTTGCGATTTTTTAATGAAACCGTTATACCTCCATGAATATCTGTGGTAGTCTCATAAAAATTTACATAGATAATAAGAAAAGGAATCATAAACACATGCTACAGCCAAAAAGCATTTCAAGCATTACTTTTTACAGGGTAATCCAAAACATATTGATTTTTGTTTAATTTTTTGCTGGACCCCATTTCTCTTCGAGGCAGAACTTTTGTTGAAATATATGAGGTATAACATATTCTTTATATTCAAAGTTTCAAGATAAATTGTCAAGAATTTTTCTACATATTTGACAAAACGTCTAAATACTTATTAGTAGATAGTGCATGATTCAGCAATATTGCAAAAGCCTATCCCAATTTATATCTATACAATACACACACACGCGATATGAAAAAAAAGTTTAATAAAACGAAGAACATATTTATTTTAAAACTGTGATATTACAAACATAAAAATATGTCAGGAAACAGTCATACTTTACTGGCTCGTTTATCTTGTATATTTGATAGTAACATCATATACAGTCGGCAGCAAAAGTATCCGATCACTAGCAAAAATTCCTATGTCAAAAAAGTATACTTCATACGGTTCTGTTAAATAAATCCTTGTCGAATCATGTTCTTAGACTGACAAAGAACAGTATTCGACAAGGATTTATTTAGTAAATCAAATATACTTTTTTTATGGATACGTTTTAAAACTGATGATAAACCTTTCAACAAATTTATGTTTCAAAACTTTAGTGAAATCCCATTAATTCATCAGTTTCTCGTAGTGAAAAAGTTTCAAAGTATTTAAATGACTTTCTGCCTTCCAAGTCCAAAAACATTATTTAGCATTGGTAAACGTTTGTCAAACTTTTTAACTTCATTGGAATATTCTGCTTTCATATATATATATATATATATGTGATTGGTTTGTTGTTTTTTAATATTTTTTGGTGCTATTTTTTCTTTAATCTAATATCTCTAATCTAAGAGCACCCTTGAAATATTTTTTCCATAAAACCTCCAGGCGAAATTATACACACACACACACACACACACACCCATATATATATATATACACATAGATAATTGAATTTTAAATTAATAATATGAAGTTATCTGAAAAACAATTTTGAACTGTTTTTCACATGTCAGTTAGCAACGCTGTCAAACGTTTATTTTTGGAGTAGCAAAACAGATTCAATTTCGAAAGTTTTTCTGATTGACATTCGATTCTTGTTTACCGCACAGGCCTGCAAGCTAAATTCTAATATTATTTTCCAAGCATTTTTATCGAATATAATTTCACGAGTACTTGCTACGATTTTCATGTTTTTTGAAAAATTAACTCTTCTTTAGAAAGCGTATAGTGAAATCATTATACGCCATTATTATTTTCCTTAAACTAGGTTTTTAGCAATAAGGAGAAAAAAATTACACATTTTATGTATTACGAAATTTTTAAGAGAACTCTAAGAATGTCATGCACTAAATGGAAGAGGTATATCCTTTCTTTTCACTTCTTACAATTCTATAATTAAGTTATATTTCATTTGATTTTTTTTTTTTTTTACTAAATTCTATTAATTATAAAATTTCCTGTCGATAAAAGTATTCCTAAACTTTTGTGTTATCAAACGTTTGTGTTACAATTTTTATGTGACAACGAAATTTCATGACCTGCAAGTATTTAAGAACAGTGTGTTATTACAATAAGAATTTTTCGATTTTGCTTCTGAGGGGAGAAATATAAAAATTACATTTTTAATCGTCTTTAACTGGAGCCGCGGTAGCGTAGTCGGTAGAACACCGAGCTCGTAATTTGATGATTGCGGGTTTGGTAATCGCGAAGTTGCCATTTTTTTACGCTTTTGGCTGCCAGAAAATTTTAATAGAAATTGTTCATATATTTTTGTAACAGTTTTCACTGATTAAACATATACATATACATATATATATATATATATACAGTCGGTAACAAAAATCTCCGAACACTAGCAAAAATTCCTGTATAAAAAAAGTACACTTAATACAGTTTTGTTAAATAAATCCTTGTCGAATCCTGTTCTTAGTCAGTCTAAAAACAGGATTCGACAAGGATTTATTTAACAAAACTGTATTAAGTGTCCTTTTTTTATATAGGAATTTTTGCTAGTGTTCGGAGACTTTTGTTACCGACTGTATATATATATATATATATATATATATATATATATATATATATATATTTAAGCTAAAAAAAAATAAAAGTTGTCAACTACAATCGGCAGCAAAAATATCCGAGCATTAGCAAAAATTCCTATATAAAAAGGTACACTTACTACTGTTTTGTTAAATAAATCCTTGTCGAATCGTATTCTTAGAAAGAACAAGATTCGACAAGGATTTATTTAACAAAACTGTATTAAGTGTACTTTTTTTATATAGGAATTTTTGCTAGTGCTCGGATACTTTTGCTGACTGTATGTATTAGAGACGGTCGAATGGTCGCGTATACTATCGTGGTTGAAACACGCAAAATCCCTCGTAGACACAATGTCCTTCTGTACAAAAAATTACCTAGGGTTATCGAAGCGGGGACACATCCTTTCCGCAGCAGATCAAAATTATGATGGCATACAGTCGGAAGCAAAAGTATCCGAGCACTAGCAAAAATTTCTATGTAAAAAAAGTATACTTAATACAGTTTTGTTAAATAAATCTTTGTCGAATCCAGTTCTTAGTCAGTGTAAGAACATGATTCGATAAGGATTTATTTAACAAAACCGTAAACACTTTTAAAGACAGTTTTTTTTTTTTGCTCTAAAAATCACATATCTCTTTTTTCATGAATCAAAGAGAATATTCCTGTTTAACAATATTTTAGTCATATTAAGTTCAGAGGATTAAGATACGATGTTTTGATTGTTACTAAAAATAATCAAGCAAGGAAGTTATTTTTTATTTGTCATTTTTAAGGACACTACAAAAAAAAAAAAAAAAAAAAAAAAACAAGCCACACTGCTAAACTTGTAGGTGTGAGGCTATACGCAATCTCTTCACTGTAAAAAATATGTCCTATCTGCTGCCAGAAATTCTCTGTAATTTGAGAAAATACGTTCTGACAACGTAATTTTTTCGGGAATTACGCGTATTTTCTCAAATTACAGAGAATTATTTTTGGCAGCAAATAGGACATATTTCTTACACTGTTTAGGTTTCCAAGTACTCGAAATCGAGGCTAGTTGTCTACGGAGTGTTTGGTTGGAAAAGTAAAATAATTAATAATAATGAAAGAAAGTTAGATTTTTATGCTTTATCTTCATTTGCATTTATTAAAAATTTAAGGAATTTAGAATGGCTGATACAAACAGTGGCGGTAAATTTTAGGGATTAGTCGTTATTTTTATACCTTATTTGCCGTAAATGTTACAACTAAAATTTTCAGCGAGGTTTCAATGTGCTTTATACTGTACATAGTCACTATCCAGAGATTTACAAGCTCCTAAAACCAAACAAATGAACATTAATAGCTGCAATTTGCATTATTTACATAAAGATCAATAGATTTTCCGAATAAATTTTATTTATGCTTCTCGGTTATTTCTTAATTAAAACTAAAACTTTACGGAATCATGCGTATATATATTATAACCTACTAAAACAAACCCAAGCATATAAACATTTTATTAATTTTGAATTAAACCAGTGTTTGAAAAGAATGAAATATATTCAGTCACACTGATTCTCCTTACTTAAATTACTTTTCTTATCCATTTCTCTTTTAAATAGGTTATTATTAGCTCTAATAAACCTCCATTTCCCCTGATTTCCAGAGAGTGTAATTTCAATACCATTCCAATCATAGATAAAAATACATTTAACCTTTCTAATTTGTTTACCACTTTTAAGCAACAAAACAAACATTTCGTTGAATCAGCGGGCCAAGGTATTTCATTAAATGAATTCTTTCGGAAAATTCTTTTTGTTTCAGCATTTTTCGTGTGGGATAAACGAAGAAAATTAATAAAGCTTTTAGTTCTTTTCTCTTTCATTTTTTCAACAGGTCTGCTTTATTTAGAGGAATTTTTTTGGTCGAAAAGTGATGGAAAAATAAAAATGGGTTTTAAATATTGGTATTAAATCATTCTATAAATATTTTCTTTTTGGTATTTTTTGGTTTTATATTTTAAAAAAATGTATGAATGAGTTAAAAAATTCTTAGAACATATTTTCTCGTTTCGCATAACAAACACTCAGTGTATTAGTGTTATTATTTTAATTTACCTAGCCATTCTACTTGCTTACGGTTATTTATTTATGAGACAACCTGTATTAGACATGTTTAACTTTTATGATATAAATATACATATATCTATTACAAAATTAATAATAATAATAATAAATATCTAAGCAAGCTAAGGATCCTTATTTTATTAATAAACTTATAAAGAAAACATGTATTTTTTTTATTAATAATTATGATATATTATAATAACTATAATTTCTATAAAATAATTAATGACATATTTTTTATAGCAGAATAGATAATAGATGTTAAATTAATTAGGTATAATAATTTTAATTTTATAGATGTAGTGCTTATGTGCATAATATTAGCTGCCTACAAAGTAAATAAACACAGAAAATTTCAATAAATTTCTTTTCTTTTTAATTCTCTTGATATTTATTCTATAAATCTAAATTTTCGATTTTTAATTGAAAGAGACAAACGTCCTTTTTGTGTTCATATATGTCATATAATAATATATAATTTAATTTAATATCTTCTACTTAAAATTCTCGTTTATCTAACAATAACTACTCACATAACGTTTCAGAAAGCATATGCTTATTTCAAAATTGAAAACAACGATGTGCAATATAAATTCTAAATTTAAAAAAAAAAAAAAAAAAAATAAGCTAATTGCACCTATCTTAAATTTTTTATCATTTAAAGCAGTTTATTAAACTTCAGATGCTTTGAAAACTTATATTTTCTTAATATTCTGAAATTTAAAGGAACGAGTCACTGTATTGCATTTCACATACTTCAATTAAAACAAAAATATTAACAAATATTTTTTTCGTTGTTGTTGTTGTTTGATTATGAAACACATTAAAGAAGAACTAATTTTTATTAGGAAATCATGTTGATATTACGGAAAACAATTCAAAAGATGAATGTAATTTCGATTCTGATTGGTAAAAAAGGGATATAACAATTATCTTTATTTAGAATAAAAATGCTTAGCATTTCTAAAATACTATTATTTGCTGAATTCAGCTGTTGTAAAATTGCATGAAATACAACTTAGATTTTCAGTTATTATACAGATATTAAATACTGATATTGTTATACATTTTCTAGAATTTAATTTATTGCATTAGCCTCAGATCAAAATACAATAAAAAATTCATATAGAGAAGAATTTCAACGATACTGACTGAATGAGCCACAAATTGTGATTGTTTCTGTTTTTATATTATTAAAACCCGTTAGCTCCCAATTTCCTCATTTGAGGACAGCTATTAAAATGGCACGTACGTTTCTTGTGGTTTCTTGGAATGATTTCTGCTTTTTAGTGACAGTTTATAGCGTCACTCTAAATGATCCCTGAAATATTTATGTACCCACTATTAATTATTATTTCATAATTTGGATAATCATTTTATGATTTTTCATTCGTCGCACATATATTTGCTTTTTGCGCAGGTATACTAACTTAAATCAAGCTTAATAATAATATATATTATAATACTTTACTTTCGAGATCTTTGTCAACATATAATGGGAAAATAATCTGTTATCTCAAAGTTTTTCTATCTCGAAGTTTTCTCGCTAGAACACTAAACGTCAATAAATGAAATGAGGATAGGCTTTAAATTTAAAACTATTAGAAGAATTGTTTAAGTTAACATATTTTACTGTCAGTTGTCTATATTAATTTAGAAGTGAAATAATCAGTTAATAAACATTTTGCAAAAGTAATTCGGGCGTTAACGGGTTAATAACTGTTCAGTTAATAATTAATATTTGAAGAATCTTGCAATCCAAACTATGCATAAACATACCAATTGACTTTTAAAAAGTACAGATATTAAATTATTAAATAATAATAATAATTAATGCGTAATTAATATAACTTAAAGGAGCGCTTTGACTTTTATCCTCTCAGTTTTAACTTTCTCTTTAATCTTGATTTTTGCTTTTCAATAATCCGTATTTCACTAATCACTGATTTCAAAATCACTGCTTGTTTTTAAAAGTTTTTATTTAATTTGAATAAATAATGTAATTTCAGTATTGATTACGAACTCTCAGAATTTAAACTCGATTATTTTTAAAAGTTTAGTCTTGATGATTAAAAATGCTACATTTCTAAGAAAACTTGATAATAAAAAATATGGTCGAAGAAAGGAAAAAATAACTTATTTAAATTTCTCGCTTAGAAATTATACCATTTCTAAGTAATTACGAATACCGACTTTCCGAAGTAAACATCTGAGAGTAAAAAAGTACGTTCATAAAAAAAAATAATAATAATAATAAACAATATACTCTAGTTTTGAGGACAGATTCTCATATAGAAATACCAGTACTAAGTGATTACAAATGTTGAGAAAACTTCTATTGGAAACTTCTGAGAATACAATCGTACTGTCTAAGAAAACAAAATAGACAATTTACTTTAATTCTGAGAATAAATTATTATTATGATGCTCTGGATATTAAAATATGAAAAAAGTTTCAGAACTTCCTTAACCATTTTGAATTATGACAAAATATCCTATGTTCAAATTTATTCCCAAAAATTAAATTTAAAAAAATGTCAGAAATCCATTCCTTTTTAAAAGTGAAAGTCTGACTGTTCGTTACTTCAAAGATGTAAAATCAAGGAAAAATTTGTTAGGAGTAGCGAATAACAGTTTGATATCAGGTAATAACAGTTATTGACAACCAGTTACTAAATAAAATTAATGTAATTATCAAGGCGAAGCAACGCGCATATTTCCTTTGAATAATGAAACAAATTGCACTCAAAGTATATATTCTGAATAATACAAGTAAATATCATTGGTAAGAAGATAATTGCAGTTGGATAAGCAGTTAATGCATTTTCAAGAGTCATAAAATAATTTTTAAAAAAATCATTATGTGATCTTAAAAATATGACATTCAGATTTTATTTCAGACATTTTCTAGGATCCAACTGCCTATTTCAAAAATATTGTACTTTTGCAAAAGGTTACAGAAGACTGTTTCAAAAAAAAAAATTATTTTTTCCCGTTTAAATTATTATTTAAGAAATAAAAGGGGAAATTCGAAAAACGACTTTCTCTATTGTTTGTACAAAAGATCAAAGTGTGCCTTTGAATTAAATTTAGAATCTAGTGGGTAGAAGTTAAACAGCTGTTTAGAAAAGAAAGGTTACAAAAAATTCTTTGTTTAATCATTATGAATAAAGACATATTTCACTTAAGAAAATTCTCCTATCTTTCACTACTAAACACTTACATGTAAATAAAATATCTAAGATTTAGGTTTAATCGTGTAATTAACTGTAAAAAAGAAAATCTCACTGCACTGTTAAAATAAATAACACTTTTGTTGATACAGTACGCAACAAGCACCTTCTAATATTTTATTTTAAACTGTTTTTTGCAAAGATCCTTTAATGTTTATCCCTCCATTTCAAGTAAAAAGTAATTACATATGCAAGTCATATAAAAAGCCTATTAAAAATATGAGTTACAGTAAAAAATAAAATGAAAAAAGGAAGATAAACTTAAATTCTATGCTTACATAGTTTTTTTTACATTTTTTTAGGATCGTGAAAATAAATAAAAAAAAAAATATTTTAATAGCTTAATAAAACTTAAATATTTTTAGTGCGATGAAATAACGTTGTAAAAACTCTTTCAAAGAACTTATTTTCAAATTTGAAAGATTTTATTTTTAAAAAGAGAGAATAAATAGCTTTTATAATACTTAAATTAGGCACAAAAATTTTTAAATAAAACTTTAAAAAAATATATTCACAGAATTTCTAATAAAAGATTAATGTCAAAATAAATTGAAAATAATTTTTTAATAACGGTTTTAACTTATTGAATATATGCAAACTTAAACATAAAAACTTCTTCACACCCCATAAAAACAACATAAAGCACTACCGGTTTCGAAAGGGCGTGGCCTTTCTTTTAACACGTGTTACCTTGGAAGCAAAAGCAACATTGCTTCGTGTCTTTTTTTTTTTTTTTTTCCTTGCCTTTTTTAAAGGTTTTATAAATGTTGACCAGGATAAATTTTCGGTGTCAATTGTCTAATTCAATACGACAGAACTTTCCTCCCCAACTTAATATTCCTCATTGCGACGAAGGGGTTAAAATATTCACTAGCAAAGTATCTCAAAAAGAAAAAAAAAAGATTTATTTTATTGTTTTATCAACATATGAATTAGAATCAATCATATTTTAAAGTAAAAATTGAAAATTTTTCGTAATCATGTATGTTAATCTCATGTAGCAAAAAATTTGCTTCATACTAAGCCTAAACATTTATCAATATATAAAATCGAACACTTAAAATTTTTCTTTTTTATGTAGATTTATTGGGTTTATAAACAATACTTTTTAACATACATTCTACAATTGGTAAGCAATACTAGATTTTCGTCAGAAACATTTAATCCTTTCTGATAAACATAGAAAGCAGATATCCTTAGAAATGTTGGGCTAACAGAGTGCTGGGCTAACAAGGGTCGTATATCCCGCCCTTTCTTTTAAAAATGAGAAATTTCCGTCTTTTTTACTACCTCTATTTCTAAACAATAATCTTTATCCTATTTAATCACGATACTTTACTATAAAAATACGATAAATATTTCGCATATGAAAATAGCGGTAGCATAAAAGGTGGAAATTTCTTATCCTTGAAAAGTGTTCTGAAAAAAGGGCATAATGTACGATACCTAGTTATACAGATTTCATTACAACTGTTTTTGGAATTCTAATTATTTGGTGAAATTTTGCTAAGTTTGGATAAATTATGACTTAACACAATGCCAACTGTGTCACATAAGACGCTAAGGTGGATAGCTAGATTTAGTTGAGTGAAATAATATAAAATGAACTATTATAGATTTTAAGTTTTAAAAGTCAAGAAAAGTTAGCTGAAATAAAAAAGAAATATGTGGAAGAGATAAAATAAAATACTGTAATTCAGACGTGGCCCCATTTCTAATTTATTACGTAGTATTTTTAGTAACCCGAATTCTTTTCACATCACCTTTGTTGATGAGTAATTTTCTTCTTGTTTTATCGTGATTATATATTGCAAAAAATTACTCGACGAATAATGCGGTGTGCAAAAACGTGGGTACTAGCAATATTACGGAATAAATTAGAGATATGTTTAATTTACTGTTATATCGAACATCTTTATTTGAGAGTACAAAAGAAATTAAAATTGCAGAGTTCGTACGGACGCGATTATAATGAATTTTTATCTTTTTTTTTTTTTTTTTTTTTTTTACTATAACACTATTTTTTCTTCTAAATTTAATGGTTTTTTTTATTGTAAAAATTACTTTATAATTTAGGGGTAGAGTAAAATAAGGATTGTATGAACCTTGAAAAGGTGTTGTTCTAAATGTTAAAATACATTAAAATTTGGAATTTGTTATGTAATTCATAATTAAAAAAATATAATAAACAATATCTGAAATATGATGCATATTTGTTTGAAACAAAAAAAAGAAGGAAAATCAAAATAAATAATATACTTTTCTTATTACAATATTTTACTACATAGCCTACTTAATTTACTTAATTGTACATAAATGAAAGATTTAAAGGTATTCAAATCTAAATTAATTTCTAAAACCTCTTATCGGTTATATACTCTTGAAGTTGAGTTTTATTGCAAACTTATGTCTCTAACTATTTAAATTATATATAGTTTGTCATAAATTGCAAACATCAAACACCTATCATTGAAATTTTAAACCATACATTCATTTAATATATCGTTATATACAACATTTCTCTATTTAAATTACATATATACTTTGTCTACAATGGCAAGCTTTAAACACTTATCATTGAAATTGTAAACCGTACACCCATTTAATAAATCGTTACATACAACATTCTTCTAAAACTATTAAACCAGTGTAAAATTTCAATTTTTTCTTCTTCTGAACGCTAGCAGCGCGAAAAAAAAAAGTACACATATTAAAATAGTTTACAATACCATGGATGGATATATTCCAATATATTTTCGGGTTGAAAGTTCTTCGTAAAGTGCAGAATTAATTATCTTGTGCTAACATGACTGCGTTGAACTTTGAGAGAGTTTTGGTAATAAGTCAACTGATTTTTAAGTAAAAATACGGGTAATTTTATTAATAAAAGCAAACTCCTTATTTGAAAACTGGCGAAATGAAGTCTAATCATTTATTTCCAGTGATTTGAAAATAAATTTAATTTTTCAGAACTTAAGTATTTCCTTTTAAATTTAAAAATAATCATTCATTCAGAAATATTATATTTTTAATCTAGAATCTACAAAATAGTTAAGTTTTTTTTTTTTTTTTTTTTTTTTTTTTTTTTTAGTAAACTCTTGTAAGTACTGTATTATTTAAAAATTAAATATTAATTATCACACTTGAAAATAGGTTTGAGATTTATATATAGCAAGTAATATTATTATTATTATTTTTTAATAAATTAAAATAATTAAAACTATTCAAGTTAACTAGTTACCAAATTGGCCTTTGTGGTTTTTTGTAGTGAATTATTCATCTGTTTAATTTTCGTTCTCATTCTTTTTATTATTCTCATATATATATATATATATATATATATATATATATAGAGAGAGAGAGAGAGAGAGAGAGAGAGAGAGTTATTTATTTAAACACAAATTTCCGATATCTAAAACGAAATTACCTAATCAGGATGACCGTTAATATTCCTGTAATAACCCCGTAATACATGAGAAAGGGTATCTAAGATGGATTAAAAAAATAAATTTCAAGAAAATCGTTAGAGCCGTTTTTGAGATACCAACTTTTACTAAAACTTGGTATACTCAATTATTGACCGGAAAACAATAATTACATACAAAAGGATATTTAAAAGGGAGTTAATATGGCGAGTTTGAAAAAAGATTCACACGACTCAAGTAAAATAAAACAAAAAGTATATAAATTATTATAATAAATCCAGGTACATTCTATTGAATAGCAATGTAAAGGCTGAGCTATTGCTTTATGTCTATAATGATAAATAGCCACTTTACATTCACCAAGTACTCAATACAAAGGCCTGACAGAAATCAGAAATAATGAACTATTATGGAATCTCAAAACACTAAGTACTGAAGAGTTGAAAATGTGTTTCTCCCGTTTCATCAAGAAATTTCGAAGAGTTCAATAATTTAGTGTTCACTTTACTTTAAAAAGAAATTATGCTTTAAATATATAGACTTATCAGTAGTTATTATTTTTAATACCACTTTTTTTAATAGTAATCTTCATCAATCATTTATAGTATACATCATCGAAAGAATAATACAAAGGTTGCTTTATATAAATAGTGATATTGAAGATAGTAACTGAGAAGAACCCTCAAACACTTTCTTAACCATACAAATTTCCAATATTCAAACTTATTTCCCCCAGGGGGGTACCTTCTTCAGGTATTCAGGGGGAGTCACGCACCCCGGGCCCGAGTGATCTTTTTATCTCTTTTTTTTTTTTTTTTTTTTTTTTTTTTTTCTTTCCTTTCCTTTCATTTCTTTTTTTTTAATTTTTTCTTTAAGTTTTTGGCATTTTTGTTGCGTTTTCGCCCTTGTTTGTTTTTTTTGGTTTTTAATGCCAATAAGGTTTTGGTACTTGTTCTTGTTCATTGTTCTTGAAAAAAAAAAAAAATTGTAAAAAAAAAATTAAAAATTTGAAAAACTTACAAAAAAATGAAACTACTTACCTTGTTATACTCACCTTTTTGGTTTCTACTTACCCTGTTTATTTTCACTCACCTTTATTTTTTGGTCTTGTTCTTGTTGTTTATTAATATTACTTAACTTCTAAAACATTAACCAAGCTGACACCGGTGTAGATGTGGCGCTGGTTATTGGGTTGGCGATTTGGTGAGGGTCTCACGGTAGTCTAGCCTTGGGAGCACACTGGGAGACTGGTGCCCTTGGTGAAGGTGAGACAACGGTGACTACTCGAACGAGAAACACCGGACTAACACGACTACCACATGTGATTCCCAATCTGGGTCGACGGTCTGGTAGCTGGTGAGTGGTTATGGGTGTCCCAGGGAGCGATTCTGAAAACCCTTTGCTTTCCGTCCGTTCAAGAAATGGGCTGACTTGTGGGACTAAGGAAACCCTCGACCCTTTTTATTTAATTCAATTATGGCGACAAACAAAGGAAATACGAATAATGCGTCTGGCTCGGGCCAAGCTATTAAAAATTCAAATGAGAAATCTTGGGCTGAAAGAATGGAAGAGTTTTCTTCCACGCTTAATGAGAATAATGTGTTTGTAAATTGCGAAGCTAGATTTTTTATAGTAAAGAAGAAAGAAGGAGATTTCTCAAAAACATCTCCCTTCTTAATACAAAAGGCACTGCAATCTATAATGGGTGATCCAAAATCAGTGAAAAAACTTAGATCAGGGGAATTATTAATAGAAGTCGAAAATAACAAGCAAGCTAACAGTTTAAAAAAGTGTACTGAATTTGCAAACATTCCTGTCACTGTTGATGTCCATAGAACACTAAATACTTGCCGTGGTGTCATTTCTGAATCTGACCTCCAGTTTATACCAGAAGCCGAAATTCTTGAAAACCTCAAAGAACAAAAAGTTATCGGAGTAAAACGTATATCTATATTTCGCGACAATAAACCAATTCCAACTAAACACATAATCTTAACAATAAATTCCCCAAAACTTCCAACATCAATAAAAGCTGGATACCTTGAATGCCCCGTCAGACAATACATACCAAATCCGTTACGCTGCTTCAACTGCCAACGTTTTGGCCATTCTAAAACTTCTTGCCGTGGAAAGCAGACATGTGCCCGCTGCAGTGCCATTGGCCATGATAGTCAAAATTGTGAAGCCACTGTGTGTTGTGTTAATTGTAAAAAAGATCATCCGTCATATTCTAAGTCTTGTGAAAAATGGAAAATAGAAAAAGAGATTCAGACCATTAAAACAAAACAAAATATATCATACCCAGAAGCCAGAAAAATAGTAGAATCAAGAACACCCATCGTTGGTAAATCATATGCTGCTGTTACTTCCACCAAAAAAACTTGTAAAACAATAGCTACACAAACTGACTCTCTAATCAATACCAGCCCACCAGTTGAAACTGTTTCACGTAATTCTACAAAAATACCCAATACTAGCTCCCCACTCGAAACTACAGTAAACAATTCCCAATTCTTACAATCCAAACCAAATCAGTCTTCTAACTCTTCACAGTCCTCTTCATCAAAATCAAGAAATTTAAAGAAAATTCCACAAACTGCTAAAACCTTATTGTCTGAAAAAAGTCTTAACTCTACATCTCTAAAACATTCTAATTCACCCTCTCGTCTCAATATCATCAAGAAAAAGAAACTAACAAAATTGCCCAC
This sequence comes from Salticus scenicus, assembly GCA_963930645.1. Classification (NCBI taxonomy): domain Eukaryota; kingdom Metazoa; phylum Arthropoda; class Arachnida; order Araneae; family Salticidae; genus Salticus; species Salticus scenicus. The sequence continues at coordinate 243,020,196 of OZ005651.1, forward strand.
TCCCACTACAAATAAAAATAATAAAGGAAATCTTCCAAAACAAGATGATATGATCTGCCTCCATCCTTCTGATGGGGAGGACGGTATGTCCACTGCATCAGAGGACAATGATGTGGATGTTATAATCTAAAAAAAAAAAAAAAAAGTATGACTAATTTCATTTCATGGAATTGCCGAGGTTTTATTAATAAACGAGATGATATCAGAGATATTATCTCTGATCATCGACCTATCTGCTTTGCCTTCCAAGAAACACACTTAAGACAACATGACAATGTTAAAATCCGTGGCTACCGGTGTTTCAGAAAAGATTATACACATTCTGACAGAGCTACAGGTGGTGTAGCTCTTTTAATTTCAAATAATGTTCCACATTCTAATATCATTTTAAATACAGACATCCAGGCTATTGCTGTTCAGATCCATATACACATGCTTATCACCATCTGCGCCGTTTACTTACCACCAAATATGACTGTTCGACAATGTGACCTCAATAGGCTTATTTTGCAGTTACCGACTCCTTTTTTAATTCTTGGTGATTTTAATGGACACAACCAACTTTGGGGTAGTCCTGATATTAATCCTCGAGGACAAATTATTGAAGACCTAATCACTGATAATAATTTATGTATTTTAAATAACGGTGACAATACATATTTTCATGAACCTTCCGGAACTTTTCATGCTATAGACTTGGCCATCTGCTCTCCGGCTTTGTATCCTTATTTTAATTTCTTTGTGAGTAACGACCTTCATAATAGCGACCATTTTCCTCTATTTTTATCTTTTTATACTTTTAATGATCATCATCCTATAAATCCACATTATATTTATGACAAGGCCAACTGGGCTACTTTCACTATAAATGCAACTATCACATATGAAATGATCGAGGGTGATATAAACAGAGCAATCAGTGATGTCACAAACTGTATTATGAATGCAGCTGATATTGCTATTCCAAAATCCTCTGGACGTCTGAGTAAACATTCAAAGCCATGGTGGAATGATGAATGCAATTATGCAAAAAGACAGCAACAAAAAGCTTGGGGAATTTTTAGGAGGTACCCGACTACTGCTAATTATATCGCATTCAAAAAAGCAAGGGCAGCCGCACGAAGAATCCGCAGAATCTCCCAAAAAAATTCCTGGATTAAATATGTGTCCAGCATTACCTCTAATGTAAGCAGTAAACAGCTTTGGCATCGTGTCAAGAAAGCAATGGGAATATATTCTAATCACATTATTTCGTTTTTAAATGATAATGGCCAGACTATAACTTCTACTAAAAATATTGCAGACACCATTGGTAAAACCTTATCTCACATATCCAGTTCTAATTCATATTCCGAACCTTTTTTGTCTCATAAACATAATTCTGAACGATCATCAATCAATTTTCACTCCCGCTCTTCACCAGACTACAATAGACCTTTTACAGAAAATGAATTAAAAAATAGTTTGAAATATTGCCATAACTCCTCTCCCGGACCCGATGGTGTTACCTACATGATGATTAAACATTTATCAAAACAGTCTCTCAATAATCTCCTTCATCTTTACAATAGGATTTGGACTGAAAATATTTTCCCTGTTGCTTGGCACGATGCTATTGTTATTCCTTTTCCTAAGCCAGGTAAAGATGCTACTGATCCCAACAATTATAGACCCATTGCCCTCACAAGCTGTCTATGTAAGCTGCTAGAAAAGATGGTAAATACTAGGCTTGTTTTCATTTTAGAAAAAAATAACTTGATTTCTCCATGGCAAAGTGGTTTTCGACGGGGCCGCTCAACGGTTGACAATATCTTATTACTGGAGACTAATATTCAAAAAGCTAATGTGAGACGTAACCATTTGGTGTCAATTTTTTTCGATATAGAAAAAGCTTATGACAAGACATGGCGCTATGGTATTTTAAAAGATCTTTTTAATTTGGACTTTAGAGGAAATCTCCCCATTTTCATTCAAAACTTTTTAAGAGTCAGACGCTTTCAAATTCGTATAGGATCAGTTTATTCAGATTATTATTTTCAGGAGGAAGGTGTGCCTCAAGGCAGTGTTTTGAGCGTTACACTTTTTTCTTTAAAAATAAATGATATTTTAAAACAGTTGCCACCAAGTGTACATGGAAGCTTATATGTTGACGACCTCCAAATTTCATGCCAGGGAAATGACATGCGCTTCATAGAACGCCAATTACAACTTGCTATAAACAATATCATTAAATGGACAAATAAAAATGGTTTTAAATTCTCAACTGACAAAACACAATGTGTGCATTTTTGTCGTAAACGAGGTCTTCATCCAGATCCTCAGATTTTGATGAATAACAGGCCAATTTCAGTTGTTGACACTGCTCGATTTCTGGGTGTTATGTTTGACAGAAAATTGACTTTTATTCCACATATTTCATATTTAAGAACTAAATGTGATAAAGCACTGAATATTTTAAAAGTCCTTTCTAATACTTCTTGGGGAGCAGACCGTCCATCGCTACTCAAAATATATCGGGCTACTATTCGCTCCAAACTAGATTATGCTTGCCAGGTTTATGGATCAGCAGCTCATTCTTACCTCAAAAAACTGGACACAACGCACCACAGTGCACTTAGAATTTGCTCAGGGGCATTCCGGACCAGTCCTATTTTTAGTTTATATGCTGACTGTGTGGAGCCTTCTCTCACTGATATAAGACAAAGACTTTCACTTGAATTGTACTATCGCATCCTTTCACATCCTAATCATCCACTTCACTCACATTTAAATAACAACGATCATAATCTTTATGTGAATCGGCCATCTTGCATCCCTCATTTTTCTCTTAGGATTAAGAACTTTCTTGTGGGCACTTCTCATATTCATACCAAAGTTCGTCCCCGTTCTTTTTTAATCATGACGCCTTGGAATTTCCAAGTTATTTCTTGTCTTCATCCATTTAAGGGATTTGACAAATCTAACACAGATGCTTCCATTTTTCAAGCACTTTTCTCTTCTCATCGTTCTGAGTATAAGGACTATGTCGAGATTTTTACAGACGGCTCTAAGACAAGCAATAAAGTTGGTTGTGGTGTTGTCATTGGTAACACCAGTTTTAGCTATCAACTGCCTAATTCATTTTCCATCTTCTCTGCAGAGTTTTTTGCTGTTGAGGTTGCCCTTAACATTATTTCATCTCATCACAGTAGAAAATTCATTATATATACAGACTCAAAGAGTGTTCTTGATTCTCTCTCTTCTAGCTCTTGTAACCTGACTTTCATTTCAATTTTAAAAACTTACAACGACCTTTTGAAAAAGGGATTTGATATTTTGTTTTGCTGGGTTCCTGGCCACGTAGGCATTAAAGGCAATGAAGCAGCAGACAAAGCCGCAAGGCAGGCTTCCATACTTTTAAACTGTCCTGTTCCTTATGAAGACGTTAAGCACACACTTAAAAGCTATTTTAAAAATATGTGGCAAAGGGAGTGGAATAACAAAAATAGTAATAAACTGCGAGAAATAAAGTCTCAAATTTCAGTCTGGCCTACAATTTCACCTAGAAAATACGATGTTATTATTACTCGACTACGTATTGGGCATTCCAGACTCACACATAAATACTTATTACTTAGAGAACAACAACCTGAGTGTCCAAAGTGTCATTTCAGTGCTTTAACCATTCGTCATGTCCTCACCGACTGCCCTTGTCTTCGTCACCTCTATCGAACACATTTTAATTCATCTTCACCCAATCTGACGAACCTTTTAGGTGTGAACCCTCATCATCGCATGACTAATTTTTTAAAAGAAGCTGGTTTTTATCATGACATCTGATTTTATATTTTACACTGTTCATCTTTTTATTATATACACTGTTCATCTTTTTATTATATACACTGTTCATCTCCTTTTACTTCGGTTTTTTATATTTACACTGTTCATAACTTTTTACATCATTTTATTTTATACACTTTTTACTCTGCTTTCTATTATTTCAATCTTTGTCTTGTGTTTTATTATTTTACCTATTGTCTTAATTTTCAATGTGTTTTTTACTGACCATCTGGATGGGTAAAACCCATCCAGAAGCGTCATTTTTTATCCTTTTGTTTGGCGCAGTATGTCCCATTGCGGACCTTGCGCCATTAAACAACCAACCAACCAACCAACCAAACTTAAGTTTTAGTAATTAACCAGAGTGATATATATATACATATATGTAAGATTTTTCAGTATTTTAATAATCTTTAATGCTTTCCTTTATTAAGTAATTAAGTTTTTTAACTAAACATTTTTTGTTGAAAAAATATGTAAATATTACAGCCAACTATTAGAATGGTACTTTATAATGAGGTTTTGAAACTTTTTCGGTAAAAATTCGGCATTTAGAAAGTTATTGTAAAGATGTTTACTAATATTATTTTGCGTGTGTGTATGTGTTGAATACGTTTTCATATTGAAAAAATGCAATATCGTAGCTCTCAAGTCTTCCAGTTTTTGGTGTGTTTTAAAAGTGTTATCTTAGTCTTAATTAATTGTCATGACAAGACTAAGTCATTAAAAAATTATTTTTTTTAAATAGTGAAATTCAGAAACCAAAATACTTAGCAGCTAAGTATTATTATTTTAAAGTATTTATTCTCTCTGAATGAATCTGTACTTGATCGAATATGGAAATATCAGAATACGCCCAGAGAAATTATTTCCTTTTAAATTAAAGTACGAAAGAAATAAATTTAAATACTAGTAAAAGCTTAATATCGAAGAATAATGTGTATATTTTGTGTATATAAAAGCAAATTATACTGGAGATTTGCTGCAGTAATTTTACATTACCGTTGTTTGCAATATACACCCCGCGACAAAAAGATAGGTACAAAGGGTTTTTTCTGTGATTTTTCATAAAATAACATTATCTAAATTGTGCTTATCATTTATTATTATCGTAAAATAACACTATTCTCGGACTAATTTTTGTTTTAACACTAATTTAGAAAATTTTTAAGACTAAAATTTTTCTAATTTAAGACTACACACCACGACAAAAAGATAGGAACAAAGGTTTTTTTTTTTTTTTTTTTTTTTTTTAATATGATTATTTTGAATATGATTCAAATATTTAATATGTTTTTGATACGATAATATTTTGTTATGATAATAAATGATCAGCACAATTTAGTTAACGTTATTTTATGAAAAATTAAAAAAAAAACTCTTTGTGAAATTAAAAAAAAAACTCTCCTTTTTGTCGCGGAGTGTAGTCTTAAATTAGAAAAATTTTAGTCTTAAAACTTTTCTAAATTAGTCTTAAAACAAAAATTAGTCCGGGAATAGTGTTATTTTATGATAATAATAAGTGATATGCACAATTTAGATAATGTTATTTTATGAAAAATCAAAGAAAAAACCCTTTGTACCTATCTTTTTGTCGCGGTATGTACGTCGTTTGCATTACCCTGGTTTCTTGTGTTAGTATGCTACAACATAAATAATTTCTAATGTCTGGAACTAAATATTTCTTAATTAATATATATATATATATATATATATATATATATTATATATATATAAATTAAAATAATATTTTTTAAAACGTAGTAAAAGCCGAGAAACAGATTTAAGAGCGCTAAAACAACATAGACTAATAAGAATAAAATTTCATCAGATTAAAATTACGTGAAGACTGATTGTTAATAATTGAAACAGTTAATTTTATTTTTTGATTTTTGAAACAAAAAATAATGTTGAGAAGTGTAAATCATTATAAAATTTAGCTTACAAGAGATACAATATTAACGGCAATTTCATTCAAAAAATAATTTTAAAATTGTAAATTAGAATAAATTTTTGCTTATTAAATAGTTTCCATAATAATTATAGTGAACGTTCCCATAATTATTGACAAGAATAAAGTTGGCATAATAAATATTCAATTTGCATTACTAAATAGTATAAGAAATTTTAAAATATATGATAAAAATTAAATTAAATTAATAAATTGAATTAAAAGATTGCAATGATACACAATTGTATAAGCGCTTTTGCATCTGTAAACAAAGTGTATGTAATATAAAAACAAGTCCTTCCGGCTCATTCGAAAGGGTAGGTTGATTTCTTTTTTCATATCAAGTTATGGTTAATCACAAATTATGGTTACCAACTGTGGTTCGAATAAAGTGCAGTGTTTCAAAAATTATCGTTATGACAAATTTTCAAGTCGCAGTCTAAGTGGCTGCAACTTGGAAACAAAATGGGGGAGCAAATTGCCCAGCGAAATTATCCAAGATATTTGTATATGTACACTATTCAACTTTAGTTCAAACTAATTCCGTATAGCAAAAATTATTGTGATAAGAAATTTTCAAGTAGCACCGTGATTTCAAATGGCCATCACTTAGAAACAAAAAAGTGGAGTGAGATGCCCAGCGAATCTGAGATGTTTGAATGATAAATCCACTACCCAAATTTGAACGAATTGATTCAGTATTACAAAAGTTATCATAATGACAAATTTTGAAATGGCCGCCACTTGGAAACAAAATGGCGAAGCAAGTTACCAAACAAACGTATCCAAGATAATGAATCGTAAGTTCTCTGTCCAACTTTTGTTTGAATCAGTTTAGTATTTTAAAAGTTATCGTGATGACAAATTTTCAAGTGGCAACCTGATTTCAAGTGGCCGCAACTTGGAAACAAAATGTCGAAACAAGTTGCAATGTGAACTCATCCAAAATATTTATATAATAACTTCACTGTCCAACTTTGGTTCGAATTGAACCACAATTGAAAAAGTTATCATGATTATAAATTTTTAAGTTTTAGCCTGATATCAAGTTGTCCTACTTAGTTTATAACATCCGCGTTTTGTTAAAAATGGCGGATAAAGTTCACTAATAAACTTGGTTGTGACCCTTATATGATCTATGTATACATCAAAAATCAAGCAAATCTGGTCTTAAATACACTTTTTACAATGAGAATATGAAATTTTCAAGTAGCCCCCACTTGAAAACAAAAGGGTGGAGCAACTTGGTTAACAACTCATTCAAGATGTTAATAAGATAAATTCGCTGTCCAAATTTGGTTCGATTTCGAGTATTATTTCAGACGTTATCGTGATTATAAATTTTCAAGTGCTAGCCTGTGTTCAAGTTGCTCCGCTTAGTTTAATATATCCGCCACTTTGTTAAAAATGGCAGATAAAGTTCATTAATAAGCTTCGTTGAGACCCTTATATGGTCTATGTATACATCGAAATTCAAACAAATTCAGAATACGCTTTTTACAATGCGAATTTGACATTTTCAAGTGGTACCCACTTGAAAACAAAATGGCAGAGCAACTTGGTTAACAAACTCTTTCAAGATAAGTTCACTGTCCAAATTTGGTTCGATTTGAAGTATTATTTCGAGAGTTATCGCGTGATGACAAAATTTTTATTATACATAGATAGATAGATAAACGAAGTGATTGCAATAGGTCGACTTCTAAAGAAATCAACCTAATAAGGGTTAAATAGGCCAAAGCATGTATATGTGTATGCATATATACATTTATTGATAAACAAAATAAAATAAAATCACATATATATATTAGAGTGTCTCTTAAATGTGGGGGATTTTTTTTTCCTTCTCTAATTCTTTTTACTATTATTATTATTATTTGAAATACTATACGCAATATTAGGAATTTTCCGCCAATTCTGCACGTTTTAACGTTATCCCAGAGAGCTGATATTTTGCAAAAAATTGTTTAGGGTCAAATAGAAAAAAAAAAATAGAGGATATGCGTATCATATTTCAAAAAGCAAAATATAAAAATAAAAATAAAAATAATTCCCATATTTATATATAATTAATTAATTAACGGAAAATTCCCGAAAAAAAAATACTCAAAATAAAATAAATAAATATGAGAATTGTACAGGAGTTGTGTGTGAAAATGATCAGGGGAGAAAAAATGGATGACTGGATTATTTTTTACATATTCATCTCTCGTATCTATGAAAAAGGAGAAGCCGTGCAAAACACATAAGGCTGTTGTAATTCACTCTGCATTAAAGAAGAAAAGAAAAATCGGTAAAATTTAGTAGATAAAGTACTAAATTTTCCTCCATAAAAATACGAGAGGTATTTATACTTTAAAAATAGATCCATTCTGAGACTGGTAAAACGTGGTTATGAATTATTAAAAGAAAACAGTTGTTTGTGTTTATTTATACAAAATTTATTTATGTTACGCTACTCAATAACCATTTAATATCTGGTTTAAAATACTTAATTTCTTATGTATTTTTCGTGTATAATTTGAGTTGGCCTTCAGAATTGTCATATCACTTATAGTTTATAATATATTTCAGAGAAAATTTTTAATAATATATATTTTTCGTAGTTTTTAAACTTTTTCACATCAAAATAATAATAAAATGAACGTCTGCAAAAATTTAAATTTTATTTCGATTTTTTTAGGCAATTGAGGAAATATATAACAATGATTTTAAATGACAGCACAGGGAATGCTTATGGAGGAGGGAGGGAAAACAAGCAGCAGAGTAGTACCAATCAGTGTTGGCAACTAGTAGGGACTCAATATTCAACTTTCTATTCAATATCCATCACAAATCATTAATCGTAACGTTTGTCTCATTGTGTATGTTTGCCTAGTCGACTATCATATATATCAAATATCATTACCGTAATTTCTGGTAGATACCCCGCAGGATATATAATCCAGTTTTGCACCAGAAATTTCAATTGATAAATAAATTTATATTTGTACGAGCTCTTCCTTCGAAAAAGTATAGATTTCTCTATTAAATAAAATTTCTGGTGGAGAAATGACACAGCTTACCTGCGGGTTATCTACCAGAAATTACGGTAATTAAATTAGTGGTAATTGTTTAATAAAAAAGTCCCTATAAGATAGTAACACTGGTACCAAAATACCTGCTGTTCCGTGTTCAAACTGCAAAAAATATGCCATTTGGTGTTCCAGGTGTTCTGCGTGGACAAAGGAAGGCATAACTGTTATTTTAGCCTTACTAACTTTACAAGACATCCAAGTAAAACAATACATAAGATGAAATGTACTGATTTGCCTCAGTCGAGGGTTACACTCTGGCACAGCTTTTGCACCACTATTTGTATTATAATCTTAGGTATTAAATTTGTGCAATTGGGGGGGGGAGGGGGGGGAGGATCAATGCTTGTAAATAACAGTGAAGCAACAAGAGTACGATCTCTACACTATATGTCTAGAAATTGAGACATGATAGAGAAAAACTCGATTTTTTTTTTTCAACACCCCGAAATTTGTTAAGCCATTTACCAATCAGATGCAAAACAAATTAAATTTTTTAAGCATTGTTAGGATTCTTTAATAAACACTTCTTCTTCTTTTTTTTTTTTTTTTTTTTTTTTTTTTTTTTGTTTTTTGTTTTAAATAGAAAGAAAGTTTAGAAATCATACGAATAGAATCATTTTTCCTTTTTTTTTTTTAATACAGATGTTGAATTTTGGTATTTTACTTATTTTTAGCTTATATTTTTTTTCTTGCTTATACATCTCAAATAAAATCTGGATATTAAATTTGGAATTGTATATTCTTCTTGAAAAGTTACTATCAACTAAACTAAAATTTTGTGAGCATAAAAATAGTAATCCATTATTGCTTGTCGATCCTGATAACATATTTCAACTTTACTTCAATCATATTCAAACATCCGTTTCATTTCTCTTTACTTTTATTTCTTTTATCGAACAAAATGGTTTTTGCTGTCTTTTCTTTGATGTGCAAAAATGACATTTCTAAAGATTTTGCATGCTTTACTTTATGTAACTGTTTTTGTTTATATTGTGCTCAAATTTAATAATATTTACTCAAAAAATTATTAAAAGAAATATAGTTTAAAAATAAGTTTACCTTCTATATATAAGGAGGAGAAATTTTCTTACTTTACCATTCGTGATTTTAAACTTGGTTCATCTTATCAAAATCCCTACTTGTTCGTCAGTTCTTTATTTTTCTTAGATGTAGTTTGATATCTACTGTAGGTTAATTTCCAGTGTTGCCAAAATTAGGGATTTTTTTATTAAATATTTACCGCTAAATTTTAATTATAATGGTTTCCTAATCACTCTGAAACTTAATCGTCTATTACTTATATCAAATATTACTCAAAATTATTGGTGATGATTGAATGAAAAGTCCCTAAATTTGGCAACATTATTAATTGTATTTGTGAGGGACTATAGACATCAGATAACTTTCTTGTCCAATTTTAAATACTTAATACATGTTACCTGAATTTTGGTGTGCCGATATAGCTGTATGTCTTGCTTATAAATAATACAAAACTTTTTATTTTAGAAAAATAATTTACGCACAATAAGCTAAAAATATAGTGTGACAGAGACGTCATCAAAGCCATATTTTCAGTGACTCATCTTTATCATTTAGTTGTTCTAAATTGAGACACATTTCAGATACGTTCAGAAATTTCAATTTACACAAGCAGGTCTTTTCATGATATCTATTTTTTTTTTTTTTTTTTTTTTTTTTTTAAGTTTTTATTTAAATAAATAACTATATAAAAAATTATTTTAAAAAGTAGCAAACATGATATGTGTAAAATTTTAAAATTAGTTTTTGCTTACTTAAATCTGAATTTGAATTTCCTCTTTTAATTAACAATATATAAACATTTTGTATATATAATGTGTTATATTATTTTATATGTTTTCTATCAAGAAAAAATAAAAGTAATTGAGTTACTTGAAAAATAAAAAATGGCTTTTTTGTCCACGTTCGCATGAAATTCGTTTAAATAATGATGTATGACACTGTAGTTTACTACAGAAAGTCTTATCTTGGTAACGGTAAGCACTCGTCATTTACCGACAGAAACACAAAAGTTTCATAAATATTATGATTTATGACAGTTATTTTAGAGTTATTTTCATTTATATGCGCGTCAGTTAGTTTTATACAGGATGAATCATACATTTATAATTAAATTTTATTGGAGTATTTTTTAATCTAAAATACATGTAGACCTGCTAACTATGCTAGTTTATCCGTAATGGTATTAAGCCCCGCCTTTTTTTCACACCAGAATAGTTGTAGAGCAATAGTCTTCTTATTTAATCATGAGAACATATTCCTAAATATTACTCTACAGCTATTCTGGTGTGATAAAAAGGCGGGGCCTAATACCATTACGGATAAACTAGCATATTTAGCAGGTCTATACATGTACCATAACTGTCAATCATTCGAATTTTAAATACCAGTTTATTTTTACAGAAATTTTCATCTTATTTAATTACAGAAAAGTGCTCTAAAAGTTTACAAAAATATTTTATAGGGTAGGTGCTCCAGCGATTGATATGCTCCAGTAACTGACATCTCACCTGAAATAATTAATAAATGAGAAAAAAATAAAAGGAAATGATTTACACATCAGAATTTTAACGTTGTATGTCAAAGACTGGAGCATAGGATACCTATCACTGGTAAAATGAAAAACTATCAGTGCCAAACACTGGAGCATAGGGGGTCAATTACTGGCAAAATGAAAAACTGCCAGTGTCAATTACTGGAACAGCGAGTGAGTGTAAAATAAAAATTCATAAAAAAATAATTATTATTATTATTAAATGCATATATTTTAACATATATGTGGTTCTGAAAGTCTTTCATCCTATATATATTAACTTAAGATTTCTAAATATAGTTTCTGATGACTAAAATATTAAAAACATCAGAAATTACTCTAAAAGTGTCAATCACTGGAGCACTTACCCTATATATTAAATATATATATATATATATATATATATATATAGATATATCGGTATTCAATAATCGGAACGGTTGGCAGCTATAATGTATCACCTACTACTCGTTGACGGGAACGCTCAAAATACTATAGATATATTACAATATATGTGTGGTAACTACTAAAATATTCAATAATTCAAACATTAAGTGCTTTATAGTGACTTAAATAAAACATGATGAATCTATATAAATAAAATGAAGCAGAATCCGTGAAACTTATAGCAGTTTTTATTTGTATTAATATCTTAATGAGCATTACAAGTTCTGTGGAGAAAGTTGTAGTGAGATGCCGCATTGAACAAGATGCCGTATCACGAAGTCATTTTATGCGCAGGCGCTGTAAGAAGGCCCTGAAAGTGATATCTCATTACAAAATGTGCGTAACTTTTTTGCAAACTTTTAGGGATTTCTTTGATTAGTTTCGATCAATAATCCATCTCTTCTAACCTGGTAAATCCTTTGACTTGTCTATTTTTTAGTTTCGTAAAACGGAGTTTAAACAGAAAAAAAAATTAATTCAGATGACGAAAATATTTTAGGCGTAAGATGCCGGTAGTTTTACATTCATTAAAGAGGCCGGGTTGCCTTCTTTGTGGGTTTAATTTACATCTGGGCATTAATTTTAGTAAAATATTAAAAGAATGAGAACGAAAAATAGTAGACAGTCAAACATATCACCACAAAAACCCACAAGTGCCAATTAGGTTACAAGTTAACGTGAATTGATTTAATTATTTGTTGTATTGGAACTGTGTTATTATTTATTAGAATTTTAATAATATTACTTACTTTAATTTGTTTTTAAGAACAATTAGATTACAATACCTGTAGAAAACGTATAAGAAGGATCTTGCAAGGTAATGCTGTAGAAAATAAGGATCTAGTAAAGCATAGTATTATAAGGGGGGGGGGGGGATCGATCTTACAATAATGAAATGAACCATAAAAGTGTAGATTAGCAAAAGATTTTCAGACCATAACACAATAAGAATATTAAATATTAAATAAAAAGCTCAAATTGCTATAGGACTTATCAGGAGCTATTCCTAAAAGCGTTGAGCCGATAAATACAGGTTTTCTGTTTTTGATAAGCAATATTAAGTAAAATACCAAGAGATAGCTCAAACCCCCCATCAAAATATTAGCTCGAAATGAACCAAAAGAAATAAAGACAGAATGAATCCTGAAACTTTATCATTGATATTTCCACAGAATAAGGTATTGAAATTAAACATGAGTAATGGAACGTCGTATTTTAAAATCTATCAGTTACGAAGTTGAGTTGTATTGTGCTAAGTAAACAGTTAAAATAAATTCAAAATTAATTAAATAACTAAATAAACCCTAAATTAATTACCTATCCATTTAAATACATCCTAGTTAATTGTTAATGACAGAAATGATTAATTTTTAGTGCAAGGAGATTAATTCATCAGAATAAATTTGAATTTTGATATTATATTTTTAACTGTTAATTGTTCTATATGCTTAAAGATTGCATACTGCTGCCATTTATATTTCATATTAAAAATCAAAGGAACTTAAATAAGACTTAACTATTTTGCATTTAGTGAAACCAACTTATTTCAAAATGAAAAAACATGAAGAAATGCTTAGCCTTGATATCAAAAATCAGTTTGCCTTTACTCTTAACAAGATGGTTAATTTTAAAATAAAATTTTAAGGGGTTATTGGTTTGGGAAATTTAGGTAAAATAAAATTAATAATAATAAACCATAGAGAATAATTAGTATGCTAAGATATTTTTCTACCAGAAGTTTTTTTTTTTTTTTTTTTTTTTTCAAATTAACTTTCTACTCATTAGTTTTACTTAATACCTTTGTCGTAGTTTTACAAACATTAATTATATTTTTTTTTATGTTTTGCAACTTTTTTTATATCATAGCTGCCAAATTTTTGAATTTTTAAATCAAATTTGTCACCACCTATGTCAGAAATATGTCATATTTATTTTCTACGATTAAATAAATTAAAATTGTTCTAAAAATTTTATGGTATAAAGTCTCCCGGAAAAAAAGGAGAGTTGGTAGCTATACATATATACATACATGCATATGTATATAATATAAGTTAAATGTATTTTTAATATATACACAAAAGTATAAATTTTCACAAGAGATTAATAGCATATCCTCCTAAACTAGATGCAGTCGAGTGGCTGGAAAACTTGGCAACCGTTGAAGCGGTAGACAGCGCCACCTGGTACAGATTGCATGACTTTTTTATTCAACAGTCACCAAAATTTTTTTAAAGTGGGATATGATATACATAAAAGGCGAATAGAATCGAAGAAACGTCGATTATATATATCATATATCACTTCTTAAAATTATTGTGATAGTTGAATGAAAAAGTCACGGAAACTGTACCAGGTGGCGCTGTCTACTGCTTCAAATGTTGCCAAGTTTTCGAGCCACTCGACAGGCATCTAGTTTAGGAGGCTATGTTAATATATAAAGTAAATATAACAAATAGAAGGTTTTACTGAATAATTAAATAAAAATTGCGGTGTCTTACCGCAATCTACCCTCATAATTAATAAAAATTTGAAAGTTTCAAAATTACTTTTTCATAATAGCAAAACTTTGGCATTTGATAAGGCAATCTCAGAAAATTCTTCTATATGTTTAACATAATTTCATCAATTTATTTAATATCATTTTCATAATTGTGAGTTGAAATCTTTTCTCATGTTTTTTTCTTTTTTTTCTTATTAGAAACAACATGATTTTTACTTCTAATTAATCAAATAATTATCAAAGTAATTATAATTCACTTTGAATAACCAGAGATAATACAATAGTGCTTAATGTATTTGTTTCTTTTAAAAAAATATTTTTTTTTTCACAATCAGAACTGAAATATCTGAAATACAATAACTACTACACATTGAAATACTTACTACAAATTACGATATTTTCCATGTATATTCATTTATAGTAAGACCTTTTCATTTAACACTGTGTTTTAGTAAACGGATATGAACAACTCAAGCAGTTAAAATGTGATTTATTACAGCACCATCATGTTAAATTTCAATCGTTATTTGTATATATTATATAAGAGAATGTGGTTTGTTGTGTATTAATTAATTAATAAAGTTCTTTCGTGTACTTCTCAAGATCAGAAGGATATTAAACTGTATAATTTACTTACAGAATAAATTTT
Organism: Salticus scenicus; assembly: GCA_963930645.1. Lineage (NCBI taxonomy): Eukaryota > Metazoa > Arthropoda > Arachnida > Araneae > Salticidae > Salticus > Salticus scenicus. Next base: position 243,035,211 of record OZ005651.1, read on the forward strand.
CAAAACCATACACAAAGTCAGACATTACCAAAATGCACAAATGAATGTTTTTAATAAAATGAATTTTAAAAGATAAACTATTTAATACATTGTATTAAAAGTACATGAATGATATTATATTTGTAATTTTAGTTAAATATGATTGTTTTGAAATACCAAATTTATCAATATGTACAACAATTAATGTCTACATATTTAATTTAGATATTTTATGAAATGAAAATTGTAACAGAAATATCGGTAATTTGATTATAGGGGTAGGTTTATAACTATATTGTTCCAAAAACTCGTTTTTTCTTCTTTCTTTTTTCTTTCTTTTTTTTTTTTTTTTTTTTTTTTTTTTTCTTTTGAGGGGGGAGGTCAGAAACGATAAAATAAAAGAGGTTTTTTTATTTTCGAATAAAAATTCACTTATAAAATTCTGTTATACAAATACTTTTCTCTAGATATAATCTCATCATAGCTTTTTATTATTATTATTATTATTATTATTATTATTATTTGAAAGTTTAAAAAGTTACTCTAAACTGTACTTGCGATAGCATACAGCGATTGTATATAATTTCTAGCTCTGGGATTCTCATTTTAAGCAATTTTCAAAAATTTCCATGATGAAATTTAGTTATTTCTTTAAAAAATATATTTAAAGAAAGGAAGAAGGAAGCAATTTTGAAAATAATCTTTCACTTAAATCTTCCGGCGGTTTTTTATAAATGTTGTGTAATGGTTAAACGATTTACTATTTTTCTACATATTACAACATATAATATTAGAAACAACTGGGTTGCAAAAGAAAGTTGATTGAGATTAATCACAAATGATTGTTTTTGATAAATTTTACCTGATCAATATGAAATAATCCTCATAAATATTAATTTTTGCACATCCTTCGCTAATATGCTGTTCAATAGTATCTTCAATAAGTTCGATAATACAGGAACTTCTAAAATATGTATGTGTCTCTTCCATGTCTTCATCAGGTTTTTTACGCTCCAAGGATACTTTCATAACCATATACCACTTCAGGGTATGCTTTTCTTTTAATTCAGACTTAAGTTTTTCATGTACATGAGGCTGTATATATGATTGAAATACTTCTAAATCACACACATTATTCTCATTGGGGTAAAACATCAGTGTTTTAAACATATATGTTTGAAATATTTCTATAGGACAGTGGTTTAAGTCATATCGGGATTTCGATTAATCATAATTTTACTATACATGAGAAAAGTATCAACTTTCCTTATACTGAAAAGATGTCTAAAATATATCATTTGATGTTTAGACGAAAACTTTTTACAACAAAGTGTAAAAACGACAAAGTTTTCTTTACAGATTATCGTTAATATGCAGAGTAAAATAATATAAGTCCAACAAAGGTGAGAAGTGTGAGCAAAATAGTTGTTTTTGTCACATCATGGGTTCGTGACGTAGTGTATTAGGGGGAACTCGTATCCAATGATTATAATCTTCCATCACACGCGTTATGACGTCAGCAACAGGTTTTAGTGTCTGCTCAAGCTTGTTCAACCATGTCTAAACTTGAAGCTATACATATTTTTGTTATTACATCACATATGGTTTTTCATACCTTTTAAGTTTTATCTACAAATTTTCTAACTTAATGCTTTGTGTTACCAATTCTGCTAAAAACAATTATTTTTTTCTAAGTGATGTGACATGAAGAAAACATTTGACAAAAATGCTTAAAAAAAAATGTGAAATTTTACAAACTCATAAAATTACTCTTTCACAATTCTTATAAAATATTTTCTGTATTCTAAAAATAAAAAAAAAAGTTAAAATACAATCGTGAAAGTATCTATATATAAAAGTTGTTACTCAAAAATTATTTTTACACTCTTTAGAATAGAGATTGTGATTTTAGTTAAAGTACAAAACACTTTGATGATGCATATTCAAAGTAAGATTCAAACGTGATACTTAGGAAAATACTAACTTCATAATTATATCTAAAATTTTTATAAGTTAGTTTTTCAGGAAAATTGTTAATAAGATAAATTCATTTAAGATTTTCACAAGTACTTTACAGTTGAGTGGTAAAACAATTTTACAAGTTTTTTCTTCTTCGATGTAAGTTTGATAGTTTATAAAACTACTATCGTGTATAATTTTTACTTAGTGTTTAAATATTATACTCAAACAATACTTCTACAGTAATGAAAAAGTATATCGTTAACACACAAGTAAACTTTTTACATGTTTTTATTTTAAAAAGATGACACTTAAGTTTGTATTCTAATAGAAAATATTATATAAAAGGTGATTTTGTAATAAAAATTAAAACAAACCATTTTCATTGAAATCTTTTTATTTGAAATTCATTCACAATAATACAAAACAGCAAATTCGCACAAATCTATATTGTTGAAATATCGTTCATACAATCGACATTAAAGTTATTCAAAAAATTTAGCAAGTCTAGATTTTCATCGTTAAAGTTATCTGTCACTTACTCATTTTCCTTTACACTAAAATTATCCGAATTCATATTTTTGTTGTTAACAGAAAAATCATTCAAGCATTTGGGATTAAAGTTATTCAAAAAATTTAACAAGTTCAGACTTTCATTAACATAGTTTACTAGAGGTAAATCAGTTTGTATCAGGTTAAAATTATTTAAGTCATTATTTTCAACTTTGGTAGATAAGTCATCAACATTATTTTCACTTGTATATTCCACATTCGAATTGTTCAAAAAATTTTTGAAGTCTAAGTCTATATTTTCATTCTGAAAGTTGTTGGAAGGTAAGTCAAAAACATTATTTATACATTCAGTGTGAAAATTATCCAAAAAATTTAACAAGTCCAGATTCTCACTGTCATTATTAACTGTTGGTAATTCATTGTTAGTACTTCGTTCATTACAATTTCTACGTATGCTGAAGTATTTAAGATGATTCCTTCTCTTATGTTGCAATAATTCATACTTACACTGAAAAGTTTCACTGCATTCATCACATATAGTTTGCATTGAAGATTTTTTATGCATATTTCTTTTATGATTTAAAAAATGTCGTTTGTTTCAAAATGCAACAGTACATTCGTTACAACAGTATGTATGTAAAGTCTTTTTATGACTTTTTCGCTTGTGGTTTAAAAAAGCATGTTTAGTTGGAAAGGTTATAGAACATTCCTCACATATATACTCAGGTTTACGAGAATGCACCCTCTTATGCTTTTTTAATTCATACTTGTGTTCAAAAGCATCTTTACAAATAATACATAGATGTTTAGGTAAGACTTTTTGATGAAATAATCTCTTATGTTTAAATAAATCACACTTGCGATTGAAATTTTCAATACAATATTCACATTTGTATCTTATGGAAATTTTTCTATGGGTTTCTATATGTCTTTTTAAACGATGCAAAGTAACAAATCCTTTCTCACACACATAACAAATATTAGATTTAATGTCATTGTGAACCTTCACATGTCTAGTAAGATAGGATTTTTTAAAAAATGATTTATTGCAAATTGGACAAATAAAAAGTTTAGATAACTTCTCATCCTTAAAAGTTGATGAAGGGGGTTGTTGAACAGAAACGTGAGTCTCCTCAGACGGTAAAGTATTATCCATTTTGTACTTCAGTTTAGCAAAGTATAAAAAAATCACTCTAAAAGGAAAACTTTAAAAATGTTTAAAAACTACTAAGTATGAGAACTTAGACAATTCTACAGCGAGAAAAGATTGTAACTAATTCAAATTTTTTCTTCGTTCATCAGTTTTACTTAAGAATTAACGCCAAATTTTCTTATTTCATGTCAAATTTTTATAACTATCGCCAATATTAGTGGAAATTTAGTCAAATATTACCCCATACCTTGCTATAATACTCGAATCTTGTGGAAAATTCTAGTTTACCAACATGTCTAAACAGATAATTTGGACACTTTCACTCTGTATTTTTATGAATGTCGCATCTACGTTAAACTTTTTAGGTTGAAAAACATTCTATGTTTTTTTAACAGTTGATTACAGATTTGTTGAAACTCGTGGTTTAGTATTTTCAAAGAAGTAAGGTTGTTAATACATAAAGTTTCAAGTTCATGATTTCTTCATACATCTGCAGCTTCTAAATTTGATAAGTGTTCGATTTTTAGCTAACATTTTCAATTTAAAAAGAAAAAGTTAATTTTTCTGAGATAGTATTTGTATTAAAATAATTTGTGTAAAATTTTTCATTTACAAAAAATTTCGTTTATAAACATTTGTGTGAAAAACTTCAAACTAAATGACTTTAAAAGCTTAGTACTTTGTAAAATAAGATGCGTTAGTAACATATGTGAAACATTAAAATTCCATACTTCATGATTTTTCAAATATTTGTAGTCTCTTAAATTTATATGAATGAGATTTTACCTTACATTTTCATTCTTATCATTAGTAAAAATAAGTTTCTTATATTTTTATTCTAAAAATAAGTAAGTTAATTTCTGAGATGATATTTTTTCTAAAATACTTTGTGTAAAAAATTTTTCATTCACAAAAAATTTCAGTTTATAAGCATATGTCTGAAAAACTTCAAACTAAATGACTAAAAAACTTAGCACTTTGCAAAATAAGATGTGTTGTTAACATGTGTGAAACACTAAAATTCCATACATCATGATTTTTTCAAATACTTAGTCTCTTATGCTGCTAACTTTGTAATTTTATCATACATTTTCAATCTTATTATTGTAAAAATAAGTTTCTTATATTTTTATTCAAGAATAAGTTATCTAAATTTCTAAAATACTTTGTACAAAAACATTTTCAGTTTATATACATATGTTTGTAATCGACAATACTTGGTTAAAATATTTTTTTAGTATGTTTAAATACACTTTAGAAAACTTAAGTATGCATCTGTGAACATGAATGTATTTATAAAACATTTATATTAATATTTTTTCAGCTCTGAATTTTTTCAAAGTTAGTGTTCATCATTTACAAACTTGCTATCTGTAAAGAAAAACTGAGTGAATGTAACATATGACGTGGGAAATTTCACTTTGTTAAAGTGGTAGAATGTAGTGAAAAGTAGTAAAAAAAGGTAGTTGTGAAGTCTTTATTTGACACAGATTATTGAATAATTCTTAGATAGTATAGCTTGAAATAACTAATGTTGAGTATAAATTACAAAAAATTTTCGGGAAGTGTCAGGTTCGATTCCAGATCACGATAAAAACTAAAAAAATGGTAATTTCTAATTATCACTCTGTTGGAAAACTTATATTATTTTAAGAATGTTGAGAGATTTCTAGTACTATAATACAAAACTTGAAATAAAAATACGTACTTACAATATTTTAACGAGTATAAGGAAATTTAAATATAATTTATAATTAAATACCCCTTTGTAAAAATCTTTAAGTATACAAGTATGTTCGATGACAGTGATAAGAAGATTCCAAAAAGTTATATCTCAAGTATAACTGTTTAAGGTAGAGAAATTTTCGACATCAGCTATTATTTTGCACTAAAGTAACTTCTGAAAAATGATAGAGGTAAAATATAATACAATATGTTACGATATTTTCTTAAACTTGTTAAGACTTTTTTCAAACAGTGAATTTTTCGAGAATGATAAACTTTTAATTTTACATTCTATGAAGTTTTTTTCATTCTTCAAACTGAACATAACTCAAAATAGCAGATAATTTTTAGTACATCCAACAGTAAACATATTTAAACGTGTGAAAAGTTGAGGCTAAATCTGAAATTTTCTTCCCCTCTTTTTTTTTGACAATGCCGTACCCAACCCAATTCTCAGAAATTGCTTAAGGGTATGCTACCTCCTTTTACGCAAACATTGTGACGTCACCGTTGGTGAATAAAGTCGATCTTTTTGTATTAAGATATCATATTTATAATGGAAAAAATATATACAGTTTAAAATGGATACTAGTTATTCATAATTAAAAAATCATTATGGTAAAAAGTTTATTTTATTTTATTTTTTTTATTTTTAACAAACTTTCTTCAATTAAGTAATTAATAAGAAATTTTAATTACTCTTTTTCAGTTATCTTTCAAAAAACAATTCTCGTCTTTCATCCTAATCTAATTTCACTTACGCATTTGAGTTTTTAAACATCTGGTGAATTTTTACAAGATCTTTAATTATTATTTTTTATTTATTTATTTATTTTAATTATTATTCTGTAATTAATATCATTTTTATGGTTGATTAATTTTCAGACAATAGTATTCTTAGGTTAAAAAAGATCTGCATAGGCATATAATAGAAAAATCACTCACACATATGTGAAAACTACTGAAATATTTTTTTTTTTTTTTTTTTTTTTGCTGCAAGGTAGCAGGTTCGAATCTCAGTCAAAATCTATGTTTCTAAACTTTCTTTCATTCTTTATACTTAATTTTTGCTTTCATTGCCTTTTTTTCGGAAAATATTTGATGATTTTTTACAAGAAGATCCTTAATTAATATTTTTCTTAATTATTATTCTCTAATTAATATCATTAAAACGATTGAATTCTTTTCGGACACTAGCATTCATAGTTTTAAAAGAACAGTACAGACATATACTATAAAAATCACTCACACATATGCGAAAACTACTGAAATATTTTTTTGCTGCAAGGTAGCAGGTTCGAATCTCAGTCAAAATCTATGTTTCTAAACTTTCTTTCATTCTTTCTACTTAAATTTTTTTGCTTTCATTACCTTTTTTTCGGAAAATATTTGATGATTTTTTACAAGAAGATCCTTAATTAATATTTTTCTTAATTATTATTCTCTAATTAATATCATTAAAACGATTGAATTCTTTTCGGACACTAGCATTCGTAGTTTTAAAAAGAACAGTGCAGACATATACTATAAAAATCACTCACACACACGCGAAAACTACTGTCTTATGGAAATATTTTTACTGCAAGGTACCGGGTTCGAACCCCAGTCAGATCACTCTATTTCTTTCATAGTATATTCGCATTCTTAAATTCGTATATTTTATTCATTCCTTATTTTCAAATTTTTTAATTTTTTAATTCATTTCTTAATTAATTTCTTAATTAACTCCCTAATTAATTTCCTAATTAATTTCCTAATGACTCACAAACAATATCCTGCTTTTTTTCATTCTACTGAAAACATCGCTTTAAAACCAGCGTCACCTTTTACAATAAATCACTCATTAATTTTTTAATTAAATTTTCCTCATTAATACCCTCGTCATCTTTCACGATACTGTCAGAAGGATGTCTCAAGGTCAATATCAAGTCATCTAGACCCCTCAGGGGGTGGTGTGGCACCCGCACGACTTGCCGGTGCCTCAGTGCCTCCGCCTCCTGATGGTCAACCGGTGTTTCTTACCTACTTTCATCCATTAAATTTTTTTTTTTTTTTTTTTTTTTTTTTTTTGCTAAATTCTATAAAAATAATAGCAAATACTTCGAATAGGAATTCGAATAAATATGTACATCTATCTCGCTTCCGTCTTTATTTAGACATTTAAACACAATTTTAAATTTCAAAAAGTTTGAAGTTAGTATGAAATTTTAGCATTCAAGCATAAAAATGTATTCAATAAATCCACAAAGTAAAGTACAAATATGTTTATAATATACACTTTAGCGATAATAATGTAAAATAGAGGGAAAAAACTAAAAACATAGTTAGCCTGGAACATTTAAAAAAATTTTAGAAAATTTGAAATTTTGTTTTTTTAAAAATTATTAAAATTTATCTCGAGAAATTTTAATATATTTAAAATTGATATATTTAACTGCATATGTATGCAAATCTTAAATTCCTGGTCTATTGAATGTAAACTACTTAAGACTCAATTGACCGGGACCTATGGTTTAAAATGAATTCAAAACCATTACGTATGTCCGTGACTGAAATGGGACTCGAACCCAACATCTGTTTAAATTCAAAGAAAAATATATTAAATTTACTCTGAAAAATGTAAATGTACATATAGATTTGAAAATTTTGAGCATTTAAATATTGTATTAATATTTTCTAATTTAAGACGCTTGTGTGAGTTTCAAGAAATTCTTATATCGTCTTTCCAGTTTTTTTATGAATTCAATAAAGACTGACAGTATAACATATGTTTAACAATTTAAAATGGGAAAATATTCCATAGTATATCCAGCAAGAGTCAACATTTTAGTTTCTTTAATAAATATCCGAAGCAGTGTATCGTTACTGAATGTAGAAAATGCTATCAATAATGAGACTAATGGCATCGCTAATAAAATAAATTCCCTTGAGTCTTGTCAGAAATAGCCTCTGATTACTTTAAAAGAACTATTCATGTTATCAATAAAAAATAATTTTTTACTCATATTAAAAAATAAAGATGTATATTTTTATGTAAACTATTTTACCATGAAAGAAATAGTTACGAGCTCTCGAGTTATAAAAATCATTTAATCATTAACATGATTTTAAAGAGAAAATTTATCAAGCAATTTAAAATTAAAAATTAGAAAAAAAAAAAATCACTTGAGAAATAAAACAAAAAATATTACTTAAGTAATTCTTTAAACGAGAAGAGATTTTTAAAGAAAGAAAAAAGTGAAATGCAACTGCATTTATTTTTAACACTCTTATTAAATATCTGGATTATTTGTTTCACGCTCATTGAACTTTAAAATTTTTCTCCTGCACTTTCTAATTAAAAAAAGATCTTTCTACATGATTTGCAACATGAAGCATTCTGAATGCAAAGTTATTAAGCAACATATTGAATTTTCCTTTTTTAAGTGCGGTTAAAATAATGAATATAATATTCATTGCTGGGCAGTGTTTAATGATTTTAACAAAAATACTTGAAAATATCGATTCAAAATTGTGACGAATAACAATTTAATTCAAGGATATTTCTTTTAAGATTCTTAAGGAATTCCAATAATTAACGACTGAATGATAATGAAAATGAACAACAAAAATAAGAAATATGTATATAATTATAATGGAATTTAAACTGCCTACTTTATTATTCATTAATAAAAATCATTTTAGGCATAGCAAATGTTAACGTAATATTAATATTTCCCTTGATTTATAGGTGAATCTAAAAAATTGCTTAGACTTCAGTCAAATTGAAGAAAATATAGATTTTCTTCTAATAAAAATAGTTTTCGAAATATTATGTCATTTATAAATAAAGCTATATTCAAGTCATCTGTAAAAATATTAAAAGGAAATTAATGCTAATATATCAAAATAGTTTTACATTCAATGAAATTTCATGAACTGACAACTAAATATATTTCTTAAAATTAGAAATAGAAAACGTTTAAAAACAAATCTAGTAATCATAATATTATTATTACTGATACTAATAATTATAATAACAATAACTAAATATGTTAATTTTCTACCTTTGTTTCTTTTTATAAGTTCATATATAACAATAAGTTCATATATACCCACGTTATAACACACGCATTACCCAGTGATGCCAGATTGTGAGACTTTTTTATTCAATAGCCACCAATAATTTTTAGAAGTGTTATTTGATATATATAAAAGGCGAATCGAATCAAAGAATCGTCGATTATGTATATCAAATATCACTTCTCAGAATTAATGGTGACTGTTGAATAAAAAAGTCGCGAAGTCTGGCAACACTGGCATAACCATGATATCTGGTATAATTTACTTAACCCTTTCAGGGGCGGTGGTATATATTTTATACCACCTACCAGTTGCAAAATTTCATCCCGGAAATTTTTTAGCAAAAACTTACGTTTATAACATAGCCGAAAAGGCCGGTTATTTTAAAATCTAAAATGTCTTTTAGTTTAATTTAGTTCATGAATTCCGGTGGCAGTATAATTTAAATGATCCGAATGAACCGCAAAGGGTTAAAATGAGTAAAACTTCAAAAATAATCTCAATTCAACACTTCTTTTTATTCCCCGTGACGCTCGCCATTTTATTAAATAATAAATAATAAACATTAAATTGAGAAAAACATTTGTAATATTTATGAGGATTATTTCATATTGATCAGGTAAAATTTATCAAAAACAATCATTTGTGATTAATCTCAATCAACTTTCTTTTGCAACCCAGTTGTTTCTAATATTATATGTTGTAATATGTAGAAAAATTAGTAAATCGTTTAACCATTACACAACATTTATAAAAAACCGCCGGAAGATTTAAGTGAAAGATTATTTTCAAAATTGCTTCCTTCTTCCTTTCTTTAAATATATTTTTTAAAGAAATAACTAAATTTCATCATGGAAATTTTTGAAAATTGCTTAAAATGAGAATCCCAGAGCTAGAAATTATATACAACCGCTATATGCTATCGCAAGTACAGTTTAGAGTAACTTTTTAAACTTTCAAATAATAATAATAATAATAATAATAATAATAATAATAATAAAAAGCTATGATGAGATTATATCTAGAGAAAAGTATTTGTATAACAGAATTTTATAAGTGAATTTTTATTCGAAAATAAAAAAACCTCTTTTATTTTATCGTTTCTGACCTCCCCCCTCAAAAGAAAAAAAAAAAAAAAAAGAAAGAAAGAAAGAAAAAAGAAAGAAGAAAAAACGAGTTTTTGGAACAATATAGTTATAAACCTACCCCTATAATCAAATTACCGATATTTCTGTTACAATTTTCATTTCATAAAATATCTAAATTAAATATGTAGACATTAATTGTTGTACATATTGATAAATTTGGTATTTCAAAACAATCATATTTAACTAAAATTACAAATATAATATCATTCATGTACTTTTAATACAATGTATTAAATAGTTTATCTTTTAAAATTCATATTATTAAAAACATTCATTTGTGCATTTTGTTAATGTCTGACTTTGTGTATGGTTTTGAAAATTTATTCTGTAAGTAAATTATACAGTTTAATATCCTTCTGATCTTGAGAAGTACACTAAAGAACTTTATTAATTAATTAATACACAACAAACCACATTCTCTTATATAATATATACAAATAACGATTGAAATTTAACATGATGGTGCTGTAATAAATCACATTTTAACTGCTTGAGTTGTTCATATCCGTTTACTAAAACTCAGTGTTAAATGAAAAGGTCTTACTATAAATGAATATACATGGAAAATATCGTAATTTGTAGTAAGTATTTCAATGTGTAGTAGTTATTGTATTTCAGATATTTCAGTTCTGATTGTGAAAAAAAAATATTTTTTTAAAAGAAGCAAATACACTAAGCACTATTGTATTATCTCTGGTTATTCAAAGTGAATTATAATTACTTTGATAATTATTTGATTAATTAGAAGTAAAAATCATGTTGTTTCTAATAAGAAAAAAAAAAAAAACATGAGAAAAGATTTCAACTCACAATTATGAAAATGATATTAAATAAATTCAAGAAATTATGATAAACATATAGAAGAATTTTCTAAGATTGCCTTATCAAATGCCAAAGTTTTGCTATTATGAAAAAGTAATTTTGAAACTTTCAAATTTTTATTAATTATGAGGGTAGATTGCGGTAAGACACCGCAATTTTTATTTAATTATTCAGTAAAACCTTCTATTTGTTATATTTACTTTATATATTAACATAGCCTCCTAAACTAGATGCCTGTCGAGTGGCTCGAAAACTTGGCAACAGTTGAAGCAGTAGACAGCACCACCTGGTACAGTTTCCGTGACTTTTTCATTCAACTATCACAATAATTTTAAGAAGTGATATATGATATATATAATCGACGTTTCTTCGATTCTATTCGCCTTTTATGTATATCATATCCCACTTTAAAAAAATTTTGGTGACTGTTGAATAAAAAAGTCATGCAATCTGTACCAGGTGTCGCTGTCTACCGCTTCAACGGTTGCCAAGTTTTCCAGCCACTCGACTGCATCTAGTTTAGGAGGATATGCTATTAATCTCTTGTGAAAATTTATACTTTTGTGTATATATTAAAAATACATTTAACTTATATTATATACATATGCATGTATGTATATATGTATAGCTACCAACTCTCCTTTTTTTCCGGGAGACTTTATACCATAAAATTTTTAGAACAATTTTAATTTATTTAATCGTAGAAAATAAATATGACATATTTCTGACATAGGTGGTGACAAATTTGATTTAAAAATTCAAAAATTTGGCAGCTATGATATAAAAAAAGTTGCAAAACATAAAAAAAAATATAATTAATGTTTGTAAAACTACGACAAAGGTATTAAGTAAAACTAATGAGTAGAAAGTTAATTTGAAAAAAAAAAAAAAAAAAAAAAAACTTCTGGTAGAAAAATATCTTAGCATACTAATTATTCTCTATGGTTTATTATTATTAATTTTATTTTACCTAAATTTCCCAAACCAATAACCCCTTAAAATTTTATTTTAAAATTAACCATCTTGTTAAGAGTAAAGGCAAATTGATTTTTGATATCAAGGCTAAGCATTTCTTCATGTTTTTTCATTTTGAAATAAGTTGGTTTCACTAAATGTAAAATAGTTAAGTCTTATTTAAGTTCCTTTGATTTTTAATATGAAATATAAATGGCAGCAGTATGCAATCTTTAAGCATATAGAACAATTAACAGTTAAAAATATAATATCAAAATTCAAATTTATACGACGTTCCATTACTCATGTTTAATTTCAATACCTTATTCTGTGGAAATCTCAATGATAAAGTTTCAGGATTCATTCTGTCTTTATTTCTTTTGGTTCATTTCGAGCTAATATTTTGATGGGGGGTTTGAGCTATCTCTTGGTATTTTACTTAATATTGCTTATCAAAAACAGAAAACCTGTATTTATCGGCTCAACGATTTTAGGGATAGCTCCTGATAAGTCCTATAGCATTTTGAGCTTTTTATTTAATATTTAATATTCTTGTTGTGTTATGGTCCGAAAATCTTTTGCTAATCTACACTTTTATGGTTTATTTCATTATTGTAAGATCGATCCCCCCCCCCCCCCTTATAATACTATGCTTTACTAGATCCTTATTTTCTACACCATTACCTTGCAAGATCCTTCTTATACGTTTTCTACAGGTATTGTAATATAATTGTTCTTAAAAACAAATTAAAGTAAGTAATATTATTAATATTCTAATATATAATAACACAGTTCCAATACAACAAATAATTAAATCAATTCACGTTAACTTATAACCTAATTGGCACTTGTGGGTTTTTGTGGTGATATGTTTGACTGTCTACAATTTTTCGTTCTCATTCTTTTAATATTTTACTAAAATTAATGCCCAGATGTAAATTAAACCCACAAAGAAGGCAACCCGGCCTCTTTAATCAATGTAAAACTACCGGCATCTTACGCCTAAAATATTTTCGTCATCTGAATTAATTTTTTTTCTGTTTAAACTCCGTTTTACGAAACTAAAAAATAGACAAGTCAAAGGATTTACCAGGTTAGAAGAGATGGATTATTGATCGAAACTAATCAAAGAAATCCCTAAAAGTTTGCAAAAATGTTACGCACATTTTGTAATGATATATCACTTTCAGGGCCTTCTTACAGCGCCTGCGCATAAAATGACTTCGTGATACGGCATCTTGTTCAATGCGGCATCTCACTACAACTTTCTCCACAGAACTTGTAATGCTCATTAAGATATTAATACAAATAAAAACTGCTATAAGTTTCACGGATTCTGCTTCATTTTATTTATATAGATTCATCATGTTTTATTTAAGTCACTATAAAGCACTTAATGTTTGAATTATTGAATATTTTAGTAGTTACCACACATATATTGTAATATATCTATAGTATTTTGAGCGTTCCCGTCAACGAGTAGTAGGTGATACATTATAGCTGCCAACCGTTCCGATTATTGAATACCGATATATCTATATTTATATATATATATATTTAATATATAGGGTAAGTGCTCCAGTGATTGACACTTTTAGAGTAATTTCTGATGTTTTTAATATTTTAGTCATCAGAAACTATTTTTAGAAATCTTAAGTTAATATATATAGGATGAAAGACTTTCAGAACCACATATATGTTAAAATATATGCATTTAATAATAATAATTGCCGAAACGTCAGTGGAGGCCCTCTGTTGAGATTCAAAACGGTTTTGGGCTGTGTCTGTGTGTCTGTCTGTCTATCTGTCTGTCTGTCTGTCTGTCTGTCTGTCGCGCGATAGCGACCGCAAAAATAGAGCTATTGACTTGAAATTTGGTACACATGTTCATGAGCCTCACGAAATCAGTTGTATAGTTTTTGGTGTGTATTCCATTTGTAGTTCGTATACAGGGACACGCTAAAGTTTTTCTTATCATTACGGCCTATGGGAGGAATTTGTATGTATCGCGATAGCGGCCGCATAAATAGCGCTATTGACTTGAAACTTGGTACACATGTTCATGAGCCTCACAAAATCAGCTGTATAGTTTTTGGTATGTATTCCATTTGTAGTTCGTATACAGGAACACGCTAAAGTTTTTCTTATCATTACAGCCTATGGGAGGAATTTGTATGTATCGCGATAGCGGCCGCATAAATATCGCTATTGACTTGAAATGTTATATAAAAAACGTTTAATAAAAAAATAATAAGAAAGAAAGAAATGGATATTGTAGAAAATTCAGGATAGCTCGACATTATAATAAAAATATTAATTTCTATAAAATTGAGAATTATCTACAAACATTTTTGAAAGGAATAGAACTAATTTTCTTTAAATATTTTCAAAAACATGTAGTAAGTTCTATTATTTTTCATACAAGAATTGTAAGAATTATAATAATTTTACACATACAAAAGTAATGATGATGATAATTATTCAGTAATACTAAACAAACGTTTATATTAAAATATTCATACTTCTGAATATCAACGTATATAAAAGTAATTTCTATTACAATAGATTTACAAATAATATGCATACGATTAACAACTTAGAAAAACGCAATAATTTTTTTTCAAATAATACACTTTTAAAGTATTCTTAAGAAAAAATGAACTTAAAAATAATTTATCGAAAAGGAAAAAGCTGAATGATTACAGAATTAAATGAGACTTTTACATTTAAAAAAGTCGTGAGCAAAAATCGCTTATTATGCGTATTTCATAACTAAAAAAATATTTATTTTATTACATACAAGTGCATTTTTAGATAAAGGTTATGTATGTTATAAAAGAAGCTATGTCATATTCTCTCTCTGTCTCAGTAATCTAATATGAAACAAGTTTTTCACACTACGATTCGGTATTTTCTGTTTTTCAATTATTTCATTGATTCATTTATTTACTTAATTTTACACCTAAACCTATGTTTTAATTTTGAGTTTTAGGAAATAATAGACATCATTTAATAAATATTTATTTAAAAATTAAAAAAAAAAAATACTGCATAGTTTTAAAATACACCTTTCGTAAACGATAATCTAAAAATTAAAGAGTAAAAGGATATTGCCAATAACCTTTTCTCTGGTATGACCAGCGAGTTTTACGTTATAGAAAAGCATACTTGCCAAAACATTCTACCGTAATTTCTGGTAGATAACCCGTAGGTAAGATGTGTCATTTGTCCACCAGAAATTTTATTTAATAGAGAAATCTATACTTTTTTGAAGGAAGAGCTCGTACAAATATAAATTTATTTATCAATTGAAATTTCTGGTGCAAAACGGGATTATATAACCCGCGGCATATCTACCAGACATTACGGTAATTACAGGGTAGCGACAGGCCAAATCTTTTCCCTGATTCTTCCACCAGTATTTTTCTTTCGGAATTTTTAGTAGTAAATTTCTAAGATTAAGTAAGTAAAAAATTACTTTGTGAATATACTGGTAGAAGAATCAGGGGAAAAAGACGGGTCTGGCGCCACATTGAATAAATATTCCGTAAAATTGTTGGTTGCCGGCTTTTTTTTTTTTTTTTACACCAGCATGTTTTTAGAGTACTTTTCTTCTTATTTAAATTGAATTACATTTGGAGAAAATAACTCCAAAAGTGAAATGGTGTGGAAAAAGGGGCGGGTACTAACGGTTTTACAGAATATTAACTAGAATGTTGGCAGATACAGAAAAATGATGTAGACTATAAACAAAATACGGATTAAAACAGAAAAAATTATATGATTATTGCCAAAATTCAATAATAAATACTATTGAAATATCTATATCACCGTACATGGATGTTACGAGATTCGGATGATTTTACACACAACGCGATAATTATATATATTTTTTAAATACTTCAAAGTAAAATAAAACAATTCAGGACTTTTCTAATATTTAATTTCCATTTCTGTGTATGATAGTTTCGTTTTCTTAAACTTAAATTTGCCGGTGTGGAAATATTATAGCAATATATACAAAAACATATGTAAAATTATGAGTATTTTTATTTAAAAGTACTGCAAAAAGAACGACGATCAAACTTATATATTTAAATTATCCCCTCCCCACCCCCTTCAAAAAAAATTAAAAGATATTTTTTTTACGCTTACATTATTTAAGGTAATAAAACGATACACTTAGTCATTAAAAAAAAAACGATTGGTCTGTAATCCTTGATCACAAAAGAAAAATTCTATTAAGATAGTTTTGCTTATCCATTTACTCATTAAGAGCTTTCTTATCGACTAATGCATCCAAAAAAAAAAAGACTTTTTTTGAGATCTAACATGCATTTTTTTTTTTTTTTTTTTAAATAAAAGTGATTTTTATTTTTCATAAAAAGGTTTTATTAATATCTTAATCCTTTTATGAAAGTTTTAATATTGGTGAACACAATATTTGGAACTGAAGCAAAAACCAGTAGACAGTAAAGGATTAAAAGCAAAGAGTTTTTGCGCCAGAAATTCACTTTTACTCTTTTTTTTTTTCTTTTTTTGCGATTTCCAAGTTTTGTTTAAATAATTTAACGATGTAATACTGCAGTAATGCAAGAACGCTTAAAGTAGTTAAAGAAAACTTCGACCATTTTTATTTTTCATTTCATTATCTGTAAATTAGATGAAATATAACTCCTTTTTTAAAAAAAATCTTTTATTTTATAAAAATGCTTTATTGTTAAATTATTATACTTTTCTCTTATATATATATATATATATATTAATCGTAGCTGCAGCCAATTATTTACTGGCGATTCATTTGAGCATATAAAATATTATTTTCTTTATTTTAATCAGTGAATATGTCCCTTAAGTATTCTTTTTTAAAAAAAATCTTTTATTTTATAAAAATGCTTTATTGTTAAATTATTATACTTTTCTCTTATATATATATATATATATATATATATATATATATATATATTAATCGTAGCTGCAGCCAATTATTTACTGGCGATTCATTTGAGCATATAAAATATTATTTTCTTTATTTTAATCAGTGAATATGTCCCTTAAGTATTTTGCCTCCCAGTTTATAAATATATGATATTTTCTTCATATATTTATTAAATATTATTTTTAATTTGCAAAAACTACTCTTTTTATCATTCCGAATCACTGTGGACATATAGTCGAACCCAAAATCTATTGATGAAGACTAGAGCCAAGAGCACTAACATTTCAGTCACATAATGGTAAAACATTATCTAACTGAATTTAAATTGGATTTTTCTATATTTTTAAATTTTTCTTGGAAAATTGTTGTTTAAACAATATTTCTGAACAGTAAGCCCCGCCTTTTGGAATTCCTCTAAAACATTAAATTATTTATTAAAATTATTTTACGTATTCATGATTAAATTATTCAAATTTTATTCTTAGTAATTGATTCTATAAATGTCACTGACATATATATACACCAGCAGCATATAAAGGGCTATACACAAACACGTAAAATCTTTTTTTTTTTTTTTTTTTTTTTTTTTAAGTAAAGTATTTTCTTTTCCGCCTGAAGTCGGGGCTTGTTTTTCATGAATTTTAGGAGACCTGCAAGCAAAGTGTAAAAAGAATTCTAAGAATTCATGAATAATGATGGTAGAAAACATCATTTATTTATTTTTTTATTATTTTAATAGTGGCCTCAGAGCACATCAAAGTAACAATTGCATATTATCCGATAACATATTTGCCAACCATCTCATTATGAAACGTACAATTTTTAGTACCCGCCTTTTTTTTCACACCAATAATTTTTTAGAGTAATTTTTGTCTTATTTAATCATAACAACATTTGAAGAGATTTACTCTAAAAATATAGCTGTGTGAGAAAAGGGGCGTTTTTTCAGGGGGGCGTTAACAATTGTACGGTTATTAATGAGATGGTTGGCAAGTATGCAATAAGAACAAAAATTTCTCGACGACTCTAAAAAGTTGGGAATGTTCTACTTTCGTCCTTTCCATCCTCAACCAGTATCAAACCAATGAAAATTTTCTATTTCATAAATTCAACGTATGTATGCGATTTGAAACATAACACGTTCAACATCTGGCTATTTGATCATCGAACATCTCTGAGTACAGAAATTAAAATACTGTTGAATAGTTGTTTTTTAAAACCTCATTCGTAGCACATTTTATTTTATTTTAATTTTTTATGAAATTTTTTAGAAACTTCCAAATCCATTACTTGTAATATCTTCTTGAGTTATTGAAACCAAGCCGGAATTAAAACTAACGATTTATTAATTTGAAAAAGGTTTTAAAAATTTCTTCTTGGCATCATTTTTACCTATGTCTTCATTCCGAAGTAATAGAAAAAAAAATTACTAAATTCAAAATTCTATAAATAATGATAACTTCAAACATGTTATAGCTTAAAAATTATTTATAAATTTCGGGAGAAAATTATAGTATTTTTATAGCAGATATTTTTAACAAAAAGTGTTTATAAGATGCTTTATATTAGATATAATTATGCTATTTCAATGCATAACAAAATTTGATGCAGTTCTTACGAAATATTTTTTTTTTTTTTTTTTTTTTTTTTTTTTTAATTTTAACAGAATAAAAGTTGTTTTTATAACAAGAACCGCTCAAAATATCTTAAAACAATATTTTCGATCAAAATTCAATACAAATACATAGCTGTCAATATTTTAATTCCGGAGTACTTTTAGCCCCGCCTTTATTCCGCACCACTTTATTTATAGAAAAATTTTCTTCAATACATAACTTCGATAAAATAAGAAAAAAATACTTTTAAAAAATAAGTGGCACGAAATAGAGGCGGGGCTAAAATTACTCCGGAATAAATTAAAATATTGGCAGCTATGCAAATAAGTCGAGATTTAAATTAGTTAACCTTTATATATATATATATACAATCTTTAAACTTTTTGAAATACCATAGTATGCGTGAACAGTTAGTCTGTTTCATATGATAACAGGATTTTAGTTTTTATTAAAACTACACAAAACTTTGTTTGATGTTAAATGCTTGTCCTAGTTTTTAGAAAATCATAAAATTATTCTTAATTAACTATAATACAAATATACAGGTTTCGCACGGCCATACCTTTTTAAAAGTACCCTTCCACCAATATTATCTTTAAATAAATTCTTTTCTTGAATATACTTTGTACATTGAAGAAAAAAATTATTCTAAAATAATAGTGATGAAATAGTGTTTATAAAAATTCGGGCCGTGGGAACCCTGATATAATAAACTATTTATGTATCAAAATTTTTGCAGTTTTGTTAGGTTATCCTTAAAATAACTTAATTTTTAATTTAGGTATTAACATATAATTTGCATTAAAATATTTTCAAAACTGCATTCTGTAGAATAAATCAGTTATATAAAAGTGCCTTGGGGAAAAAGTGTATGAAAATATCGTGGAAATTTAAAAATGCGAACATTTATGATTTTTTTAAAGAATTTAGCATTAGAAATATTGAAAATGTTTTAATTAAAGCTATTAATTTATTCCATAGTGTACTGTTTTGAGAATATTTTAATGCAAATATCATGTTAAATCTGTAAATTCTAAAATGAATTATCTTACGTATCATGATATAACACTAAAAATTTACATTTTTATTTGAATTATTTAATAGTATTAGTTTCATAATTTTTCGAAAAATGAAACAAGTCATAAACATTATACGAATTTTTGTGTAATTTTAGTAAAAATTAAAATACTTGTAGTTGATTGAAACAGGCTTATTTTTCACATTAATATTTTTTTAATGCAATTTGAATTACATATATGAATGGCTCATTATTAATATACATATGTATATACATATAATTAATAATCTATGAAGCGTATATTGAATAGCTGCCAACATGTACGGTTTTTTACTGCCAAATATATTTAATTTTTAATTTTTAATTTTCTATTATTAAATAGGATAAAATAATTTACTCAGAAAAAGTGGTGTTAAAAAACTGTAGAAATTGGTAGCTATCATATTGTATTCTCAACATATATATATAACATATGCATATAAAAATAATTAATTTTTGAGCAGCAAGGCAATTGTTAAATACTAAACTTCATACTATATTCCTCATTCTTTTTAATCTTCATATTATTAAATGGATACCGTTTAACTACAGCATATTTAATTTCTATTTTACAACATTATTTATTTTTTAATATAGAAGTTTCTCAACATCCCATTTGCATTATTACCTTCTAAAAAGTTGATGTTTTCAATTTCTATACCTATTTACATAACTTACAATATTTTAATTTATTCCAGAGTACTTTTAGCCCCGCCTTTATTTCGCACCATTTTATTTATAAAAAAAATTCTTCAATACATAATTTCGATAAAATAAGAAAAAATTACTTTCAAAAATAAGTGGTACGAAATAGAGGCGGGGCTAAAATTACTCCGGAATAAATTAGAATATTGGCATCTATGATATTTATATAACAGGTTCATAATCAATTAATTACTTTCATACATTAAAAACTTTTTTAAGCACTTCGAACTACATACATAAACAATTGATTATTGAATTGCATATACATAAATATATATAATTAATAATCTATAAAGTATATATTATATTCTCAAAAACAATATGTCATATATATTTTATGTATATAAAATATGCAAATAAAAATATTTTAAGTATTTCACATTTAATTTTACAATATAATATATATATATATATATTTTTTCAATGTAAAAATTTTTCAACTGAACATTTACATCCTTACTTTCCACAAAATTAATACTCGTACTTTCAATTTTTGTGCTGGTTCATAATCAGTTCCTTACTTTTATACATTTTAAAAACACTTTAAATAGCATATATTAATGATTGATTATTAATTTGCGTACATATAAATATAATTAATAGTCAATAAGTGGTAAGCCATATTTTTAACATATATATAACATATATTATATGTATGTAAAAATATACATTTAAAACTGGTTCAGTTCCTTTTTTTTTTTTTTTTTCTTCTTATCATCATTGTGCAAATAAATTTTATTCAAGAACATGTATTACAGCAGTTCTTATTACTCAATAATATAAAATCGAATCTAATACAAAATTTATATAAAAATTAATCATACTTACATAGCTGCCAATATTTTAATTTATTCCGGAGTATTTTTAACCCCGCCTTTATTTCGTACCACTTATTTTTTTTTTTTAAGTATTTTCTTTCTTATTGTATCAAAGTTATATATTGGAGAAAATTTTTCTATAAATAAAGTGGTGCGAATTAAAGGCGAGGCTAAAAGTACTCTGGAATAAATTAAAATATTGACAGCTATGTACTTAGGCTAATAAATTATAAACGAAAATAGAATATAACATAAAATGAGACATTTTGAAGAAAAAAAACATACATTAAATATCTGCCACTTTCGATAAAACAAGTGAATTATTAAGCACAAAAATATGTATTAAAAGAGAAAAGACAATTGTAAATTAAATTTTAGAGAAGAATTTACCAATTATTTTTGAAAATTTTTAAATTTTTAAAAGCAAAATGTGAAAGTGAGAAATAATGTAATTTTTTCTGTTAATTACATGCAACAATAATTTGCATATTTCTGCATTTTTTAAACTAATTTTTTTTCCCCAAACATTTTAGCAATGATTCTCACATTAGTAATATGTCAAATTTGATTAGTCTGCTTAGATGAATAAATTATTGCTTTTTAACATTTTTTGAAGAAATGTATAAGAAAAAAAGTAATTTGTTAAATTTGTAATTTAGTATTTACTGAAAAGATGTATAAGAAAAGTAATATTATGTTCTCTCAAAAGAATAACGTAAGAAAAAAATCACATATTTTTTTATTCTTGAAAAGTTTATTATTTTTCAGACCGTGTGTTATTCAAATGATTTTTTTTTTTTTTTTTTTACTGATCATATTTTTACCTGAAACCGCATTTCCCATAGGTGCTAAGTTTCCATTTTTTTAAAAGGAGATTTCACACCGGAAAGTTTTTATAAATGTTTTCAGTTTATATAATTTTATGTATTCGTTAAAATTATATGTGGCAGATTTCTTATCTAAAATAATGGTGCTAAATCTGATTTAAAAATTAGAAATGTTGGCAGCTGTGTATTTTCAATACTGACATTAACAAAATTATGTGTTATTATCAGTTTTCTGTATTTATTTATTTATTTAATCTATTTATTTATTTATTTACAGTGTATTTTATAAGCTTAATGTTTTATTTATTTATTTATTTTATTTATTTATTTATTTATTATTTTTTTTTTACGTTAATAATAATATTATTAATAATTTAACTTTATATCAATTAGTATATCTTATTCATTTATAAAATGCATTCGACTTTTTAAGTACAAGTACATTCATTTTTATTTATGCAAGTTTCTACCATTATATATCAGTCGATATAAAGTTATATTCCTTTTATATTAATAACCTTTTTTGAAAATAATTAATAGTTTAACAGTAAAATAATTTAATTTGTTAAAACAATCTCTCTTGCTCATCTATGAACTGCATTTCTACATACTGACTGCAGCTATAAAGACTAATTTTTATTTATTTAACTACATATATATACTTATTTATTTAACATTTATAACAGAGCTCAGGGCTGTCACATTTTTGAATACCATTATTTATATGAAGCAATCTTCGTAATATTCAACCAAAGAAAAATACTGCGAACGATTTCTAAATATTTCTGAATAAAAAAGCGGTTTTTAAAAAAGTGACTGTGCGAGACCTCTAATAATAATTTAAACAAAATAGTTACTATTTTGAAATTTTGAAATTTTCTTCGTAAAATCACATTTCTATGCATTTTTTAACAAGCGAAAACAGATTAATCATAAATATGTAACGGAATTGCTTTGTTTCAAATAATCAGTGAATATACGTCAGAGCCTGATTAAGGGGGAAGCACACATTATTTATACTTACACCGTTATTTTTTAACAAATACTTGCCTCCTATAATAAACAGAAAATTCTCATTAAAAATTATTTAAAAAGAATTCTGGTGTCTAATAACGGTGAGTAAATTGGATTGTTTTACACCGTTCATTTTTTATAAGAAATATTTCCTCCTCAAAGCGTGGAATTTCTATGACATGAAGTAAAAAATAATTGTAAAAATATTCCGGTGAGAGCGGAGATAATGTGTGCTTCCCCCTTAATCAGGCTCTGATATACGTGTATCGATTTATTAATTTTAATTTTTCGCATAATATTTAGTTTACACTACACTTTTAAGTTCAAACAAAAAACTGTTGTACCATTAAATCAAACATTTTAAAGTAATAAAATTTCAATAAATTACGGTATCTTCTGGTATCCAGTCCGACATTTAAATACATGAGTTTCACTTGAGGAATTTTAGTTGTACTTCTCTCTCTCTCTCTATCTTTTTTTTTCCGTTTAATGATAACTTTTGATGTAAAACGGTAATTCTCTGATTAAAATAACGTTTAATGTATAATTAATTAGAATTTAAGCAAGAAAAGAAGTTTTAAATCTTCAAATTTCAGTTTAATTGAATTTATTGACAGAAAATTAACAATAATATATACTTGTTGAAAAATTTTGTTCTATATATATTGCAGGGATGGAACACGGGCGCAGAATTCATACCACTATCAATGTAAGAAAATTTTCTACTTCTTAAATCAACGATATTATAAGTAGAGAAATTTCTTAAAGAGATTCCGGTATGAATTCTGCGCCCGTGTTCCATCCCTGATATTGATAAAATTTTCAAAAAACAATTTTCAGACATTCATTTATAAAATATTGACTGAATGCATATTCAAATAATACAAATTTTATTAGAAAACAACATAAAAATAGATTAAGAATAAAATCATTTCATTTTGAAAAAAATCTCATGCAAAAATATTTTATTTATTTATTTATTACAATTAAAGAACAGTGTATTTTCTATACTGTAATTTATAGCGAATATCCTGTAAGTTAGAAAAATCGGTTTTATATCAAAAACATTAATTAACGGACATTTTTATACCAGGTAGTACAACTTTATATTTTATTAAATAAGGTTTCCAGCTCAAAACGAATTTATCGCACTTGCGGATTATACACCAGGAATTACGGTATATTAATAGCCTAACCAAAGTTAAAACAAATTTTCATTAAAATGAAAAGTACACAGTTGCCAACTTCTGTGGTTTTTTACCACCACTGTCTCTAAATAAATATTTTTTACCTTATTCAATCATAGAAAGTTGTTTCAAAAGTTTCTGAAAGGTTTCTATTAAAAATTACTAAATGATAAAAGCCCTTAACTCTTAGTAAATATAGAAATATTAATATTCATCTTAAGGGACGTTTAAAAAATAATGAGAAATTTAAACAATATAATATCATGTAATTACATAAGCTTTTTTTTTTTTTTTCTATTTTTCATTAAATAATATAAAAATAGTTCATTTAAAAATATATTTTGAATATTCCTAATATAAAACGAAAAATAATCAACACAACTGATACATAAATGAGGGGGAAATATCTCTAATAATTTTCAAAACAAAATTAACTTTGCAATGACCTGTTGCAAATTTGTCAAAACTTTTAAAACAGGTTTAACTATAAAGAAAACTTCACAGGAACTAATAAAGTACTTACCATGGCGAAAATTCCGCAAAATATTAAAATTGATGAAAGGGGCTGCTTCATTTTCGGCAGAGAGGAGGATTCCTAACTACGTGAAATTTATGCTTTGACAGGATCAAACTTTCTGGAAGAAGTTCTCTTCGCGTAGCGGATAAAACGTTTTGTTCCGCGGACTCGGAGTTCTCCACAGATTTTATATCCCCTGACTCCGAGTTTTTCCAGTGTCAACGCGTCATTGGTCCAGATTTCAGTGACGTCACTGATAACTGTAGCAGTGGGCTATGTTTCTATTGTATATTTTTCAGGGGTGTTCCCAGACGCCTACATTTGTCTCAGTAAAAGATTAATAATTAAATATTTTTCCTTTTATATATTGTGGATGAGAATTCCAATAATAACCAACAGAATGCGTAGGAAATACCGAGAAAGAATTTCAACAAGATTTTTATTTTTATTTTTTTTTTCCCCGTGAAAATAGATGCATTTAATTTGTATGACATGTCTCAAAAGAATACAGTCATAAATTTATAATTATATCTCACTCACGTCAAATTAATTTTTTTTCTTTCCTAAAGAGCACGAAGATTTTAACTAGAAATCTTTAACTACAATTATATTAAATAATGTAAATTATTTATTAACTTATTTTATTACAATAATTTAAATTTATTTTAAATTTTATTTGATATATTAATTTTCTCATTTTTACGAAGTAATAATATGATTCATTTTTACGACAAAATCACATTTTGTAAAAAAAAAAAAAAGTTTTAATTTTTCTCAATTTGATTTCTGTTTCTTATTTGAATATCTCGAAAGTATCGTAGATACATCTTTCCTCGATAAAAATAACTTCAGAAAACAGATGAAAATTAATTTAAAAGTAGAGCTGAAATTTTAAACTCATATTTCCTCGAATTTCTCGATCATCACGATATTACTTCATATTATTACAAATTTTTATTACAAATGAATAGCTTATTCTTCTTCATATATTAAAAAGAAATTTACAGGGGTGGTAGTCTCCTCCTCTTTTTTCAGAACACTTTCAAGAACGAAAAAAATTTTCCTCTTTTGCCACCATTTTTTTCTTACAGAAATCTTTATTGTATTTTTAAAGTAATGTGTCGTGATTAAATAGTATAGAAATTATTGTGTATAAATAGTGGTAACAAAAAGAGACATAAATTTCTCATTTATTAAGAGTTCTGAAAAAAGGCGGAGATTGTGACCGATGAATTTATAAAATATGAAATTTTAAAAAATGGTACATGCAGATATGTCAAAATTTTAATATATTCCAGAGCAATGTAAATAACCGTCCTTTATTCCACACCACTTTATTAGTTGTCAAATTTTCTCCAAAATGTAATTACAATTAAATACGAAGAAAAATAGCCTTAAAAAGAAGTGGTGTGAAATAAAGGACGGTTCTCTAGGTACGAAAAATGCTCCAGAATAAATCAAAATGTTAGCATGTCTATATTTGTCATTTCAGATAACAGAAATGTGCTTTCAACTATATTTATAAATATTGTAAAGATTCAACGAGATTTTTTTTTTTTTTTTTTTTTTTTTTTTTTTAAGATATATATCTGAAATCGTGTGAAACGAAAAAAATACGATATTTTTAATCAGACCAACCCTTAGAGTAGAAATTTGTATCGAACTTACGAACCTATCTGAGAGCGTCTAATATTAATTTATTTTATTTTTTTCATTATTTTCCAAAACTTATTTTTTGTACTAAAATTTTTGTTTTTAAAACTTTTAAAAACTTTATTATTATTTTCATTAACACTTTCCAACAAGGTTAAAAAGTGTTAAAGACTTCGGTTTGTCTGTCTGTCCGGCTGTCTGTCTGTCTGTCTGTCTGTCCGCGCTCTAACTCCCGTAAATATTTATGAAATTTCTCAAAAGTGATATATGTTATTCAAGTTCACCATCGGATGTTTCCTATTGAAAATGGAGTGCGTACTTCTAATGGTTTGTGTACAGGGATACCCGAAAGTATTCCAAAGCATTGTGTTTTATGGGAGGTATTTCTATAAATCATATTTTAATACCTTTACTGTACACACATCTTAATGAAATTGAAATGTGTCATTCAAGTTCACTATCGAATGCTTCTTATGTAAAATGGAGTATATAACAACACTGGTTTGTGTACAGGGACACTCGAAAGTATTCGAAAGCATTGCATTCTATGAGAGGTATTTCTATAAACCAAAATTTAATAACTTTATTTTGCACAAAGATTAAGGAAATCGAAATATGTTATTCATATGCACAAAAGAATGCTTTCTATAGAATATAGTATGATTAGCATTAGGTTTACAGGGCCACAGAAAATTATTCAGTTACTTTACGAGCTATTAATAAAAATTTACTGGAATTGTATTTTCGTTTACATTAAACGATTTATCACTTTCTAACAATTTTTAAGTGTGAATATGATTTCAATTTGTGTATCTGTCTGTCCGATTGTCTATCTTTTTATTTGCCTGTCTCCCGCCCCCAGCGTCTTAAATATTTTCAGATTTTTTTTTTTTAAATGTTATATATTAGTCAAGTTCACTATGGAATTTTCCCTATTTAAAATGACATTAATAGATCCTGTACAACAATTTTGTGTACAGGGACAACCAAAAGAAATGCAAATACATTGCGTTTTAAGACATTTTTAAAAATCCCATTTAAATAACTTTCTACTGTAAAAGTCATAAAGAAATTTACATGTATTGTTAATATTCTAACATAATGTTTTGTATAGAATATGATATGATTAACCTTCAGATTTACAGGTCTGTACTAAAGTATTCAGATACATTAAAGGCTGCAATTATGATCTAAAGTCTGCCTTTTCTTTTGCGTTAAGCCTTTTTAACACTCTCCAATAACATCCTGTCGGAGAATATTTTTAAAGAGAGGTTGTTAAGGATGTTATATATATATAACAATTAGATTTGTTTTGGGTCAGATACTTTTTAAAAAATTAAGACTCAAAGATTAATTTAGAAAATAAATAGCATTGTTAATTTCTATTGTTATTATTAGTAGTAATTAATCTATAACTCTAATTATTTATTACAAATTCATATTGTCTAAAATTTTCAAAAAATGAAACTGAATAGACTTAATTATTATACTTTCCTTTTATTTGGAAATCAGAATATTCTTTCTTCTTAAGCTATTGATTAAATTCAACATTTCTCATATTCAGAAAATACAATACTATTTCTAAATTTGGAATCTGTTTTTAAGGGCAGAAACTTTAATTTATTTTAATTTACTGTTGATAAAGAAATACCAATATCATACTTTTTATTGTACATCTTTAACATAATGTTTTTGAAAAAGCTGGTTTTCATTTTTATTAAAAGCATCTTTTGTAAGTTAACATAGCATTTTCATTAAACCTTTACCTAATTATTTCTTTTATCATAATTTTAATATAAGAAACTTAATACTACAATTAATAATATTCTTGTACAATTATTTTTTTTTAATTCCTCTTAGAGAATTGTTCGCTAAAAAATAGAAAAGTAAAAAGAGGAAAAATTTTAAGCTGCACAAAAATTGAAATTTAGTAAGGATTTCATTATATTATTTATTTTTCTAAGCGTTACGTAATTATTTTTTATTATTAATTGTTTGTAAAATGAAAAAGTGTCACGATTAAATGAATACAAATTAACATAAGGCTGAAACTTTATTAAAATTCTACAATGTTTACACATTGATTTTGTTACATTGTACCAAAGGATAAAATAGAAGTAAATAAGTGAGAACTACAATATGTAAAAGCATGTACAATATGTTTTTTTTTTTTTTTTTTTTAGTTGGTCTTTTTATATAAAATATTATGCATTCATACATATTTATATGTAATAGCGAACAGGTAAGCGAGGAAAGAAGCACAGAAGTACACGTGCCGCGTGCGTTAAATGTTCGAGGTAGGAAAAACAAATAATAGTCATATGAAAAGTACGTTATGAAAGTCAAGGAAAGAAATAACAAAAATACATAGAAGTGAAATTAAGGATGAAAAAACATATAAGATAAATTTAATTATTTCAAAATGAAAATATTAAAAGACAAAATATATTATTTTAATGAAACATAGAAAAACAGAAAGCAAATAAATTCATGCTTGCCAACATCCTAATTTATATTACGTAGTGTTGTTTGTCCCACCTTTTTTTTTTTTTTTTTTTTTTTCACACCAGTAAATTTGTAGAGTAATATTCTACAAATGCAATGACGATTGAATGATATGAAAAATACTTTAAAAAAGTACTGGTGTGAAAAAGTAGGCGGGGCTAACAATACTACGAAATATTAATTACGAAATTGCCAGGTATGTAAATTTTAAAAATTAGAAAAGGTTGATTAAAAAAATTAGGAAATAAGTATTGAAAAGTTTGATGAAGATACAGAGATCATAGTTGAAACAAGTTTTTCATTAATCATTTTATATGAACTCAGATGAATTATTAAGATAATTAAGCTCACGTGGTAGATTATTGGAATGTTAATTTACAGGTATCGTTTCGAATCCTAGAGCATATATTTGACTAGAGAGGCATCCTTTATCGAAGAATATAACCCACATAAAAAATCACATGACGAGTGCTTTTCAAGTTTTCACCAATGAACATCACATGTCACACTTCTCAACACGCTTTCGGACAAAAGGTTCCAAAGATTTTTCGCTGTGTCATTCAATTCAGGACGGATCTGTCCATTACACCCGTCATGTGACCGATGAAAATCAACCTCAATCTTCGTTACCCTTTGAATAGGAAATTTTGTATTGAATGCGCTCTCTAGTCAAATATATGTTCTAGGGTTCGAATCCTAGCCTGGTCGCTTGCGAAAATTAATTCATCCAATTCAACAAAAATCTGTTAAGGGAATAGTTAAATATCTAATTCAAAAGTAAAACCAAATTTAAAATAATTCTGACAATTTTGAGATTAGAATTATGGGAGAAATTCCAAGGAATTCCAAATTAAATGTTTGGACTAAAATAGTTTTCTGTTTTTATCAGCAGATGATGTTATAGATTATCAACAAGTAATGTTATATCTAGTAGAATAATATAATTTATTTTGGCAAAAAGTTTGTTTTCTTTCTTTTTTTGTTTTCACCAATTTAAGTTCTTCTTTATGCTAATACTTTATGTTCATGTTTTTTATGTTAACACTTTTGCAAAAAAAATTCTAAATTTAGATCAATTTGCCCATTTATTGCCAATTTGCGAAAAAAAAAAAAGTGGCGAAAAAACAAATTTAAGAGTTGCAAACAGGGTTCTCACAAAGAAAAATTTGGATATTAGAATTTTTGTATAGTAATTTCTTTAAATAGATATCAACGATTAGTTAAGTATAATAAAATTACTAAGGTAAAGCTAGGAGAGACTGCGCATATAGAGAATCAGGGGGAAAGAATAGGGTGCGAGCGCTCCTACTCCAGGTAGTTGTGGAACAGCAATAGTACAGTGTCGACATGAATGTGCATGTTCATTGTTTCGATCGTCTAAAATAAAACGTGGTTATACAGTCTTGTTTTAAAAAATAAATGCTTGAATTTTCATATCACTTCCTAGGAATTTCTATAGAATTGGAGTAGTACAAATTTTTTTTTTTAATTAAACGACTTCTCATAAGCTATTAACCTAAACTAACGGCACCAGACCTGCCAATCTAATCCGTAGGATTATTAGTACCGCCCCTTTTTCCACACAAGTCTTTTTTTAGAGTATTTTTCTTCTTAATTCATTGTAAATGCGTTTGAAGAAAAGTACTCTAAAAATTAAGTAGAGTGGAAAAAGAGACTGTACTAACAATTCTCTGGATTAGGTTGGAAGCTCACCCAACAGTTCTCTAAAAAAGTGAATAAATATTGAATAAAACTCTGCGCAATATCTCCTACTGAAATGGAGTTCGAGCATTTGCTACTTAAGAGAGATTGCGGATTGGTTCTATTAAAATCTATACTAGAAGAGATTACGCAGCTTTTGGTAATTGAAAGACAATGATAATGCGTTTTTCACTGTCCGGAACTGTACCAACAGACAACGTCGACAAATGGCTATATTAGTTTAACCCTTTGAATCAAGCCGGGATTTTAAAGTCCCATCAAAAACATTCCTCAATGTAGCCTAAATTTACTACAGGATTTCATCGGGACTTCAATGTCCCTATAGTTTAAGGTTCATTTACAAAAAAAAAAAAAAAAAAAAAAAAAAAAAATTGAAAAATGAAAAATGAAAAATGAAAAAATGAAAAAAATGTAACAGTTTTCTAAATTTAACACTTTCGCAACTTCTGACGTAGATTCACGTCATTTGACAATCTCTAACACCACCAATGGGCGTTTCTTTCGCAATTTGTATGTTATTTATTTCTCAAAAATATACCCAATATTCATATTTGTACTATCAATATACAATGGATATAAAAGCTTTGATTAGAAAGAGTATAACTATAATGTATATCCATTTGTAATATAAATGTGAATACAGAACATTTTGTTCTGAAATATTGTAACTAGAGAGAATAACACCCACAGGCGGACCTTACTGTGAAAAAGACAGAAACATGCGGGCGCGAAAGTGTTAATATGAGTTGTTTCTCATGCCTAAAGAAATATAATAAAAAAGTTTCAAACTATTTTTCCAAAAATAAGGTAATTTGGGATGTAAATGGTTAACCTATTCGAGACGGCGCATTTTTTTTTTTTTTTTTTTTTTTTTTTTTTTTGAGACCGTCCCCAGAGTTTGAAATTGGACATTATTCAGCAGTGGCAACGATCAACAAAAGTCATACCTCTGGTGATATTTACTTCTTCAGAGCCAATTTTTGCCTATTTCAAATTTATCGCAAAATATTTAATGTTTAACAAGAGCAATAAAACGGAATGCAAACAGAAAGTTATCAGCCTTCGCAAATTAGTCGTCTAAATTTCAATAAAATAAACTAACTTAACGTAAAGCTTTTTAAAGTTGAAATAAGAAGATTTTAAACCCAGTGAAATTTAGGTTTTGTGTTTTGAACATTTTTCTGCGGAAGATTTTGAGAAGATAACTTTAATAAATAATAAACAGAAGGCAGATTCTGGGCTTAAATGTGGGAGCCAGAGTGGTATATATCATTTCACACACGGTGTGCTACCTTTTTTTTTTTTTTTTTTTTTTTTTTGGCTCGTAAATGCATTTCTTGTCGAATGGGTTAACTTGTGGCAGGAAATGGTGCCCGAAAGCTGCACCATTTACAACAATAAGTGCAACGATTATGGACAACGACAGATTAGGTCAGCAAACAAAATATAACCCATTCAAACTAAAAAGGAAATGTACTAATTTCATGTGAAATGGGATATTTAATAATTTAATATAATGGTATAATCTTATCTATTTTTCCCCCAGATTCTTTAATAATTTCTCTTTAAATAAAATCTTTTAATTCTTTTAAAATTCATTTTATTTTTCTGATTTTTTTTTTTTTTTTTTTTTAATTTAAATATCCATTCGTAATACAAAGAATGTTGGTTTACAAAAATCTTACAAAAATGTTATTTAAGTATAATTATTGTTGTCAGCCATTTAATTCTAGTTATAACTAAGCACAATCTCTCCTACCCATGTGCGCAATCACACCTACCTTGTAAGGAGATATTGCGCAAAAGAGTCCCCTTGGTTTTATTACAGCTGTTTTATTACATTAAATTATAGCTTAACAGCAAAATAGTAATGGAAATGCATAGAAAGCGAATGAATTAAAAAGATATTCAATAGTAGTTTAGCAAAAATTTAATGTTTGAATTTTTTATATTATTTGTTGAACTGAAACTCTGCAATTTTTATCTTATACAAAAAAATGGTATACAAATTTCCCTTTGTGATAACCCTGGTTGCAAAATATATTTAAAAATAATAATTAGAAATAACGAGTCCACAAGTATAATTTCATCGATATAGATATATATATACACTCAAGAAAATGTTTTGTTGAATTAACAAAAATTTAGTTGGCACAGCACAAAAATTTCTATTTAAATACGTCACAAAAGAAATTATGTTTAAATTATAAAAATAGTTTTTATTGTAATTAAAAAAAATAAATAAGTAAATAAAAATGTTTTTCTTACAAATTTTTTTAATTACAAATTTTCAAATATAATAAAGCTAAGCAAAAAAGTTTTTTAGTATAATTACAACAAAGATTTTTTTTTTTTTTTTTTTTAATTCGTGTCTTTTGTGCTGTCATAACAAAACTGATTGTTTATTTCTAACAAGGAATGTCTCCTTAAAGCACGTACTCAGAATATTGTGAAAAAATTACAGAGATACTACTGGCATAGGTAAAACAAGATCAGTCAGATCAATCTCACTAAAAATCTACAAAATAATAAAAATAATAATAATAATAATAAATAAATAAATAAATAAATAAATAAAATAAATAAATAAATAAATTTCTAATATTTGGCGCAAAAAGACAAAAAGTGCACACAGTTTGGCAAGCAACATCCTTTCAGCTCAAATGCAAGTAATTTTAATGCGAGTTAGACTTTCCTGCAAAACAAATCTTTCTGAATAGTGATATAACAAATATAGCTTGAAATTAACCGACGAAAGAGTTGCCTTTTTCTTATACAAGCCTGTGTAGTATATGTGTTACCGCTAAAGTGCAGAAATCAGTTAATCTGCAGATTAGCTAGGTAATCTGCACATTAACTAGGGTAATCCGTTAAAGTGAGGAAAATTGTTTCGTTTCTCAAATTACCTAGATAATCTGCACATTACCGACTAGACACTCGTTAATCTGCACATTACCTACTAGGCACTCGTTAAAGTTAAAATAAGATCTCTGGTGTTGTAATTTTACAGCACGCTAAAAAATATTAGTTTTCCTTTCTTTCTTTCTGTACTTATTTTAGTCTGTATGTGTTTTAAATTTTATGTCTTTTAAAGCTATATTTGTTTTAATTTTTTTTATTTATTTCATCTTTTTCATTCTGTCAATATAAGTTTGAAGATGCTATGCATTTTTAATATGAAATGTAATAGCTTTAATAGCTTTCAATAAATTCTATTTTATAAATGAATGTTAGAATTGTAATACAATAACGATTTCTTTTCAAATAAAAATATTTAACCATTTAAATTTAAAAAAAAAAATGTTTTATTAACAACTTATATTGCTATTACTATTAATATATATATATATATAAATGCACCAATTTTCAATTCGCAAAAGAAATATTAAATTAGACAAATCAGAAGCATTATTTAAGAAGTACTTCAAATAATTAAAACTGCTTTAATATTTTTTAGAACACATAGAAATTAAAATGACAGTTTTCCAATGATTTATTAAACTATATTTTGCAGCATACATATATCTGTACAATTTTAGCAAATATATCAATTTTACAATTAAAAAAAAAAAAAAAAAACTTTATTAACACATTTTATGTGATAAACTACAACGAAATTATCTGAAAAAGCGAACAATATTAAAAAAAATATATATATATATATATATATATAATAAAAATATAATCATGATATATAAAATATATAAAGGAAATTTAAAATTGAAATAAACAAAAAAAAAAAAAAAAAAAAAAAGGAAAAGGAAAAGAAAGAAAAAAGAAAAGAAAGAAAAAAAAAATATTGTAACGAAATGCTAAAAAATGCACAGAAATTTCATATTAAGTATTTATTAAATAATGCCAATATTGAATGCCATAATATTTTTCAGAGTTAAAAATTAATACATCTTTTTTTTTTTTTTTTTCAGTAAGTAGTAGCAATTTAAATCAATTTTAAAATAAATTAGTTTTAAAAAATTGTGGTTTAATAGTTTTATTTCGAGAAGAAATAATTACTGTGTTGTAAATTTAATATTCATAATTAAAAATGGAGTTTCACCAGAGAGAGCTTTTAATTAAGATTAGATTTCATGAATAAAATGCAGACCCTTATCAAAATTATATTGACAGAATTAAAAGACAGACGAAATAAAATCAAAATTAAAACAATTATAACTTACTTGTTACTTTAAATTTTGTGTTGATCAAAACAAGAAACCTAATCATGGCTTCGATCCCCCACGTTTTGCGTTTACCGTTTATCATAGCGAAAGCGGAGCGTAAGGGGTAAAAGTTTTAGTTTATGTTTGAAGCTCATTCGCGTATCTGTATCACATGACTGTTTGACGTCACAGTGGATGTAAAAAAAAACCTAAGGCTCGAAATAAACATTCGAACTTTAACGATACAGAATCCGCTAATGTGCAGATTACCGAGTTAAAATGCGGAAAACTCTTGATTCCGTACCTTAACGGGTGATTTTAGTTAATCTACAGATTAGCTAGGTAATGTGCGCATTAACGGATTTGGAGCTTTAATGGTAACATATGCATGTGACCTTTTATTGAAAGTATTTCATTTTAGCTTTGATTTTTTTTCTTTATCTTTCTAGTTATAAATATTTAAATTGCATGTCAAATACATGTTTAAGTTATACATACTATCTTTACTTTTTTAATTGGTAATTGAAAACATTTCTGCATTTTGCAAATACTTATTTTTACTTTTATTTAGCGTTTAAAATAAATTTTACAATTTGAAAAATGAAATTTATTTTATCTTTTTATTGAAGACAATGTCTTTAAAAATTAACACGTACAATATTGTTTGGATGATACTTGTATAAACAATACATGGAAAAAGTATGGCACTCACAAATGTTACAGAAGAAGAAATTAAGTTAACCCCTTAACTGCCCCGGGCGTATATATTCATCTCACTAAGCCAATGCGTTAACTGCCTCAGGCGTATATATACAGTTTTCGGAAGTACGATCCTTTGTGCATAGTTGCCAATATTTGAATTTATTCCGGAACATTTTTAGCCCGCCTCTATTTCCGCACCACTTTATTTATAGAATAATTCTCTTCAATATATAACTACAATAAAATAAGAAAAATTTACTCTTTAAAAAAAAGTGGTATGACATAAAGGCGGAGCTAAGAATGTTCCGGAATAAATTAAAATGTTGGCAACTCTGCTTTGTTGCTACTACCAGTGAAACAAGTCCCATGGTTTTGGAATGCAATAAAATGATCTTAAATGTGAGCTTAATTGTGTTTACGATGGATTAACTTATTTCAGAGAAGACGGGAGTGGGAGGAATCGGAAAAGGAATGTTTCTGGAACAGTAAACGCTCGCCAGTCTGATAAACGGTGGCACTGGAAAGCGAATCTCGTAAATTTTCCTCGGCAGTTAAGGGGTTAAAAAATCGCATTGTTGAAGTATTAAAAAAAATAGGAGTGTGCAACTTAGGGAAAATTTGAAGGCATTCTTCATGATGTATATCCTTTGTCAAAGAAATAGTGCAAAATTCCAGATAAAATGAGTATCAGGGATCGTAGACTCCGCCCTTTTTTCAGAACACTTTCAAGGATGAGAAAATTTTGCTTCTTTCCTCATCTCTTTTTCTTTGGAGAAATTTTTATTGCATTTTTAATGTAATGTGACGTGATTAGACAGTATATAAATTATTGTATAAAAGTAATTGGTAGCAAAAAACGCAAAAACTTCTCATTTTTCAAAGTGTCCTAAAAAAAAGGCGGAGACTGCGACCCCTGGAGTACATAGCTGCAAATATTTTAATTTATTCCGGAGTACTTTTACCCCTGCCTTTATTTCGCGTCACTTTATTTATGGAAAAATTTCTTCAATACATAACTTCGATAAAATAAGAAAAAATTACTTTTAAAAAACAAGTGGTACGAAATAGAGGCGGGACTAAAATTACTCCGGAATAAATTAAAATATTGGCAGCTATGTGGGTATACTACCTATTTGCCTTTTAAAGATGTGAAACATCAATATATATATCATGGGACTATAGGAAGAAAGCTGGCATAATGTGAATTCTTGAAATACATGTCGCATTTTAAAATGTGTCCAAACAAAGTTTAAATATGTAAAGAAAAAAAAAAAAAACGCGAATTGTATCACAGGGAGAAGCAAATAGAAAATGTAACTATCTTCTAATGAAGCATCTTTCAATATCAAAGCGTATGCTGGTACAAATAAATTTCTTTTTGAGCACTTTTGCATCCAAAGACTTAATTTACTCCCACACCTAATCTATGATTACTTTTTTAACTCATTAAAAGCTTAAAATTTTTAATTCATACAGTTTTCCATTAAAATTTGATTTAAAATGTGAATAAATTAACAAAACGATACATGATTCAAAAATTGTAGTTATAGAAATGTATTTTTTTTTTTAAGTTAAACTTATTTAAGTTAATATGTTACGTAGAGTTAAAAAACTTATTTGATAAATTTTATCTAACCAGTGTATTAAAAAGTAATTTATAATAAAAGGTATAACATTTTTCAATGTTATTGTGTAATCTATAATTAAATTTGAGAAATAAATTTATGATTGAAATAATTTTTATCAATTTAAATTTTGATCTAAATTGCTAGTTGTGAAATCGGTATTCTCCTAAAACACAAAATAACGCACTGATAAGTGATTGCAGTTTACCGTTGTTTCATTTCCAAATATTTACGTGCGTTCTTTTTATTTATTATGCAATATAAATAAATGTGCATGCTGTTTTACTTTAAGCCATAATATTTAAAGCTCAAGTAAAACTTAAGCTTAATTTAAGAATTGCACGTTTAACTAAAGGATGTATAATTTGATTGTTAGGTTTATTTATATAAATATACAAAATTGTAGTTATAAAAGTTTATTTATTTAAAGTAATTTTTTTTAAACTAGCTTAATATGAAGAGTATGAAAAACACTTTCCTGTAATGAGTATTTATCAAAGAACCGTTTTGCAACAGTTTTCATTGTGTCGCCAAGGAGCGATAAGTAGCCAAGAATCGGACATTTTCAATATTTTTTTTACGGGCAATATATATTGATTCTGACAGAATATTTTTTTTATGAACGTACATAACCTCATGATGAGCGTGTACTATAATTTTTTTTCAAATTTTTGTGTATCCGCCAATAGAGACCTTCTTTGTAAAAATAAATAAATAAATAAATGAAAAAAATGGCTCAGAACAATAAAACACATTTTGTAATTTTAATCAAATACTTTTTCTGAGTGTATAGTCGGCAGCAAAAGTATCCGAGCACTAGCAATAATCTCTGTCTAAAAAAAGTACACTTAATATTGCTTTGTTAAATAAATCCTTGTCGAGTCATGTTCTTAGTCAGTCTAAGAATATGATTCGACAAGGATTTATGTAGCAAAACAGTTTTAGTGTACTTTTTTGATATCAAAATTATTGGCTAGTGCTCGGATACTTTTGTTGCCGAATATATACATATATGTTCATTGGTTAATACATTGAACGCGGGAAGAGAAAATTTTCTTTTTCTAACAATAGTAATAATAATGATAATTAAAAAAAAAAAAAAAAAAGAGCCAGCTACGAGCGTTTCTATAAAACATTATATTGTTTAATAAATTATTTTGCATATTCTTATTTAACCACTTGAGTGCGTGGTCGTATATATAAGACAGCGGTATTTACACCATTAAATGCTAAAGATAAAATTTAGATTATT
Source organism: Salticus scenicus (assembly GCA_963930645.1). Classification (NCBI taxonomy): domain Eukaryota; kingdom Metazoa; phylum Arthropoda; class Arachnida; order Araneae; family Salticidae; genus Salticus; species Salticus scenicus. The sequence goes on from OZ005651.1 coordinate 243,073,825, forward strand.
TAAATACGTATATCCCTATTTAGTTAAATAATAACCCAGTAATACAAATTTGAACTTTTTTATGTTCTTTGTATGAAACCATGTGATTTCATATAAAGAAAAATTACTTGATGCATATATTAAAACCAAAATGGTCCATCACGTACTGTTTTCATAGGAAACATAGCTATTACATCAGGGGTGTTTGTATCTCCGGAATTTGCTACCGGAATTTTTTAATAGTGATATTATTGGTAATTTTTTAGTAAAATTTAGCAATTAAATATAACCAAAATTATAATTCGTAATTTATGGTGGGAAATAAAATTTAAAAAAAACCGGAACGCAAACACCCCACAAACTGGTTACAGGGAATGGAACAGAGGCTTGAAGGTAAAAAACACGAACACTAAAATTATTTTTTTGGCCGTTTCCTCGTGTAAGCATCTGTTGGTGCGCCCTTGATAACAGACCAGCAATATTCAGCTAGCATACTTCCATTCCCGTCCACTGAAGCATTTTTCAAACGTATACAGGGTGGCTACAGACCCGCCTTTTTCCCCTGATTCTTCCATCAGTATCAGATATATTCATAAAAGTTGTGTCTAGGTGTAGTAAAGCGGTTATGAGCTAGTAAATGCGACCGTTTACAGCGACCGCTTACGCCCTCTACTGGAAAAGGCATAGTTAGTTTTTCTATGTCAAAATCGGTACAAGATTGGAGAAAAAGGAATAACAAAGTTGTACAGTATCGTTGATTTAGTACTAAAAGACTCCTTACAGATATTAATGCTAAAAATAGCGCACTTAAAACGTTCACTGGTTTGTTCGTTACAATGAGTGCAACGTAAAGTTTAAACAAGGTTAAAATGTGCATTGCAGTTACGAATAGAAGTTCGAACATCGAAAACAAAAGTATTTGGTGATGAATAATCATCTGTTTCTTTCTAAAATCGTTTCGGCACATGACTGTGTAGTAAATTGCGAACAAACCAATGCATATTTTAAGCATTCTATGTTTGGTATTCCTATTTACAAGGAATTTTTTCATAATAAATCGACAACGCCCTCCGTAATTCGCCCTTTTCTTTCTTTTTTCCTTTTTTTTCCTATCTCATAATGTTTTCAAGATTTGAACATTAACTCTGTCTTTTTCCACCAGGTGACGCTGTATTCAGTTGCATCTAATATCGCTTAGGCCACTTTACTATACCTAGACACCACATTTATGACTATGTATCTGCAATCGTTAAGCAGTTAAATGAGTGGGAACGGACTTTATTGAGTATATATATATATATATATACAATTAAATAAATTAATTTAAATTATAATAAACATCAAAATAATTCTTTCATCAAATTCTTTCATCGTCTTTCATCAAAATAAGGACACAATTTTATAAATCAACAGTGTATATTTGGTGATGCATAAATTTAATTTTCCGACACCCTAATCGTCATCTAAACATTAATAATAGTATTTAATGCAAATATATTCCTTTTGTTTATAAAATAAAATACCGCACTTTCTGTTAGCTTATGTCGATTTTAATATGTTCTAAGAATTTTTTTTTCTACTTTATACGTTACGAAATTACAAATTTTTAATTTAAAGAATATTGTATGGATTTACTTACTTAAATTATTTCTGTACACCTGTGGTAAAGGACATCATGTCACAAATATGTAATTTTTTAGGAATGAAGTTAATTAAGCTGTAATGAAATGCATTTGCCATGAATACAGAAAATGGACATGGTTTTATTTTCACTATCTTATCTTTTTTGTAGTAACTCGACATAATGCTTAATGTCTCTACGTAAAACAAAATATCCACATCAAAACATGAGGCTAAATTTTTCATAAAATGGACATGGTATCTTTTACCTCCGGTGTACAAATTTTATACTTTAATGCTTTTTATAAGCGTAATCATCTTTTTTTAATAATGTAATTTTTTATGTACAGTCAACCAAAAAAAAACGCCCCCCCCCACCTAATTTCGCCGTAAATTATCGTAGAAGCATGCGGCTGGTACCTATCGATCTGCATCAACATCTAGTTTTTAATGGTGTAGTTCGATTTTACTTAAGGGGTCATCTACATTTTAAAACAGGTATAAACTTCTTTTTTTTTCAAATACGACCCCCTATTTTTGACCTCATATTTCGATTTTTGAGATCAAGGCAGTTCGGAAAACTTACCTATTTATATACTTTAAATCAATTCTAAACAGAGAAACACGTAAAAATGTGTTAGGGGACCGTCTATACATTTAGAAAAAATAAATTTTGATCTACCACGCAATATACATTATTTATTAAATTTCACACCGGAAACAAAGTTCAGAAATGTTTATTATAAAATAAAAAACGATTCTAATTCGCAAACTTTCTGTGTTAGTTTATGAATTAAAAGATTTTCATTGGTTTCTATTTATTAAACATTGACTAGTAAAATACATCACTTCATACGAAGAAAATTAAATAGCTTGAATCATATGAACCCTACAATACAATGTTGAATTACAAAAATCTAGGTACCAAGGTAAAAGAATAATAGTAATAATGATAATAATATTAATAGCGGTTAAAAGAAAAAAAAAGTATTTAATATTTAAGAAAAAGAATTATCTACTTCTTGTTGGGTATATTTTTATTTTATACAGTAAGCCCCGCATGAAAGTGTTACTATAAAGTTTTACATTTAATTTTAGGCGTACAAACCAACAATAGATACTATACAAAAATATAGATAACAAGATTTAAACTAAAATCTGAGGAAGGATATTTAATATTTTCGCGACTGCTGATGGAGTTTCCCGTCATTTGGAAATCTGTAACTCCTCCAGTGGGCGTTTCTTTCACAATTTGTGTGTTACGATATTTCTTAAGAATATTCCTTATATTCATATTTATATAAACAAAATAGTATGAAACAAATATTTTCACTGGAAAGAGTATAATTATTGTGTATATTCATATGAAAATAAATATGGATATAGAAAAAACGGTTTCCTATTGCCTAGAACGAATATTCCCCGTTCTGCAGTCGTCTACTGTACTTGAATTCTTAATTTTAAATGCGTAAAATCTATATCTTTAAAAGTTATAAGACATATTACTTAGTTTTAAATTCTTTTTCCGTGATAAATGTGTCGCCAGTTTTTCGCCGTGATTAGAATAATCGAAAATAAATAATATTGCGCTTTGTTTCAATAAGAGATTTTAAAAACTTAAAAAAAAAAAAAAAAAAAATCCACTATATTATTCGGTATTTAAAAAAAAAAATAATAATAATAATAATAATAATAATAAAAAGTTTATATTTTATTATGTTACGTCATGCGATAAAATTTAAATAGCATAAACGGTAGAGTAAACGAATGTGAAAATGTCACAACAAGATTAAAACAGAAAATGTGTTTTAAAAAATCTGATAAAAATTAATTATATTAATTTAAAAGAAAGCAAAAACAAAAGTATTTTTCACTGCATATTGCTCTTTCAAATAACAATCCTCGTCCTACCGCATTTTCTAAATCATGATATATAAGTTGAGATGCACGAATCCTAGAATATTCAAGTTAAAAACAAAAGACAAAAGAGATAAAATAGAATTTTAGCAGTGAGAAACTAGAAAAAGTTATGTAATATTTAAGAACAAAGACTTAACATTTCATAATCGAGTAAGCTCCTTTTTCCAACGAAAGCCACGCCTTTACAGAATTTTTCTAAAACTTTACATTATAAAACAAAATTATTTTACATACTTCCAATTAAATCATTTAAATTTTGTCTTCAGCATTCAATGTAGTAAATGCCATTGACATTTATGCATACCAGCATCACATATAGAGTCATATACGAGTATGCAAACTAGTTTTTTTAATACTGTTTCCGCAATATAGAGGCGGGGCTACATTTCTTTTGGAATTCTTTCCCAATCTCTTTCCTTCATTGCGATAATTTTATAAAAAATAAGCCAATTTGTATAATAAACATCGAAATGTTCCTTAGAAAACAATTATAATAACATAAAGGTAAATTAAAATAGTTTTTCGTCAAAATGTATAGAAATATTGACTCACAAAGGATACAAATTATAACAAGTGACGCCCCCCTAACAGCAGTAAAAAATGAAATATCACTGTAACTCAAAAAATAATCTCAGGAACGAGCTGTAAATTTGGAAACCCATGTTTTTGATGATGCCCGTTCTATTCGTGCAAAAATTAACATAGGCCATAATTCATAATTTTTTCAAATATGAATTTATTAATAATTTTCATAATTCAAAAAATGTTTTTTTAGCAAAAATTTGCATGGAATATGTTTGGGTCACTTCATTCTAACGAATAAAAAAAAAAGAATTTAAATATCATAATTATTTCGGAAGATATGATTTAATGTTTGTCGCATTCATTTAACATTAGCATCCCCAAACTTTGACAGCTTATAACTCTATGAAAAATTGAGCGAAATATATAAACTATACCATTTTCCGTGATGATTTGATCCAAAAAATAAATTATAAAAAAGGGGGTTACCATTTAAAAAAATGAAGTTGATGTCAGTTTTAATATGTAGATGACCCCCTAAGTAAAATCTAACTATAACATTATAAACTAGACGTTATTACAAACTGAACGGTACCAGTCGCATGTTTCTACGATAATTTACGGCGAAATTAGGTGGGGGGGAGGGGGGGGCGTTTTTTTTTTTTTTTTTTTTTTTTGGCTGACTGTACATATATATGCATACACTAAGCAAAAAAAAAAAAAAAAAGCCACACTGCAGAAAAAATGACTTATACATTTTTTATTTGTAACAACTTTAAAATTAATGTTTGAAACAAAAAAAAACTGTTTTGTTTGCATAATACCAAAGGGATGAAATGATACCTATGTACATTTTCGATTTAATAATTCGCTTTATTGCACTCTACGAAGTACTTTTTAAAATTCTGCATAAAACTTTCTTTTTGAACATAATGCTATAACCATACACTTTGTATTCTATTATGATTTATTATATGAAATAAACAAGTTATATTTTAATATATGAAATAAAACTATTTATTTGTTAGATCTAAGCAATTTTTTTTTAAATATGAATTCTGCATTGGGTTAATTCCACCTTTATATGGAATTGCTGCTTTAATGCATAGTTTTAATATAAATCTCAGAAATTTCAATGTACCAAATATCACAAATAATTTTTTCTAGTTCTGGCAGAGTTGTAGACTGCAAATTTCGAATCATCTCCCCTCTCCTCCGCCCTTTTATAGATGAAACATTTTCGAGCGTATCGCGATTAGGACTATTTCCATATCTGGTATAGAAGAAATTCTACTACATCCTTTGTGGGATTTAACTGAAAGTGAAAAAAGATATGATTACTTACAGAATTATAGTTTCTCATGGGAATGGATAAGAAATTTTGACAAGCTGAAGTGAATAAACTTACCACAGACGCCGTGTAGTAAGGTGCATTATCGTCTTGAAATGCTGTTTGCGGAAATGTCCAAGATACCTCCAAAATAGTCGGTCAGGCACCACTTTTATGAAGATAGTGTTTTATTTCGAATTAATTGATCCTTTGAGCATAAAAATTTGTCCAACTGTTTAAAAAGTTATGCACTTCAGTACTATAATGTACGGAAAATGTGTCACTGTTTTAAAAGTTTGATTTTCATTAAGTCGGTCATATTTCCGTTGTCAAATCTGCTTGTTTTCTTTAACAAGCTTCTTTTTCTTGTTTCCTTCTTTTCTTTTTCTTGTTTTCTTTCTGCTTGTTTTCTTTTTAATAAGTTAAACTTGACTCATCAAAGAGAAAAAGCTCGGCCCAATAATTAACTAATCTTTTTTTAAATTTTTTTAACCATCTGAGGTCTTGCTTTCCTTATTCTCTTCACTAAGAATGGAATTTTTTCAAAGATTCTGTTATTTAAACATGATTTGTTTAATAGTTGCTGTAGTGTAGTTACAGAAATTATGCTGCTAAACACTTTTTCTGAATCTCTTTTATGTTCTAAATGTAATACAAACCTATTTTATAAGCAATGGCTTTTTAACTTACGGTCATCTCGCTTGGATGAGCAATATGGCTGCCTAAAACCAAATTTTCAGTTTTAACGGCCAAAAATTTTATATCTTGCTAAAAACCCTTTTACCAATATTTCATTAACATTTAATTATTTTGCCATCTCACGTATTAAAATATTTTTTGACTTTCATTCAAAAATTAATACTTTTTGTGGCATCGTTAACTGCCTTTTTCTTACTCTTTTTAAAATTATTTCTGAAATTACAATTTTCCTGACAATTGCATTTTGTTTTTAACACTGGACTTAAAGTTCAAGTGTATGTGGAAGACAACATAATAAAATCAGTTCTAAAATTTGTTTTTTAAACGATAAAATTGGCGGTTGTAGAAAGCGGAATGGAAAATATCCAAGTGCGGCTTTTTTTTTTTTTTTTTTTTTTTTTTTTTTGTCGCTTAGTTTATATGTAAATTAATGATAAACATCAGGCTATTACGCAACTTACAATCATTTACAATATACCTTTTTGCAATATACAATTATATGTTTTAAAACATAATAAGTTCATACAATTTTATCAAAATGTGTTTTTAATATATTTTATCTCAAAACTCAACAAGAACATGTATTCAAGAAAATGTTCTCAAGCTGATAAAAATCTCAGATATTTAAGGAATCCAAAATTTAAAAATTTATTCCTGAATATAACAAATCAATCACTTTTTCATTTGAAATGTTTAATCGTTAACTATTACTAAACTTTAAAAATGTGTTTTTCCTTTTTTTTTTTTTTTTTTATTTACATTTTTCCTTTATGCTTTAGCAGAAAAAAAAATAATAATAATAATAACTGATTTAAAAATACAGAAAAAGAAAAGAAGGAAAAGGAAAAGAAAGAAAGGGAAAAGTTTTTGATTTACTTCTGAAATAACCGATATTCTTTAAAATTAATTTTTCATATTAAAAAAAGTTATATTTCTTATATCACTTTGTGCTTTTATATGCACTAATGTAATATGTAGTCTCAATCTAAGTAATAAACGTTATTTACTCGATTTTTTGCGTTAGTTATGTTGTTTTTCTAAGATTTATAAAGAATTTTCGACGAATCAAATTAGCACTTTTATTTAGTGTGAGCTCTTTCTAATTTTTTTCTCTGGTTTTTTATTTTTATTTTATTTTTATTTTAATTATTATTATTATTATTGTTGTTGTTATTGTATTGTGCTGAAAAATGTAGGCAGATAGGTGAGGACATGAGGCTAACGTGGACAACTTGAATAATTATGTTATTTATCGCTCAAAATTCCTTTGTTTCAAGTTTAATCACACTGGCATTCACTTGCGTGAGCAGTTATATGACAACACAATTGTTAATAAAAAAGCACCACAAAACTGGCGTTGTAAAAAATATTACTTACATACAAAATATTACTTACAAATTCAATACATATGTTCATAGTTACTTTTTGTCTGCATTGTTTATATAAATCAATCTAATGCCTAAATAAAAAACGTTGCATGGAGCTAGTACGGACACATGGCATGAATGACTTTGTCTTAATCAAATTTCTTAAAGGGGGGGGCAGTGTTTTGTACTATGTTGACAGAGTTGAAGCCAAATAACATTGATGTACAATTCTTAAGGGGAGAAAAAGGTTAACAAAAGAGCTCTTCCAGTAAGCAGAATTAATCTTTTTTTTTTTTTTTTTAGACTTTTAGAATTTACCATGTATAAGTACTGTTACATTCATAAAAATTATTTTATTTAGGTTAGATTTGAATTTATCATGGTTTTACAAACATTTTTATGAGTTATATTACATTGCCTAATTAAACATTTAGCTTGCTCACACTAGACCCATGTCAAGGAACAAGTGTGGTCAATCTAGACGGTCCTGGCGGATTTAAGGGATATTGGCGAGACTTGAGAAAATAAAGACTTTTTTTTTTTTTTTTTTCGAAGCGAAATTTTGGTGGCGGTAACGTCATGGTTTGAGCTGCTTTTTCTTCTTCAGTAAAGCTTGATATCCAATTTATATCCAATAGAATTAATAGTTCGGAGTACATAACAATTCTTAAAAATGATCTGTTACCATTTCTTTGAAACTTTCAACGAAAGAAATTAATTTTCCAAAACGATAATGCTTCTTGTTACAATAGAGACGTAACAAAAAGATCTTCCCAACAGGGTAAGATAGCAACTGTTGATTGGCCACCTTGCTCTCCTGATCTAAACCCAGAAGAGAATCTATGGGGGTTGATAATTCGAAACACTTTTGCAGGAAACAAACAATATGATGGGGTACAGGAGATGAAAAATGCTATTACTACGTCTTGGAACTCTATCGCTGCTAAGGTCTTGTCAAACTTATGTGAAAGTATGAATAATCGTCTTTTTGAAGTCATAAATTGTTCTGGATGACGTACAGATTATTAAACTTGTTTAAATGAATAAACTGTATGCTGTTTGTTTTATATTATTTGCTATGTCTTATAATTTTCTAACAAGCCAAAAAAAAAATTTGTTTGAAAATAAATATGCATTTTCCTAAAACTCGGTAAAATCATATTTTTTGCATGTATATTTTTATGACATATCTTCATTATAAAACATATTTTTTAAAGCATTAACAAAACTTTAGATACAGTTGATTTTAAGTGACGTCCTATAATTTTGCAATGCACTGTATTTTAGATTGAAAAACCGAATGAATTTTAATAAGACTGTAAACATAGCTGGCCACGTACACAAATTGGATCTCATACAGTCGGTAACAAAAGTGTTCGAACACTAGCAAAAATTCCTATGTAAAAAAAGTACACTTCATACGGTTTTGTTAAATAAATCCTTATCGAATCATGTTCTTACACTGACTAAGAACAGGATTCGACAAGGATTTATTTAACAAAACAGTATGAAGTGCACATTTTTTACATAGGAATTTTTGCTAGTGTTCGGACACTTTTGTTACCGACTGTACATGTATCAATGAGATAATATCAATGACGTTGAAGTAGGGACATCAACATCTCTGTTATGTATCAAGTGGTCCACTTATTCATCTAAAATTCTAGCTTTGTCACCTAAATCAGGTACTGTATTTTCGAATAAATAAGTAGATCGCTAAAAATAAATGAATAAGTTTTTGTTATACATTTTTTTCCCTTTTTGTGCCCTATTATCATTTCCACTTTTTCACTTAAAATTTTACCAGCACCCCATATTTTTCCTACATATTAAATAATATACTAAACATCATGCTCCTGTTCCCAAACTAAGAAAATAAATATTGCTGTATTATCAAGTATATGCATACGTATAAATGTAAAATAATTTTTCAATATTTATTACAAATTTTCTTTTATTTAATAAAACTTTTCAAGAATGGGAAAGCAAGAATGTAAACTGAAAAACGAGGGAAATAAATCTAGCGTACTTCATTGGTAAATATTTCCTGCTATATTCCACGGAACTTTACTCGGCTAGTTTTTATTTGAACCTATTTTTTGCCTCAAAAATCTCATAAAAATGCGACCTTTGGGTGACTTCGAATAAGGAATGAAACATGGACAGGATTATTGCTTATCCGAAAGCATCGATTTTATTGAAATATGAATAAAATGTATTCGTGAGTGTGAAAAAATGCATCTTTAATCATTTATTTATTTTTCACAAAATGATTTATTATCTTATGGACTACAGTGGCACTTTAAATGTAGGGCATAAGCACAAGGCAAAGATAAGAAAAGGTTTTATAATAAATAATTTTTATCTGCAAATTTAAAAAATCATGTTTATTTAGAAATTTTAGAAAAGAGAAAGTACTTTCTATATGTTATTTTAAGGTTTAGATAAATTAATACTCTAATATATTTTATATTTTAGATATTTTCTGCAGTATAAATTTTACATATTAACATAAAATCTTCTATTTATAAAACACTAAACTATTTTTAAAGCAAAATCTGACCTGATAAATATTTTAAATGAGTAAGCTTAAATATCATAATTGTTGTTCAATTACTTCATGACTCTATAGGGGAGAAATGATTCAAAATGAGCATTCACTTAAATATTAGGTATTAAATGAAACCCATTTAAAAATTTTTTTAATTACAAATATTAAACAACTCATAGCTTGTTCGTGTTATTATTGAAACACATTTTGCGATTTCGTAATATTTCTTTTCAATACTAAATTTAATGTAATAGATTGGATTTTAGTGTGTATATACTAAAAGACAGCAAAATCAATATGATATTCCTTTTAAACTGAAAAGCATAGTGACTCTGCATTAAAATGAAAAAAAAAAGTAATAATAATGAAGAGGATAATGATTTTTATTGCTATGAATTTATACGTTTTGGTGAGACAGCTATTACGATTAATGAGAGATGAAATTATTAGGTTGGCGTAACAGTGTTGGTACTAACAGAGTTATTAGGCTGGCGTACATTTTAATAATAAGGATAATTTATGAAATAGTTTTCAGAGGAAAGAGTTGCTAAAATAAACAATAACTTTTTTAAATTCTGAAGCTTAATAAAAAAAAAATAATTAAGTTAATTAAATATTTTTCTATTGAGAATCAGATAAAAAAGTAAATAAACTGATGTTTAATACATGTGAAATGAGTATTTTTGAATGACAGTACCCTTGATTAAAATCTGTTTAAGAATTTTAGACGACACGCTAATAGTAATAGCAACCTACACTGTAAAAAAATGTGCCTTTTTTACTGCCAGAAATTCTCTGTAATTTGAGAAAATACATTCTGACAACGTAATTTTTTCGTAAATTACGCGTATTTTCTCAAATTACAGAGAATTTCTGGCAGTAAAAAAGGCAAATTTTTTACACTGTAGAGGAGACTCGTGTACCTAGGGCCATCATGTACCTAGGGCCACCCCAGTTTATTTGAATAATATTTAATTTTAAATTTTATTACTCAATTGGGCGAGTAACAACACCAATTGCTACTTTTACAACTACTTTGGAACTTTTGAGGAGAAAGTTTTGACAAGTTACATGTAGAAAACGAATTTACATGGTTTGAAGTAAAATTTTGCACCTCATCTCTTTTGCTATTTTACAAAGGCAAGTCAAATATTCTTCTTTCATTTCTAGTGTATAATTTTGTTTGTTATATTGAGTAATAAATGAGATATTTAATTAGTCCTTTCTGCATGTTGATTTTTTAGTGGAAGGCATTTTGAATGAAGCTACCAAAACTTGTACCTAGGGCAACATAGCTGCCTTGAACCTAGGGACAGTGTGTTTGGACCCTTTAACACATTCGTGACCGCATGTTTTTGTTTTTTTGACAGTAAGGTGCGCCTGTGGGCGTTTTTCCCATAAGTTACAGTCGGTAACAAAAGTGTCCGAACACTATCAAAAATTCCTATGTAAAAAAAGTACACTTCATACGGTTTTGTTAAATAAATCCTTATCGAATCATGTTATTACATTGACTAAGAACAGGATTCGATAAGAATTTATTTAACAAAACCGTATGAAGTGTGCTTCTTTTACATAGGAATTTTTTCTAGTGTTCGGACACTTTTGTTACCGACTGTACAATTTTTCAAATCAAAATTTTCCGTATTCACATTTATATTACAAATGGATATACATTATAATCATACTCTCTCTAGTCAAAGTATTTGCATCCATAGTATACTGATTGTACAAATATGAATATTGTGTATATTTTTTAGAAAGAAATAACATACAAATTGCAAAAGAAACGCCCACTGGTGGAGTTTTATATTTTCAAATGACGTGAATCTACGTCAGCGATCGCGAAAGTGTTAAGAAACACAGTACAGCCTATAGTAATTGGATGCTGGCAAACCCTGGTAAACCAATCATTATATATGACGTTGCTGATAATGTTGGCAAGTCCTATCCGTCAGCCTTTACTCCTGTAAACATTCTATCAGGCTTTCGTGTATCCGGCATATGGCTAATGAATCAAAATACATTTACTGAGGATGAATATTTAAGTTCAAATGTGACTGAAAGACAAGATCCCTCCATAAACTTAAAAAAAAAAAAAAAAAAAAAAAAAAAAGATTTTCCAGGAAGAAAGTGAACCAACAATGATAGAACTGGATGTCTCTGTTTCGTGTCCTGTTGAAATTTCGAATCCTTTAACATCTAACATCTTTTCGTGTGTCATGCTTTAACAAGTACGAACCTAAACAAAACCTTTACCTAAAGCAAAACCTCCCACATCAAAGAAAAGATGTGACCGAAAATCAGAGAGATCTAGAAATCCAAGAGACACTCCAGAAAAAAAAAAAAAAAAAAAAAAAACTAAAGAAAAAAAAAAATTCTGTTAGAATATCCCAAAGAAAAAAAAAAGAAAAGAAAAATGTCGTGTTTCAAATTAAGGCAACAACATGATAATTATTAAATGATAAATAAATATATTACTTGATATTGTTTCTTTTATAAAATACATGTTTATATGCTTATTTTCTATTCATTACAATGTGAAATCTAAATTTGAGAGAATAGCCCTACGTACATTGAGGTCTGGCCCCAGGTACAATGAAGGTGTTGTACCTAGGGCCACGAATGAAGTTTTTTTTTAAACCTCCTATTTGTCGGAATTTATTATTTTAGGTATTTATATTAATCCCAATTGGAATAATTAGTCCTAAAGATATGTACATATCAGTTTGATAATTTTAAACAGGTCAAGGGCTCTGGTTTTGGGCATTGAAAAAAAGCGACCCTTGGTACACGGGTCTCCCCTATATGTGTTTTTAATTATAAATGTTACAGTAAAATTGTTAGAAAACCTCTCGTGGATACTTCTACATGATTCCTATTTATAAATATAGTCATGACTTATGACTAGGTTTCACGCGAGCATGATGACATATCAATAATTGTCGCCAATTCATCAACAAATGGCGCCAAGTTCAGACAAATAGGTAACAAATTTGCTGCCTAAAATTTTTTTATTAGGCTAATATATACAGTCGGCTGCAAAATTATTCGAGCACTAGCAATAATCCTTGCCAAAAAAAAGTACACTTAATACAGCTTTGTTAAATAAATCCTTGTCGAGTCATGTTCTTAATCAGTCTAAGAACATGATTCGACAAGGATTTACTTAGCAAAACAGTCTTAAGTGTACTTTTTAAATATAGGAATTATTGGCTAGTGCTCGAATAATTTTGCAGCCGACTGTATATAGTACTTTTTTTTCAATTTTCAATTATTATTATTATTATTATTATTTTTAAATGGGGATACATTTTGATGTTTAAAAAATGTCAGTAAACAGATCGTTTCAGAATTTTAAATCTACGAAAACTAAAAGCTAAAAAAATTCGATTTTTTTTTATTTCTTTAAGAATTTAAAATAATTTAGTTTCCGTTCTTTGTTTTGTAAACTTCGTTAACAGATCAGTAGTCGACTTCAAGACTTTGATATCTTCAAGGTTTTATATCATAGTTGCCAACTATTACACTTTATAGTAGCCGTAAAATTTTAATGGAAATTTTTCATAGATTTCAGTAACACGTTTCACTGATTGAGTAAAATAAAAATCTCTATTCAAATGTTCCGGTAGCAAAAGAGCGTAAAAGCAATTATGCAATACCAGTCCTACGTTCAGTTTGCTATATTGCGTTGTTGATTTCACATTGTACTCGTGTTTACTTTTATTTTTCTCATGAAAATTTATATTTAAAAATTTTGACCTGAAACAGTTGTTAAGTATTTTTTTAATTTATGGTGTTTGCTTGGATTTTTTTAACGCCTGTTTTTCCATGCATTTTACTGCAAGTTGATAAAAACCTGTATTTATAATATACATCTTTAAATTAGTTAATAAAAAATTAAACTTTCTTGCCTTTTCAAGAATTACTGTTAATAAAACCAAAATATGTAGATAGTTTGTGTTTAGAGTATTTTAAAAGTTGACGATTTTTTACTGTTTCAATATAAAAGCACTAAAAAGAGCAGTGAAAATGTGCATAAAAGTATGCATTTGGGTGAGTTTGTGTACTATTTTATGTTTTTGGACCACAAAATTGTAACCTAGATGATCTTTTATGACTACTAAATTTTCTATGCTGACGTCAACCCTACTAATACATTTTTCTCATAGTACAGAATATTTATGGTAATATATATATATATATGTTTTTGGTATTTTTTATTCATGTTGTTATTTTTTTTTCTTGTTGTTTTTAAATAAGAATGAAAAAAAATAACAGCATAGTCACTAGTGGGATTTATTAGATCTAAATAATTTAGAATTAAAAGATAAATCATTTAAAACGTTTAATTTACTGTAACTTCTTTTACTACTCATATAAACAATATCCGTTTAAAAGCTTTTTTTTTTTTTTTTTTTTTTTTTTTTTCATGTAACTATTGTTTTCCAATGTGTCTTCATCGAACATCTTATCAAGATAGTTTTTCCAGTTTTTCTTCACGATGTAATGCAATTCATCCTCTTTTCAGTTCATCGGAGGATTTTTCTTGCCTTTACAAGTTATAACGGATTCAAATATTTCAGCAGATTTTTCCTGATCTTGTTGGAGTACAATATTTGACAATCGTTTGAAAAACGGGGATTTGGGCATCAGAAAGAGTTTTCTCTCATCTTCAACTTATAACAAACCTTACATTCTTTTTATTAAAATATCTAAATCTGTGTATTTAAATAAACAAATAAATAAATAACTCTTTTGTTGGCAGGATTTATGAATTTACTATTTGTATTTGAAGAAAAAGCTTTGTAATATAATTATTTTTTATTATTTTTTATTATTATTGATTGATTTTTATGAGCATCACGCGTCTAAAATTAAGGTAATTGTAATTTTAAAGCAGCTGTTGGAAATACTGTAATGTGTTTTTTTTTTCTCTTATGTCGGTTAATACTTAAAACTATCTTCTATCTTCCATGAAATGAATCTAATTTCGTTTTGTATTATATTTAAAATAGTATTTGTTTATCTGGGAATATAGAAAAAAATATACCGGATATTTATTTGTATGTATGAAATTAATCTTTTTTAGATTTTTAAAATAACAAAAACATAAGTTTTTCTTTTCGTTTTCGCTAAAAGTTTTCTGGAATATCTAATTGTGTATAGGAAGAGTTGTTTAACTCATAATTTCATAATATTTAGTACACTATTAGTAAACTATTTGTACACACATTTAGTACACTACTAGTAAAACGAAGTTCGTAATTTATTGGAATTAGTTGAGAATTTTCCAATAGTTCCTTCGTTCCTTTCCTATTTTTAATGTTACTTATGCCAATGTGATTTTAACTGCCAGACTTATTTACGAGATAATGTAATTTTATGTAAAACAAAGTTCAAAATTTTTGAAGAAAAAAAAAAAAAAAAACAGATTAAAAGTATTAAAAGCAAGAAAGCAAAAGATTAAAAGTATTTTCAGTCATATTATGAATTAATATCACCTTTTCTTCTCCAGAAAATATACAAAAAGTGGAAAAGAAATGCATCTCATATCACCAAAGTGCATGACAAATTAATACATAGCATAATCATAAACTTGTTTAAGTCTTTGTTGTTCTTGTTGTTGTTGTTTAGGTAAAGCTTACAATTATTTTGATGCAACATATCAATGAGTGTTTGTATAATTAAGGGTGTTATTTTCTGTATACTACTTACTTTTAACAGCACATTTTCTAAACATGATAGATGAGAATTAGTTCATATGTATCTTCTTACTGCCATTTCAGTTTCATTTGCTTGAAAATTGTCCTTGTTTCACATAGTTTTCAGTTCTTATATTACATATATGTATTCATGTATTATATCAAATATATAGGATTTTCACATGTGATATGTATATATATATATATATATATATATATATATATAAACAAACAGATAATAAATGTAAAGTAATTCCAAAACACATGCGGGACTTCTTCAGGGGAGCCTTCCCTCCCCCCACCCCCCACCCCCGTCCATGTAGGGAATGGAAAATGAGAAGTTTCTGAAGAAACGTGTGCTTTTTAGCCACAAAATACGTTTCTAGCCCCTAACCTCTCATAGATGAAAGCAAAAATATATAGCCAAATTCATTTCATTATATATATATATATATATATATATATGTTTTATAAATTAAATATAGTTTTATAAATATACAGTTTTATAAATTAAAATTTTTTGAGAGACTTTCTTATTTCTGTTTTATTTATTTATATATTTATTATGAGTTTAAATGCTTTTTTTAGGAACGCGTCATTTATTTCAACCCTAAAAGAAATTTTTCAAAAGCAATAATATTGGAAACTACAGTACAAATAAAAACCTTTGAACCTTGGCGAAAATAAAAGTTGATTTTCTTTGTCTTTCATTCGGTTCATTACATATAACATCTCCGCGATCTAAAACCGTGCGTTCAAACACGAATTTAGACATGTATTATTCTTCATGAATCGCTTGTAGTGCATACCTTCGAAATAATAATACAGGACTTACACGGGCGACTTTTATTATATTCTTTTCGTACCACTATTTTCAAAATGTAAAATTTATAATATATTTTCGCAGGTAAATCTGCACTTTGTCTGCATAAATAAATTTAATATAAATTTTATGTTATGGGAATAGTGGTACGAAGGTAATAAAATAAAAGTCACGCGTGGTAGCCCTGATAATATAAAGAATGGTGAAATATAAAAAGTGAAATTCAAAATAGCAACTGCTGAGAATCCTGTATAATTGTGTTAACTATTTTCATTGCTGACAAAAATAATACATATATTTTTTTTTAATATAAAGTAGACTACAACTGGCAAATGAGAAATGTATTTTTATGAAATCTTAATCGTTACTGTTGTAGTGGGGTTCACATGCATTTAAGACTTTGAAAAGCTTAATTTAGTATTTAGTGAAATCTCTCTAAAAATCTACTTTTATTGAAGGGCCAGTTTTTACTGGTCTCAAATTTTTCCTATAGAACGAATTTACCTCCATTAAATGCTAGTAATCACTTTTGTGCCTCTCTTAACAGCGAGAGAAAATATTATAATTTTCTCCTGACTTGAACTGACACCTGTCCTCGATTTAGCTAATGAAATTAAAAGCTTTTAAATGGGTAATGTCATCCATAAATAGCAAAATAAAGTATTAATCTTAGCTAATATTAAAAAAGAATTAAATAAATATTTTCTGCCAGGGAACTTGGGAGGAACATAATAGATTAACAGAAACCTCTTTTCCCCTCAAAAATTATGTTAAGCAAACAGTTTGTTCCAGTATATATATATATATATTATTTCATTATTATTATTATTATTTTGAAAATAAAATTATTGCTAAAAATCTTACACAATTCAAACAAAATTTATATTATTGATTATTAGATGACTATATATATATAAATAATCTAATTTTGAATAATTAAAGCAAATTGTTCTATAGAATTTGTTGCCTGAATTAAGTTCTTCTGAACAACCTATACTAAAATGCCAGCTCTCTAAAAGACTGAATTTCTATGGCACAGTGGGTGGTTATTTTAATGAGGTTTCACAGTACATATATAATGTGTGTGTGTGGGTGTTTGTTAAGCTTCCACTTCGGAATTGTGGCCTACATACACACACATGCACACGAAATTCCCTTTTAATAGATTTCATATCTAACAATTTTTATAAAACTATAACAAATGATTTTTAATTACAAGAACATCTTACATACATAATTATTAAAAAAGGTTTAAAATCATGGAAGTAAGCATTAAAGTAGATAATATTATAAATGCAATTGAATATTTTACACTAATTACAAAACGAAATACTGTGTTATAAATCAATCGCACTGAATCATACTTAAAAGGTTTCAGAAATCCTGCAAAGAATTTACAAACTAAGTTAAAAACTCAGTACATTAAATTTCTATAATTACAATTTTTTTCAACAACAAATAACTCTTTTGACTTAATTTTAGAGAATATAATTATTACTGATTTATGCTAATCATTTATCCAGAATTTTGAGAACACGAAATGTACCTGCTATAAAGAAAGATAATATCATGAAACATTTTTCATCTAAATTTTCTTCGTCGATATTTTCTGGTAAGATGAAGTGTTGGATATTATTCTTTTCGTGTATGTCATACTGCTGCCAGATTCAAGTGAGACTAATATTTCAGAGTGGTTTTTAAAACACTTTTCTCCTAAAGTTTCATCATTAAGATGATTAGCTTTTAAAAAAAGAAATATGCTACAAAAGTGCTACTTAGCCAAAATTACAAATTTTAAACGACATGAAACTTACTGTAATTACTTCTTATGAAAATTTAAAATTTCATATCTTTGTTAGTTTCCATTATCACATATGCTATTTCCTTAATTGATACTCTGAAAACTGTTCAACTCTCAAAGATTACGGTAAAAGTTAAAGCGTATTCAATTAATGTATAGAAACTTTGATGTAACATTAATTCCTGAATATTGATTTTAATCATGTACAGTCACCCCCCAAAAAAAAAACCGCCCCCCCCCACCTAATTTTGCCGTAAATTATCGTAGAAACATGCGACTGGTACCAATCAGTTTGTAATAACGTCTAGTTTATAATGTTATAGTTAGATTTTACTTAGGGGGTCGTCTACATATTAAAACTGACATCAACTTCATTTTTTTTCAATGGTAACCACCATTTTTTATAATTTATTTGAATTCTTTGGATCAAATCATCACGGAAAATGGTATAGTTTATATATTTCGCTCAATTTTTCATAGAGTTATAAGCTGTCAAAGTTTGGGGATGCTAATGTTAAATGAATGTGACAAACATTAAATCATATCTTCCGAAATAATTATGATATTTAAATTATGTTTTTTTTATTCGTTAGAATGAAGTGACCCAAACATATTCCATGCAAATTTTTGCTAAAAAAACATTTTTTGAATTATGAAAATTATTAATAAATTCATATTTGAAAAAATTATGAATTATGACCTATGTTAATTTTTGCATGAATAGAACGGGCATCATCAAAAACATGGGTTTCCAAATTTACAGCTCGTTCCTAACATTATTTTTTGAGTTACAGTGATATTTCACTTTTTATTCCTGTTAGGGGGCCGTCACTTGTTATAATCTGTATCCTCTATAAGTAAATGTTTGTATATAATTTGACGGAAAACTATTTTAATTTACCTTTATGTTATTTTTTTTTTTTTTGTTTCCTAAGCAATATTTCGATGTTTATTATACAAATTGGCATATTTTTGTAAAGTTATCACAATGTAGGTGAGGGATTGTGAAAGAATTTCAAAAGAAAAGAAGCCCCGCCTCTGATTCGCTGAAACACTATTTAAAAAAAAAAAGACTAATTTGCATATTCCTATTTGACTCTATATGTGACGCTGGTATGCATAAATCACAATGGTATTTACTACATCGATTATTGAAGACAAAACTTAAATGATTTAATTACAAATATGCAAAATTATTTTGTTTTATATTATAAAGTTTTAGAAAAATTGTGAAAAGGCGTGGCTTACGGTACAAGAGAGGAATATATCCGATCCTAATATGTTAAGTCTTTCTTCATAAGTATTAAATATCTTTTTATAGTTTTTCGCTGCTAAAATTCTATTTTAACCATGTTACACTTTTTTTCGCATTTCAATATTCAAGAGTACGTACACCTCTAGTTAAATATCATGTTTTAGAAAACACGGTACAGCGAAACTGATTGCATGAAACAGCAATTATGCATTCGACAACCGTTTTATTATTATTATTATGAATATTTAATAATTTTAAAAAGATTTTTTACCATGAATTTTCTGCTTAAATTTTGTTGTGACATATTTGCATTTGGTTACTGTATCGTTTGTAAGCTTTGTGTTATTTAAAATTTATCCCATAATGTAACATAATAAAATATCAAATTTATTTTAAAAGTTTTTTAATACAGAATCAAATAGTGAAAAATTGGTTTATTATTTATATATATATATTTTTTTTTTAAGTTTATAAGATCTATTATTGGAACATAGCTCAACAGTATTTATTTTCAATTTGCTAATCACGAAATCAAAGTCACAGTTATTATGGAATAAAAATTTAAAACAAAGGAATTGTCTTATTACTTTCAAATATATAGATATTGATCTTACAGAATCCTGAAATTTCATTTAAAAGACTTTAAACGTCGAAATTTAAAAATTAAAAATAAAATAAATTAATCTAAATGCTTTTAAAGTTGAAACGGGAAGATTTCAAAATATATGAAAATTGGCATTTGTGTTTTGAACATTTTGGTGCGGCAGATATTAAAAACAATATTTTAATGATGAGCTGAACCTGAGCTTAAGAGAGGGCGAATCCAGCTATTTAGCACGAGTGATATCACCTGACTAAAACCAGAATAAACAACATTTTAATTTATTCCGGGGTATTTTTAGCCCACTGTTATTCTTTTTTTTTTTTTTTTTTTTTTTTTTTCAAACTTCAACACTAGCTACAGTACGCTTACGTCCTATTTACATTAAGCTTTGATATGGAAGCTATGTTGCTGTTTTTCGATGCTGCGAAATTTACAAAATATATTTGTGTTAATATACTATACAGATAGAAGAATAATTATATAACATAGCTGCCAATATTTTAATTTATTCCGGAGTAATTTTAGCCCCGCCTCTAATTCGTACCACTTATTTTTTAAAGTTTTTTTTTTTTCTTATTTATCGAAGTTATATATTGAAGAAAATTTTTCTATAAATAAAGTGGTGCGAAATAAAGGCGGAGCTAAAAGTACTCCGGAATAAATTAAAATATTGGCAGCTATGATATAATATCAACAAAACTTCTTTAATCAATATGTTTATATACATTACTGTATGGAAATGTTTATATATGAATATTGTATTTATTTTTAATGAGACATATAAACAAAAAATACTAAAAAAAAGAAGAAAATGTGTTATAAATTTTTATAATTCAAGCAAAATATATATGCATACTTGCCAACCTAACCCGTAACATTGTTAGTTCCCGCCCCTGTGTGTACACAATTTAATTTTTAGAGTAATTAACTTCAAATACATTTACGATTAACTCATTGAGCGCCACGCGAATTCTTATGGAAATCCCATTCAGGCCACACGCGCTGCTTAGAAGCGTGTTATGTTTATCGAGTTTCAATAAACCCCATTAGGCCTTAACGATATAATCCTATAAAAATCCTATTAAAAAAAAAAAAAAAAAAGAAAAAAACATTAAGTAAATTTTAAATAAAGTGTCAGTAATTACTTAAAACTATGTAAGTTCTGTGGTTTTATATCATATTTTACACTGCCGGCTGACTTGGCCTAAATGGAAAGATCAGTGTCAGCCACCGATGGCTAACATGGCGCTAAAAAGACTGATGTGAAAAAGTGTACGGAAAGGGGCGGGACCAGTAATCTTCCGGGTTAGGTTGACAAGAATGTATATACATAGAGTAATGCCAGAAAATGTTCTTTATTTTTCATGAACCAGATGAATGGTACTTTTTTTTTCTGAATAGTCTATGCATTAAACATAATGCTGCTTTAAATACCCTTTAAATGAAAAGTTTTATTACATAAAGTAATTTTCTGGCACTCTACAGCTCCCAAATGGCACACAATACGAAACCCCGCCCTTTTCCAGTGTTTAAAGGGTATTAACGTTTAATATGCTTTCTATTCGTTTTGATCTTTCCTCCTCCTCCTTATCTTCTTTTTTCCTTAAGAAAAAAGAGTTATGTAACATTTTGACCTTTTCAAATGAAGATTTAGATTAAAGGTAGTCAGTCTTTCTACACCCACCGTCCACTTCGGTATCTGTGTTAAAGAGTAGAATTTTAGAACATCCCATTAAGTAGTAGGATTTATTATTTTGCATGTTAATTTGTTACACATTATAAAATATAAAAGCAAAAGAATATCGTGGAGATTTATGTAAAAATTTTTAATAATGTCATGAAAAAAAAATAATTAATTAAAAAAATAAATAAATAAAAATAAAAAAATCTGTTTTAATATTTTTAAAAAGTCAATTAAATTAAAGAAAATGAAAGTACTGCAGTATCAGAACAAACTCCCATTGTCACTGTGAAACAGCCGTGGGAACCAGGTTGAGTGCCGCCGTTTCAGACAATTATACGGCAGCTTGAGTTAAAATAATTTTGAATTTTCAAACAAATTTAAAACCATTCACCTTTTTATTTTTCTCTTTTCATAGATATTTTATATCTATTCAAGCTATTGAATTTTCTTCGTATGAAGTGAACTACCTGATGTTTACTCAATAGAAACCAATAAAAATCTTTTAATTCATAAACTAACACAGAAAGTTCTGTGAATTAGTAATTTTTTTTTTTTTTTTTTTTTTTTTTTTTTAATAATTAACATTGCTTAAATTTTTTTCCGGTGTGAAACTTAATAAATAATGTATAATGGGTGGTAGATCATGATTTATATATGCTAAATGTATAGACGGACCCCTAATACATTTTCACGTGTAACTCTATTTAAAATTGATTTAAGGTATATAAATAGGTATGTTTTTCGAACCGCCTTGATCTCAGAAATCTGAATATGAAGTTAAAAATAGGGGTTGCTATTGGAAAAAAATGAAGTTAATGCCAGTTTTAATATGTAGACGACCCCATAGGCAAAATGTAACTATACCGATATAAACTAGATGTTATTACAAATCGATCGGTACCAGTCAAATGTTTCTACGATAATTTACGGCGAAATTAGGTTGGGGGGGGGGGTGGCGTTTTTTGGGGGGGGTGACTGTACTATAAATTATAAAGTTGAGCAAACAAAGGTACAGAGATCTATAGAATCAATTTGAAAATTCAGAAAATTGAAATTCAAAAATTCAAAAACTTAAATTTTTATGCGGTGGATAATGAATAAAAAAGTCGCAAAATCTGGCAACACTGTCTCAGAGATTATTAATTTCTGCCTTATTTGCTACCACTATTTTTATATAAAAACCTTTATGGTATTTTTATAGTACTGTGTCGTGATTAAATAGGGTAGAGATTGTTGTATAAAAATAATGGTAGCAAAAAAAAATTCTCATTCTTAAAGGGTTCTGAAAAAAGAGCTGGAAGTACGACCCCTACATAAATCAAGGCATTCCAATTTCAGAAGTCGATTTCAGGTTGATCAGTTTAAATGCTAATTTAATTTTTGTTTTTTAAACAAATATTTGAGTAATTGCCAATTTAGAAACGTAAGGAAAGCATTTTTTGCAGAAGTATAATTTTTTCTCTAAACTTCTGTAAAATGTTTTTAAGATAGGCCCCCTTTCTTTATTAAACTGGTAGAAAACAATTGTATATCCTCAGTTATAACATCTGAAATTTTTATAAAGATATATCAGCACACACTGTTAAAAATTTCTGTAAATTTAATGTAAATATTTATCCAGAGTCTTTTTAAATTTACAGTAATTCTTAGTTAAAAGTGAATAATCGAGATTCTCAATCTTTATTCTGTATTTTTACGTAATCTTATTATTTAATTTTTTAATTACAATCAAAAATGACTGATTCTACTTTAGAAAAAGCATTCCAAGTCCGAAACATATTCTGTACAGTCGGCTGCAAAATTATTCGAGCACTAGCAATAATCCCTGTCTAAAAAAAGTACACTTAATACTGCTTTGTTAAATAAATCCTTATCGAGTCATGTTCATAGTCAGTCTAAGAACATGATTCGACAAGGATTTATTTAACAAAACAGTCTTAAGTGTACTTTTTTAATATAGGAATTATTGGCTAGCGCTCGAAGAATTATGCTGCCGACTGTACGGTAATTAATTAAATTAATATTAGTTATTAAAATGAATGTATAAAATATGTTTTTTAACATCTCCGTTTATTTTTCTCTGTAATTTTACGTAAGACTTAAAATAATAGATTACGCAGAGTTTTATGTTGAAATTTTTAACAGTGCAATTAATGTATAATCTTTGGAAATAAAAAGCATAATTTTACTATTTTTAAAATTTCAAATGGAAATGGTATTTCAAATATTCTTTTAAATACATATTTATTTTTGAGACAACCTTGAAGAATACGCTTCTTATAAAATTTTAATCAATTATTTATTTATTTTTATTTTGTAAGCCATAGCTAGTTAAATAAGTTATTCTTTATCGCAAAGTTAGTTTTCTAATGAGAAACAATATAAATATGTACATTTATTTTAGTTTGAAAGCTTTCTCATTTTACTATGGAAGAGAATCTGTGAAATGAATGAAGTTCTAAAGAAAAACTTTTTCTCATAAATTTTCAAGAAAATTTTTTATTGTGATTACTTTTTTAGTGAATATTTATCAGTTTTTATACGTCTGTAGTTAAAGCCAAAATGTTTTATACGGATGTGTTGGGTGTCTTTCAAACTTCAATTTCTCCTCATAAGCAAACTGGTTGTCACCGCCTGTATTTCTTATTCTTCCTCGAAGCAAAAGTACTTGGAGTGCTGCCATTTTACAACTATACACACAGAAACACACATATATATTTCTTTTAATATAATGATTTCATGTCATATATAAATAATACGCATCTTCCTTTAGACGCATCAATTACGTCTTTTCTTTTTATACATTACTAATTGTATAGGATCTTTTTTTTTTTTTTTTTTTTTTTTTTTTTTTTTAAAGCAGCCTATATTAATACTTTTATTCAAAGTAAAATTTCTTCTACTACCTGATAGACTACTTTATGATCTATATTTATAAACTTATTCTTTTTTTTTATTTTTTTATTTATTTTTTAATTTATTTATTTATTTATTTTTTATCTAAATCATCCCTACTAAAAATAATCTCAAGATATTCCGCAGGTATTTTTAAAGAAAATATGCAGAATATCTTAAGTTATTTGGCCCATTCTTAAGAAATTCTACAAAATTTCTTTATAATGTCTTCAAAATTTCTGAAGACATTTTATAGAAAAAGAGAAATCTTTAAAGTATTTTAAAATATTTGAAGAAAGTCTTAAAAAAATACTATTTTCTCAAGAATATCTTCGGATTATTTTTAGTGGGGATATTCTTGTATGCTTGTATGATAACCTAATTTGGAATTCAAAACAAAAAACATGTGTCTATTATTACCTTTTTTTTTTTTTTTTTTTAACTAAAAATGTACAGAATCATTTAAGTGCATAATTTTAGCAATCACTTTGTATTTTCTTAAAATCTCAGAGTAAAAATCTTAAATATAAGTTTGTAAGGTTGAGACTGTGGTAGGTCACCACAGTTTTTTTTTTTTTTAATTAAGCTGGATCTAGCGACGCATAAGATGGGAGAGTTAAAATGCTTCTACGCCAGTGGTCGGCGAGTTTTTAGGTTGAAATAGTTTTGCGTCAACGTAGCGCTGCAACGGAGAAAGTAAGTTGCGGAGTGTGAGTGAATACGAAGAGGCTTTAAAGTTTTGTTAAGTGAAGAGATTGGAGTTGATTGAGATTAAGTATAAATATGGAGGTATCTTTGGTGTTTGTGTGGTGTAGAAGAGGGTTGTTCTGAGGCGAGCGTTTAGTGATTTAAATTCTTAGTTTGGCGAATATTGTGGTGCTGATGAAAGAGTTGAATTACAGTGGAGAAATTGGTGGAGCCGGGAATCCTACGACCTTTGTCTAGTTTGAGAAGTGCCGTGGTTCATCGAGAGCTGTCTTCAACCTACTACAGTATCTTCGCTGGGTGAGATACATTCTGCATTTATCTAAGTTATTTATTGAAGCTATTTTTCTTAAGTTACCTAAAATTTGATATTGAGTTTAGCCCAGTTATCCTCCCTGATCTTAAGCTCTAATAAAACGTATTTGTATTTTAATTGAGTCTCGTGCTATTGCTACTTAGTTAATTAAGTTTAAGATGGAGTCTGCGGCAACGCAAACCTCACATGTTTAGTAGGACGTGTCGAAAAAACGAAACTCGTCTTATCGAAAACAGGTACTTATTAACAATTGTGGTGTGGCCCTATAAACATTTTTTCAAAATATTATTTTTATTTGAGGGGGGGGTTGGACAGAATCTTCAGACTGCGAAAAAGGCCTAAATTTGAAATCATATACTTTTGAGATTTGTTTTTAATTTTTATGCAATTTTATTTTATTTTGAAAAAGATTTTCACTACTTCTGATTAAATAAATCCAAATATATATATATATATATATATATATATATATATATATATATATATATATATATCGAAGAAAAAATTAAGACAGATGCATAATTTTACTCAGTTATACTTTTATTAGTTTCTAATATTAGTTTTTAAATATAAATACATACAACTTACACAATTGCCTGATGTATTAAAAGAAACATGTATGATTAAATATTAACCTATCATTATTCTTTTTTTCATTTGTTTTATTTTTTTTAAGCAAGAAAAAAGGAAGAAGTATCCGAAGATATATAATTATTTAAAAATAACCATCGTTTAACTATCGAGTTTAAAGATTTTTTTTAAATTATAATGAAAAGAAAAAGGATTTCAATGATCCGACATCTAGTTCCCATTACAGAACTATTGATTTTTTACGCTTGCTAAAAACTTGATTTGTGACGTACTTAAAAAGTATTTGATATAGAAGAAGCTTTTTTGAAGATTAATATGAAACTTTTGTTTTGATATATTTTCCTGTGATTTTATGAATAAAAAATAAATCGTAGCATTATTAAAATTCAAAAATAAGCTTTCATTTTCATTTAACAATTTATTTCTATAAATGAATTCTGAAACTTTGCAATGTACGAAATATCTTTTATTTACGCTTTTAATATAAAATTTATCGTTAATATAAAATTTTAAACAAAACTCTTTGTTATCACTATTTATATTACTATACAGGGTTTACTATACAGTATGTTTCATATTGAATGGTACAAAAAGAAAACATGCCTATGAACTCTGAAATTACTTTATTTTGTTAAATCAAATTTGCAGTGAAACTGTAGCTATCCAAGTTTCTGTAGCTGCTCTATGCGTGCCCCCCCCCACACACACACACGCACATATACACACCGGTGACATGGCAAATACCTATGCTGTATTCCATTTCCTTTTACACTCGTGATAGAATATTCTTTGTTAATGATTCGAGCATTTCAGTTACGTACTGCATCAATTGCTGTAAGTCAGGGGAAATAGAGGTGCAAATACTATGTCTTTAACATAATTGCATAGCAAAAAATCACAAGGAGTTAGGTCGGGGAATCTCGGTGGCCAACAAGGCAATGGAATATCGTTTATTCTGCAAGATCAATCTATCCAATTTTATACAACTGGTGACGTCACTTTGATTAACAGGGACCCAAGACACGATTTCGTAAACGGAAGATTTTTTGGTGCTGCCAGATAAAACTTGTATAATTGTAGTTTCAAAATTGATTTGTTTCGACTAAATATATTAAGTATAGAGGTTAAATATAATCTAGATAAATATATCAAGTATAGGGTTTGAAAACTACATAACACTAAATTTAATATCAGTTTTTATCAAAAAATAAGCCTATAAATAATAATAATAATAATAATAATAATAATAAAATTATATTATTAAATAATAGTGGTTAAAGAGTCTTTGAAAAAATGCAGATACATACGAACCCTGTCGTTGTCAGAAAAATTAAACCTTTTTTTTTTTTTTTTTTTTTTAATTCTTGGCTGTTATTTAATATCACTATTATTATTATTATTAATTGGGCAATTAATCATAATACGTTTTTCTCCGAGTAGGTTTCTTATCATTGGTATTGTTTAAAGAAGTTCTACATCTCCAAAAAATACGAGTATTAAACATATTAAAATTATTTAGAAGCATTTAGTAGATTTCAGATGACTGATACTTTTTAAAAAAGTTAGATATATATCTCCAATAGTCAACATAAAAAAAATTTAACATATTAGAATTATTCAGAAACATTTTTAAATGTGTACCGAAAATTATTATGATAAGGAATAACATTTAAATAGTTAATCCTTTCAGGGGAAAAGTAATTTTCTTATTTAAAATCAATTGCTGCCAACGTGTACGAACAATGTTAGAAGAAAAGAAATAAATGAAGTTTCGAAAGTGAAAAAAAAAAAAGTTTCCAGGTCAATTTTTTGCAGTTGGAAATTAAAATTAGATGGAATATGATATATCCCATCGCCCTTCAAAGGGTTAAGTTATTTTTCAAAGCAAAATTTTGACGCATAGTATTGAAATTGTCGACGAATTTAAGTATCAGGTTTAATTTAATGCAGGGCTCATAATCTCCGCTTTTGTAATTAAATCAGGACATTTCCATAAATGAGAAAATTATGTCTTTTTTGCGACCACCGTTTTCATACAATAATTTCTGTACTGTTTAATCACGACATATTACTTTAAAAATACAATAAAGATTTCTGTAAGAGAAAAGTGGTGGCAAAACAGGCGAAAATTTCTTATCCCTAAAAGTGTCCTGAAAAAAAAAAAGGCGAAAACTACGACATGTGCATAGCTGCCAATATTTTAATTTTTTCCGTAGCATTTTTAGCCCCACCTTTAATGCTTACCACTTATTTTTTAAGAGTACATTTTTTTAATTTATAGAAGTTATATTTTTGAGAAAATTTTTCAAACTCTACTGGCTGTGTTAACTCTGATTCTTTTTGAATATTTAATCATCGCTTCAGTTGTTCCAGTAATTAAAATTTTACCAATGTGTAAATTAAGTAATGAGACTGGAAACGTAGCATTCGATCTGACAACAGTTGGGATTGGAAGTACTTGGAGATGTAGTTGGTTACGTTGGACCCGCCTTTTTATATGGACTCTTGCATTCCATATTTTTAACAAGAAAATTATTTTTTAAAGAATCCTTTTAAATTTAAACAAGATTTTTTTAAGGCAGTGTAAGAGTCCTTAAAAAAAGGTGGGTCCTATGCACTTAGTGTAGGAGACAAGGGTTGTACACTCCTCCTTTTTTTCAAGACACTCTCAAGGATGGGAAACTTCCGCCTTCATTGCTACCACTGCAGTAAAGTCTCGTACAACGCGGGTGCAAGTTTGCCTCCTGAATATTACAATTTTATTTTTTAGCACCACTAATTTTATATCAAAGCAACTGCTTTATACAAAAAACTAAATCAAGTGTATGAGCCAATAGATTGGTACTCTAAAGATTTAATGGTGTTAAAAAATCGAATTGTTTTATTTTTTTGTCATCTCTGCCACCACGTTGTAGGAGATTTTACTGTATTTTTACGAAAACCTCTATCATTTTCATCCCGACGCATTACTATAAAAATGCTATAAAAATTTCTGCATAGTATTAGTGGTGGCAATAAAGGCATTTTTTTTTTTTTTTTTTTTTCTGAAAGTGTCACGAAAAATGGACGGAGAGTACGAACCCTTGTAGGAGATAAACATGTGATACAGGCCTAGTAACATTTAATAATTCATTCCGGCATACTTTTAGTATACGCCCATTTTCCCCCCAACATTTTGCTTGTAGAGAAATTTTCTTCAACACATAATTACGAAGAAATAAGAAGAAAAATACCATTTTAAAAATGTCATGTTAAAAAAGAGGCATTTAAAGAAGACAGTACTAATAATGCACCGGGATAAATTTTAGAAGTTTGCAACTCTGGCAACATACCTAGTAGTATTTATTATTTATACTGGAGTATTGTTAGTATCTCCTGTTTCTTCACACCATTATTTTTAATAGGGTCCGTACAGTCCTTTTTTTCTGTACCAGTAAATTTTTATAGTAATGTTTCTTATAAAATAAACTTATAATATTAAATAAAATTTTCTAGATAATAATTGTGGTGGAAAAGACCTTACAAAACGGGAGGTATGTAGGAACATTAAGGAGCATTTTTCTTGTTACATCGTCATAATTATATTTTGGAAAAAGATTCTCTGCAAGCAAAGTGGTGTGAAAAAAGGTGGGTATTAACAGCCCTCCGAATAAATTATAAATGTTATTAGTCTATATATATATAGATATATAGCTGATTATTTGTTTGCCTGTATTTTCAGTTCGCTATGCAAATATACCGTTCAATCGACAGCTACGAAAACAGGCAAACTTATTACTCAGGGGCAAAATGTAGCTAACGCCGTATTTTTTAGCTCATTCGGATAATTCTATCAAAAGATATTAAATAAAAACCTCATTTTAACTTTAAAATGGATTAAAAAGTAAGAAATGATTTATGTCAAAGTAAGGAAATAAAATACACGTTTATTTATTTATTTATTTATTTATTATTATTGGAAATAAAATAAAATCTATCTTTATAGGCAAGCATTTAATTTGTGGTACACTTTTAACATATTAATTATGGGAGTAGAGGATTGAAAGTGGTATCATTCGGAAGTTATGATTAGCCAGATTTGCAGAATACAAAAATTATTTTCTTTTACGATGTCAAGAAGGTATTTTAAAATAATTTATTTTTTATTCAATTTCATTATCCTTTCATTTCAATCGTCTGCGTTCCTAAGGTAACGGCTCGAAATTTTATACTTTTTAACTTATACGCAAATTAAAAATGGATTTTACTTATGAAAGTTTTTTTTTTTTTTTTTTTTCTAATTTGATCTAATTTCTTCCTTTTCATTTATTTTCTTTTTTTAATGCTTTACATCAGCTCAAATTTGAAGAGATATTAGTCGTATGATAAATTTTATGTTTGTGCATTAATATGTAAATAATATATCAGCTCATTATTCAGCCTATTTTTGTGGCTTTATTTTACCGTATTTATTTTTTATTTGTCTGGCAACAGAAGTGAGTATAATTTCATTTTTTTTTTTTTTTTTTTTTTCAAACTGCTGTAGACATGTTGTTTCGATATTAAAAGTGTTCTTTACTGTTGAAATGCCCAGACGAAAAACTTTAATCAGTCGGATTGAGGCAAATAGAGTTAATAGATAGAGAAGTTCATGGGGATATGAATCATCAGGTAAATGAAAATGCTAATGATGTTTTTTTTTTTTTTTAAGTGTATATTTAAATGCTATTAATATTGTTTAGAAGGAAATGTTGAATTTCTGTATTTATTATTCAAATGCTTACTTAAAAAAACTGATTGGTTTCGACCACTAGGCAATACTAGTATTCTTAATTTCGCGTGAATGATAATAAAAATTAGAAATAAAAAATAGTTACGTTGCAAAAGTTGGTGCATTTTTTTTTTTTTTTTTTTTTTTAAATCACGAGTTCGCGTGCGGATAAATATTTTCATACAGATATTTGTCGTTAGCTTAAAATTTTTATTGAATTAAGTAGTACTTTTCTTTTCTACAGTGAAACAATATTTTTCATTTTAATTAATACTTTATGTCTAATGTATGAGGTTGTTTTATGTTCTCACCTTAATTGTAAATCGTCATAATTTGGATTTTATTAAGATTTTTTTTTTTTTTTTTTTTTTTAATGGAACAGCTTTAGTATTGGACCCCTATGGCAAAATTTGAAATTTGGCATCGAAGTAGCTCGGACGTTTCTCGCTAAGACCTCAGTTACATAAATCACGATAGTTATTTCAATTCATCGCAAAAATGGCCAAAATTATTTAAAGTCGTCAATGGCTTCCCATACTAAAACTGCACCTTTTGTATGTATTTATTTATTTATAATATTTTCTATTAAAGACTTCGGGAAATGTTTCATGCATTTTTTTTTTTTTTCCATTTTACACTTTCGTTCAGTTCTTTCATTGGTTTAACCAGGGCAACGCCGGGTAGATTATGAATAAACATATATTCTTATAAACAACGTATAGAACTAATTCCTTGCACAATCCCCAGATATGAATTTAATAAAGCAGGTTTGAAGTAAGTTCCGACAATAGATAGTTAGCAATTCGTTGTCTTTCACCAAAAACTGCAGAATTGTGATTTAGTTAATCTTTTCCATGTACGTTCTGTCATTGTTCTACAATAGGTAAATATAAGAAATAAGACTCTCTAGAATATTTTTCAGTTATATATATATATATGTGTATATACATATATATATATAATGGCTTTTCAAAAAACTTACAGAAGTCAACGTGGTCTTAGGAAAAACACACACACTAAAATTGACAGCGACATGATTAAAATTTCAATTGATCAACTTGCAGCTTCTTATGATTTAAATTATAAATGGTTAGAAATTCGAAAATTTATTTTCAAAATTAAAAAACAATTAATTAATACTTACTTTAAAATTTTTCAGAAATACAGTTATTCAAGACAATTCTCTGACACTTTTTTTGATATTTTGCATTATCGTGCCAATTTATTAAATATTAAAATTTCCACAAAGCCCTCTTTCAAATCTCATAATTCTCAATTAATTATCAATTTTACTAATCCTGTTTTTAATCATGTCAATTTTCAGTCTATTATTAACAATGAATTTAATGTCTTCCCAATTAAAAGTGTAAATTTCTACAAATCTTTTAAATATCCACTTACTTTAGGTCGACGAATTTTTAATTATAATAATTTTTCAAAAAATGCTCCTGCTTCCTCTGTTTGTTATTGTAGTGACCCTAAATACAAAAAATATGTTGACACCACACATGGACATATAATTACTGGAGATCTTAGTATTGTTAATGATCTTTATTTATATAAACTTATGAATTATGGCACTAAATTTAGACTTTCCACAAAATGTAACATATATAATATTTTAAGTCAGTTTTCTCTTGATTTAGATTTATTTATTTATAAAATTGCTATTGATTATAACAAACCTTTAGAATACTTTAATGTTTGGAAGATTAATTCTTTAAATATTCTAAAAAATCAGCTTATTATTCATTCTAGATTTATTAAAAATGAAAGAAATCAAACATTAAATAAATCTATCAGTCTTTTACAAAATAAATTTATTATTACTTATGTAGATAAATCACCAAACAACTATGCCATTATTTGTAAAAAGTTTTATAAACAGATCCTTGACAACTCTATTGTAAATAGTAATAATTTTAAGAAAACCACCTTTACCACTGAAATTAATAATAAAAAGATTCTTAGCTTTCATAAATTATTAAAACTCAAATGTAAAAATTTCAACTATCCATATATAGTTATTATTCCAAAATTTCATAAAACTCCTGTTAAATTTCGCACTGTTACTATAGGTTGTAATGCATATAATACTGTTGCCTGTAATCTTCTATTAAAACTTTTAAAAGAAATTTATAGTTTAACGTTAAACAATGACAATAAGCATTGTGTAAAAAACAGTTTTAACTTGTAAATAGAATAAAAAAATTTAATAATATTACAAACATCAGTACATTTGATTTTAATGATTTATTTAATAATATAGACATTCATGACTTACATAACACTATGTTAATTCTTTTTAATGAACACCAACATAGTATTAAAGAAAAAATATCGATTCATTACTTTAAAACTTTGTTAAATTTCATATTACATAATAATTTTATTCTGTACAATCATACTATATTCCAAAGTATTAAAGGTATTCCACAAGGTGGTTCAGCTAGTAGTTTATTATCTGATTTGTATCTTTATTATTATGAAAGAAATTTCTCTATTAGTAATGACTTAATGTTTTATAGATATATAGATGATATTATAGTTTTATACTTTAATGATAGTAATACCAACACCTTCATAGATAATTATCCTCATAGTCTTTTATTAACTAAACATGATATGATAAACAATGAAATAAATTTTCTAGATTTAAAAATTTATAATGAAAACGGATGTTTAGATTTTGATAGAAAGATTAACTTTAGATTAACTTTAAAAGAAAAGAATTTTCTTTTAAAGTTAATCTATTTACTCATTACAAATCTTGTTTACATAAAACCATCTATAAAAATATTCTAATTAACTTCCTCTATAGAATAAAACATCTTTGTTCTAATAAACATAAAAGTAAAAATGTTAAATCTATCTGTAATCTTGCTAGAGTTTATGGTTATCCAAAATTTCTAGTAAATTCAATTATTAAATCATATTTCTGATTTAATCTTCTTACCTTGTCTATGGTGTTTACATAAAAAAAAAAAAGTGCATTTTTGCATTTTATCAAAAAATTATATAAAAAATAAAAGACAATAAAAAATGTGGAGGATGGGTGGGCAGATGCTTGATTAAGGAGGATGGGTGGTGTTGTTAGGCTGGATGGTTGGGAGGGATTGTGATACTCGCGTATTTATATGTGTGTTTGCTTTGTATATTTAAAATAATAAGTATTAAAAAAAAACTGTAATTATATAAACTTTAATATTAAATTACTGACTCTCTACTAACTTAATTTGTCCTAAGAAACAATTATCAAATGTACATTTAAAAAAAAAAAAAAAAAAAAAAATTAACCTCAATTTTAAATAATTATTTAGTAAATAGTTATTTAGTAAATTAACCTCAATATTAAATAATTGTTTAGTAAATTACATATTGCTTTGTGTTCCTTTATTATTATATTATTGAAATTCAACTTAGTTAATTTGTCCAAAGAAACATATAACAAATCTACATTTAAAAAATAAATTAATTCATAAATTCACCCCAATTTTCATCACATATTGCATTGTGCTCTTAAATTAACTCTTAATTGAATTTTACATGAATGCATATGATTAGATTTTATTCAGCACACACACATTATAAATAATTATAATATTAAAAAAAAAAAAAAAAAAAAAAAAAAAAAAAAAAAATTAGGGTTATTACTTTTTCTAAACTACACAAGATGGCGTCACTATCTCAATAGTCTGATTTCTATGTTTCAATAAAATGACACTTTGAAGTTTATGCAATATCGTACATTAAGTTAATCTCAATTTTAATCAAAATTTAATTTTACATTATCACTTTTAGGTTAATTATTAAAATCAAACAGTTCACTCAACTTTATCGTTCAGTTGATTAATACAATCTCAAAAATAAATTAATCGTTCAGTTATTTAATACGATTCCAAAATTAACTGTGAATCTAACTGTTTACAGCCACATGTATGTCTCGTATATTCTAGTTTTACGTGCATGGGTGCTAGTTTCTTATACAAGTTTTTCAGGTGTAATGTATGTTATACTTTAGTTTTATTAATTATTACTAGTAATTCATTTAACTATTTTTATTTAGAATTTCCATTAATAATATTGTATATTGCTGCATGTATTAAAATGTTTGATTTTAATAAGGTTTTCATAACTTTTCAGTTTTAATTTTCTCTTTTTTGGTGGTGTTATTGGGGGTAGCTTGTTGTAAATATTTAGCAATTTGCATACAACAAGACAGAAATAACACCTAATTTACATGCAATATTCATTCTGCTCCCTTGAAAACGTAATGAATTTGTATGTTTCCATTTATGGCTGTTCTATAGTCGCAATCTCTTTTTTAAATTTTTCTGTTTTATCTTTTTCAATGTTTCTTGTTTTCATCTATTCAATCTTTGAAAGGGTTTTCAATATATATATATATATATATATATACAGGGTGGTTATAATTAAACTTTTCCTATAAACAGTATCCTACAGCGCAAACGGATGAACGGAATGCAACGAAATTTGGTATATAGATTATAGACTATACACGAGATGCGCTCATGGAATTGCAAAAAAAAAAAAAAAAATTGTTTCAAAATGTCCACCAGAGGGCGCCTTTTCCCGCATGGTTGTTAGACATATTTAAAACAGTCGTTTATCTTACTTATGTACTAAATTTTCTTAAAGTAAGGCTGTTGATGTTTTATGATCCAAACAACTTAGTTGTTTGTTTGCTGGAGATAAGTGCAAGTTCAAATGTTTTTCATGAAACTTTGCAAAATATCTACATAAAATGTTTAAAATATTACATGTATGATTCAAAAAGTAATCTTAAAATCCCGCAAAAATAATAATAATAATAATAATAATAAATAAATTTAGTAAAATTTGATTTTATGTTTCTACAGGAACAACAAAGAAGACTTTTTAAAACTAAAGCTATTTCCAAGAACAAAAACTATATTTAATAAAATATAACGTGTTTAGTTCATACTTAAAGTATGAATTACTTTAGTCAACTTTACTATTACTAGTCCATTTTTCATAAGCTTTTCATAGTTTTATCACAATCTTAATTCATAGTTTCACAAAACACAAATTTCTGTTGCATAGAAATTAACTTTTATTTAAAAACAAATTAAAATTTCTTTGGAATATATTAATATTTTTCTTTGCGTTCCCTTCCCCGTTATCTTTCACAAACTTGTGTTGCCTCTTTTCACTTTTCAAGACACACCATGACTTGAATACTGATGGCATTTTCCGTAGAAATTTATTTAAGCGCAGATGAAAGTGTGGTAAAATAATTCTTTCATTCATTTCAACCCTTATATACGGTTCAGTTCATACATTAAAGAATATTTTATAAGCACGATATTAGAATAGCATTTCAGTTTCTTTTTAGCATGTATAATGTTTTCAATTTAAAAAAATCTTAAATATCAATTCCTTTAAATTAATGATATTGTCTCTTAAATTTTTAATTCATTAAAGGCATCATTACATATATTCTTAAAATGTAGGCAAATCTTGCAAATCTTTTTTTTTTTTTTTTTTTTTTTTTTTTTGTCTTAGAGCTATAAATTTTGCACACATATCCGTTGAAATGTATCAACATTAACTATATTGAAATTTCTCTAAAACTGTTTAATTTACAAAGAATGAAAGTTTAAAATTTTTCAAAATATTTTAAATTTTCTCTACTGACACGTTTTATACTTTTTTCCTCGATTTTGCATTATGAGACATGCCAACATTTTAATTTAATCAGGAACTTTGTTAGTACCAGCTCATTTTCACACCACTTTTCAAGCTGCCAACCTAATCAGGAGTATTGTTAATACCCGGCCTTTTTTCCACACCACTTAATTTTTATAGTAATTCTCCTTAAATGTACTTACGACGAAATAAGAAGAAAAGTACTGTAATAAAAGACTGGTGTGAAAAAAAAAGGCGGATACTAAAAAACCTCAGGATTGTTTAGTAGGATGTTGGCAGCTCTGCACTTTCCTTGGAAGGTATTTTCTGCTTATCCAGTCGTAATTACATATTAGCCGAAAGTTCACTACAAATAAAGTGGTGTGAAAAAAGGGCAGGTACTAGCTGTGTCCCGGGATGTAAAATGTTGGTATGTGTGCAGAGCTGCCAACATCCTAATTGATAATCCGGAGGATTGTTAATACCCGCCTTTTTTTAGAGAACTTTTCCAGAGTTACCAACATTTTAATTTTTTTCCAAAACATTTTTAGCCCCGCAATTATTTCGCACCACTTTATTTTTAGAACATTTTTTTCCAGTATATAACTACGGTAAAATAAGAAAAAATTACTCTTAAAAAAGGGGTATGGCATAACGGCGGGGCTAAAAATGCTCCGGAATAAATTAAAATGTTGGCAACCCTGCTCTTCACTTCATCCTAAATATATTTCAAGATAATTACTATAAAAAATAAGTGGTGTGGAAAAATATGTAACTACGATGAAATAAGCAAAAAATGTACTTGAAAAAAAAATGTGCTATGAAAGGAAAGCGATACTAACAATGCTCTGAAATAAATTATAAAAGTTGGCAACTCTGCTATGTATATCAGACATGCCAGCATTTTAATTTATTCCAGAGCAGGGTTGCCAGATTTTACTACCTTTTTATTCAATAGTCATTCATAATTTTGAGAAGTGATGCTTGATACAGATAATAGAAGATTAATTTACGAAGTGATTAGGCAACCATAATTGCCAACATTTTAATTTATTCCGGAGCATTTTTAGCCCCGCATTTATTTCGTACCACTTCATACTTGACAACCATCTCATTATGAACCGTACAATTTTAAGTACCCGCCTTTTTTTCACACCAATAATTTTTTAGAGTAATTATAAACTTATTTAATCGTAACAACATTTGTGGAGAATTACTCTAAAAATATAGTGGTGTGAGAAAAGGGGCGTTTTTTCAGGGGGAGTTAACATTTGTACGGTTATTAAAAAGATGGTTGGCAAATATGCCACTTTATTTTTAGAATGTTTTTCTCAAATATATAACTACGATAAAATAAGAAACATTTACTTATTTAAAAAAAAAAAAAATGGTGTGGAACAAAAGCGAGGCTAAAAATGCTCCGGAATAAATTAAAATGAGGGCAACTCTGGGCAACTGTTACATTTAAAATTTAGTGCAGGGTATTGAAGAAAAAAGTCGCAAAATCTGGCAACACTTTTCCATAGCTTTGTTAATAACCGCCATTTTTTCACAACACTTTCCTTGGAGGGTATTTTTCTGCTTATCCAATCGACGAAAACATGACTTTTCATTTAAAAATGAAGTTTCTTTATTATATTTTTTACTATAGCTTCCAACTTTTTTAATTTATTCCGAAATATTGTTAGTACATAGCCTCCTAAACTAGATGCCTGTCGCGTGGCTCGGAAATTTGGTAACAGCTCAACGGTAGACAGCGCCACCTGGTACAAAATGCACGAATCTTTTATTCAACTTTCACCAATAATTTTAAGAAGTGACATATGATATATACAATCGTCGTTTCTTCGATTCTATTCGCCTTTTATGTATATAAAATCCCACTTTTAAAAATTTTTGGCGGCTGTTGAATAAAATACCGTAATTTCTGGTAGATACCCCGCAGGTTATATAATCCAGTTTTGCAGCAGAAATATCAGTTGACAAATAAATTCATATTTGTACGAGCTCTTCCTTCGAAAAAGTATAGATTTTTTTATTAAATAAAATTTCTGGTGGAGAAATGATACATCTTACCTGCGGGTTATCTACCAGAAATTACGGTAGTCGTGCAATCTGTACCAGGTGGCGCTGTCTACCGCTCGAACTATTGCCAAGTTTCTGAGGCATCTAGTTTAGGAGGCTATGGTTAGAACCTGCCTTTTTTTCACACCGTATTCTTTATAAAGTAATATTCTTCAATATATAATTACGTTGAAATATGAAGAAAATTAGTCCACAAAGAATATGGTGTGAAAAAAGAACGGGTACTAATAATATTCGAGAAGAAAAAAAAAATGATAACTGTGTTTTTGACTGATGAAGAGATGGACTTGATTATTTCAATCAAGAACATATATTACTTACAATGTTTTTGTTAAACATTATTCATCACCTGTATTTCAGTAGGGAAGCGTGGGGCTAGTTGTCAC
This sequence comes from Salticus scenicus, assembly GCA_963930645.1. Taxonomy (NCBI): domain Eukaryota; kingdom Metazoa; phylum Arthropoda; class Arachnida; order Araneae; family Salticidae; genus Salticus; species Salticus scenicus. The sequence goes on from OZ005651.1 coordinate 243,113,083, forward strand.
AGGGGTAAGAAGTAACAAGCAATTTACGAAGTAGTTTGTAACATTTGTGATTAAATATTTTTATAAACATAATCCTTATGATGCGTTTTATAATGTAAACAGACTCGGAGCTTCTCAAAAATGGTTAATGAGAGGTTCTGTACACGTGCTTCATTTTAGCTAGTTAGTGGGAAAAAAAAAATTTCGTAAATTTTGATTAAAGGTGTGTTAATTTATACTTTATAGAAATGTTTATAGCTATTTATTTAGTCTGTGTGTTAAGTTATAAAATGCATGTTTAATTTTTTGTATAAATCATCATATATTTTTATAAATAAATAAAATATCTAAAATCATACGATAGGGCAAGTTGTAACATATTAGAGGAGTGGCTTGTGGAGATGCCTACAGCCAGATATCGAAGTCTCCGCCCATTTTCAGAAAATTTTCTGAAATGAAATATTTTTGGCTTCTGTACCACTACTATGTTTATACAGAAATATTTTTGTGTTTTTATATTACAGTGCCGTGATTATTTAATCCCGAATTATAATCACGATTTAATCGCCAATTAGAGAATATTGCATAAAAATAGTGGTAGAAAAAATAGCAGAAATTTCTCATTAATGACAGTGTCCTGAAAAAAAGGCGGAGAATTCGAGCTCTGCTAAACGCACTCTGTGGCAGAAGAATGGGTATAATGCTTAATTTGCAAAATGTGAGCACACATAAGACATGAGAGGGAACAAAATATCATTTGCTTGAATTAATTTCAATTCTGACTAAGATTGACTTCTATGTCGATTTTATATTTCATTTTATCTTTATTTTACTATAATCCATTTGATATAATTCCTTGTTACTATACCAAGAAGGTTATATTTTAATATTAGTTATTATTTGCATTTTTTAATAAATTAATAAATGATTGATGACAAAAAACATTTTGAAATATTGACGTTTTTATTGTTAGGGTTCCCTTTGTATCCGTTACAATTTGCCCCACGTGTGTTACATTTTGCCCCAAACCCGGGGCAAATTGTAACATGCAAATAATTTTGCAAAAATATTTTTTGTGCTAAAATTAGCAAAATTAACGAAAGTTTTTTTTTTTTTTTTTTTTTTTTTTTTTTATGAATATGACAGATGAATATGTATGCTATAGAAAACAGCAATTATAAACAGAATAACGCAAATACATTTCAAAATGTACTTAATTTTCCAAAAACTGTTACACCCTAATCTTCCCTACATTTTCCTGCAGTTTAAATATTAAGGCTGCATTTGCGACTATTTGCTGTATCCACACACACCCATATCACATCTTTGTATATATATATATATATATATATATATAAATTATTCCGAAACATTGTTAGTGTCAGCCTTTTTTCCTACCACTTGTCTTAGCAGGTACTTTTCTTCTTATTCAATCATAATTATTAGCGAAAATTTCACTGCAAGTAAATTGACATGAAATGTGCGGGTACTAGCAAAGCTCCGGAATAAATTAAAATGTTGGCATGTCTGATTTATACATATACATAGCTACCAACTCTTCCGTTTATCAAGGAAGACTTCATATCGTAAATTTTAAGATTATTTTCCGTTTATTTAATAGCCGGACACCACTTTATTTTTAGAGTAATATTCTCCAAATACAATTATAATTAAATAAGAAGAAAAATACTCTCAAAAAAGACTGGTGTATAAAAAAAGGCGTGTACTACCAGTACTACGGAATATTAATTAGGATGCTGGCAGGTATGAATCATTTCGAATTCCTAAATTTCGAATTACTAAATAAGATTTGTCACCATTATTTTAATGTAAAGGGGTTTTATATTACTTTCTATGATTAAATAAATTAAAATTTGTCATAAAAAGATTCTGCTATGAAGTTTTCCAAATAGAAGGGTTGGTAATTATGACATATGTATGTAATATATAATTTGTATTTTGCAATTTTACTTGCTGGGAATAATAATGGTAAGAAATAGCTGACAATTAATTAGAGGATTAGATTTTAAATAATATCCTGCATTTTTATCTTATTAAATATATTGTCTATTTATCTATATATATATATATATATATAAAGCTGATCGTTTGTTTGTCCGGATTTTTAGTTCGCTATACAAAGCTACACCGTTCAACCGACAGCTGCGAAAATTGCATACTTATTAATGAAGAAAAAAAAATCTAGCTAACGCCGTATTTTTTAGTTCAATCAGATTGTTGGATCAAAAGATATTAAATAAAAACTCCATTTTAACTTCAAAATGATTTAAAAAAAAAAAAAAAAAAAAAAAAAAAATGAAGCGAATATAAATAAATAAAATACGCGTTCTTTTTTTTTTTTTTTTTTTTCGGAAATAAAATATAATATTTTTAATTTCTCATGAAAAATAATAAAACTTAGGGAGGGGGGGGGGGATCTTAGCTACGCTACGAAAATTCGTACAAATTTTTTTTATCAGGAATTCGCGTGTAAATAAATATTTCCTTAAAGATATTTGTCATTAGCTTAAAATTTTTATTTAGTAATACTTTTCTTTCCTGTATGGAACAGTTATACTATTGGACTTTCGGCAAAATTTCAAATTAGGCACCGAAGTAGATCGGACATTTCTTGGCAAACTATTTAGTTAAGCAATTGTAATAGTCATTTCATTTCATCGCGAAAAGGGCCAAAAATATTTAAAGTTGCCCAGAGGACCCCATAACAAAGCTCTGCCTTTTGTATTTATTTATTTGTAATATTTTCAATTAAAGACTTCGGGAAATGAGTATAGCATACTTCCCAACCATCTCATCATAAGCCATGCAATTTTTAGTACCCACCTTTTTTTTCACACCAGTAAATTTTTAGAGTAATTTTATTATTATTTACTCGTAACAACATTTGGAGAAAATTGCTCTAAAAATAAAACGGTGTGGAAAAAGGGGCGTTAATAATTGTACGGTTATTAATGAGATGGTTGGCAAGTATAGTATAGCCATACCCGGTACATACTTGCCAACCATATCATTATGAACCGTACAATTTTTAGTACCCGCCTTTATTTTCACACCAATAAATTTTTAGAGTAATTTTAGTCTTATTTAATCGTAACAACATTTGGAGAAAATAACTCTAAAAATATATTGGTGTGAGAAAAGGGGCGTTTTTTCAGGGGGCGTTAACAATTGCACGGTTGTTAATGAGATGGTTGGCAAGTATGCTGGTAATATTTATAATTTATTCCGTAGTACTATTATCCCCGCCCTTTTTTCACACCACTATGTTTTTAAAGCATTTTTCTTCTTCTTTCATCGTAATTGGAGAAATTTTCTCTAAAATCATACTTGTGTGTGAAAAGGGCGGGGCTAACAGTACTTCAGAATAAATTATAAATACTACCAGGTATGGTATAGCTTTGATATCTGTCGTCCCTGGCGGTTTTTGGATTTGGCGTCTTTTTTTTTTATTTCGCCAAAGACGAAAGATACCAAATCACCTACTGGAAGTGTTTCGTGCATTTCTCTTTCCATTTTACATTTTTGTTCAGTTCTTCCATTGATTTCAAAATTCTATGAACATTACTTCAACCTGGGCAACGCCGGGTAGATTTGCTAATTTAAAATAAAATACATCGCCATGAGAAAACGCTTATGAGCAGGGCCTGATTAAGGGGGAAGCTCGCTCATACCGGAATATTTTTACAATTATTTTTTACTTCATGTCATAGAAATTCCACGCTTTGACAAGGAAATATTTTTTATAAAAAATGAACGGTGTAAAACAATCCAATTTACTCACCGTTATTAGACACCAGAATTTTTTTAAAGTAATTTTTAATGAAAATTTTCTGTTTATTATAGGAGGAAAGTATTTGTTAAAAAATAACGGCGTAAGTATAAATAATGTGTGAAGAGCGAGCTTCCCCCTTAATCAGGCCCTGCTTATGAGTACGCTCAAAAGTGTACTTTGAAAAATTTAACATTATTAACAACAATTCATAAAGTTTTTTTTTTTTTTTCTTTCTTTAAGGGAAAAAATATGTTTTATAAATAAATTGTACACGTGTTAATTTGTCATTAGGCATTGAAATTTTGATTTCGTCTAAACTCCTCAGGCAGGCATGCCAACATTTTAATGTATTCCGGAGCATTGTTAGTAGCCGCCTTTTTACTTTCTCTTACTCATAAGGTAGAGAAAGTATTGTTTTTTGGTCAAATTTTCGAACGCGAGTTTTTGTTATATTTACATGTTCTGAGGTCTCCTGAATACGAAAATCATGTTTTTAGCAAATGGTCTGTGTGTGTGTCTGTGTGTGTGTCTGTGTGTGTGTCTGTGTGTGTGTCTGTGTGTCTGTGTGTGTGTATGTCTGTGTGTCTGTGTGTGTGTCTGTGTGTGTGTGTGTGTCTGTTATCAGCATGTCTCAAAAACAAATTATGGAAGAAAGTTCAAACTGGGTATTCTAAATGTGTATAATATAGGATGCTACAGTAAGCTTTTCGTTAAGATCAAGCAAATGGTTCGTGTACAGAGACAATCAAGAGAATTCTAATACATTACGTCTATGGGGGAAATTGCAGGTAAGTAGAGTTTAACGTCTATAGACTGCACTAAACCAAATGAAACAATATATATTTTTTGTAATAGAGATAGTCAACTGGGAAAAAAAATTGTGTATGTAGGAGCATCGCTTGCCCCCTGGGGGAGAAATCCCCCCTCGAGGGGAATAAATTTTCATGATGGGTATCTTTCAAAAGAGCTCACCAATAATAATAACAGGAGACTTGGCGTTGGAATATTAAAACTCGAATAAACGACTACGTCAGAAACGCCAAAGAAAAATATTGGAAATGCATACAGCTGTTTCGGCAGCTTTAAGCGTGCCGTCTTCAGTGCAAAAAGGATTCTGAATCTGCAGAAGTGCTCGTATATATAGGAGAGAGGCCGAATTTAGTTCAACCAATAGAATTACGGGAAAGGTGGGGAGAGTGGCCAATAGGAATTTATTAAAGTTAGCTGTGTAAACAGTAGAAAAATTAAGAAAATGTGGACTGAATATAAAATTTCCAACAGTCAGACAAATAGGGAATAGCGAAATCACAATTTACAAGGTTTTTAAAATTTTTATAAATATGAAAAGCTTCAAAGAAATCGAGTTCATGAATGGATTTAGGTCTGCAAATTATTTTAGCTGAATTAAATTTAAAATTATGATTTTCCTCCCAGCAATGTTTAGAAATAGCCGATTTATTGGTTTCTTGTTTGCGGATGTAATTCATATGTTCTTTTAGACGAAATTTAAGACTGCGTTCAGTTTGGACAAGATATGATAAACCACACTGACAGGAAATACTATAAATACCCCAAGAATTATGCGTATCAATGGGATCTTTTAACTGTCAAAAGGTGAGTTTATTGGAAGGCGAAAATATTATTTTAAAATCATATTGTTTGAGAATTTTAGCTATGGTTTGACTGGATTTAGGAAAATAGGGTAAAACAATACTGATATTAGAAGAGACTGACTTAGTAGACGAAATACGAGGGAGTTGTAATTTTTGGATAGCTTTGTCTATAATTGAAAGGTCATAACATCTGTCAATTGCAATGGCTTTCAGCAATGGCTAAACGCAGTCTTAAATTTTGTCTAAAAGAACATATGAATTACGTCCCCAAACAAGAAACCAATAAATCGGCTATTTCTAAACATTGCTGGGAGGAAAATCATAATTTTAAATTTAATTCAGCTAAAATAATTTGCAGACCTAAATCCATTCATGAACTCGATTTCTTTGAAGCTTTTCATATTTATAAAAATTTTAAAAACCTTGGAAATTGTGATTTCGCTATTCCCTATTTGTCTGACTGTTGGAAATTTTATATTCAGTCCACATTTTCTTAATTTTTCTACTGTTTACACAGCTAACTTTAATAAATTCCTATTGGCCACTCTCCCCACCTTTCCCGTAATTCTATTGGTTGAACTAAATTCGGCCTCTCTCCTATATATACGAGCACTTCTGCAGATTCAGAACCCTTTTTGCACTGAAGACGGCACGCTTAAAGCTGCCGAAACAGCTGTATGCATTTCCAATATTTTTTTTTGGCGTTTCTGACGTAGTCGTTTATTCGAGTTTTAAAGCTCACCAATACCTTTAAAACTAATGGTTGAACCATCGATCTGCAATAATTTAAAACAAAGTTATCGATTGTTTTTACTTTTAACGAAAAAAAAACTTAGAAAAAAAAATCGTTTTTTTTTTTTTTTTTTTTTTTTTTTTTTTTTGTTTTGTTTTGTTTTGTTTTAATATTGAGAATAAAATGGACTTTTTTTTTATATTTGGTGTTATACTACTTCTCTGATATGGAAATCGTCTGCATTATCATAAAAGATAATTTTTTAAATAATAATTTTAATAAATTATTTTTTAAAAACAGAATTATTTTTTAATAACTGAATTAAATTCTGTATAAATGTAAGTGCATTAATGAAACGGGGGGTTGAGGGGGGCGGCAGCCCCCTCACACAGAACTAATTTTCATATAAAACTCTCCCGAAGCCTAATTTGAATTGTTTAACATAGGTTTACATAACATCGTTATCTTACCACTTAATCTCCAACCTGTATTTATTGTATTAAATTTCAGGGTAACAGAAAGTCGTGTGAGTGACACACCAGATTATTATTATCTTTTTTTTTTTTCACATCAATTTCCTTGAAGAGTATTTTTCACATTATTTTATCATATATTCATAATGGAGAAATTTTGACTACAAATAACGTGATGTGAAAAAAGGGCGTGTACTAACAGTGTTCCGAAATAAATTAACCCTTAACGCGGGGGTCATACTCTCCACGTTTTTTTTTTTTTTTTTTTTTTTTTTCAGGACACACTCGGGGTTGATATACTTCCGCCTTTATTGCTACCACTATTTTTATACAATAATCTCTATCCTATTGAATCGTAACACCTTACTGTAAAAATGCCATAAAGATTTTTGCATGAAATTAGTGGTGGCAAACAAACGGAAATTTCACTTTCCCGAAATTGTCCTGAAAAAAGGGTGGAGAATACAACCCTGCCTTAACAGCCTACTTGCCAGCATTCTAATTAATAATCCGTAGTACCTGCTTCTTTTTCTACACTACTTAATTTTTAGACTGTTTTTCTCCAATTGAAATAACAATTAATAAGAAGAGAAATACCCTAATAAAAGACTGGAGTAAAAAAAGCGGGTACTAAATGTACTACGGAATATTAATTAGAATGTTGGCAGGTATGCTCAGAGCCTGATTTAGGCCGGGGCACTCTCTCACCGGAATATTTTTACAATTATTTTTTACTGAATATCATAAGAATTCCACGTTTTGACTAGGAAATTATTTTTATAAAAAATGTACGGTGTAAAACAATCGAATTTACTCATGATTATTAGACACCAGAATTCTTTTAAAATAATTTTTAATGAGAATTTTTTGTTTATTATAAGAGGACAGTATTGCTTAAAAAATAATGGTGTAAGTGTAAATAATGTGTGCCCCGGTCTAAATCAGTCCCTGGGTATGCTTAACGGCTGGCATGTTTTTTCTATTTTGAATAGTGATCCCCGCCTTTTGGCATCTTTTTCAAAATGTTATATGCATACCTGAAAACATTCTAATTAATATTCCGTAGCTTTTTTAGTAGACGCCCACTTTTCCCCACCACTTCATTTTTAGAGTAATGTTCTCCAAATCTAATTACGATTAAATCATAAAAAGACTGTAAAAAAAAAACTGGTGTGTAATAAAAGGCGGGTACTGACAGTAGTACGGAATAATAATTAGAGTGTTGGAAGGCATGGTTCCACGTGTTAGAGAAATTACATTTTATCGTTAGAACACCTTATATTGTAGCTTGAATTTTTTAATGGTGCCTTCACAGCGGCTTTCGTCTGCTCAGGCCTGCAAGAATTCCCAGTTACATTCAGTTATCCTGTATCACAGTCATCAAGTGTTAAGATTTTTTAATTCCGGTTATTTTTTTATAGAAAATTTAACCTTGCTTATTTATAGTTAAACTGTTATTAAAACTTATACAAATTTATATACGTAAATTCAGGTATCCAAAAACTACAAGACGTGTCAGCTATACCTGCCAAGTAGGTTTTATAATAGCTTGGAAGCTATACCTGCCACGTTGTATGATAAGAAAAAAAACCGTAACAGCGCGTTCACGTGCTCGTATTTTTCTATTTTAAATAGTAAGCCACACCTTTGGACGTTTTTCTGAAGTCTAATTTTATTTAACAAAAGGGTTTTACGTATGCATGTTTAAATCATTTAAATTTTATCCTCAGCAATTTATGCGGTGAAGGACACTGTCATATACATTGTTGCACTTAAAAGATTAAACATGAATAAACAAAATTATTTTTAAATTATTGTATTTTTATAGAGGTATGCCGAAAATCGGTGCTCCTTATTTATTTTATTAAACACATTCTCATTTCCAGTCATTAATGTGCTAAATCAATAATCTTTAAAAACCATTTTAAGGTTAAAGCATTTCATCAAAAGGCTTATTATAAAAAATAATGTTTAAATGTAATCTAGACATATAAATATGTAAGAATATTCTTTTTACATGTTATCCTTTCATAAGACTTGAAGGTAACTGTCATATATAATCGTCATATGTTTAAATTTTATTTTAATTAAAGGAAAATATGGAAAAGCATTTTAGTTCTTTATATTATAAAAGAAAATGTCATAAGAAATTATAAGTTATTTTGGTTGAGTTACAGAAAAGTCAAGGAAACAAAAAAAATCTCTCCCTTCCTTTTTCTTCTTCTTTTTTTATTTTGTTCCTTCGAGAAATGACAAAAGATGATCTAAGAACAATAAATACAATTAAAGGTTTATGCTAACCATAATAAGCTGTGGCATTCAATCTGAAATGCGTTTTATTGGCTGCATGACAAATGTTAAAGGTAACATTGATTTCTCTTCCCAAAGATATTATATTACCAGAACGTTCGAAATTACTCAGAAATTAACTAATAATTGTTGCTATTTTATACATATACATTTTTTTAACTAAAAATCTTTTAAATTAAAATTATACATTTTAAATATTGCAAAATGTTATGACTACAGATTAGGGAATAATATTTTGTTATAATCATATTTCGAAATTTCGGAAGTAAAATCATAAAACTAAATTCTAGTTTTACTTATATATTTGAATGATGTTAAAAATGTTAATATTTTTTATTCTAACGTGTACTTAAAAAATTTATTGTACAGCAAACGGGTTAGTTTATCACATCCATAAAATATTTTTAATAAAGTATTTTTAAAGTTAATTTATCAGGGCTGTTTTATTTATTTATTTGTTTTTATAATACCCGTTTTGAGGTCCCCTGAATATTAAAGTCAAGTTTTTAACCCTTCGCGGCGCAAGACAATTCGGATCATTTAAATTATACTGCCACCGGAATTCATGAACTAAATTAAACTAAAAGAAATTTTAAATTTTAAGGTTAACAAACCCGGCCTTTTTTAATATGTTATAAACGAATATTTTTTCTAAAAAATTTCCGGGATGAATTTTTGCAGCTGGATCTTAAATTTTGTGTTCTCGCAGCGAGGACAGCGCGCGTTAAGGGGTTAACGGTTGATATCTGTGTATGACTGTTATCATTACAAATTTAAAAAAAAAATAATTACAAGCAATTCAAATTTTGAAGTTCGTATTGGTTTGCTATTTGAAAAGTTTGATCAAGTTTGGTAATTCTTAAAAAGTAGTGTGGGTTAAATTTGTCTGAATAATTTTCCATATACTTAATTTAATAAAAGTCTTGAATTCTTTATAAATGTAGGTAGAATATTCAAACTGTCTTAGTAATTGTAGGTACTACACTCAAACGATCTTTATAAATGTAGGTACACGCCTCGCAGCATTCCTAAAATTTTACCCTCGTTTTATTATATTGTCACCACTATCGTGAAAAAGAAATCTTTCTTGAATGTTTTAATGCTAAAACATTGTGAAAAGATATGTAAACAAACATTATTTTAAGGTAGTGGTAACAATGTAATGAAATGAGTGTAGGATTTCAGGAACGCTGCGAGGCTTGTAAGGTACTATATTCAGAGTAAGCTGGCAATACCCCCTCCTCCCACAGAATTATGCGTAAAATAAAATTGTTCTCAATCAATTTTGAATTCTTTTTAACGTATATACAGTACTTGTTATCTCAGTCCTCAATTTGCAATCTGTTTTTATTGTAGTGAAATGCAGAGTAGAGAAAGTCGTGTCAGTGCCACATTAGATTGTTTCTAGTATATATATGAGCCGCTCAGTGCACACATCGATTAACTCCATAAAACAAAAAGTTGAGAAACGCGATGATGTAATGTATATTGTTTTTTAAAATTCCTCTGATAATATGAATTCAAATATATAATGTAGAATGCATAATTGCAGATATAGCTTTCATCTAACGGTGTATAAAATTAATAAGAAAGAATAGCCAACAAACAATCGTCAGTAATGTTACAGTTTTTATGTGACTGGTGGAGTTAATCGATTTGGCAACTGAAAAAAGTAATAAAGTTAAATTAAGTCTTTACATTTTTAAGTTTTTTATTACAGAAAAAGTTAGTTATTATACATTTTTATCACAGCTTTTCCATAAGAATGTATGTTGTCAGTTCTGTTATATTATAATTTTTGTAATTAATTCATAGCAGTTTTATGTCAGCGGCATTATTCTTTGGGATGATTCAGCAATATTATAAATAATGTCTTCTTCATCAGCTGTATGCGAGGATTCGTCATTTCGATTTGTTGACAAGTTCTTATAGTAATCGTGTTTAACAGGAGGAATGAATTTTAGCAGGTCCATCATGTCTCTCCATTTTTCCCTTGTCACAGTTCTACCTTTAGGATATAATAAAGGCTGATCTATATTTTTCAAACTTTGCGGTCTACCCACTAAAGATTTTCTTATATTAATGGTTTGAAATTCTGTATCTTCATTATAGTCACATTTGAATTGTATGAGATAGGGTTTGGACCTTTCTAACTTTATCCAGCGCATTTTAAGCCAATTTACTGGAAGCCCTGTGACGGTTACTTTTCTGTTAATGATAGACTGTTCTAAAGGTTTTGTTGACAAAAAATCTTGGTGAGTCATTTGGATTAGATGAAATGGCGCTTTCTTTTTACATGTTTTGATTATATGGTACCAATCATCTGGTGAAAAAATGTTTTGATTTTTTTTCGCACATGACTCAATAATGGCAAAATCTGAGTCATTGGGCAAATAGCTGTGTCCACTTACCAAAAATTTCATTTCAATTGATTCAGCTTTGATTTTCGTGCTTTGAACAAGTTTCAATAAACTTAAGACGGTTTTAATATTTCTGTTTTGCCCGGTACACGAATCCGAATATGTTATTATTTTTTCGAAGTTTGCAGCGTAAGTCTTTATGTACTTTATTAGACAAGATGAAATTTCTTGAGACCCATTATTGAGAATATTATTGAGAGGGAGAGAGCATCTTCCGTTGTTTAAAAACAAATAAGCGTCGATGCACGGCCAGAACAGATACAGCGTTACCGAAACGATTTACATTAGAGTATGGAGTTAATCGAAATGACTTCTGAAATAAATTACTTATTATTCAATGGCCAAAAAAAATTTGCCATTTAACGGTGCTAATCTTTATTATTCCGGAAAGTTATTATAAATACAAAAAGTTATGATTATACCAAGTGCTTTGACATAAAATTTAAGATTTTTCAAAAAGTGGAGTTAGTCGATGTGTGCACTGAACGGCTCATATATAGAAATACATTAATATAATCAGTGCTTTTTTTTTTTTTTTTTTTTTTTTTTATGAAATTTAAAGATGACTCAACTTCAGTATTAAAACAATTCCTCGGATCACAAGCTAAGACTACCCATATCCAGAGCTGCCAACCTAATCCGGCAAATTGTTAACGCCTATTGAAAAACGCCCCTTTTCCTACACACAGAAAAATAAATTGGTCACAGCGACCTGCCAAAATGCTCAGCTGACAATACAGAATTGACTAACCAAAATAACTGACTAGCCAAAAAGTGTACTTGCTGAGCTAGTCTCCAAAACTGAAAAGTGTACTTGCTGAACTAGTCACCGAAACTGAAAAGTGTACTTGCTGAACTAGTCTTCAAAACTAAAAAGTGTACTTGCTGAACTAGTCACCAAAACCGAAAAGTGTACTTGCTGAACTAGTCTCAAAAACTAAAAAGTGTACTTGCTAAACTAGTCACCAAAACACTACTCCAGACTAGGAAGGTTAATATTATTAGACAAAGAAGGCTAGTCGATAATCATAATTATCTGACCAGGAAGGTTAGTCAACAACCGCAGTTGCCAGACAAGGCAAGTTAGTCAGAATCTGCACTTGATTAAGACGGTTAGTCAGCAGCCAACAGGTATCTTACGAAGCAAGCTAGTCAATTTTCAATGAATATCTGAAGAGGCAGGATAGTCAAGACTATTTACCTGACTAATCTGTCTGGTAATATTTGAAAAGGAAAACTAGTCTCTATTTGACTAAGCTGCCTCATAATATTTTAAAGGAATTTTAGCCCGAAAAAAAAAAAAAAAAAAAAAAAAAAAATTGGCTAGCCTGTCTCATAATATTTGAGAGAGATTAATCAAAAAAATTTAATAGATTAAAATCCCTCATATTTTATGAGGAAGTGGCCTCATACTTGTTTGCAGGGGCTTTTGAAAAAGCATTGTTGTTAGTTTTAACCTCATTACTTTTGTAATCGTTTAATTTTTTTCCCCGTTCAAGATGTTCAACATTGGAAAGACATTTAAAGAACTTTTCTGAAAAAGATTACTTGTCCATCATTTGGAATAAAATACTCATAGCTGCCAACTTTTTCAATTTATTACGGAATGCTTCGCCCTTTTCTTCGTACCATATTCTTTCTAGAGTAATTTTCATTAGCATGTAATTACAATTAAATATGAAGACAATTATTCTTCAAATATGATTTGAAAAAAGGGCGGTACTAAAAAAATTCCTGAATCAATTAAAATAGTTAGCAGCTATGGATACTGGAAATTTAACAAACCTAGTGAAACAAAGAATTCGCTGGTTTAAAATTTCCTACATTTATTTTAGTTCCTTCCCTACATTTATTTATCATTAACACATGCATTTGTCTCGCACACATGTTCAAGAAATAAGAGTTCGGGGATCAATTGTGTGTTGGTGTTGCATATTAAGGCCGACTGACATCACGAGAGTCCTAGGCCTATTGGAGCGGTGTCCTCCGTGGGGGGTCTTTCTAAGTGGACCTACTACGTATTTTACGCAAGTTTCAGAGAAAACCACGGAAAACACCGAACGACTGGGTTGGCGTACTCCTCCTGGAATTTCACTTTCCGTCTACTAACTTAGAGCGCAGAGACTTATGGCTGACGTAATCACAGACAGGCGAACATTATCATCACCGGCTGTGAGCGTTTTGTTTGGTGTCACCTGCGATTTTTTTCGCCTTTCCTCTTCATAAAAATAAAAATTGAATGTAGTAAGAGAAGCAAATTTTCGCATCTACAATATCGAACTTGCTTTATTTAAAATCATTTGAATTATTTAGGGATGATTGGATTTAGCAAAAATTTCTGAATTTAAAACCAGTTAAAAAACAAACAACAAGAATACTACAATGGCAATATCGTTCCATTTACAAATGAAAATAACTTATTTTCTAAAAGAGATAATAAAGATGCTTTCTTACTCCCCCCCCCCCACCTTAAAAAAAAAAAAAAAAAAAAAAAAAAAAAAAAAAGTTTGAAATGTTATATTTTTTAAAACTGAATTTTTCAAGTTTTCCGATATTTACGAACAGAATTCTTCCCATATTTAATTTCAGTGGACAATGATAAAATAATAAATAACTATGTAATACTAAGAGGCATATCTAATATAGTTAAAAAATAAAATAAAAAGCAAATAAAATAATCATGTAAAAAATATCCAAATAACGGGAAATAAATTATTGGAATAAAAAAACTTTAAAAGTTAATATTATTTTACATGCACAAGAACAAGTACTGGATTCCTGAAAATTTTTGAACACCAGTTTTTGATGAACTTATCTGGATACTGTATCTTTCGAATCGATGAACATGATTTAATTCAACTTGATATTTAGTTTGACCTTCACCTATATTGTGCTGATTACATTTGGAGATCAACAACTAAACATGTGGTGGTGTCATCGCGTTTTTGCGGAATTTTTTAATAGGTAGTATAGGAAAAAATTTCGCATGAGTTTACATAATGGAAATAATTTTTGCCTTTTCAATATGAAATTAAATAAATATGTTTATAGTAGCAAGAATCAACCAGCTAAACAAATTGTATATGTAAGCGCATCGCTTCCGCCCTCTTGTAAGAGTAAATTTTTAGTATGGGTATCTTTCAAAAGAACTCGTCAATACCTTTAAAACTAATGATTGAACCATAGATCTATGATAATTTTAAAAATATGTATGTATCAATCCCCCCTCCCCCCAATTAAAAAATAAATAAAATTGAGAAAAATAAAGCACACATACATATATAGAGAGAAATTTAAGATTTTTATTTTGAACAAAACAGAATTTATTAAAAATAGAAACTTCCCCAAAATTTATTTGCTGTTAAATTTTCATTTAGGTTCCTATGACCATTATTAAGATTAAAATATATATATATCATGCTTTAGAGCTTTTTTTTTTTTTTTTTTAATTATTATTCAATTGTATAATATGAAATTCCTCATAATCCATAAAAGTTTCTTAAAATTACTGGCTCTTGAATTTTACAAGTCTCCAAATTTGTTAACAGACTACTTTATGACATTCAAAAATTTACATTATGACATAAAAATACTTAAATGGTATCTAACCATAAAGGTTATGATATACCAATATTGTTGCAGTTAAGTCAAATATAGTTTCCACTAAATAAATAAACAATAATTAAAATAGTTTTTATTCATTAATTTATTTTTGTTGGATTAAATAATAAAGTGTCTTAAATTATATATAATGTGTATATATACTCTTTTGACAGACAACACACACACAGTTTTGGGGTGAAAAATATCCTTTGTGTATAACAAAGAACTGAGATTTTTGATACAGCTGAAATTCTTTGCAATATATTAAATATGAGCTGGCGTGACTAAGCATAATTTTTGTTTATAGACTGTTTCTTAACATGTGTCTAAAGGGGTATTTATTTATAAATTTTACTACAGCACTCAAATTCTCACATCTCTCCAAAATTTTAATTGTTTAATATCACTACAATATTATAAAGCTAAAAACACTACAATAAATTCACAAACATACGCGCACGCGCAAACACACACACACGAAAAAGAAAAAAAAACAATTTACATAAAGCAAGTTTATTAAGCATCAATCTTGATTATATGAAAAATTATAAAATTACATTTTAACACATCATAAAATAAACAAATTTAACAGATAATATTTATAATCATGAAATGATCTTTCACGATCATCCCTTGAAATACACTTTTCATTAGGACTCACTCTTGATACGTTCTTGAGAGGACAAATTAATAAAGACAACCCAGATAGCACCTGCTTTCAAACACGGACGTTGTAAAGGAACACAAAATTTCTTTTCATCATAGGCAAAAGTTTCATATTCTACATCTGATTTCTTGAAATGTTTCTCAGAAACCTGTTAAAAAAAAAAAAATAAAAAAATAAAAAAATAAATAAAAAAATAAAAAAAAAAAACTGTAGCATGTATTATGTTACCACCTTAGAAAATACAAGGACTTTTTGCAACTTTACAATAAAGTTGCGTATATATATATATATATCCAGTTTAATAAACATAATGCTTCAAAATAACCTCTTCATATATTAAGTTTAGTTCTATTATACGCAATACAACCTGAGATGTAGCTTTCCCTTAAATTGCGAATATCGCTGTATAGCAGGGCCACCTGTTGAGCGATTGATATAAAAAGTTGGCATGAACTAATTTATGTTAAGGTGCATCTACATATAATTTTATATGCAATTCTGTGCTGTAGTTCTTGAGATATAGCCTTTCCTGAATTTGAGAAAATCAATATATAAGTAGCGTCACCTGCTCTGCAATGGTACCAAAAGTTGATAGGCACTAACTTATGACAAGGTGCATCTGCATATAAATTTATATGCAATTTCGTGCAGTGGTTCCTGAGATACAGTCACCACAAAATTTTTGTCACGCACAGATGGACAGACATTTTCTAAAAATGATCAAAACGTGTAAATCCATCAAAAACAGGAAATTGAAAATTTTTCTGCATTCAATACTTTCTTCTACTGAATACAAAAAAAAAAAAAAAAAAAGAAAAAGAAACTAAAGAATAGTATGTATGTTATTACTTACAAACTTTGAATAAACACCATAAAATGCAATAAACTCGCAACAATGCATTGCATTTTATGCTGCATTGCATTATATGGTGTTTATTCAAAGTTTGTAAGTAACAAATTTTACAACGCCAGTTTTGTGATGCTTCTTTATTAGTATGTATGTTGCTTTAATGCAAAGTAATTTTAAAATGAGAAAATTATATAAAGAAGTAGCATAATTTTAGATTTAAGAACAATTAATATGAAATGATTGGGTTTCCATAAACAACAATATAAGAACAACAGAAGTTTTAATTAATTGCTAAAATTAAAATTGTTATGTGAAAACAAAATTTAAGACGAAAAAAAAAAAAAAAAAAAAAAAACAACTTATTCAAAAAATTTATGTTTATCCACTCACAGCTAATTGCTCAAATACTTTTTCTTCTTCATTTTCTTACTTTCTTCTATATGTAATATAGAGAAAGTATTGGATTCGCGAAAATTTTCGACCTCCGTTTTTTGATGAATTTACATGTTTTGGGATGTCCAGAACACGAATTAATAGTTTTTAGAAAATGTCTGTCTATCTGTATCATTTTTTTGTGGACGCTGTATCTCACGAACCAATGAATGAAATTTAACCAAACTTTGTATTTAGTTGCACCTGACATGAACTCGTGCTGATTAGATTTGGGGATCAATAGCACAACAGGCTCGCATTTTATGCAAATTTTTAACATGGCAGCATAGGACAAAATTTCGTATAAATAGGCATAATGAGAGTTATTTTAAACTTGTGATTGTAAAATTAATATGAATTATTGATAATAGTAGTAGGTAACTAGGAAAAAAAATTTGTGCATGTGGGGGCATCGGTCCCCCCCCCCACACTGGGGGGGGGAGTACCTTACCAGAGGGGCAAAGTTTCAAGATGGGTATCTTTCGAAAAGACTCGTCAATACCTTTAAAACGAATAGTTGAACCATAAATCTGTGATAACTTAAAACAAAGTTATCGATTTTTTTTTTACTTTTAACAAAAAAAAAAAAAAAAACTTTGAAAAAAAAATCACTTTTTTTTTTTTTAACGAAATTTAACCAAACTTGGTATTTAGTTGTCCCCCGACATAAACTGCTGCTGATTACATTTGGGGATCAAAAGCTCAACAGGTGGCGCTGTGATCCATTTTATCTAAATTTTTAACATGGCAGCATAGGACAAAATTTTGTATAAATGTGCATAAGAGTTATTTTAAACTTGTGATTGTAAAATTAATATGAATTATTGAAAATAATAGTATTTAACTAGGGGAAAAAAATTGTGCACGGGGGGGGGCATCGCTTCCCCCCCCCGGGGGGTAAATTTTCACAATGGGTATCTTTCATAAGATCTCGTTGATAATAGTAGTAGTTAACTAGGATAAAATTTTTGTGGATGTGGAGGCATCGGTTTCCCCCCACACACACTGGGGGGGGGGGGGAAGCAAAGTTTCAATATGGGTATCTTTCGAAAGGTCTCCTCAATACCTTTAAAACGAATGGTTGAACCATATATCTGTGATAATTTAAAACAAAGTTATCGATTTTTTTTACTTTTAACAAAAAAAAAAAAAAAAAAAACTCAGAAAAAAAATCTTTAACGAAATTTAACCAAACTTGGTATTTAGTTGGTCACTGACCTAAACTGGTGCTGATTACATTTGGGGATCAATCGCTCAACAGGTGGCGCTGTGATCTCATGTTTTCTAAATTTTTAACATGTCAGTATAGGACAAAATTTCGTATAAATGTACATAATGAGAGTTATTTGTAACTTCTGATTGTAAAATTATTATGAGTTATTGATAATAGTAATTGTTAACTATGAAAAAATTTCTGCGCATGTGGGGGCATGGCTTCCCCCCCTGGGGGGAAGTACCCCCGGGGGGGGGGGTAAATTTTGAAGATGGGTATCTTTCGAAAGATCTCGTCAATACCTTTTAAACGAATGGTTGAACTATACATCTGTGATAATTTAAAACAAAGTTATCGATTTTTTTTTACTTTTAACAAAAAAAAAAAAAAAAAAAAAAAAAAAAAAAAATTGTATATATATATATATTTTATATTGTTACTGATTGAATATGTATAGGAAAATATAGAAGAAAGTCTTGTGGTGGCCACAACATACTAGTTTTTTTATCTTTCTTCTATATTCAATAGAAAAAAGTATTGGATTCGTAAAAAGTTTCGAATTTCGACAGATTTACACGTTTTGAGAGGTCTAGAACAAGATTTGACTATTTTTAGAAAATATCTGTGTGTGTGACAAAATTTTTGCGGCAACTGTATCTCCGGAACTACTGTTCAGAATTGGATATAAATTTACATGTAGATGCACCTTGAGCTAAATTAGTGCCTATCAACTTTTGGTGCCAACCGCTCAACAGGTGGCGCTTCTATACAGCAATTTCCACAATTTAAGGAGAAGATATATCTTAAATTCTATTGCGTATGAGCAATGAAAACTTGATATAAGAGAAGGCCATTAGGAGACATTATGCTGATTCAATATGAATGCTTATGAACCGGCAGGTGGCGCTGCTATACGATTCCCGCAATTTCAGGGAAAGCTATATCTCAGGAACTACTGCGCAGAATTGCATATACATTTATATGTTGATGCACCTTAACCTAAATGATTGTCTGTCAACTTTTAGTGTCAACCACTCCCCAGGTGGTGCTGCTATATAGCGATTTTTTTTTTCAAATTCGCTATATTAACTCCCTTTTAAATACCCTTTTTTATATAATTAGTGTTTTCCGGTCAATAATTGAGCATGCCAAGTTTTGGGAAAAGTTGGTATCTCAAAAGCGGCTCTAACGACTTTCTTGAAGTTTGTTACATAAATTCCTTTTTGATACCCTTTATCATGTATTATGTGCTTATTAAAGGAAAATTAAGGTCATTCTGATTAGGTGGTTCAGTTTTCGATCTCGGAAACTGGTGTTTAAAAATATAATTCATAATTTTTCTTAATTTTTAACTCGCAAAGGAAACTCGGTTTTATATGTCTTTACACTTGAATCGAGTTTCTCTTACTTGAAAATTCCGAAAAAATGAATATAATATCGCTAAAAAGTTCATATAATGCGTGTAATAGTGGGTAATGGAAGTCTTGTGGTTGTTTCACACTAGATTTTTTTTTTTTTATCATGATAAAAGTTTTTTAGACGAATGAAATTTTAGTGTACTCTTTGTCTCTGGTATGTGCAACCTCGAATGTTTAATACAAGGAAGCACAAAAATGCTCTTAATATTGGAAAGTCTGGTAATCTATATGTTTATGATTTTACATTTTTGTTTAAATAATCTTGTATCAAAATGTATGTATGTATGTAAAAAAATCTGGTGTGAAACAACCACACGACTTCCATTACCCACTATTACAGATATTATATGCATTTTTTAGAAATAATGTGATCAGAAGACATAAAATCGGCCTAATGCAGCAGACGCCTGACAAATATTCTATAAGAGACAGCTGATACTATATATATAAACATATGAAACAGAGCCTACATAGTCAGTTAAACAAGAAAAAAGTGATAGAGTTATTTTTTGACACACCAATTTTCGAGATCTAATAAAACTGACCTACCTAATCAGGATGACATTTAATTTTCCTGTAATAACCACGTAAACATGAGAAAGGATATCTAAAATGGATTTATGTAACAATTATCAAGAAAATCATTAGAACCGTTTTCGAGATACCAACTTTTACCGAAACTTGGCATACTGAATTATTGACAGAAAAACAATAATTACATATAAAAGTATACTTAAAAGGGAGTTAATATGGCGAGTTTGAAAAAAATCCATACAGCCGTTTTTAAAGGAATGCACTTGCGAGACCTGAAATTGAGTTATTTATATTGGGCACTTATCAATTTCTTGAACTAACCAACTATATCATTCGACAGGACATCTAATATAGTGTCTTTTTGAGATACGGACTTACGGTCCCACTTCCGGTTTTCCAATTTTCACCAAAATTTGGAAAACTCATCTGTACACTTGTCCTGTGTCAATTCCAATGTTTCGTAGTTCTATCATTATTAGTTTCGGAGATATGGTAGCCAGACGATTCCACACATACATACACACACACACTGACCAATTGACAAAAACTACTTTTTTTGACTGATGAGACCTGAAAACGTGTAAATCAGGAGAAAACTCGATATCAAATTTTTCGACCAAATGGAACGCTTCCATTACTTACAGTAGTAGGGTAATGGAGTAAAAATGCGATTAGCAGATATTAACGTGAATAAAATAAATTGAAGGAAATTTTAACAAGAAATTAATAATTTTAACAGAAGAAAAATGATGTTAATTATTATTATTATTTTCTAATTCTATTAGTAATACAATTTACTAAAGTATTTAAAATCCTTTCAAGAAATATTTTTTCTCAGTTAATTGTAAAATTTTATTTAAAGGTAATTCAATAATGTATTTCAATTATTATTATAGAAAACTATGTGACATTGATACAAATTAATACATTCTAGAAAAAACAATTTAAATGCATTAATAATATGATAATACAAAACATAATAATAATACAAGACACATAATAATAATCATGATGGTAATCAGGCCCTGATTAACGCCAGGGCATGCGGGGCAGTTGCCCTGGGCCCCCCTTCTGGAATGGGCCCCCCAACAGGCATAAGCAGAAATTTTGCAACCTAAAGACCTCTTATATCACTGCAAGCTCCCCCACCCCCAGAATAAGCTTGCCCCGGGACTCGAGGTAGTCTAAGTCGGACCCTGATGGTAATAACCATCAACTGAAAAAGAATTTTTAATTGAAAGAAATGTTTATTGTAAACTTTATTCAAGGATAATTAAGCACTTTTATCAATTATTTACTAGAAAATGTTCACAAAACTGTCACGCAAAAAATAAATATATCTATATTAAAGCAATATAAGAAATACTCACACGTAGATATTTTTGGAATGGCTTTTAACCAGCTTTCTTTATATCATCAACTTGAGGCAATTCTGTACAGTTACAATCTTCATCATAATTACTTCTACAGCCACAAATGCACCACTTATAAATAAAAAAACATAAAATGAAAAATTAGTATATAATAGTGTATATTAGTACTATATAATAAAAACTAGAATGTTGTGGCCACCACATGACTTTTTTCTATATTTTCCCATGCAAATTCACTCAGTAAAAATAATTTATTAAAATCATTATTTAATAAAATGATCTTCCATGAAAACGCAATACGATTTCCATATTAGAGAAGTAGTATAACACTAAATATCCAAAAAAAGTTCATTATTGTACTCGATATAACATTTAAAAAAAAAAAAAAAAATCTTTTGTTTGTTAAAAATGAAAAAAAAAAATCGATAACTTTATTTTAAATTATCGCAGATCGATTGTTCAACCATTCATTTTAAAAGTATTGGCGAGCTCTTTTGAAAGATACCCATCATGAAAATTTATTCTCCTCGAGAGGTGACTTCCCCCCCCCCCCCCCAGGGGGAAGGTGATGCTCCCACATATACATTTTTTTTCCCAGTTGACTATCTCTATTATAAATAATTCTTGTAAATTTCATGATTATTAAAAAATAATTCTCTTTATGCACATATACAAAATTTTGTCTTGTACCACCATGTTAAAAATTTAGAAAAAGCGGGATGGCAACGCAACCTGTCGAGACAATTTTTACCATAAATTGATAGGCACTTATTTATGTCAAGGTGTAACTACATACCAATTTGTATGAAATTTTGTGCAGTAGTTCCCGAGTTACAGTTGCCACAAAATTTTGTCACACACACACACACAGATAGACATTTTCTAAAAATGGTCAAATCGTGTTCTACACCTCTCAAAACGTTTAAATCCATCAAAAAGCGGAGGTCGAAAATTTTTACGAATTCAATACTTTCTTCTATTGAATATAAAAGAAAGTAAAAATAAAATGAAAAATTAGTAAATAAAATAATATTTTATGACTTCTAAGCTGCATTTATTTATTAGCTATTGTTTTAAATAAATATTTACAGAAAGCAACGTGTTAAATTATAATGACATTCACATGCATAATTAAATATACCTAAATGTAAACACTTTTAAAATATTAATCACAATTAGGTGAATATTAAAGTATAAATTATTACTTTCTTCTATATGTATATATAGAGAAAGTATTGGATTCGTGAAAATTTTCAAACTCCAGTTTTCGATGGATTTACGCGTTTTCAGATGCCCTGAACACGATTCGACTGTTTATACAAAATGTCTGTCTGTGTGTGTGTATCACAAATTTTGTGGGCGCTGTATCTCACGAGCCAATGAACGAAATTTAACCAAACTTGGTATTTAGTTAGATCCTGACATAAACTGGTGCTGATTAGATTTGGGGATCAATCGCTAAACAGGTGGTGCTGTGATCGCATTTTTTCTAAATTTTTAACCCTTGTTTTTATTTAACATGGCAGTATAGGACAAAATTTGGTATAAATGTACATAACGAGAGTTATTTTAATCGTGTGGTTGTAAAATTAATATGAGTTATTGATAATAGTAGTAGTTAACTAGGAAACTACTATTGACTAAATTTTGTGTAAAACTATATAGATTATAGAAGAAAGTAATGTGGTGGCCACATCATACTAGTTTTTATACATAGATATAGTAATAAGACATAGATTGATCAGCGAGAGGGAAAAGTGATACCTTTTTTTTTCGGGAAATGTCACTCTTAATGGCTGCCTTTCCCCGAGTAAATCACACACAGGAATACACACGGATAATTTAGTAAATAAAATTTATGAATAATTTATTACTAAAGGTAATAGAAAAACTCCAGATACAGTTTCAAATTCATTTTTCTTTTTATTCTTTTCTTCAATACTCTCTAATGGCTGATTTTAGAACTTTTTTTCGGCATCAAAATTTTTTGCTCGATAACATGGGGATGATACATCTATATATATTACTATATCTATGTCTTTATATATTATCTTGCACAACTTTTTGAAGAAACGTTCATGAAATAAAAGCCAGCTCTTAAAATTATATTCTCACTTTAGCATATATAAATATAGCATATTTAAATACAGAGGGGCGGTACTAATATTTTGCCGGATTTGGTTGGCAGCTCTGTAAATATAATTATGAATTAACATACGTAAAAATGCATGTTAGGTTCTCTATCTCTCTCTCTATATATATAAGACTTTTTCTTTATACAGACATGGTGCAAGCTAACAGAAAAAAAGGCTGAACTTGTCACGACCCCCCCCCCTCTCAAAAGTGGTATCAGGCAACTGACACAATATAAATTTTTCAATAATAAAAATAATGATAAATCTGATTGCATACATGTACACACAATAAACAAAATCAGAACAATAAATCTTACATTGAATATCATATTAATTATAATTAAAATAGTTGTAAGTGCTTAAAAAACAGAGAAACTTATTACATATACTTGAAAATAAGTTGATTCTATAGAAGCATTGTTTGCTGGGGCAATTGATTAGTAAAATAATGTAGTTCAAGTTCATTAGGAAAATGCAGTTGAAGTGCTATTTCTTTTTCATTTTCTCCAAGTTTGAATTTGAGATTTCTTGAAAACCATCACATAGAAATTGCTAATAATATATTGGCATATTGCACAAATTCAGGCTGACCCCCCCCCCCCCCCTCCTACACACGTCCAAAAACTTTTAAGGCGGATTTGCATTGATCCCAAGAATAATAATTTTCAAGCATAAAAAGGTTGAAGTCAGCCTTAAGAGTCCTCTCCACTTATCGTCCCCAGAAGCCAGAGCCAATGTTATTCTATGGAGAATTTCGCCCCATTATAACTTATTAGCTAATATATATTTTTAAATTCAGTTTTCACATTCAGAAACTTTTTAACTATTAAACAATTTATCGCTTTCTAAAAATTATTATTATTATTATTTTTTTTTTTTTTTTTTTTTTTTTTTTTTTTGAGGTTGTAAAATGCGAATTTTCGCAAAGTGAAATTTTTCGTTTTTGAGCTTAGAAATGAAACCTTAAAAATAAAAATAAAAAATCAATTTTTAGAAAGCGATAAATTGTTTAATAGTTGTGAATTTTCGGAAAGAGAAAACGGAATTTAAAAATATGTATTAGTTAATGAATTATAAAGGGACAAAATTTCCCTTAGAATAACATTGGCTTCGGCTTTCGGAGACGATAGGTAGAGAGTCCCCTTAAGGCTGAAAGGTAACATGTCACATGTCTGTTTATATTATAAGCTAGTTTACTTATTTTTACTCATTTTTAAAAATAAAATCAAGCAGAATATGCGATTACAATCAAAACATCTAAAATAAAAAAAAAGCTTTATATACAAATAAAGTGAAATTACTAAAATAGGCTTAATATCACGAGTATAGATACTTTGATTCCATTTCATACATTTATTTGACTACTGATAAAAGTATAATAAACTATCATTAACGTTACATTATCAGTATTGATGTTATGTACAGATTATTCTAATATTAATACCTTGTAAAAATATTCAGAACTCACCCTTATATTTTCTTGAATTACTTCATAACCCTTGACGCCTTTGACATTGATACTTGATCTTGATAGACGCAGTGCAATGGCTTTTCTTCTCGTGTTTACGCATGCCCACGAAGAAACCAATCGCCTGCTAAGCTGACGTCATCAGATTTTTTAGAATCCGAGTCTATCACTCTTTCGTTGGCAACGACCGAACCTGATAAAAAAATTTTCATCAACCCGGAAACCGACCCGAACCCACTTTGTTTACACCCGAACCTGACTTTTCATACCCGAACCCGACTCGGAAAACGAAAACTAAATGAATATTACTTATTCATCTAAAAATCATGCAAAACAAGGTAACGTCATATAACATCATATAAAATAAAGTAAATTTCCATTGTCACACAGTCGGTAAATTATTTTAAAAATCTGGCATGAAACAATACGACTTCCATTACCTTCTATTACACGTATTATATACACTTTTAACTTTTTGGAGATAATGTGATCAGAAGACACAGAATTGAGCTAATGAAATAGATAACTAAAGTTAATACACGTTTTCGGTAAACGCATGAAAACATAAAGACATAAAATAGAGTTTACATAGCAAGGGGGAAAAGAAAAGTTTTTTTTTTTTTTTTTTTTTTTTTTTTCTATACACTAATTTCCGAGATCTAAAACTGATCTATCTGATCAGGATGGCTATTAATTTTCCTGTAATAACCACGTAAAACATGAGAAAGAATATTTAAAATGGGTTTATGTAACAATTTTCAAGAAAATCGTTAGAACCGTTTTTGAGACACCGATTTTTTCAAAATTTGGCATATTTAGTTGTTGACCGCAAAACAACAATTACATACAAAAAGATATTTAAAAGAGGGTTAATATTGCAAGTTTGAAAAAAAAAATAAAAATCCATACAACCGTTTTGAAAGGAATCCACTCGCACTACCTGAAATTCTGCTATTTATGCAGAATGCCTATCAATTTTCCTGAACTAACCATATCATTCGAAAGGACATCTAATAGAATACTTATATAGCAACTTGGAAGAAAATCGTTAGAGCCGTTTTTGAGATGTGGACCACCGCACTTTAGAATTTGAAAAAACGAGGAAAGAATGGCTAAAAATCCATAGAAAAAGCATGGAATAAAAACGAAAAAAACTCAGAATGTCAAGTATGGAAAAAAAAAGCCTATACCGGAAGAAATAACACGGCAAAACTGACTAGAAAAAGACATTGACCGAGCGGGAGGGTGAGTTGGGGCATTAAAGCTACAGTCGGGGGTTTAATACGACTCGCCTAGTATGTGGCTCGGCAGTGGCCTTTTTTCACTTCCGATTTCGGATGTCCCACTTCCGCTTTTCCAATTTTCACCAAAATTTGGAAAATTTATTTGTACACCAGTTCTCCCAAGCAGCACCGAAACGTTCTCTGAACGTTCAAAAAGTGTTCTGCAAACACGTTCTAAGAACGTTCACTTTGAACGTGTTATAGACGTCTATCTGTCCATCTTGAAGACGTACAATAGTACGGTTCAGAGAACGTTCAATGAACGTGTAACTATCACCATCGGTGTTATAGAAGCGTTCTGAGAACGTTCTATGTATACGGTCTCAGAACGTTCTAAACGTTTTTACAACGTTTTCAAAACGTTATACACATTTTCAGAACGTTCCAGAAAACGTACTGTAAACGTTCTAAAATAGTGTAGTTAAAAAAAAAAAAAAAAAAAAAAAAAATTATGGCGTCATTATAAAAAATCACCTCAGTACGAGCGTTTAGAAGTAAAAATTACATAGCTGATGACGAATAATGATACAACACATGAACAGGGATATGAATTACTTTTTTTTTCAATTCAAATAATGTTTGAGAAATTTTAACATACTTACTATTCCTTTAATTTCAACGTATATGCATCAAAAATTCTATATTCTATGACAGTTTTCCCCAAAAAGTGTCATAACGTCTCTTTATACCTTAAAAAATTTCTTAAATTTTTGCATTTTTTAAAAATTTCTTTTTTTCCCCTAATCTGAATATAATGAAGTTGTAGTATTAATTACAAAACTTTGAATACACACCATAAAATGCAAGAACTCGCACCAACTGTTTCGGATCAAAAGAAGACACAACCCTTCATCAGGCGAACATTGTAGGCACGAGAGCTGCAAACAAGCACGTTGAGTGTGTTGAATGCGTTGCCGCTTTGTTTGTAGAAGCCGTGCTTTGTTTGTAGCAGTTGCGAGTTCTTGCATTTTATGGTGTTTATTCAAAGTTTCGTAATTAATACTATAACGTCATTATCTTCAGATTAGGGGAAAAAAGAAATTTTTTAAAAATGCAAAAGTTTAAGGAATTTTTTAAGGGATATAGACATGTTATGACACTTTTTGGGAATTACTGTCATAAAATATGGAATTTTTCATGCATATACGTTGAAATTAAAGGAATAGTAAGTATGTTAAAATTTATCAAACATTATTTGAATTAAAAAAAAAGTAATTTATATCCCTGTTGCTGTGTTGTATCATTATTCTTCATCTGCTATGTACAACTAAACTCTTGATTTATTTTGCTGGTTTTAATCCTTGTGATTCCGAATGCGTCATCCTATGATTGATGTTTGTTTTTCATGGTTGTTTTCTGTTTGATTCTCTGATTTCTTGAAGTAAATAATTTATTCCAATTTATTCTTCATTTCTAACTTCAATTAATTTCTTGTACGATAGGGTGCCCGCTAGCAATTTGCTATTATAGCTGCTAAAGAACGGAATCGTACATTGGTGCTCAACGACGAAAAGGGTCACCCCTGACGAGTTTTTTTTTTTTTTTTTTTTTTTTTTTTCTACCATTCTAAGCTTTTCCTAAAAAAAATGTTTAAAATGCTGTCTTAATTTTTTATTTCCTCGTTGCTTGTTTGTAACTTTTGATTTGAGTTTCATGTGGTTTTTAGGCACCGGCAAAATTATTAAAATTGCAACTAACAATATAGGAATAAATTTATGATTAGACTGAAGTTAAATAAAATAAAAATCAATAAATAAAAAATAAATGTTTCAATAAATCACAATCAGTCTCCCCAGGTTATTTAAATTTGTTGTAATTTCCTTCTCATTGACCTATGTGGTTTCAGGGATCTTATATCTGTTGCTTGGCTTTAACTAAGATTAAAAAATTCATTTATACATATATATATATATATATTATTATTTTTTTTAATACAGGGTGCAAAGCATTGTGACGAGAATACCTTTATCTCCGCAACTATTGGTCGCAAATATATAGTTTCAGTTACAAAATGTTTTAAAGAATATGAGCATTTGTGGTATATAACATGTTTAAATTTAAAATATCTATTTTTTCAAAATTGCAAAAACTAGATTTTTACATAGTCACAGATCCCTATAGTCATATTTAGAAAACTGACACTCATTCTAACAAAAAGTTTCATTTCTATTCTCCCAAAATGGAACAAGATATTTAAAGTTTGGATTTTCTAACATATTTCGGCCTTCAATAAGGGATCGGTTTAAAAGTCCTAATTGGACTTTGTTTGCATTTTCCCTGGGTTTATTAAAGAATTTTTCATTGGCATTTTAATAAAGCCCGAGAAAATGCGAAATAATCCTAAATTTTGAAACTAACTATCGCAGACAATTTTGGGTGCACAAAAGTGAAACTTTTTGTGTTATATTTTTTAGGTTGGAACTCAACTTTCACTATTAGTGTCATGAAAAGTATAAAAATTATCAGTTTTTGTGATTTTTAATAAATTAATTTTTTAAATTTAAACATGTCATATTATATAATGAATTCTTACATTTTTTTTAAAATACATTTTCTTATTGGAGGACGTCTGAGACCAATTGTTGCGCAAATAAAGACCTGCTCTCGACTTTGCACCCTGTATATTCTAAACATTTCTGGGTACTACTTTGTAAGTCCATGGATAGTTTATAAATATATTTGAATGCTGAAGTTTATAGAAAGTTTTAATATTTCAACATAAAAAATAATTTCAAAAATGAATGTACCAATACACCGCTAAAATAATATATAATTGAGTTTAGAATATATTGTTAATTTATAATAATAAGAAATTGAAACAAAAAATTAAAAATTAGTTAGAAGGAGGAAATTTTAAAAATTTCCAAATACTTAAATACATATATATATTTTTAATCAAAATATTTTTCTAAAATATTTAACATACTTCATATTTTTAAATTTCAGTGCATGTGTGTATACATATTTTCAGTTTACAGCAGCAGTTTACAAAAATGATGTTTGCAGGTATTTAAATTTATTCCACATGGCAATGTAATTGGTATTTTTTAAATGTTTAAATTTCTTTAAATTGAGTCAACGCAATTTTTACCTCATTTGATGCAATTATGCTATCATGGCGTATTAAATAATTGATAAATGTAAATATTATTAGTATTACTAAATAATATAGTAAATCGTCCTTTTTTTTCAGCAGAATATCTTTTTTTATAAAGATGTGGAATAAAATTGAATTGAATCTTTGTTTTATTATGCAGTTAAACAATTTCATATATTTTATTTATTATATAACAGTAAAGAGATATTTAAAATTGTAAGTCGGTGAAACTTAGGATATTATTTTAAAAATATGCAATTTGCATAACCTAGATTGTATATATATTATCATATAAACATTAAATAAATACTTCAGAATTTAAAAAGAAAAGAAAAAAAAAAAAAAAAGAATTACATACCTTCCTCATTTTCTTCATAAGAATTTCTCCAAGAAAACACCCTTCCAACTAGCATTTTAAAATACATAATGACCAGTCTGGAAGGGCATTCACTTAAAATTAGCTCTCATCTTTTAAATTCTTTATGTTACTTCATTCAGAAGCATAATAACAAAAAATAGTCATTTTAACAATTTCCATCTCAGAAGACTGAATTAATAAAATGAATCCATAATTTCTAAGCGGTTTTCTGTAAAAGGAGCAGTTTTTTCTGCGATACAAAGCTACTTACAAGTATCAAATGTTAGGCTTAAGAACTTACGCAGATATGAAAATGATTGTTTAATTGATATTAAAATAAGACTTTAATAAATAGAAAATAGAGAATATTACAGGTTAAAAATATTACATTTTTACCTTTTCTAAAGCTTATCCAAGTCATTATAACGCGAAAACTGAACAAAACAGATTACATTACATGTTTTAAAATTACCGCTTCACATAACGGCACGACATTCCCAAGACCTTTGAATTTGCCCGGTCAGCGAGAATTAAATAAATGCAATCCACAGATGTCAGTTTCATCTGCTCTTCCCTCCTTACATCCGGAATAATCATGTTTCAAAGTTCAACATTTGAAACAGAAATTTATTAAGCATTTATAGCTGTACAAAACATATGGTCAATATTTTAAGGAAAAATGGAGCTGAGTTAAACAATTATTAAAATTTTTATAAAGTATTTGAAAAACTTATGAGATCACTTTATTTTTCCATTTTAAAATCTCGAATTAAACGGAAAAGCATATTTTGTTTTAGTGTATATTTCAGTATTGAATAAAATATTCAGTGAAAATAAATAAAATAAAATAAGAACAATCAAACAGAGTAACGATTTAACAACATTATCAATATTGATAATTTATCAGTAACATTTAAACTTAAATAGAATCATAAATAAAATATAATAAAAGTTTAAAATTATGCTTAAAGAAAAGAAGAAAAAAACTCATTTCTGTAACTTCCCGATGAGTATTAGAGACCGCGAGGTTCTACTCTCGAACCTTACAGACGGGAAGTGTTGGTTTCGATTCCTGGTCACGCTCGTCGACTTAGGTTTTCGGAGTTTTCCCGTGATTTTCTTTGAAACTCGCGTAAAGCACTATATTACTTATTCAATAATATCCGTGATTAGCTTTTTGTATCTAAACTTTGATTCTGGGGGAATGCATAGATTTTCATGACAGAAGACAATCATTTTTATGCTGTATAGAAGATCTTAGAAAATGTATTTTTTTAAGGGTTTATTATTATTATTATTACAAATGAAAAAAAAAAAAAAAAAAAAAAAACGGTAAATTTGTTTTAAATCATCAGAAAACGATGTTTCAATTATTCGTTTTAAAGGTGATATCGAATTCTTTTCAAAGATAATTATTGTGAAAATTTTTATCCACCCTTCCCCCATCCCCCAGGGATGATGTATACTTATTCCTAGGGGAAAAAACAATGTCCTATGAATGATAATAATAAAAAAAAAACTGTTTGACTATTACTCGTTATACAGCCAAATTGAATCAATAATATATATCAAATGTATGCCACGCAGAAGGTTTGGTGAGTATATATATTACAGAAGCTGATAGATAGCCTTTCTGTGAATGGAAAATATTGGAACGTGGAAGTGCCACCTGTCGTCCGATATGCACCCAAAGGCAATCTGTAGAGTTTTACGTAATATTAATTTCACTTACCAAATTTACAATATTTATAAATGACAGAAGTTGAGATTTTTCGTTTCCGTTATGAGATTAAATTGGAACATAGCCACGCCACCTGTTGGCCGATGTGCATCCAAAATGGACCAGTAAAGCTTTACATAAAATCGATTTCACTTATAACTTCAGTGTATCACAAAATTTATTGTTAAATCACAAGTGTTAAAATATTGCTTCCGTTAAAATGATTAAATGGCAGATTAGCAACGCCACCTGTTGGACAATGTATACATCCAAATTGTATTAGCAGAGGTTATGATGATATATGCCAATATATCATGTTTAATACATTTGTACACTATAGAAGCTGAGATATAGCCGTCCCATAAATGGAGGGTTTCATTGCATAGCACCGTAATCTATCGGACGATATATCCCAAATGAAATTCAAATAAACTCCAATTTAGGGTATCATCTAATATTGTAACAAGTTTGGTTGAATTCCATACATTGATTCCTGAAATACAAAATCCACAAAATTTTTCCATGAGTTTAAAATTTTGTAATTTTTTTTCACCTCACCGCTACTGATTATTGGGAAGCATTCTTTACTGACGTGCTAACAAAACGTTAAACTGAAAATGTAAAAAATGCTCTATTCTCTATCATGCTAAAAATTATAAATTTCGAATAACTTACGAAGTTTTTAAATTAGAATGTTGCAAATCTCTCAATAAGATTCTTATCAATATCATAAGTGATATTTTAAAACTGGTCCGATCTCTCTGCAATCATTTGTTCTTGAGATATCGTGTACATGAACTAACGGGCTATCACACTAATAGGTGCCGATACACATTAACAGATACCATACCAACCTTTTGACTTCCGGATTCCTCACGCCAGAAAACGTGTAAAAAAATCAAAAGCTGAAGTCAAAAATTTTAAAGATTAACCTAGTTTCCCAACCAATAGTACTAAAAAGTCATTTTGTCATATTCGTTATAATTACACTGTTACAGAACGTGTTATGACGGTGTCACACTTGAACGTTCTATATAGAACTAGAATTGTACGTTTTATAGATGGTACAAATCAAACTTTTTCAGAACGTTCTAAATAATACTATTTCTGAACGTGTTTTAGAACGTTTTTTTGACACGAAACACGGTGTTTGAACTATTGAAACCGTTATTAGACGTTCACAGAACGTTCCTGTGCTACTTGGGCTGTCTTAATTCTGAAGTTTCATAGCTGAATCTTTATAAGTTTCGGAAATATAATAGTCAGAAGATTCCCCACACACATACACACAGTCTGACAAATTGCCAAAACCCATCTTTTTGGACTTAGGTGACCTTAAAACATGTAAATCAGGTGAAATCTCGATATCGAATTTTTGGACCGAATACAATACTTCCATTACCTACGGTTAGTCGGGAAATGGAAATAAAAAAATTCAAAATGTAATTACTTATTGTATAAAGTTAAAAAAAAAAAAAAATCTGAAACATGGATTAATAATAATGTTTAACCATTTATGCGAGTTGTGAAATTCAAGAACACAAAAATATGCATCAAGTTCAGTATTAGTAGTTCATTGTTTAATTCTTATATTCTGAAAAAAATAATATATAAATAAAAATAAAATAAAGTAAAAAGTGTATATTTATTTATTGCTTTCGTTCGATGTGAATGTTTACTTTACTGTAATGTAATAATTTAGATAGCACGGATATGATTCACAGATAACATTTGCTTTCCCACGGATCTCTTTAAATTTAAATGAGCAAATTACATTCCTCCAGTTGCAATTAATGCATTGTTTATTTGTTCTAGAGTAAACGATAAAGAATATTATCTGTCTTGATGAAATCTGCTTCCTAAATGTCTTCATTTTACATTACTTTTTACTTTCATCTGTATTCAATTGAAGAAAGCATTGGATTCGTAAAAATTTTCGACTTCCGTTTTTCGATGTATTTAGACGTTTTCAGAGATCCAGAACACGATTTGACCATTCCTAGTATGTGTGCGTGAAAGAGACAAAAATTTTGTGGCGGCTGTATCTCAGGAATTCCTCCAAAGAATTGCATATTAATTTGTATGCAGATGTACCTTGACCTATATTAGCACCAATCCACTTTTGGTGCCAATTGATCAACAGGTGGCACTGCTAACAGTTATTTCCCCAGTTTCAGAGAAGGTAATATCTCAAGAACTACCGCGCAAAGTTGCATATAAACTTATATGAGGATGCACCTTGTTTTTAATTAGTGACTGTCAACAGTGTCAATTTCTCAACAGGTGGCGCTGATATACCGCGATTTTCAAAATTTCAGGGAAGACTTTATCTCAGGAACTACTGCACGAATTTGCATATAAATTTATATGCAGATGCACTGAAACATAATTTAGTGCTTACCATATTTTGTTGCCAATTGCTCAACAGGTGGCGCTACTATACAACGATTTTCCTAATTTAAGGGAAGGCTATATCTCTGGAACTACTACACAGAATTGCATATAAATTTATGAGTAGATGCAACTCGTCATAAGTTAGTGTTTAATTAACAACTTTTGATGCCAATATCTCAGCAGTTGGCTCTGCTATAGTCGATTTCCGCAATTTCAGGTAAGGCTATATCTCAGGTTTTATTGTATATAATCAAACAAAACTGGGCATTTAAGAAAGCCATTATATGACATTATGCTGATTTAATTTAGATGCATATCAGCTTATAAGTGACGCTGCTATACTGCATATTTCACTGAGAATGGGATGGCTATATCTCATCTTTGTATGGCATATAACTGTACGGAACTTGATATATGAGGAAAACATTATAAATACGCATTTTTTAAGACTTTACTTATCAAGAATTAAACTGTCTTTCTTTTCTTATATTTAGTACGAGTTTTTTCTAAAATGAAAATCATCCGCATTTACTATGGTAGATAATTTTAATAAATACGAGTTTTAATAAAATATTTTTACTGAGTGAATTTCTATAGGAAAATATAGAAGAAAGTCTTGTGATGGCCACAACAAACTAGGTTTGAAATGAAGTTACAACAAGTATTTCCTCTATATTTTCTGTATATACAAGTATAAATGGAAAAAAAAAATTCAAAATTTCGTTCACATACAAGCGAAAATTGAAATTCACTAAAAATAAAGATATATATATGTATATAATAGTATGTTGTGGCTACCAAAAGACTTTCTTCTATGTTTTCTAATGCAAATTCACTCAGTACAAATAATTTATTAAAACTATTATTCATTAAAATTAACTACCATAATGAATGCAGACGATTTTTATCTTAAAACTTACACAAAATATATAAAAAAAGACAATTTTATTTTTTATAAATATTATATTATAAAATGCGTTTTCATAATGGCTATCTCAACTATCTCTCAAATTTTGTACAATTACACACCATAGAAGTCGAGATATAGCTTTCCCGTTCTGGGGGAAAAAGGCAGTAAAACAGCGCCACCTATTGGTCAATATGCATCCAAATTGAATCAGCATAATGTTTCATAATTGTCTTTTCACATACCAAATTTTTTTCATTATGCGTAATAGAACCTGAGATATCCCTTTCTCTTAAACTGTGGAAATCGCTGTATAGCAACGTCACCTGTTGAGTTTTGACACCAAAAGTGAACAGACAATAATTTATGTCAAGATGCATCCACATATAAATTCATGTGCAAACTTGTTCAGTAATTTTTGAGATATACAGCTTTCTCTTAAATTGTGGAAATCGCTGTATAGCAAAGCCATCTGTTGAGCGATGGACACCAAAAGTCGATACGCATTAATTTTAATCATAGTGCATTTACATATAAATTTATATGCAATTATGGGCAGTAGTTCCAGATATACAGTTGCCACAAAATTTTCGTCACACACACACAAAGACAGACTGATATTGTCTAAAAATAATCAAATCTAGTTCTGGAGCTCTCAACATGTGTAAAAAAATATCAAAAACCGAAAGTCGAAAATTTTTACGAATCGAATACTTTCTTCTATTGAATATAGAAGAAAGTTAAAGAAAAAAAAAGTAAATTGTGAATTTTTTTTAATTTCTAGAACGTAAATGCGAGGTTATACAGTATTTCTTTAATTTATATATTAACAATAGTCGAAAAAGATTTAGAATTTTCTAATTTTCGCACAGTTTGTACAAAAGATACGTATTAGTTTCGTTAAAGAAAAGAAAACGGATCCAAATATAAATACGGATCTATTTTTCTGGTGGATATCCGCTGATACGGATACGAATATATACGGAGCTCCGATACACAGTATGTTTAAATCTGTTTTATAGTTATAAATATGCCTACAACATTATTATTTAAAATTATAAGAAATATTTTGAAAGATGTTCTCATGTCGATCAGACTTGTTGAAAACTAAACCCGAACGCGACCAGCAAGAGAAATAATTTTGTCAACCCGAGCCGACGGGTAAAATCGTGTTACCCGACCCGATGCAGGACTCTAAGTGAGCCCTCCTCTTAAACCTCATATCTTGAAACCCAATTTCAGTTTCAGACGAACAACTGACTCGAAAATTCTGTTTTCATTCCCAAGCGGGACAGTTACGTGATCAAAGCCACCCGAGTGGCTTGGGGGGGGGGGGGGGGAAGGATGCCATACAACTACGGGGAGGAGTGGTTAGAAGGTTCTAGATTGAAATTGCTACTTTGGAACTGTATAATATAATAAATAACAGTTTGCTTCATCCGATAATAAAATAAGTTTAAGAATTGAGAACAAATTTTAGGAACAAGAATTTGGACTTTATTAGTGAAACATTTAGAAAATTAATTAATTAAAAATTAATTAGGGAGCTGTCGGTGGATTAGTGGGAGATAGAATCATTTAAGTGTGCAAAATGAGGCTTTAATTTTAAGGGAGCTTTTAATTATATTACATATATATATATATAAGTAAACAGAAAACATATAATATATATAATCATATTAATTTCACTTCTAAAATAATTTGTTGAAAAGCATAATGCGATGTAATAATTACGAAGTGAAAAGTTCTTTAGGTGCAATTTACACATTAATTTATTCAGAGTGAATACTTTTGGTCCTATGTTAAAATAACTTTACTCGTTTTATAAAGTCGTGCATATTAATGCAACAAAACACGTAAATTGATTTTATTCTAAGCTAAGTAAACAAATCTCTATTGCGAAGTTCAGATGAAGGTCTTCCAAATCCAGAAAAATGATTTTTAACCGACTTCAAAAAAAGAAGGAAGGTTCTCAATTCAAACCGTATGTTTTTTTTATGTTTGTTAGCTCATAACTTCTGAACGGATGCTCCGATTTTGATAATTTTTGATTTGTTGAAAAGGTCTTGGTCTGCAATAGGTCCCATTGTAATATCTTAACGATCTAAAGAAAATACAGGCTGCCCAAAAAATCAGTCCCAACTCTTTTAACTGCTAAACGGCTGCAGCTATAGTGATAAAAATGGTATGTAAGTATAGCAAAGTGGTCCATGCAGCACAAGGTTTAACCGCTGCGCCACCTAGTGTAAAATAACGGAGTTAGTTTTCCTATCTCGAAAACGGTCCTAAAGGAAAAAGTGAATTACAAAGTTGAAAAGTAGCATCGATTTAGTACAAAAAGATAGTTTAGACATTCATGCTAGCTTTCCTATTTCGGAAACGGTTCAAGACAGGGGGGAAAAGTGAATTATAAAATTGCAGAGCATCATCGACGAAAAGATAGTTTAGACATTGATGCTAAAAATATAATGCTAAAAACATGCATTTGTTTGTTCGCAATTTCTTACACTATGCACACTTGAGCTACATTGCACACTTTGCAGCGTAGCTGTTGAGACATACGCTATATAGTTCAAAATACGGTTACTTGATACTTTTTGTTTTGTTGTAAAGATCTTGGTCTGATGTAGATCCCATTGTAATATTTTTGCAATCTAAAGAAAATAAAACGCCATCTGGTGAAAAACAGCGGAATTAGCGCTCCTATCTCAAAAACGGGTCAAGATGGGAGAAAAGTTAATCACAAAGTTGTAGAGCATCATCGATTTACTACAAAAAGACAGTTTTTAGACATTATTGCTAAAAATGGAACGCTAAAAACGTGTAGTTGTCTGTTCGCAATTTCCTACATTGTACACACTTGAACTACGTTGCACACTTTGCAGCGTAGCGGATAACACGTACACTCTGTGGTTCTAAGTACTGCTACTGTAATCGGTAACATGCTGGTGGAAAACAGTGGAGTTAACGTTCCTATCTCGGAAACGGTTCAAGACAAGGGAAAAAAGTGAATTATAAAATTGCAGAGCATCATCGATTTAGTACGAAAAAATAGTTTAGACATTTATGCTAAAAACAGAACGCTTAAAACGTGCATTTGTTTGTTCACAATTTCCTATTTTGTGCACACTTAAACGACATTTGCTGTAGCGTATGGGTATATGTTGTAGCGTAACGGGTGACATTTATGCTATGTAAAATTCAAAGTATGGTTATTGTAAGTGGTCACATCGATTAACGCATAGACGTTTTAAACCGACTTCATAAAGGAAGAGGTTCACAATACAAACCATTTTTCTCATTGTTGTTGTTGTTGAAATTTGTTAGCTTTTAGATGATTTAATTTTAATACTTTTTTGTTGTATTGATCTTAGCCTAAAATAGGTTTCATTATGATTTCATTAAGATATAAACAAATTACAGGATACTCACAAAAGTCTGTTCTCACTCTAGCTGCTGAGCGCATGCAGCTACACTGGTAAAAGCAGTATGTAAGTATGGATGTTGAAACTTCTGTCCGTCAGCTGCAATGCATATTTTGCTCTTTGTTTGAACTTTAGGCTGCGCAATTTCCAGCACAGAGGGTGACACGTATTCAGTGTAAAGTTCAATATATATGCCTAACAGAATTTTTGGTCACTAATACAGCGTCCGTCCTTTACATTTCTAAAGACTTTTTAACTTAACGTATGTTCATTAAACAGATAGTTTTTTGCTCATATCCGATAAAGGCAAGAAAAGTTACACAACTTAAAAATGCAGCATTTGAGAAAAATTAACATAAAAGTAACTTGAATGGAATAAAACTGGCACAACTGTCTCTCGAGTGGATAACTTTCTAGATGAAGATGTAACATTTTGTTCACGTTCGGTGCATTACATGTATTTTTCAGTGACATAAACCATTTTTTGAGTTATGCCACTTTTCTTGGAAGTTGTGATTTGTGAAGCTGCCGTCGAACGTCTTTTGATGTTCTGCTATATGAATAAATTTCCACTGAAAAGAGAAAAATAAAATCTTTTTGTAAAAAAAATAGAACCGACTCCGAGAAATGGGTATGAAATGAAATAGTAAATTGCGCCTAAAACTATAAAATAATTTCCTTCGCCAAACAACCTATAACACTACAATTAATCATAACTTTTGAAGTCGGCGCAAAATTAAATAAAAATTGATAACTTTATTCAATACAAAAATCAAATCCTATTCAATATACACATCTCACATTGTCACCTGCAAAACGCAGCCGAAAACAACTTTGATTCAAGAAAACAAATAAGATTTCGTAAGCAGCAAAAGTTGGCAAAGATCCTGGTATCCGACGTGCTTGGTGAAAGAAAAATCGCAAAATTTTCTGGCAAACATATTTAATTTCTTTAGGATATCATGGTTAGTTTGATAAGGTATATTAAGAGAGTAATCAAGAATATGAAACAATACATCGTACAATGTATATTATGAAAATATACATCTTGCGTGTATGTTTTGATCGCCAAATCCAAAAGCCACGAAGTATGATAGTTATCAAAGTTATACCAAATTTGCAAAGGAAACTCTAACTTCGTAGAAACGTAAATACCGCATTGTAAGGAATGTTCACTGTTCTATGTAGATGCTACTAATAAACCAATTGTATACAGTGATAAAATAATAAAGGAAACATGAAAATGGATCATTCGAGACAACAGCATTTGTTGATACCGATCTAAAAACAGACCTTTAAAAACTAATTAAATTTTATTTAATTTTGCGCCGACTTCAAAAGTTATGATTAATTGTAGTGTTATAGGTTGTTTGGCGAAGGAAATTATTTTATAGTTTTAGGCGCAATTTACTATTTCATTTCATACCCATTTCTCGGAGTCGGTTCTATTTTTTTTACAAAAAGATTTTATAAAGGATGAAGTCATTTTAAATTGACTAGAGTGGATGGGGTAAGGTTTTACGGTTATTCCTCATTAAAAGTTATATTAAAATAATGTGTAGAACTGGATGTTCATATACAGGAACGAAAAATAATTCCTATACATTGCAGTCTATGTGCAGAATTTCTAAAAGTATATTATTAACCTCATTTTGTTTATTTGAATTAAAGATAATAAAATTAACATATGCTTTTGAGTTGCACAAAAGCTTGTCTTCTGTATAAAATTGGAGGTAGCATTAGTGTTTTGTATGCAGGGTTACTCGAAGAATTTAGATGCATTACAGGCTACGAATGATAAGCTTGAAAGTGCATATTTAATTGTATTACGTCATTTTTATTTATTTATATATATTATTATTAATATTTTCAGTGCTTTGTACAGTATATATACAATATGCAGGACCACGTGCAAGGCTTAGTTAGAAGAAGTCAAATCCATTATTTTCTATTGGATATAATCGATAGGGATATTTTTTAAATTATATGCATTACTATACAAATGTACACTTCAGTTATCTCAAAAATAAGCACTTATTTATCTATTTATTTTAAATTTGTGAGTGTTGGAAAGACCCTAAAGTAATTCTAAGAACAGAAACAAAAATCAAATTCGAACTACACCGAAACTAAACCTTGACCAACACTTCTTTCCCAGTGAAACAAAGAATTCACTGGTTTAAACATTCTTCTTTTCATCATTATCACATACATTTATCTCCCATACATGTTCATGAAAGCTCAGAGTATGTTGATGTTGGGTATTTAGGCCGATTGACTTTTCGAGGATCCTAGGCCTATTGATTGGGTAATCGAACCCGGGTCTTAGGCCTGATGGGAGTACCCTCCGTGAAGGAGGGGGGGGGGTCATTCTAAGCGGTCTTAACCCGTATTTACGCGAGTTTCAGAGAAAGCCACCGAAAACTTCGAATGGCTAAGACGATAAGCACGATATAGGATTGAATCCGGCACTCCCCTTCTACCAACTTTGAGCGCATAACCGCTCGGCCATTGGTGTGTGCGTGTGTGTGTGGGGGGGAGGGGGGGTCTTGGGGTTTAATAAAAAATAAAACGTGTGCCATTGTTTCCAAAAAATTAGATGTTTCTAAATCTATGTTCATATGTCCCTAACATGATGAAGCGGACGAAAATAGTCTCAAAAGCCCCACAGTTAGCGATACTTTAAAGATTATACAATAAAATTTTCCTAAGAGGGCCATACACCATGGTATATGAAATTAGCCTTTTACGGAGGTGGCCTTTTAATAGAGGTTATTCAGAAAATTTAACTCTGACAACAAAGTGATATTCAATTTTACATAATCTGTCTATATATGTAATGCAAAAAGAAGCATAGAAAGAGCTTTTACTAATTAATTATCAAATTAATTAAAGTTTAATAAAAAAATAACTATGTACAAATATTTACATTAATGACCACATAGGTCCAAAAAACATATTATAAATCCACTAAGGATTCTATATCATCATCATCAAAGAATCTATTTTCTATAATAATAAAAAGAAAGGTTTGTCTGTGTGTCTGCTCTTCTATACGTTCAGCCCCTGCCCCTATTGAACGTCCTCCTCAAAAGAGAATTTAAAAATTATAATTAGTTGTGGAGATATTAATTAAAATGTCGACTCATGTCTAATCAGAAAGCGATCTCAATGACTGAGAATTGCCCGCGATTGCATAAAAATAGATATATTAACGGAGTTAAAAGCAGAAAAAGTGGAAAATAAATTAGAAATATTAGTCTAATCGTTACGAAATTGGTACCAAAAGAAAGGGACAATTTTTCTGAATCTAAAAGTGCAAGCGGCTTATCGGTACAACAATTAGATTTTTTTTTAAATTAACTAAAGTATGAATTTTTTGTGGCAACATCATTTCAAATGCCAGACTACTGTCTGAGATGAAAAAAGGAAATGATTGTAACCGATTAAGATGTCATGTGTTTTATAGTGGAGGGGGGGGGGGAATTGCAATTTTCAATTTTTTTCAAATTTTCATTCACGTTACATTTCAATTAATATTCGGCCTAGACAGCATATTATAAAGCTACTGTTCAATTTTCATGAAATTATGTGAATAAACAAAAAAAATTACATTTTTATTGGAAATTATATTTATCATGTGACCAAAATACAATGTAAGATTAAGTTTTGTTTAATATTTTGCAGTATTTTTAATTGAGATATGCCGTTGAAATTTCGTAATATTTGGTTTTAACGGCCGATAATCCGAATGTGAATATTTTTGAAAGTGCAGAATTATTAGGAAGGGCTTGAGGAGGGGGGGGGCAGAAAAAAAAAGAGTTACAGCGTTTGAAATTGGTATTATTAGGTTTTAAAGCAAGATAAATCAATTGCGGATATTTTCAAGTGCAAAATTATTAGAAGGGACGGAAAGGAGGGGGGGGGGAAGGGGCAAAAATGTATAAAAGGAACGTTTGTTTCGGAGAAAACGACGGAAAACCAAGAACGCTTTTATTCTTTTATATTTTGCAGAGTTTCGAATTCTGATACTCCGTTCACATTTCATACTATGGATTTTTAACAGTATTTAGTCCGGAATTACGCAAGTTTCGGAGAAAACCACGAAAAAGTCAGACATAAATCGTTTTATAATAGTGTTTATATCATTTTTGTATTTCAGCTTCTAATTAGCCTAATTTCAAAAGTAATATGTCATTTTAAAACTTATTTGAAATGAATTTCAAGAGTAGACGCCACAAATCTCTGTCGCCATTTACTAACCGACTACCGTAGGTAATGGAATTCGAGATTTCACGTGATTTACGTGTTTTAAGGTTTCCTGATTAGGTTTTCTTTTCTATCTCAACTAATAATTAAAATAACTTTATAAGTAATACATTATTTAAAAGCTTTGTTGATTTGGAATTGAACAGTAGATTACAGAAATTTCTACCGCCAGATGGCGCAGTAATATTTTAAAATTTCAATATTTCAAATTCTAATTATGATTAAATTATTTTTAATACATCACTCGAAAGATATTTTAAAGTACTTTTATATTATCGAAAGTGGAATTCGAGTTTTCACCCGATTTATACGTTTTGAGGTGTTCTGTTCAGGTTTTCTTTTGTATCTCAGCTACTAATTAAAATAATTTCATAAGTAATACATCATTTGAAAGCTTTGTTGATTTGGAATCGAACAGTAGATTACAGAAATTTCTACCGCCAGATGGCGCTGTAATATTTTAAAATTTCAATATTTCAAATTCGAATTCTGATTAAATTGTTTTTAATACATCATTCGAAAGATATTTTAAAGTTCTTTTATATTATCGAAAGGGGAATTCGAGATTTCACCTGATTTACACGTTTTAAGGTATCTTGATTAGGTTTTCTTTTGCATCTCAGCTAATTGAGTTAGACATTTCAAAATTGGTATATGTAGGTTAATTAGGAGAGGCTGGAAGGGCGGGGAAGGAATAGGCGCGTGCAGCGCACACGGGACTCCGCTGCCGAAGGCAGTGGGGACCCGGTCCGACTTTTTATCCGATGAGAAATGATTTTTTTAATTTTTTTTCTTAAGCATAGCAGTTTGATTTCAGAAGGAATATGAGCGTGCAGCGCACGTATATCTTCACACGTGTGCGCATGGGTCTGCTCTGCCGAAGGCAGTGGGGACACAATGCGAGTTTTTACCCGATGATTAATGATTTTTTTTTTAAATTCCTTTTCTTAAGAATGAAAGTTTGTGAGTAATAACATGGAATTTTCAGAAATCATACGGATGGTGAAGGAATACGCACGCGCAGCGCACGGATCTACGCTGCCGAAAGCAGTGGGTACGCAGTGTGGGTTTTTATCCGATCACAAATGATTTTTTTTTTCTTTTTTTAAGAGTGATGTTAATGAGTAATAATATTCAATTTTTAGAATTCATTCATTAGAGTGGTTCATTTAAAAATACTGACCCACTAGCGGGCGAATGCAGGGGGACCCGGTGTAAATTTTTACCCGATCAGAAATTATTTTTTTTTTTAAATTCTTTTTTTTTTTTTTAAAGAATAAAAGTTTATGAGTAATAACATGGAATTTTGAGAAATCATAAGGGTGGTGAAGGAATACACGCGCGCAGCGCTCATATATATGCATTTGTTTGCGCGCATCGGGCTACGCTGCCGAAGGTGGCATTTTCCCCGATCAGAATTTTTTTCTCTTTTTTTATCATATGATAAAAATTAATACAATTTTGAGAATTCATTAATTACAGTGATTCATTTAAAAATAATGACCAGCGAAGCGGGCGTAGCCTGCTATTTTATGATAAAGAGCACATAATATAAAAAAAAAAAAATAGTTCTCTGATTCATCCTGGCGACAGATGTCCGTCTCCTACATGATGCAATCTCTTTCGATGTTTCGATTATACTTGAGTATAGATTTTTTTTTCTCTTTTTTTTTTTTTCTTCTACATATTAGTTTTAAAATATTTTAATGTTAGTTTCCTTGAACTTTGTGTGATTTTTAAAAAGATTTTTTTTTTTTAATACATTGGAACAAATTTTGCCGCTTAGTGTCATTTCTCAGTGGAAAGATATTTCTATTTAAGTTTTCGTGCAGGGAATACAGATTTCAGTCTTTTTAATTTTAGTTGGGGTAAAAAATTAAATGTCTCTTTTCAAAAAAAAAAAAAAAAACCTCTTTTTCTATCTGTTATTAAAAATTGTCGAGCTCCTTTGCTATAGTTTCATGTCATACTTAGAAAATGATTTATTAGATTTAAAAATACAAAACCTGGAATTAGCATTACACAAAGTTCTTATAAAAAATATGCGTTTCCCAAATAACTTTAAGCGTAATTTTCTTTTTCAGAATTAATGAAACTGACACTATCCCGCGAAATTCGATAGGTTTATTTTTCGATTTCGGTTGACTAACTCAAGTTGTCAGAAGGAGACAAAAAATAAATAGACAAATAATAAAAAGGAAATTAAAGAAAAAAAAAATAATAATGCTGAGCTTTTGGACTAGCCAAACAAATGTTTCTTAGTCAATTGACAAAATAGGAATAATTTATTTTTATTCTCTCATCTGACTAACCGGTCAAATTTGAGGAAAATGAAAACTGTACCTGGAAAATTAGTCATCTGACAAGTTTTAGAGCCAAAACGGATCATCAGACGAACACACATTAAAGATACATGGTAAAATAAAACGACTTTTGTGTCTCATGACTAAATGGGATTGTCAGGTAGCGTTTTGATTGTTTAAAATTTTGCGTAATTTTGTGCAAACTTGTCAAAGT
The DNA here is from genome assembly GCA_963930645.1 of Salticus scenicus. Classification (NCBI taxonomy): domain Eukaryota; kingdom Metazoa; phylum Arthropoda; class Arachnida; order Araneae; family Salticidae; genus Salticus; species Salticus scenicus. The sequence goes on from OZ005651.1 coordinate 243,158,067, forward strand.
ACTTGACAAACGTTTAGTGTCACAAAGATGGCACGTCTCTTGACAAGTTTCGATTTTTCATTTTTCTGTGTGTACACCACTTAATTTTTACAGCAATTCTCTTCAAATATATCTATGATGAATTAAATAGAAAAATACTCTAAAAATTAAGTGGTGTAGAAAAAGGGGCGGTACTAACAATTTGCCGGATTAGGTTGGCAGCTCTGCATATCAAATCAAAGAAGAATTAAAGAAAAATCGAAATAAATATTGGAAATTGGAATGAAAAAAAAAAGCATTATTTGCATTCTAACGTTTTCAAGAGCCTGGTAGAATGCAAATATGCTAAAATATGGATGTTTTTCTGTAACAAAGAAAGCAAAAGCTAAGAATTTCTTTGTTCGCAGGCCCGAAACACCCATAGAAAATCCATTAAAGATGAAGATAAAAATAAAACTATAACCTAATATGAGAATCCAAAATACTCTTTTTTTTTTTATTACGAAGTTAATAATAATATTTTCTCTATACGGAATTTTAGTATTATTTGTTAATTGAATGCCCTCTGATTTCCATCCTTTAACATTAATTTATTCTGTTTTAAGTTTTTAATTCATTTGTAAACTAGATAATCAAGCATGTTATTCAGTCAAATATTGAAGTAATATTTAAAAATATTTAAAAAGTTCAATCAAGCTTCAGAATAAATATTGATGATGGTAATAAAATCTTAGGAGACATATTTTATGAGTTTGATCCAAAGAAGTATCACATAAAATTTAAAATATAAACGATGTTGCATGACATGAAATATCATAAAGTAATGCCGATCGTTTTAATGTTTTATTGTTAATTCTTTGGTACATTAATTGTTACGAGCATTTTATCAAAATATTTTTTGAAATAAAATTAAAAATATACATAAGTATAGGGGCGGTTTTATTTTTTCTTTTAAAAATGGCATTATTGAACAAGTTTCATTTGCGCCAACTATTATAAAATATAATGCAATAATAAATTGTGTACCGATTTCAAAATATATTCAGATTTTTAAATATAAGAGATAAGGAAAATTTATCGTTAAGATATTTTGGGCATAACGATTGATCTTACAAAATTATCCAAAATTAAAATCTTCTTTCTAAGATTACTTGTTATTTTTATATATTTTATTCATTCTTTATTATTTATTACTGACTTATTTGTTTTTTAAAGAATTTACAAAATACGCTTGATTTGAAAACAAATTAAAGTTAGACAATTTTCCATGGCACTATTTTTTTTCTTTGTTTGTTTGTTTGTTTGTTTGTTTTTCAGTATTAATATTTTTTAGTAATGCAGCAAATTTTATTAATTAGAAGAATAATGGAATCATAAAAAACAGGGTAAAAACCTGATTTACATTCAATAATTCTTTAAAATTTGCCTTATAAGCCCAGTTAAAATTCTTTAAATTTTAGTTATAATTATATATATATATATTTATATATATATATCTTTACTCACTTAGCCTTTCCATGGCAATATGCAATTATAACTTGAGTGAAAAATAGTAATAGAATCCTTGATGTTAAACCCTTAACTGTGTCTTTAAAAAATGTAAAAAATTTTATTTTTAATGTGTACCATTATCTCTGGCAATACTCCCATTGTTTAAACTTCAAAAATTATTAGAAAAAATAATACTTCATAAATTTTGCTGCTAAAATTTACAAAGGGCGTCAGAAGTAGTGTCCGAAACAATATCTCTAAACATTAATATTCGTGTTCTTTAAACTTTAAAAATTATTAGAAAAATAACTCTTCGTAAATATTGGTGCTAAATTGTACAAAGTAATGTCCGAACTCAGTACGGGCAAAACTGTTAAGCGTTTAAGTACTGCAATTTATGAAAAATAATTATAAAAGACTCTGTGATACAAATCCATTTTTTTTTAAATATATTTCGGGTTTGTTAAATGTGAATATTTTTTTAATAATAAAATAGGTTTAAAAATAATAGTAATATTTTTTTATCGCTAGCTCATTTATTTGGCTTTACCTTATTAAAATATCTAAAATAAACTGCAGAGTTTTGTCGTTTTCATTTATTTTTTACACACATATGTTGGCCCACCAGCGGCCGAGCGGTTCTGCGCTCAAAGCTGGTAGATGGGAGGTGCCGGGTTCGATCCCAGGTCGCGCTCATCGACCTAGCCGTTCGGAGTTTTCCGTGGTTTCCTCCGAAACTCGCGTAAATACGGGCTAGGACCCCTTAGAAAGACCCCCACGGAGGGCATTCCCCCTATAGGCCTAGGACACATAAGGAGTCAATCGGCCTTAATCCTCCAACCAACCAACTACACACATATGTTAAAATAAACTCGACCTAATTACACAGTTTACGATAATAATTGTATTTGAAATACATGCTAAAACAAGAAGCAATTTTTAAACATCTTAAAGATATTTTCAGAAATATAATTTAAGCTTTTGAAATGTTTAGGTTTTCGATACAAAACTCTTACTATACTAAACCCTTTTATGTATTTAGTTTCCTAACACCTTTTTTCTATAAATTAGAGCTATAGCATTTGATTTGAGTCTTGTTTTAATTTTAAAGATAAAATGGAGGAGAAAAATTTATTTCCATAGAAGTGATATTTTTAGTTAATTGTATCACTATTCTGTCTGATTTATATTTTCAAATGCTCTGATTGAACGTTTGAGAATCTGTTCATAAAATATTTTCGATGAAAGTTTAACGCCGTATTAAAAGAGTTTCTGAAGAGAGAAAGGCAGTCTTAAACGTATGAAATTTATTTTTATCAGTAGACTGAAATACTTTCTTAGTTAACAACTTATTATTTTCAAAATAAAATTCTACGAGCCTGAAATATATTATATGTGAAATTTCTAAGGATACTTTTAGAAATAGCTGCGTTTTAAACAGTAGAATTAGGCATCTTTTATTAAAATTTGAGTGAGAGTCATTGTAATTAATAAATAGGTTCAGATCTTTAATCTAAAGATAAGAAAAATCAAGCTAAGTTTTTTCGAAAAAAATCTATGAATTTTCATATAAGTAAAATTATTAAATACAGATTTAAAAGAAAATAATACTAATAATATAATTTCACGCAATTTTCTTAACTAGTTAAATGTTTATCTACAATTATTATTGAAAACTAAATACATTTGGAAGCTTTTCACGTACGCTTACTTAACCTAATATAAAAGAAAAACAGACAACGTACTAATGCGAAAAGTATTTAATTGGGAGGTGATACCTCAGAACGTCATGCTCACTGAGGTACGGCTTACGCGCAACGTGTAGTGTTGGCAGATTGCGCGACTCGTTTATTTAAGAGTCACCAATAATTTTGAGAAGTGATGTTTGATATACATGATAGACGATTAATCGTCGATTATGTACATTAAATATCGCTTTTCAAAATTATTGGTGACTGTTGAATAAAAAAGTCGCGCAATCTGGCAACACTGAACGAGTACAGACGTCTGGAATGGTTAGATCCTTTTTTTCTTATTTTATTTATTTTTTTATTGATAATATACCAATTATAATTTTAGATAAGGTTAGAAAAAACTAAACTATTTATATCTGGTAGAATGGAGTGAAAGGCTGATTTTTACCAACTATGTGAAAAATACCAGAGCCGGGAATCGAACCCCGGGCTTCCGCTTAATGTGCGGATACTCTAACCACCGAGCTATCCTGGCTGATAACCAGCTCAGCATTTCTCACTTCTCACATTATATATATTAGCAAGTTCACCGAGTCACCGAATCTGCATTAGCGCAGCTATATCAAATGACAAATTTTGAACATGGTACAACTCCAATAGGCCACGAAATTTTTAATTTAGAAATTTTATTCATCAACCTGGAAATTCATTTCTGATAGAATGGAGTGGAAGGCTGATTTTTACCAACTAGGTGAAAAATGCCAGAGCCGAGAATCGAACCCGGGCCTTCCGCTTAATGCGCGGATGCTCTAAGTTCGATTCCCGGCTCTGGTATTTTTCACATACCTGTTATTTTTCCGGCGTATAACGCTCAGGTCACATAGATGGGTTGCACACCAGAAAATTTAATTTACAAATAAAGCTATGTTCGTAAGAAACAAAAGCTTGTTAAAAAAAAGCTTTTATTGTAAATTTAAATTTCCGGTGTATAACTGATTTAACAAACCTGCGCGTTATACGCCGGAAAATACGGTAGATGGTAAAAATCAGCCTTGGTAAAAATCAAAAAAGTTCGGAGAGTACAACTCCTGGCTTTAACAGAAAGAATTTTAATATATGATTCCATCAGTCTTTAACTTTTTTCTACATTTTCAATCTGTGTTCTCTAATTTAAAAGGTAAATGACGTAAAATTGTTCAAAAATAAATAAGGCTTATGCTTTTATAATAAAACATATTTGCCAAGTCTTCCAATTTTCCTGGAAGATATATTACCATTGATTTTTATTAGAAATTTTTAGCAAAAATTCTCTTGTAATTATCTACGGTTAATTGCATACTTGCCAAACATCTCATTAATAACTATACAATTGTTAACGCCCCCTGAAAAAACGCCCCTTTTCTCACACCACTATATATTTAGAGTAATTCTTTTCAAATGTTGTTACGATTAAATAAGACTAAAATTACTCTAAAAAATTATTGGTGTGAAAAAAAAAGCGGATACTAAAATATGTACGGTTCATAATGAGATGGTTGGCAAGTATGTAATTGTATTATAAAGTACTATTAGAAAACTGTGGTAGTTATTTCTTAAAAATAAAAGTTAAAAATTGATAACTATGCATGAAATGATAAAGCGCGGGGGGGAAAAAAAAATAGCGAATGGAAGGTCTTGGAATTGTTTAGTATATTGTACTAAATTTTGAAAGCAGATTATTCATATTTCAAGCCATTAAAAAGAGCTTAGAAAGAATTTCACGATATATTTTTTTGCATAGAACATATTTTAAACTTTCGCATTAAAAGAAGTTGATTCAAAATACGTTTTGTCGAACCAGGTTCTTTGATGACTGTCTAAACAAGCGCATAACATCAAAAGCATTCTAAACATCTATCGAATGAGGAAATATATATATACGTATTACATGCAAACAATATATTGGCAGTTTTTGAACAATTATCTTTAACGAATCTTTACAGATGGTCAATTAAAATTTATCACAAAAACTTAGAAATTGACTCAGCATAAGTTATTAAGACGAGTTTACTAATATATACGGTTAAACTAAAACACTGTATGGATTTTATTAATCCAAATTTCTTGTTAAATTTGAACTGTTAAATAAAAGTTGTAATTTGATGTCATAAAAGATACACTAAAAGCATAGATGCATAGTTGCCAACATTTCAATTTATTCGGGAGCATTTTTAACCCCGTCTTTAATCCGCACCCCTTTATTTATTAAATAGTTTTCTCCAATATATAACTACGATAAAATAAGAAAAAATTACTCTTAAGGAAAAGATGGTATGAAATAAAGGCGGGGCTAAAAATGCTCCGGAATAATTTAAAATGTTGGCATCTCTGTAGAGTGTAGATGCCAACATTTTAATTTATTCCGGAGTATTTTTAGCCCCGCCTTTATTCCATCCTACTTGTTTTTCAAAGCAAATTTTTCTTTTTTTTGTCGAAGTTATATATTGGGGGAAAAAATCTATAAATAAAGTATTTTTAGCCCCGCCTTTATTCCATCCCATTTGTTTTTTAAAGTAATTTTTTCTTTTTTTTGTCGAAGTTATATATTGGGAAAAAAAAAAATCTATAAATAAAGTGGTGCGAAATACAGGCAGGGCTAAAAATACTCCGGAATAAATTAAAATGCTGGTATCTATGTAAAAGCATAACCTCCTAAACTAGATGCCTGTCACGTAGCTCGGAAACTTGGTAACAGTTGAAGCGATAGACAGCGCCACCTGGTACAGATTGCGCGACTTTTTTATTCAACAGTCAACAAAAATTTTTTAAAGTGGGATATGATATACATAAAAGGCGAGTAGAATCGAAGAAACGTCGATTATATGTATCATATATCACTTCTTAAAATTATTGGTGACAGTTGAATAAAAATGTCGCACAATCTGTACCAGGAGGTGCTGTCTGTTGTTTCAACTGTTGGCAAGTTTCCGTGCCACACGACACGCATTTAGTTTAGGAAGCTATGGTAAAAGATATAATTCCAAGTACTTTTCTCATGTTAACATAGCTACCAACCTCAATAATCTTTCAATCAGATTTTAACACGTGTATGTTTAACCCTTTGCCGCTCAGTGTTCCACTACATGGAACACCTAATTTTAATTCTCAAATGCAAAAACTCATCCCGGAAATTTTTTAGCAAACATTTACATTTATAACAAAGCAGAAAACGCCCTTTCTTCAACATGAAAATTTAAAATTTCTTTTATTATAATTATGTTCGTAAATTCCGGTGGCAGTGTAATTTAAATGATCAGAATTATCTTGCTCCGCAAAGAGTTAAAATACTCCGGAATAGATTGAAATGTTGGGATCTATGCAACTTTTACGAGTTGCTGTTGTCGATAATGTTTACTTATAAAGTGATTTATTTATTAAATTAAATATTATTTGAATTTAATAAGGTTTACTTACAGATGTTTCAAACCGAAAATTTCTCGAAAAGGAACAATGCTAATTTTTTATTTTTTAAATATTTATGATCTGTGGCTAAAAGCCATTTTTTAAATTAGTTTAGTAATTTTTAAAATAAATTAAGTAGTGAACCTTAAAGGGTTAAAGAAAAACCTTCTATACAAAAATGCTCGATAAATAAATAAACTCAAAACATTTATAAAAACTTTCCGGTATGAATTCTCCGATAAAAATAATAGAGACTTTGCACTTATGTCATAATTGTTAACTCTTCATTTATAACATTGTGAAATAAACAAAGAATGTATTGAAAATATATTTTTTAATGACTTAGAGCATTTTTTTAAAAGATATAAGCAACATAAATTATTCTTATTACACCATCTTAGTAATTAATGAGGTTTTAATGAGCTAGGACAATAATGAACTGTTGGTGCACAGAGCTCAATAAAAAATCAGGACCAGCAAATTATGTGAAAGTGCATTTACATTTTATCACCTTCACAGTTTTTCTTTCTTTTTTTTTTTTTTTTTTTTTTAGATTCATGTATAATCTTGATACATATTTTTGATATATAAATTAATTATAACACAGGTAAAAATCATAAAAACGGCAATTTTCAAGAGCGACAGCACTCCATAAAGTCCTTTCTTGGACATAAAAGTTCCATGTAGTGTAATAAAAATGAATATATACTTTCAATTCTTAAAAGTACTTTTGATATTTATTCTATAAATTTTATTCATGCTTTTTGATTTAATGGTACTTTAATATACCGTCGTTAGATAACGGGTTAAATTATAATAAACAGAAAAATTCAATGACATAACTTTTTACCTCTAATTTCTGCTTTCTATTTTACAAATTGTGATGATTATTCTTATTTTTTTATTATGTTTATTGTTATCATAATAGTAAATAAATCACAAATGTGTATTCTACTTTACATTACTGTTTTTTTTTTTTTTTTTTTTTTTTTTTGTAATAATAATAATGTAAGGTTCTACGAGTCTTTCAGCCTGTTATGAGACAAAAAGACTTGAAAACAATTTTGTACGTGCTATCCATAGCTGCTAACATCATAATTAATGTTCCGTAGTACTGTTAGTATCCACCTTTCTTTTTCACACCAGTCTTTTTCTAGAGTACAGTATTTTCATCAGCAGCAATTTTATGTTTTACACTTTTCCCGAAAGCCTGTTAATTTATCATTAGTTGTGTTATACAAATATAATACTTCTATAGTACAAGTGCATACCTTTGGCACGTTGAGCCAAAGGATCCGCAGAACTGCTAACATCCTACTTAATAATCCCGAGGATTGTTAGTACCAGCCTTTTTTTTTTACACCAGTGTTTTTTAGAGTATTTTTCTTCTTATTTCATCATAAATACATTTGAAGAGAATTACTATAAAAAATTAAGTGGTGCAGAAAAAGGAGGCGGATACTAACACTGCTCCGGATTAGCAGGAGTCGTAAGTAGATAGAAAAGGCCGGTTCTGGCTCAAGAGGCGGTGGCACTGCGGCACCGGCAAGCCGTGCGGGTGCCACACCACCCCCTGAGGGGCGCGGATGACTTGGTATTGACCTTGACACCCCCTTCTGACAGTATCGTGAAAGATGACGAGGGTGTTTATGAGGAAATTTAATTAAAAAAATTAATTAGTGATTTTTTGTAAAAGGTGACGATGGTTTTAAAGCGATGGTTTCGGTAGAAGGTAAAAAGCAGGATATTGTTTGTGAGTCATTAGGAAAATAATTAGGAGGTTAATTAAGAAATTAATTAGAAAATTAATTAAGAAATGAATTAAAATATTTAAAAACTGAGAAATAAAAAAGGAGTCGATTGAATTTAAGGATGTGGATGGGACTATACTATGAAAGAAATAGAGAGGTTTGACTGGGGTTCGAACCCGGTACCTTGCAGTAAAAATATTTGCATAAGACAGTAGTTTTCGAGCGTGAAACCACTGACCTATGGAAATACGATCTGATGACTCTATTTTAGATATAAATATGTATTTTTCGATTGAATATCATTTAGTGTTCGTCATGTTACCGTCCCGAGAGGAAGGGATTTTCGTGTTCTGCATTTATTTTGTGATGTGCGTTGTCTTTTCGATTCTTTATATTTTTTCTGAAGGTGGGAAGTTTAACGTTGATTTTATTTTAAATTTAAACGATACGGGGAATTTATCCTTTTCAATGTAATGTCTTCACATGCGTGCTGTCATGGAGGAAACTTATCGAGACCCGAAAGCGGTTGCAAGTTTTGGAGGTGTAGATGCCTTACACCGTGCTGCCCGCGGCAAGTTATCAAAGAAAAAAATTCGAGAATGGTTACAAGGAATACATGCATATTCACTTCACAAACCGATTCGAAAACAATTCCCCACGAACCGTGTCATAGTATCCAGAATTGATCAACAGTGGCCAGCAGATTTAGCTGATCTGACGTCTCTTCAAAAGTTTAACGATGGTTTTCGCTACATTTTAACTTGTATAGACATCCTCTCAAAACGAGCGTGGGCGGTTCCTCTGAAATCTAAAAAAGGTGAAGAGATTGTGAAAGCTTTTAAAAAAATTTTCTCTGAACGAAAACCCAACTGTTTGAATACGGATAATTTTTGAATAACAAGTTTCAAAAATTTCTCAAAGAGGAAGGTGTGAAATTTTTCAGAACTTTTAACAACACGAAAGCGTCCGTAGTAGAACGATTTAACCGTACTTTAAAAAGGGATGTTTTCGGTAGAATGAAAAAAGCAGGATATTGTTTGTGAGTCATTAGGAAAATAATTAGGAGGTTAAAAATTGGGAAATAAATAAGGAATCGATTTAATTTAAGGAGGTGGATGTGAATATACTATGAAAGAAATAGAGTGATCTGACTGGGATTCGAACCCGACACCATACAGTACAAATATTTCCATAAGACAGTAGTTTTCGCGTATGCGTGTGCGATTTTTCTATTATATACCTGTACAAATCTTTTTTAAACCTATGAACGCTATTGTCTGAAAATTAATCAACCATAAAAATGATATTAATTACAGAATAATAATTAAAATAATAATAATTTAAGATCTTGTAAAATTCACTAAATATTTTATGAAAAAAGACAATGTATGTGAAAATTAAGTTAAAAGATGATTAAAATATTAAATGTATATGTGGTATTCGAAGCTGACATTTTCCTTGAGTTATTTTAACAAAACCCATCACCCCTTAAACTGAAGCCCACGATACCTTACATTCCCAACAAAATGAATGGAATAGTCTGTCAAACTTATTACCTATTTCGATAATTGTGGAATGACTCTTATTTATCCTTAGTAATTAAAACAGTGTAATTACAAAACTGTTAATTATGAATTTTCTTGTAAAGAATACGAATGTTTTATGAAAACTGAGAGTAAAAATTAAGTAAAAAGATGATTGAAAATTCTTCAACATGTCTGAAATTCAATTAGTTATGAAAGGTCTAATGAAGTGATTTGTAAAAGGTAATATATATATTTTTTTTCTTATTCAATCTCCCCTCCCAATGAGCTAGGTCGATATACCAAGGTCACACATCCCTTCTCGAACCTCTTTTTCACCCTCGAAGGAAACTGACCATTTCTGAATTTTTAGTGATGAGAGAAAATATCAGATTTTTTTATAGATTTCCACTAACTTTTTTAAAATAAAAATTCATTCCTTGCATTAATTTTGAATAAACTTTACACGCTTTTACACTTAGAATTTGACAGGATTTTAAAACAGTAATATTTTCGGTTACATTTAAAAGATTTTTAAGACATTTAAAAGACTTTTTCTAAAAAGTCTAATTTAATTCGATATTTGAGGATTCATATGAGTGTGAAATCTTTTGGGTGTTTTGCATGTCAGAAACCATTTCTGTGTTCAGACGATATGAAAAGACATTTAAAAATTCATGAAAAGACTCTTACAGAATATAAATGTGAACAATGCAGTGAAAGTTTTAATCGCAAGTATGATTTATCGATTCATGTTAGAAAAAATCATAAAAAGACTTTATCTAAGCATGTTTGTGATGCATGTAGTGAAATCTTCAGATGGAAATATGAATTATTGAAACACATAAGAAAAAAATCAAAAGAGTTTTCACTAATTTGTACTACTTTCTACCACTTTAACATAGTGAAATCCCCCACATCATATGCTACCATTCACTCAGTTTTTCTTTACAGATAGCAAGTTTGTAAATGATGAACGCTAACTTTGAAAAAATTCAGAGCTGAAAAAATATTAATATATATGTTTTATAAATACATTCATGTTCACAGATGCATACTTAAGTTTTATAAAGTGTATTTAAACATACTAAAAAAATATTTTAACCAAGTATTGTCGATTACAAACATATGTATATAAACTGAAAATGTTTTTGTACAAAGTATTTTAGAAATTTAGATAACTTATTCTTGAAAAAAATATAAGAAACTTATTTTTACAACAATAAGATTGAAAATGTATGATAAAATCACAAAGTTACCAGCATAAGAGACTAAGTATTTGAAAAAAATCATGAAGTATGGAATTTTAGTGTTTCACATGTGTTAACAACACATCTTATTTTACAAAGTGCTAAGTTTTTTAAAGTCATTTAGTTTGAAGTTTTTCAGACATATGCTTCTAAACTGAAATTTTTGTGAATGAAAAATTTTTTACACAAAGTATTGTAGAAAAATATCATCTCAGAAATTAATTAACTAATTTTTAGAATAAAAATATAAGAAACTTACTTTTTCTAATGGTGAGAATGAAAATGTAAGATAAAATCTCATTCATATAAATTTAAGAGACTACAAATATTTGAAAAATTCTGAAGTATGGAATTTTAATGTTTCACATGTGTTACTAACGCGTCTTATTTTACAAAGTACTAACAAGGAAACATTCAAAAGGTGTCATCTTCAAAAAGTATTGAAAAATATATATGTGATTCTACTCTTCATAAAACACCAGAAAATGAAAAAATTATCGGCTGAAATTAATTACAGCAACCACAAAAAATTATCAAAATTAAGCATATTTGGCGATTTAGCGCTGTTAGGCGATACGTTTGCTAGCACCGAGATTGCCGTGTACGAACAGAACCGTGTTTTGCTTTTCCGCCAAGTACTCAAAATCAATCGCCTAGCAGTGTGAAATCGCCAAATATGCTTAATTTTGATAATTTTTTGTGGTCGCTGTAATTAAATTCAGCCGATATTTTTTTCATTTTCTGGTGTTTTATGAAAAGTAGAATCAAATATATTTTTTTCAATACTTTTTGAAGATGATACCTTTTGAATGTTTCCTTGTAAGTTTTTTAAAGTCATTTAGTTTGAAGTTTTTCACACATTTGCTTATAAATGAAATTTTTTGTAAATGAAATTTTTTGTAAATGAAAAATTTTTACACAAATTATTTTAATACAAATACTATCTCAGAAAAATTAACTTTTTTCTTTTTTAGATTGAAAATGTAAGATAAAAATCTAACACTTATCAAATTTAGAAGCTGCAGATGAATGATGAAATCATGAACTTGAAACTATTAACAACCTACCTTCTTAGAAAATACTAAACCACGAGTTTCGACAAATCTATAATCAACTGTTAAAAAACATAGATATTAGAATATTTTTTACCGTAAAATGTTTAACGTAGATGCTACATCCATAAAAATACAGAGTGAAAGTGTACAAATTATCTGCTTAGACATGTTGATAAACTAGACTTTTTCACAAGATTCGAGTATTATAGCAAGGTATGGGATACTATTTGGCTAAATTTCCACTAATATTGGCGATAGTTATAAAAATTTGACATGAAATAAGAAAATTTGTCGTTAATTCTTAAGTAAAACTGATGAACGAAGAAAAAATTTGAATTAGTTACAATCTTTTCTCGCTGTAGAATTGTCTAAGTTCTCATACTTAGTAGTTTTTAATCATTTAAGTTTTCCTTTTAGAGTGATTTTTTTATACTTTGCTAAACTGAAGTACAAAATGGATAATACTTTACCGTCAGAGGAGACTCACGTTTCTGTTCAACAACCCCCTTCATCAACTTTTAAGGATGAGAAGTTATCTAAACTTTTTATTTGTCCAATTTGCAATAAGTCATTTTTAAAAAAATCCTATCTTACTAGACATGTGAAGGTTCACAATGACATTAAACCTAATATTTGTTATGTGTGCGAGAAAGGATTTGTTACTTTTCATCGTTTAAAAAGACATATAGAAACCCATAGAAAAATTTCCATAAGATACAAATGTGAATATTGTATAGAAAATTTCAATCGCAAGTGTGATTTATTTAAACATAAGAGATTATTTCATCAAAAAGTCTTACCTAAACATCTATGTATTATTTGTAAAGATGCTTTTGAACACAAGTATGAATTAGAAAAACATAAGAGGGTGCATTATCGTAAACCTGAGTATATATGTGAGGAATGTTCTATAACCTTTCCAACTAAACATGCTTTTTTAAACCATAAGCGGAAAAGTCATAAAAAGACTTTACATACATACTGTTGTAACGAATGTACTGTTACATTTTCAAACAAACGACATTTTTTAAAACATAAAAGAAATATGCATAAAAAATCTTCAATGCAAACTAGATGTGATGAATGCAGTGAAACTTTTCAGTGTAAGTATGAATTATTGCAACATAAGAGAAAGAATCATGTTAAATACTTCAGCATACGTAGAAATTGTAATGAACGAAGTACTAACAATGAATTACCAACAGTTAATAATGACAGTGAGAATCTGGACTTGTTAAATTTTTTGGATAATTTTCACACTGAATGTATAAATGATGTTTTTGACTTACCTTCCAACAACTTTCAGAATGAAAATATAGACTTAGACTTCAAAATGTTTTTGAACAATTCGAATGTGGAATATACAAGTGAAAATAATGTTGATGACTTATCTACCAAAGTTGAAAATAACGACTTAAATAATTTTAACCTGATACAAACTGATTTACCTCTAGTAAACTATGTTAATGAAAGTCTGAACTTGTTAAATTTTTTGAATAACTTTAATCCCAAATGCTTGAATGATTTTTCTGCTAACAACAAAAATATGAATTCGAATAATTTTAGTGTGTAGGAAAATGAGTTAGTGACAGATAACTTTAACGATGAAAATCTAGACTTGCTAAATTTTTTGAATAACTTTAATGCCGATTGGATGAACGATATTTCAACAATATAGATTTGTGCGAATTTGCTGTTTTGTATTATTGTGAATGAATTTCAAATAAAAAGATTTCAATGAAAATGGTTCGTTTTAATTTTTATTACAAAATCACCTTTTATATAATATTTTCTATTAAAATACAAACTTAAGCGTCATCTTTTTGAAATAAAGCATGTAAAAAGTTTACTTGGATATTAGAGATATACTTTTTTAATTACTGTAGAAGTATTGTTTGAGTATAATATTTAAACACTAAGAAAAATGTATGCACAATAGTAGTTTTATAAACTATCAAACTTACATCGAAGAAGAAAAAACTTGTAAAATTGTTTTACCACTCAATTGTAAAGTACTTGTAAAAATCTTAAATGAATTTATCTTATTAACAATTTTCTGAAAAACTAACTTATAAAAATTTTTAGATATACTTATGAAGTTAGTATTTTCCTAAGTACCATATTTGAATCTTACTTTGAATATGCATATTCAAAGTGATTTGTATTTTAACTAAAATCACAATCTCTATCCCAAAGAGTGTAAAAATAATGTTATAGTAACAACTTAATCTTTTATATATAGATACTTTCACGATTGTATTTTAACTTTTTTATTTTTAGAATACAGAAAATATTTTGTAAGAATTGTGAAAGCTTAATTTTAGAAGTTTGTGAAATTTTACAAAAAATTTTTAAACATTTTTTTTGTCAAATGTTTTCTTCATGTCACATCACTTAGAAAAATTAATTGTTTTTAGTAGAATTGCTAACACAAGGCTTGAAGTTAGAAAATTTGTAGATAAAACTTAAAAGGTACGAAAAACCATATGTGAAGTAATAACAAAAATATATATAGTTTCAAGTTTAGACATGGTTGAACAAGCTTGAGGAGACGCTAAAACCTGTTGCTGACGTCATAACGCGTGTGACGGAAGATTATAATCATTGGATATGAGTTCCCCCTAATACACTACGTCACGAACGCATGATGTGACAAAAACAACCATTTTGCTCACACTTCTCCAGGGGCGTAGCTTGAGGGGGGGGAGGGGGGGGAGTCTCCCCCCCCAATGTTTTAAAAAATAGGGCGGCATATTGAAGTTTCTGGGGGCGCTGTTTTGAGACTTAAAGTTCATTTGATAGTGGATCATAATTTTGTTAATTATCGTTAGTTACCAAAAACACTTAAGAGTTTTATGTATCACAAGCTGACCAACTGGTTCACCGACCATCAAAAAAAGTTGTTTCTGACTGTAGCAAACCCGCGTTTGGTAGCGGCTGCGGCGCCCTCTAAACAGCCTAAAACAGCCTATTTTCCTATCGTGCAAACGACCCTTGAAAATTCTCATCGTATTCATGACGCTTAAAAAAATCTGGTCATAACAAATTCCTGTTTGGGGGCGCCTAGGGCATGATTTTCCATTTTGTTCACTTGCAATAACCTGTTCGCTTACCGTACAAAAGACATTTGAAAATTCTAATCGTATTCGAGACCCTTTAAGAGTAGCAAACTCCAGCTGAGCGGCGCCCACCCCTGTTCAGGCACCTTCAAAGGCATAATGAGGTTTCTGGGACGCTGTTTTGCACCTTGAAGTTCATTTGAAAGTGGATCATAATTTTGTTGATTATCGTTAGTTATTAAAAACACTTAAGATTTTTATGCATCAGAAGCTGCCTTCGGCGACCAACTGGTTCACCGACCAGCAAAAAAAGTTCGCATTAAAATGTCTGACCCGTTAGGTGGCGCCCTCTTAACTAATTAGACGTCTAAAACAGCCTTTTTAAACGTGTATAGCAACCTATTTTTCTACTGTGCAAACAAACCTTGAAAATTCTCTTTCTATTCACGACCCTTAAAAAAAATCTGATTATAACAAATTCCTGTTTGGGGGCGCCTATGGCATGATTTCCCATTTCAAACACTTACAATAGTCTGTTCGCTTACTGTGCAAAAGGCTGCTGGAAACTTTGATTGTATTCAGGACACTTTAAGAATAAGTTTGTAGCAAACTCCAGCTGAGCGACGCCCTTCCCTGTTCAGGCACCTACAACAGCATGTTCACTTACCATGCAACGACCCTTGAAAATTCTGACCTTAGCAAATTCGTGCTCTGTGACGACTGCAGCAGGCAGCGCCCTTCTCCCATTTCAGATACTTACAACTGACTCGTAAGTATGCACAATCGCTTTCTCACATCCAAAAACTTAAAATTATGATTTTTCAAGACATAACCTCGAAAAAAAAAAAAAAAAAAAAAAAAAAACAGTTTATTGTACGTTATGGCTATTGTATAAAAATGAAATTAGATGAGGTTTGTTTTGGTTATAATGCTTTCTCAATAACAATTTTTGATTCTAAGTGATCCTTTAAGCAAATTTTTTATTTTAGTTTCATCACTTACGGGTTTTGAAATATTTGTAAGTCTATAGAATTGTCTATAGAATTCAACTAGTGTTTCTTGACATGAAATAGTGTCAGGAAGCTGATTTAGTGTCGCATTAATAGGCACATATTGGGCAGTTGGCGACGGTTTGGGATTAACGCCCCAGTGGCGATCTGAAGACAAGTCATCACAATTTTTATCTTCTGCGGAAGAGGGCTCCCCCGCTTTAGTATCTTCCAGAGGTATTATTTGCACGGAGCATGGAGGATATTGCAGCTACAACAGAGTTTACATGCACCAGAGACTGACTTTCATGATAGTCTTCAATTGGCTTGATTATTGAATCCGCAATATTTCTGCCAAGCTGGTAGACGTGAGGAGCCGAGTACGATCCCAGGTCGGGCTTGTCGGCCTAGTCTTTCAGAATTTTCCATGGTTTTCTCCGAAACTTGCGTAAATACGGGCTAGGATCCCTTAGAAAGACCTCCACAGAAGGCATTCCCCCTCAGGCCTAGGACCCTAGAGCAGTCACTCGGCCTTTTCCCAAACATCGACACCAACACCAACACCTAAGTAAGATATAAATTTCTGTATAAAAATGATTTAATTTTGGACAATGGGACTCTTTTTTAGTTTGTTCTTCCACATAAAGGTATGCGGTAATTCTGTCGCGTTCCTTAGCAATGGCTACTACATTTCTTAAAATATTTTTCACAGAATATGGGAAAAAAGAAAAACGTTTTTTAATTGGTTTAAATATGTAAAAGAATAATAATTAAATAAATTACTGATTTTCTTTTTCCTTAAGAGTGAACAATACCTAATTTCATAATAAGAAAACACCACAGAACTGGCGTTTGAAAGCAATAATTACAAAACTTTGAATAAACACCATAAAATTCAATGAACTTGCAATAATTGTTTCGGTTCGAAAGAACACACGATCCTTCGTCAGGCGAAAAAAGTAGGCACAAATGCTGCAGTCAAAGCAGCAATGCACAAAACTGGTTTAAGTGAACAGCAAAAATGTATACAAATGAATGTAAACATAAATACTGGTATGAGTAGAATAGGCTGACTCTAAAATAAAAGGGCCGCCTGGGGGAATTCAATAAAAAGGGGCATTATTTGCATAATTTGCGGTGTTCTATGTTATGATATTTGTACGTAACAAAAGTAAATTATTAATTTTCCTTGTGTATATATATATATAGGCTGTATGCATTTGTTATTCCAGGAATGCTGAAGAACTATTGCTAAGAAAGTTTAAAAGTCAGGGGGGGAAAAAAATCTAAAGGCCTCTAAACATTTAAAATGTTAGAAAAGGCTACTTTGTTCCAAAATGTTTTTAAAAGGGCCGCCAGGTGCTAAAATATGTTGAAAAAGGGCCACAGGGTGCTAAAAATATTTTCGAGGCCCTGTGCCCTCGATCCCAAAGATGGCAACACTCTTGAAAGTATGTGGGTGTCATTTTCAGATAAGGAATACGAAAGGGCGCCAAACGTCGGGTCTCCCCCCCCAATCAAATTTTCACGCTACGCCCCTGCACTTCTCACCTTTGTTGGACTTATATTATTTTACTCTGCATATTAACGATAATCTGTAAAAAAAACTTTGCCATTTTTACACTTTGTTGGAAAAAGTGTTCGTCTAAACATCAAATGATATATTTTAGACATCTTTTCAGTATAAGGAAAGTTGATACTTTTCTCATGTATAGTAAAATTATGATTAATCGAAATCCCGATATGACTTAAACCACTGTCCTATAGAAATATTTCAAACATATGTGTTTAAAACACTGATGTTTTATCCCAATGAGAATAATGAGTGTGATTTAGAAGTATTTCAATCATATATACAGCCTCATGTACATGAAAAACTTAAGTCTGAATTAAAAGAAAAGCATACCCTGAAGTGGTATATGGTTATGAAAGTATCCTTGGAACATAAAAAACCTGATGAAGACATGGAAGAGACACATACATATTTTAGAAGTTCTTGCATTATCGAACTTATTGAAGATACTATTGAACAGCATATTAGCGAAGGATATGCAGAAATTAATATGTCCTTAGAAGAATTCATCCAAAAATTCACTATTTGGAACTAAAAATGGCTAAATACCATCCTCTAGCTGCTAGTAGCTATATTAAGCTACCTTCAAAACTTGTTTAAAAAGATTTGGGGCGTCACATATTTCTACAAACTTGACTTAGTGAATTTAGTATTTCTTGTCAAAACTTTTTTGTGGAATTCTCTTCTTTAGTGAAACACTTAGTAAATTTTACACAATTTTTCGTTTAATAACTGAAAAATATTGTAATACTTAGTAAATTTTAGCAAAGTAATCTTAAAATACTTTCACTGAGATTTGCAACTTAGTCAAAATTTAAGATTTTCTTAACATATGATATTCCACATTGTTATGCAAATAGTATTGGATTGTACTTAAAGTACAAACATCTCCAATAGTTTAAAGTCTTTGAGAGAAAAAAATTAAAAGATTTTTATTAAAGACCTAGAAATGCATACAAGTTAATTTTTGTAAAATGAAAATTGTTTAAATATTAGAAAATATACTTTGGTATAATGTAACTTAGTGATATTTAAAACAAATACATATCAATTCATGTTTGCAAAAGATAATTCGATGTTTAGAGTGAAAATTTTTACTTTAAAGTGTATAAAAACGATAAAGTTTTTTACAGGTCGTCAGTTTAATACACAAAGTAAAATAATATAAGTCAAGAATTGTGGGTAAACATAAGTACTTTTTGTTAAATTATGTATTCGTGACAGATAAGGATAAATTTGAAATTAGTAAAACATAACTCAGTGATATGTAGAACTAGTGCATATTAATTCACGAAGGTGTATATATATGTGTACAAGTGTTTACGTATGAACTTAAACAAATTCACACTACTATTTTTCAAGATTAAGTTTTATTTTTGAATGATATATAGAAATTTTTTAAATTTATTTATTTGGGGTCCACCTCCATCCGTCACGTTTGTAGAAATATGTGACGCCCCAAATCTTTTAAAACAAGTTTTGAAGGTAGCTTAATATAGCTACTAGCAGCTAGAGGATGGTATTTAGCCATTTTTAGTTCCAAATAGTGAATTTTTGGATGAATTCTTCTAAGGACATATTAATTTCTGCATATCCTTCGCTAATATGCTGTTCAATAGTATCTTCAATAAGTTCGATAATGCAAGAACTTCTAAAATATGTATGTGTCTCTTCCATGTCTTCATCAGGTTTTTTACGTTCCAAGGATACTTTCATAACCATATACCACTTCAGGGTATGCTTTTCTTTTAATTCAGACTTAAGTTTTTCATGTACATGAGGCAGTATATATGATTGAAATACTTCTAAATCACACTCATTATTCTCATTGGGATAAAACATCAGTGTTTTAAACACATATGTTTGAAATATTTCTATAGGACAGTGGTTTAAGTCATATCGGGATTTCGATTAATCATAATTTTACTATACATGAGAAAAGTATCAACTTTCCTTATACTGAAAAGATGTCTAAAATATATCATTTGATGTTTAGACGAAAACTTTTTCCAACAAAGTGTAAAAATGGCAAAGTTTTTTTACAGATTATCGTTAATATGCAGAGTAAAATAATATAAGTCCAACAAAGGTGAGAAGTGTGAGCAAAATGGTTGTTTTTGTCACATCATGCGTTCGTGACGTAGTGTATTAGGGGGAACTCATATCCAATGATTATAATCTTCCGTCACACGCGTTATGACGTCAGCAACAGGTTTTAGCGTCTCCTAAAGCTTGTTCAACCATGTCTAAACTTGAAACTATATATACTTTTGTTATTACTTCACATATGGTTTTTCGTACCTTTTAAGTTTTATCTACAAATTTTCTAACTTCAAGCCTTGTGTTAGCAATTCTACTAAAAACAATTAATTTTTCTAAGTGATGTGACATGAAGAAAACATTTGACAAAAAAATGTTTAAAAATTTTTTGTAAAATTTCACAAACTTCTAAAATTAAGCTTTCACAATTCTTACAAAATATTTTCTGTATTCTAAAAATAAAAAAGTTAAAATACAATCGTGAAAGTATCTATATATAAAAGATTAAGTTGTTACTATAACATTATTTTTACACTCTTTGGGATAGAGATTGTGATTTTAGTTAAAGTACAAATCACTTTGAATATGCATATTCAAAGTAAGATTCAAATATGGTACTTAGGAAAATACTAACTTCATAAGTATATCTAAAAATTTTTATAAGTTAGTTTTTCAGAAAATTGTTAATAAGATAAATTCATTTAAGATTTTTACAAGTACTTTACAATTGAGTGGTAAAACAATTTTACAAGTTTTTTCTTCTTCGATGTAAGTTTGATAGTTTATAAAACTACTATTGTGCATACATTTTTCTTAGTGTTTAAATATTATACTCAAACAATACTTCTACAGTAATTAAAAAAGTATATCTCTAATATCCAAGTAAACTTTTTACATGCTTTATTTCAAAAAGATGACGCTTAAGTTTGTATTCTAATAAAAAATATTATATAAAAGGTGATTTTGTAATAAAAATTAAAACGAACCATTTTCATTGAAATCTTTTTATTTGAAATTCATTCACAATAATACAAAACAGCAAATTCGCACAAATCTATATTGTTGAAATATCGTTCATCCAATCGGCATTAAAGTTATTCAAAAAATTTAGCAAGTCTAGATTTTCATCGTTAAAGTTATCTGTCACTAACTCATTTTCCTACACACTAAAATTATTCGAATTCATATTTTTGTTGTTAGCAGAAAAATCATTCAAGCATTTGGGATTAAAGTTATTCAAAAAATTTAACAAGTTCAGACTTTCATTAACATAGTTTACTAGAGGTAAATCAGTTTGTATCAGGTTAAAATTATTTAAGTCGTTATTTTCAACTTTGGTAGATAAGTCATCAACATTATTTTCACTTGTATATTCCACATTCGAATTGTTCAAAAACATTTTGAAGTCTAAGTCTATATTTTCATTCTGAAAGTTGTTGGAAGGTAAGTCAAAAACATCATTTATACATTCAGTGTGAAAATTATCCAAAAAATTTAACAAGTCCAGATTCTCACTGTCATTATTAACTGTTGGTAATTCATTGTTAGTACTTCGTTCATTACAATTTCTACGTATGCTGAAGTATTTAAGATGATTCTTTCTCTTATGTTGCAATAATTCATACTTACACTGAAAAGTTTCACTGCATTCATCACATCTAGTTTGCATTGAAGATTTTTTATGCATATTTCTTTTATGTTTTAAAAAATGTCGTTTGTTTGAAAATGTAACAGTACATTCGTTACAACAGTATGTATGTAAAGTCTTTTTATGACTTTTCCGCTTATGGTTTAAAAAAGCATGTTTAGTGGAAAGGTTATAGAACATTCCTCACATATATACTCAGGTTTACGATAATGCACCCTCTTATGTTTTTCTAATTCATACTTGTGTTCAAAAGCATCTTTACAAATAATACATAGATGTTTAGGTAAGACTTTTTGATGAAATAATCTCTTATGTTTAAATAAATCACACTTGCGATTGAAATTTTCAATACAATATTCACATTTGTATCTTATGGAAATTTTTCTATGGGTTTCTATATGTCTTTTTAAACGATGAAAAGTAACAAATCCTTTCTCGCACACATAACAAATATTAGGTTTAATGTCATTGTGAACCTTCACATGTCTAGTAAGATAGGATTTTTTTAAAAATGACTTATTGCAAATTGGACAAATAAAAAGTTTAGATAACTTCTCATCCTTAAAAGTTGATGAAGGGGGTTGTTGAACAGAAACGTGAGTCTCCTCAGACGGTAAAGTATTATCCATTTTGTACTTCAGTTTAGCAAAGTATAAAAAAATCACTCTAAAAGGAAAACTTAAATGATTAAAAACTACTAAGTATGAGAACTTAGACAATTCTACAGCGAGAAAAGATTGTAACTAATTCAAATTTTTTCTTCGTTCATCAGTTTTACTTAAGAATTAACGACAAATTTTCTTATTTCATGTCAAATTTTTATAACTATCGCCAATATTAGTGGAAATTTAGCCAAATAGTATCCCATACCTTGCTATAATACTCGAATCTTGTGAAAAAGTCTAGTTTATCAACATGTCTAAGCAGATAATTTGTACACTTTCACTCTGTATTTTTATGGATGTAGCATCTACGTTAAACATTTTACGGTAAAAAATATTCTAATATCTATGTTTTTTAACAGTTGATTATAGATTTGTCGAAACTCGTGGTTTAGTATTTTCTAAGAAGGTAGGTTGTTAATAGTTTCAAGTTCATGATTTCATCATTCATCTGCAGCTTCTAAATTTGATAAGTGTTAGATTTTTATCTTACATTTTCAATCTAAAAAAGAAAAAAGTTAATTTTTCTGAGATAGTATTTGTATTAAAATAATTTGTGTAAAAATTTTTCATTTACAAAAAATTTCATTTACAAAAAATTTCATTTATAAGCAAATGTGTGAAAAACTTCAAACTAAATGACTTTAAAAAACTTACAAGGAAACATTCAAAAGGTATCATCTTCAAAAAGTATTGAAAAAAATATATTTGATTCTACTTTTCATAAAACACCAGAAAATGAAAAAAATATCGGCTGAATTTAATTACAGCGACCACAAAAAATTATCAAAATTAAGCATATTTGGCGATTTCACACTGCTAGGCGATTGATTTTGAGTACTTGGCGGAAAAGCAAAACACGGTTCTGTTCGTACACGGCAATCTCGGTGCTAGCAAACGTATCGCCTAACAGCGCTAAATCGCCAAATATGCTTAATTTTGATAATTTTTTGTGGTTGCTGTAATTAATTTCAGCCGATAATTTTTTCATTTTCTGGTGTTTTATGAAGAGTAGAATCACATATATATTTTTCAATACTTTTTGAAGATGACACCTTTTGAATGTTTCCTTGTTAGTACTTTGTAAAATAAGACGCGTTAGTAACACATGTGAAACATTAAAATTCCATACTTCAGAATTTTTCAAATATTTGTAGTCTCTTAAATTTATATGAATGAGATTTTATCTTACATTTTCATTCTCACCATTAGAAAAAGTAAGTTTCTTATATTTTTATTCTAAAAATTAGTTAATTAATTTCTGAGATGATATTTTTCTACAATACTTTGTGTAAAAAATTTTTCATTCACAAAAATTTCAGTTTAGAAGCATATGTCTGAAAAACTTCAAACTAAATGACTTTAAAAAACTTAGCACTTTGTAAAATAAGATGTGTTCTTAACACATGTGAAACACTAAAATTCCATACTTCATGATTTTTTTCAAATACTTAGTCTCTTATGCTGGTAACTTTGTGATTTTATCATACATTTTCAATCTTATTGTTGTAAAAATAAGTTTCTTATATTTTTTCAAGAATAAGTTATCTAAATTTCTAAAATACTTTGTACAAAAACATTTTCAGTTTATATACATATGTTTGTAATCGACAATACTTGGTTAAAATATTTTTTTAGTATGTTTAAATACACTTTATAAAACTTAAGTATGCATCTGTGAACATGAATGTATTTATAAAACATATATATTAATATTTTTTCAGCTCTGAATTTTTTCAAAGTTAGCGTTCATCATTTACAAACTTGCTATCTGTAAAGAAAAACTGAGTGAATGGTAGCATATGATGTGGGGGATTTCACTATGTTAAAGTGGTAGAAAGTAGTACAAATTAGTGAAAACTCTTTTGATTTTTTTCTTATGTGTTTCAATAATTCATATTTCCATCTGAAGATTTCACTACATGCATCACAAACATGCTTAGATAAAGTCTTTTTATGATTTTTTCTAACATGAATCGATAAATCATACTTGCGATTAAAACTTTCACTGCATTGTTCACATTTATATTCTGTAAGAGTCTTTTCATGAATTTTTAAATGTCTTTTCATATCGTCTGAACACTGAAATGGTTTCTGACATGCAAAACACCCAAAAGATTTCACACTCATATGAATCCTCAAATATCGAATTAAATTAGACTTTTTAGAAAAAGTCTTTTAAATGTCTTAAAAATCTTGTTAAATGTAACCGAAAATATTACTGTTTTAAAATCCTGTCAAATTCTAAGTGTAAAACGTGTAAAGTTTATTCAAAATTAATGCAAGGAATGAATTTTTATTTTTAAAAAGTTAGTGGAAATCTATAAAAAAAATCTGATATTTTCTCTCATCACTAAAAATTCAGGAATGGTCAGTTTCCTTCGAGGGTGAAAAAGAGGTTCGAGAAGGGATGTGTGACCTTGGTATATCGACCTAGCTCATTGGGAGGGGAGATTGAATAAGAAAAAAAATATATATATTACCTTTTACAAATCACTTCATTAGACATTTGATAACTAATTGAATTTCAGACATGTTGAAGAATTTTCAATCATCTTTTTACTTAATTTTTACTCTCAGTTTTCATAAAACATTCGTATTCTTTACAAGAAAATTCATAATTAACAGTTTTGTAATTACACTGTTTTAATTACTAAGGATAAATAAGAGTCATTCCACAATTATCGAAATAGGTAATAAGTTTGACAGACTATTCCATTCATTTTGTTGGGAATGTAAGGTATCGTGGGCTTCAGTTTAAGGGGTGATGGGTTTTGTTAAAATAACTCAAGGAAAATGTCAGCTTCGAATACCACATATACATTTAATATTTTAATCATCTTTTAACTTAATTTTCACATACATTGTGTTTTTTCACAAAATATTTAGTGAATTTTACAAGATCTTAAATTATTATTATTTTAATTATTATTCTGTAATTAATATCATTTTTATGGTTGATTAATTTTCAGACAATAGCGTTCATAGGTTTAAAATGATTTGTACAGTTATATAATAGAAAAATCGCACACGCATACGCGAAAACTACTGTCTTATGGAAATATTTTTACTGTAAGGTGTCGGGTTCGAACCCCAGTCAGATCACTCTATTTCTTTCATAGTATATTCACATCCACCTCCTTAAATTAAATCGATTCCTTATTTATTTCCCAATTTTTAATTTTTATAATTAATTTCTTAATTTCTTAATTAGTTTCTTAATTAGTTCCCTAATTAATTTCCTAATTAATTTCTTAATTAACCTCCTAATTATTTTCCTAATGACTCACAAACAATATCCTGCTTTTTTCATTCTACCGAAAACATCCCTTTTTAAAGTACGGTTAAATCGTTCTACTACGGACGCTTTCGTGTTGTTAAAAGTTCTGAAAAAATTCACACCTTCCTCTTTGAGAAATTTTTGAAACTTGTTATTCAAAAATTATCCGTATTCAAACAGTTGGGTTTTCGTTCAGAGAAAATTTTTTTAAAAGCTTTCACAATCTCTTCACCTTTTTTAGATTTCAGAGGAACCGCCCACGCTCGTTTTGAGAGGATGTCTATACAAGTTAAAATGTAGCGAAAACCATCGTTAAACTTTTGAAGAGACGTCAGATCAGCTAAATCTGCTTGCCACTGTTGATCAATTCTGGATACTATGACACGGTTCGTGGGGAATTTTTTTCGAATCGGTTTGTTAAGTGAATATGCATCTATTCCTTGTAACCATTCTCGAATTTTTTTCTTTGATAACTTGCCGCGGGCAGCACGGTGTAAGGCATCTACACCTCCAAAACTTGCAACCGCTTTCGGGTCTCGATAAGTTTCCTCCATGGCAGCACGCATGTGAAGACATTACATTGAAAAGGATAAATTCCCCGTATCGTTTAAATTTAAAATAAAATCAACGTTAAACTTCCCACCTTCAGAAAAAATATAAAGAATCGAAAAGACAACGCACATCACAAAATAAATGCAGAACACGAAAATCCCTTCCTCTCGGGACGGTAACATGACGAACACTGAATGATATTCAATCGAAAAATACATATTTATATCTAAAATAGAGTCATCAGATCGTATTTCCATAGGTCAGTGGTTTCACGCTCGAAAACTACTGTCTTATGCAAATATTTTTACTGCAAGGTACCGGGTTCGAACCCCAGTCAAACCTCTCTATTTCTTTCATAGTATAGTCCCATCCACATCCTTAAATTCAATCGACTCCTTTTTTATTTCTCAGTTTTTAAATTTTTTAATTCATTTCTTAATTAATTTTCTAATTAATTTCTTAATTAACCTCCTAATTATTTTCCTAATGACTCACAAACAATATCCTGCTTTTTACCTTCTACCGAAAACATCGCTTTAAAACCATCGTCACCTTTTACAAAAAATCACTAATTAATTTTTTTAATTAAATTTCCTCATAAACACCCTCGTCATCTTTCACGATACTGTCAGAAGGGGGTGTCAAGGTCAATACCAAGTCATCCGCGCCCCTCAGGGGGTGGTGTGGCACCCGCACGGCTTGCCAGTGCCGCAGTGCCACCGCCTCTTGAGCCAGAACCGGCCTATTCTATCTACTGTCGTACTCTCCTCTCTTTTTTCAGGACACTCTCAGGGATTAGAAATTTCCACCTTTATTGCTACCATTACTTTCATAGATATATCCTATTTAATCATGACATATTACTATAAAAATACCATGGATATTTCTGCATGAAATTAGTGTTGGGAAAAAAGGCGAAAATTTCTTATTCCTGAGGGTGTCCTGAAAAAGCGCGGAGAGTACGACCCCTGGATTAGGTTGGCAGCTATAGATCTCGGTTCAAATTCTAGCGTGGTAACTTTTCACTCTTGTAAAAAATAATTCAACTTTTCGCTCAAAAATCTGTGTGACTGAAATAACTTAAATTTTCTTCTCACTTTTTTTTAATGCACAGGGTTAACATGAGAAACATTATTGACAGAAAATCCCATATGCCTAAAAGTAGCCAAATTTAATTATTAGACAGTATTTTTCTGCACAATTCAAATACAGGAGCATAATGAAGTATAAAAAGTTAGAAATTCTATACTATCCATTATATTAAAATTATTATGAGGGTGATTGAAAGTATATTATAAGAACATGCTTTATTTCTGATGCCATTCAAAGAATATGGATAATAAGAAAAATGATAGTTAACAAAAGAAATATGACGACATAATGGATGCTCACGAATTTTAATACGAAAGACTCTACAAAGGAATTCTAAGTAATATAGATTTTAAATACGAAGGAAATGACTTTGTCCAGAAAAGTAATTGTGAGCATTCGTTCGAAATACATACTTTAAGAAAAAAGTCTATAAAGGAAAAGCAAAGTGGCTACTAAAAAATTACAAATACGGGCTAAAAAATTTTTTTTTAGGGAGTGGGGCGGCTCAAAAATTTTAAAGTGGGATAAATATGTATAAAAAAAAATCTTGTGAGTCAAAATTAAATAAATAAAATAAAAAATAAAAAATTTTCGTTATATGGTATTATGATGAATGATATGTTTGTGGATTTTATTTTATTTGTATGCGCGACTGATATTTGCTTAAAACAAAGTAAGTTAAGAATTATGTGAAAAATAAGAAAAAATTATAAACGTCATACTTAACGTTTTATATTTAAAATTACATAGGAATCACATCGCATGGATGCAGATTAAATTAATATATATTAATTTCAATATGTATGGTTCAGAAAAACGATTGAAAAGCTAATGAACACAATGCTAGCTTGTAACAACAAAAAATTTTAGATTGTACTTAAAGTAAACTAAAGGTCAAACATAGAGTTGCCAACATCTTAATTTATTCAAGAGCATTTTCAGCCCCACCGGTATTTCATACCACTTACTTTTTTAAAAATAATTTTTTCTTATTTTATCGTAGTTTTACCTGTACACAAAGCAGTGGTCGTATTTACTCTATTTTAGAAAAAGAACATCCCATAGTAAACGTAAATAATATATACAAGTTTCAAGGAATTCCATGAATATTTATGGGAGTTAGAACGCTCACAGACGAGCGAACAGACAGACAGATGGGCTAATTGAACTCATAATCACTGTTAGAAATTGTTATAAACGCTTAATGAAATCGGAGATGCAATTCCAACAATTTTAGGTTCCAGCCCTTAAAATATATGAATATTTTTGTGTGGCCCTGTAAACCTTAATGCTAATCGTACTGCATTCTACAGAAAATTTCTCTTTTTCTGTATAATTAATGACAATATCATTATGATTTGTGCAAAATAAAGGTATTAAAACATGGAAATACCTCTCATAGAACTCAATGCTGTGGAGTTATTTCGGGTGTCCCTGTACACAAACCAGTGGTGGTACTTCTTCCATTTTCAATAGGGAACATCCCATACTGAAGACGAATACAATATATCAGTTTCAAAAAAAATTCCATTAATATTTACGAGAGTTAGAGGGTGAACAGACCGACAGACACACAAACCGAAGCCATAAACTCTTTTCAACTTTGTTGGAGAGTGTTAAAAACACTTTTCAGCTTTGTTGAAAAGTGTTAAAAAAGTTTTACCTGCAATTTTGCTCCTTTTTTACAAATTACTCACATTGCCCCACAGACTACTAACTTTACCGCATGTCATGGGCAGCGCTGCCAGACTCAGGGAAATTTTTATTCAATATGCACCACTAAATTTTAATTGTAACGGTTACCTAACCGTTTCGAAAATATCTTACAAATATGTTTTTAAGTGATTAGGCAGCCCTTATACTTAAAATTTAGTGGTGGCTGTTGAATAAACATTTCCCTCAATCTGGCAGCATTGGCCATGGGGTAATGTGGGTATAAAACTTAGTCTGTTTCAAATCGTTATTATTTATTTATTATTTAGTATTGAGTCAAAAATTCAAGCGCTATATGTTCTCAACACTTGTAATGTATATATGCCACAAAAAGTTATTTATTTTTTTTGAAATCTTATATTAACACTTCCGCGACCGCTGACGTAGATTAACGTCATTTGAAAATCTGTAATTCCGCCAGTGGGCTTTTTTTCGCGATTTCTATGTTATTTATTTCTTAAGAATATACCCTATATCATAGCCTCCTAAACTAGATGCCTGACGCGGGGCTCGGAAGCTTGGCAACAGTTGAAGCGGTAGACAGCGCCACCTGGTACAGATTGCGCGACTTTTTTATTCAACAGCCACCAAAATTTTTTAAAGTGGGATATGGTATACATAAAAGGCGAATAGAATCGAAGAAACGTCGATTATATATATCACATATCACTTCTTAAAATTATTGTGACACTTGAATTAAAAAAATCATGCAATCTGTACCAGGTGGCGCTGTCTATCGCTTCAACTGTTGCCAAGTTTATGAGCCACGCGACAGGCATCTAGTTAAGGAGGCTTTGCCTATATACATATTTGTACAATGGATACGAATACTTTGATTAGAAAGAATATAATTATAAGGTTTATACATTTGTAATATAAATGTGAATACAGAAAATGTTGTTTTGAAACATTGTAACTTAGGAGAATAACTCCCACAGGCGGACCTTACCGTCAGAAAGACAAAAACATGAGAACACTTTCGCGACCGCAGGATTTTGTCTTTTTGACAGCGTTATTCTCCCAATTTACAATATTTCAGAACAAAATATTCTGTATTCATATTTATATTACAAATGTATAAACTTTACAATTATATTCTTTCTAATCAAAGTATTCGTATCCATAGTATATTTCATTGTAAAAATATGAATATTAGGTATATCCTTAAGAAAGAAATTACATAGAAATTGAGAAAGAAACGCCCACTGGCGGAGTTACAGATTTTCAAATGACGTGAATCTACGTCAGCGGTTGCGAAAGTGTTAATTTTGTTCCACTGATTTGCAAAAACGGTATTTTTATACCCATATTACCCCACCTGACCTATTTATTCCTTTGCCGGCCCTAATGCTCTAAAGCGCTCTAAACAGTGTTGCCAGATTTAATGACTCTTTTATTCAATTCTCATCAATATTTTTGAAGAGTGGTATTTGATATACATAATGGACGAATAACCATCGAAGTCATTAGACAATCGTTACAATTAGTGGTGGACACTGAGTAAAAAAGTCCCTAAATTTGGCAGCACTGACCAGAGGTGTGAAATTAAATGGGACCAGCAAAGAGTTAAACAAACATTGGTACAATAATCTATTCAATTTAAATTTTCGAAAAAATCAATGAACCTTGAATAATATATTTTATTTATTTTCTTTAGAATATATAAGAAATAAACTTACTGTGTAATCTCATAAACAAAGGACCATTCGTATCATATTTTCTTAATCTTTCCGAACTTGCATTAATTCATAAATATAAATTAAAGATACAGAGTCAAAAAAAATCTATTTTTCTGTTATGTGCTTTGTACGTATTTTTATGCAAAAGAAATTATTATACGGTAAATGCCAGCGTCAAATATTATATGAGAAATGTTTATAAGCTTATATATCTACGAGAAATAATGGAGATAAATGAGATTAACCAGACTCCATATAGTAATTAGTGCAATATATATGAACTTTTCACAGTTATCTGTTCTTGAAAAAGAAAGTAGTTTGAAATTCTTTCGCCTACATTTTATTAATTCTCTTTCTAATTTTGTGGGGAAGTGTTGTTTGACTTTTGGGACACATTATTACTCTTTCTAGCTATACTTTTTTATAAAAAATGCAGAATTAAATCATATGAAAAAAAGTTTCTTTAAGGAAAACATTTTTAACCCTTTGAAGGGTGATGAGATATATTATATCTCACCTAATTTTAATTCGCAACTGTTAAAAATCGTCCCAGGAAAAAAAAATATATATACTTTTATAGCATAGAGGAAAAGATTCAATTATTTCTTTTCTTCAAGGCTTGTTTCTAAATTCTGGGCTTTGATTGATTATTTGTGGATTATTATTATGTTATATTATATTATTTTACATTATTATTACATTACGATTATAATTATATTATATTATTATACCATATTATAGTATACTATTGGTGGTTTGACTTTTAAAAGTAAAGTAATTTATTAGTAAAATTACTCCCCTCAAAAAGTTAAAAATCTAACTGCCTGGTTACAGTTCTCATCCCTTTAATACTATTTCAACTTCAATTGATATCGATTCATCAATTAGTGCATCACATACACGCACGTACATATGCAATTTACATGTGAAGAGAGATTAATAAAACTAGATCTTCATCATCAACAACTTCAGCCTTTATGAATTCACTGCAAGACAGGGTTTGTACGGGCCTTATTTTTTCCCTGAGTCTCACACCAGTATTCTGAAGCAATAAAATTCACCTTAATCGTATAGACTTATTTTATAGCGAAAATCGTTCTACAAAATTAATGGCATAAGATTCAGGGAAAAAATAAGGCCCGTACGAACCCTGAAAGATGAAGGCTTTTCCTAGGTGATTCCAATCTGTCCTGTTTTCTGCAATTTTTCGCCATTCTGCTCTTCCCACCTTCACAATTTCAGCTCCCTAACGACACTGTAGTCTCTTCCTCGGTCTTTTTTTATCTCTCGGTATTCAAAATAGGACTTTCGGGATCCATCTATCATCGCTTCTTCCGGCAAATTGCCCTCCCCAGCTCCATATCAAATGCTTAATTCTACAAATGACATCTGTAACTTTGGTTTGTTCCCTAATCCCTGTGTTAATAAAATTAAATAAACTCATAGCTGCAAACCTAATACAGAGTATTGTTAGTATCCGCTCCTTTTTTCACACAACTTAATTAAAAGAGTAATTCTCTTCAAATGTATTTACGATGAAATAAGAAAAAAAGTACTCTAAAATAAAGCTGATGTGAAAAAAAAAATAAGGCAGGTACTAACAATACTCCGGAATATTAATTAGGATGTTGGCAGCTATGCAAACTAATTGTTCAAATGCATCTAAAAAATTTATGTGCGCTTAAGATTGCACTAAATAACTTATTATTGAAACCATATTAAAGGTCTTTCATAAAAACTTTGTCTTATCGTTCATTTATCAGTTTATTTGTTTGTTGGTTGTTAACATATACATCACACTTGCATATTTAACCTGAGGTTCATTTGTAAGTCGTCGTTGAGATGAGGGCAGATAGTACTTGAAAGGATTACAACACAAAGATTCGGAAAAACATCTAGGGCCAGCGCCGGAATCGAGTCTACTCTTATACGCCCGCACGCGATTCGAGAAACAGCAACATATGCACTCGGCCACGGAAGGCCCATTAATCACTAGTTTAATTGTGTTTGTTAACTAACTGCACTGTTAAAAAAAAAGGCAACTTTCCTGCCAGAAATTATCTGTAATTACAGAAAAATACGTTTTGTCAACGTAATTTTTCCGTAATTTACGATTTTTCCTCACATTACAGAGAATTTCTGGCAGCGAAGTTGCATTTTTTTAACAATGTATAATAGTTCCGTATTTCACTAAAAAAATACACCAATTACGCAAATTTATCTGCAATCCATATTTTAGTGCCGAGATTCACCATTTTAATGGTGTTTACTACTAAAATGGTAAGAATGCACGAAATTTCTAAAAATATTAGTTTCAGCTAAATTGGAACCATTTTTCTGGTGAAATGTGAGATTTTATGTTTAACAGTTCATTTATTGCTGTAAATTAAAAAAAAAAAAAAATTATACAGTCATAAGTGGATATATCTATATTTGAATTTGTTTAAAGTATGATATGTCTGCTTTGTTGGTACATCGATATTTATGAAAATGTGAATGATTATAATTTCTTACACTAAAATAAAAATATTGACTGGTTTGGTAGACAGCCGTTTTATTACAGAGGTTATGTGGCGTTGTTTTGTTTCGTAGATTTGGAAGGTTGCTGAAATTATCTCTACCTCTACTTATGATAAAGCAAAATGTTTCTAAGCAAACATACGGAAAAACTCCACGCTTCGCTCTTCTTAAATGAATGTCGGACATTTTGAATAAAAAGTGGGATTTCATATACATAAAAGGCGAATAGAATCGAAGAAACGTCGATTTTATGTATCACTTTTTAAAATTATTCTAAGATTCTAAGACGGAAGGAGGCCGCTCACCACTATGCAACCGTTTTGAGAGTTTTCAACCTTTAGAGAGGGGCTCCAAAGCCACAGTGGAGATTCAAAGGTTTTAAAATTATTGGTGACAGTTGAATGAAAAAATCGCGCAATCTGTACCAGGTGGCGCTGTCTACCGCTTGAACTGTTGGCAAGTTTCCGAGCCACGCGGAAAACATCTAGTTTAGGACGCTATGCATGGATAAACATATTTTAATTAATTTTTAAAAAATTACCACACATACCATTTTCATCAAATGTAACTAAGAACCATCCCGATTAAATTAGCTTTTTATTAAAATAAACTGCATTCTAATAAATCTGTTCGTTTGGATGCTATAATACCATAGACGGACAAAGACTTGAAACTTATTACAGGGATGGAACACGGGCGCAGAATTCATACCACTATCAATAAAAAAAAAAAAAAAATCTACTTCTTAAATCAACGATACATTAGGTGAAGAAATTTGTTAAACAGATTCCGGTATGAATTCTGCGCCCGTGTTCCATCCCTGTTATTATAACTCTCTTTTTGGTCAGGGTTTAAGAAAGAGAAACTTTTTTTACCACAAGAAAAATTACCTACAATGATCCTTCTATTTACATGTTTAAAAAAACTTTATTTAACAAGAAATAAAGTAAATTAAATATTTAATATTAACCTTTACCTTTGCTTATCTTAACATTTGCGGCAGATATTATTTAGATACACTGCAGACTATATAATAGACGACATTTAAGAAAACGAATGTTGTACCCTCAAACACAACACTGTAATTCGAACACATGCTGTTTAAAGTAGGAAGTTTCTGAGGAATGTTTAAATGTTGTTTCTCAAATTGTTGAGGAATGTTATAGGGGAGAGGGGTAATAAATGGGCCACTAATAGAATATGAAGAAAAATTTGCATAACATGAGTTTAGATAATGTTAATAGATGGGGCGCTACTTGTTTTACCAAACTTATAGAATTTTTGAGAAACCTTTTTTTTAGTAGAGTAGGGAAGGGGGAGGGTCAAAAATAGGTTTGGAAAGTCAGTGTTTCCTTTTACGGCAACGTAGTTATTAGCTAAAATTTGTTCACAATTTAATTACAACTATGAATGTTTCTAAATAGCTTTTCACATGTTTACAAATGTTAATACAAAATGTATTTAGACACTGTTAAAAATGGTTTCTTAAAATTGAGCTAAATTGTCTCAAAATAGCTCCGAAACAATATATACTTAAATTTGAAAACCCATGTACTCATTTTTGAGTATATTGACATGTTAAATTATGGGGATTATTGGGATTCTTATTGGTCAACCCCATTTTTAAGCATGTCAATATACTCAAGAATGAGTACATGGGTTTTCAAATTTAAGTATATATTGTTTCGGAGCTATTTTGAGACAATTTAGCTCATTTTTAAGAAACCATTTTTAACAGTGGATGTTATTAAATGTGTTGCTCTGCAGAAACGGGATTATATTAAAAAAGTATAAGGCAGGGCTGAATGGGCCAATTTTTCCTGAAAATGAAGTTGTGTATTTTTCCTTCTTCTCAATGTTTCTTCTTAAATATATAAATCTATTAAACGTTAGATAAACACTTAAGAGAATACTGCTGTCCAGAAAGCAGTTGGAGCCATTTTTAAAGAAAAATATTGATGCAAGTAGTGATGAGCATGAGAAATTTACCCTTCGTGACAAATAGTACGAGTATGAATATGAAGTTTGTTAAACTGATGAATAAGAGTACAGATTTCTTCTTTTAGATGAATTAAAATTTAACGATTTCTTCTAGCTCTTCACACACACGCAAAAAAAAAAAAAAAAAAAAAAAAAAAAAAAAAAAAAAAGCTGTTGTTTATTATGTTTAACAAATTTAATTACAGCTTCAAGACAAAATTACAGCTTCAAGAGTTTAATTTTAAATTCCATCATCGTAAAAAAAAGGACGGATTTAAATTATTCTTTCTCGTCATTTAGATATCAGTGTTGTGAACTTTGAAGAATTGTTAGAAATTTACCAAACAAATAAGTGGTGGATTTTTACTTACTGCTACAGCCATGTTATTTAATATCAATTTTGATAAATATAAATTTCGTTAAACCATAAGTTTCAATGTGATACTATGTATATTATTATGCTTTCTATACTTATTTTATTTTTCACGTACCATTATTTTTTATAATTTAACAGTGTGCTACATTTTGAGATTAAAATATGTTAATTCCTCACTATTTCATCGAATTTTAATATAGTAGCCCATTCATAACCTTCAACGACCTAATCATGGGCAGGGATAAATGGGCCAAATTTTTATTTTTTTTTTCCATGATCATTCATTATAGATATTTTCTAGTTTTTATCACTTTTCTTGTAATAAAATGAGTAAACACCATACAATTTTGAGCCAAAGAAACTTAATAGAAAAAATTACAAAAGTAAAATACCAAAATTGGCTCATTCGCACTCATCTACATATTTTACGAACAGTGTTGCCAGATCTGGCGGAGTTTTTTATTCAATATTCACCAATAATATTTAATTGTAACGTTTGCCTAATCACTTCGCAGATTAATCGTCTATAATGCGTATCAAATATCACTTTTTTAAAATTATTGTTGATTATTGAATTAAAAAAATCCGTCAGATCTGGCAACACTGTTTACGAACAGTTTTCGTTTGTTGGATTTCTCTAAGCTATCGCATAAATAATTCTATTTCTTGATCCTCTATTTCATGCATTTGGTTATACAGTTATTACATACTTGCCAACCATCTCATTATGAACCGTACAATTTTTAGTACCCGCCTTTTTTTTCGCACCAATAATTTTTTAGAGTAATTTTAGTCTTATTTAATTGTAACAACATTTGGAGAGAATAACTCTAAAAATATAGTGGTATGAGAAAAGGGGCGTTTTTTCAGGCGGCGTTAACAATTGTATGGTTATTAATGAGATGGTTGGCAAGTACGTTATTATCCATTTATTTTTATAAATATTACATGTTTAATATGTAATTCTATAATAGCGAATGTTGTATTTGAATAATGGAGTAAGCTATATTATATCTGTGAAAAGAACCAAATGTTAAAATTAAAATCGACAATATAGGCTTTTTATTCATAAATTGTTACCACTGAAACAAGATGATTATAAGACATGCAAACATACCCTCCAACATACTAATTAATATTCCGTAGTATTGTTAGCCCCGCCTTCTTTTCCACACCAGTATATTTTTAGAGTATTTTTCTTCTTATTTAATCGCAATTGCATTTGGAGAATATTACTCTAAAAATTTATTGGTGGGTGAAAAAGGGCGGGACTAACAATATTACGGAATATTAATTAGGATGTTGGAGAATATGCATGTAAAATTGAAAAAGTATATTTCCTTTCATATATATATCTTTCACATTTAATGTCCATAATTTTCAGAATTAAAAAGATAATATAATCAAAATAAGCACATCTAACTAAATATTTAGTCCATTATACTTATATCCGTCTATTTAAAATGTGCAAATACATATAAACCGCATTCAAATTATCTTAAATGTTCATCTAACTGATTGTAAAACATTATGAGTTACTTTTAAAACCGATCGATGTGATACAAACCTTACAACTCTATTTTAGAAATTCGTATTCGTTCCTTATTACTTTTTTTTTTTAAATTATTATTATAGTTTGTAAATAAACAAATAAATGATTTATGAATAAGAAATAAAGTTGTAAACTAAAAGTTATTTAACTTGTGACGTTCTCATCATAAGAATAGATGCCCAAAACTTGTCTTTATAATTTATTTTTTTAACAAAAATTCCAGAAAAGAAGAATCCATGAAAATCCTCATTAAAATCGTACCATATTTTTCTTTCAGTTGAATGAACGGGAAATTATAACTGATGTCTTATTTGAGAAATGGATAACTGCATATCGAACTGAAATTGATGGACGTATCATGTTTCAGATTTCTCTAAAGTCAATAATTCATCTTCGTCATAAAATCGACGGTTATCGTAAAAAAATGTCGTGCGGAAAAAGTAAATTCTGGATTCTAACGCAATAAAACTCTGGTCATAATGGCAAAAAAGAAATTAAATAAATAAATTGGTTCACTAAGAAAAGGAATTTATGTTTTTTTTTTTTTTTTTTTTTTTTTTTTTAGTTTGGATAAATGATTTGAATTCTTAAAATTCAAGTGGCAAAAGTTATACTAGCTATATAATTCCAATTTTTATTTTATTCTATTTTAGTTTCAATGATAAATAATGCGTTTATTTTAACATATCATACTCGTTTGAATACAGACTTAAGTGCAATTCTGTTATCAATAACACGCATGACAGTTAAACATGTGATATATCGCACCCGTCAAGAAAAGTGACACAACTCAAAAATGCAACATTTGAAAAAAAAAAAAAAAAAAAAAAAAAAAAACCTTAAAAATAACGATAAATCATTGACTAGCCTATTATAAAATTGATACAATTGCCTTTAATTTTTCTCATTTTTGAGATAAAAATGTGACGCTTTTGGTGGACGTTGAGGCCCTTCATGCACATTTTTCAATGACATAAACTCAAAATTGTCGTTTTTTCACTTCTGTGACTTTTATTGCCATGGTGATGATGGTTTATGAAAATAAAAGTGATGCATTGCTCATTATAATACATAATAATTAAAAGATGGATGGAATATAATCCTCTTCATGACAAGAAATGCAAAGATATCAAGAAGGTAAAATAATTTTAAATGAATAATTGGAGGCATGGAAATACAATTTATCAGAAACCGGGGCTGCCACGGGAGATTTTTTTTTTATATTCTTTTCGTACCATAGTTTCCAAAAAATAAAATTTAAAGTATATTTTCGCAAGTAAAACTGCACTTTGAAAAAAAAAAATGTATCATAATTTTTTTAATTTACTATAAATTGAATGTTGTGGATATAGTGGTACGAAGACAAAGAAAAAGAGTCGCTTGTGGCAGCCCTGGAAATGCATTGTATGACATCGAATTATTAAAGTATCGTCTATTATTTAACCCATTTTATCCCAATTTATTTATTTTGCTCAAATTTGAGAAAAATTATATTTTTTAAGGTTAATTAAAAATAAATAAACTAAATACAACAAAATTTGGAAAAAAAAAAATTATATTCTGTATAAGAAATCTTATCCACCTTGTACGCAGGACATTGAAATAAAGAGGATGACATTTACACTTATATGTTTTCTCTTCAATAGTGAAAAGTGCTTCCGAGTATAAAATTTTGCTTTATCTGTATAATACTTTCTTATTTACATGATAGTTCTTCAGAAAGAATTTTCAACCGCAAAGAGAAGATAAACCACGCCCCCTAATGTAATGATTAAACGAAGATTCCAGATGAAGGAGGAGGAGGAGGTGAGACACATAACACGCTAGCAGAAGCTTTTATATACCATTATATATTCCAGCTGACGAAATATTCGTACAAAGCAAATTCTGATTTCGATATGCTATTTTTCAGCTGTCCTTTAAATAGGACAATGGGATAAAATGAGTTAAGTTTATTTAAATTTTAAAAAAAGGAAGGTATAGTGCGTATCAATAACAACAGATGAATAACGATTCCTGAGCATTACTGGATAGTAAAAATATGATAGATTGAAAACTTTCATAAAAAAAAAAAAAAAATCATATGTATCGTAAAAAACTAGTTCTTATTAAAAGCAAAGAAGGGATATTTTATACAAATAAACATATAATATGATTCAAATATTTATTTTAATATTATTTTGCTTTTTATTTTCATATACACACAGACAAATAAAAATAAAAATGAAAAAATTAGTTATTTTCATAAAACGTTTCAAACCATTCGAAGACCTTAAAATGAAGATCAATATATATATATATATATATATCAATAATGAGGAATATAGATTTAATTTTATACACTCACGTCAATATATATACATTGAAAACCTTTTCAAACATTGAATAAATGATACATTGAATAAGATGAAACCAGAAAAAATGCAAAAAAAGATTACGAATATCAAGCAACCTTAAATTGAAACATGCAAATTCATTACGTTTTCAAGGGTATAGAATGAATATTGCATGTAAAATAGGTGTTATTTCTGTCTTGTTGTATGCAAATTGCTGAACATTTACAACAAGCTATACCCTATAACACTCCCTCCCCCCCCCCCCCAAAAAAAAAAAAAAAAAGTTTAAACTGAAAGAATAATATGTGAAAAACCAAATGAGAATCAAACTTGTTTAAATTCAAGCAGCCATTTCAAAATTATTAAATGAAATACTAATAATAATATTAGTTAAATGAAATACTAGTAATAATTAATTAAACTAATGTTTAGTTCACATTACACAACAAAAACTGGTATAAGTAGCTTGATCACTAAACAAACATGTGGCTGTATACAGTTAAATTCACAGTTAATTTTGGAATCGTATTAAATAACTGAACGATTAACTTATTTTTGGAATCCTATTTGTGAACTGAACGATAAAGTTGAGTGAATATATATATATTATTAATAATAATAGTAATTTGTTTTATAAAACTTTTTGAAATATTCAAATAGTTAAACGCAAGCCATCCAAACGTAGAACATTATCTTTTTTTAATACTGAAAAGTATCAATTTAATTTTAATCACAGGTATTTGAATTTATTAAAAATTCTTAAACATAAACAAATTTTCTAAACTTATTAATTAGGCTGATACTGCTGATTCACAATATTTATCGCCTTTTATAGCAATATATATATATATATACACACTACATGTTTTTTTCCTACAATCAATAGCACTTTAAGAAGGTTTGGTGTACTGTTTGTTTGGTTATTCTCACAATAAATATAACGACAAATGGACATTTCCAGCCGTTTAAGTATCTTTTTTTTTTTTTTTTTCGTTAATTAGCATAAAACAATAAATCTATATTTTATCAGGAATAGGTCTCAAAAATAGCAAAATACAATTTCTAAACATGAATACTAACAGTATAAATTAATGGTAAACTACACATTATACTCAAGTGGGAATGATGGTATTAAGTTGGGAATCAGAACTTTTCAATAAATGAAAATACTGAAATTTTGAAAAACGTAAGTGTAGAGCTGCCACAGGCGGCTTTTATTATTATTATTATCGTATTACTATTTCTATAACATAAAATTTACAATAAATTTATGCATGGAAACTGCAGATATATCTGGGTTAATTTATTATACATTTCCTTTTTTGGAAATAGTAGTACGAAAAGAATAAAAATAATGTGGTGTGACACTCACACGATTTTATCTTGCCCTGTATTTCAATAATATAAAGATGGGTTGCAGATTAAGTCATAAGATTAATAAGGTAAGATAATAAAGATCAGTCTAGTTCAGGGATGGAACACGGGCGCAGAATTCATACCGGAATCTGTTTAAGAAATTTCCATACCTATAATATCGTTGATTTAAGAGGCAGAAAATTTTTTTACTTTCATAGTGGTATGAATTCTGCGCCCGTGTTCCATCCCTGCTAGTTTAAAAATAATTTAAAATAGGTTTAGGTACAGTTTTATTTGACATGTCGCCCTTCTCAACCCCCGTCCAATTATAGTATCTACAATTTTTTTTTTTTTTTTTTTTTTTTAAGTTCAAGGCTGTTATTAATTTAACTTTATGCTTGCTAGTGTTAATCAAAATTTACCGTAGCAAACTACCTTCCCTAGTAGCAAGATTTAATCGGCCACTGAACGGACTCTTATCGACGACCGATGAACTTCAGAACGGCCGATACTCGAAATATCATCATGAGCGATTAATTCATCTAAAATGTCTCATCGGGAATAGTTGAATCCGATGATCGGAACCCGATCAATTTTAGAAACTGATCCGATGAAGATCCGATGGAAAGACACGATTTCTATCCAATTTTCACGTGATTTATCATCGGTTTGGCATCTTTTATCGGTGAATTTTTCCTCATCGAAAACCAACCTTATATACTGCTCGAAATGATATATCCTTGTTATTACTCGAGAAAATTTCGAGGAATCAATGAAAGGCTGAACAAAATACGATGGATCAATGCTGCTAGGGTTATATGAACTTCAAAATACCAAATTTGAATCACCTGGAGTTATTTAATTAGGCTGAAAACAGTTATGCATACAGATCAACCACGAAAAACTGCATTTTCGTATTCAGGGCACGTCAAAACGTAATATTATACAAAAAAAAAAAAAAAAAATTGAAAATAGAACTTCAAATTATACTTTGTTTACAGTATGAGTATGAACAATTAATTTTCCTTCCTAAGCAGTGTTCGTCGACATAGTAAAATGTAGCAAAGCATTTCCATGAATTACATTCAATAAAAAAGAACGTTTTGCTAAATATCTTGCTTGTAAACTATATGCACATCAAATTCTGCACTTAAATTGAATTTTATATGAAAACCACCTAAAACAAACAGAAATACACTTCAGTAATTTCCAAATATAGCTCTAATATATCCAAATACTTTGAGTAGCCTTGTAAACGAATGATAAATGATTTCCACACCACAATCTGTATAAAACATGTTTTTATGCATACAAAAAAATATGTTGATTCCAGTACGTTTCGGGCAGCCCATGGATGTTGCACTATACTTACCAGAAATTTCTCTACAGACGTAATGTATTTTAATTTTCTTGGATGGTCCTGTACACGAACCATTCGCTTGATCTCAACGAAAATTTTAGTGTAGTTTGATTATATGATACATATTTAAAATACCAAGTTTGGACTTCCTGCTACTATTTGTTCTTGAGATATGCAGATAAAAGACACACACACACACAGATCGACGGCTAAAAATATGATTTTCCTATTCAGGGGACCTTAAAACGTGGAAATATAACAAAACCTCAATTTCGAAAATTTGACCCCAAAACAATGCTTTTTCTTCCATATATATGGATAAGA
This sequence comes from Salticus scenicus, assembly GCA_963930645.1. Classification (NCBI taxonomy): domain Eukaryota; kingdom Metazoa; phylum Arthropoda; class Arachnida; order Araneae; family Salticidae; genus Salticus; species Salticus scenicus. The sequence continues at coordinate 243,200,342 of OZ005651.1, forward strand.
GAAGGTAGAAGGAAGTCGCCCTGTAATTGTCCCTGTAATTGTTAAAAATGGTTAAAATACTATTTGTAAACATCAGAAGATAAAATTAAAAATATTTGAAGCTTATTTAACTTTTTTTTTTTTTTTACTTCCTAAAAAAGGAAATTGATTTCAAAATTTTTATCTCAACAAAATAAAACATCGTTTCATTCATTTGTAATCTGCGGAAATTTCAGGTAGGAAAAAAAAAACTTAACCCCTTAACGCGCGGCGTCCTCGCTGCGAGGACGCAAAATTTAAGATCCAGCTGCAAAAATTCATCCCGGAAATTTTTTGGCAAAAATTTACGTTTATAAGATATTAGAAAAGGCCAGTTTTTTTAACCTTAAAATTTAAAATTTCTTATAGTTTAATTTAGTTCATGAATTCCGGTGGCAGTATAATTTAAATTATCTGAATTGTCTTGTGCCGCAAAGGGTTAAATGTTATGATTCTAACAAGCATCACGGGGATTTGAAAGTGTTAAAAAAGGCGTATGTAAAATTCTCTCACTTAAAGTTGAAAAGAAAAGCTGGAAATGAACTAAAGTAGACCTGCCAATTATGCTAATTTATCCGTAATAGCTTTAGGCCCCGCCTTTTTTTTTCACACCAATAAATTTGTAAATATTCAGAAATATGTACTCGCGATTAAATAAGAGGACTAGACTTCTTTATTCTAGAAATAAGAGGACTAGGACTTCTTTATTCTAGAAATATACTGGTGTAAGAAGAAGGCGGGGCCTAACACTATTACGGATCGATTAGCGTAATTGGCAGGTCTTCTAAAGTTGGAAATAGGATAAAATAACACCATAAAATGCAAAAAAAAACTTGCAACAATTGTTTAAGGTCCAAATAAAACACAACTCTTCGTCAGGCAAACAAAGCAAACACGAGTACTCGTGTCTACTTTATTCGTCTGACGAATGGTCCTGTTTTATTTCTTTTAAATTATTGCCTTAATAAAGTATTAAATTATTGCCTTAATTTGGAGCACTCGTGACTACATTGTTTGCCTGACGTGAAGGGTCGTGTTTTATTTCTTTTAATTATTCCAATATTAAAATATTTTAGAAAATAAAAAACATTAAACTATTTTTTTTATAAATATTGCATACTTGCCAACCATCTCATTAATAACCGTACAATTGTTAACGCCCCCTGAAAAAACGCCAAGTTTCTCATACCACTATATTTTTAGAGTTATTCTCTTCAAATATTGTTACGATTAAATAAGACTAAAATTACTCTAAAAAATTATTGGTGTGAAAAAAAAGGCGGGTACTAAAAACGGTACATAATGTACGGTTCAAAATGAGATTGTTGGGAAGTATGATATTGACACTATAATGATTAAAGTTATTCATTTCAATACATCGACATAAACTTTTAATGTATATTAAATGCGTTTAAAAAATTTCTACAAATATAAATCAAAATGTTCTTCATTAAAATTATGCAACTAAAGTGCGTATTTATAATAAAGTGAGTGTGAGAACCATTCTAAATATTCTTAAATAATTTTCATAAAAATAATATATATGTATTTATAGATATAGATATATTATGGAAGTCGGTTAAATTTTCGTTTTGTGTATATTGTATGCATTTGTTTTCGAGCACGCACAGAAATAATCTTTGTAAATGGGTTATATTTCTTAACTATTTCTTTCATACTATTAACTTTTATTCTATAGCAACAATCTTTTTTTTTCCCTATAAGCTCTCTACACCTAATCTCACACGAGCAGACGTAATAAATTTTACAAAAGAAGTAATAAAACTTCCATTTTTGTGACGAAAAGGCTGAAAGCGTCAGTTAACGGTCAGACATCAGTAGTGAGCACTAAAACTTTAGAATTTTCTTCTACTAGTAATTGGGAGCAAAAATGTGTTTCGACGTCATATGTTGCGAGAACTTTTTTCGTATGAATAATAGTGGGAAAGAGAAAAAAAAGTTCGTCCATTAAACGAACAAAATAAGTTTTCTAGAGAAATAACTGACACTCGAAGTAACTCAAGACTTTATTTGGGCTTCGAATAAAAATAAAAAATAGTAAAATAAATAAAAAAGTGAGCTTACTTTTTGTGACAATAATTTTTCGTAAATTAATCTTCTGTTTCACGGTTAAGAAAAAATCTGAAAAAAATGAAATAATATGAAATTATTTTTTTCATTTTCAGATGGATCTGTTCGACATTGAGGAATTTAATTTGAAGAAATTCGATTCTGGTGATCGATTTCAAATTAACTTTTTTTAAGTCACTAAGGAGGGGGCCCTGAATCCTGCTCGCTCTGTTCACTAATATCCGAGGGAGACTTCGCCATCCCTCCCGAGTCGCTTCGCTCATTAACCCTGCAGGACTCTACCCGCCTATTCGCAGTTAAAAAAAAAAAAAAAAAAAAAAAAAAAAAAAATTCTTAAAAATATGAATTGCTAATCTGTATTTTGTTAAAAGTTTTATATGGTTTGAAAAAAAAATTAAAATATCCATATTTTTTCAAAAAAAAAAAATTACACCGTTAGAATTGAGAATAAGCGACCTTTCGAATGCTACAGACGTATTTTGTATAACTCGATCAGTAGAGGAGGGATCGCATTTCAAAAACACACAACATTTCCTACCTGTCGTTCTTTCTTCCGCGGAACGCTTTCCGATGAAGGAACAATGGTTTTTGGAGAAATTATTTGAAAGTTGGCAATTAGAGTACCTTTATTAACATGACGTTTTTAATTAATAACTTCGTTAATTAAGCTGGTAGAAATCTAACCAAGATAAACGTGTTCCTTGGATTATTCGGCAAACATCGATATATCTGGCAACACTGAGGGACCCTCTTGTTCGCGAGGAGATGCGGTCGCAGACAAAAAAAAAATCGGACATCGGCGGCAGTAACTTTTTTTTAGTATCTATAGACCCTTTGTATAGTGTTAAGCAACCAAATGCATACAACGAAATAAATACACTGCCTCGGAAAATTTTATCGAAACTTAAAACTTTGCTCAGAAAATGGGTCTTTTTCATTTTTAATTTAAAGAAGTTAAGCCAAAAAGAATTATTTATTTTAAACAAAAATGCTTTTAATAGTAAGTTTAAGGAATACAAAAATGTGTATTTTACTATTATTTCTTTTATAATTTTTATATACTTCGGGCCGGGTCCTCTGTTTAACGTGCGGATGCTCCTCCACTGAGCCACCCTGGCTGATAATCTACTCGGCATTTCTCACATTATAATTCTTATGGGAGAAATGCCGAGTTGGTTATCAACCAGGGTGGCTCAGTGGAAGAGCATCCTCACGTTAAGCGGATTATCCGAGTTTTATTCCCGGCTTTGGCATTTTTCACATAACTGGTATTAAAAAAAAATCAACCTTACACCACAGTTGCCAACATTTTAAATTATTCCGGGGCATTTTTAGCCCCGCTTTTAATCCGCACCACTTTATTTATAGAATATTTTTCTTCAGTATATAACTACGATAAAATAAGAAAAAATTACTCTTAAGCAAAAAGTGGTATGAAATAAAGTTAAATTTTGGCATCTCTGCTTACTCTCCAAACTACTTAAAATGTACTGTATTTTCCGGAGTATAATGCGCAGGTCACATAAATGAGTTACACACTAGAAAATTTAATTTGCAAATAAAGCTATATTTGTAAGAAACGAAAGCTTGTTAAAAAATAGCTTCTACTGTAAATTTAAATTTCCGGTGTATAACTGATTTAACAAACTTGCATGTTATACAGCGGGAAATAGGGTATATACACATAGTTGTTATAGCGAGAGATTTCATACTAGAAATTTTCTATAATAAATTTCACTTTATTTAATCGTAGAAAATAAATATGGAACATTTCTGTCAAAAAATACTGGTGTGAAATCTGATTTAAAAATTAGAAAGGCTTACAAGTTTTATCATACGGTTGGGAAAGCCGGCGCCATACCTGCCAACATTCTAATTAATATTCCATAATCCATAGTATTGTTAGTACCATCTTTTTTCCACGCCAGTCTTTTTTTTTTTTTTTTTTTTTTTTTTTAAGAATATTTTTCTTTTTAGTTATCATAATTACATTTGGAGAAAATTTTTAATTCTACCGAATATTAATCAGAATCTTGAAGGGCATCAATTTATACCTTATTTGTTACAAAGATAATAATTGTATGCGCATTAAAAATGAAAGGAGCACTTTCCAATAGCATAATGCAGAGTTGACAACATATTAATTTATTTCGGAGAAGTTTCAGCCCCGCCTTTTTTTCAAAAAATTTATTTATAGAATATTTTTCTCCAATATATAATTACGATAAGATGGATAATATAAGAAAATATTACTCGTAAAATAAAAGTGGTATGAAATAAAGGCGGGACTAAAAATGCTATAGAGTAAATTAAAATGTTGGCAACTCTGATAATGCATCGCAAACTAATTTCAAAAGTAACACTATATTTCAAAATACTTATGCATACTTGCCAACCGTCTCATTAATAATCGTAACATTGTGACGCCCCTTTGAAACACGCCCCTTTCTCTACACCACTTTATTTTTAGAGTAAATTTCTCTAAATATAGTTACGATTGAATAAGAATAAAATTACTCTAAAAATAGACTTGTGTGAAAAAAAGGCGGGTACTAAAAATGTTACTATTCATAATGAGATGATTGGTAAGTATGTTGTACTAAATCGTAGACACAGAATATGTTGCTTCTTTTTTTGTCTGCGTTTTCACGCTTTGTTTGTTTCTATTGATTTGTAAACATAACACATACTTGCCAACCATCTCATTATGAACCGTACATTTTTTAGTACCCGTCTTTTTTTTCACACCAATAATTTTTTAGAGTAATTTTAGTCTTACTTAATCGTAAAAACATTTTGAGAGAATAACTCTAAAAATATAGTGGTGTGAGAAAAGGGGCGTTAACAATTGTACGGTTATTAATGAGATGGTTGGCAAGTATGATAACATTATTTGCGGGTGTTTTATACGAAAAGGAGAAGCTCCTCCTATTTTTAATTACCATAATTGTTTTATCAAGATGATTTTTTAATCAAAATACAATTAAATGCATATCATAATGTTATGATATAAAAAAAACATACAGTTATTATCTGTATAATAAATAAGGTATAAATTGATATTTTTTTGTTTATTATTCGATTTGTTTTATTTTGAGAATAAAACTAATAGTCCAAGTGGCGACTGCAAAAAATTGACTTGATAAGGTACGAAGCTGATTTTTTTCCTATAGATAGAATTCATTGTTACAATGAAAATCTGATAGGGTTGCCTGGTCAAAGTCGTCAAGTTTAAGAGAAACAACCTCACTTCCGGTCACAATTTAAACGATTTTCGAACCCCAAAAGGTATGAAGATGAAACCGGTGCTAAAATGTAGAGATTAATATGCTCTTTAAAATGGCATAGGGATGCCTGGTCAAAACCGTCAAGTTTCAGAGGTTGCCTCGATAATAGGGGTCAAATTTAAACGATTTTCGAACCCCACAAGTGTGAAGATGAAACCGGTGCTAAAATGTAGAGATTAATATGCTCTTTAAAATGGCATAGGGTTGCCTGGTCAAAGCCGTCAAGAAACACAGGTTGCCACGAAAATAGGGGACGTATTTTACGATTTATTTATCCAAGTAAAAAGTGATTTACCCAAGTGTAAAGATGAAACCGGTGCTAAAATGTAGAGATTAATATGCTCTTTAAAATGGCATAAGGTTGCCTTGTCAAAACCGTCAAGAAAAGAGGTTGCCACGAAAAGTGTGTGCGTGTGTGGGGGGGGGGGCGAATTTTCGCGGTTTCTTACCCTAACATATTTAAAAATGAAACCGTTTATAAAATATGGAGAATAATATTCTCTTTAGAGTATCATAGGGTTGCCAGGTGAAAATCTCGAAAAATAGTGGTTGAATCGAAAAAAAAAAAAAACTAATTTTGAAGGTTTTTTTATACAATGTGAAGAAAAAATATAAAAAGTATTTAAAAAAGAAAAAATAAATAAACTGTAATGAAACTGTTCTAAAATTTCCCATAAAAACAACGAATTAATAGTAAAAATTAAAAATGTAGCATGCGGATACAGATAAGAAAATACGACCGCAAAAGTTAACAGAAATAAAGATAATAATGCCCAAGAAACTCATAATAAAAAATTCTATTAGTATACAAAATAAATAATTAAATAAAATGAAAAAAAAAAAAAAAACCTCTTATTTCAGATTTGCAGCAAGATTTACAAATTTCAATTTCATAAATTAATTCATTGTTATTAAGAAACGTGAAAAATGTATCAATTTTTTAAAAATGTTTTTCGCTTTATTTGAACCCATAATTAATTTGCAGAAGGTATTATTGATTATTTTAATTAGATATAAAAAAAAATTAATTGAGAAAATTTTCTAAAATTGACAAATTTTTAATATAACAAAATCGGCACAACCCAATATTTTCGTGTAAAATTCTACAAAGCAGCCGCTTACATTTCTTCAGGGAATTATCTTCTCAATACTTTGACACAATTTGAATATTTTAAATATTGAAAAATGGGGAAAAAACGAGCTCGTGAGCTGAAATTAGTTTTATACAGATTAGAAAAAGAATGGTCACGCATAATAATTTAATTTTCTTTATGCTTTTAAATCTCTTATATCATTAAACAAATAAAATAAACTAATATTGAAATTCGCTTCCATTTCTAAGCTGACCGCTATACCTTGACAGGTTTGAAGCACAATCGTAAGCAAATTGAAAAGTGTTGGATGTTCTACATTTAGCTAGCAATTTCATCTTTTAAATATTAATCATTTCGTGTTTAACCTTTTTAAAATAGTCTTCATGTGTGTTTCACTTTGTGTTAAACACCTTTAATATTTGTTAGCTTTTTGGAGACTGACCGCTATTTCTTTACGAATTTTACCAGGCAAACATATGCCATTTTAAAATAACTCCTACGCTGTACATTCTGGAACCAGCTACACATTTCAAATATTCGCATAATTTCATCCTTATTCATTTTCCTTGTTAATGCTATTCGTATTTTATTTACACTTCGTTAAGAAATCTTCAAAACTCGCCTATTTTTTTGTAGTTGACTGCTTTACTTGACAGATTTGACCTATTTTCGAGGCAACCTCCGAGTCTTGACGGTTTTGAAAAGGCAACCTTATGCCATTTTAAAGAGCATATTAATATCTATATTTTAGCACCGGTTTCATTTTTACAGTTGGGTAACTCACTTTTTACTTGGGTAAATAAATCGTAAAAAAAAATGAAATCGGTGCTAAAATGTAGGTATTAATTAATACCTACATTTTAGCACCGATTTCATTTTTACACTTGTGGGGCTCGAAAATCGTTTAAAATTGACCCCTATTATCTAGAAACCTCTGAAACTTCATGGTTTTGACCAGGCAACCCTATGCCATTTTAAAGAGCATATTAATCTCTACATTTTAGCACCAGTTACATCTTTACACTTGTGAGGTTCGAAAAACATTTAAATTTGACCCCTATTTTCGAGGCAACCTTCGGGTCTTGACGGTTTTTACTAGGCAACCTTATGCCATTTTAAAGAGCATATTAATCTCTACATTTTAGCACCGGTTTCATCTTTACACTTGGGTAAATCACTTTTTACTTGGGTACACTGTAAAAAAATGCTGTAATTTTTCCTGCACTTTCTGTTGTATATTTTCAAGCATTGGCGCTTTTTTAATAAACTCAAGCACTAAATGTTGTAAAATCGACTTCCTGTGGACTTTAGACGCGAACATCTGCGCTGAAACATAAAATCTGTGTCTCTGAACTTAGATGCAGATGCACGATGAATGAATGAAGAAAAGATCATGGAACGAGCAATTCCCGTTCATCAAAAAGGTTAGCTATTAATTTTTTATTAATATTTTGTATTGATTAATAAAAATAATTATCTTTTACTTAATATTTTTAATATTTTATTTTGAACTTGCAAAATGAGAAAATTTCACATATTAAAAATTCGTATTTTGCAGCGTCAAAATAAAATATAAAACATTTAAAAAGTATATTTTTTAAAAAGGTCCGTCAATTTAATAGCTGAGAATTTTCAGAATGTGAAAACAGAATTTAAAAATATTTATTTGTTAATAAGTTTTTTGTAAAGAAAAATTTCCCATAGAATAACATTAGCTTCGGCTTCCGGCGGCGGTGAGTGAAGAGGGCCCTTAAAGCCCCAATTTTTTTTTTTTGTGAGGCGAATTTATTATTATTATTATAATTACTTTCCTTGGAAATCGGATTATGGTCTGGTTATTCTTTGATTAGCCAAGTCAAATTGTGAACATTTTTTTTTTTTTTTAACTATAGTAATTAGAAATTTGTTCAATATAAATGTAGCTGCATAAAATATGTAAGAGTATTAAATATACACCTGTTTCAGATATTTTTATTTAACACATACATTAAATGTAAACTTATGAAAAAAGCGGAATGTTTGTTTGTGAGTGCTTTTGCGCTCAGGCTATTAATCGCACAGCTTACACATTTTGTCAAATAGATAGCTAGGACGACTGTACACCTCACTGATATATTTTCAAATTTCTAATTTTAATCTTTTTTCTTTTCATTTTCTTAAATTTATTCTTTAGTTTTATTCGTCAGTATCTCTTAGCAGCACGGTTGTTACATTATGTTTTATAATATATATATTCCTTTGAGAAGGATACTTTATTTATTTATTGTATTTATCAGAAACAAATGGTAGTGTGTAAAAAAGTTTAAACGTCTTGAATTTTAAATTTAATTAAAATGTATTTGTTTTTATTTAATTTTTTTGAAAAGTAATATATATATATATATATATATATATATATTGTGCTAACAGAAATCAAATGGTAATAATTTAGAGAGATCGAGGTCTATAAAATACATGGTTTCAAAACTCAAATGTGTAATTGATACTGAGCTACAGTCATTTTTTAAAATGGTAGTTCTTGAGTAATAGCAGCTCCACGATTTATCTGATAAATACCAAAATTGAAGTGCCCAAAAATTAAGTTGCTGCAGTCAGTAACCTTGACCGGACACAGCGCAAATGGGAAAGATGCTACCGTAGGCAGCAGATACTTTAAGCGAGGTCAGGATTATTTACTTTTTATTTATTATTATTATTTTTTTAAGTTTTCTTTGTATAAAGTGATATGAAAAATAGTGATTTATTTCTTTCTTGCTTTAAGCGGGTAAAACCAGCTAGTGCATGAATAATATAATAATAAAAATTCTCAGCAAAAAAAAAAAATACTGCAGAGTAAAAGAAAATTGTGCCAACGTCACAAAAGATTATTTTTAACATTATAACGATAATATAATTATCCAGAGTCACTGTAAATTTACAATAGTATTCATTTAAAAATAAGTATTCGAGATACTCAATCTTTACTCTGCATTTTTATTTTTTTTCAAATGGTACTTTTTCTTAATAAAAAATAAAAACGCTTTTTTCTATTTTTGAAAAATGTAATCACTAAAGTTACTACCACTAATAAATAATAAAATAAATATTAGACACTAAAATGTGTGCACAAAATAAATTTCTAATTTCAGTTTAATTTTCGCATAATTTTCCAGTTGAATCTTTTAAACGTGCAGCTGAAAACATCTCTTGTCTTCATAAAAAAAAAAAAAAAAAAATCTGTCTAAGTAAGCAAAACATATTTGATCTAAAACGGATGTGTAAGTTTTTCAGTAAAATATTTAGATGAATCATCAATTATATGACAGCAGATGGGTATAAAAACCGCTTAGCAACAGCGTGCATTTGTTTTTAGACGTAAAAGATAATCAACTGCCTTATTTAATTTGTAGTAATTTTTTTTTTTTTTTTTTTTTTTTTTTTGGGGGGGGGGAGGTGAATTTAAATCTTAAATTGTTAATAATCTTCCCCAACTTAATAGATATTGATTTCTTAATTATGAAAAAGTAATTCATAAATTTTAGAAGAAATAATTATTTAATTATTTAGATAAATTTTTGAGAATAAAAAATTTTGTGTCTAAGTTGGTTTTGAATTAGTTTTTCAGTCCATATTAACTATATTATCAAGATTGGGTCAGAGTTTGGCTTGATATCAAATTCAACTGTCGAATAAGTGTTGATTGAAATCCGAATTTTGCAGGGCTCTTGTTCTAGCTCAATATTATAAAATTGTAATAAATATATGCGCTAAAGATTAATTTTAATTTTAAATAAGTTTATTTTATTTAGAAAATAATATAAATTTGATGTAATTTCTTTTTTTTACTTTATATATACTTTATACAATTACTTTATACCATGGACTTTCAAAAACTGCTTTAAGAAGTCTTAAAAAACTTCTTATTAAATTACAGATCAAACTGAACGGAGATATTAAAAAATAAATTTATATATTTATTTAAAACTATTACTTAATTATTAAAAGCAAAATATTTGTGTTAGGAATTTCTTTTTTTTTTTTTCTTTTTTGTAAAAGAAACCTTGAATTTAAAATTTTATTGACGAATAAAATAGTAAACTGCATTTAAAAAAAAAAAAAAAATTGAAAATCTTGATTATTTTTTTATCTATTACAAAAATTTTATGTCAATGAATCAAAAGTAAAGAAAACCTGAACTTAAGTTATTTAATTAAAAAAAAAAAAAAAAAAAAAAAAGAAAGAAAGAAAGAAATGTCGACTGATCTAAAACTAAAAATGGATTTTAAAGCACCGTGTTTATTACATTCTCAATGTATTTATGTAAGAAAAAAAAATATACACATTAAAAATTTTGACAGTGGGATTTTAATGTATATCTATGTTTTGAGGTTTCCTGAATTCATTCTTGGTAATATACGATTACGTGTGTGTGTATATATATATGTTTGATTGAACATCATAGTCTCTAAACGCTTTCTTTGTTCGTTTGAGCTAAAAATTTAAGATTGTGTTACTGTCGGATGAATTGCAGATTGTATAATGGTATATTTTAAAATATGCATGCGCGTAGAACTTGTAATTCTTTTATAAAAACACAAAAAAAAATTATTATTTATTATGGCCTAATGGCTCAAAATATTTGTATGCTAGCATCTAACCTAAACATTCGATTCAGGTAACATTGAGAAGGCTTGTTACAGGTCACCATTCACAGAAATATACAGACTTTTATGATTGCGGGACAAAGTTTACTTAGGGATACGGAGTCGAATTTTTATATAATACGATATATAGACTCAAATAATTTGAAATTAGTGTTAATGATGCTAAATTATTTAACGAGAATAGGGCTGATATACGTTACTTTGAATCTTTCATTCGCTAAAGTACGATTACTATTAAAAAAAAAAAAAAAACATGCATATTATTTGTAGTTCTTTTACAGGGAAACAAATATTAACATGTATTTATACCCTATGACTAATTTCCTAAAGTGCATTAAGTTATTTAAAAAAGAATGAAACCGATATAGGTTTTATTAATTTTTTACAATATCGCTTTTACTGGAAATTACAGGTTCCCAATTAGATATTTTGCAGTGACACACAAAACAATTAAGATGTAATAGCAAAAGCTATAAACATGGGAATGAATTTTAAAAACGCTATTGTAACTTTTACAATTGTCTGACCACTGAAATGTTCGGGAATTTATTTTTTACTTATTATTATTATTATTATTATTATTATTATTTATAAAGCCTGGTAATTTTTAAATGTACCAACGGTCGTTTAAAAATTTCAATTTAATTAGCGCAATAGCAGAATTATTAATTATAATGCCATCTGTAATGATAATAATTAATCTTAACAATGATCAGACATCATGAAAGGGGCCTTGAATTAATTGATAAACAATTACGTATGGTTGGTTGCGTTTAACGTCCCACTAGTGCTCACAGTAGGCAATTAATTAATACGAAATGAAGCCTTATAGAAAGTAAAAAATATTGAAAAAGTTACTATAAATTTCTACTGAGATACTGATATATAAGATCGTATGTAATAAATATGACAAAAAATGAAAAATAAAATAAAATAAAATAGCAACATGAAGAAGGAGCAGAGGCTACCACGGCATAAGACTCTTAGAGCGTATTATGCCAATTTGGCGTAAGCCCAATTTTACCAAATGTGTGCAAATCTCTGTGATTACACAGAAGAAAAAATTAAAATGAAGATAAATTTAATTAATTAACAAAATAATTATATGATCAAAATGTAGAAAACACAGTTTTTTTATTTGGTTCAAATGAGATTAGTGAGTAATGTTAAAGATAACAGTAATTACGTAGATAATGTTTCATGTTAGTTAAAGATACTAATTACTTGATTTCAAATTTACATAATAATCCGTTATCTTAATCATCTTCACATACAACCTTACTTTTTAAAATATACAAATTCAGTGATGTTAATTAAAACTTTTGTTATTTATCAATTATTTTTATTACATTCATTTTATATCTGAATATATCTTTTCATCCATAAATGTTATATAGTAATGGTAATTATTAAAGATAGATTTGTTGTAATATACTTTAAAACCAAATAAGTATGAAGGCAGAATATAATACATGGACATAGTATGCAGAATGAAATATATCAAAAATTTAAATGTAATTCAAATACAGTGGTTGAAATTAATTTAATTTTTCCGTAGGTAATGGAAGTATTGTATTCGGTCCAAAAATTCGATATCGAGTTTTCACCTGATTTACACGTTTTAAGGTCCCCTGAGTCCAAAAAAAGGGTTTTCGACAGTTGGTCAGTGTGTGTGTGTGTGTGCGTATGTATGCGTATAGTGTATGTGTTTGGGGAATCTTCTGGCTATTATATCTCCGAAACTATTTAAGAGAGAACTACAAAACTTCAGAATTGATACAGGTTTGGTGTACAGATGAAGTTTCCAAATTTTGGTGAAATTTGGAAAACAGGAAGTAGGCCATCGGAAACCGGAAGTGAGACCGTAAGTCCATATCTCAAAAACGACTTTAACGATTTTCTTTAAAGTTGCTATATAAACACTCAATTAGATGCCCTTTCGAATGATATAGTTGGTTCATTCAGGAAAATTGTTAGGCGTTCTGTATAAATAGCTCAATTTCAGGTCTCACAAGTGCGTTCCGTTAAAAACGGTTGTACGGATTTTTTTCAAACTCGGCATAATAACTCTTTTTTAGATATACTTTCATATGTAATTGTTTTCTGATCAAAAATTTATTTTGTTAAGTTTTGATGAAAGCCTGTATCTCAAAAACTGCTCTAATGATTTTCTTGAAAATTGTTACGTAAATCAGTTTTAGATATCCTTTCTCATATATTACATGGGTATTACAGGAAAAATAGCTGTCATTTTGCTTAGGTAGGCTAATTTTAGATCTCGGAAATTGGTGTTTCAAAAAATAGCTCTATCATTTTTTTTCTGTTATTTTCTAACTAGCCATGTAAACTTTGTTTTATGTGTCTTCACTCTTCTCATGCAGGAAAAATTTTAGTTTTCAATAATTCGTTTGGTTAATTTGATGTCTTCTGATCATATTATCTTTTTTTTAAAAAAAAAAAAAAAAAAACATATAATACGTGTGGGTAAAGGAAGTCGTGTTGTTGTTTTACATCAGATATTTAAATATTATAAAATGTTGCCTGACATAATTATCGATACTATTAATATTATTAATTAAACTCAAATCTAAAAGGAAAAAAAAATATGCTCTTTACATTTTGGTTATATAACTACTATCTTAATTAATTAAATTTACATTCATTTTTACTTTTTTTACTTCTATTACCCGACTACCATAAGTAATGGAAGCATTGTATTCGGTTCAAAAATTCGATATGGAGATTTCACCTAATTTACATGTTTTAAAGTCTCCTGAGTCCAAAAAAGTGTTTTTTGGCAATTGGTCAGTGTGTGTGTATGTATGTGTGCAGAGAATCTTCTGACTACCATATCTCCGAAACTAACAAAGATACAGCTACAAAACTTCAAAATTAAGACAGAATTGATGTACATATGGATTTTCCAAATTTTGGTGAAAATTGGAAAACCGGAAGTGGGACATCGAAAACGGGAAGTGGGGCCGTAATTCCGTATCTCAAAAACGGATCTAACGATTTTCTTTAAAACTGTTACATAAATCCATTTTAGATATACTTTCTCGTTTATTTTACGTGGTTATTACATTAAAATTAACAGTAATCCTGTTTAGGTTAATCAGTTTTAGATCTCGGAAGTTGGTGTTTCAAAAAGTAACTCTACCATTTTTAGTTCCATTACTTGAATACCGTACGTAATGGAAGTATTGTATTCAGTCCAAAAATTCGGTATCGAGATTTACATGTTTTAAGGTCTCCTGAGTCCGAAAAAGTGGATTATGCAATTGGTCAGTGTGTGTGGGGGAAATCTTCTGACTAACATATCTCCGAAACTAATAAAGATGCAGTTACGAAACTTCAGAATTAAGACAGAACTGGTGTACAGATGAATTTTCAAAATTTTGGTGAAAACTGGAAAACCGTAAATGGGACATCCGGAAGTGGAAACGTAAGTAAAAAAAAAAGTCTCTGGCGATTTTCGTCAAAGCTGCTATATAAACACTGTATTAGATGTCCTTTCGAATGATATAATTGGTTAGTTCAGGAAAAGTGATAGGCGTCCTGTGTAAATAGTTGAATTTTAGGTACTCCGAGTGGATTCCTTTCCAAACGGCTGTATAGATTTTTTTCAAACTTGCAATATTAACACTCTTTTAAATATCCTTTTGTATGTTATTGTTGTTTACCGGTCAACAACTGAATACGCAAAGTTTGGTAAAAATCGGTGTCTCAAAAACGGCTCTAATGATTTGAAAGAAATCCACTCGTAGTATCTGAAATTCAGCTATTTATACAGGACGCCTATCAATTTTCCTGAACTAAGCAACCATATCATTCAAAAGGACATCTAATAGAGTGTTTATATAGCAACTTTAAAGAAAAATCGTTAGAACCGTTTTTGAGATACGGACTTACAGCTTCACTTCCGGTTCCGAAAGTCCCACTTTCGGTTTTCCAATTTTCACCAGAATTTGCAAAATTCATCTGTACACTAGTTCTGTCTTTATTCTGGAGCTGTATCTTTATTAGTTTTGGAGATATAATAGGCAGGAGATTCCCCACACACATACACACACACACACTGACCAATTGCCAAAAACCATTTTTTTTGGACTCAGGCGACCTTAAAACATGTAAATCAAGTGAAATCTCAACATCGAAATTTTGGACCGAATACAATACTTCCATTACTTACGGTAGTCGGGTAATGGAATTAAAAATTTCTGTTATCATATAGTATTGCAGAGGATTTGCCGGAAATTGGATAATCACCAAACTAGGTCAACCTACTTCACTCGTCTTAAGTCGTGGTAGCCTCTTCTCCTTCTTCTAGTTATATATATTCTGCTATACTTCTTTCATATTTATTTTATATGATCTCATATATCAATGTCTTAGAAAGAACTCATTAATTTTTTCAATATACAGGGTTATTAGAACAGGATCATCGGGTTTCCGAAGCGTTCATTTCGGAACATAATTGAGTTACAACAATGAGTTATACATGAAAATAAACCGAAAACATCCAAGATTGACGTCCATACTATAAGTAAATGTTCAATATGTGCTCCTTGAGTGATATGGCAGATGTCAAGGCGATAGTTCAGTTCGCTCCACACGTTACTCAGATTGGTCGCGTCGATGGTCGCGAATGCAGTCGTTGTGCGGTTCCGCAACTCAGCCAAAGTGGTAGGTAATGGTGGTACGTAGACGCAGTCTTTAACATATTCCCAAACGAAGAAGTGCCCCATATCCGTACATTGTGTCGGTTGACCTTGCCACTAAGATGAAAGGTAGCTTCGTCACTTAAAACAAACTTGTTTGCAAAGTCATCGTCCTCACAGACTTCTTGCATCTATAGTATGAACGTCAATCTAGGATGTTTTCTGTTTATTTTCATGTATAACTCATTGTTGTAACCCAATTATGTTTTGAAATAAGTGCTTCGGAAACCCGATGATTCTTTTGTAATAACCCTGTATTTTGCCTTATATAAGGCTCCAATTTCACACTCAGAAAAAAAAAATATATATATATATATATATATATATATATATATATATATATATATATACTGCCTTCATCTAGAATGAATAAGTGGTCATTTTTCTAAATCCCTTAACTAGACATATTGATTTCCGAGCTATGCGCGTAAGGCACGCCAATAAATTGTATAGACGAAATGATTGAGAATTTCTAGTCTACACATTTCTAGACGGTGAAACAATAGTCTGAATGGTATTGCGAGAAATTCTCGCTTGATTTTCTAGAATTGGGTAACTAAGATTATAGTTGCTGAAACCAGCCTCGTGTATTCGCATTTATTTGTAAATATTTTTAAATAACTTTGCCCTCGAGTATATCGTCAAACGCTCTAGATTTCTGATAGGGGTTTCTAGAACGCCCTTTCAAAGGCGACTAGAATTTATAAGGATGACATGGAACTATTTTTTCTGAAGACACAATTTAGATTCTAGATATCAGTTACAGATATTTTTATCAGTACATATATAATCTTTTATTGATTAAGTCAAGTCCTACTTTTTTGTGTTCGATCATTGTAATGATGAATTATTATTATCATATATACGTTTATATATTTCATATCCTCATCGTTTATATATCCCTTATTTGAAAATAAAACAGAGAATTAATTTTATTTATTTATTTATTTTTTTAAGTAAATTTATAAGGTTTTTTTTCTTTCTTTCTTTCTTTCTTTTTCTTTTTTTTTTTTTTTCTTTTTTTAAAGAAAACTTATTAAGTGGTTTTTTTTCCTCGTACTAGAAATCCTGAATTTATAATTAAAGTCTTAGAATAAAAAAACTTCTAAAAATAATACAAAAAAAAAAAAAAAAAAAAAAAGAAAAGAAAGAAAAAGAAAAGAAAAGAAAGGAAAATCAAAATGAATGGTTCCAGCCAGTAGAATGACAGTTGTCTTCAAATGGAAACAGTTGGCACCTCTTTTGCGATTATGAATCACAAATTTGTCAACCCGAAAATTTGCCATTAAAATATTTCTGATATTTATATTGGAGAAAACAAATCTCTAGCACCTAGAAGCTAGATCCAACTAGCAGCATCATGTTTTCTTTGAAGGAGCAAACAAACGTCTTTTCTCTCTTTTGATCTTTCTGTGTTTGATGGCGCGGGGCGCCTACACTCAGTGATGCCAAATGGTCGAAAATTTTTTCCCCAAACAGGTCTTCAAATCTTCCCAAATCAGGTTTTTTTTTTTTTTTTTTTTTTTTTTTCGAAAAAAAAATCCCCAGCTTGATTTCTACTAAAAAGGGAAAATAAAAATTTCTTAAAAAAAAAAAAAAAAAAAAATCAAGCAGATTTTTCCATGATTTCAGCTCAGATTATTCCCCAAATGAAGGCAATTTTTGAAAAAAATCCTCAAATAACAATAAAGTTATTGAAAGTCTCTAGTCGTAGGGATAAATCATTACGTTGCCAACATTGACAGAAAGTTGAAGAACTCCCCAGATTTGTCCCCAAAAATTTTAAAATTCCCCAAAAATGTCCCCACAAATATTTGGTCCCCAAAATTACCTCGAAAACCCCCAAAATGGGGACAAAATCCCCAATCTGGCATCACTGCCTCACTAAAAAAAAAAAAAAAAAAAAAAAAAAAAAGAAAGAAAGAATCAGTATTTTACAACAAAAGGTGCTGGCACCACGGCTGCCAACACAGTTGCTGTAAAATTTACAAGCGACTGTTTTTTATGGCGCTGTAAAATTTACTGCACTTTGCTGTGAATTGTACAAGATGTTGTTTTTAATAGTGCTGTAAAATTAACAGCACTTTGTTGTGTATTTTACAAGATGCTGTTTTAAAAAGTGTTGTAAAATTAACTACACTTTGCTGTAAATTTTACAACACTTTTTAAAACAGCATCTTGTAAAATTCACAGCAAAATGCAGTTAATTTTACAGCACTACTAAAAACAGCATCTTGTAAAATTCACAGCAAAGTGCAGTAAATTTTACAGCACCATAAAAAACAGCAGCTTGTAAATTTTACAGCAACTGTGCTGGCAGCCGCGGTGCCAGCACCTTTTGTTGTAAAATACTGAAATTTTTTTTTACAGTGTAAATAAATCGCAAAATACGTCCCCTATTTTCGTGGCAACCTCTGTTTCTTGACGGCTTTGACCAGGCAACCCTATGCCATTTTAAAGAGCATATTAATCTCTACATGTTAACACCGGTTTCATCTTCACACTTGTGGGGTTCGAAAATCGTTTAAACTTGACCCCTATTATCGAGGCAACCTCTGAAACTTGACGGTTTTGACCAGGCAACCCTATGCCATTTTAAAGAGCATATTAATCTCTACATTTTACGACCGGTTTCATCTTCATACCTTTTGGGGTTCGAAAATCGTTTAAATTGTGACCGGAAGCGAGGTTGTTTCTCTTAAACTTGACTTCTTTGACCAGACAACCCTATCAGATTTTCATTGTAACAATGAATTCTATCTACAGGAAAAAAAATCAGCTTCGTACCTTATCAAGTCAATTTTTTGCAGCCGCCGCTTAGACTATAATTTCATCTACTGTAATTTCTGGCGTACAATCCACAGGTCAGATAGGTCAGTTTTGCACCAGAAATTTTATTTGACAGATAAAATCATATTTCCTCGAGCTGTTTCTTCGAAAGAGTACAGATTTTTCTGTTAAATAAACGTTCTAGACTGTAAATGTCGTAACTCACCTGCGTATTATACGCCGGAAACTGCGGTGTAAAACCCTAAATAATCATTAAAATTGGAGCTTTTATTTTTCTTATTGGTTTTTTATGGCGATTAACCATTTAAATTATTATATAGAATAGACATTTGCTAACAAATGTCAAATTTCTTTTTGAAGAATATTTTCGTGATAACACATTATCCTAATGTTTTTCCTTCTAGCGCGTTCGACACTTGATTGGAGCTTGGAGCTCCAGGCGGTGTTACTTTACTTATAGAATAATTTTCTACAATATAGAATAAAATAAGCAGAGTTGTCAATATTTTAATTTATTCCGTAGCATTTTTAGCCCGCCTTTATTTTTTTATTATCTTATCGTAATTATATATTGGAGAATATTACACTATAAATCAAGTGGTTTGAAATAAAGGCGAGGCTAAAAATTCTCCGGAATAAATTAAAATGTTGGCAAGTCTGTGGCAAGATAAGAAAATAAGGAAAAAATACTCTTAAAATAAAAGTCGTATGGAATAAAGGCGTGGCTAAAAAGTCTCCGGAATAAATTAAATTGTTGGTTTAATTGTTTAAATAAATTAAACTGTACCTAAAACTCTGTATTTAGGTACAGGGATGGAACACGGGCGCAGATTTCATACCACTATCAATGTAAGAAAATTTTCTACTTCTTAAATTATAGGTATATTATAGGTAGAGAAATTTCTTAAACGGATTCCGGTATGAATTCTGCGCCCGTGTTCCACCCCTGTAGGTATCTCTTCTTCAGGGGGACAATTTTTCTAATAAATGAATTGCGTTAGCATTATTGTGTGAAATCTATTATTTTTAAACAATATAAAATGCATTTTAAATATTGTTACAAATATTCTGTAAAACTTCATGTATAGCCTTTAATGATTATTACATTTAATGGTACAGTCAGCCAAAAAAAAAAAAAAACGCCACCACCCCCCCCCCACCTAATTTCGCCGTAAATTATCGTAGAAACATGCGACTGGTACCGATCAATTTGTAATAACGTCTAGTTTATAATGTTATAGTTAGATTTTACTTAGGGGGCCGTCTACATATTAAAACTGACACCAACTTCATTTTTTTCAATGGTAACCCCCCATTTTTATAATTTATTTGAATTCTTTGGATCAAATCATCACGGAAAATGGTATAGTTTATATATTTTGCTCAATTTTTCATAGAGTTATAAGCTGTCAAAGTTTGGGGATGCTAATGTTAAATGAATGTGACAAACATTAAATCATATCTTCCGAAATAATTATGATATTTAAATTCTGTTTTTTTTATTCGATAGAATGAAGTGACCCAAACATATTCCATGCAAATTTTTGCTAAAAAAACATTTTTTGAATTATGAAAATTATTAATAAATTCATATTTGAAAAAATTATGAATTATGACCTATGTTAATTTTTGCACGATTAGAACGGGCATCATCAAAAACATGGGTTTCCAAATTTACAGCTCGTTCCTAACATTATTTTTTGAGTTACAGTGATATTTCACTTTTTATTCCTGTTAGGGGGCCGTCACTTGTTATAATATGTATCCTCTATAAGTAAATGTTTGTATATAATTTGACGGAAAACTATTTTAATTTACCTTTATGTTATTTTTATTGTTTCCTAAGCAATATTTCGATGTTTATTATACAAATTGGCATATTTTTGTAAAGTTATCACAATGTAGGCGAGGGATTGTGAAAAAATTTCAAAAGAAAAGAAGCCCCGCCTCTGATTCGCTGAAACACTATTTTTTAAAAAAGGCTAATTTGCATATTCCTATTTGACTCTATATGTGACGCTGGTATGCATAAATCACAATGGTATTTACTACATCGATTATTGAAGACAAAACTTAAATGATTTAATTACAAATATGCAAAATTATTTTGTTTTATATTATAAAGTTTTAGAAAAATTGTGAAAAGGCGTGGCTTACGGTACAAGAGAGGAATATATCCGATCCTAATATGTTAAGTCTTTCTTCATAAGTATTAAATATCATTTTCTAGTTTTTCGCTGCTAAAATTCTATTTTAACCCTGTTACACTTTTTTTCGCATTTCAATATTCAAGAGTACGTACACCTCTAGTTAAATATCATGTTTTAGAAAACACGGTACAGCGAAACTGATTGCATGAAACAGCAATTATGCATTCGACAATCGTTTTATTATTATTATTATGAATATTTAATAATTTAAAAAAAGATTTTTTTACCATGAATTTTTTGTTTAAATTTTGTTGTGACATATTTGCATTTGGTTACTGTACCGTTTGTAAGCTTTGTGTTATTTAAAATTTATCCCATAATGTAACATAATAAAATATCAAATTTCTATTAAAAGTTTTTTAATACAGAATCAAATAGTGAAAAATTGCTTTTTTTTTTTTTTTTTTAGTTTATAAGATCTATTATTGGAACATAGCTCAATAGTATTTATTTTCAATTTCCTAATCACGAAATCAAAGTCACAGTTATTATGGAATAAAAACCTAAAACAAAGGAATAGTCTTATTACTTTCAAATATATAGATATTGATCTTACAGAATCCTGAAATTTTATTTAAAAGACGTTAATCGTCTAAATTTAAAAATTCAAAATAAAATAAATTAATCGAAATGCTTTTAAAGTTGAAACGGGAAGATTTCAAAATATATGGAAATTGGCATTTGTGTTTTGAACATTTTGGTGCGGCAGATATTAAAAACAAAATTTTAATGATGAGCTGAACCTGAGCTTAAGAGAGGGCGGATCCAGCTATTTAGCACAAGTGATATCACCTGACTAAAACCAGAATAAACAACATTTTAATTTATTCCGGGGTATTTTTAGCCCACTGTTATTCTTTTTTTTTTTTTTAAAGAGAAATTTATCCTACTTTAACATAGATTTTTACTTTTTACCGCTATCCACATGTGACCTTCAGCATCAGCATTTAAATGAGGAGTCATCATCTTCTTCCAAAGCAAATTTTAAATAAACTTAAAATCATATATATTTGTGAAAATCCAAACAGATTTTTCCTACTAAGAAAGCTATTCCACACTGAAATACATGCGTAATCGGTCACTTATACGCCAGTTCACACCACAATATATTGTTAGGTAGGTAGGTTGGGTTTAATGTTGCACTAGTACTGTGCTATGGGTAATTGGCGACGGTCTGGGACACACCCCTACGATGGTCCGGAGACACGCCATCGTAATTTCTATCGTTCACGGAGACGATGGCTTCCCTGCTTTTGTTCCCATAGTTTATTGTTCAGATTTTTTATTTATTTAATTTATTTTTATTTTATTTATTTTATTTTAAAATTATTTTCTTTCTTTCTTCCTTTTTTTTTTTTTTTTTTTTTTTTTTTAATAGAGTAATGTAACATTTTGACCTTTTCAACTGAAGATTTAGATTAAGGGTAGTCAGCCTTTCTACACCCACCGTCCACTTCGGTATCTGTGTTAAGAGTAGAATTTTAGAACATCCCATTAAGTAGTAGGATTTATTATTTTGCATATTAATTTGTTACACATTATAAAATATAAAAGCAGAAGAATATCGTGGAGATTTATGTAAAAGTTTTTAATAATGTCATGAAAAAAAAAATAATAATAATTAAAAAAATAAATAAATAAAAATAAAAAAATCTGTTTTAATATTTTTAAAAAGGCAATTAAGTTAAAGAAACTGAAAGTACAAACTCCCATTGTCACTGTGAAACGGCCGTGGGAACCAGGTTGTGTGCCACCGTTTCAGACAATTATACAGCAGCTTGAGTTAAAATAATTTTGAATTTTCAAACAAATTTAAAACCATTTACCTTTTTTTTTTTTTTTTTTTTTTTTTTTATAGATATTTTAATATCTATTCAAGCTATTTAATTTTCTTCTTATGAAGTGAACTATTTGATGTTTAATCAATAGAAACCAATAAAAATCTTTCAATTCATAAACTAACTCAGAGAGTTCTGTGAATTGGTCATTTTTTATTTTATAATTAACATTTCTGAAATTTTTTTCCGGTGTGAAACTTAATAAATAATATATACTGGGTAGTAGATCATGATTTATATATTATAAATGTATAGACGGACCCCTAATACATTTTCACGTGTAACTCTATTTAAAATTGATTTAAAGTATATAAATAGGTATGTTTTCCGAACCGCCTTGATCTCAGAAATCTGAATATGAAGTCAAAAATAGGGGTTGCCATTGAAAAAAATGAAGTTAATGCCAGTTTTAATATGTAGACGACCCCCTAGGCAAAATGTAACTAAACCGTTATAAACTAGACGTTATTACAAATCGATCGGTACCATTCAAATGTTTTTACGATAGTTTACGGCAAAATTAGGTGGGGGGGGGCGTTTTTTTTTTTTTTTTTTTTGGCTGACTGTACATAAATGTTTCTGTTTGTTTTGAAATAATATAAATAATAAATATCTTCCATTAGACTAATTTATATATCTTTTTCCATGTATTCTGAAAGTGACCTGGTAGTAAGATTTACATTTTTAAAATATAAGCTTTTATAATTTCGATATTGCAGTTATACATATACATAGCTGCCAATATTTTAATTTATTCCGGAGTAATTTTAGCCCCGCCTCTAATTCGTACCACTTATTTTTTAAAAGTAATTTTTTCTTATTTTATCGAAGTTATATATCGAAGAAAATTTTTCTATAAATAAAGTGGTGCAAAATAAAGGCGGTGCTAAAAGTACTCCGGAATAAATTAAAATATTGGCAGCTATGCATATATATATATATTCTGGAGGTGACCCGGCGCAAAGCTGTATATTTAAATATATATATGCATTTGAAATTTAAATATTGCAGTTATATGTATTCTGAAGGTGACCCGTTGTAACACACTTATATTGAAGCAAAATTGTTTCCACTTTTTCAAACAAAACAATGATAATTTACGAGTCTTGAATGCATTTTTCTAAATTTTAATGTTCAAATATATATTTATTTATTTACAATGGCTAAGAATCTGTTTTTTGCTTGAAAATGGCGCTCGTCTCTGCATTAATTCCTTTTGACCAATCACAGGATAAGCGGTACGGAGAAAGGCGGCAGGCGCAACGTTACTTAGAGGACCAAGGGTTTTAGGATCATATACGGGAGACCGACGAGAAGATATTTCCGCCACTACACTGTGCTGGCGCCACCTTGCAATTTGTTTCACACCGCCATTCCCATCAGCGCGATTTCTTTTTGCTTACATGATAAATGAGAATATTTAAGCAGGACGATTTCTCCGAATTTTAAAGAAAGCTGAAAATATATTAGCCTAATAGCAGTAGGTTATATAATGTATTGATTTCAGGCATTTTTATGTAGAAAGAATTTCTGTAATTCCAGAATGAAGCATTGTAGTCTTTCAAAAGAGGAGAGTTTTCATTTCTACATTATTTATAAGTAAAGTATTCGAAACCTTCAACGGAATGGGATTTTTCGTTCAAGTTTTTAAGAAATGATGTCAGTGTGTATTAAAAAGAATTACTTGTGCAGGCGAGCAATATTTTTTTAAGTTTTAAAATTCTTTGAAAGATGTTTCTAATTAAATTTTTGATAACCTCATCTAAAGAAAATTGAGGAATTAATATGCATATATACACACAGTTTACTCTTTTGGATCGCACAGATTATTTTCTTAATTATTACTTCAAGTATTGAAGTGAAAAAAATATAGTTTAGAAATAAAATCTTTAAGGCAAACTTTCTCATGTTGATGAATGATAAGCTATAAATATTGTAGTAATTAGATAATATGTTATGGAAATAAATTATATATTGCGCACCGCTTTATAATGCATGATTTTAATTGTTTTGATGGGAAGCCATTATTATTTAAATTTTTTAGATTTTGAGGTATCGCTCTATACGGTCATCTTTTGCACAGTAAGGCTCATTAGATTGGAGCCTACGGATTAAAATAAATTCCGAACTACACTGTTAAAAAAATGCAGAAAAAATACAGAAATTCTCTGTAATTTCAGGAAAATAGTCGTAAATTACGGAAAAATTACGTAGACAAAACGTATTTTACGACTTTTTTTCTGAAATTACAGAGAATTTCTGTATTTTTTCTGCATTTTTTTTAACAGTGTATTACCAAAATGTATGCCTGAACCGGAATTCGAACCCATCACCTGACAACTCAAGGTGCGCTATTATTTAAGATTTTTTCAATGCAACTGTACAGAGTTGATAATATTTTTAAATATAATGTGATTGATATAGCTTACATAAATTTTGTTTATAAATATAAAATAAAAATTTATTTTCACCTAATAGTATAAAAATATATAATTTAATGCGGTCTAATCTTCTAAATATTGTTAATTTTTTTTTTTTTTTTACTAGCATTAATTTTCATAATTATGTGTAGTAATTTTAAGTTTTGCTTGCTTAATTGTCTTAATTTTTATTTATTTATTTATTTATATATATACTAGGTGCTTCAGTTTGTTTTAGTAGCTATCTTTTAAACTATTAACATTAACGTTATACTTCTAATTACAGCAATTTTTTTTCTTATATGCTATTACGTTTTATGCCATACACATAGTATATATTTAAATAACAATAATAATAAATAAAAATGGAGAAAATAAATTTAATGGTAACCCTGTAACAAAAAAATTAAAATTCGAAAAGAGGAAGTTCTATCTGTGAAATATCTGTGTGTGTGTATATATATACACACTAAGCGACAAAAAAAAGCCGCACTTGGATATTTTCCTTTTCACCTTCTACAACCGCCAATTTTATCGTTTAAAAAGCAAATTTTCAAGCAGTTTTCATTATGTTGTCCTCCACATGCACTTTAGCATTGTGTTCAGTGTTAAAAACAAAATTCAATTATCAGAAAAACTGTAATTTTAGAAATTATTTCAAAAGTGGTAAGAGTAAGTTAGTTAACGATGCCACAAAAAGTATTAATTTTTGAATCGCAAGTTAAAAAGCAAATGTTTAAAAAATCGATTTCTATCATGTTCAGAACATAAAAAAAAAAAAAGTGTATAGCAAAATATTTTCTTCAAAAATAGTCCAGAAACAATTAAACAAGTCAGGTTAAAAACCAGAAGATCTGCAAAAGAGCCATTATTTAGAAAAATATTTAAAAAAAAATCAAGACATCAGTTGACCAAAAATTAAAAAAAAATAGCAGTTAATTATCAGGCTGAACTGGGTTTCTCTGATGAGTCAAGTTTAATAAGTTTAATTTATTTCGAGCTGTTGAAAAAAACTACCAGGACGGTAAAAATGGGACTGACTTAATGAAAACTGTTCTCTTAAAACAGTGACACATTCTCCTTACATTATGGTACGGAGGTGCATACTTTTTCACAGAATCAGACAAATTTTCATACTCAAGGGATCAATTAACTCAAAATAAAACACTGTGATTATAAAATTGGTGCCTGACCGTCTATTTTGTAGGTATTTCAGACTTTATTTCAAACAGCATATCAAGATGATAATGCACCTTGCTGTACGGCGTCTGTGTATGTCAATTTGAATCAAATTATTTAATCAAGTTTCACCATTACGCAAACACAAAAATATTTCTTATAAATTAACTTACCAATGGATTCATAAATACACAAATATGCTCAGATAATGTATTTGAACGACAATGATGTGAAATTGAAAACTTAACAATCCTAGAGCATTTTTAAAATAAAAATTAAATTTAATTTTAAAAAACCTTAAAATTTAAAATTAAGTGTTTTTGAAGAAATTTTAATCCCTACATAAAACTTTTATGTTTCAATATGCATGTAATGCAAATTTTCATAATTTTAGCATGATAAAAAAAAAAAAAAAAAAAAAAAAAGCTTTATAACGTTCACTGATTTATCAGCGAAACCAAACATTTGATATCATTTAACATTTTTTATAAAACATTTTTTCAATGTTTTTTTTTCCTTGTTTAAATCGATTTTTAAACTTTTGCTCCTTCTCTGTTCGGATGTTGAGTACTACTCCGACTGTAGATGATATATATACTACTCAGCCAGCACTATTCTGAAAGTCCAAAATTTAACAAATAATATTGATAAAGGAAGCTAATTATTATTATTATATAACATTTACTTTTTTTTTTTTTTTTTTTTTTTTTTTTTTTAATCAGGTTAATATACATATGTTTAAAACCAAATTTTTCTCGGAAAATTAAAACTTCTATTTTTTTTTACATATTTATAATCAGCTACGTATCTAATAGCCACTTTGGAAATTAGTTTGGCAATTTTCGAAAGAAAATATGTAGTGAACGTTAAAAGGTTAATAGTTTTAAAAGCCTAAAAGAAGAACTGACTTGCGCTCACAGAAATATTCATATAATAAAAAATATATATATAATGCTGCAGAAATTTCAGCGAAGAAATTCCAACAAAATCTATAAAATAAACCCCATCAGCCGCAAATTTCGCTGAAGTGTTAGGGAGGAAAAGAGAAATCAATAAGTCATAGAAAGAAGTAACTTTTTCAAGCAGTAAGTTTCTTAGCTTTCTTTGAATTCATTTTATTCCATTTTTATAATTTTTAATGTGCTTCTTCTTGGGTTGTTAAGTCCAATTCGCAGAAAATTTTCCAAAAATGAAACAAACAAATTTATTCTAAACTGCATTATCCGCAATATGTCAGAGCAGCAGATGTTCTGGTTATTCGACGAAGTGTGCATTTGATGTTGCTCAAAGTTTATTTTAATTCAAAGTTTATCTGCAAATTTAAAATATCAAACATTGACATGATCAAGCTTAAAAATAAATAGGCTAGTATTTTTAAGCGTGGGATTGCGCTTCCGAAAATTCCACAACGTGTTAAAAAAAAAAAAAAAAATAATAATAATAATAATAATAATAATAATAATAAATCGGGGCAACATTTAGGTAAAAATGTAGTTTGGAAAGAATTTAAAGTATCCATTTAATAGCCTTAAATATTTTTTTAATTGTGGATTATTTTTGTATTAAATGTATTTGCCCTATTAAGTGACACGTTAGGGTAAATTCTATGAAAATTATTATAGTCCCTATAAGTTGTAAAATTTACCTTTTTATTGTGTTTATTTACGAAAATTATACATTGCATTAAAAAAAAAAAAAAAAAAAAAAAAAAAAAACTATGGAACAATCACACGATTTCCATTGTCTACTACTACTCTAAGAGTTTATAAAATGTGATATTATAAACTTTTTTTCTGAAGCTAATGTTGTCAGTTGTCATAACATTGACCTAACTATTCAGACGCCCACTGATTTTCTTGTAATAACCAACTAAAACATACGCATGGATGCTAACATTTTAATTTATTCCGGAGTATTTTTAGCCCCACCTTAATTCCCTACCACTAATTTTTTCTTATTATATCGAAGTTACATATTGGAGAATATTTTTCTGTAAATAAAGTGGTGCGAAATAAAGATGATTCTAAAAATACTCCGGAATAAATTAAAATATTGGCAACTATGCATACGTCGTAAAAATTTCTAAAAGAGATTTAGTATAAAGAGTTTCAAGAAAATGTGTTGAGCCATTTTTTGAGACACTTGTTCCCGAAATCTAAAACTGGCCTAGCTAAACAGTATATTTGTATATTTTCCTGTACTATTCGGCTGATGCATTATAAGGGACATATAGGGTTTGTCTGTAAAGTAAAGAGACTGGAAGCAGCGCAGTGCTCCAGTCACCAGCAGCGCACTACCTGGATTTGTGGTGGGTGATCTAAGATAAAGCAAAGCACCGGGCAGCAGTCGCGTCCAAGCTATGATGCAGTGAGGATCACGCGTGATGCAAAAGCTGTTTCTGAGTTTTTGTCACAACAGAAAACGTCGAAAATGGAGCGTTTGCCAGAGCAGCGCTAAACGATTAAACTTTCCTTTCACCTGAGCAAAAGAGCTTCTGAGACGCTTGCCTTGGTTAAGGAGGCGACGCCCTGTATAGGGTCCAGGTTTTCAAGAACTGACGGAAGACCGTTGAAAACAGAGAGCGATCTTGATGCCTTTCAACAAGTGGTTTGGACGAAAATATGGTCAAAGTAAAAAATCGTGACCACCTACCTGAACGGAATAGGAGTTGCAACCTTGCCGCAGTCGCCATGCAGCCCCGACGTGACTCTGGCAAGCATTTTCCTGCTTCAAAGCTCAAGAGAAGAAGCTCAGAGAACGCTCTATTTTTGACGTTTTCCAAACGAGATCTAACGAGATCTAAAATCAGATTATCAAAACCAGACGCCTATTAATTTCCTGCAGTAATTAACTAATACATACGGAAGGACATCTTAAAGGGGGTTTATACAGAAAAATTGAAAAAAAAGTATTTAAAGCCGTTTGTTGATTCAATGGGAGCAGGGACGGCGACAGTCGAGCAGTGATAGACAATCACGTGACCATAGAGAGAGAAACCAAACTTTCATTCTTTTCTTCTTTTTTTTTTTTTATTATTATTATGTTTTTCTCTCTCTGAACATATTCGTAAAAACAGAAGTACTTTATTCTTGAGTGATATCCATTCGAACATTCATACTGAAGTCGCAGTAAAATTATTCATTAATTGTTATATTATTCAAATAATAAGTTCTATTCTGTATTATATTTATAATTCATTCAAGGCATAAAAAAATGCCTTTATACGCATTCGAAATGTTTTAAACCTGTGCTCAAATACTTGAGAAATTCTGGTTTGTTCATAAAATTCTCAAAGAAATGATTAAAGTCAAATATAGTAATCAATCGGAGTTCATCTTTATTTCTGTGTGTGGCCTAAAATGTATTTCAAGCGACCAAAGGAAATACAGGAGAGAGGTGAGTTAGCTTTTCCTTAATATTATGCATGCTAAAAGAAGTTTCGTTTTTAATAAAAAATGGCATTTATGCAACTTAAAATTCATTATCCATTAATCTAATTCTAATTTATTCAACATGTTTTGGTCCTTATTCGAGCCCTGAGGCTATCGATGATAAATAAATAATAATAATAATAAATTATATATATTTAATATGTATTTGATATTCTTATTCTTATTCTTATTCGTAATCATTTATTCTTAAAATGATTTATTTTTGTTCTTAAATGTTTGTTCTGTAATTCGAAGGCCTATAGTTAAGTGTATTTAAACTTATATATTCTAAAATGCCGAAAATATCTAAGCAAGTTCTATTATTTGAAAATTTATGTAAGGAAATCGATAGTTTTAGAGATAGAGTAAAGGGGTGTAGTAAAGATGAACAATCTAAAGTTAAATTATTAAAAACCAAAGTTCAATCGTATGATCATGAAATCGCGGCAATATTTAAAAATTTATCCGCTAAAGAGAATGAGGATTATATGGATATGTATTTGAGATATAAGGGAGTGGTTTTTGATTTACTGGTGGAGTTAGAGGACAAAACAGAAGTAAACGCGTGCGATTCAGATACTCACGCGGAAAATAAAGATCAGAAAAATGGTAAATCGTCTCTTATTAAATTACCCAAATTTGAACTTCCGCGATTTTTTGGTGAAACCGAAAATTGGATTCCTTTTAAAGAAATTTTTAATTCGACAATTCTACAGAATAATCAATTATCCAAAATTGAAAAACTGCAATATTTACATTCTTCAGTGCGCGGAAACGCAGCTAAATTAATTCGAGGATTCGCTCTGAAAGAGGAAAATTTGGATCAATGTTGGGAAATATTAAATGAAAGATATGAAAATAAAAGACAATTAGCATTGAGTCAAATTAACAAAATATTTTCTATGAAAATTGTAAAAGCAAACAATGCTAAAACTTTACTGGAGTTATTAGATACTTGCAATGAAGCCGTCAGAAATTTAAAAACTTTGGGTTTAGATTCTAATGCGTTAAGCGACTTAATTATAATAAAATTCATGATGAGGAAATTGGATGAATCGTTAAAACAGAGATGGGAATTAATGTTGGATAGTGATAAATTGCCTGATCTTGATCTTTTTAGGAAATTCGTTGAGCGCGAAGCGCGCGGTGTTGAAGAGATAAAATGTAAACAAGACGTAAAATTCCCTAATTCGAAGAAATCAATCAACGTATTGAGTACAATTGTGAAAAGGGAAAATACGTGCATTCTTTGTAATGAGCGTCATGCGCTATTTAAATGTCCGACATTTAATTCAAAACCGGTTAAAGAAAGATGGAAATTCATTGAATTAAATAAGTTATGTCAAAATTGCTTACGCCAAAATCATAGGCTGGAGAATTGTAGGATAAACATTAGTTGTAAAAATTGTGCAGAAAAACATCATACGCTACTGCATGTTTATGGAAGAAATTCAAATTCTGAAAGGGCGAATCATGTATCGCCAGATATCTCAGTTTCAAATAGTGCTCAGTTTTATTCTAGTAATGTTTTGTTATCTACAGCACTAATTAAAATTAAATCGAGTAAAGGCAAAATTATGCATTGTAAAGCTTTGATAGATAATGCTAGTCAAAATTCATTAATTACTAAGGAATGTGCTAAGCGACTAAATTTGCCCTTACGGAGCACGTCGCATAGAATAATAGGGATTAATTGCGTTTTAGCAGAGACTGCTCTCAACGAAACAGAATTTAAATTCACTCCGCATTTTTCGTCGGAGTCATTTTCAGTCAGTGCTTTTATAGTTGATAGGATTACCTCACCTCTCCCTAATTTCCAACTACCGCAACACGATTGGCCACATATACAGGGATTACAACTAGCTGATCCAAAGTATTATGTTAGTGGTCCCATCGATATTTTTCTTGGGGCAGAAATAGGCGCATCAATCTTCAATGGCAGTCCCATTCAAGGGCCAGCTGGAACTCCTACAGCATTTCCCACAAAACTGGGTTACCTCCTTTCAGGTCGTGTTGATAGCTTTCACTGTACAAATATCAGTTTAACATGTCATACTACAGTTGATGATGATATAAACAACACTTTAAAACAATTTTTTGATACAGAATCAATTCAAAATGTAGAATCAAAAAAGATAGAAAATGATCCTGTGGAAAATATTTATTTGACAACAACTAAAAGGAATAGTCAGGGAAGATATGTAGTTCATCTACCCTTTAAGCCAGATAAGGCACTAGGTGACAGTAAGTCAGGTGCTATTTCAAGATTTCTTTCCATTGGAAATAAACTTAAAGGGAATAGACAATTAAAGACAGCTTATTCTAATTTCATGAACGAATATATATCTTTGGGTCATATGACAAAATTAAATCCAAACAAAATTAATGAAACGCCACATTATTATTTACCGCATCATGCGGTGGTAAATGAAAACTCTGAAACAACAAAATTACGTGTAGTATTTGACGCCTCGTTTAGAACAACAAATAACAAATCATTAAATGACATTCTATGTATTGGTCCTAAACTACAGTCAAATATTTTTGATAATTTAGTAAAATTTCGAGCCAACCCTGTAGCGTTCAGTGCAGACATCCAACAAATGTATCGTCAAATTTTAATTGAAAGGAAACATAGAATCTACCAAAGAATTGTTTGGAGAGAATCTCCCAATGACCAATTATCTTTTTACGAATTGAATACTGTCACCTACGGAACAGCTTATGCACCCTATTTAGCGTTACGCACGCTTAAGCAATTATGTGAGGATGAAAATCAGAACTTCCCATTAGCAACAGAAATGGCCAAAGACAATTTTTACATCGACGACTTATTGTCAGGGGCAAAATCCCTTCAATTAGCAAAAGATAGAATAATGGAGCTGCAGGCTCTAATGCATGCTGGAGGGTTTAAACTTAGGAAATGGGCTTGTAGCCATCCAGAAGCCCTCTCTGATATTCCAGAAGAAGAGAAGGCTAATTCGGCCATTCATTTTTTTGAGGATAAAGAAAAAATAAATCAAAGAGTATTAGGAATGTTCTGGAATTTAAGTGAAGATACTCTTCAAGTTAGAACCTTAGCTGATCAGCAAATCCATACTAAGAGACAGTTGCTCTCCGTAATTGCGCGAATTTACGATCCCCTCGGAATTATTTCACCATCTACTATCATCTTAAAACTCATTCTCCAAAAATTATGGAAACTAAAATCAACGTGGGATGAGCCGATACCCCCAGATATTTTGCAAGAATGGAAAACTTTTTATGAAGAAATTGATCAGTTTAAATCTATGTCCATTCCACGCTATTTAGGTTCAAATACTACAGACTGTAGATATGAAATTCATGGGTTTTGTGATGCCTCTCCGAGGGCGTATGCGGCAGTCGCATATTTAAAGGTCATAACAAACACTATCCAGATATTTTTAATTGCTTCGAAAACTAGAGTCGCACCCTTAAAAGAAATCACTTTACCCAAATTGGGGTCTGTGTGGGTCTGTACTCTTATCAGAGTTAATTTACAACATTCAAAAATCCCTTAAATTTACTCATTCGACATACTGGTACACTGACTCTTCTATTGTATTAAACTGGATAAATAACCCTCCAAACAAAGGAAATAGTTTCGTGGCCCATACAGCCACAAAAATAAGAGCTCTTACTCACTTGGAATCCTGGAGACATATCCCAGGAAAAGAAAACCCGGCCGATTGTGCCACGCGCGGATTATCCCCAGCTAAGTTGAAAGCTAGAACTGAGTGGTGGGAAGGGCCAAAATGGCTCCATAGTTTTGAGCTACCACTTTGTGCACCTTACATTCAGTTTCCGTTCAGGAAAAAACTAATCCCCATCCGATAGATTCAAGTTCTAAACCTTCACTTGCTAATAACATTCTCATATCGCATATTACAAAATATTCGAACTATCTAAAGCTTTTAAGAATTCTAGCGTATGTACTAAGATTTATCAGTAAAATTAAAACCAAATCCAAGGAAAGTGGTCCTTTAAAGGCCCTAGAGCTAAATCAAGCGGAAATGTTTGTAAAAATTATTCAAAATGCCGAATTTAGTGATGAAATTGCCGTACTAAGGAAAGGAAAACTTTTAAAACCTCCACACAATCTGTTAGGTCGTGATCCTTTTCTGGATGAAGCGGGCATTCTTCGTCTTGGAGGACGCCTGCGGAACCACCCATCCCTGCGATTTCAAGGAAAACACCCCATATTACTTCCTAAAGCAAATCACGTCACTTCCTTGATAATAACATATTATCATAACTTAAGCTCCCATGCTGGTCCCAATTTAGTACTTTCACTTATCAGAAACAAATTCTGGATTCCCCACGGCCGCTCCACGGTTAAGGCAGTTTTAAGAAAATGTCTACTCTGTTTTCGTTTTTCAGCGAAGCCAATAATGCAAAAGATGGGGGATCTACCCTCAGAAAGAATCACACCCATTCGTCCTTTTTCGAAAGTTGGTGTCGATTTCGCGGGACCAGTAATGACAAAATGTCAACATAAACGAAAAGCGACAACCTTTAAATCATATATTGCCCTGTTCATCTGTATGGCTACAAAAACAGTGCATCTTGAATGTGTGTCAAATATTTCTACAGAAGCATTTCTCGCAGCCTTGAAACGCTTCATAGGTAGGCGGGGATACCCCTCTGACATATTTTCGGACAATGGCAGAAATTTTGTCGAAGCCCATTCTTACCTCAAACAGTTATTTTCTTTATTCAAAGAAGAAAAATTACAAAATTTTGCTTCCCAACACCAAATAACCTGGCACTTTATTCCACCGTGTGCTCCAAATTTTGGGGGACTCTGGGAAGCGTCGATAAAATTAGCCAAACATCATTTGGTAAAAATCACACAAGGAGCAATTTTAACTTTTGAGGAACTTTCCACGCTTCTATGTCAAATAGAGGCTGTTATAAATTCGCGGCCTCTAACACCATTGTCCAATGCTCCTAATGATTGCGCAGCTTTAACACCAGGACATTTATTGATTGGATCTGCATTATTAGAATTGCCAGACCCTTCGTTAACAAACAATTCTCTTAGTCTTTCTTCTAGGTATAAGCTCTTATTGCAGATGAAGGAGACGTTCTGGAAGAGGTGGACATCACAATACCTGCCAAACTTCCTTCCGAGAGCCAAAAGAACCAACAACAGTCACAACTTTTCGCCAGGACAACTCGTCATTCTGAAAAATAAAGCATCACCACCACTCCATTGGGATCTTGCGAGAGTCATCAAGTTGATTCCCGGAGCTGACGGTATCACCAGAGTCATTGAACTTAAGACATCTTCTGCTGGAACTCTTATTCGACCGGTCTCTCAAGTTATCCCTCTTCCGAGTATTTCGACTCCAGCTTCAGTGCCTCCCCGGCCCCGCCCCCCCCCCCCCCCCCCAGTATGTTGATTCAATGGGAGCAGGGACGGCGACAGTCGAGCAGTGATAGACAATCACGTGACCATAGAGAGAAACCAAACTTTCATTCTTTTCTTCTTTTTTTTATTATTATTATGTTTTTCTCTCTCTGGATATATTCGTAAAAACAGAAGTACTTTATTCTTGAGTGATATCCATTCGAACATTCATACTGAAGTCGCAGTAAAATTATTCATTAATTGTTATATTATTCAAATAATAAGTTCTATTCTGTATTATATTTATAATTCATTCAAGGCATAAAAAATGCCTTTATACGTTTTCGAAATGTTTTAAACCTGTGCTCAAATACTTGAGAAATTCTGGTTTGTTCATAAAATTCTCAAAGAAAAATCTATGATTAAAGTCAAATATAGTAATCAATCGGAGTTCATCTTTATTTCTGTGTGTGGCCTAAAATGTATTTCAAGCGACCAAAGGAAATGCAGGAGAGAGGTGAGTTAGCTTTTCCTTAATATTATGCATGCTAAAAGAAGTTTCGTTTTTAATAAAAAATGGCATTTATGCAACTTAAAAATCATTATCCATTAATCTAATTCTAATTTATTCAACACCGTTTTTTATTATAAACCAAAGTGTGTACGTATTAAGCGGTCTAATGGTCATTGTCAAACGGGGTTTACAGCTAGGTGAAGCGGTCGCTCCGGAGTTGGTGCTGCGGAAGTAAACAGAACAAACTGTATGGTTACCGGCATTCACCGGAATCAATTTGGCGAAAAACTCAAGGCGCGGAAATTTATTTCGCTTATTTTATCGTTGTAAACGAGTTTAGAGCCAAGAACAGTTTTAGGCATTTTTTTTTTTCTTTATTAATATCACATAACATTTTAATTTTAAACAAATTTAGGTAGCTACTTAGTTATGCTATGTCTGCTAAAAGGGCCGAGTATCTAATTTTCTTTCAATTGAAGAGTTAAGTGCATGAACCTGTTTAGTGAGTTTTTGAAAAAAATTAGACGTCTAGAAGAACTTATTATGGTCTCTTTTAAATATCGAACATTAATTTAACACAGTTGTCGGCACAGGAAATTATTATGTATATGGTTTCTGGCTACTCTATTACCTCTTTACTTTAATTTCTCAATTGTACTAAACTTTCATTTAATATGTTCATCCACTAAGCTCTTCAATTGTATTCTGCATTACTGAGGCTTAACTGAACCGTTAATCAATGTCTGTCTATAGTTAATAAAGTTTGAATAGTGTTGAATTACAGCCAAATATCAGAATAATCTAAATAAACCCAGTAGTTAAAAAATTATCTAATTTATTTTTGGTGGTTAACAAATGATATATATATCAAAGTAATTGATTTAACTTTTCCATAAAATTGTATTAAAGAATTATATTACAGCTACAAATAAAAGGTTTTATGCTAAAATAGTAATGTAATATTGGAGGAAAAAAGCTTAGCCAACAAAATTGTTCCTAATTATAATATTGATCTGAAGGAAAGCATAATTTCATGGAAGCATTTATTTATCACTTTGTCCTAAGCACTGTTTTACGAAAAAATAAATCAACCTTAACCCGATCAGGTTATCCCTTTTTTCGGCACCTTGTCAGTTTATCATGGGTCTTCTATTTATAACTTTTGAACAAATTGAGATATTTGAAAAACTCAGATTGCATAATAAAATTTAAAAATTGTATTTTTACAGAAAAAAATCATGGACACGATGGATAGGTATTTCTTCTATATATGGATTCTTAGGTTTGAGACAAAAGAAAAATGGCTCGGGTCTCCAACGACCCACGATAACTTGATCGGGTTAATTTTTTATTAAATGAAATTTGATTTTCAAGGTTCTATGTATATTAAACTGATGTATAGGTAAAACTAAATAGATAAGCCATATGTATTAATGTAAAAATGTTGAATATAGTTCATTTTCGGTATTGATTGTGCATGATTGACATGATTATGCAAGAAAATTAATACACTCATATCATTAACTACAAAATATGTTTTGTTCATCAGAGGATATTTATGAGAAAAAATTATTGCATTGATATCTCAAAATTATACACAATTTTCTTTAATTTCAGAATTCAATGAAAATTCTTGTTTTTAATACAGATACTTAAAATCAGAGCCTGATTAAGGGGGAAGCACACATTATCTCCGCTCTCACCGGAATATTTTTACAATTATTTTTTACTTCATGTCATAGAAATTCCACGCTTTGACGAGGAAATATTTTTTATAAAAAATGAACGGTGTAAAACAATCCAATTTACTCACCGTTATTAGACACCAGAATTCTTTTAAAATAATTTTTAATGATAATTTTCTGTTTATTATAGGAGGAAAGTATTTGTTAAAAAATAACGGTGTAAGTATAAATAATGTGTTCTTCCCCCTTAATCAGGCTTTGCTTAGAATAACATTTCAAAATCTCGATGAATTTTCAATAACAATTAATACATAGTTCATATATTTCTGATAGTATCTGTTTATCACCAATATTATTATCACCAATATTATTGTTTAAATTTAATGAAAGAGGATAATAAATAAAAATATGTAACTTTTGTTTTGACCAACAAAAGTTACATATGTTTTTTTTTTTTTTTTTACATAGATTTTTTTTACATACACGTTTACATAAAAATATGTAAACGTAAATTTTTTCATTAATTACACTAGTGGATCTGCAGATCAGGAGCCTCAACGTCCTATTTGCATCAGACATTTTTCAATATGTCATTTTTATTTATTCCTTATTATATAATAGTATATATTGATTCGATCAACTTATTACCATAATCAGATACATTCCTGAGGGGGGCTGCCGCCCCCCTCAACCCCCCGCTGTATCTCTCTTTGTATACCTATTTGTATATCATATAAAGTGTTACGGAATTCTAAATAATTGCATTTATTTTTGTATAAATTTTTTCAAAGAGGCTTAGTAAGTCGATAAAATGCTAATTTTGTGCATTTCTAGTCGTTTTAGCGTTAAAA
This sequence comes from Salticus scenicus, assembly GCA_963930645.1. NCBI lineage: Eukaryota > Metazoa > Arthropoda > Arachnida > Araneae > Salticidae > Salticus > Salticus scenicus. The sequence goes on from OZ005651.1 coordinate 243,238,488, forward strand.
TAGCCTAATTTTCCTTTAAAAACGCATTAAAAAGCACCATATAAGGGAAGAAATTGATTTGGCGCCAAATTTGGCGACTATTTCCCTCCTTGGCGATTTTTTTGGCGACCTTGGCGAGAAAATCCTTATTAGGGATATACCAAATATGGAAGCTCTAATCTCATTGGCTGATGAGATACGACAATTTTCCAGAACATTCTGTGTACGATAGAATAGTATAAAAGGAGCATTTTTTTAGCCAAGGCAGCCAATCTCAGATCTGTGTCAGTTTCGTCAAATGCTTGCTTTGCTTTGAGCCTCTTTGAATGAGACTTGCTTTATGTGTTATTGATAAACAGTTTGTGCTGTTGTTTTGCTGTTAACGGCTGCTTTTTAAGCTATGCTTACTGGTTGAATTGAAGCTGATACTTGGTTTATAGACCTGTATTTTTCTGGAACTTTCTGTGAATAAATCACTGAATTTTTGCAAGTTTCGCCTTTCATTCTCGGACAACTTACGAACCCCCAAGTACGCAACAATATGTATTCTTAATAAACGACGGTCTTGTATTATTTCCCTGAAATTCATAAATACCAAATTGCATACAAAAAAAATTACATAGCATATCGGAAATATTTTGCGTAACCTTTAAACTAATTATCAATTCTATGCCCAATATTTTCAACAGGAAAACATGCTTTTAAAATTCTAATAAAATTTCATTATATTTGATGGTGTGTAACCATGTTAAAATACACTTTTAAGAAATGCCGACTATAGACCATAATAGTACGAAATTCCTTTATGTATCCCGGAAAAGTAGCCACAGTCATTATAAACGCCAATAATAAGAATAAACCAAATTAATTATAACTCATTAATTTTTCAAACTAATTTGACATCATTTGGATGATTACAGTACATACTCGGAATTATTTTGTGTGGTCCCATAAATTATTTAGTCTATACATAACCTTTTTTAAGAGAAAACATGATTTTAAGCATCGTTATAATGTATGTTAACTTTATTAAGTTCAATTCAGCATATACGCATTAAAGTGCGCGCTTAAATAAAAATTTGTCCATAGGCTTTAATATTACGAAATTCTTTTGTGTGTCTCTGTAAATGAACCATAAACATTGTATACACCAGTAAAAACTATTCAGCTTATTTTGCGTTTAAAATTAATAATTGTTCCAAATGTAACATCGTATGGATGACTAAGTGACATTGTCAGAACACTTTTGTAAGGTCCTGTACATTAATTAGAAAGCTTAAGAGCACATATTTTCTTCAAACAACATAAGTTTAAGCATCTTACTCACGTACTCTAGTTTCATTTTCTTCATTCCAAAGTAATGATATTAAAATGCGTTTAAACGAAATTCACCCCATACGCCGTAATGTTAAGTATTTTGGCGTGTCCCTGTACACAGTTTATAAAAAATATAGCAATAAAAATTATACAGCTACTTATATGCAAAGCTGGAACGTGTGCGCCAATTTGCAAGTCAATCGAAGGATTTTTGCGGCCGCTCTTGCGGTACATACAAATTCTTCCCATAGGCCGTAAGGATAAGAAAAATTTTGGCGTGTCCCTGTACACGAACAACAAATGGAATACACACCTAACATTATACAGCTAATTCCGTTGGGCTCATGAACATGTGTACCAAATTACAAGCCAATAGCGTGATTTTTGTGGCCGCTATCGCGGTACATACAAATTCCTCCCATAGGCCGTAATGATAAGAAAAACTTTGGCGTGTCCCTGTACACGAATTACAAATGGAATACACACACAAAACTATACAGCTAATTTCGTGGGGCACGTGAACACGTGTACCAAATTGCAAGTCAATAGCGTGATTTTTGTGGCCGCTATCGCGGTACATACAAATTCTTCCCATAGGCCGTAATGATAAGAAAAACTTTGGCGTGTCCCTGTATACGAACTACAAATGGACTACATACCAAAAACTATACAGCTGATTTCGTTGGACTCATGAACATGTGTACCAAATTTCAAGTCAATAGCGCTATTTTTGCGGGCGCTATCGCGCGACAGACAAACAGACAGACAGACAGACACAGCCCAAAACCGTTTTGAGTCTCAACAGAGGGCCTCCACTGACGTTTCGGCAATTATAAATTAAAAATAACATTCATTACTGTATAACTTTTATTTTCAATTTATAAAAATAAATATTTTAACTAGATTCTAGAATATCCACAAGTAATTGTAATTAAACAAAAAGTGAAAATATACATGCTCTCACTAATTTAACTTGAAGTGTGTAAATTAACCCTTTTCGCTCGTATTTTGGCGTTCCTTTAAAACGTCACACGTATAGTTTCCAACTTACTACCTTTTGGCTACCGAAAAATTGTAATAATTTGTTTTATTTTACTTCATCATTAAATAAATCTTTCCGTTAAAATTTTCCGGTAGCCGAAAGATAGCCTATAGTTACACGTTTTAGAAAAATAACATTTCATTTTCAGGGGAACATCTTAAGGCGTGGCTCGATTTTTTAATGTCCCCTCAGAAGGGACATACGAGCGATAAGGGTTAATTTTTTCACAAGAGTCTATTTTAATGACTATTTTTTTAAATTTATAATGCAAAAAGTGCATTCGGAACTAAAAAAATAAATTAAATAAAACCATATTGTTTGGTGAAAAATATTCTGTAAAATTCAAAATATTTTTTTTCTTGTTATCATTTTTTCTAATAATAAAAATAAATTCTTACAGTTATTTATTTATTTATTTATTTTATTTTATTTTTTTTTTTATTATTTATTTATTTTTTTTTTTAATGTTTATTTTAGTTTTTGCTCTGAAATTGTTTTCTAGAATAAAGACATTGTCCGTTTTTAAACATTGTAAAGTACAAAATTTGCAAATTTAAAAAAGGAAAGAAAGCAAGCAACAGCTTTGCAACAAATTTATCAGATTCTCGCGTTTGGAAATAAATGAGCCAGAATTGAACTAAACGTCATTCACTGCCTCATTTTGGCAACTTAGCGCCTTGGCAATTGACAAGTATTTGTTTACGTATAATCAATTCCGAATCGGTAATACGTAAAAAAATACTTGGCAATCGCCAAGGTGCTAAGTTGCCAAAACAGAGGCAGTGGATAACGTTCCTCTGTTCCTAATGTTCCATAATGGTTTGCTCCGCTCTAGCTTGCAGCATGACCACTTCGCAGTATTCGCGCTGTTATCGTTGGCCGAAAATTTAAGGGCACATTGAGCCGCTTATGTACTCGCTTTGATATAAACTTAATTGAAATATGGTCCCACTTCCGGCTCTCCAGATACCAAAAGTTGACAGCTCATCTGCACACCGGACCTATCTTAATTATGACATTCCGTTATTCTACCTTTCTTTCTTTTATAGATATGATAGTCAAAAGATTTCCCCCATATACATACACAGGCGCACTTTCCAAAAAAACATTTTTTCAGACTCATGAGACCTCAAAACAGGTGATTAATGGAAATACTTGCATTTCCTACGATAATCAGGTTGTGGAAGTAAAAGTAATCATAGCAACACTTATGTAAATTTTATTAAAATTTAAATCTTCTAAAAGTTTAAAATTCGTATTGAATTCACGTGTTAATATAGTAATAAATATATATTAAAAACTCTTTAAAACACATATTAAAATTTATTAAAAATTGTTTACAAAGCTTTTCGCCACAACGTTATAGCATCTTCAGGTAAAAAATTACCTGATGATGCCATAACATTGTGGCGAAAAGCTTTGCAAACAATTTTTAATAAATTTTAATACGTGTTTTAAAGTGTTTTAAATATATATTTATTATATAAATTTTAGTTGGGAAATATTTAAAATATCAGTTTATTAACTTCAAATAAATTTAAAACTTTTTGCATCATTCTTTTTTTTTTATTATTAAATTCTGTTGCATTATTAAAAAATACGTAAGGGTAAGTTCTGTGAAAATGATTACATTAAATAAAGTTTTAACGCATTTCTTTATTTTATGTAATATGTATTATACATTTTTAAATACCCCTCGAATCTAGTCTAGAAATATGCTCTTACACGCATTTACTTATTTTATGTCTATATTATAGCTAGAGGAAAAAATGAATCCTATAATTAGGCCTTGCATTTCAATTTTACGAAATATTTAATATGTTAAGGCCAACACAAAACTTTCTTCTGTACCTTCTACGCAAACTCATGAAGAACAAATTTTCTAGTACAGTTTCTATGTATCAAAATTATTTTTCTTGGTGAGTGCAGACGATTTTCGTCTAAAAAATATATATATAACTCTAAATATAGAAAGAAAAGTCAATTTTGGCTTCCGACAGACAAAATCTTTGAAAATAAAATACATTTTTCTTTCTTTCTTTCTTTTTTTCTTTTTCAGTTTTATTTATTTATTTTGTAAAATTTATATACTATATACAATACGATAATATGGTTTTAAATTATCGCAGATATATGGTTCAACCACTCGTTTTAAAAAGCGAGTCACAAATATTCTTTATGAAAACATTCAACTTCATTTTTAATAAAGCAGCTTGTATATGTTAAAATAGCTTCTAACTTTAAAAGTTTTAAAAGAATCTACAAAATTTTCATTATTACCGTAAGTTTATTTTATTCAAATTTTCAACACCTTTGAAACGAATATTTGCAAAATTGGCCATCTCCAAGTAGTAAAATTTCAAGAAAAAGTTGATTTTTTACTTCACTTAATCAAAATAAGATAGGAAACAAAGCTCTTTAATATTATAATCGTTAGGGCATCATGTCTGAAAACCAGAAAAAAGGTGGCAAGGGCACATGATCGGAGGGGAATATTCAATTTTTTATTTTGGATTTGGCCACCTTTGCAACTTATTTTGGAAGTTGGCCGGTTTTGCAAGAAATCAGAATTTCATTTTACCTAAATTTAGTGCGAATATTGGATTTTTAGATTTGCAAATACACAAAATGTTTTGTTCAGTTAAATTTTAGTTGTAAAAAACTAATTTCTGTTATCAGATAAAATAAAATAATAATAATAATTGATTAAAAAATAAATAAAAAATAACTGATATCCATAACAAAAAATAACTCTAGAAAATTATGAAAATGTATCGAAAATAGTCCCCAATTCATTAATTACGAACTTTCTTTAATACAGTAGAAAATCATTTGAATTGTAAACAGATTTACATAAACATATCCCTATGACCTGCTGAATCATCATAGATATGTTATTAAATAGCATTTGATTGATTCATTATAATATGCTAACTAAAACTAAGATGTTGTTATGTTACCATTAATATTTTGTTATTATAAAGTAATTGTACATTATCTTTGAACTTTGGCTTTGTTCCTTTTCCACGTCGTAAGGTCACTTTTCCTCTTTCTCGATTGGTTAGAAGATACTTCTTTAACAAACTTATCCACTGTTGAAGAAAACACGTAATTCTATTATTAGAAACTTTGTGTGAACCAAGAAAGTGCTGTCACAGGCGAGAGAAAACACGATTACACTAACCTAATCAACAAATGAGCTGCTTTAGTCGGGTGGAGCAAATAACACGCAAATAACACAGAGATGGATCGGCTTTGGCATGCTTTTTTTGTTTCCAGATGGTGAAAACGTTTACTTAGAGCTGAAAAAACACATTTTACAAATTTAAGGAGTCGGCCGGTTTTGTAACTAGACTACACATTTAGTGATATGAAAATTATTCAGAATTAACCCCTTCCACACTCACACGCAAAATGTTCATTATATAGATATAAATTAATGAAAAATTAATTAATATTATTTCTTTTTGGCTAGTATAATACACTGGTGTACAAAATTAAAGCAACAATCTGTTTTCTCGTTTTCTTCTTTTGCACATAATTTTTAAACAAATAATCATATGAACATAAAATTTGGATGGCCTGTTCGTTATCATATTATTAACTGAATTTTATGTAACTTTAGCACAAGAATATTTTTTAAGCTAATAAATATTCATTTTTCTCTCAAAAGTAAGCTTTGGAAAAAATGAAAAATTTCAATAATTTTTGGAAAGAACACTTAATAAAAAATTGTCATAAGGATGCCTTACAGGTAGGGGAAGATGCACACTCATCCATATATTAGATTACAACCAAATCTTTCTACCTGTATTCACTTTTCTGTTTCTTATTTTTTCTTCTTTCTTTCACATGTGCATAGCGTTTTAAAAAATATACATACAAACATGAAAATTGAATAAGATGTTCACTATAAAACTATTTATCGACATTTTTATTATTCTGGTGATGCTCATAGTTTACAAAATATTAATTATATATGTTTTTTTTTTTTTTTTTTTTTTTTTTTTTTTAAGTTTATTATAAAAGTAAAAGAAAAGTTAATACAGAAAGAAAAATCGAGATTTAATTTAACATTTCAAGGCATGTGCGTCTTTACCTATCTTTAATGCATCCTTAACAACACTTTTCATTAAGTGTTCTTTCCCAAAATTATTGAAATTTTTCCTTTTTTCCAAAGTTTACTTTTGAGAGAAAAATGAATATTTATTAGCTTAAAAATTATACTTATGCTAAAGTTTCGTAAAATTTTATTAATAATATGATAACGAACAGGCTGTCCAAATTTTATGTTCATATGTTTTTTTGTTTAAAAATTATGTGTAAAAGAAGAGAACGAGAAAACAGGTTGTTGTTTTAATTTTGTCCACCAGTGTGCCTTTTAAATGTCAAATTATATTACACTTGTAAATTTTTAGTTAAACTCTTTTTATAAGAATTATTATTAATTGATAATTATGATACAATCCATAAACGCATTTAATTTATGAAAAAATAAATAAAAGAATAAAATTATGTGGTTTCTATTAGGAATTCGGTAACAAGTATAGAAATGAACTTGCGAGCTGCCTTCGAAGACAGCAACTATTAATTGGATATTATAGACAAGCATATACACAAACAACTTTGACACAACAAGCTTTTTTTTTTTTTTTTCCGGTTTAGAATTGAAGAATTCCGTCATTTCTTTTTTCATCTTCACTTCCTTTCCTTATTTTTTTTTTTTTTCTGCATCATTTGCATCATTATTAATACATTTTGTACTGCTTACTTCCTCATGTTAAGACTTTTTTTCTTGATTTTAGAAGTCCTGAAAATCATCAAATATATGCACTATAGAAAATCGAAAAAAGAACACCAATAAGGGAACATTATACGTAAATAAAATTTATATGGCATAATTGTGGCATACAGATGAGAAAGTGATCAAAAGTAGGGGTACCTGGGACAGAACGGAGTAGGAAGTTGAAAATATAATTAAAAAATACAAAAAGGTAAATTTGGAGACCTGCAAATGTTTCAATGAACACTTTTTAATTTAATATTTTCGAAAATACGATGATATTGTAAGAAAACAAAAGAGAACAATATTGTTGTTCTGCCCCCTGGGCATGTAACAGAACGAGGTGATAAGGACAAATAATTAAAAATATGTACAGTCAGTAGCAAAATATTCGAGCGCTAGCAAAAATCCCTATATAAAAAAAGTACAGTTAATACTGTTTTGTTAAATAAATCCTTGTCGAATCATGTTAGTCAGTCTAAGAACATGATTCGACAAGGATTGCCTCCGTTGACGACAGCCTGTCACTCTGTTACACGCGTCCTATGAGACAAAAACAAAATATCTACGATGATTCCCCTAGCAGAAATAACGGCACGAAAACTGAACATTTTGCAGGTTCTTTCCCTTATACCTTATGTTATGTGCGCTGAAGAGCTGCGCATTTCACATCATTCGCATAACTCGGTGAGGTGCGTCTACCCTGAGATTTGCATAATTTTATGGCCACTCTTTCGTGGTGTTGCATTTTCAGTGTCGCGTAGTGTAAATTGTCCATGTCAGTGGTGTTAACCTTTTTACCAGAACATCGGTCTCTGAGACCACTGAAGGAAGGGCTTAGTTTAGGGACTTGCAGATGCATATTCCTGAAACAGAGGTCCCGGCACGTTGTTCACATTTGGCGATAAATGTCGAATTCGCCAACATCCAAGAGTGTCTAACTGAAACACTAGTGCGACGTAAAATCCATTCAACCCTCAACCTGTAGAGGATGACATGTCTCAGAATGTCAGAAGTTATAAGAGTTGACTTCTAAATTCCTGAAGGATATAAAAAATGGATTATCCAGACACTCTTCTAAACCGTAAAGCCTGTCGATTTCCTGATTGAAACATCCAAAAGAATTATCTATCGAAAATCGAGTGCATTCTCTGATAGGTGACTCATGCGCAGTCTATCTTGGCACGAAGAATGAGACAGGTTTTACCACACTTCCACTACATGTGGCTATTTTAGGATAATTGCACACTATTTTGGATGCTGTATAAAGTTATCTAATAATCTTTCACTAAAATGTGATTTATAAAGGAAACGTGTTTTCATTTCTTTTTATTTTGTACAGTCAATAAATGTATTACTTTACATAGATATTTATATTTGTTCATATAAACGTAAATTCACTATCTTGTAAAATTTGGTCTTATGTTAGTCCCGAAACAACATAGTGATAGCTTAAAGAAATATTCGGAATATCTTATTTATAACCCTGATATCCACAGGATGTCAAATTGTCTTAAATATGAATATATGATCTCTCATGAATGAAAGATCTCAGTAGGAACTCAGAGCATGTCTACATTCCTTCTGTAATTGTTCAGTAATTGTCATAAAAGCCATACGTAGGATGTCTACAGGTGTGACATTTTGACATGCAGAGAAACTTCTGGAACTGGTTACAGAACAATATCCGTTTTCCGGAGGATATCACGTTATCCTGAGAATGTCATCCTCTGGATTTTTTTAGGATGTCATTGTAATTTCTGGGATGCCTTTTTTTTTTTTTTTTCTGTTTTCCGTCCATTCTCAATTTGAATCAAACTGCTCTTCGGAGAGAATGAGTAATGAGTAATTTTTGACATTATTATTATTATTACAATTATTATTTCTTTAGTATTTTTCAATTAGATTTATTAAAGTCAAATAGACGCACTTTGGTTAGAAAATAGAAAACATCGTACTTTTACTTGGGTTTTACTATTATTTAATAAGTATTTTTCAGCAAATTACTAACTGAAAAAAAAACTCTACAGTACAGTCGGTAGCAAAATTATTCGAGCGCTAGCAAAAATTCCTATGTAAAAAAAGTACACTTAATACTGTTTTGTTAAATAAATCCTTATCGAATCATTATCTTAGACTGACTAAGGACATGATTCGACAAGAATTTGTTTTAAAAAAACTGTATTAGGCATAGATATAGTAATAAAACGTAGATTGATTACCGAGGGAGAAAAAGTGGTTCCTTTTTACTCCGAGAAAGATGGCCATTTTTATCGGTTAATGGCCGTCTTTCTCCGAGTGAATAAGGAAAGGGCACGTTTACAATTACAAACAAACGCTCGGTCATTCAGTCTTTGCCACTCACTATGGGCAAAAGAACAACCCGTATTGGTGGAAATGCCAATGTAGAATCACAAATAAACAAGTTTGTCCATGCTTGACGTCACCAGCGCTTTCCTTATACACACGGATAATTTAGCAAATAAAATGTATGAATAATTTATGTACTAAAAGTGAATGAAAAACTGTAGATACTCATTTTTCTTTTTTTTTTTAACTTTTTTCTTTCTTTCTTTCTTATATATATATATATATATTAAATAAAATAATCGAAATATTTCACCTTATTATTCTTTTCATTTAGGTTAAACTCTTTTTATATACTAAAACTAACGTTCTTAACCTGCGCCGCTGATAACTATATTTAAAAGAATTTTGAAAATTCCATCCCATACAGCACACTTACATCTCTGGAACGTTACAAGACCATCGCACTGCGACATTGCGATGTTGCATAGATGTTCTGTTACATCTCTGGAACATCTCAGATACGTGCTAGGGATGTGGAAATGTCTCAGCTTTGTGACATCGCATGCTACATCTCCAGCACATCACATACAATATCTCTAGTACATCGCATTGTTACATCTTCAATACATCGCATTGCGATGTCCCATAGATGTTCTGCTACATCTCTAGAACATCTCAGATACGTTCTAGGGATGTGGAAATGTCTTAGCTTTGCGACATCACATGCTACATCTCTAATACATCGCATGCTACATCTCCAGTTCATCGCATGCTACATCTATAGTACATCACATGCTACATCTCCAGTACATTTCATGCTACATCTCCAGTACATTTCATGCTACATCTCCAGTACATTTCATGATACATCTCCAGTACATCGCATGCTACATCTCCAGTACATCGCAAGCTATATCTCCAGTACATTGCAAGCTACATCTCCAGTGCATTGCAAGCTACATCTCTAGTTCATCACATGCTACATCTGTAGTTTGTATCTATAAATACATTTTTCTGAAGACTGTCTAAAAAGTCACAATCGTAAAAAGAAATGTAAATAAAAGCATGATAATATTATGCTATTATCATAGTCAAAAAATTATTCTATTCAGTGATACTTTGAAAGCATACCTAGTTTGATTAAGAATGTTACATGGGTTTTGAAAGGCTTAAAGAAACTTTTTTTTTTTTTTAATAAAATAAAAATTTTTACTCAAAATTTTGGGAATATAAAAGAGCAACATTTTATAAAATTTTCATTAAATATTTGGAAAATTCAACTGGTGTGCCCTGATTCCGGAGGGCCTTTCAGAAAAGCAGTGGCCACAATTTCTCAAAAACTATATACACCAAACTTATCGAAATTTTGCACACTTCTTCAAAACAGAATTTGTTATAGTGCTTGACTGAATATATATATTTTAATTGAAATTTGAATTTTTTTACAGAGTTGTGTGCAAAAATAATTTTCAGTACTTTTCTCCCTATGTATAACCTTGTAAAACAAGTTACAATTAAAAAATATATATATCATTTGTTCAAGCACTAGTCAATTCTACTTTTAATGAAGTTTGCACAATTTCAATCAAATTTGTGTTAATTTTTCTAAAATTGCGTCCACCGCTTTCCTGGAAATTAAGACCCACCAGCTAAAAATTTTATAATATTAAAAAAAAAATGAGATATTATGCTTTTTTAATAGCCTTCGAAACATATGTAACCCCTTATTCAAACAAGGTATGTCTTCAAAACATCAATAAATTTTTTGACCATGATATAGTATAATATTCTCATATTTTCATTTACATATCTTTTTATGACTGACTGTTTTGTTTCAAAACTTCAGTAAAATGTATTTATTTTAACCTCTAAAAAAATCAATGAGCCTGATAATATGCCATGCTACTAACTAGAGGTATTGGTATAGCATGCTATGAATTAAAGATGTGGCTGGCATTCCTGAATACCAAAGTTTTCAGCAGTTATTTTTTGTGTATGTCTGTTATCAGCATAAACAATAATTGCAGGCAACTTAACTGTTATATTATGAAGTTCGTATGAGGATGATACTTTTATTTGATTGGGATTGATAGCTTTCAAGGAATGGTGCAGCTGAAAGTTGTCTAAATAATTCTGAATATATATATTTTTTAATTTAATAAGTTTTGTATTCTTTATAAATGTTAGTAATATATTCAAATGTGGGGTTAAAACCAATTGCAGAATTATTTTTCATATAAAACAGTTTTTAAATCTAATTTTAATTCTGTTTAGTGCGAGTTTATATACAGTACAGTCGACACTGTGAAATCTGCAATAGTTGGGACCAACACTTATGGATTATAAAATTTTGCAAATTATAGATCACTGTTTTATTTACATTTATTTCTCCAGAGTTTTTCAAGTTTAAAAAAAAGCAGGTGCTGCTTATAAAAAATGGGCATTTCTTGAGATTCATGGGGGCAGTTTTGGATTCTTAAGGAGCATATTTAACATTTAAAATACAAACAATTATTTAAAAATTTTTATTTTGTGTGTAAATAGAAGAAAAAGTTTTAAATTTCAACTTTCTTTACGCCTTAATTTTGCATGTTACTGTTGTACGAACAGACAATTATTGTTATGCACAACACATTCATTTATAACATATCTTCAGTTTGAAGGTTATTTTCAATAAAAGGCAGTAAGGTCACAACTTTTTTAGATTAAGGGCAAGAAGGGTGGTATTTTTTTTCAATCATAGGGCAGTCAGAATGAAGCACCTTTCTGAAACTCTGCTTCTTATTTAGAGTATAACTTTGGAATGTTAAGGTAAAAATTAAATTATCAATTACATTAAATAAGTAATTTAATTATTAAAAACATACTTAAAACAAAATTAATATTGAGAAATACCAGATCCATCACATGCAATTGTAAAAGTAATTAAAAATGTATTTTGCAAAATTTTTAATAAGAGTAGACCTTTTCCTTGTAATTTCACAAATTTGATCGCACACTTACCAAAATTTTTTATTTTTTTGAAAAATAATTGAAATTTGCTTAACTGTCAACAGCAATTTTTATTGTTTACATTTGGAAAAGAGCTGTGGATTATAGAATCACGGATTTCACAGAAATAATTGTTCTTATTATCTTACTCCTCAATATACAATCTGTCTTTTTAGAATTGAAATACAGGATAAGAGAAAGTTGTGTTACACCAAATTATTTCTTTTAAAAATATTTATTGAAACTACTTTTACATAATGTTCCCATTAGTATTTCAAAAGATAAATTACTTTGATGCAAATTTAATTAAAGAAAATATAAAATGTAGAAATACTGTAGATCACTAACACATAAATTGAAAAAAAGTGTTCATAATATTTTATTATATACCCATCTCTCCAATATATATAAATGGCATCTTGTGAATGTTTTGGGCTATTTCTATACAGGTGACTAAACTGTACTCATGAAAAGTTCATTAATTTACATATATGAAAATAAACTGATAAACAAATGAAATGTAATCCCAATATACATGGAGGTCTTCACCAGGGCAGCCTCACACAATATTTAGTTGAAGAAAACCTATAAACTTTGATATTTTTACACAGTTATAAGAACTGAAGCTATACTCGCATCATATTAAGTAACGACTGTTTGTAGCTGATAATTGTCTAATAACCATTTTCTGGAAATTTTAGCTTCCCCCCCCACCCTACTGTTATATGTAAAAGAGCACAAAATATTTAACATTACTTATTTGTATATTATTAAATGCAAATATAACACTTCAATTAAAAATTAGCTTTAAAGTAATTGAAAAATTTATATTACAGATTTAATAGCATAGAATATTGACATAAAGATGCTTACCATTGAAAATCATTTGGGACAAGAATGGTATATTCTTTTACAGTAACTGTGTACAAGTTCAATAAAATAAAACCACATATGATCCAAACTTTTCTTTATTTACAAGTAAAAAACAGCATTCCATCAGTTTACATTCCATTCATTACACACATCAAAATATATTTTAAGTACAGTCGTACAGTGGGTGATCAAATTATCAGGATTTTTACTTCTATTACCCTACTACCGTAGGTAATGACAGTATTGTATTTGGTCCAAAAATTTAATATCAAGATTTCACCTGATTTACATGTTTTAAGGTCCCCTAAGTCCAAAAAAGTGTTTTTTAGCAATTGGTCAGTGTGTGTGTATGCATGGAATCTTCTAGCTATCATATCTCCGAAACTAATAAAGGCAGAACTATAAAACTTCAGAATTAAGACAGGTCTGATGTACAGAGGAATTTTCCAAATTTTGGTGAAAACTGAAAAAAAAAAAAAAAAAAGGAAGTGGGACATCGGAAACCGGTAGTGAGACCGTAAGTTCATATATCAAAAACAGCTCTAACGATTTTCTTCAAATTAGATAATATTAGTTGGTTAGTTCAGGAAAATTGATAGGTATCATGTATAAATAGCTCAATTTCAAGTCTCGCAAGCACATTCCTTTAAAAACGGCTGAACGGAGTTTTTTTTCAAACTCACCATATTAACTCCCTTTTAAATGTCCTTTTGTATGTAATTATTGTTTTCCAGTCAATAATTGAGTTTTGGTAAAAGTTGGTATCTCAAAAACAGCTCTAACGATTTTCTTGAGAATTGTTATATAAATCCAGTTCCTTATTGGTGTTTCATAAAATAGCTCTGCCTTTTTTTTTTTTTGTATTTTTTTACCTTGCTATATGTAAGCTTCGTTTCATATGTCTTTACATGTGTATAAAGTTTCTCTTACTGGAAAAATTTTAGGTTCCTACTACTTCGTTAGGTCACTTTTATGTCTTCTGATTACATTATCTCCAAAAAATGCATACGATACGTGTAATAGTGGGTAATGGAAGTTGTGTGGCTGTTTCACACCAGAATTTTTTTTTTTTTTCAATTTTCTAAAAAAATACTGGACAAAATGGCCTGAAACTTCTGATAAAGATTTAAAAATTCACATTTTCCACTATCAATTAAATTCAGAGTGCAGTTAGGGGACCAACCACAAATTGAAGAGCAAAAATACTTTGGATTGCCCTGTATCATAAAAAGCTATAAATGACTTGTAACTTTAACACATTGTTTTATTGCACATGCAGTACAAATTTGAAAATCAGGAATCATCGGGACCAAGCTGATTCCGGATTTTTAGTCATGTCTAAAAAAATATAATATTTTGGTTTAAGTACTTGGATAATATGCAAATTCAAGTAAAAAATAATATATTATGACTTTTAAATATATTCTGTATTTTTTTTTTTTTTTTTTTTTTTTTTTTTTAGTACTTTAGGATTTTTTTAATTAAAAGTTTGAACATAATTGAAATAGAATTTAGTTCTCAATTAGATAAACATTTAAGAATTGTTACTATTATTATAATCTTCTTCCTCCTCCTTCTTTCAGACTTAGCAAATGCCAGTTTTGAAGTACAAAGAAATAAAATACTTTTTCGGTTCTTAATTTAGATATATTTATACTTAAAAAAAAAAAAAAAAAAAAAAAAGCCATTGATGATGATGATTAACGTTGCAGAAATTGTCTGGATGTTCAGCTTCGTGCAGACTATGCATAATATTTATATGTTTTGTTATGGAAATTGTGTAATTATTTAGGCAAACATTTTTTTTTTTCAAAAATTATTATTATTATTATTATTATTTTGCAAGTTTTTTGCTTATAACTAGAACAGATTTTCATAAAACTTTACAAAACTCGCAAAAAAATTTATAATTATTAGATAAACATTATTCTAAGCATAAAATTTACACATATATTTGCTGAAATGAATTTTTATAGTAAATATTCTTTTACCGCACATGAGCAAAAGGATAGCATTTTTTGTATTACATAGGTTGAAAGCTAGATATATTGGGCAACTTTTGTCAAAAATTGATTTGAATAGAGAATAACAATGAAGCATATTGTTGGCAAAAGAACAAGCTAGATTTTAAGTATTTTATAGAATTGAAATTTAAAAAGAAGTTTTTCACATGCCACGTACTTAATTTGATGATCCAATTACTTCAAGCACATTGCAAAAGTTCTTTTTTGTGAAAAACCCCTTATGAACTCACAAATCTTAGTAAATAAAAATATATTACAGCTACAAGCATATAAGGGGTTTTTCACAAAAAAGAACTTTTGCAATGTGGTTAAAATAACTGAATTTTCTAATTAAATATGTAGCATGTGAAAAAAAAAACCTTATGAAATTTCAACTCTAGAAAATACCTAAAATCTAGCTTGCTCTTTTACTAATAATTTGCTTAATTTTTACTCTCTATTTAAATGAGTTTTTGACAAAAGTTGCCCAATTTATTTAGTTTTTAATCCATGTAATATTTTTTTTCTATCTTCCGCACATGCACAGTTAAAAAAAAAAAAAATCACTATAAATACTCATCTTATCAAATATTATACATGCAAATTTTATGTTTCAGAACAATGCTTATCTAGTGTTTCAGCAATTTTTTTTGCAAATTTTATGGAAAGCCATTCTAGTTATACGCAAAACCCTTGAGAGGACAAAATAATATATATATGCCTAAATAATTGTGCAATTTCCAGAACAGGTGAGTTTTTAAACTTTCTTGGCATATTTGAAGTTCTGTGTCATTTTGTCAAGATTTTTTTTAGAAAATCTAAAAAGTGTAAAAAAAAAATAAATAAATAAATAAATAAATAAATAAATAAAAAAGTAATAATTTGATCACCTACTGTACTTGTTAAAAGAACGAAGTTCTTCCAAATTTAATTTATTTCATATCATAACAGTTATGTGGTACTCTCAGTGTGTAGAAGAGTCAAGTCAGCAGAAGAGTGATTATATAATGAAGAATCAAGATGCAAATTTGAAATTTTATCAATTTTGGCTGCCATTCTGAAAGTAAAATAAATAATTAAATAACACAGAAATCACCCATAAAACTTTTTCATCATAGCACAAATGGAAAAAAAGAAAATCATAAAAAGGAAACAGAACGGTACAAGGAAAAACTCAACTAAGTAAATTTTATTAAATAATTCTGTTGCATCTAAACACTATAAATCGCAAAAATCTCTCAACAAACAAGATCAGATTGAAATAACACGAACCTCCATCAGCCAAACAAAATCTTTACAAGAGCAACATCAAAGCCAGTCCTTCCCTTCAATACATTTTTAAATGCTCAGAAAATCTTAGATTAAGACTAATGTTTTCATTATACGCAAACAAATTATTGTTTTAATTATTTCTTATCCAATCACTAAGCACTTCCTCCTCTAATACATGCCAATCTTTAAATTTTAACAGAGAAGTTTCTAAGCAACTATACCAAAAGATAGTTTCTATCACTTTTAAAAGTAAAAATAACATGCAATCATAGACACATTTACATCAGTTGAACTAGAGATGCACGCAAAGTACTCTGATTTTTATTGTCATGCTTCGTTACTCCGAAAATTATCGAAAAACTCTGATTTTTCAAACTTGACATTTCTTTATTTGTTATTTTCACTTTTATTCATAGCTGCCAACTTTTCCATTTTTGGTGGAAGTTTTCCGATTTTTAAGCTAGCGTCCGATAATGAATCAATTTCTTCCGTTTTTTAAAAAATCATAAATACCGTTCGTTACTTAAAAAAAAAAAATAATAATAATAATAATAATAATAACTATTGGGAATCAATCGCTTCACGGAAGCCTTTGATTCCCAATATTTTCCCATCCACATCATAAATGTTAATATCCATTTTAAACTTACTCTGTGAGATTCTAGAACGTATAAAGAAATAATTATTAGGGATGCACCGAATAGCAGTTTTGGTTGAATACTGAATATTCGGCCAACTGAATACTAACTATTTGGTCAAATACCGAATATTCGGCTGGCTGATTTACGCCTATATTTAGGTCAATCACCTAATTTTTTGCAAACTTTTTCAGTAATACCATTTAGTAATATTTTATTTTTTTAATTATGAAAAAATATTATTAAAAAAAACTACTATTCAGAAACAGTGGTTTATATAAAAACAGGAAAAATATTAGGAAATATTACTATACATAAGTAGTGGTGTAATGCTGAATTCACAGTCAAAGAAAATTATTAACTGCTAGGCTTCTTAATGAACATAAAATTTCTTAAATAACAATATCTTGTCACGCCCACTCCAAAGAAAATAAATAAATAAAAATAATATAACCCAGAAATGCAATATTTGAGAAAAATCAATTTAAAAGTAACAACTTATTGGCCACCTTACATTAAAACTGACGCAAATGCCTCTCACTCTCATGTGAATAAATCGTGGGATAGAGATGTGATACTTTTAATGCATGTTGGGGCACTGCATATGCATTTTTCAATAACAAATTCTAAATTGCTATTTTATAACTTGTGTCAATCTTTTTTCCTGCCAGATTTTGATGTGATCTTTGTTTGATCTCTTGGAGTTTCCTAGATGGCAACATCATGTAAATTATGTATGTGGCAACATCATGTGAATTATGCTCTTTCGTATTTTACTTTTTTTTTTTTAGAAACATACATCATTATACTGTTATTGATAAAGACAACTTTTGTTAGATATTATTAATTGTTATGATTAATGTATCTAATAATTAATTTTCTTTAATGTTACTTAAAACTAGATAAAACAGTTGTTTTCATTTAAATATAATCTATTTCTTAATTACTCTGAAAAATCTTAATTTAATGATATAATTAAAAATAGCAGAATTTTTTCAAGTGATTACAAATTTTAAAAAATTGAATTTTTATATGTTTAACTAGCCGAATAATTTGATATTCGGCTAGCTGAACAGTTTTGGATTTGGCCATGTATCTATTAATGACTAAAATTTACAACAATATTGAATTCGTAAATAAATAAATAAATATATATATATATATATATATATATATATATATATATATATATAACTTATTATTTATTATAGTTAGACAAAATCCATTTTTTTTAAATTATAAAAGCACACACACACACACACACACACACACAAAAAAAAAAAAAAACTTTCTTAAATGATTAAACTAGACAGTTTAAAATTAAAGCTTTATGAAAAATTATTTCCTATGTTTAAAAAAAAAAAAAAAAAAAAAACCTTAAACAATAATTTAGAGATAACAAAATTCAAACAATAACTCACCCAAAGATGAAAATGAGAGCGAGCAGTCCTCTACTACTCCCGTTAACTTTTTAGGCACTTTAGGGTAGTGGGGAATTATTGACTGGGATCCTTCATCGTCATCACTATCTGACATGAACTTCTTTCTTTTTATTAGTTTTCTTTGTGATTTCCCATTATCTGAATTGGAGTCTATGTCCGATATGTTTTGGTACAGTTTCAACTTTTCTATACCTGTTACATAACTATCTGAAAAAAAAAAAAAAAATAATAATAATAATAATAAGATTCATATTATAGTTTTGATTTTTTTTTTCTTATTGAATTTCTAAAAAAGAAAAAAAAAAAAAAAAAAAAAAAACATCAAAATGATGAAAATGTTTCCAAGATCTAACTATTGATTATTTTATTAAATTCTACTTTAGGCTGATTGTAACCCTACCTTAAAAATCCTGAAATTATACAGGAAGAAAAAGGACCTAGGGTTATGATTATTATTATTATTACAGTCGAACCTTGTTAACGTGAACACAATTATCGTGAATTACTTTTAACATGAACTGTTATCACAATCCCCGCCAAAAGAAGATTGGTTTATGAATTATTGATAGTATGAATTACTGATAACACGAAGAAATTTTTTATCCCCCAAGATTAACATTAACGAGGTTCGACTGTATTTTATTATTATTTTTTCCCCCAAGATTGTAAACAATGAAATACATGCAAAGTTTTTGTACATAAATATATAGGTATATAAATAATACAAAAGATATTCCTAAATTTCCATTATGCGATTATGCAACATCCCCTCCCCCTTCCCCTTAAGTCACAAAAATAATTGGCAGAAAAACTTCAAATCAGAAAAGAATTCCTAAGACAGGTTTGCATTTAACTTGAAATTTCGTGAATCAGATTGACTTGCTAATGATAAAATTGCGAGTTTAATTCATAAAAAAATGTAAGTCAAAGAGAAAAAACAGTCTGCAGAATTAATCCAGGTTTTTATTCTTGGGGCCTATTTTTGTGAATAACAAGTTACTTTTGTGAAATTTTTATTTATATTTGAGAAAATCTATTTATTTTTACGATAAAAAGAATTATCACATGAAACCTTTCATTTTAGCAATTACTCTATCTAATATTTATTATCAAGTAAATAGCATTTTATTGAACCAAATATAGACATAGACACTCATTAAAAATAATACTGTAAACATGGAAGTTTTACAAAATCATCATTTTTATAAAAAGATTTTAAAGATTTGAATTCTGAGAAGGGGCAGTAAGAGGATTCCAATTTTTGTCTGGATCAACCCCTGGAGTGTTTGACAAAAAAGAAATAAAAATATACTATTTATTACAAGAAAAACATGTAAAATATTATTAAATGTTAATTAAAAACTGTATAGACACATATAAAAATAAAATTTTCAACAGATAAAAATATTGATAAACATTGATAAAAATACAGATAATGAAAAGATAATAATTATGGTGATTTCAATGCATCGCTGAAGACATGTAAACAGTGTTTCCACTGCACTAACTCTTTTAGCAAAATGTGATAATTAAAGGAAAGTTTTCTCTTTTTTACTAATGAATTTCATTAAATACTACTATTTAAAAAAAAAAAAAAATCTTTCACGAAAAAGTCACAATTCAGAGTGAACCGTTCTTTAAAATATTGTGATTTCAAACAAGGAACAAAAAAGAAATTTTTTTTAGTTGCTTAATTTTCGTTTAAAAAATAAGCTCTCATTAAACAGTGTAAGCAATCTGTTAATGATAAATATTGAAGATCCTAAAAATGAAATTAATTTTCAAGATGCATTTTAAAATTGACTGCTATGAAAAAAGAAAATAAAAAAAGATCTAAATAAGAAAGCTTTCAATAAGATTTATTTAGGTTATTTTCTTTGTTCTGCTAGATTATTATACTAAAAGTACAGTATATGCTTGCTTGTTATAAAGCAATTTTTATACTACAAACATATCTATATCCACAAAAAAGTTTATAAATCACACACAGCTAAGATGTTTAAATTGATTTAAAATTTAATGAACATTTTTTAGTCAGGGCTTGATCCAGGTTCTTATTTTTGGGGCCCATTTTTGTGAAAATCTATTTCTTTTTAAGATAAAAAGAATTATCACATGGAATTTTTTATTTAGCAGTTACTCTATTTAACGTTTAATATCACAATAATATTTTATTGAACCACTAAAAAAGTTAACTCATTAAAAATAATACTGTAAACATTGAAAATTTTTACGATCCATTTTATGGATTTGAATTTTGTGAAGGGGCCTATTTTAGAGATTTGAATTTTGTGAAGGGGCAGCAAAAAAGTCTCAATTTTTGCCTGGATTGACCCCTGGTAGCATTATCATGTCTTGTAATAAAAACTAAAATACTAAGATTGATTTCTCAAATCAAAAAAAGTTACAAAATTCCTTACCTGCATATCCATAGATTTTCTTGACAATGTACATTTTCCAGCTAGAATCTGGTTTTGTTTGATTTGCAATTATAGAATTCAGTTTAACTTGGCTTCTTATATTTTCTGGCCATAAGCATTTCTGATTATTTTCTGTCAGCCAAACTGAAGGTACTAAGTGCAACCCGTCATCAACTTCAGCAACTGCAAATAACATCCTGAACAAAAAATATGATAAATTATTATTATTTTTTTTTTAATTCACAGCCTTGAAAAAAAAAAAAAAAAAAAAAAAAAAAAGCCTGGGGAAAAAAATTACTTTACAATAAGTTTGGATCAATCTCTACAATTCAAAAAAGCATACTAATGTTAAAAAATATCCCAATTTATTTATTAATTTTATTCACTTACAAAAAGGAAAATAAAATCAAAAACTCAAAATTTTGGAGAAATTAACAAAATTATAAAATATGACTCGCAAAAATGAAAATTTTCCATGATTTTTGGGTGTTTTTATAAAATTCACTGATTTTTCCCTGATATTTCCAGATTGATAAAGTACCCTGATTTTTCCATGATTTCCCTGATTGTCGCCACCCTGTTATTACCAATATTTTTATTCAACATAGTACCTAAATAATTTTATAGCAATCACAAATGCAGCAGTATGAGCCACTCAACTTGAGACTTTTTAGCTACAATAATGTAGTGAAATAAAGAAAAAAAAAATCTTACTCACTCACGGTATAGAACACATAAAGTAATTTTGGAAAAGGATAATTTAATAGGAAAAATGATATAATAACTGAAGCAATGTATTAAGAGAAATAAATTTTCACTCATAGTTTCTAAACAAAAAAAAGCAGCCAATCCTGTACAATCATGGTTAAGATATCACCTGTTTGGCGATCTTTCAATCATGCTTTCTGGGCAAAAATGAAAAAATTCCATAATGTTTGGGTGTTTTTACAAAATTCCCCGATTTTTCCAGATTGATAAAGTACCCTGATTTTTCTATGATTTCCCTGATTGTCGCCATCCTCTTTTATCATGCAAATTCTCCCCAAGTCTTAACCCTTTGCGTATTCCAGATTTTCCTTCAGAAGTATGAACCCAGATTTTAATACTGTAAAATTTACAATTATCATGCCTCTCCCCCTCCCAATTATAAATTTGAAGATGGGGAGCAATGATATTTATTACTTATGTTTTAATAATTAATAAACATGTGTAATTATTCTTTGAATGTAAATTTTCATGCAATGGATATTCAAATAAATTAGATTAAAAAAAAAAAAAAAGTAATAAGTAAAAATGTTTTGTTAAATTTTTTGCCAAATACAGTGCAATTCTATTTTTAAATACAGATCAAATATATAAATGCAATTAAAAGAGCCTTAAAAATTTTCTGAATATTCAGTGTTCAGCAAGATCATAACCGTTAGATCACAAATTTTCAGAGATTGATAATTTTTTGCAGAATTATTTTGGAAGATTTATTATTATTGTTAAACACAAGGATAATAAAGCAACTAAAACTTTTTGACAATTCATATGAATGAAAGAATTGCAGTACAATAATTTCTTAAATTATTCATATAGCACACTTTATTTTATTTTTATAAATAGACATGTGAAATTTCATCTTATCAAACCTACAAACTGAATCGGATTATGTCAAGAAGAAGAATTTGATTCTTATGAAACAAGAATGTCGGTCATTTTGATTCAGGGATGTCACTCCAAAAATTTAAAAATAAAAAAGAGGAAATCACGCACGAAGTAGAATTCCCGATATTTTTAGTATACGTGAATTTTATAATTATATAAAGTATAATTTGGATACAATTAATTGAAAAATAGTTACTTTTCAATCAGAAAGTTATAATATTTTAAGCAATGTAAAATAATGGTGCTTTATCCCAAATAAAATTTTTTTGAAATAAACCATAATCTGCAAAACTAGTGTTTTAATGACAAAATCTATTATACTAGAATGGTAGATGTATTTTTAATCATCAATCTATAAGAGAAAAAAAAAAAAAAAGATTAGACCGACAGGCTTAAGCATTAAATAAAGTTTTTAAACTGATCAGCTAATGTAACTAATGCATAATAAGAAATTCCAAAAGATAAAAAAAAGGCTAAATAAATAAATAAAGCTGAAAGCAGCTGAAGAATCTCATCCCTGAAAAAGCAGAACACAATTGAAAATTTTACGATCGTAAACCATGAAATTCAAATTAAAACAGAGTGTAAATTATTATACAAATTTTCACTGGATATTTTACAAAAGCATTATATAATTACAGAGAAAACAGCTAATACTTACATGAGACAGAAACAGAATCAGGATTTAATATCAATAAACTAACTAGAACAAGTAAGAGCAGGAGCACACTTGTGAAATCCAAACAAATGCAAACCAGCGGGAGAAAATGAAGCGGGAGAATGAAGCTTTTGAGTTGAGATGGCAACTTGCTCCCTTCTGCGCATGGGCAAGCTATGCACTCTTGTTCTGAACGCATCGCAAATGTTACATCTCAGCGATGATCTGTTTCTGTGTCTCAGCGATGATCTATTTGCATCTCTCTGAGATGTGATGATAACAAGACGTTGCGATGTACCTGGAACATCGCTGGAACAAAGTGTGCTGTATGGGATATTACTTACTAATATAAAATCTTAAAAAATATCAAACTTTAAAAAAAGTATTCCATTAAATATCAGAATAGTATTTTAACCATCATAATAACAAACCAACTGATTATAGAAATTCACCCGTTTACAGTCTTCAACAAAAATATTCGAGCACTAGCAATAACCCCTGTCTAAAAAAAGTACACTTAATATACTGACTGCTTTGTTACATAATTCCTTGTCGAGTCATGTTCTTAGTCAGTCTAAGAACATGATTCAACAAGGATTTATATAACAAAACAATTTTAAGTGTACCTTTTTGACATCGGAATTATTGGCTAGTGCTCGGATGTCGGATACAATTGCTGACGGCTGCATTATTACAGCTTAAAGTCGTGCAATATTTCGGCATTTTAAAAATTCATCAACATTCTATTCTATTACAATTACTGAGTTTCAATACCGGTTAATGGCTGATGCCAAAAAAAATTTCGGCATCAAAATCAAAAGCTTTGCATGATAACATGGGGATGATATATTAGGTGTACTTTTTTTTTATATATATATACAGGAATTTTTGGTAGCGCTAGAATAATTTTGCTGCTGGACACACTTCTATGGATAGTCTGGAGACATGCCATCACAGTTTTGAGCCTCTGCGGAGAGATCGTAAATTAACTTCACGGAGAACTTACCCCTCTGCTGAGGATCAGTGGTATGGTATGCCTTAAGACTTTAGTATGCCTGAGACTGACCAAACGTCCCCATTTTCTGGGGACAAATGTGGACTTCCTTTTTTTAAAAGGCATTTTTCTAAGATTTAAAAAATTGCAGAAAGTAAATCATTTATCAATAATACTTTATTTTTAGTCCTTATTTATCAGGAATGAAAAAATACATCCATAATTGGATAATTGTAGCAATTAAACCAACTCCACTCCACTCTGAATAAATAAACGAAAAAAAGTTATTAAAAAATTAAAAAAAAAAAAAAAAAAAAAAAAAAAAACTCTAAAAAAGTTCTCTCTTTTTAAAAAATGTAATAAATACATTTTTATTTATTTATTTGTTTTTATTTGCTTGTTAAAGTATTTTATATGTATGGCAACAACATTACATTGTTATTGTTTGTTGTTACGGGATTGGATGTAAAGTAGTATCGTTATGCAGGTTGATTAGTGAATTTTACTACTTTCGTCTTTACATATTGAACTAGTGAGGTAGGTTTTACTCTTTAGATGTTTAATATTTTTATCTGTAATGCTTATTCTTTGCAAATTTTACATTTTTAGTAATACTAATGCCTCTTAGATTAAAAATTGCTTTAAATGATACTCACATTTAGGGATCCATTAAGTTAAATGCAAGTCTTGTGTATTTTTAACATTAATTGTCGAATTAGTGATTAAAGAATCTGCATGCACTTTAGGGGATCTGTGTCAAATGGTTTGTACGTTTCAATATCCTTGAATGTATTACACGTTGAACTTGAAAGTAAGGCATTTTTATATTTAACAGTATATGTAGTGATTGTGTATAGTACATGATGTAATAAGAATTGGATGCTTAAATTTTAATAAATACTTAATAATGTAAGGACAAGGTTCATGTAAATGGAATGACTGAACGACATTATATATAATGAAAAACTTTCAACTGCAGATTTCATCACTATAAAAAAAATATAGGTTTTGCAGTATTCTCTTATAGTGCTGTTATAATAGATTTTCTATTTGCACATTATGCATTAAAAAAAACATTAAAACGTTTAACACTATTAAAAATAACATACTCACATTGGTTTGATTGTAATTTACATATTAAAAACACAGTATTACATGAATGAAAATTGATGTAATCTCAGATATGCATTCCTTTACTTTTAAATACATATTTCTTAGTAGTTATTTTAGAAAAGTAATTTATCTCGGTACATAAAACAAAGTAACACTTGAAAATTCGTATACTGGATGCAAAAATAAAATTTGCTTGAATGATGATTGCATTACTTAAAGCTAGCACAACAGTATTCAAACTGAAAAGCATAATTGGAGAGTTATTCTTCATATTATAATTTATGTCATTCTATGTTTTTGGTTATTAACATTAACTGCCTTTCTTTCCGTGGCTCATCTAAAAATACTAGTTCATTATTAAATATTTCACCTTCACCAAGTAATGACAACTTTTTAAATCTTAGCCCTTTTAATAAAACACAGTATTGAAAGATAAACTAGAGTCACTAAAAAAGGGACAAGTTTCATATCTATCTAAAGCAATGCAAAAGAAAGTTACTAATATGTCACAGGAAGTTCGCCAAGGAATTGTTACAAAAATAAAGGGGCTTCAGCTTATTATACTGTCATGTTTAATTGTACTCTGGTCCTGATGCTTCTCATTCTGAATAGATGAGTGTAATTAGGCATGTCAAAATTAATTAAAAGGAAGAATGTAAACTTTTCAAGAGATTTATTGATTTCATTGAAGTTCATGATAAAAGTGGCGAATACATGATGAACATAATTTCTGAAAAGTTAGGACAATGTATTATCTATTAATAATTTTCATTGTCAGTTCTACAACAGTACCTCAAATATGTCAGAAGCATACAGAGGCATCCAAGCTATAACAATAGAAATAAATATATGCACTTTTTTGTATCATGCACTGCCCGTTCCCTTAACTTTGTTGGCCTACGTCGTGCTTCTGTCTGCCCTGAGACTGGATGTTTGTTTGGAGTTCTTCAAAGAAATTATTACTTTTTGTTTCATCTACTTTACGCTGGGATATTATGGAAAAACACACAATGAACATCAAATATAGCAGTCAGACAAGATGGTCAGCGAAAGCAGAAGCTGCTAGCACTTTGAAAATAAGTCAAAATAATGCTCTTTACTTTGATAGAATTAAAAGATATGGATTACGCAGCCGAGATAAAACCAGAATAAAAAAATATATTAAATGAGGCTAGAAATTTTGAATTTATTTTATGCTTAGTGATATGGAATCATAAATAATATAAAAGCACTACAGAACTAGTGTTTAAAAGTAATAAGTTGTTTCTGGTCGAGAGAAAACATGACCCTTCATTAGGCAAACAATTTAATTTTATTATTATTTAATTTATTATTTGAAATTGGCAGACATAGTTGTAGAAATATTTTGAAGATAATTTCTTTATATAAATTTGTTTAATTTATGTTATTTATTTATTTTTTTTAAGAGTGTAAACTAAATAACAGAAATGGAATTAAATTTATTGAATATTAATTGGACGGCTCATTGTAAAAGTGGTGTAACTCCATATTTTTTAAATATATAGATTTTTGCTTCATTGTATCACATTTTTCATTATAAAACAGAAAACTCCAATAATTACATTAAAATCCCATAAATGGCATTACATGTTGATGTTTTTCTCAGAAAACTAAACTTTCTAAATATTCATTATAAAAATGAAGTTTCTAAGTTACTTCAAATTATTTTTAATATAATTTATAAATTCTTATAACTATGATTTTTATTAAACACAAAAATTGTTAACACTCACTGAATCTTGACTTTTTTTTATTACGCATAAATTTGAGAAAAGTTCGTTATTTCAAAATTAATTTCCAAGGAGATAATTTACTTTTACAATGAACGACCTAATTAGTGTTACTATGGCATATTCTAATAGTAATTTGTCAACTGTATGGGGGAAATAGGGTGGATTGTAAATATGTATTTTACAGGTAATTTCTTTATATAATTCGTTTGATATTATATTTAATGTTAATTTAGCAAATTAATCTTAAGTGAATATTATGTATATAGTAAAAAGATATTTTATGCATATCAGTTTGTTATACGTATGTTTGAAATATTAATGTTTTGATAATGGAAGATTAGACGAAGTTTGAAATTAATATTGAAATTACATTTTTTTTAAATTACAATTTATTGCTATAAAATTACTTTCTTTTTTTTTTTCTTGCCTGTATTTATAAAAAGTTGATAACCAGTGATTTTGACATTTGTATAACAGGTGCATTTGATTAGGATTTGGGATGGGGGGGGGACTATTAAATTAATTCATTTTGCATGTGTTTAGTGTTTTTAAAAAGTTTAAACCAGTACTTTTTAAAAAGTTTATAATTGGCTTGCTTCTAATGTCTAATAAAACATTTTGTTTTATAGTGTAAGTTTATATTCAAAATCAAGAGAAAACATATTTTTTTAGATTTTATATTTGAATGAATGTGCATGCATGTATAATATATAGGAGAAAAATACATACAGTATATATATGAAATTAGTGTTTTGGAAAAAAATGATTTGTAATTTAGAAAATTTTATTTTACTTAATTATCCCTGAGAGAAAGCATGACACTACATATTATGGTAAAAGATGTTCTTAAAAAGAAAAGCAGAATGAATGCATCAGATATCCATTTCACACTAAAAGGAAAGCCATAGTTAAAGAAAGTACTTTCAAGTGTTTTTAAAAAGGACTTTTATATAGTGCATTGTATTTTTCTAAATGTGAAGTTTAATTTTAAACATTCTAGCTCAGTGTGTTTGTTTAGTTTATTTTAAATTTATTAAACACTCCATTACTTTTTAAAATTTGTCTCTTTAAATCATGTAAAACAAAATAAGGGTGAAAAATTAAATTTTTCCTTCTAGGTAATTACATTTTCAAAAGTGTTTCTAATATGTAGTCCTTATCTATAAGCTGCATACTCCTCAAAACATTTAATATGTAAGTATCATAAAAAATATATTTTTCATTCAAATTATGTTATATTTTAACTTTAATTATATATTTGTTTTGTGTTTAAATGAGTTTTTTAAACATAGTATGTCCCCAATAAGTCATGTGCAGATAGTTTGTAGGAGATTTGTTAACTATATTTTCATATTCATTTTTTCCCCTTCCTTTTTAAGAAATTGTTCTGTTAATTTTCAAAATTAATACATTATATTCTTTATGAATGTATAAAAGCTCATACCATATAACATGTGCAGCTTTAAGCATTTTTATTGTCATAGCAATTGGTATGCATATGACATAGTTTATCCACAGGAGGCCATAATATCTGTATGGTGGCACAATAATCCATTACCAGTTGTTCACAAATTAAAATGCAGCTATGAAATGAAATAACATTTGACTTGAAAGAACTTATTTTATTTATTTAACCACTTCACCGGCCATCCCAAGATAACTTGGGGGAAACGTAGCCTTCCACATACTACAGTGGCCGGTGAAGTGGTTAAAAAGCATAAGGATGAAGGTAATATTAAGTAATTTCAGTTAAAAATATAGTACAGTGAAATACGTTTAACACGAAAACGCTTAAAATAAAAATTGGTTAACACGAAATAATACAGCAGTTCGGACAGTATACTAAGCTTTAATACATTTTATTTTCTTTTAACATGAAACAAAAATCGTTTAACACGAAAAAAATTCGCTTTCGATCTTTAGTGCCATGTTTACTACAACAGAGATGCCAACATTTTAATTTATTCCAAAGCATTTTTAGACCCGTCTTTATTTCCATACCACTTTTTTCTTAAGAGTAATTTTTTACTTCCTTATACAAAGTATAAGGAAGTATAGTAATCCTGATTTGCGAAATGGATATTGTATTTCACATTGCTCGAAAACGAATGATCGCTGAATGTTGCCAATTTATACATGCAACTGTCATGATGTCTAGTTGTACACATGCAAGTGTCGTCTTAACACGAGCTCTCGTTTTAGAGATATAAGCGACTTTACACGATTTTTCGTGATGTCTGTATGTGTGTGTGTGTGTGTGTTGCATAACTCAAGAACTGTTGGACGTAGAAAGTTGCGAATTGGTACATAGGTTTGTTATAACATCTAGTTGTGTACCTCCCTTTTTGGACTTTGTACGATTTTCCGTTTTGGAGATATTTAGGAAAATTAGGTTCATAATGGCCAAAAATACATAAGTTTTGGCCATAATATATCAAAAAACGGTAATAACTCAAAGACGGTTTGGCATAGCTGCCAACTCTCCCGAAAAATTCGGGAGACTCCCGAATTTTGAGGCAAACTCCTGAACTCCCGAAAAACATAAATATCTCCCGATTTTTTCAAAATTTTCATCATGCACCACCTAATTTTCAAATGTTCTACGAAAGCTCCCGATTCCCAATCTTTCCCCATCCACAACATAAATTTCAATATTAATTTCAAACTTGCTTTATGAGATCCTAGAACCTATAAAGAAATAGAATTGTTAAATATTTCTTGCTCATGTTATTTTTTGCCCCCCCCCCCTCCTCCTTTATTTATCTCTTAACTAGCGATCGGCAATCAAGTGTTTTGAAATCTTTTATCTCTCAATCCATCTGCAACATAGATGATAATATTTATTTTAAGTTTGCTTTATTAGATTCTAGAAGTAGAATTGAAAGAGTTTAATATTTCTTACTCTGTAATTATTTTTTTTATCCCCCCCCCTTTTTCCCCCATCTCTGGATAGTGATCAATGATCAATTCTAGAAACAATAAAACAATAGAAGTACTCAATATTTCTCACGTATGTAATTATTTTTAGGCTTTATTGCTGAACTTAATGAATCTATTTATTTTCCCTCAATTAAATTAAGTATTTATACATCATATCTATACTAAAGTTGTAAACTTGGGGAAAAAATGAAAAATAAATTTTTCAGATAGGAAAAATTTTCCCAAGTCTATGTATGCATATATATAATTTCAGTATGGTTAGAATTTAATATAATCTAGTAGTATTTTAAATTCAGTATGTTTTATTTATTTATTTTCTCATATTTGCAATAAGTAGAAAGCCTCTAGATACTGCAAAATTTCCCTTTTATTTGCTCCTTCTCTTTCCAACAATTACTGTACTATTAATGTTCTATTTATGGCTTAAACTACGTTGTACACAAAATCTCCCTAATTTTGATTCTTAAAGCTTGGAATCTCCCTAATTTTGATTCTCAAAGGTTGGCAGCTATGGTTTGGACAAATCTTGCAATTTAACTGACTTCCTGACTAGCTAGACATTTGGAACTTTCAGAAAAGCTCAGACCACGTTGACAATGCATTTTTTTTTATATTTTTAGCCAACTGTTTCCGATACCTGCTGCCTTCAGCAGCGTTTATGTGATTCAACAGAAAATTTATTTAACTAACTTCCCGACTAGCTAGACATTTAAAACTTCTGGAAAAGCTCAGAACACGGTGACAATGCATTTTTAAAATATTTTTAGCCAATTGTTTCGTGTCACTGCTGCCTTCAGCAGTGTTTATATGGTTCAACAGAAAATTTATTTAACTAACTTCCTGACTAGCTAGACATTTGAAACTTTCAGAATAGTTCAGAACACTGGGAAAATGCATTTTTTTAATACTTTAAGTCAATTTTTTCGGGTCCCTGCTGCCTTTCGTCAGCGTTACCAGTACAAATCTTGCAATCGGTTTTTAACTAACTTTCAGAAAAGCTCAGAACACAGTGATAATTCATTTTTTAAAATATTTTTAGCCAATTGTTTCGGGTCCAGTGTCAATGTTTTTTAACATTATGTATATTTCTAAAAGTGTATAAGGAAGTCATGTGGTGCCCACATCAGATATTTCTTATTTTATCATAGTTATATATTCAAGGAAAATAGTTTATAAATAATGTGGTACGGATTGAAGGAGGGGCTAAAAGTGCTCTGGAATAAGTTAAAACGTTGGTAACTATACTATTATATGTTGCCGTCAATGATCATGTGTTTTACAGCGTCAACAATGGAATTTTTGAAATCGTTCATCATTAAAATAATTCCACTTATGTAAATTTTGATGATGAATCTGACAACTGAATCAACGACGCAGTTCCTGTCCCTTCTGCTTCAGAAATAAAGAAAATAAGATGTATCCGCAGTTATTTAGATGCGCATTCAAATTCAGAGATGAATAAAACAATGTATGAACTCGATCAGTTTTTGAACAATATGGTGCTGAAAAAGAAGTAAAACATATCTGATTTTTTTCCTCCAAAAACAGTAATATATGTACTTGATTTTTATCCTAATGAGTACCAGTTAGTAGTAGTTTTACAGGAAATGGAAATAATAATTGACGACATGGAAAACAGTGGCCAGTTTTGAACTTTTTTTATGAATTTTTTTACACGAAATTCTTTTAACACGAAAAAATATTTCGGTCCCCTCAGTTTTGCGTTAAATGTTTTTCACTGTATATAAAAATAGTTGAAAAATATCAGAGAGCTGCATTATGGATATAAAGGATTTAGGGAGAGAGCAAACGACAAAATTTTGTATATTCTTTATGGCAGGTCTAGTATTTGAATGATAGGGAGATTACCAGGACCTGATTAATGCATGGGTCTATTGGGCGTAGCCCAGAGGCCCTTGACTTTGGGCCCCAAAATTAAATTTACAGTAAAAAAATTTTAATTAAAAATGTGCAAAAATGCTCTTGAAAATAGCCATTTATGAGAGTTTTTCTTCTAAAAGCAAAATAAAACATTTTACTAAGGTAAAATTTTACTCAAATATGTATTTTTTGAGTGAAATAGTAGGAGAAATCAAGGCTTTCTTTTCAAAGAGTAGTAAAAACCATAGAAAAAATGGTAGGTATGGGAGCCCGAATGCATATCAAGCCCTGGGCCCACTTTTGACTTGATTGGGCTCTGAAGATTGAACAATTAACGATCTAAATGATTTTATAATAACTAATTAAAAGCCTTCAGCTTCAAGAAGAATTTGTGGATTTTTGGGCGAAGTACTTTCTTGTTAGGGGGATCCCTCTCATCCTCAACACCTATCCACAGGTGGTGCTTGACTTAGGTGAACTCTCAGAACTTGGCTCAGTTCACCTGAGCCAAGCACCACCTGTGGATAGGTGTTGAGGATGGTTCCCTAGTGCTGACTCAAGGTGATTTGGCAAGGTGCTCCACCCTGCTGCCCTTTTAAACACATTTTAGCATCCTGCTGCCCTTTTTCAGCCCATTTTAGCACCCCATGGCCCTTTCAAAAACATTTTGGTACCAAGCAGGGCTGGTTTTCTTCTGGCAGAAAGGGGTTTTTGCCGTGCCAGTGGCAGAAAGTGGTTATAACCAGTGTAAACTGGCAAAAACCTATTTCATGGCATTATCTGAGCTTTTTTATAATAGTACTGAGCTTTAAACTACATTTCATTCAAAATAAATACCAAATAATGGTGAATACACTGATTTAAAAAATATATATTATCATGAAAGTTGATTATTTTTTGCACAAATATTCTTTTTTCCCTGACATGTTATTATCTTGTAGCTTTTATTTTAATGTGTGTATTTATTATTCTCATTTTTTCAACTCTTATACTTTATCATATAATATGTAATTATTTTTTGTTACAATATAGTTGTGTAATTTTATATATACAGTAGAGAGTCAAAAATCCACACAGCTCGGGACCAGAGGTTGTGCAGATTTTAGGATTTGGTGGATTTATGGGCCCATAAAAGATGATTTTCACTTGGAATAATAAAAGCAAAATATTATTCAAACTAAACACATGCTAGTGAATAATAACACAATTTCACTAGATTCGGTATATATAAGAGTAGTACTGAACATTAAAAATTTATATAGCAAAAACAATAAATATTTGTCTATTTTCAGTATGTTCACATGTAGTTTTGTTTTAAACTGTATTTAAACCTGCATAAATGCATCTTTATTTTTATTTATTTATTTATTCTCTATTGAAGATAGTCACCAGTTCTTGTTTTGTAACACTTAACGCAATTTTATTGTTCTAAGAATTTAAATGAGGTCTTCCTTGCACTTATGCTTTCATCAAATAGCATTTAAAAAAATTAGTTTGTATACGTCACTGATATCATCATATTCTTTTGATGGGTTTAATATATTATCAATAATTATATTATCAGTAACTTTATTCTAGCAGTCTTTCATATTATTATTGTAATCATAAAATACAAGTACAGAATCTGCATTCAAGATTTTTTTCAAAAATTCTGATTTGCAGTTATGTGACCTAATAATAGTGAATTTCATTGTTTATATCTGACAATCTGTGCGAATTTCGGACTTCAGCGGATTTTAGGTCGGTGGATTTCTGGCTCCCTACCGTATACACAATTTATAGTAATTTGCTTTTTACCAGGGTTGGCAAGGTTTCGGACACTATGGTAAAAACTATGGTATAAACCATGGTTTTTACCGTACTGTCCAAAACCTTGGTGTCTTAAACTGTCCAAAACTATATTTTTTTAGTAGAATTATATTTCATTAAAATTATGCAAATATTTGAAAAATTTACAAAATTATTAAAATTATTGTTGTTTTGTAACATTTTCCAGTGTATTCCATAATGTTTAGTGAAAGATATATTAACAATTATAATATTCAAAAGTAAAAATTTATTACTGAAGCTTTAATGGAAAAATGTGGATAATTGTACCTCAAATATTAATATTTATAATATTTACACACACATACACATAATATATAAGCAACGTGAATAAATATATCAAGAGAACAAATTAATATATAATAATTATTATATATATATAAGATTTACAATAAATCATCTTGAAATAAATATATGTGCAGCTACCCACAAACATATTTTATTTTATTTTTGAATAAATGAGAAAATATATATGTAAAAATATCAAATAATACACACTTTAAAGATTTTTTTTTTTGGGGGGGGGGAGGGGGGGGCATATCTGCTGTTTTTGAAAATGCATATACTTTATTGCCTAATTATAACTTTTATATTTTATTTTTGGTATCTTTTAATGTATGTAATTTATGAAAGAACTTTTAAAAATAATTTCTGTAAAATATTGGATATGTAAAACTATTTTACAATTAAATATAAAAGACAAATTATTCATTTTGAATATAATATCATACATCTTTTATTGTAAGAAATTTTTTTGAGTCATTAAAATTAATTTTTTTTATAGCTATTTATAAATTGTAAATTTCTTTTAACTTAAAAAGGTCTAAATTTTCAGTATAAAATACTTTTAATTGCTACTGAGAATGTAGGGAATAGAATTTCTTATAATTTTAGGTTTTGGACACTTTCGGACAGTTTTGTACTGTTTTAGACAGTTTAGGACAGTTTTGGACAGTAAAAACTACCTGTCCTGTCCAAAACCAGTGTCAGACGTCCTAAACCCCAACCCTGCTTTTTACAGTATCATAAATAAAAGTAGAAAATTGCATTTAATATTTTATATCAGACAATGAAAAGGAAAAAAAAAAATACACATTTACTTAAAATGTTTTCATAGTGATTTTAATTTACTGTTATAATAACAAATCAATTCAAAAATTGCATTTAATAAACACATGATTTACAAAAACAGTCTTCAGTAATACTGGTCTTGAAAGGATATTTTCAAACTTTTCTTTCATTTAGAACAAATTAAGAAATAGTTTGGATTCAGAAAGATTTGCAAAGCTAGTTCTATGTTACAGAATACTTTGAGGAAAAGGTGACATAGTGAATGGTTAATTTATTCTTTAGCCGTTTGACTGCTAAGCAGCGCGATAGCGCTGCAATGTTTAGTCTCGAAAACTGTGATAGTTAGAATTCAGGTATCACCGGAATTTTATTTTAATTTTTTTACGTAAACAAAATCAATCAGTCAATCTAGTCTTCTAGATAATGTGAAACAGTTGATGTTGAAAAAGATTAGATAGCTTTCAGAAATAGTGAATTATTACAAACATCTCCTTCGAACAAAAATTTGCCTTAGAAAAATTACCTGGTCGAAATTTGTCAATGTGTGGTCTGCAGTAACAAGCAGAGTGTGATAAAGCATTCCAACCTCATCTGTGCTCGCTGTAAGAAGGGCTACATGGCCTTTGTGCAGGAAAACACAATTGTTGAATATCAATTTTTCATTATTTTTCTTTTACATTTTCTTTTACAAAGAGTAATATATATATATATATATATATATTTATTTATTTATTTATTTATTTTATAAAGTTCCTTTCTTTCATTATTTATTTGTAAAACATAAAAAGAATTTATAAATTAACTGATAATTGTATGAGTGATTGTGTTTTATTTAATAAAAGAGAAATATCTAATATGGCTTTCGACGCATGAAATATTTACGATGCTCGTTTCATAAATTTTTAAATTATATATCTTTATATTTATGAAATAAGTTGGAAAAAAATAAGAATGGGCGGAGTCTCGATAAAATCTTATCAAAATACACACCCCTTCACTACGCTGAATTGCATATTTGGAAAACTATATTAAAATTAAATTTTTTCACTGCTCATAAATTTTCGTAAAATATCATGTGTGAACAATTATTATTGGTAAAACACGTTTTATGTTTTTATTCATGCTTTAATGATACTTAAATTAGCCTTTTAGATACGCTACACTAAGGCGTGGTTTTCATTAATTAGGTGTGTTTTTATAGATCTTTAGAAATTTTCATATTTTATTTCTGTAGAAAGAGCTATCGAGGGTAAATGATTTATGCATAAAAATACACATTTATATATGCCTTTTCGATTGCTACTTACTTGGATTTTTTTTTATTTTTACTGCATGGCGTGGTTTTCCAGTTGGGCACGATTGGGTTTCAAATTTTTTACAAAACTAAAATTAAATATTCACACCGGAAAAACTTTTATTGAGGCCTGAAATACTGATAGCAATTTAAGGATGTGTTTCAGAAAGTGCTTCAGCGTTCATACGGTTAAATAACATAAAATAAGGTTTGTGTATTTCACTAAAATTTATTTCTCTGTGTAAGTTTTTTTTTTTTTTTTTTCAATTATTTACTTATATATTTTTACAGGCATCATCTTTATTTGCATAAGTGTATAGTTTTAATTTATTGCATTATTTTATATCATTTAATGAGTCAAAATATCATAAACTTTTTGTAAGTTTAACTTTAAAAAATACTTTTAAATAGAAATTCCACAATATAGAACAACATTGGTGAATTAAGTATGTTCAGTACAAGATAACCATAATATAAAAAATCTGGTTTTTATATGAAAGTTATTCTTTAGCCTTGAAACTACTACGTATATTTTTTAATCAAGCAAAAGCAGTGGCGCACCCAGAATTTCCGTCTGGAGGGGGCTGAAGAATAATTGCAGAGCTGCCAACCTAATCCGGGAAACTGTTAGTACCGCCCATTTTTCTACACCACTTAATTTTTAAAGTATTTTTTTTCAAATGTATTTGCGATGAATTAAGAAGAAAAAAACTCTAAGAATTGACTGGTGTAGAAAAAGGGGCGGTACTAACAGTTTCCCGAATTAGGTTGGCAGCTCTGTAATTGGGCCCTTTATTATAGAAATAGGTTTATTGGCATGGACATATACGCGCACATACAGTCAGCAGCAAAAGTATCTGAGCACTAACAATAATCCTTGTCTAAAAAAAAAGTACACTTAATACTGCTTTGTTAAATAAATCCTTGTCGAGTCATGTTCTTAGTCAGTCTAAGAACATGATTCGACAAGGATTTATATAACAAACAGTATTAAGTGTACTTTTTTGATATCGGAATTATTGGCTAGTGCTCAGATACTTTTGCTGTCGGCTGTACATATAGTAAAGAATCTGCTTTAAACATTTCTTTTGAAATAAATAAACAAATGAATGAAACTGAATTTATATCAGTATATAAATATGCTAAGTGCTAAGTTACAGTAGTTTGGTTAGTTGGGGTTGGCATTAAGCTTGCAAACATGAAGTTGTAGGTTCATCTATGATAAAAAAAAAAAAAAAAAAAAAGGTGTACAATATGACAAGCTGGTGAACATAAAATTCGTCCGAAATGAAATGCCCCCCCTACCCCCCCCCCCCATATTTTCATTGAAAATAAAATTTGATCAAATTTAATACTCCTTTGCAATGCAGTAACACATAAGTAACTAAGAAATTTTAATAATTATAGCCAAATAAAAGATACAGTTGTGATATGTAGGAATTATAACAAAATTTCAGTGAAAATTTTTACAAGGCTATTTTTATTTAATTATCTGGAGTATAGGAGCGATGCTTCTTCTGGGTTCGGTTAACAGAAACAAGTCGGACGTAGTCTTTGTGGGTGTAGTTAACACAGCAAGCAGGGTGCAGAACCTCTTAATATTCTAAAACATTAATTCTAATATGTAATATATTACTTAGAATTTTATTTTGTTCAGTTAGCGAATTTGAATTTTTATAACAGGAAAAATTGCATTATCTAAAAACGGAGCTTAGATTTCATAAACATCAGAGGCAAAAATGAAATGTTCTACGTACCGTAATAAAAAAATTAAGTGATCCCACCCTCCCAAGCATCTTTAAAATAACTTATTGTTAATGGGGTATTTTTCTATTTTTAACAGTAAACTACGCTTTTTGGCATTCCTCTAAATTGTTATGTTTTTAGAGAAATAATTTTACGTATTTGTGATTAAATCAATTAAATTTTATCTTCAGCAATTGATTCGAAATTTCGCTAGCATGTTTATGTGCTAGAGGCATTTACAGAGTTTAACGCGAATATGCAAATTCCATTTTCAATTTAAAATATTGTTTTAGAGGAACGACTAAAAGCAGGGCTAATTTTTATTTTATATTAGCGAGAATTTTCATTTGCCAATGCGAATGTGTTAATTTTGCCCAGGGATAAAACAAACTTTCATAAATGTGCTATAAATACTCAAAAATTAAAATACAAAATTGTATGAGCCTGGTATCCCATTTTTCTGACAAATACATCCCTGCTTACTTGCACATCCGATTGCTTCTTTTGCCTGACTTTTTAGATACTCTCTCGATTTCATGAAAACAGTATATGCTTTAGGACCTTAGAAGCCCTTGCCTAAAAACTGCAATGGAATGTTTTCAACTAAAAAACAATGAACTAGTTCATTGTTTTTGTGTTTGACAGTAAGAATTTCAAAAATTCCTAAAACTTTTTAATGTATAATTTATGAACTTTATTTTTCCTTACAATATCTGTGTTTGAATAATACTTTTTTCATGCATGTTTAACTTTTTTTACCATGTCAGCTGGTTCTGGAGGGGGCTTGAGCCCCCTAAGCCCCCTCCGTGGGTGCGCCACTGAGCAAAAGAGGTTGATATGATCATTTAAAAAATATTTGACTAATTGCTTACTGATTACTTATGTGCCTTTCATGGTTTATTGCAGATTAAAGTTCTTATTAGCATTATTTCTTAATTTCTGCCAATTATTGCCACTTACTGACAGAAACTTGCCAGCCTTGGTACCAAGTAGCCTTTTCTAAAATTTAAATGTTCAGAGGCCTTTAGATACTTTTCTTCCTAAATTTTCAACTTTCTAGCAATAGTTCTGCAACATTCCTGGAAGAACAAATGTATATAGCCTATATATATATATAAACATAAAATTAGTAATTTACTTTTGTCACGTACAAAAATCACAACATAGAAGACTGCAAATAATGCCCTTTTTGAAATTAGATTGCCCTTTTTATTGAATTCCCCCCCTGTCCTCGGCGGTCCTTTTTTTTTCTAGAGTCAGCACTAGGGATCCCCCTAACAAGAAAATATTTCACTCAAAAATCCACAAATTCTTCTTGAAGCTGAAACAAAAGTTTTTCATTTAGCTATTATAAAGTATGTAAATGCTTCAATTTTAAACTTTCGTTGCCATTTATAGAATTATAACTTGTAAGAATTTTGATAGTTTCTCTGTTAAATGCATAGGTGTTATTTTGATAATTTGCAATCTTTTTGGCATTGTTGAAATCTGTTGTAACATCTTGTTCAAGACATGCCTTTGCTAACACGGTGGTGGCTTTTCTAAATTTAATATCGGTTTGATATTCTTTGGTACATGTTTTAATTTTTCTTTTCGTCATTCCTATGTAACACTTATTATTTTGATTAACTTTGATTGGAATTTTGTAAATACCTGAATTTTCAATCAGTGGAATTGGATCTCTTTCGTTTCTAATTAATTGGTAAATATTCGGACTGGGTTTTATGGGAATTTTTTATACTGTGTTTTTTACCTAAATTTTTAATTTTAACAGCCGCTCAGCGATCATAGGGGATTGGGAATGTGTACTTTTGATGGGAACTAATGTTATCAAGGATTTTGATTCTTTTTTTTTTATATGATTTATTTATGGGGAAAATGTGCTTTACGATACTGCTTGGCGATTTTTTTCAAACTCGCCAATTTGGCACAATTTCGCAGTTTTGTTTCACGACTTTTCCAAAATGGCCGATTTTATGTGTTTTAAAACAACTACCTAAAAATAAAACATAAAAAGTAGCTTTTCAAGAACTTCAACAGAGGAAAATACAAATAAAAATACAAATTTTAAAAATTTGCACAATTTTCATGGACAAAAACTAACAAATATTAAACATTACAAAACAAAAACAGCATAAATAACCCAATAGACATAACAAATAAATATATAAATAAAAAAAAAGGTTTTTTATTTACCCATTTTGGAATTTTTGTAGAAAACAGTGTTTATAATCCTTGGAAAAATGAAGAATAAATTCTCTCTAAAAATTTCAAAGTAATCATGTACACTAACCAAATTAGCACCATTTCAAACACTACTGCAAACATATTTTAATATATTTAACATAAGTATTCAATTCTACAAAATGAATAAATCACAAATTTACATTTAAAAAAAGACCAACTCAATTTGCAAACGTCTCTCTCACATGTGAAACGAAATGAAAATCCACATGGCCTGTTACCAAAATTAAAAAAGAAAAACCAAACGAAACATATGTAGTATAAATAAAGTGGATTTAAAGTCACACTGCTACTGCATTATGGGCAATTAACGAGAATCTCGGAGATACGCAAGTAGGTAGGTTGCATTTAACATCGCACTAGCACTGCACTACAGCGACGTTTTGCAGCAATCAATAATAATTACGTCTGTATGCTTCACGTACATGAAAACCAAAATAAAAAATCATTGAATACCCCACCCGCATTCTACATGAATCTTTAAAATGCACAAAATTTCATTTTACAGCAATCACTGATATGCACATCTGTATGCTCCGTGTACATGAAAACCAAAAGAAACATCACTGGATACCTCACCCACATTCTACATGAATCTTTAAAACGCACGAAATTTCGTTTTAGTGATCAGTAATATGCACGTCTGTACACTCCGCATACATGAAAACCAAAAAGAACATCACTGGATACCTCACCCGCATTCTGCATGAATCTTTAACCCTTTTTAAAGTTCACTACTTAATTTATTTAAAAAATTACTAAACTAATTAAAAAAAATGGCTTTTAGAAACATAGCTGATCATAGATATTTAAAAATAAAAAATTAGCATTGTTCCTTTTCGAGAAATGTTTGGTTTCAAACATCTATAAGTTAACCTTATTAAATTAAAATAATATTTAATTTAATAAATAAAACTCTTTTTAAGTAAACATTATAGATTACAAAAACTTGTAAAAGTTGTTTCAGGTGAAAATAATAGTCCAGGTCTTCATTAAATGGAAAAAAACTAGACATGAGTGAGTGCATCATCAAACCAGCAATTCGCACTCACACACACCAAGAAACTTCAAGTGACTTATGCATTTAGTTTCCTTTGAAGCATTATTTGTTAAATTTTGTAATAGGGCTGCTAACTACCAAACAGAAAAGGAACAAAAGTTTAAAACCTGATTAAAAAACAAGGGGGAAATGTTAAAAAACTGCTGCATAAAAATTGTTAAATTATGTCAAATGTTTGGTTTCACTGCGAAACCAATGAACGTTAAAGGGTTAAAATGCACAAAATTTTGTTTTACAGCGATTACTAATATGCATGTCTAATAGTACGATCTGCGTACATGAAAACCAAAAGAAACATCACTGGATACCCCACCCACATTCTGCATGAATCTTTAAAATGCACGAAATTTCGTTTTACAACAATCACTAATATGCACGTCTGTACGCTCTGTGTACATGAAAACCAAAAAGAACATCACTGGATACCCCACCCGCATTCTGCATGAATCTTTAAAAGACACGAAATTTCGTTTTACAGCGATCACTAATATGCACATCTGTACGCTCTGCATACATGAAAACAAAACAAAAAAAATCATCACTGGATACCTGATCCGTATTCTGCAGGAGTCTTTAAAAGGCATGAAATTTCGTTTTACAGCGATCACTAATATCACTATATACCTACTACCCCTGGGCGGGTTTCCTCTGCGGATAATTCATTAACAATATCATTAAATTTAAATTTTTCATTAAGCCAACACAATATGTTTTGGACAATGCTATCAGAACTGCTAATCAAATACCTTAGAAATTGAAATAAAATATAAGTATCAAATTTCTCATTTAAAATGAGAAATTTTAAGGGTCAAATTTCTCATTTAAACCCTTGAGCTGGTTTGAAAGTCTAAGTAATCTGGCAGCATAAAATGAAATATTTTCATTTGGCTTAATTTTACATTCAAATAACTCATAAATATTTTCATATGGAATGACCTCGAATCCGGAAAGTAATTTAATTTAAGTGCATCCCAAGCTTCAATGGGTTCATCATAATTTTCTACCAATTTCCAGAATTCGGGTTGAATATTTAAATATAATGTAGCTAAAATATGATCTGATCGGGTTTTAAATATGGCTATCTCTTCATCTGAAACTTTTTTGGACTTTTTAGGAATTGTTTTACGTTGATCTATTATATCCCAAAGTCTGTAACTAATTAGCAGATATTTTATTTCAGCCAACCAACTACTATAATTGGTGGCATTAAGTTTTCCAATAGTGTAAGCAGATAGAGCCATAATGAAAAACTACAAAAAGCAATAGTCCCTCCAAATCAGATACACGTTAAAAAAAAAAAAAAAAAAAAAAAAAGATGCTCAGATTAAAGAAAACAGATTAAATTTCCAAGGGAAAAAAAAAACTATGGGCTGGGCAAAGCCCATAACCATTTGTTATCCAGTTTACTGGATATCTAAGTTAGCAGAGATATTTTGAAAAACAATTTTCTATCTAAAAATTACAGTGAAGCATGAGATTTGAATTTGACTTGGATAAAAGAGTAAAGTGTATGATTCAATTGAAGATGAAATAAATTTACGTTATAATATCAGTGTTATTAAAAACTTTAAACAAAATATAAACTTAACAACAACAGTTAACAAAGTTAATAAAATGAACGATATATTAAATTATGACATAACAAACCCAGCTCAAGTATTCCATTCAAGAAGTAAAATTGCATTTTAAATTATGGCCAAGAAACTAAAAGAAAATATCATATCACTGAGGAAAGCTATGAAAGAACTTTTAAATTAAAAATAAATAAAGTGAACATAGTAAATTCATTTCTTGTCATCTTCACTAAATACATGCAGAAATGATGACATTAAAAACAATCCACATTGTGTAAATGCCGACAATACATCACGTAAAACAAAACACAAAGGTAAAAAGCAAAGATGCATCTATCATAAGCTATATTTATATGAAAACTGAGAAAATGTGACTGGATGAAACAACGCCTACGTACGGGAACTAATG
Source organism: Salticus scenicus (assembly GCA_963930645.1). Classification (NCBI taxonomy): domain Eukaryota; kingdom Metazoa; phylum Arthropoda; class Arachnida; order Araneae; family Salticidae; genus Salticus; species Salticus scenicus. The sequence continues at coordinate 243,281,773 of OZ005651.1, forward strand.
ATTGTATGTGGTAAGAGACGATACGCGGAGCTCTGGAATGAGCCCGCCATCTGCAGAAACTTCCAGCAACTATGCATTCCACGCTAAAGTATAGCTCTGAGAAGCGTAGTCAACTTTGGAGTGTAAACAAACGAGGTTATTAACGGGACGATTATGAACTTCATTTAAAGATTTATTTTAAATAATTAAATTCATGAAGGTAAGTTTTAAAAGGTTATTTAAACAGAAAGAAAGTTTATATTCATATATACTAGCTGGAACCCGTCGAATTCGACGGACACTTTATTGTCCGTAATGTTTCAAAAATCATCGCATCATTATTTAAATGTACTTCAAGTTAAAACATCTAATATAATTTACTACATTTCGCTTAAAAGAAAAATCTGAAAAATGCTTATAAATAGAAATACTATATATGACATCACTTTCTACAAAGTACTCCAAATAAACAGATGCTATGTTTCATTTTCTATTTCGTTTAATACTAAGACTATATGTTAGCTGACCCGTCCGGCGTTTCCCTGGCCCATGATACCTTAAATGAACCTTAAATTGCTATTATTTTATACCTTTAACTGGATTTTGTTTGAATTTCTGTTTTTAAATGAAAGCATCACGAAAGAAATAATCATCTGTAACAAAACAATTACCTTGAACCGAACGAAACTCTGCCTTGTGACCCCGGTGTTTGCGCAGCGCATACACGAGCCGCTAACAACATAAAAAAATTCCCAAAGAATAACCTGGAACCGAACAAACCCACCCGGCAATGCACGGGCCCGTGATAATAACCTTAAATGAACCTTAAATTTGTGTGATTTTATATCTTTAACTCGATTTTGTTTGAATTTCTATTTTTGAATAAAAGCATTGCGAAAAAAAATAATCAGCTGTAGCAAAAAAAAATTACCTCGAACCGAATGAAACTCTGCCTTGTGATGCCGGTGCCCCGGCATCGCATACGCGAACCGCTAATACCATGAAAAAATTCCAAAAAATTAACCTGGAACGAAACGAACCCGCCCAGCATTGCCCGGGCCCATGATAATAGCCTTAAATGCACCTTAAATTTGTATGGTTTTGTATTTTTAACTCTATTTTGTTTGAATTTCTATTTTTAAATGAAAACATCACAAAAAAAAAAAAAAAAAAAAATCATTTGTAACAAAAAAAAAAAAAATATTTCAGACCGAATGGAACTCGGGTTTGTGACCCAGTTCCTGCGGCACGTATATGCAGGCCGCTAATAACATGAAAAAATTCTCAAAAATTAACCTTGAACCGAACGAACCTCTGACTCGTGTTACCGCTGTCTGTGGCTGCAGCAACGTATAGCAGGCATGCTACGCACGCACTGCAAAATCCATTTTCCTCCACCAGGGAGCGCAGTATGTTGTATACGGATATCACCAATCTCCTTGAATTTCCAAGACCTTTCAAATAAGGTGTCACATGGTGGTGTCAACTGCAAAATCCTTTAATTACACTTTCCACCACCAGGGGGCACAGAGTGTTCTATACGAACAACACCAACGGTCAGGAAATATCAAGACCTTTAAAATAAGTTGTAACATGATAGGGTCTACTGCAAAATCACCTAGTTCCATTTTTAACCACCAGGGGGCGAACTACATTGTATACAAACATCCCCAATCAACATGAAATTTCAAGACCTTTATCAACAATCGTCTTGAATTTCCAAGACCTTTCAAATAAGGTGTCACGCGGTGGTGTCAACTGCAAAATCATTTAGTTGCACTTTCTACCACCAGGGGGTGCAGCGTGTTCTGTACAAAATCACCAACGTTCAGGAAATACCAATACCTTTAAAATAAGGTGTAACATGATAGGCTCAACAACAAAATCACCTATTTCCATTTTTCCCCACCAGAGGGGCGCACTATATTGTATACAAACACCCCCAATCGACATGAAATTTCAAGACCTTTAAAATGAGGGGCTACATGTGTGGGTCTGGAACGGGTTTTCCTCTCAAACTAATTTCCCCCTTTCCCCCCACCTCTAAATCTATTTTTCCCCCTTTTCCCACCTTCAAAATCGAAAATTCCAAATTCGCAGAAAATGATTTTTTAGTATTTGACTCTAGTCCCTCTATGTACAATTTCTTCACTGTAAAGTAATTTGGAGCTGAGTTAAGCTCGTAAACGTGTTTTTAACCCCTGCCCCCCCCAGGGGGGGGGGAACCGTTCGACTTTTTTTTATTTTTATCTTTCCATAACATATCTACAGACCGAGACCTTTTTTAGACACCTCAACCAAGTTTTTACACCTAGTTATAGAGGTTTGAGTGAAGGAAAATCTTGAAAAAATTGAATGTAAAGTTCATTCTGCACGCATAACTTTCCTCAAACTCAACGAATTTAAGCAGTTAATAGCTCAAAAGAAAGGGCTTGATCCACTGAGTGTTCTTAGACTTGTGTCAACAGCCTACGTTAATTAGAACTCTAGTTATAGAGGTTTGAGTGAAGGAAAATCTTGAAAATTTCTTGAAAAAATTGAATATAAAGTTCATTCTGCACGCATAACTTTCCTCAAACTCAACGAATTTAAGCAGTTAATAGCTCAAAAGAAAGAGCTTGATCCACTGAGTGTTCTTAGACTTGTGTCAACAGCCTACGTTAATTAGAACTCTAGTTATAGAGGTTTGAGTGAAGGAAAATCTTGAAAAAATTGAATGTAAAGTTGATTGTGCAAGCATAACTTTCCTCAATCTCAACGAATTTAAGCAGTTAATAGCTCAAAAGAAAGAGCTTGATCCACTGAGTGTTCTGAGAGTAAAACGATCAAGATCCATTCATTAGAAGAAGAGCTATGAGCATTCGAATTGCTTGAGTCAATGTGTCCCATAAGAAATGTACAGGGAAGAATCGCGTTTGAGTATAACTTGAGTAAGGTGGAAGTTGAGTAAATTTCAATGATTGATGACATATCTGTGTCTAAATACCTTTCATTTAAAAAAAAAATGAAGGAAATCGGCCGGATAGAACGGCCAGACGGACTGACTTTAGTTTTCATAAATTTTTTTAATATATAAGATATATAGATTTAAGTTATCAAGAAGTATTAAAATAAAGATATTGTTGCTATATGTAACAGAAACTAAGAAAAGGTAATCTCATAGGGCAGAGATTGCCTGTAATTAGAGAGTCTCAATTTGCTGTATTTCATGTTTATTCAGTGAGTGGTGGTGATAATGGACTTTATGGACAAGTTTGTGCCACATGATTCTTGACACTGGAGCCAACGTGACCATCGTTAGAACAGATGTTGCTTAAGAACTTTAAGGGAAGGTTATCTGGACGCTACCCTGCATTAAAATGTGCTCTTCTTTCCCAGTTAATGTTTGGTGCAACATTTATTTTTATTATTTTGCATTTGGTTTAAAAAGTTACTTTTTGCATTAATTTCTGTATCTGAAAATTTCTATCCCTAGTAGAATTTTAATAATGAATATTACCTTTTGTAATCTTTTAGCCTCTACCTTAGTTAATCAACAGTATTTGCTTTGACATGAAACGATACCAACTAACCCAAAAATACATTACTTTAGATGTTTTGCTCAAGTTCAAGATATTTTTACTTGAACATTTTCCAGTTATATATTTATATATTTTGTATAATTTGATTATTTATTTTTCTTAATGTTTATTTTCAGTTGTTGAACAGCAAATGAAACAAAATTAATTGCTAACATAACATAACATTATCTTTGGAATAAAGAGTGATGGACAATTCTGTTATTGCTAAGAGTGGATGGCTTTATCGTCAAAGTTAGTTTTCATTTTTTATTTAATTTAAGTTATTAATGTCATTAAATTATAAACAGTTCTTCTTTCTTTTCTTTTCAATAAAATAAATCATACAAAAAATCTTATGTTTAATAAGATGTATTTTGTTGCATAGTTTAATTAGTAGTTTATGCTATTTTCCTTTTTTCCTCTATAATTTTTATATAAAATCATGAGATAAAGGAATGAATATCTTTTTGATAATTAAAGAAATTTTCTGTATTATCTACATATAAGTCATATGCAAAAAGTCAGAATTATTTTTGTTAAAGCACATCCTGCACCAAAATAATAACTATAAATAAATAATTTAACGATTTTTTTTCCCACATGCAGGTAGAATTGTACAAGCAAGTACTCTCTCATATTAAACATTATAAACTAGATACAGTAGGTAATTAATTTATTAGTTTTTTTTTTTTTTTTTTCGATTTTCTAAAAAGATACTGGAAGAAATAGCCTGGAACTTCAGATATGCAAAGAATATTTAAAAATTCACATTTCCACTATACATTTCGTCCAAAGTGCAAGTACTTTAAATAACCCTGTATCATAAAAAGGTACAAATGACTTGTAACTTATGAATTCACAAATCTTAATAAATAAAAATATGCTAGAGTTACAAGCCTATAAGGGGTTCTTCACAAAAAAATAACTTTTGCAACAAAGTTGAAATAATTAAATCTTCAAATTAAATATGCAACATGGGGAAAAACCCTTATCAGGGATGCCACTTTTCCACCTTTTTTTTTTTCATTTTTTCTGTCCCTCCTCCCCTCAAACTAACGGTCAGACAGGCCATCGAAATCATGCCAAAATCTCTCTCCACCCACAACATAAATATCAATATGCATCTTAAATTTGCTTTATCAGATTCGAGAACCTTTAAGTAGGTAAGGTTGTTCAGTATTTCTCATGTACATAGTTTTATTGCTGCCCCCCCCCCCTTCCTTAAAACTAGCGATCGATCATTGAACAACCTGACAAAACTCTGCAATTCTCAGTCTTTCTCCATCCATAACATAAGTCAGTGTTCATGATAAACTTGTTTTATTAGATTCCAGAACTTCTAAAGAGTTAGAAATATTTCCTTATATGTGTAATTATTTTAAATTATGATAAATTAATGTTATTGATTACCATATATACAGACTTTGGATAGTCAGACATATATGCAGACAATAGCTTATTTTGAAATTTTTAAAATATTTTTTTGTTTGTGATAAAGCACCATTCTTTTATATTGCTTAAAATATAACTTTTTTGCTGCAAATAACTGTTTTTCAATTTAATATATTGAAATAATACTTTATATATCAAGGATTAAGATAACCAAGGCTGTACTAACAGAAACTTAACAAGAAAAATATTTGATTAATTTAAAAATTAAATTGTCAGGATTGCCAGCATATGATGTTTTAAAACAGATAAAAGTTACCATTACTGCCAGAGATAACTAAAATTTGAAAATATCATATTGAAGCTTGAAATCACACTGTGTTGAAACCAGTTAAAAGCCAAGTTGAAGATTGCCAGCAAACATTAACTTTCATTTAAAAGCTTCAAACATATTTAAAAATTAAAACTTTAAGTTAGTATAATTAACTAGTGGATCTGCAGATCAGGAGCCTCAACGTCCTATTTGCACCAGACATTTTTCAATAGGTCATTTTTATTTATTCCTTATTATACAATAGTATATATTGATTCGATCGACTTATTACCATAATCAGATATATTCCTGAGGGGGGCTGCCGCCCCCCTCAACCCCCCGCTGTATCTCTCCTTGTATACCTATTTGTATATTATATAAAGTGTTACGGAATTGCAAATAATTGCATTTATTTTCGTATAAATTTTTTCAAAGAGGCTTAGTAAGTTGATAAAATGCTAATTTTGTGCATTTCTAGTCGTTTTAGCGTTAAAATAGCCTAATTTTTCTTTAAAAACGCATTAAAAAGCACCATTTAAGGGAAGAAATGGATTTGGTTCCAAATTTGGCGACTGTTTCCCTCCTTGGCGATTTTTTTGGCAACCTTGGCGAGAAAATCCTTATTAGAGATATACCAAATATGGAAGCTCTAATCTCATTGGCTGATGAGATACGATAATTTTCCAGAACAGTCTGTGTATGATAGAATAGTATAAAAGGAGCATTTTTTTAGCCAAGGCGGCCAATCTCAGATGTGTGTCAGTTTCGTCAAATGCTTGCTTTGCTTTGAGCCTCTTTGAATGAGACTTGCTTTATGTGTTATTGATAAACAGTTTGTACTGTTGTTTTGCTGTTAACGGCTGTTGTTTAAGCTATGTTTACTGGTTGAATTGAAGCTGATACTTGGTTTATAGACCTGTATTTTTCTGGAACTTTCTGTGAATAAATCACTGAATTTTTGCAAGTTTCGCCTTTCATTCTCGGACAACTTACGAACCCCCAAGTGCGCAACAATATGTATTCTTAATAAACGACGGTCTTGTATTATTTCCCTGAAATTCATAAATACCAAATTTAAATTACATAGCATATCGGAAATATTTTGCGTAACCTTTAAACTAATTATCAATTCTATGCCCACAATTTTCAACAGAAAAACATGCTTTTAAAATTCTAATAAAATTTCATTATATTTGATGGGGTGTAACCATGTTAAAATACACTTTTAAGAAATACCGACTATAGACCGTAATAGTACGAAATTCCTTTATGTATCCCAGAAAAGTAGCCACAGTCATTATAAACGCCAATAATAAGAATAAACCAAATTAATTATAACTCATTACTTTTTCAAACTAATTTGACATCATTTGGATGATTACAGTACATACTCGGAATTATTTTGTGTGGTCCCATAAATTATTTAGTCTATACATAACCTTTTTTAAGAGAAAACATGATTTTAAGCATCTTTATAATGTATGTTAACTTTATTAACTTCAATTCAGCATAAACGCATTAAAGTGCGCGCTAAAATTAAAAATTTGTCCATAGGCTCTAATGTTACGAAATTCTTTCATGTGTCTTTGTAAACGAACCATAAACATTGTATACACCAGTAAAAACTATTCAGCTTATTTTGCGTTTAAAATTAATAATTGTTCCAAATTTAACATCGTTTGGATGACTAAGTGACATTGTCAGAACAATTTTGTAAGGTCCTGTACATCAATTAGAAAGCTTAAGAGCACATATTTTCTTCAAACAACATAAGTTTAAGCATCTTACTCACGTACTCTAGTTTCATTTTCTTCATTGCAAAGTAATGATATTAAAATGCGTTTAAATGAAATTCACCCCATACGCCGTAATGTTAAGAATTTTGGCGTGTCCATGTACACAGTTTATAAAAAATATAGCAATAAAAATTATACAGCTACTTATATGCAAAGCTGGAACGTGTGCGCCAATTTGCAAGTCAATCGAAGGATTTTTGCGGCTGCTATTGCGGTACATACAAATTTTTCCCATAGGCCGTAAGGATAAGAAAAATTTTGGCGTGTCCCTGTACACGAACAACAAATGGAATACACACCTAACACTATACAGCTAATTCCGTTGGGCTCATGAATATGTGTACAAAATTGCAAGTCAATAGCGTTCTTTTTTGGGCCGCTATCGCGGTACATACAAATTCTTCCCATAGGCCGTAATGATAAAAATAACTTTGGCGTGTCCCTGTACACGAACTACAAATGGAATGCACACCCAAAACTATACAGTTAATTTCGTGGTGATCATGAACATGTGTAACAAATTTCAAGTCAATAGCGTGATTTTTGCGGCCGCTATTGCACGACAGACGGACAGACGGAACCCAAAATCCTTTTGAGTCTCAACAGAGGGCCTCCACTAACGCTTCGGCAAAAATTGGAAGTATATAGCTTGATTTTTGCGGTGGCTATCGCGGTACATACAGATTCTTCCCATAGGCCGTAATGATAGAAAAACTTTGGCGTGTCCCTGTACACGAACAACAAATGCAGGGGTCGTAGTTGTCCTGAAATTCCTGAAATTCCTGAAAAAAAAAAATTGTCCTGAAATGTCCTGAATTTTCACTTAATGTCCTGAATTTCCTGAAATTTCAGTTCAACTGATATTCAGCGCAGAAGGCTGCCGGACTGACAGTGGGGAAATGTTAGCTGGTGTGAAGTAGATCCAAGGCTAAGTGAATTAGCAGAGGAGCCTACTCTAGACATAAACACCAGCTTAACAACATTTAAAGTTAATTAAATGAATTTGATAAAATGGAAGCTAGAGTAAGTAAATATGCTGAAAGATAAATATGTAGAAATTGTTAAATAAATGACCATAACAAATTTCAATTTAATTTGTATTTTTAATTGAAACAATAAATTCAACGAAAAGTTTATATAAATATAACAATAAGTTTATATGAATAACAATAAGATAATTGAAGTAGACAAATATTTTTTATATATAACAAACATACCAAAGCAGATGCTGGATGACAAACAAGGTGAGTACGAAGACAATATTTAACATCTTTTTATTTCCCATATAGGTTGCAGAAAAGACTACTAAGTTCCTTTTTCAAAGAGCTGGTGAAACTTATGTTGACGGTGTGACGTTCTTGTTTCCACTTGTTATTGTCGCGATATGAACACCTATAAATTTCATTTAAATTTCGAACTCACAAAAAGGATTAACGTGAGTTATAACTAACTAAAAATGAAAAGATTTTATTTGAATATAAAAAATAAACGCCACATATTACGGCGACATCTTATGAAGTCGGCATCGGCGAAAAATGAACAATGGCAGGGGCAAGAGCAACCACGAACACCCACTACCATCGCCGTTCGCTATTTATAGTTTCGCGGGAGAAACGAAGTGATCTTCCGGACGTACGTTGGGGCATGTGCCGGCGCGACGCGGCGCGTGCGTAGTCTTCGGCTATCGTTCTTAGAGATGTTTTATGCAAATTTTTGAAACTTGGCTCAGTCGGAACTTCCGGAAGGTTAGCTATTGTTTACGTTTCGCGTTTGAAAAATTCAAATGGATGATTTAAATTTGAAAGCTCCTTAATATAGCATTTCATCGAACGATATATTTATTTTCCTGGTAAGTAGAAAATATATTAAAAGGAAATTAGGATTTTTAATAAGTGTTTAATTTTTTTTCAACTAACGTTTTTTTTTTTTTTTTAAGCTTTATTTTAAGAGTGATTAATTTTTAATATATTTAATTAGCATAACGATAAGAAAAAACGGGAAACTATAGGTTTACTATTAACAAGGCCCCCCCTCTTATCGTTTGCACTTTTACGCTTAAAAAGTTAATAAAAAGAACATCCAGCAAAACTTTGCACAAATTACATAATCATACGACTGTGACTAATCAGTTTAACAGTTTCTTCAGAACTAAAAAAACAATTAGGTATGATCTTCAGCTGAACAGCAACAGAGATCAATATCTGGATAGAGGTGATTTACAAAACAATTTGTTTTTGAAACACAAATAACATATACCTGTTTACTCAAACCTCTCCTCCAGTTTTGAAAAGATTTTAACATGCTCTTTTAAAAAAAACTGTAGAAAAGAAATTCATACAATGAATTATTTGTATAATAAGTTTAACAACAAATATAACATGAGTATAATCACATTCAATATTATAAATATATGTATAAACACAATTCTTTCTTACAATATAAAAGTATAAATTACATACAAATATTTAACAAAAAGAACAGAATGGATTATTTCGGGAATGGAGAGGAGAGAGAGAGATTAACAAAAAATTGCTGTGAGCAATTGAATAAAAAAAAAAAATTGACTTACTGTCAAAAGAAGAATGAGAAATTAAAATTCTCAAAAAAACTTCCAGCCTAAACCTGGAAAGATTTTGCTTAACTTGCAAAATTTGAAATTTTTTTTTTCTCTCGAATTCAAGGAAACATTTGAATTCATAGAAAAGTTTAAATTTTTGAATTCATAAATTTTGATTTCTTAAAAAAAGTTTGAATTCATTAAGGATTTGAATTCATAAAAAAAAATTTTTAGAAAATTTACATTTTTAAATTTTATAAATTCATAGAAAAATTTGAAATTGAAAATTTAAGATTAACTTTTGAAACATTTTCGAAGAAAAGATTTTTCACAAATTTTTGTAATTCAAATTTAGTTTGTGGCTTAGTAAATATGTCAGCCAAATTTAATTTGCTACGAATGAAAACTAATTCAAAAATATTTTTGATAACAAGATCTCTAATAAAATATAGTTTGACCTCTATATGTTTGCTTCTATTATTCTCTATAGGAGATTTAATAAAGTCTATGGCAGCCATATTGTCAATTAGTAATTTTGAGATTTTCTTATTTTTTATAATCTTCATGTTTTGGCATTCTTCTAGAATTCGATCTAGCCAGACAATTTCTTTTGCTGCTTCTGTAGCGGCAATGAACTCAGATTCCATAGTGGATAAACTAACAGCCTTCTCTTTAAAGGTCCTCCAACTGATGGGGCTACTATCTAGAAATACTATTTGTCCACCTATGGATGTCCGATCATCACGATTTGAAGCAAAGTCGGCGTCTGTGTAGGCTACGATCTGTGAATCAGCACATGAAAGTTTTAATTTTAATTGGCTTGTTTTCTTTACATATCCCAGTAGTTTGATCAACCCATTCCAGTGATGAATTCCTGGATTCGATTGGAATTGGCTATAGATATTGACGGCATATGCTATATCAGGTCTTGTTCTGTTAGATAAATATGATAAACACCCTAGAATATTGCGATATGGATACTTTGTCATTTCTTTGGTTTCTTCTTCGGTTTGAGGACAGCTTGATTTTGAGTAAATACAGCCTTTGCTGATTGGTAAGGATGAAATTGGAGGGTTAAAACTATTAAAACGACTGCATATTTCTTGAATATAGCTTTCTTGATGAATGAATAGCTTTGAGTCAATTTCAACAAATTCTACTCCAAGTAGTTTCTTTGTCCTTCCCAAAATTTTTAATTTGAACTTTTGTTTTAAAACATTAATGGCTTCCTCTAAAAACATTTTACTTTTACCAAATAAAACCATGTCATCAACATATAATAATAGGATAACTTGAAATTTGAATGTATAAACACAGTTGCAAGAAGTAAATTTAATAAAACCGATATTTGATAAAACTCTGTCAATTTCGTAAAACCATGCTCGTCCACTTTGGTGAAGGCCATAGAGAGCTTTGTCGAGCTTGCAAACTAACTTCTCTTCTCCTTGTTTAATAAAACCAGGTGGTTGCTGCATGTATATTTCATCTTCTAGCGGAGCATATAGGTATGCGCCAGTGACATCACATTGTACGTGATTCCACTTGTGCTGCACTACCAAAAGTGAAAAGAAAAAACGAATTAGATCGAAGTTTATAACAGGACTAAAAGTTTCTTCATAACTCTCGCCTTTTACTTGAGCGTAACCTTGAGCTACAAGCCTTGCCTTGAATTTAGCAATTCGACCTTCTTCATCTCGTTTTATAGCATATACCCAGCGACATCCAATTATTTGCTTATTTTGAGGAGGTTTTACAAGATGCCAAACCTTTCGTTCTTGGATGGTTTTTATTTCGGTTTTCATTGCTTCTAGCCATTCTTGAAATTGGTCTGATTTTTGGGCTTGCTTGAAAGTTCTTGGTATAATTAATTCTAGTCAAGAGGAATTATGACAAAAATTGGCACTTGTGTCTGAGTCAGATTCTTCTATTGGAGTGAATGAAAATTTAGTGGGGTCATACTTGATTTTGTTTTCTTGGCAATATTTTCTAATGTCTCTATGGGATCTTAATCTTGTTCTTGTATTTTCGGGATAGTAGTATACGTCTGTTCTGGATTTATCTCTTCTTAAAACTTGTTTTCTTTCAAACTTTATGTTTTTTAATTGAGATGATTGAACAGGTTTTTCATCATCTGAGGATTCCTCAGTGTCAGATAATTCAGACGGTACGCTGGACCCTATTTCAGGAGTTTCGTCAACAGCCTCTTCATCAGAATCATCGTCACTATCCTTTGGAAATACATCTTGAATTGTGTAATGCTGGTTGATGGTGCCCAGCACTGCTCCACTTGCTTCTGTTTTGAACAAACGATCTTCTTTAAATGTCACATTTAAAGATTCTACTATTTTATTTTGCTCTGGGATCCAAATACGGTATCCTCTTGTATGGTGTGCATATCCAACTAGATAACCTTTCACAGCTTTTGGATCCAGTTTCTGTCTTCTTTGTTTTGCCAGTCCTACATAAGCTACACATCCAAATGGTTTAAGGTGTCTGATTGATGGTTTTCTTCCACCGTACAATTCGAATGGGGATTTTTCAAAATCTTTATGGCATAGTCTGTTCCAGGCATAATTGAAATGTGAAACGGCTTCTGGCCAAAAACAAAAGTCTAAACCACTTTCATATAATGATGTACGGGCTCCATTAATAACAGTTTGGTTATAACGTTCAATAGCACCATTTTGTTCTGGCGTGAACGTGTTTGTTAGTTCATGTTTGATGCCTTTTTCCTGACAAAATGTTGAAAATTCTTTGTTGACAAACTCTGTTCCATTATCTGAGCGGATAGCTATTAAAGGTTTACCTATAAATCTTTCTGCCCTTTTGATGTGATTAATTAAGGTTTCAGCTACTTCAGATTTTTGGACTATAGGATAAATGAATACTTTACGGGAATAATCGTCCATGATTGATAGAAAATATCGTTCTCCATGTTTGCCTCTTACTTGACATGGTCCCCAAACATCTGTATATAACAGTTCTAAGGGTCTCTTGGATCGAACAAAGTTTCTGTATTTAAATGAAGTGCGTTTAAATTTATTCAACCTGCAATCTTCACAAAAAAATTCTGTATGTCCCTTTAAGAATGGTAATCCCTTTGCACCCCTCTTATTACTTGTATGCGTCAAAGTTTGAGGATTTACATGAGCGCATCTCTTATGCCACAGGTTTAGAACTTCCTGTTCTTTTGAAGATGTTGTGGAGGCTTCGAAAGTTACATGTTGTTTTATAGATTTTGGGATTTTTGCTTGGACACGATAAACACCACTTTTTAATTTTGCTCTGAACATTATATTATCATTAGACGTAATTTTGACTTCGCCTCTTCCCCCAATAAACTGTAGACCTTCTTTGTCAAGTTGTGGCCCTGATATAAGGTTTCTCCTAAGCTTTGATGAATACATCACTCCCTTTAAAGTAAAATTTCTTTGGCCAAAACGTAATTTAATGTCTCCTTTTCCTTCGATTGGCAAAGTGATGCCTTCCATGGCTACAGCCATTTCTTCATTTTGTTGAGGTTTAAATGATATGAAAAATTCACGGTCTTTACTAAAATGATGAGACGCGGCTGAATCGAATATCCAATCTGATTCATTTGTTTGCTGAGCTAAACTGGCCTCAGTAATGTAGTAAGATGAATTTGAATCCCTACTGCTATTACGGGTCTTAGAATTTGATCTAGATTGATATGAAGATTTTTTTCGACTCTGTCTACCTCTTGATTGGAAGGATTTCTTAGGACTGAAATTCTGAGAAGGTAAATTTTGGTTTAGAAAAGATTGTTTAAAGTCAACATTTTTACTTCTATTGAGAGAAAAACAATTTTGTCTAGCATGGCCATTCTTATGACAAAATGTACAAATTAATTTTTGTTTTAGAAGCTTATTTTTACCTGTATCATTTAGATGAGAAAACTGAGCAGAAATTTTAGCTTTACTTAATTCATTATCTTTATTTCTTAAATTTAGCCTAGTTTCCTCGGCTACTAAGCAAGTTACAATTTCATTGAATGTAAATTTATCATCTTCCCATCTCAGTATGTTTTGAACGATACCGTCGAAATATGATGGGAGATAACGTAACAATTGATAAGATGCAAAAATTTCCGTCAGTCCCCCCTTAGAATTTTCTATTTGTTTAAATATCCTCATGACCCGGGACGCAAAGACATTTACACCCTCACCAGGCAATATTTTGCAATCACACAGCTCAGAAAATAAACTCATGTGCTGTGCACGAGTATCTGGAACAAAACTTTTGTTAATTAAATTCCATGCCTTTACGGGGTCATCCTCGTTTTCTACAATTTTCCTATACTCAGTTTCTATATTTAAGTACAAGACAGCCAAAGCAGCATTAGCCCTAGACTTAAATTTATTAACAGCAGAAGCATTGCTTCTGTCATCAGCCAAAACTGGGGCTGTTTCCGTACCAACAACTATGTCCCAGAGTCCCCGGTCAAGAAGAACAAATTTAATGTCACTCCTCCATTCCTCGAAATTAATCGCATTCAGTTTGGGAATAGAATGTAAATTGTTGACAGCCATTTTTGAGTAAAAAAAAATTGTATAATTATGGTTCAAACAATTTAAAAATATAATATATCAAAAATATCACAATTTTTCTTATATAAACCTTTGCCCCCCCGAATTAAACATTCGGTAAATTCATTTATGACTTGAAAATTTATTCAAATATATATATATATGAAATTTCAAAAAGTTTTTTTTTCTACTTTACTGAAAAAAAATTTTACAATATTCCCTCAACAATATGCAAAAAAATGGTCATTATTACTTAAATTAAACAAAACATTCAAGATTTTCATTTATTAACATTAAACAACTTTTAATCTACATTCAAACAATTTCTTGTTTCAAAAATTTACTATAAATGCAAAAAATTTAACTTTCAATTTATTTTTCAAACAAAACAGAAAAACATTAATTTATGAAAGGGCCAGCATATTTACATGCTGAAAAAGGAAAAGCCCATAACCACTTTTTATTTCCCTTGTTAGCTGGTGTGAAGTAGATCCAAGGCTAAGTGAATTAGCAGAGGAGCCTACTCTAGACATAAACACCAGCTTAACAACATTTAAAGTTAATTAAATGAATTTGATAAAATGGAAGCTAGAGTAAGTAAATATGCTGAAAGATAAATATGTAGAAATTGTTAAATAAATGACCATAACAAATTTCAATTTAATTTGTATTTTTAATTGAAACAATAAATTCAACGAAAAGTTTATATAAATATAACAATAAGTTTATATGAATAACAATAAGATAATTGAAGTAGACAAATATTTTTTATATATAACAAACATACCAAAGCAGATGCTGGATGACAAACAAGGTGAGTACGAAGACAATATTTAACATCTTTTTATTTCCCATATAGGTTGCAGAAAAGACTACTAAGTTCCTTTTTCAAAGAGCTGGTGAAACTTATGTTGACGGCGTGACGTTCTTGTTTCCACTTGTTATTGTCGCGATATGAACACCTATAAATTTCATTTAAATTTCGAACTCACAAAAAGGATTAACGTGAGTTATAACTAACTAAAAATGAAAAGATTTTATTTGAATATAAAAAATAAACGCCACATATTACGGCGACATCTTATGAAGTCGGCATCGGCGAAAAATGAACAATGGCAGGGGCAAGAGCAACCACGAACACCCACTACCATCGCCGTTCGCTATTTATAGTTTCGCGGGAGAAACGAAGTGATCTTCCGGACGTACGTTGGGGCATGTGCCGGCGCGACGCGGCGCGTGCGTAGTCTTCGGCTATCGTTCTTAGAGATGTTTTATGCAAATTTTTGAAACTTGGCTCAGTCGGAACTTCCGGAAGGTTAGCTATTGTTTACGTTTCGCGTTTGAAAAATTCAAATGGATGATTTAAATTTGAAAGCTCCTTAATATAGCATTTCATCGAACGATATATTTATTTTCCTGGTAAGTAGAAAATATATTAAAAGGAAATTAGGATTTTTAATAAGTGTTTAATTTTTTTTCAACTAACGTTTTTTTTTTTTTTTAAGCTTTATTTTAAGAGTGATTAATTTTTAATATATTTAATTAGCATAACGATAAGAAAAAACGGGAAACTATAGGTTTACTATTAACAGGAAACATCTCATCAAGACCACAGCGAGCGGCGACGGAACGAACGCATCATTATACGCGCTCGCAAGGGGAAAGCGTGTGCTGGAGGATGATGCAAGACGTTCCGAAATCCGAACTCCCGAAGAGGAAGGGGAGGGAGGAAATTCGCCGCGCTGTATTTTAGAGGGGGGAAGAACTTGAATGGCGCGCCGCGTTCATATACAGGAACGTGAAGGGCCGGGGTTTTTTAGAAGCTACCGCACCGCTATCCGCTACGATGCGATATAGAGTTCGGCAGTTTGAAATGAAAGCGCGCTGCGCATAATGTTTATCGCGGGTTCGAACGTATTTCATTTCGGTTTTTGCTTGTTTAATGGAGCTTAGTTAATTTAGCATTAATACGCCCAGAATCACTAATTTTCCCTCTGACTGGCTGTCTAAAGTTGATCGAAACGGTAATATAGTTTCAGCTCGGAAGAAAATGATTTGAGGGATGAAGAAAAAGCTGCTCATGTTTTGTGCAACGAATCCTCAGAAAAATTGCAGTGTGGGATAAAAAATAATGATATGCAAACCATTAAAATTGAACAGATGATGTTAGAAACTGCTAATGCAACACTTAAGACTGTTGAAAAAAAATTATCTATGATTAAACGAAATAAGTCTGATGTTGAAAAAAAATTACTTTTAAAAAAATAATATTTTTAGAAGACTGTTTTACTAAAGTTTTTTTACTTTCTTCTATATGTAATATAGAGAAAGTATTGGATTCACGAAAATTTTCGACCTCCGTTTTTTGACGGATCTACACGTTTTGGGATGTCCTGAACACGAATGGATAGTTTTTAAGAAATATCTGTCTGTTTGTGGTTTATTATTTTCACCGTATCTCACGAACCAATGAATGAAATTCAACCAAACTTGGTATATAGTTAGACCCTGGCGGGGCATTGTGCTGATTAGATTTGGGGATCAATAGCCCAGCAGGTGGCGCTGTGATCGCATTTTATGTAAATTTTAACATGGCAGTATAGGACAAATTTTCGTATTTTTCACCGTATCTCACGAACCAATGAATGAAATTCAACCAAACTTGGTATATATTTGGAACCTTACAGGGCATGGTGCTGATTAGATTTGGGGATCAATCGCCCAGCAGGTGGCGCTGTGATCGCAAAATTTCGTATTTTTCACCGTATCTCACGAACCAATGAACGAAATTGAACCAAACTTGGTATTTAGTTGGTCCCCGACATAAACTGGTGCTGATTACATTTGGGGATCAATAGCTCAACAGGTGGTGCTGTGATCGCATTTTTTCTAAATTTTTAGCATGGCAGTATAGGACAAAATTTCGTATAAATGTACATAATGAGAGTTATTTTTAACTTGAGAGTGTAAAATTAATATGAGTTATTGATAATAGTAATAGTTAACTAGGAAAAAAATTCTGTGCATGTGGGTCATCGCGTCCCCCCCTGGAGGGGAAGTACCCCCTCGGGGGGGGGGGGTAAATTTTCAAGATGGGTATCTTTCGAAAGATCTCGTCAATACCTTTAAAACGAATGGTTGAACTATAAATCTGTGATAATTTAAAACAAAGTTATCGATTTTTTTTACTTTTAACAAAAAAAAAAAAAAAAATTTTTTTTTTTTTTAAATATTGTTACTGATTGAATATGTATTACTTTTAACAAAAAAAAAAAAAACGTAATTTTTTTTTTTTTTTTTTTTTTTTTTTTATTTTTACTGATTGAATATGTATATAGGAAAATATAGAAGAAAGTCTTGTGGTGGCCACAACATACTAGTTTACATAGTTTTTGAATCCATTTTTCATTCGGTTTTGATAGTTTTTCATTAAGTATTTTTGTTAAAACTTTTGTTACATATATATAATTTTTCTTATCACATTAGTTTCTAAGATCCTTTTTAACTACATAACTTTGTTTATAGACTTAATATAGATAAATATAAAATTTTACTATAAAAAGTACTAAGTTTTTTATGAAATTTTAATATCACAAAAGCAATTAGAAATTAAAACTGCTGCAATACACATTATAGCTATTTGTAAATTCATTCATTCTTTTTTTTTTTTTTTATATCTTTGAAAACAAGTTGTATTTAGTGCAATTGTATTTTATGTACTTAATAAATTATATTTTTAACTTATTAAGTAAGTATTTTTACCACATTATGTAATTTATATAGTTAAATTTCTGTAAAATGATAGCTGGAAATCTTCTGAAAATGGGTAACGTTTAGTGCGTGTGTCCTGAAATTGTCCTGAAATTTTATAAAAATTGTGTCCTGAAATTTTTTTGAAGCTACTACTACCCCTGCAAATGGAATACACACCTAACACTATACAGCTAATTCCGTTGGGCTCATGAATATGTGTACAAAATTGCAAGTCAATAGCGTTCTTTTTTGGGCCGCTATCGCGGTACATACAAATTCTTCCCATAGGCCGTAATGATAAAAAAAAAACTTTGGCATGTCCCTGTACACGAACTACAAATGGAATGCACACCCAAAACTATACAGTTAATTTTGTGGGGATCATGAACATGTGTACAAAATTTCAAGTCAATAGCGTGATTTTTGCGGCCGCTATCGCACGACAGACGGACAGACGGAACTCAAAATCCTTTTGAGTCTCAACAGAGGGCTTCCACTGACGTTTCTGCAAAAATTGGAAGTCAATAGCTTGATTTTTGCAGTGGCTATCGCTGTACATACATATTCTTCCCATAGGCCGTAATGATAGAAAATCTTTGGCGTGTACCTGTACACGAACTGCAAATGGAATACACACCTAAAACTATACAGCTGATTCCGTTGGGCTCATGAACATGTGTACCAAATTGCAAGTCAATAGCGTGATTTTTGTGGCCGCTATCGCGGTACATACAAATTCCTCCCATAGGCCGTAATGATAAGAAAAACTTTGGCGTGTCCCTGTACACGAATTACAAATGAAATACACACCCAAAACTATACAGCTGATTTCGTGGGGCACATGAACTTGTGTACCAAATTGCAAGTCAATAGCATGATTTTTGTGGCCGCTATCGCGGTACATACAAATTCCTCCCATAGGCCGTAATGATAAGAAAAACTTTGGCGTATCCCTGTACACGAATTACAAATGGAATACACACCCAAAACTATACAGCTGATTTCGTGGGGCACATGAACTTGTGTACCAAATTGCAAGTCAATAGTGTGATTTTTGTGGCCGCTATCGCGATACATACAAATTCCTCCCATAGGCCGTAATGATAAGAAAAATTTTGGCGTGTCCCTGTATACGAACTACAAATGGAATACATACCAAAAACTATACAGCTGATTTCGTGGGGCTCATGAACATGTGTACCAAATTTCAAGTCAATAGCGCTATTTTTGCGGCCGCTATCGCGTGACAGACAAACAGACAGACAGACACAGCCCAAAACCGTTTTGAGTCTCAACAGAGGGCCTCCACTGACGTTTCGGCAATAAACAAAACATCATAACTAACTTAAAATGTAAGAGCATAAAAGCTCCATAACTTAAATCATAATTGACTTGAAACATAAGAACAAAATCATAAGAGAGACAGAAGCAGTGTTCGTTGCTCCTTTTATACTACCCAGCGGATTGAAGAGTCAGCTGCCTGAACTACAAGCTAAATGGCAGGCCACTCTTCCAGATCTGCCGAAGACACGTAATGATCACCATGGTAACAAACCAGGTCCTGAGTTCAGTGCCATCTATGGGCAAGATTAATATTTTGTATTTAAATTAGCCATCGTTGATCTGTAAGTACAAAAATGTAAATATTAAGATGAAAAAATAAAGTTTTCCTGTTAACATTTTCTACAAAAGATATTCAAAGGAGACTATAAAATAAATTTAAAGGTAAGTTAATTCAAATTAAATAAAAGTTATTTCAGTTTGAAAGATTCAATTTACACTTAGACTATACCAATGTGTACATTTAATATATCCATTTAAACTTTAAAATAATTTATTTTCCCTATGGTACTAAACACTATAGAATATCTCTTGGCTTTAAATTAAAGGTAGTTTTAACTTGACAATCAACATAGAAAAGGCTATATTTACAACATCTTTCTATCTTACATGCATGCACAGTAAAAATATATATATATATTTACTATAAATGCTCATATCTCAGCAAGTATTTGTATGTATGAATTTTATGTTTCAAAATAATGTTTCTCTAACATTTTATCAATGTTCTGCAAGTTTTGTAAAATTTTATGGAAATTCATTCTAGTTTGCAAAAAACTTGTCAAAAAAAAAAAAAAATTAATAATTTTTGGAAAAAAAAAAAATCTGCCTGAATAATTGTGCAATTTCCACAAAAAAGAAAAAATAAATAAATACAAATATTGTACGTATTATGTGTAACAATGTATTAAACTTACAAGTTATTTGTTGCCTTTTGTGATACAGGGTGATCCAAAATATTTGTGCTTTTCTTCAATTTTGTGGTTGGTCCCCTAAATACACTCTAGACTAAATCGATAGTGGAAAATGTGAGTTTTTAAATGTTCTTTGCATGTCTGAAGTTCCAGGCCATTTCGTCACAATATTCTTTTAGAAAAGAAAAAAAAAAAAAAAAAAGAAATTTAATAATTTGATCATTCACTGTATAAATAACAGCAAATAAGTGATAACTAATCAAGAATAGCTAAGAAAGATTATCTTATAAGATTCAAAATTTAAATTCAAGCTGAAACAAAGCTTCCCCAAGAACTCTGTATTAGATTCCATAGCTGCCTCATCTTATAAGTATTTGGTATTTAGGTTGAGGCTTAGGACCACTGATAACTAAGATGTCTCATGACACACATGGCATCTTTCATCCACTTCAAGGCTGGCTGTGCCACATGAGCTCTAAAGAGGATACTTAACCTATCATTGCTGATAGTTCCACCCCATATTATTATATGGAGAAATTTATTATGCAAATTACTCATTACCTAATGTATTTTTTTTAATTCAGTTTTTACATGCAGAAAATTCACAACCATTAAAATGGTTCTTGTTTTCCAAAAATTGATTAAGTTTAAATTTTTTATATTTCGTTTTGAAACTATAAAGTGTGAAAAATTTACTTAGTCCAATTTTTTCCCTTACCTGTTCTGTTCCTAAAAATGTTTTCATAATATATCTGTGCATTACTTCCTTTACTTTAAAGACTTATATAAATTATAGGTACAGTCTTAAAAAAATGGAAAAAGAATTGGGTGGAACTTTATCGAGATGGTCATTTGAAGTACTATGAAAATGAATGCAGTCCTAATGCTGAGGATATTATATTTATGCCTACTGAATGTTTGACTGTCAAAGTTGGATTACAGGTATATTAACTGCATTAGTAGTTATTATCTTGTTATATATATATTGTGTGTGTGTATATATAAAATCCCTGTATTACAGTCTGTGCATACATAACTTCATTTTTCTACATTTCTGCATATATAGTATATACCATATTCTGTAACTGAAACACACTTTAAAATGTATATAATATGTATTATAAATCAGGACTAGTTAAATTTTGACGGGAAAACTCCTGCTTAGCACATACTCATTGGTCTACTTTCCCCATAATTTTCTTATAAATTATGATATTTTAGTAGCGTTGACAAACTTGGGGATTTTATTCAATAGTCACCAATAATTTTGAGAAGTGGTATTTGATATATGTAATAGACGACTTTGATATTAATCTTCAAAGTAATTAGGCAATCATTACAATTAAAATTTAGTGGTGGATATTGAATGAAAAAGTCCTCAAATCTGACAACATTGTACTTTAGTGAGACAAAGATATTTCAACATATATGTATTAAAACTGTGATAATTACAGTATGTGACATGATATCGGTACCTATAAAACAGATTGCTATAATTTATTGCGATTAGTTACAGTATGTAGGCTGTAGCTATCTTATGTTTCTATTACATCTTGTTTTTGAGGTTTCTCTCAATATTCAAATAGTGGGCCTCTACTTGAATAAGTCAAAGGGTGGGATTATGTCTCAAAAGAATGGAGTTTTCACAGCTGCACGAGAAATGCTACCTAACTGTTCATTCACTTTCACTTCCTCTTTTAACATTTTTAAACAAGTACTAGTGTCAATTAGTGTGTATACCAAGACAACTAAGAAACTGTGTACATCTGAAGCAAGCTTGCAGTAGAAACATTGATTAGACAGATAGTAGGTCTCTATTTTCTTATAAAGAAAGGATATATTAACATTTTAAAGAATGTTTAATTATCTTACAAAAATATCCTTTATTTTTGTGCATATATATTTCAGCTGCAGTTGCAGCCATCATCAGTGTACTTGTGGTGATCTGTGTTTTCATCGGCTTCGTACTTTCCTCTCTCTCTTGAAAAATATAGAAGTTAAAAATTCCCATGTAAATAATGTTCTTAGACTCTATCTTAAAAATAAATAAATAAAAAACATTTATGAAGTATTATATATAAATAAAATGCATTATACATGAGTTTGTTACAAATAAATCATAGAAGCTGAGATCCATCTCACATACCAAGTTTGGTACATTTATGTATCATAGAAACTGAGATATTGCTTTCTCACAAACAGAATTAATTTGCAGCACAACATGTCAGCTGTTTTGCACCCAAGACGAAGCAGCATTGTTTTATATAATATCCATTTCATATATTAAGTTTGATATGTTTATATACTAAAAAGTTAAAATATAGCCTTCACTTAAATGGGTCAGATCACAGCATAGCAGCACCACCTATTTGGTGATACATTCCAAAAGCTAATCATCACCAATTTAAGTCAAAGTCTAATCAAATATCAATCTTGAGTAAATTCTGTCTATTGGTTTGTGAGACAAAATTTGCTAACACATCATACACACAGACAGATTTTCTAAAAATGGTCGAATCATATTTAGGACATCTCAAAATATGTAAATTCATAAAAAACTGGAAGTTAAAATTTTTTATAAATTCAATACTTTCTTCTATATCATTTTACATAACAGCACCACCTCTTGGTAAGCATGAACGTAACATCTGTGTGATTTTCAAAATAGATGTTTAGGTATAATCATCTGAGAAAACTGCAGAAAGTAATAACAGCTCCACTTTTCAGCCTATATGCATCAAAATTCAATAAGAATGATTTTTCATGATTTTTATCATATGCAGTGTTTGGCGCATGTATATAGCATAGAAGTTGAGATTTTGCTTAAACTGAAAATAATGCAGAATAGCAGCGCCACCTGTTGTTCAATGTGCATCCAAAGTGAATCAGCATAGTTTTACCAAATATCCATCTCACATGTGAAGTTTTGTCATTTTATACTCTGTAGAAGCTTAGATATAGTCTTCTTCAGAATAGGATTAAATTACAACAGTGCAGTGTCCCCTATTGGCCGATATCCACTCAAAATGAATCAGCAGAATTTTTCAATATATATATATCTTATACTAAGTTTGGTGAATTATAGATGCTGAGCCTTCTTATAAGAAATCACACTGTAGCAGCGCCGCCTATTGGGTGATATAGCTCAAAAGCTAATTAGCACCATTTTAAGTCAAGGTCCAACCAGATATCAAATAGGGTTAAATTGAGTTCAGTTGTTTAATGCAGTGTTCACACAGTTTTACTAATTCAAAAAGACAAACAAAAAATGGTTGAATAGTTTTCAAGAAATCTTAAAATATATAAAGTCATCAGAAACAAGAAATCAAAAAATTTTCTAATCTTGAACTTTCTTCTTGTATATGCAGAAGATAGTAATAAATTTACCTGTTTAAAAATTAGTCAATTTTAAGTAAAATGCATTGTGCTTTACCCGAAAAATATGCCTTCAAATTAGAGATAAATCATAAAAAAAGAAATTATATCATAAATAAAATAAAATAAACTTTCATAAATCAATTTTTCTTTTTTTAATTTATGTATATGATCAATAGCATAAAATTTTGATCTACCATTCATTCACTCAATTAGAATTTCTACTCTAATAGTTCTTGCCTCTTAGAATGAAAAATCTGTAGTAGAGTTAGAGATGATACATCTATGCAAGAGTCTATGATGTTATTGGATTTTAAGAAATTGCTAGATTTAACAGCTTTCTTAATAGGAATTTTTAATACAAATATTACTTTTATAAAATGAAAAAGTGCATAAAATGAAGGTATTGTTGAATACCTACTTGGCATCATAAGAGAATAATTTTTGTTTTCTCAAACTCACATTAACCAAATCTGTTAAATGATACCTCTTTCATTCCTCTGCTCCCATAATTAATATGTTAAAAACGTGACAAATTTCATGTTTGCATATTAACATACGTAAGTAAGATTAATAAAATTTTAAGTTTTAAAATTTATATATATATATGGGTCATTGCCAACATAAGGGGTAGAAACCATGTCCCTTAGCCCTCAAAAATAGAAAATATTTTCAATCAGAAAAAAATTTACAACTAGGCTATTTCTTACGATTTTCTCTAGTTGAATATTATTATAAAAGTTTTTAATGTTATTTATTTTTCTTAGAACTCGATCGATAAAACCTGGAATGTCCACTCCGTGGACTGTCCCCAAGGGAAGTCTGCAGAATATAGCATTATTTTCAAGCTTAATATTAATGTTTTTTAATTACATTTTGATTTAAGCAGGACATAATTATCCTTAAAAATATATTTATAAAATTTTAGAGTTATAAAATGAATCTTGTTTTTTTAATTAATTTATAACAAATGTCCCTAATAAAATGTGTCCACTCCGTGGACAACTATTTAATTTCCCATAAAGTTCAGTAGATGGTACTGTCTGTCACCAGTGTGTAACTGAGAAGAAAGAGGGGGAAGCCATCTTTGTTTTTACCTACATGTGCTGAACTCAATGCTTTATTTCGTTCTGTTAAAATAGATTTCATCTGTGATACCTCTGTTTGGCTATCTCATCAGTCCACTCCGTGGTCAGAAGTATACAAGTAATTATAAGGATTATTTATTATCTAATTATTATTACAATTAATGGTTATAAGACATAATTCAACACTAAAGTTAAATTGTTCCTGACGTTGTTGCTTTGTTCCTTAAAATTCAAAATCAGACATTCTGTCCACTCCGTGGACTTCCACTCCGTGGACATCATTTGATCACGAAGTGGACACTTCTTTCCACGGAGTGGATACTATCAAAATTAATCTTAAAAATAGATACATTTGAAAAATAATCTAAATAAATTTGATAAATAAATTTTATCCCTTTATTTTTTTTTTTGTTAGCCTTCTGATTGCTTAAGGTGCAATGGAAATATATTTTCCCCCTAACTTTTATATTTTTATTCGTGATTTTCTAAAAATGTCATTTCAACGTCTTTAAAACAGTATTTGCTATTTTTTACTGAACTCTTAAGCATTTCTCTTCATGGTTTAAATGTAACAACAGAATTCGTATTAATATAATTTTAAGAACAGTTTTATGAGTGTTGTTTACAGAGTAATGCAAAAGGATGATGTATACTATATGTCCTTTTTTTTTTTCTTTTTAATTTTAAAGGTAAAATGTAGAAAAGGTGACATAACACTTTAGAAAAATAATTGCAAAAATATAATTAAATTTAGTTTCAGAAGAAAAAATAAATAAAAATATTTTTGTTTTACAGCAAAACTAAAATTGTTTTGTATTTTTATTAATTGAATAACTTTATATCTTTGTGTATAATAAGAGCATAAGAAATGATCCCGCAAGACATGAAGAAGGAAAAGCTAAAGAAAGATAAATATATCACAGAAGGAAGAATACTGTAGTTAAAATGTTTGAACAAATGAAATGAAGTGTTAGGAAAAAATGGAAGAACCAAAACAGAAATCAAAGGGAGAGATTGAAGAAACAGAATAATCTTTGAAGAACATCTCAGAGATGATGCACCTCCTGATACACCTCGTTCAGCAGCCATAAACATCACACTACCACAAATTAATCCATCTCTGAAAACAAAACCATCTGTATCATCATCTAGCAGACTAGAAAGTGGAAGAAAAATGTCGAAAAAGAACAGTGAAAGGCTTTGTGAAGAAAACAAAAAATTGGTTAGGAAGCTTGAAAAACACAAAAAGTATGTGCAAAGATCTAAGGATGTGAAGTCAAAAAATAATACTACTGATTCTGAAAAACCCAAGAGAAAAGTGAAAAAAATTATCACAGAAGGAAATTCAAAAGAAATTGAGAAATGTATTATTTTTGGCGAGGTTATAAAAAAGCCAATAAAAGAAAGTTTTAAAGGCGCAAAATCAAAGAAGAAACTTAAAGAAATCCTCGAAGTTTTAACAGGAAAAATAGCAAGGAAATACAAGTGTCTTCAACATATTAGATCAATCACATAAAAAAAACAAAGAAAGAAAGAAAGAATATGCGGAACCAACAATTATTTTCCTGTTATTTTCATTTTTCAAAAGAATTAAAGTAAAAATATTTGTTGATTATTTTCTAAAACGCAAGTAAAACAATAAGGATGAAAAGATACAGCTGCAAAATAACTTTCAGGTTTGGATATTTATAAGTGTCCACTCCGTGGTCAGTGATGTCCGCTCCGTTAACACATTAATTTTGAAATTAATTAATTACCAACCAAAAAATAGCTAACGAGATAGCTCATCAAGTAATTTAGATTCATAGTTGTCAAAAAGGAATTAAGGAATTTTTTCAAATTTTTTTGGTAAAATTTTTATATTTTCAAATTAGTCTTTGTTTTCTACCCTTTAGATTGGCAATCACCCATATATGAATTAATGGTTTTATTTTATTTTATTGCAATATCACAAACAAAATGTAGGAATGATTTCAATTTTTTTTTTTTTTTTTTTTGGGGGGGGGGGGAGAAATAGCAATGACTCCGACAAAAGTTTGCGCCTTGCCATTGGTTCTGATGTTCATTGTTGTGGTTGTCTAGATGAGAAGACTGCTGGGCACATTTTATGTGACTATGAAGTCTTTTCTGCTTATAATTTTGAGCATTTAGGTCAGCATTTCTTTGAGCCTAAGGGAGCTACAGGATATTGCTCTCAGGTGCTTGCTGAACTTTGCTTCAACTACAAGATTATTCTTTTGAGTATGCTTTAGCTTTGAATGCTATACATCTCTGGTTGATATGCTTAGCTCTCACTGGGCCACTGAAGACTACTGTCATTTCCAAGTCATTAACAACATATTCAGCCCTCTTTCTAAATTTAAAAGAAAAAAAATATGACAAATTAATTACAAGATAAATTTTACTTTATGCTTTTAAATATTACTTTTGTTGCTGTAAATAATTTATTTTGAGCAAACTTATATAAAAATTATGCTATTCGTATAAAATTTTAAAATCAACAAAATATGTTTAGATGGAAACTGCATGGGAAAATATGGAAGAAAGTCATGTGGTGGCCACAACACACTAGTTATTTGTTGTTAGTGGATGTGCTTTACTAATAATATTTTACCATTTCCATGAAAGCTGTTCGGGAATTGAAATAAATTCCTCATAGAGATATGGTAAATAATGTATGTTTTAAGCTAAATATTCATCGCTTGTTTTTTGTATATTTACATGTTTTGAGGTTTCCTCATTACTGTAGTCAAGTTTTTTAACGTTTGTTCTTTGTCTGTGTGTCTTAGAGTAACTTAAAAATGAATAATTTTAGGAGATCCAAATGTTGTATTTTGAAGTTATTATAAGTTTGTTGCTGGAAAAGTTTGATCAAGATTGATAAGTTTCAATGAATGTTGTGTGTGAAAATTGTCTGTATAATTTTAGGTAAACTTTTAATTTTAATAACAGAATTAAATTCTGTATAAATAAATGTAGGTGCATTAAGGAAACAGGGGGGGGGGTTGAGAGGGGCGGTAGTCCCCCCCCCTCCACACACACAGAACTAATTATCATATAAAACTCTTTTGAGGCACTTAAAACTTCTATTTGGTAATGAGGTACATGATAAATAAGTCTCACTTTTATTAAATGCTTCATAAAGTTTTATTCTGAATTAAGTTATAAGAATATAAGCAAGTATTATATATGTTTTTAATAAGTAAATTCAAGCAAATGTGTAAAAAAAAAAAAAAAAAAAAAAAACATTTATCTGAGAGGAAAATTTTGTGTAGCTAATCAGTTTGTGAACTTAAAACAGTCTCTCTTTATTTAAATGTTATATGAAATGTTTTCTTACTTAATTTAGAGAGCATGACCTAAGTCATTAAATTAGACTTTCATTATCTTTAGAAAGTATAGTCAATGCTTATTTTATTTCATGCTTTTAATACTTACTTAAATTTTTTATATAATTTTAATCTGAATAATAAACTTACATATGCAAATTATCTCCAGATCAAAAATTTTGTATAGTTAAATGAGTTAAAGTGATTGAATTGATAAAATTTTTTTTGAAAAAGTAATGTTCTATATATTAATTACTGCGTATGTGGTTATGTGATATGTAGTTTTGTGACATCTCCTGTTAACTTTAACATGACAAAGTCTTTTTATTCGTAGGTTGATGCTGTGCAACCACCTGAAGGGTATGGTATTCAAAATTTATTGTCTGTTGTAACTTCAACTGGAAAGACTTGGGTGTTTTGTGGCGAGTCATTAGATGATATGAGGTACATTTTTATTATTATTATTATTTTTATTTTTTTTTTCTGACTTAAAGTTGCTTTGTATATGATTGTGTTATTAAAGTCTATAGTTGTTAGTCATTATGCTAATTACATAGTTTAACTGATATATATAATTGCTTTTTCTTTAATCTACTTCTCTTTCAGTTTTTTTAATTCCCCTTGTTTAGATGAATTGATGTTACTTATTACCAAACCTACTGTTTTATGAAAAAAAAAGGATGTTTACATCATAATATGAAATCATCCTCTCTTTTTTTTTTTTTTCTCTTTTCTCTTCTTCTTTTTACAGAGAAATGAATGATTGTCCGTTTAGAAAAGACAATTAGTTTATTTTATATATACACAGTGTGTCAAATAAGTTTTAAGACTGGGTCTGTAAAAAGAATTGAGAACAGGAAATTAATACCTGTTTTGGTTTTTTATTCAAAATAGGACCCTTCGAATTCAATGCACATTTTACAGCGGTTTATTAATGAATCAAACGCCTGTTCTAAATCACTTTGTGGAATGGCCAGCAAAGCACATGTTGAAGCTGCTTGCATGGTCGAAATATCCTCAAAATAACTTCATTTTAAGTTTTGAGTATAAGGAGTAGTCATACGGTACTAAATCGGGTGAATACGGTGATGGTTCAACATACAGACATTATTTTTTGCCAAAAATCAACGAACAATAAGGGAGGTGTGACTGGGTGCATTGTCATGTAACAAACAACTGCTTTCAGTCTGATAGTCTGGACGAATGTGATGAATTCTGGCCATCAAACGCTTTAAAACAGCTAAGTAGTATTCACCTGTAATTGTTTGTCCAGTTGGAACAAATTATTTGTGGATAATACCTTTATTATCGAAGAATGTAATGAGCATTGTTTTTATTTTGGATGGAACTCGTCTTTTTTTTTTTTTTTTTTTTTTTTGGCTTGTGGTGAATTTTGACTTCCATTCTGCACTTTGTCACCGATCATATTGGAAATACCATGTTTCATCACCTGTAACAATGGACTTCAAGAAGTTTGGATCGTTTTCAGCAGCTGAAATGATGTCTCTGCAATGTGCACTTCTCATTGCTTTTTGTTCAGTGGTTAAAGTGTGTGGAACAAATTTAACACACAATTTTGTTTTGCCCAAATCTTCATGCAGGATGGTTCAAATTATTTCTTTATTGATGCTTAAAGAGTCTTCCATCATTCTCAGTGTCACACAGCAATCATTTGTTACGAAATTTCATACTTTCTCAATAACTTCAGGTGTCGTAGATGAAGTTAGTCTTCCACTACGCTGATCATCTTCTAATGTATCTCTTCCGTCCAAAAAATGTTTGTGCCACACAAAAACATTTGATCTACTTAAACAACAGTCACCATAAACTTGTTTCATGAGTTGGTATATTTCCGAAGCACTTTTACCAAGTTTTCCATTAAATTTAATTACAGCTCTTTGTTCCATCTTAAAAAATCAACGTGACAGAAATTCACCTCTGCAATGAATGCTTGCCTTCCCTCAGCTACTTAATGGAATGCACACAACTTGTTAGCAGTGTGCCAGCAGATGATGAACATTATGATGCATACACATTTACACTCGCAGCACCTTTACAACCTGTGCTCTGGGACGAGTCTTAAAACTTATTTGACGCACTGCAATGTGTTTGTTATTCCAGTCATTTTTGAGAAGTCTTAACTTTGATGGAGAAATGAAATAGAAGGCTGAAGTAAATTTAATAAAATATTGAATGGTAATACAATTCAAGAAGAGATAATTTAACAAAGGCTGATTTTAACATTTTAAAGTTATTTCATTATATTTATTTTATTCAACCAAATCTTATTACTTATGGCTTTGTTTGTACAAGTTAACATTCTGTTAAGTATGCACTATATTTAATTTTTATTATTTTATAGTTAGTAATAATTCTTAAAACTAAATTTTACAGAGCATGGCAGTTAGCTTTGGAACAAGCTCGTTTATTTGGTGTAAGTTTCTTTTCTGTTTTTTCTCTTTTCTGTTGCACTACAAGTTTTATTTAATGAAGTCTTAATTTTTTTCTGTATTTCTATTTTATTTTTAGATGCATCCTCAAATTCCACATCCATCTTCCTATATGCCTCCTTATAACCCTAGTTATCTCTCAGGTTATAGTGGTAGGTATATATTTATTTTATACAGCTGTTTAGCAGAACTGTTTAAAATAGTTCAGTTAATCTTAGTACTTAAAACACATAGCTAAAATATTTAACAAATAATTAAGCTTATTTAAAAAACTTCTTTTTTCCAAATTTAACTGACATATTTATAAAATAATGTAGATATTTTTAAATACATATATATATATGTGGATTATTCAGAAAGTAAGGTCTGATTTCTTTTAAAACATAAACAATCACTTACTTTTTTCAAAAAATATTTTTTATACATTTCTTTAGATGTTCTGTCTATTTTTCTATATAGTTTCCATATTTGTTTAAACATTTGTCATTACTTTCTATAAGTTTTTGTATGCCAAATTCATAGACGTCTGCCACCTGGGGGAATAGCTAATTAACAATTAAACCTTACTTTTCAACTTCAGGAAAGGTGGATTTGTTGGGGTGAAGTACTTTATTTTAGGGGGATCCCCCTCATCGTCAACACCTATTCACTGGTGGTGCTTGGCTCTTGTGAACTTTGACTTTGTTCGCTGGTTGTTCTTCCTTCTTCCAGAAGGTGGCGTCATGTAGAATCGAGGTCAGCTTTCAATTCACCGCCATTGCAAGTTTCCAAATGGTCGATAATTCTGATGGTTTCGTGAAATAAAGCATAATACGAGTTGTTGAATTGGGCTATTTTCATTACATTATTAAAATAAATATTGATTTCATCCTTTTGATATGTCTGGGCTTTTTTCAAACTTTATATCATTTATGTGCTCTTTAATACGCGCTTTAATTTTTCTTTTGGCCATACCCATGTAACACCCTTTTCTATTGTCTTTATAAGTGAAAAGTATTTTATATATTCTGGTGGTTTTGAGGGGGAGATGGAATCTTTATCATTAAGAATAATTTAATATATGTATACAGTCGAACCTCGTTAATGTTAACAATGAACGTGAATTGCTTTTAACATGAACTGTTTCCACAATCCCTGTCAAAATGAAGATTAGTTTAGCTATATGAAGATTAGTTACTGATAGAATGAACTACTGATAACATGAACAATTTTTTTTTATCCCCCTTGAGATTCATGTTAACGAGGTTCAACTGTATTTCAGTAATTAGCTGCAAAAATATGGAATATTTCAGCAATCAAATACAAAATAACAGGAAATTTATCTATTTTTAGGTTAAATAATATATTTTGAGAATCATCTTTAAAAAATGAGCAAATTTCATGAACTAAAATTGGAATGCCTATTTCAGTGACTGACAATGAAAAGAATTACCTATTTAAAGAATTAATTGCAATTAAAAATGTAAATTTTGTCAATGACCTACAAAAATAGACATTATTAGTAATTTTATATTAATTCTTTTTATTTGAAATATATTTTAGTTTTCGCTTTATTTTCAGAAATATTATTTCATATATTAAGTAAGAGTGACAAATTCTCACCCAGTTCTTTCCTCAAGAGAGAACCCTGGTATGACTTTCAATAAAACACTTTAATAATCACAAGGGCCTAAAACAAATAATCAGATTAACCAATTTATATTAAAATTGTAATATAACTTGTTCAAAAACTATGGTATACAACAGAGGTGGTGGGAATACTGAAAACCTCACAAGCCATGAACTTTTTCTTACTAGTCAGTAGTATAAGAGTAAAAATTTATAGTTACATATATGTTACATGTGTGAGCATCATGAAGCATAATTTTTTGTAGCAATACACAGCAAACAGAAATGCCCCAAAATATTAAAATAATAAATAAATAAATTATGTACAAAAATTACTAAATTAAAATGTTCTCTTAGAAGCACAGTTGTTAAACAAATATTGAATAGAATGATACACAAAAATTAAGCTTTTACTGTACAGTTCTAATAGAATTTTACAATTAAATAAGACATGACAATTGCTGAATAATTTTCTCTGATGAAAATATGGATTTTGTTTGATTATTTAAAGTAGAAATGTAGAAGAAAAAGTAATTTTTGCTAGAAGTTAAAAAAAAAATCTAATGTCAATTTTATTTATCATACAAAACTAAAAAAGAAAAAAAACTACAAATTTTTATAAAAATAATGCTTTAGGTGTACAGAAAATATGTGGGAAATAATTTCTAATTGAATTTTATTCTATACCTGAATGACAATCACTAAATCAACAGCCAATCCCATATCAGAACTGACAAAAAAATGGAGAACTTAGTGTTGTCTGTCATGTTTTGTTCATTTGCATTTGGGATTTGAAAGAAAATTGTGAAAATAATAATAATAATTATTATATATATTAAAGTTTTGGATACATTTTTTCCTCTGCCTAAAATTTAACTAACCATATAAGAAAATGTACCTATCATTGGCAGGTAAATTGGTGTAAATTGCAACCCCTGTTATATAACAGATATTTTTATATGCATATAATTGTATATATTGTTACGAATGTGTAAATAATAGTAGTTATTTTTATGTGAATTCATTCAAAGAGGCTTAGTCAAATTATAATATATTAATTTTCTGCATTTCTAGCTTGTTTTTGCATTAAAATAGCTTATTTTCCTGTAAAAACCTATTAAAAAGCTTCAGTAAGACAGGTAATGGCTTTGGCACCAAATTTGGTGACTCTTTCGCTCCTTGGCGACTTGTTTCATAACCTTGACTGTGATGTGATTCCTTATATACCTGCATAAAAATTGAGAATGTTCTAATAATTTTTCAGAAAATGGGGTTAGAGCTTAGATATTTGAGATATCAATAATAAGGATTTTTTCATGAAAAAAGTTGCCGAGAAGCGAATAAAGTGGCCAAAGCTATACGAATTTGTAAATAATAGTAGTTATTTTTATATAAATTCATTCATTCAAAAAGGCTTAGTCAGTTTATAAAATGTTAATTTTCTGCATTTCTAGCTTGTTTTTGTGTTAAAATAGCCTATTTTCCTGTAAAAACATATTAAAAAGCTTCATTAAGGCAGGTAATGGCTTTGGAACCAAATTTGGCCACTTTTTTGGCAACCTTGGCTGTGATATGATTCCTTCTATACCTGCGTAGAAAATTGAGAATGTTCCAGTAACTTCTCGGGAAATGGAGTTAGAGCTTAGATGATTTTCTCGGCAAGGTCACAAAAAAAGGTCACCAAAAGTATGCCCCTTTACAAGAAATTATATATTTTACTTGTAAAACCCATGTAGGTTTTTTTTTTTTTTTTTTTTTTTTTTACTGCATAAATTTAATAGTATTTTTTGTATAATTCATTTCATTATTTAAGATGAAAATTACTTTTCAGTCTGTCTCTGAATCTTTGAGAAAAATAACTAACAAATAGCTATTCTTGACCATCCAGATAAACATATATTAATTAATTGATTTTTCTTCTTTCTCGTGGGCTTGTGTAAAGCTTATCTTTTCTCCCGTGATTGTTTGTAAGATTTGAAAAGTAAAAAGAAAAAATTAACTTTGACTAGAAGCAAAATTAATATATTTTTGTCCTATTTTGTTTGTCTTGTTCATTGTATTCTATTTTATTAATTGAGTTATGTAAATGTATAACTTATATGTGTTTTAAAATGTATTTCTTCGTATATTGTAGAACAGTTTTTATTCTACTGAGATTGAAATGTTTGCCTTTTTGCCTTTTGTATGCACAAAAGACAAGGGAAATCTTATTCAATCATACCTTATTTTGTTTTACTAGAAATGCAGAATATATATATATATTCAAAATTAAAGATTAAAATAACTCTGATTTTATACACCAAGGATTCTTCAATTTTTAGAATGAAATGTTAGAAATGGTAGGGGAGACTGGGGTACAATGGGCCAATTTTGGAAATTTTAAGTGTTTACTCACAAAGTAATGATTTCTTGCTATTGAAAGTATGTGTGCACATTACCTATATATTGGGTTTTATATTGCACCCTATCAAAAGCAATAATTATATTTACTTATATATATATATATATATATATATATATATATTAATAGCAACTGACAAAATGGACCATTATACCCCGACCCCAAGGTATAATGGTCCATGACACGGGGTACTTTGGACCACAGGTCAAATAAAAAAAGTATACTAATGTAGTGCATTTTTTAATAGTACAAAATGTAGAATATATTATATTTGTTTATTTATGTCTTCAATTCATACAAATAATGTAAATTAATGAACATTAAAATTAGAAAATGATACACCAAACGATTTTTGTGTCACTGAAAGTCTGCTGTTTTCTTGTGAAGCTGTAGGGTCTGGAAGACTCATCATTACAATAGCTTGAAAATTTACAAGAGATATATCAACACTCTCAGGAAAAAGTGTAGAGATCTTGATTAGATTTTCATTGCATGAATCTCACAAACACAGATTCATTATCTTTTATTTTGATTAAACCAACAAAATGTAATAACCATCCTTTTCGTCAAATTTATTTGTATTATTATTTTTGAATTGCATTATTTAATTCAGTTTGTTATAGCTGTATGATATTTGTAAAAATATAAGAATACAAAAGTAACTAAATCATTATTAAAAATAAATAAGAAGAAACCTCAAAGTAAATTGCTTTCTTATTCATCTTTGAAGACATAATAGATGTAATTAAGGTTAACTCTGAAATTTTTAAGTATTTTTCAAAAATGTAGATTTCGTAAATCAGTTTATTATGACAGATTACTGGGTTGAATGGACCATGGTCCATTGTACCCCGGTTCTTAGTGGTCCATTGTGCCCCGTATGGACCTCTGACAGCAAATGCTTAAAAAAAATAACAAATCCCTTTAAAAAATATTTTAATGAGATTAAATATATTAATAGATGACCTTAGCTCTTTATTGTGCTAAATAGCCTCTTCCAGATCATAATTCTTGAATGATGAAAAGAAAAAATGTTTAACTCAAAATATTTACTTTTGGCTACCGTAAACTAAATTTCACAAATAAGATGGCTAAATTGTCAGTTAGGCATGAAGTTGCTGGATAAGTTTCATCACTGCAGTGCTGTGATATATGTACCAAAATATGAACCATCTATAATAATCAAAGAAGATGTCTGTCTGTCTGCCTCTCTGTCTATCTATACGTTCAGCCCCTACTGAATGCAGAAGTACAAAATTTGACACGAGGGTGCTCAGAAGCCTTCCCGAGGGGCTCCTGAAAACAGAATTCAAAAATTTCAATTAGATCAGGAGATATTAATTAAAACGTCAACCAATGTCTAATTAAAAAGCGGGCAGTTTGTATTTTCCCCCCCTACTAGTAGAATTCAGCACATTCCTCAAAAGAAGAAACACAGAGAGAAAATTTCGTGTGTTTTTGTAAAGTCATTCTAGCTTATCGGTTGCAGATATTGAAAATACACCTGTACCACAAGAAAGAGCATTTATTACCAATTCTTACGGTACAAATTTTTTTGAAAAATATGGATTTTTTATATTTTTAAAAAAAGTTTTAAAAATGGGTCCAAAATTTCTCTTTTTCTCGATCGTCTTTTTTGAATCGCCCTGTACGACCAAGTAACTGTTCCATTTTTTAATAACTAGTATATTTGGAAAGCTCATTTAATCCTCTTTCGAACCATATAAACATTTTAGCAAAATATGGATTAGCCATACATATTTTTAGATTTTACGAAACATCGATTTTTTGACAAAACATTTTATAACTCAAAATCTTTTAGAGATAATCATTTCCTTTTTTTTTTTTTTTTTTTTTTATATATATATATATATATATAGATCTTGGTTAGACGATTCACATCTCAAAAGATTGAAAGATTTTTTCAAAAACTGAATGAGGTATAAATTTTTTAATTTTATGCATAAAACTATTGCATACCGTGAATTCTAATTATGATTATATTATTTTTAATGTATCATTCGAAAGATATTTTAAAGTACATTTATATTATCGAAAGTGGAATTTGAGATTTCACCTGATTTACACGTTTTGAGGTGTCTTGAATCGGTTTTCTTTTGTATCTCAGCTACTAATTAAAATAATTTCGTAAGTAATACATCATTTGAAAGCTTGTTGATTTAGAATTGAACAGTAGATTACAGAAATTTCTACCGCCACATGGCGCTGTAATATTTTAAAATTTCAATATTTCAAATTGTAATTATGATTAAATTATTTTTAATACATCATTCGAAAGATATTTTAAAGTTCTTTTATATTATCGAAAGCGGAATTTGAGATTTTACCCGATTTACATGTTTCAAGGTGTCCTGATTAGGTTTTCTTTTGTATGTATCTCAGCTACCATTTAAAATACTTTCATAAGTAATACATCATTTGAAAGGTTTGTTGATTTAGAATTGAACAGCAGATTATAGAAATTTCTACCACCAGATGGTGCTGTAATATTTTAAAATTTCAATATTTTAAATTCTAATAAGTGAGGAAGGTGTTATATGTTATAAAACGGGGATAAGG
The DNA here is from genome assembly GCA_963930645.1 of Salticus scenicus. Taxonomy (NCBI): domain Eukaryota; kingdom Metazoa; phylum Arthropoda; class Arachnida; order Araneae; family Salticidae; genus Salticus; species Salticus scenicus. The sequence continues at coordinate 243,318,753 of OZ005651.1, forward strand.
TGCTACAGGCGCCACCGAACGGGACTTTGCTAAAGTCAGAAATTTGAAAGATCATAACATGGTGAGCGAACAGGCTGTTTCAGATATTGAAACTGCAAGAGGGCGCCACAGGCGATACCGAGCGGGAATTTACTGTGATTAAATTTTTCAATAAAGCTATTTTCACTATATGTCAATAAGCTGTTGTAAGAGCTGAAACAGGAAAAAGGCGCCACCGAGCGGGAGTTTCATAAAGTTGGTTTCTTCAAGGATCGCGAACCAGCTGGTCGCCGAAGGCGGCTAGTAATAAATAAATAAATAAATAAATACAATTATAGGGAATGGTTCATTGTACCCTGTGGTCCGTTATATCCCAGTCCTCCCTACTATGAAGTTTTGAAGAAATTTTTTATGAATATCTGTAAGTCATGAAAATTTTTAATTAAATTATAATATTTAAAAGTTCTGCAAGATATGAATGAAAACATATAGCAATTAATGTGAAGGAGAAGTACACTTTAGAAAAGTAAATTTTTGAGAAGAGATAGATTAATGCAACAAAATCATGGATTAAAAGTTTTAACAGAAGGCCATTTATCATCTTAAAGAATCTTCAGTATTTTTTAATTTGGGATATCTTATACAGTTAATAGTAATTAAATATTAGCAAAGGAATGTTGCAGTTTTTCCAGGCAAATCAACAACATCAATTTAATCTTTAAGTATTTAAACGCATAGATATATTTGCCTATTATGTTTAGTTATAGTTTCATTTTTGATAAGTGGGTGTTTGACTTCCAGAATGTACAACTTCTAGAACTTTGACTTGAAAAGAAAAAAAATATGGATATGGATATAAATTGTTGAGTAAGTTGCATGATCATGTTGTAGATGGCAAATTCTGGGGCATAAAACTCTTATAATTGATTTTTATTGCTCTGCATGAAGTTTTTTTTTTCTCCCACTATTTTTGCATGCATTTTAAATTTGCATTTCTTGACAATTATTGATTTTTTTTTTTTTTTTTAATTATTTTAACAATTTAATTTGATTGGTGTTATCTGTATTTAAAACAGTATATGTTGTATTCTCTTTGTCAATTGTTCTAAATTGTTTAAACCTAAACAATCTTAACATTAATGTTTAAAATGACATGCTAATGATTAAGAGCAGTAATTTTTTATTTTTTAAATTCAAATATTTTATTACATATATTTTTAATGTGTATGATTGATTGTTCATGCTTATTTGCCAGCATGCACTCATAGCATGTATATTTGTGTGCATATAAAATTAATGAAAGTTCATTTATCCAAAGGTATCATAGCAATAACTATTAATATGAAATTTTACTTTACTGAATAGATGGAAAAGACAAATTTAGCCATTAACAGTCTTTTCACAGGGTCATATTACAATGTTTACATTAGAAAAAAAATGTTGTGGGATTTTCTCACGCTAACAAAAAAAAAATGGAATTTTTCAAATTTAAGTGAGAACTATATAGTTTATGTTTTGTAAATTTCTTTTTCAAGAATTATAAATATGTAGATCAAACAACTGTAAAATATCAAGTAAATCGTTTTTTTTTTTTTCCTTTTTTGTGGTTAAGGACCAATGCTCCTTCAATATTCAGAATTTAAATTTTGATCAGAAATAAAGATGAAACTGCTGAAGTTCTTATGAGTTAATCGTTTCTTTTCTTTCTTTCTTTTCTTTTTTTTTTTTTTTTTTCATTATTCAGAGTGCTTGACAGAAGTACAGTAAAGTCTCTTAAAAAATCTTTAGAATTAAGGAGTGTTTTAAAATAAATACTCAGTTCTTCCTCTTTAAAAAAAAAAAAAAAAAAAAAAAAATCAAGAAATTCTAGAGAAGTTAAAAACAGAGGATCACAGGTTTCAAATCTATTAATATACTACCCAACACAACTGAAAACTGAATGAAATAATTGATGAACAATAGGAAAAAATAGGGGGAAATCTTCATTTGGGATATATTTTTGAGTGGGATTCCCACAGTCACATCCTCTAATGTGAACCCTGTCCCTGTATTAATACAATCAACATGCATTAAACCACAGAACATATTAAGATACAAATAGGGAAATGTACAAATGGTTTTCAAAGATGATAAGTAGAGAGTTCTCTTAATCATAAATATTACATATTAAAGAATAAATTAAAATTTTCTGCTAAACATTCTGAATATTTTTCTGCCTACTTATTTACTTCTAAGATTTTATATTCTGAGATATAGGCAATTATCTTTTTGCTGTGTATATGCAACCAACTACAATTTAAACTTTTTTAGATAATGCTATTGTTTAAAAAATCATAGCCTTTATTAAAGTAAAAAAATGCAGTGTTTCTTTCAAAGGACATGTTTATATAACTGTTGATAAATTTATACTTTTCTTTCTTTTTCTTTTCTTTCTTTCTTTCTTTTTTTTTTTTTTTTTTTTTTTCAATTTTCAGTTAATCTGGAATGACAAGTTGGAAATTTTTAGTTGCTATCAAAAGGAAATCACATTGAGAAAATCTTGCTCTTAAGTGTGAAATTAATAATCCTAGTCAGATTGGATAAGAGTCAGATTGGACCTAATTCTAAATTATGCCTCTAAAAAATGATTGAATTGGAGTTATAGATGCAAAGGATAGGGAAGCAAAGGAAGTAGAATTAATAGGTTTTGCAATGTATACCACACAAATCTGGTTTTAAAGCATTGCAGGTCATCTTTGCTTATTAAATGCATCCAGTTAAATACATTCTAATTTGAAAGGGGAGGGGGGCATGTCTTAGATTTAAATAAATAGGTTAATTATAAATATTATGTTTTAAGAAATAAACATTCTGATATATATATATTTTTTTTTTTTTCTGTCTTCCCATGTCTGTTCACCTTGAAAATAGTAATAATTAAAAATAAAAATTCAGAACTATCTCTCAGCCTAAGATGACTTAATGCATTTTACAAAGAAAGAGCAAACATTAAAAGCAAATTGTTCAAAAAAAAAAAAAAAAATCATATAACAGCAACAATTTATTCACCTATATCTTGATTTTTTTTATAGATCCAGTAGTCAATAACTTTTAATTCATTGAATTTAATTATATATGTCCACAGTCCTATAGCAATGAATAAGTTTTTTTTTTTTTTTTTTTTTTTTTTTTAAGCTGTTTCATACTCATTGCAGTAAAGCTTTCAAATCCTATATCTTTATTTTGGTAGAATTTTTCTTACAAATATAATTTATAAATCACTTAATTTTTAAGGCAAAAAAAGAATAAATGTTGCATTAATAATAATTAATAGAAAAGTTTTTATTTATTTATTATTACTTTTTAATAAGATACTTTCATATATGTAAACATACGGATCGCTATATTCCAAAATACGTATTCAAGTTCAGGGTAACTTTATATTTGTAATTTTTTGGTTTCATATTTCAAAGTTATTTTTGCTAAATATATATATATTTTTTCCTTAAAGAATGCTGAGTTTCACGACTTTCACATAAGTAGTGTAGACTACACTCAGCTTTGTGTAGGTAACTTTTATTAATAACTAACTTGCCCAAATATACTTATTAAATTTTAATAGAGGAAAAAATACTTTTCTTATCAAGATATTTTATTTTGAATTTGTATGAATGTTTGCATGTATAATTTCTTGCATGTTTTAGCATTTTGATTATTGTTGCATATTAAAAATGCATGGTGGTTTTGGTGCCCCTGCATATCAACATTATCATGCATTCTCCTGGTAATCAAAATTTAAATTTTGTTTTCAGCTATCAAGTCCATTCATTCATAGTTAAGAGACATGTTTGTTTCTAGGTGATTCTTCTTTGTCATATATGCCACATTTTGCATATCCCACACCAGCTTATTATGGATATCATGGGCCCCAATACAGTGAGTTGATTTATTCAATTTTATTATTGTTGAAAAAAATAAATGTAAAATAAATATTAGATATTATTAGAAAAAATATTTATAAAATTTTCTGTACTTGATTTTATGCATTAACATATTTTCTTTTTTGGTTCTCTAAAAAATTGAAGCATAGAAATAGGCAGTATATATGGAAAACATAAAATTATATATATTATTATTAGCAGTCAGAAAAGTAGATAAGAAATACCGACAAGAACTACTGGCTGTATTAAGCCATATTTTGTACATATCTCTTCCTGAGTATGCAATTTTAGTTTTTGAAATAAAAACAAAAAAATAGTTTGTTTCGATCAGTAAGGAAGAAAATGGTACTGCTGTGCATGTAAATTATACCAGGACTTTTATTTTTGAAATATTTTTTATCATATTTCTATAGTTGTCACCTTTTTCTTACAAAACACTTCAATAAAAAATTGTGTGGGAAAAAAAAATCTTCAGTTTCATTAGATGTGTGTGCATAAAGTATATAATATAATTTTTATGCTTTTCTTTTTTTTTTTAAGTTTCATACTTTTGACCATATATTGTAAAATATATGTAAATATGAATAACATTTAATTTATTTTAGTGGCGCCAACTCCAGGACAAACTGCTGTTGTCTATCATCCAGAGAGATATTATCGACCAGATGGTACAGATATTGCAATGGGGATGCTAGGAGGTGCTACTGTTGGATCATTAATGTGGGGGCCTTTACTTTGGTGGTAATAGGCCCATTTACTACCAAATGTTATATTTGTTTTAGTATATTTTCACTTATCTGTTTTTCTGTTTGTTTTACTAATTATTCAGCCTACCTCTTTTGACATTATAATGCCTATATTCATATACTTTAGTGCATTTTTTTTTTTTTTTTTTTTTTTTTTTTATGTAGCTGTATTATATGATGGGGATATCATATTTGCCATATTAAGGCACTGCTTTATTTTGAATCATATAATATGAAATATATTTTTAAATCCTTATTAGTTTTTATTGTATTGTTCTGTGTATGTTGTACAATGAGTACATTGCTAATTGTCTTGATGCTTTAACTAATAATAATCTTCATGTGATTTATAAAGTTTTATTATTATAAAGAATTATACTGTCTTTAGTATAATGTATTCTAACAGTACATCTATGCTCTGTTGAAACATGTGTTATATATAATTGCTCTTTTTTTTTTTTTTTCCAAGTTTTAGATTTTATGTTAATTTTAAACCTCTTTTTTTTTTTTTTTTTTTTTTTTTTTTAACATAAAGAATATTTATTTCTGTTATTTTAAGCAGTATTTTTTTCTTATTAATTATCAAAAGTTAATCTTATTAAATTTCACTGTTTTATTTGAGCTCTCCTGTGAAATTAAAATTATTTGGCATATAGGAGTTTGATACATGGATCATATTCAGATTAACTTTTTCTTTTTTTTTATAAATTAGCATTGTCATTTATTTAATATAACATACTTTAAGTTCTTATCATTGGTAAATATTTACAATGCGTCTATTATCTCTTGTTCATAATAAACTTTTAGCCACTATTTTCATTCCATGTTAATCTTTTGAATTAATGATCGATTCTTATGCAGTTTCATATAGATATATTAATTACTTTTATTGCATATTGAATCATAAATACTAGGAAACGGACCTTTATAAGAATATTTATTTTAAATTTAAATTCAGAATTTGTTTTTAAAAAAATTCAGAATGAGGTGTGATCATAATTATGTTAATAAAAACTGTTATAATAACATATTGTTTATCTTTTTTAAAGGATTAATTTATAATTTAATTATAGACATTTACCTTACTTAAACATCCTTTATTAAATGAGCATTACCTTACTCATATAATATAATTATTACCTTGCTCATTTAATAAAGGATGTTTAAGTAAGGTAAATGTCTATAATTATGTTATAATAACATTTAAATGTAAATTTAAGTCTGAGATCAAAGGAAAATAAGCTTTTCAAAATTAAAGGCCTTTAGAACATAAGGTCCATGGGCACTAGGAATAAGTTGCACCCATGTTCAAAAACTTATTAAATACTCATTCTGAATCTTTATAGTATAATTATTGTACTCTTGACTCTAATGGGATGCTTTAATTTTCCATTTACCCCAGTGAAAAAAAAAAAAAAAAAAAAAAAGTGGAAAAATATTTTTTCATTCTATTTCTTATTACTAATAAACATTCTGCATTTTGGAATTGTTTTAATAAAATCCTAACTGACAACTTTCTGGTTAAATTCATAACTATATTTTGTGAAAGCAAAAGTTATCAAAAAGTTTATTGAACTTTTAAAAATCTTTAAAAATTTGTGCTTAAGGGCCCACTTCACTTACCATCGCCGTAAGCCCAAGCTAATGTTATTCTATGGGAAATTTTCTTTACTTATAACTTATTAACTAATACATATTTTTGAATTCTGTTTTCACATTCAAAATATTCACAACTGTTAAATTTTCAGACCTTTTTTAAAAACAGAAATTTTCAATATTTTATTTTGAAACTACAAAATAAAAATTTTCACATATTGAAAATTCGTATTTTACAGCTTCAAAATAAAATTTTTAAAAATCCATTTAAAACTAGTATGTTGTGGCCACCACAAGACTTTCTTCTATATTTTCCTATACATATTCAATCAGTAACAATATTTAAAAAAAAAAAAGATTTTTTTTTCCTTTTTTTTTTTTTTTTTTTTTTTTTTTTTTTTTTTGGTTAAAAGTAAAAAAAATCGATAACTTTGTTTTAAATTATCACAGATTTATAGTTCAACCATTCGTTTTAAAGGTATTGACGAGACCTTTCGAATGATACCCATCTTCAAAATTTACCCCCCCCCCCCGGGGGGGTACTTCCCCCCCAGGGGGGGGAAGCGATGCCCCCCCATGCACAGAATTTTTTTCCTAGTTACGTACTACTATTATCAATAATTCATATTAATTTTACAAACACAAGTGTAAAATAACTCTTATTATGCACATTTATACGAATTTTTGTCCTATGCTGCCATGTTAAAAATTTAGATAAAATGCTATCACAGCGCCACCTGTTGAGCTATTGATCCCCAAATATAATCAGCAACAGTTTATGTCGGGGACCAACTAAATACCAAGTTTGGTAAAATTTCGTTAAAAAAAAAAAAAAAAAAAAAAAAAAAATACGATTATTTTTCTAAGTTTTTTTTTTGTTAAAAGTAAAAAAAATCGATAACTTTGTTTTAAATTATCACAGATTTATGGTTCAACCATTCGTTTTGAAGGTATTGACGAGATCTTTCGAATGATACCCATCTTCAAAATTTAACCCCCCCGGGGGGTACTTCCCCCCCAGGGGGGGAACCGATGCCCCCCCATGCACAATTTTTTTTGCCTAGTTAACTACTACTATCATCAATAATTCAAATTCATTTTACAATCACAAGTTTAAAATAACTCTCATTATGCCCATTTATACGGAATTTTGTCCTATGCTGCCATGTTAAAAATTTGCATAAAATGCGATTACAGCGCCACCTGTTGAGCTATTGATACCCAAATCTAATGGGCACCAGTTCATGTCAGGGTGCAACTAAATACCAAGTTTGGTTAAATTTCATTCATATGTTCGTGAGATACAGCGTCCACAAAAAAATGATACAGACAGACAGACACACAGACAGACAGACAGACAGACACACAGACAGACATTTTCTAAAAACTATCAATTCGTGTTCAGGACATCCCAAAACATGTAGATCCGTCAAAAAACGGAGGTCGAAAATTTTCGCGAATCCAATACTTTCTCTATATTACATATAGAAGAAAGTAAAAAAGTTCCATCAGTTTAACAGTTGTGAATTTTCTGAATGTGAAAACAGATTTTTAAAATATGTATTAGTTAATGAGTTATAAGTAAAGAAAATTATCATAAGATAACATTGACTTGGACTTCTGGAGATAGTGAATGAAGAGGGCCGTAAATTTGCTAGACTAAATATTAAAACTTAAAATTGTTATATTTTAAATAATGATAATGTACAATTTTCAGGTTTAGGTTGAATAAAAATAAATAATGAAATGAATATTTTATGTTCTCTAATGCAGTTTTTCTGTTATCATATTTATAAAATTTTGACATGATTCATAAGCTATAAATATTTAAATGTTATTGTTTTTCACTTCTAATGTGTGATTTATGTGTGGTAATAATGATATTTAAACTAGTGCTTTGAGAAAATTTCATTCTTAATTTTAAGAACAAAAAAGTTATATATTATCCATATTTATATAACCCACTATTTTAAAAATTTTTAAAGCACGATTTTATGGTAATATTGTGCTTTAAGATTTAGAAAGTTTAAAAAAAGGTTGAAGTTTTATAAGCTTTTTTGGGACAGTGCTATTGTGCTCTTATGTAAATTGGTGATGCTAAAGTCATTAAAATTATATCATCAAACATAAATAACATCATTCATGTTTATCAGTAAAGAAAAAAAGTTTTGTTCATTTCATAATTGTATTTTTTCTGGTGTTCTAGTACATCACTGGTGTGGTTGATTCTCATTGTGTTTGTAATTACCTTCTGAAAAACTCAGAAGAAAATTTTAGAAAAATCACTGGAATTTAAGTAGTATAATACAGATAAGTTTCAAACATTATGAAACATTGTTGTATTTTATGTAAATTAGAGACATAGTTTTGAGTATTGTGAAATGTAATGTACATATGTGACATTTGTGTTTTGCATCAAACATCTTTGTTTTTATATGTATTTTTAGTTTTAAATAATATTTTATATGTAAAAATATATGTTTATATGTAAAAGTTATGAAATTTATTTTACTTTGCTGAGCTCATTACTAGTTTTTTGTGTAAATGTAAATGGGAAAGACTATGAGATACTTATTAAATATCATGGCAATATTTTATTAAATTTATTACTTTTTATTTATTTATTTGCTTATATTAATGTAATAAACATGCAAATTAAAAAGTACCTGTGTTATTGTTGAGTAAATATATTTTGCAAAATAATTATTACTTGTTAAAACTTATACCAAAAAATACACTTTTCATAAAGATTCTGTTTTTATTTTTAATAATGTATGTTGTTGCTTAAATAAACTCTGCACTGTTCATAACTGATGATTACGTTTTAAAAAATTGGTCTTATGTTAGTGTAATTTTATAATTTGTTCCTTATAACTGTGTCATTTTATCTTGTTTGTAATTTAATTTAATTATAATTTATATAAATAATTCTTAATTATATTTCATCTATAAATGCAACCAGTTTTTATATAAATTATTACACAATAAAAGCAAAAAGTCAAGTAAAAATTCCCTTCAATAAAAACTAAATTGATATTTTATTATGTAATTTAGGTGAATTAAATAATGTAATGTTTTTTCCCCAAAATTAAATAGAAGCTAAAAATTTTACCCACATTTGTCTTGTGTGTTACATCAAGATAAATTTTGTTTTATTTAAAAGAAGTAGTATGTTAAGATAATGTTTAATACTGAGACAAAATTCATTTATAGAGTGCAATTTGGAATTGAGTTTTTTTTTTTTTTTTTCTTTATTTAATAACACATTCTCAAGAACAAAGTAGTTCTCAGAGAAAGTGCATTATTATTTTGTGTTATCTTCAATGGCAGCTATATAGTTTATTATTATTATTTATTTCTGTTTTATGTTAAACTCTTTTACAAGTTTAAAATATAATATTATGAAAACACAATTATAAAATGGTTTATTTTATTTTGTTTTAAGTGTATTGAACTTTAACAACTGTTTCATGAACAACTGGTTTACCATTATTATTGAAAACTAGTCAAATATGCATTTTACTTCACCTAGGCTCTACTCATTGTAGAAAACACTAATTTAATTATTTGGTGTAGTTTTAATACCAAAAACTGATAAAAAATTTACTACTAAGAATTACTGCAGTTATTTTTAGTATGATAATAACATTATTTTATATAATTAAGCAACAAATTGATTTGAAAGTGTGTTAAAATATAAAATTGAAATGACTCTTAAATTATGGAATCTGTACTAATACTGTTTAAGACATCTCTCCAAAAGCTTTTGAAAGTTTCTAAAAAAAATTTTTGACCTTATGCGTGTCTGACTTCTTAATATTGACGAGGACAGGATGTATTTAGAGGTGAGGAAACCCCCCTCTCGAAGCATATTAATTCCTGCCAGACATATCCATGTTGTTGACCTAATCAATGAATGATATTAAATTTGACTTCATTAGGTGAAAATGCTCTAAATTTTCATATAAATGTTATTCACATTTGAGCTTTTTTTTTAATTGATATGTTAATTGCTATTTATCACAAAGAATAATTGTATTGGATATTATAAAGGTAAATAAGATCAATCATAACTGAACACCTTAACGCATGCTGTTCTCACTGCGAGGTCGCAAAATTTAAGATCCAGCTGCAAAAATTTACTTTTATAACATATCAGAAAAAACTGGGTTTTTTAACCTTAAAATAAAAAATTTCTTTTAGTTTAATTTAGTTCATGAATTCCGGTGGCAGTATAATTTAAATGATCCGAATTGTCTTGCACCGCAAAGGGTTAAAAGTTAACATTTTACTGTATCATGTATATCAATTGTTTGTAGTGGTATGTTCTATCAGTTTATATGTTTTTGTTAATTTATTCTGACAGCTTTTATTATCTGCTATATAAATTATGGTAAACTATGAGATACAAACTGGTGATATTTACATTTTATAACAATATGAGTATGTTTATTTCTTTAAAGTTGGTTTGTAATCCATAGTATTCTATTATTCTATATGATTATAGAATATACATATTAAATTATTAGTCTGTTATTTTAGTCATATTTTAAAGAAAATTTTGTTAGTACTTTTTCTGACAAATATTAGTTTATTTTTAATTAACTTAACATTTAACTTTCCCTTCTGTTATTCATTATATAGAACGTCAAAAATTCACACGTGCAAATTTTAGGATTTGGTAGATTTTAAAATCGTAAGATAAAGATCTTCACTTTGAATACAAAATACAGAATATTATTCAAAAAAAAATATAACAACACAATTACACTTCTATATTAAATTATTAGGTAAGGAAAATAATACTGAACATTTAAAAAAATGCATATAATGAAAACACTAAATAAAAATGAAAAATTACTTGTCAAATTTAGATAATACATGATAAAGTGTAGTTTGCTTTAATCAATCATTCTGAGGACATACATATAATATCTCAACTCCTATTCTCTTCTAAGCAGTGGCGCAGCGACGGGGGGGGTCCAGCGGGTCCGGACCCCCCCTATGAGCTAAGATTTTTTTTCGGAAATTTATACATTATGCAGGGCCTGATTATCGCAGTGGCAGGTGGGGCCCGGGCCCTGAATAGCAGGGGCCCTAAAACTAATTTCTTTGGTGATTATTTGACCACTATTTGTTGTGTGTTAAAAAATTTTGGTCACTTTTTCAACCATTTTCACTTCGTCAAGTACTGGCGGGGGGTCTAAGAAAGCATGTGTGCCCCAGAAAGCATGTGTGCCCTAAGAAAGCATGTGTGCCTTACATGAAGTCAATCAGGCCCTGGCATTACGTATAAAAATTCGACCAGAAATTTTTACAAAAATCGACATAATTTTATTTTCCAAACTAAAGAAAGTATTGTAATTATGCCAAAAAATAAAACTGCAACAATTTGAAGTTTCTACTATATTTACGGTGATGTATGTAAATATGTATGTATGTTTTCCTGTGAGTGAACACGATAGCGTCTAAAAGCTTTGTTTCAATGAGCTGAAAGTGTGTATGTATGTTATAAATCACTTTAGCAAGAACCCTATTGATTTTAATGAATCTAGTCCTTATAGTTTTTTTTTTTTTTTTTTTACGAGAGACACAAAGTAAAATTCTAATTATAGCCTATGGGCAGAAATTATTTAACTACGAATCTAGCATTTGTAGTTTTTTTACAGGGACACCACAACGAAAAATTCTTTATCAGTGTATGGCTTATGAGCTCAAATTATTTAAAGTGCGATGGTGCCTAAACGCCTTATTCGATTGAACTGAAAATTTATACACATATTATAGGTCACCGTCGCACGAACTGTATAGATTTTGGGAATTAAACCCTTATAGATTTTTACTGGGACACAACAAAAAATTCTTTACCATTATGATCTATGGGCTCAAATTATTTGAAGTGCAATAGTGTAAAATTAAACAGCATACTATAAAGAGAAAAATACTCAAACCTCCTGTTATAGTTTTCATTTTTGTTTATTTAGCGACTTTTCTTACTTTAATTTATTTATACAGCCATTAATTACTTAAAGTTTGGAAAGTCGAGTGGAGTCACTGTCACTCCATATTTTTTCTTTTATAAAAGCCTTATTGTCTTATTACATTCTCTCTTCTCTTTAAAAATATTAAATTAACATAGTATATATCTCATAATCCACTCTAACCCTATATATGAGTATGCTAGCAAAATTGCTTCACAATGCGTATATTCTTGATTTTCACTTAATTTTTTTCAGAAAGTATCCAAGGGGCGGATTATATTATCCTTTTTTGAAAGAATGTTTTTCGGCAAGTTCAGGTGTAACAGTTTTCAGAAAACATCTGCTTCTAGCATCAAAGCACTAAATTACCTTTTCACGGAAGGTGACAAATTATTTTGAAATTGGAAACATGGGAACAAACATCTTTGTTAACAGACTTAAAGTTGCAGTTGAAATCCCTGTTTTTGATCTCTCGCGTTTTGTCGGCTTTGCGGAAACGTGTGTTGTGCGCTATTATTCATTCACCAGTCCAGACGACCCCACACACAGGTCGCCGTTGGTAAGTATTCCTGAAAGTTTTTCCTTGTTTACATTCATATACATCTAGAATTTATAAGAAAAAGGGATTATAGACGAAGGTCAGTTTGGGAGAAGTTTAGAATCAGTGAAACAATTTAAACATTTCTCAGTCAGTTAAAGGTTTTGATTTGGTTTTTTAGATAAAAAAGGTAAGCACTTTTCTGTTCATGTTTTAAATAGTTTAATTATAAAATCAAATTACAAATGCTAAAAAGGAGTAGGGTTAAGTCCGATTAGATCTAAGTCAACAGAAAGTGGAAAAACTCAAATAAAATTAAACTTGAATTTTAATAAATTAATCATTAATTAAAAGAAGTTAAATTTATTTGTAAATATAAGATTTAAAGTTCTTTTTTTATTTGATATTTCTTAAAAAATAGTTTATTTATGCATTTATTTACTTATTATTTTTTCAAATATATAATTGTAAGGAATTATATTATGCATTTTTCATCTTCAATAAGTTTTCATCTTCAATACCCAAATACAAATTTAGAAGTTTAAAACTGAGTCTAGAGTTAGATGTTTTTCTTGGTTAGACAAAAAAAAAAAAAAAAAAAAGAAAGAAAGAAATATTATATGCTTCATAACCTAAAAGGTTTTCTCTATATATAAAAAAAAAAAGTTACTGTCACTGTCGTCAACAGCATCTTCTAGCGGAGGGCAGGGTCCTTCGCGTCATGAGAGGTATCAATGTGTTCCGAATACTCCAAGGCAGACATTTCAGCTGCTTAGAAATTTCTATTATTTTAATTAAAGAAGTTATTAACTGAAAACGACAAGTTTATGAAGGTACTCTATTCGCCATTTTGAAGGAAGTTTCTCCCAGTGACGTTGTTCTTCTGCCATGAAGTCATTTTACACGGGAAAATTAAAATATGATCCATGGTTCTACGTAGGTAGGTTCGATTTAACGTCGCACCAGTACTGCGCTATGGGTAATTGGCGACGGTCTGGGAAGCACCCCTAGAGATGTTCCGGTCACATGCCATCACAATTTTGATCCTTCCCGGAAGGCATCCCCCCCCCTTGCTTTGGTGATCCCCAGAGGTATAGTTTGGGTGGGAAGATGGAAAACTTTGCGGTCATGAAAGATTTTATGTGCACCAGCCACAGATTAGTGTACACGACGGTCTTTGGCCGGCTGAAGTATCGAATCGGCAATCTTCCAATTACGTGCTCGGCGCTTTACAGACTAGGGTACCGCGGCCCGAAACCATGGATGTAAAAAAGGAAGAAAATAAATATCAACTTTTTTCCTCTACATTTAGAAAATTAATTTTCTTACACGAGAAAATTAAAATATGATCCATGGTTGTAGGTAGGTAGATAATTAGGTTGGTTGTGTTTGACGTTGCACCATTACTGCGCTAGGGATAATTGGCGACGGTTTGGGGCGCATCCCTACGGATGTTTCGGAGACATGTCACCACAATTTTGCTTCTACACGAAGGGGATGGTCCCCCGCTTCAGTGGCCCCCAGAGATATAATTTTGATTGGAACATGGAGGATATTGCGGCCACGACATATTTTACATGCACCAGCCACCATTAGTGTACACGACGGTTTTTGGCCGGCTCGAGAACCGAACCCGCAATCTTCCAATTACGAAGGGGTACCGCGGTCCGGATCTAAGGTTATAAAAAATAAATAAAAAGGGTCATATACTAAAGCTGTAATGCAAAATAGTCTAGATATTATGAATTTCTTTCTATTAAATATATATATAAATATTATATATTTCAATCTGCCATTGAATATGAGGATTTCCATAATAATTTTCTGCTTTTGTCTTGTCATATGCACTATTAATATTCCTTTTCAGTGAAAGGAAATAGCGAATAGGCGGGCAGAGCTCTGCATGTGTTAATAAGTAACGTGAGTCGGGGTTTAGACGAAGCCTCCCTCGGGGTTTGGTGAGCGGAGCGAGCAGGTGGCAGAGCCCCCTAGTTTATTAAAATAATGTTTAACGAATTTTCCAAATTAAGATCTATGTACAATTTTAATTTAATCAAAATCCTGAAAGGGGTATAGGTAGTAAAACACTTAATTTTAAAAGAAACTCTTACTGTTTTGGATAAACTTTTGATTTGAACCAAAATTTGTGGATGAAAGTAAATATCTTTAAAGTGATTTAATTACACTTTTTTTTTTTTTTTTTATTTTTTTTGTCCTTTCTATTGTGAGGCAAACTTAAACTTACTGTATTGTTGCATGGGATTTTAAAACTATCCTTGAGAAAAATGACATGTACAGTCGGCAGCAAAAGTATCCGAGCACTAGCCAGTAATTCCGATATCAAAAAAGTCAATTAAATATCACAATTTTTTTTTCCCAGTTGATTATCTCTATTACAGATAATTCTTTTAAATTGCATAATGATTATTAAAAAATAATTCCCTTCACGTATATTTATACGTAATTTTCTCCTATACCATCATGTTAAAAATTTAGAAAAAGTGGGATGACAACGCCACCTGTTGGACAATTTTCCTCAAAATTTGATAGGCACTAATTTATGTCAAAGTGCAACTATATATCATATTTTTTGAAATTCTATGCTGTAACCCCTGAAGTACATACGCCACAAAATTTTGTCACACACACAGACAGACATTTTCTAAAAATACTCAAATCGTGTTCCAGACACGAAAACCATCGAAAATCCATCGAAAACACGAGGTCAGAATTTTTCACGAATCTAATATTTTCTTCTATTAAATATCGAAGAAAGTAAAAATAAAACAATGAAACGATTTGTAAAGATATTTTTCGTCCATTTTCAGAGTTTTTATCCACGTTTTGCATTTGAATATGTTAATTTTATTTCGAAATTTGAGGATATGACTTTGAATCGTGCTGTTAGGGTCATCCCTTTTTAACAAGAAAAAATGTGATATGCGAAAATCTTAAAATAACTTGAAAAGTATTTTCCCCCCTTCTTATTTAATTATTATAATTATGTTAGGTATTTATAGGTTTCTTAGATGTGGTAGCCCATGACAACCTAAAAAATCTGGAGTGACTCAATTCGACTTTCCGAACATTGAGTAATTAACAGTTTTGTAGATAAAGTAAAGAAAGAGGAGTTGTTAAACAAACAAAAGAGAGAAAAACATAACAGAGTGTTTGAGTATTTTTCTCCATATATTACACGATATTTTATTGAACGCTACTGAACTTTGAACCCATAGATCATAATGATAAAGAATTTTTTCATTGTGTCAATGTAAAAACCTATAAATTCACCAAAATGCTTACAGTTAGTGCAACAGTGATTTATAATATTCATATAAATTTTCAGCTCAATTGAATTGGCCCCATAAACCATAATGGCAAAGAATTTTTCCTGGTGTCCCTGTAAAAAAACTATAAGTACTAGATTCACCAAAATCACAAAGGTTCGTACTATGGTGACTTACAATATACGTACCAACTTTCAGCTTATTCGAACAAAGCGTTTAGACGCTAGCGTGTTCACTCACAGACATGCACACACACATGCACACACACATACATACACACATAATTGTAGAAATAGTGAAAACGGACTCGGGGACCTCGAAACTTATAGAAACATCAAAATCTCAAATTCGGATTTTTGACATGATTACAATACTTAGCACTATAGTGTTCGGAAAGGGGGACCGACCCATTAAACCAGAAAAAAAATTACAAATGAAGCGAAAAAATTATTGCCTATATCAGTCCCATAGACTAAAAATACAAAGAGCTGTCAAATACCGGGTGATCCAAAAGTCAGGACAAACTTTAAAAATGAATAATTCGGAAACGAATCAAGATACAAAAGTACGGTTTGCACCAAACGGATGAAAAAGAAACCGGGTTTTGTGTGGCAAAGAAAAAAAGTAGTTCTGTTGGCGACCAACAGATGGCGCTATAGTGTTTTATTTCACCAAAAGATGATTTACAAATGAAAAAAAAAAAATGTTGCCTACTTACAAGTCAGCTTAATTACAGTTAATTAGTAATACTACAGTAACTGTTCAATGTCCATTATTCAGAAGTACAGATGTGAGACGATTCACCACATTGTTCACAGTATTTGGTTGCATTTCTTGCATTATGGCAGACACATTTTGGCGGATGGCATCTTTCAGTGCTGCTAGTGATGCCGGTTGGTCGCGGTACACTTTTGAATTTAAGAATCCCCACAGGTAACAGTCGCAGGGTGTCATATCGGGAGATCTTGGAGGCCATGCGTGATTAAAGTAGCAACTGAGAATGCGATATTTCGATGCATATAAGCTTCGACTACATTTACCTGCTGTAGTTGTTCCTTTTTATACCGTTTGTTGCTTTGCATAATCCTACATCAGAATTCCGACAGCGCCATCTGTTGGTCGCCAACAGAACTTTTTTTTTTTTTTTTTTTTTTTCGTAGTCACACAAAACCCGGCTTCTTTTTCATCCGTTTGGTGCAAACCGTATCTTTGTATCTTGATTCGTTTTCGAATTATTCATTTTTAAACTTTGTCCTGACTTTTGGATCACCCGGTATATCCAATTTCCGAATAAACTTAGTACCAGATTTTTATAATAGTGGGCCTCATTAAATAAAATTGAACGAAAGCACGATCAATGATTTCTATAAAAAATAATTGTAATTTTAAAAATTTAAATAATGACAGCTATAAAAAACTCAAATATAGGGCCCGACTTAGACTACCTAGAGCCCCGGGGCAAGCTTTATCTGGGGGCCACGCTTGCAGTGGCATAAAAGGTCTTTAGGTTGCAGAATACCTGCGTACGATTCTGAGTGGGCCCCTTAAAGAAGAGGGGCCCAGGGCAGCTGCCCGCATGCCTTACAGTTAGTCAGGGCATATATATAAAATAGGTTTCAAAGGGCCCTTCATGCTTTTTACTTTTTCTTTTTCTTCCTTTTTGGACCCCCCCTACCGAAATTTTCTGGCTGCGCTACTGCTTCTAAGATATTAAGTTAGTTCTATAGTTATGCCTTCATCAAAAAGCCCCCCCCCCCTCTTTTTTTTTTTTTTTTAGTTTGCATTTTGTTAGTACTTTTCTTTTGATGAATTTCATACAATGTCAGTGTGATTATTTTTGCAAAAGAATGCAATTTTTTCGATTGTGATTTTTCTGGGTCAATATGAAACCCACTGAAGGTAGTATCATGACTTTCACTGTCAATGAAAAGGGATTCTGACCATATATTATACCATTGATTTACAAGTGTAGCTTGGGTAATCAAATTTCACGGTTAAGCTACAAATAGCTGTTTAGATTGACAATGATTTTATAAGCACAAAATGCAAGTGTAAAATCTGTATTCAAGATCTTTAAAAAAAAAATTATTTGCCGTTTTGCTAACTTACTGGCAATAAATCAGATTATTTATATCTGTCAAGCTGTGCATATTTCAACTTTGGCTGGTTTTAGGTCAGCAGATTTCTGGCTCTCTACTGTAGTTACTCTTTTTTTTTTTTTTTTTTTTTTTATTACTCTATTTCTTAAACCTCTCATCTCTACAGAGGAAGAAATTTGTACATTTCTCGTAGGGAATTATTCAAGAAAATACATAAATGAAAATTTTCCTCAATTGATCAAGCTACTTATATTATAACTTAATTTTAATTATTTTAATGAAATACCAAATTAATTATTAAATATTTTCTCTATTAAAACAATTTTATTATTAGAGAAATGCATTAGCTTTGTTTCTTATTATAAATTCAGCTGATAAGTTTATCATAAAAATTAGACTATAAGTATATATCCAGCTAATCATATTTTCAATAAATTATATTATACATTTGTCAAAGTTACAAAAAATATATATTTTCAAACTTTTTTTCATCTGTAAGTTTCATTAAATTAAGACAATCTTTATCACACAATTTTTTAAATAATCAATTCATTAAATTATTTTTAACTCTTTTTCTCGTTAATTACAGCTTGATGTAAAATAATAGCAATGAGTAATGAAACTGAGAAGAAAGATTTTTTTATTTATTTTTTTTTTTTTTTTTGCAAAAATCCAGTTTAGATCAAATATTAATCAAATATAAGCAAGGCTTTTCTTTCTTTCTTTTTTATAAATTACTTTTATTTCAATGTATAGTCTTATACAGATTTAATATATATAAAGCAATTATATTTAATGTTGCATCTGATTTTACATTACAGGAAGTTTATTATTATTATTATTATTTTGTTGATTCTTTTTTTTTTTTTTTTTTTTTCATGACTACTCATTGTTTTATATTCGCATTATCTAAGAATTCATTATTATACATTAATTTTTATAATATATTCTTTTCCAGATGTCTATTGTTTATTTTAAAAATGTTTCTGTATGATTTAATGATTTAAATATCATTTTGGATCCAATATAAGGCCATTTTAAGCCCTTTTTTAACCACTTTAATAAACAAAGATTCTCATAAATTATATAAAATTTTCAGGAGAAAAAAAAAATTCTTCAGGAGAAAAAGTATTTGTTAATAAATATCTGTTGAAATATATATATATATATATATTTTTTCTATTGCTTATTTTAGCAACAGAAAAAGAAAAAGTTTCTTTTAAAGAATTTGAGTTTTTTTCTGTTCATATTTCATGTGAGGATCCAAATATACTTACCTGAACAAAAATTTTTTTGGCTAAAAGTTTAATGTCTAACAAAATTTTCTTTTTCTAAATTAGAATAATATTGTAGTATTGTGTATCAACTACTAGCTTGTTGATATTTTTTTTATATAAAAAGAAAGAAGAATATAAATTTGTGTTGTTTGTTGCATGATTTTATTGTCAATATAGATCAAATTTAGACCTTGGCCGTTATTTTTATTAGAAATTATCTAGATCAAAAGTATGTGATTTAAGCTTTGTTTAAATTCTGAAATATCTCTAAAAGACAGAAAGTGGGAATAAATAATAACCACTTATTAAGCCAATTATTTATTTATTAAAAGTAAGTAAATAATAAATATTTGATATTATAAATTATCATTTTTCAAATTGTACTTTGTACTATATATATCAAATTCCCCATGAGTCTAAGTAAACACTGAAAAATTAGTTTATTTAAAATTTTAGCTTTTTAAAAATAAAGATTATAATAATCTCATTTTCTCTAAACAAAGACTTTTTTTTTTTTTTCTTTTTTAAGTACTCTGCCTACCAGATATTTAAAATTTTTTGCTGGCTATATTTTATTGCTTAATAAGATCATATAAATAATATAAAATCACATTTTAATAAATAAATATTTTAATTAATTATCCCTTTAAGGAAAATGATTGTTAATGAAAGAGAGATGAGATTTTTTTTTCCAACTTCACTTTTAGAAAGTAGATCTGTATTAAAGTGAAGATAGGGACACACAGGTAAATGACATTTTTTATACAAGAAATAAATTCTAATTGTCCTATATTTATAGAAAGTAATTTAACCCATTACTTAGACACAAGAACGTGTGATTAAAAACAATTAGTATTTGTTTAATTGTTATACACAGACTTGCCAACCTTTGAAAATGAAAATTAGTAGCACACTAATTTTAAATAATTAAAATAATATAAAAAAAAAACTTTTTATATGCCATGTTTTTAAATTTTTTGATGAATCATTAATAAATACACGAGGATAAAAAATAATATGTAAGCAATATTTAAGCGCACGGACTCAGTTTAGTGAACTAATAATAATAATGAAAAAAAAAGTTAGTTTTAAAAATAAAATATTACTCCTTTTAGAACAGCATATATTGGCATCATGAACTACATTAGCACTTATCAATATGTATAAAATTTTTAAAGTGATAATGATGACAATTTTTGAACGTTCGCGTTTAATAAAATGTATTTATTTTTATGTCAAAAGAAAATTAACTCATAAATTTTTTTTGGCAACAATTAAATTATAGCTAATATTTTAATGGCTATTTTTATTGCTATTAGGAGCTTATTATTTTCATATTTTAATTAATTAAAAGAAAACTGTTCAAAAATCTGACTTCGAAGTATTGTGTTGTCACCGGGTTCTGAGCTACTGTGAAATTTTCAAATGTCTAGCTAGTAAGGAAGTTAGTTAAAAATAGATTGCAAAATTTGTACCGGATAAATATTACTCCTTTTAGAACAACATATATTAGCATCATGAATTACATTAGCACTTATCAACATGTATAAAATTTTTAGAGTGATAATGACGTCAATTTTTGTAAGATGCATAATTTAACTTTTTATAATTTTTTAAAGTTCACGTTTCATTAAATGTATTTATTTTTATGTCAAAAGAAAATGAACTCGTAATTTTTTTTTTTTTTGGCAACAATTAAATTATAGCTAATATTTTAATGGCTATTTTTATTGCTATTAGGAGCTTATTATTTTCACATTTTAATTAATTAAAAGAAAACTATTCAAAAATTTGAAAATCGGGCTTCGAAGTATTGTGTTGTCACCAGGTTCTGAGCTATGCTAAAAGTTGCAAATGTCTAGCTAGTAGGGAAGTTAGTTAAAAATAGATTGCAAGATTTGTACCAGACAAACAAACAAGCAAGAATCGAAGTTAATAAATGGTAAAATAGAGATTGTAGGATTTGATGGTTCATTTTTATCATGCAACACACAAATCCTAAATGAATAAATGTATGTATATTCCGGATGCCGCACATCCGACATTATTTGCAGCCGAAATCCAGCCACAGTATGTTTAATTTTTTTTTTTAACCTTTCTTCCCACCTCAGATTAAACATTTTTAAAAGTTATTACTTCCATCTAAATAATTTGTATTGTTCATATATAGTGAAAGACTGTTTTCAGAATCAAACATGATTTATGAAAACAGGGATAAAATAATTTTATTCAAAATGCAGAATAACTATTTTTACACCATAATCAACCAGTTATTAAAATTCAGCAAACCCATTAACACGTTGAGTGCCACGCGAATTCTTAAGGAAATCTGTTGGAAATTTTAAATTTCATTTAAAATTATAGCAGAGATCAGCTACACAAGTGGAGGCCTGAATTTTTGTTGTTTAAAATTACTGTTTAATTTAAAGTAATTTAGCAATTAAAACAGAATCATTTTTAACAAGAAAACAGATTTTTTTAATAACTCAAAATGTTACAATATTAGAGTTTGTATAGTAACACGCAACATGGCTATAAAGGATTTAACATTTAGTAAAAAATATATCGTTGGGCAACATAAAAGGAACAAAACATATTTAAACTTAACAGAAAAAACAGTGTCTTTAAATTTAAAGTTTATTTATGTAAAAAGTATGTCATTCTATCACTAGCACTAATTCAAATAAGTTGAAAATATATTTAATCAGATAACTCCAGGGAACCAGGGCAGCTAAAGCTTCAAAAAGATATTTTTGTAGAGAAAACACATTCTAATCGCGTGAAAGAGAAAAACTCCAAAAAGAAACCGCCGACCTGGCGTTTCAAACTATAAACAGTGCTTCAATAGCGAGAAGCCATCTGCAAGAGAGAGTGAACATATGTTCACCACCGCCTTTATACTGATTCCTGGATCTAATAAACAACCAATGGTAGACAATAAATGTCATAACAAATCAGCGTCTACCACGCTAGACAAAACGCGGGAGATCCTGATGACTGACGATGACGTCAAAAGCGCCGGTCAATGACCTACTTCCGGCAGATCTACGGAAGTAGTGATAAGCCTCCCAGTCGAAAGCCAATGGAGTGTAAACAAAACAATTTTTTTTTATATTTAATAGTGCTAGCTAGTGGAAAGTTTTAATAATGGATAGATAAATTAAAGAAAATAAAGCCAGCTAACCAAGAAAAACATGCTGTATATTTTTAAGATTACCATATATTTCTGTGTATAAGCCGAGAATTTTAGGAAATTTTTCAGAAGCTGAAATACGGGGGTCGGCTTATGTACGAGTTCACAAATTCTAGCAAAAAAACGTACATTAGAAACAATGATTGAATGCATGTATTTTAAGCTTAAAAACTATATATAAAGTAAAATAGTGATATTAAACTTTATTTTTAAATAATTATCACATATAAAACTTTTAAATTAGCGATTTTAAATTTATTTCTAGAGCAGCTCGATGTAGTCACATGTGTTTGCATTTCTTTTTCTTGACCTGCCGATAGCTGACGTCATCGGCAGATTGCACGAACGGAGTAACTTCTCTGTCTTATTCGGAAATAGTATAAAAGAAACATGAAAAAACAGGACTCCCGATCATATTTTTAATTTATACAATTAAATCATCTCTGTTTAAAATGTTTTTGTAGACTTACACTATCAAAAGAAGTGGTAAATCTTCGTTTTTTTTTAATAGAAGTAATTTTTGTGTTGTTGAAGATTGTCTTGAGGCACTGATAAAAATACTCAAAAGTAGAAATATACAAAATAATTTAGATACGTCATTAAACAAAATTGATGCAAACAGCTTATTTATGCAAACATTTAGCAGCTGCAGCATCGACATTAGGCCTCCCGGTATTATGGCGACTATCGTTTTCAGCTGCCGGCACTTGTCCTTCACTGCATATGCGAGCACGTCTGTTCGATGCCTGTGCTAGCCTCCCTTCTGATATGGTTGTCAGAGTTAAAACTATTGCCATTGGCGAACACACGGCGATCGTTTTACATCATAGCTAAGCAAGGTAAGGAATTCTATTGGATAAGCATGCATTTTGTGCAATTTTATTGGACAGATTATCCTGAAATTTTTATAGATTGGCAATACTTTCGCCGTTTTGGCGATATACTCGAACTTTAAAAGAATATTTTTTCAATCGCCTTATACACGGGTTGGCAATTTTGGGCAAATTTCTGAAGGGAAAAATGTACTCTCGGCTTATATTCGGAAATATACGGCATATAAATTACTTTATCATAAAATTGATATATTTATGAAAACCTGTTGATGATGTTCTAAATAGTTTAATTATGACAGCTTTCAAAGTTAATAACTATTAAACCCTGCAAGTTTTAATAAAGATTAGAAAACATTTAAGTTTTAAAAAAGTACTTAAAATTTTGAAGCAACATGGCAAAAGCATTAAAATCCTAACAAAATCCCCGTCAGGCCACGTGCGATGCTTAGAAGCGTGCGTTATGTGTACTGTGTTTCAATAAAATCCATTAAAATTCCTTAATGATATAATCCTGTAATAAATAAAAAAATTACAATGTTTTAAGTAATTACTAAAAATTTATTTAAAATTTAATTAATTTTTAGTTTTGTATCATATTTTACACTGTCAGCCACTGGTGGTTGGCACAGCTTTATATCATATGTTTGACATTGTCAGCCACTGGTAGCTGACGCGGCCTAAATGGAAAGTTTAGTGTCAGCCACCGATAGCTAACATGGCACTCAATGTGTTAAATAAATATTTTTGTTGTGTGCTGAATTATATGTGTAACTTAAGAAATTATAAATTATAATGATTGCAAAAGATTGTAATCTTAGCATTGGTATAAATATTAACACATTCAAAGGCTTCCTCAGGCATTTTATCACCGATTGTTTGGAGGGGGGGGATAAAAAAAAATATGTGTGAGAAATATTGAACAATTCTACTTCTTTATAGTTTCTAGAATCTAATAAAGCATGTTTAAAATGAAAATCGACATTTATGATATGGATGGAGAAAGATTGGAAATAGCAATGCAAAACATAGTTGGAAATGGTGCAGGTTTGGTGCTAGATAAAAATTTGTAGTTTTGAGCCAATTTTTGTAGCATCGTAATTTACAGCTCAAATTCGTAGCAGTTGGCAGGTCTGCATACAAAATTATGTTTGTTATTTTTTAGGACAAGAAAGTTGCCGATTAGTGAAAATGACTCATGAATGATAGGATTACTTATCACTTTATTTACAAGTAGTTTTGAACTGCTATTGTAATTCATTCAAATATGCAATACGGTGGCTGTAAATTAAAATTTAGACAGATTAGTGCATATTACTAAATGTATATGTTGATAAGAAAATTTGTCTAAAAATCATTAAGAGCTTCAATATTACTATGTCTAAATATGATATATGCAAAATAAAATGAAAGAAAAAACAGTAACTTAATTTAAAAAAAGAAAAAAAAAAATACATATAGTCTTAAAATATAAATGCTAGATTGAATTACTTTTCATACTCTACAAATATTTATTTCGTAGTGCATTCTATAGTTAAATAACTACAGCTTATCAAGCCTATCTATTGTAAAATAAAATATTAGAATTACTTTTAAAATATTGAATATTTTTTCAAATATTAAAAAAAATTATTTTATGTGTTTAACATATCAAATAATCTTTACACAATTAAATCTAAACTTTTCTAATAATACCTGCTTTAAAAATGTCTTGTGTTGCAGTGGTTAGTCATTTTTATCTTTGGCATTTAAAATTATTTTTCATTTAAAATATTGCTGTCGACCTTTTCCCCCTTTTTTTTTTATCTGACAACATAGATTAAAAAAAAGAGAAGGAAATGGAATATATGCGGGCCAAATTTGTTTAGAGAAGCAATAAACCATAATTCAATCAAAATGCAATATTTAAATATATATTTATAATTTATTGATTTATATATAGTTTATTTAAATTTATGTTGAGTATTTTCTAGTCAACATCAAAGAAAATAAAAAGGTGATTATGCATTAGGGTGGGCCGAAAAAGGCCGAAAAAATTTTTTTTTCGAAATTAATTTTGGTATAGAATGAAAAAGTTGTGCAATGGACCAATTAGAACTCACAAGAATTTTTATCAAAATTAATCAATATTTAGCCGCGCCCCTCTGACATTGAAAAACGGAAAAAAGCTTTTTTTTTGGAAAAAGGCCGAAATTTTTTTTTTTTTCGAAATTGATTTTGGTATAGAATGAAAAAGTTGTGTAATGGACCAATTAGAACTCACAAGAATTTTTATCAAAATTAATCAATATTTAGCCGCGCCCCTCTGACATTGAAAAACGGAAAAAAAGAACGGAAAAAGCTTTTTTTGGAAAAAAAAAATATTTTGAAAAAATATCCAAAATTTTTAAAGACATTCATTAAAAATGTTAGCTAATATGTCAATTAGAACCCATAAAAATTGGTATAATTTTTTTTCATTATTTAACCGTGCCCCTCTGACATAAAAAATTGGCGAAAAATGAAAGAAATATCGGATTTTCTGAAAACCTGTACTATGATAAACTATTCATTATGTTCTAAATTAGTATTGACATAACTGATTAATTAATTAGTATTATAAATAAAAATTCTATACCTATAACTATTACTTTACTTTATTATTTTTTTACTTGGTTAATATATAAACATATTTTTTCTTTTATATAAGCATATTTTCTCTTACATAGTAACAAAATAAAGATTAAAGCAAAAATATACAAATTTATGTTGGATTTAATAATACCTGTTGCTTATTGAATATTAGGTACTCGAATAATATTGTCCTTTATTGTCAAACGTTGGGAGTTCTTTTCTTGCTTGAAGTTTGCTGCGAATATAGCCATCCCTTGCAATCTCACCACAAACTTTCATTGCAGCTTCAGATACTAATTTAACACATCGTTCAACAGATTGCGTATGACATGGTAATTTTTCGAATGTCATTAATTGATTCTCTTCTTTTTTGCACATTTCTTTCAAGTCTTTATCCTTTAAATGCATTGTAAGAGGTGGCTCTGTTACAACACAGTTTGACCAATCAATTAAATCAATGTAGTCGTCTGCTTCGAAATTAACTTGAGGAGGCTTGAAAACTCGTAAACCATTCAAGTTCTTCATTTTTATTTGTCGAGCGCCTAGAATGCGCCTAACTGCTAGTTCCCGGATGTGTTTCCTGGAATCATGCAACATTGCTACCAATAAATTTTCGGGATGCGCATAATGTGCATTGTTTGACAAAACTTTAAAAATAATTTTCTTAGATTTGTCTGGAAGCTGCTTTGAAAGGGATATCATTTTCCAAAAATGTTGGGAACCATACTGGCAATGCGATTTCATTTTTATTTCAAACCACATTGGAGCATAAACCAGCATTACATATTTCACAAGTATTATAAGATTCTCTGATGGGCTTGGTGTGCTAATGTATAACCGTAACAAACGGTTTGCGGTAGTCAGCCATCGTGCATGACTAAGTTTACCTGGATTACTGTCAGTCAACATAGGAGAAATAGTACCATCTTTTATGGCTTGACAGATGCGATACAAATATTTTTGATCTGTACTTAGCTTTCTAATATCTTGCGGATCCAAATGCTGAAGTGTAGAGTCCATTTTATCAAATTTGACCACTGGATGTTTCTCACAGTCTTTTAAAAGCAATCCAATAGGTCCAGAATATGAATATGGTCCCCTTGTGCAGCCGTCTATTTCTTGAATAAGGTGTCTTAGTGGCAACTCATTGGTATGAAGCAAACATACATTCCATTGTAGTGGTCTTCCAATGTTTGTCTCAAGCAAACGTATTACTCCACCTTTCCATCCCGTATTTACATTTGTTCCGTCACATCCGATAACTGATAGGTTCTGCAAACTTATGTTATTCTTTCTTGTAAATTCTATAATACCTTCGGCTATTCCTTTTGCACTTTCACCAGCAGTTAACGATATATGACCCATATATTTGCTATCTGGTTCCTCTATTAATGCTACATGCGCTTCTGATGTTAATTTTCGATGACCATGTATTTGTTGAATAGTTTCATCTTTGCGCCCATCAAAATACAAACTCTTAATAGGTTTTTCTTCAAATAGCCTTAAATCATTTTCCCTTACTTTTTTTCTTTTCTTGACTTTTGTCTCCCTTTATTTGCAATCTGATACTCTGATAACATCTTATTATGTCCTCATATGTTGGGAGATAAACAGCATCAGAAGGGAATAAATCTTTCCATGTTCCAAACAGCGGACGACTTGAGTTTGCTCGCGTCACTTTTTTAATTACCCGTTTTTCCATAACAACCGTTTTATTTGACAAACAAACGTAGAATGAAACGAAATCCAATATTTTATCTTATCTATTAGTTAAATTGACCTTGGAAGCAATGGGAGCAGTAGAACGCCATCTATCGTTTGAAATCTGAACGAAAAGAAACAAAAACGAAAGTAGGGTATAAGATAAGCTTCAATTTCTTATGTGCATATGTATGCTTATTATTTTTAAGTAAGAGAATAAAAATAGAGTAAAATTATTTGAATTTTATTTGGATTGGTTCGTAGTAACGTATTATGTAATATTTTAGTTATATAGTATAACTAGTTTCAATTTTTTTTAAAATATACTTTTTTCAAAAAACCCGGCTTTTCATCTTTTTCTCAGTTTTTTATGTCAGAGGGGCGCGGCTAAATATTTGGCAAAATTGATGAAAGTTTTTCAGGGTTCTAACTGATTCATTAGGTAAC
The DNA here is from genome assembly GCA_963930645.1 of Salticus scenicus. Taxonomy (NCBI): domain Eukaryota; kingdom Metazoa; phylum Arthropoda; class Arachnida; order Araneae; family Salticidae; genus Salticus; species Salticus scenicus. The sequence goes on from OZ005651.1 coordinate 243,346,960, forward strand.
ATTTCTGCAATATACCAGAACTAAATTCAAAATTATTTTTTGAAATTTAATTTTTTGAAAAAAACTATTTTTTTTCTTTTTTTCAGTTTTTCAGTGCCAAAGGGGCGCGGTTAAATATTAAACAAAACTGATAAAATTTTTAGAGGTTTCTTACAGACCCATTACACAACTTTTCCGCACTATACCAAAATCAATTTCAAAAAATAATTTTTTCGGCCCACCCTATTATGCATGTACCAAAGCAATACATATATATTTATTATTATTACTAATTTTGCACCAGTATTATCATTATTTTTAATAATGTATACAATGTATGTATATATTTATTTTATGAACTGGTTTAATTTTATTAGTGTTTCAATTTTATGCCCTCATAACTATTCATTGTAGTCATTTATTATAGGTTTCTTTTTCTTCACTGTTCAAATAAAAAAAAACATTACTTCGATTTTTTGAAACAGATTTTTTTTTTTTTTTTTTTTTTGTATATATGTATATGAATATGGGTTTAAATTAAAAACATTGAAGACTTAATGTTGTTAATGTGTTATTTCACCAAAAACAAATAAGATTTAAAATAATAATCCTGTATTTACTGTACAAATCAGTAGTTTGAAGCTACATTGAAAATAATAAACATATAAGTTTATTAATGTATGAGATACTCATTAACATTTATGTAGGGGCTCGGACAGCATCTGTCCAAGAAAAAGTAAGATCTTCTGAGGGGCTGCGACACTTTTCGTCTTGCAGTAGGGAAAGAAGTTTAAAGAGAGAAGAAGGGCGGAGATTGTTGTTGTAAAAGTGTCAAATCAGTAAATAATGACCTTTCCCTACAATATCGTACTTTAGTGCATCTCCTTTTAATCGCACTTAAGTTGAGGTAACCTAACCTTCTATGTGCATAGTAAAAGTTCTCGCATATGTACTATTTTTTTTTGCTTTAATTTGAGATTCATTTAGATTTTAATTAAAGCTAAAATGGCAAAACGGCGGAATACTTTATTTAAAAAGAAATAGAAGATATTGTTGAGAGATGGGATAAATTATCCGATTTTCATTTCAGTCTTGAATTAACTATAATTGTTTAACTTATTATATATTCACATTATCATTCTATATTCACATTAAATATAATTTATTTTATATTTAATGCTTTAAGCCCAAACTTTTACCATCAAAATTTACATATTTCAGAAAACAGTTTAATATTAAAACGTTACTAAAACCTGAAAGGGAAAATTCAAAAATCTAAAATAATGAATAAATATTAATTTAAATACTAAGATTTGAGTTATTGCTCTGTGGCCATTTTTTGCATATTAATTAAAATTAGATCACTACAAATGCCCATTTCTGAACTTTGATTCAAAGCTTGATCCTAGAAATTGATGGCCAGAGCGCTAACCAGGGTACCAGATGTTTAGAAAATAATTAGAAAAGAGAAAAATAGAATATAATAATATATTTATATATAGCTTAAAATACCTATTAAATAATTAAAATATTTCAGTAGTATATTAATCAGTTTGGAACTGCTCCTAGTTGGGCAGTTTAAGGTGTAAGATATGAATATAAAATGAGGTGCTGTATTCGAAATTTCTAATTTACTTTTTTTAAACAACTGATCAAATTAGTTTTAGAAAGTTTTATTTGACATAAAATACTATGTGAGGGAGCACTGTAAATTACATATTATGTAGTCTGTATATCATGCTTTGTTTATTATGAATGAATTATATACATACCAAACAATGCATCTAAATTTATCACAGAAAATCTGGTATGTTGTGACCATCACAACACTTTCTTCAGTATTATTTTTTATAAAAATCCACACAGTTCAAATTATTTATTCAAATTATTTTCCATGATAAATGTAGACTATTTTTATCTCAGAGAAGTATAACCCTAAATGGCAAGAAGACATCTGAAAAAAAAAAAAAAAAGCCTTTCCTTTGAAAGTATTTTTAAAAATTTAATTTAAAAATATTGGTTACTTTGTTAATTTTGTTTTAAATTACCACAGATATATGGTTCAAACCTTTGTTTTAAAGGTATTGACGAGTTATTTTAAAAGATGCACCCTTAGAAATTAGGTATAGGGAGGGAAGTGATGCCCCTAAATTTTGTTTATTTTTCTTTTTTTGACTATTACTATTATAAGTAAATTCATAAATATATATATATATATATTTATTTCACATTGAAAGGTTGAAAATAATTCTCAATATGTACACTTTTACGAAATTTTATCCTGTACTGCCATATTAAAAACTGTGAAAAAATGGGGTGATAGTAGCACTTATTGAGCAATTTAATCCTAATCAGAACCAATTTAAATCAAGGTGCAACTAAATATAAAGTTTAATTTCCGTTCATTGGTTCGTGAGATACAGCTTTTATAAGATTTTCGGTGCACACATACAGACAGATGTTTTCTAAAAATAGTCAAATCGTGTTCAGGACATCTCAGAACGTGTAAATACATTGAAAACCATAGGTTGAAAGTTTTCACGAATCCAGTACTTCCTTCTCATACATATATAGAAAAAAGTAAATAAGTTTCCTCCAGTGTTTCCTTCCTACGTATATAGAAGAAAGTAAAAGTGCATGACACTATTTGAAACTCACTCCTAGCCACTTCCAAATAAAGCATTAGCTAATATATCAGAAATATTTTGTGTGGCCCTGTAAATGCAAGATAAATACTTTTCATCATATATTGTTTGTGAAAGATATTTTTCTGGAAATAAAGAATGTATGTCAGTATCATATTGTTTACGAGAATCTAAAGATGTTAATGTATATCGACCATGTTTTTTTTCCCACAGAAGTAATGTATACAAACATTTTCATATATCGCATGTTCCTGTACATGAACGATTTGACCGATCCCAGTGAACATTTTCAAGAAGTATCCCCGTAGGATATAGATTTAGTATATTGAGTTTGGAATTCCCGTTAGAATTTGTTATTGAGTTATACTAATAACCGACACTAGCAGAAAGAAGAATTAGTATAGTTAAGAGTTTAGATGTAAGAGTATTTATGAAAATTTAAGTCTACATTTTTTTAATGTATAATAATTCATCTTTGTAACCTTGTAAAAGAATTATTTTACATGGGCTTAAACCCATGAAAATCTCTTATTTTTGTGACGGTGACCTACAACATACTTTAAAAAATTGAAACTCATTCGAATCTCAAATGAAGCGTTTTGTGGCTAACGTGTTAACTCCCATACTTGCATATGCACACAAATTACTGTAAAAACAGCAAAAATGAATTTAAAAACACTATGTATATATATATACACACAAAAAATCTCATAATTGAATTTTATCACAATTACAATACTTTTCTTGCATAGGTATATGTTCATAAAGTAAAAAAGAGAGAATAGTAAATATAAAAAATGATTTTATCTTATTCTTATTACTTATTTTTTATTTTTGGAAATAATGTGACTTATTAAAAAAAAAAAAAAAAAAAATTAGAAAACTATTTTAGCAAACATAATTTATTAGTAAAATATTTGAGACACATATGATGTATATATATTCTCATACATTAAAGTGCCAGAGATGTATGTCTTTCTAGAGTAAAAAGTTGAAAAAAAAAAATGCATAATTTAGATGATTCTCCCCATCCAATCTCCTGTACAAAAACTCAATAATGACCAATAAAATATTGTTGGCAAACACTATAAATTGAAAGAACACGCAAAAGTTGTTTCTGGTCAAAATAATTAACCACGATACTCCATCAGAGGATAATATTACGGTAGAATCTCAGCATGAAAGCATTTCTTTTCTTCCCCAAATTTATGGTATTGCTTGCAAACCATTTATACATTCAACGCAAATATTTTAGCCTATTTGTCTGCATAAACTTATTATATATATATATATATAAATTGAAGAATTTATTACCCTTATAAAATTTATAACAACTAACTCATAGTTTAGGTTTCAGTGATATACGTCATTTGTCTTCTGCGTAAGTATTTTAACATGTTTTTACTATTCAGTGAAATTTACTTAAATGGTAATTGTGACAATAAATAAATAAATATATATATATATATAAACAACCACATAAGGAAATGAAGCCTTATACAAAGCAAAAGATATTTAAATAGTTAATATGAATTTTTTCTGAAACATTGGTGGATAAGATCATTAGCAAATATGATCTAAGTATAACAGAAAAAATAAAATAAACAAAAATAAAAATAGAAGAAGAAAGAGGAGCAGAGGCCACCCCAGCTTAAAACAGGTGAAGTGGGTTAAACTTAATAATTTTTCTTATATACTCTGCAAGATAACATGGTAACAAAGTAAAAATTAATATGTGTTGTGGGGATAATATTAAGAGCAAAAAAGAAAAATTAAGAAGCAGCAAGGAAAATTTTTAACTTAACGAGAAAACCATGAAAGATTCAATTAACATATCATAATCATTTATATAAGGCAGAGATTTATATATATATATATATTTTTTTTTTTTTTTCCCAGTAAGATTTTTAGACTATCTATGAGTTAAGTAATTTTGAGGATATAAACAAAACTGTGTTAGGCAAAAGATACTCATTAAAATCAATTTCAATTAAATACAATAATTTAACTATTTTTTAAACACCTTCATTAATAACTTTACTTCTTTTATAAATACTAAGTATGGCAATATTAATTTAAACTTATGTATCAATTACATTTTATAACCCCCATTTTAAAACATAAATAATTTGTCAAATCCATAAATGTTATATAGTAGTTTTAATACTTAACATTAAAGTTATTGTAATATAATTCAATTCAACTAAATTTGCTGTATGAAATACATTGGATCAAAATTTTATTCTATATAATTCTATCTGAAATGCAGTGAATCTTTTCTTTCTTTCTTCTTTTTTAATTATTAAGTTCTACAAGAAAAGAAAACAGTTATATTGAGAAAATTAACACTTAGAATAGCATTTATATTAATAAGTTATCTTTCAAAAGGAACAGATAAAAATCAGCCTTTTCAAGTCTCTTTCTCCATTTTTCAAAAAGGAATTTTCATCTATAGTGTAATATCACCCCAACTGCTGTAGGGTAAAAGAGGCTGTTTGCTTGAAAAACTGGGGAAGAAAGTTTGTCCTCCTAATTGACTTTTCCACAAAATCATTCAGTGAGCAGCGAGACTGCTATCCCCCCAAAACTGAGAATGCCCCTCAGAAGAACTGTAAAATTTTTAATGCAGCCCACGTCAAAAGGTTAAAAGAAAATGATGAGAGAGTATTCAAGAGAATAATAATGATTTTGTCTATAGAAAGACAAAATTTTATCATATTTCCAGGCAGCACAATTCCATTTAATTTTCCTGTCTAGAGGACTAGGTTAAATGGGGATCCGGACATAATATCGCGAGACAAAATCTCGCCGGACAGAATATCGCGTCAAAAAAATAGTATGATCTATTTGAAAATTTGATTTTGTGTCACGCGTGATCTGTGGCGGGGCCACAGGGCCTTATAAATATTAATTTATTAAATAAATCATAGTGTTGAATTTCATTATTTTATCTATGTTTATTTTTAAGTTATTTTATCTTTTGCTTTTCACTGTTCAAAATATATTTTAAAAATCGTGTACATCACTGCTGACATTAAAGCTGAACACTGTTCACAAACTTGAATTAAAAATTTTTAAACTGATAAGCATGATTGAATTCATCATGACTAATCATAACAAAAATTAATAAATATAGTCTTTAAACTATTTTAAGTAAAATTTATAAAAAATTTTGTTGTAGATTTGTCAGTATGTCAGTGCTCTGACTAAGGTATGTGTTCTCATGAAATTTTATACAACATTACTATTAATTAACAACTCATTTTTGCTTTGTATTCATTTACGTCGGTGATATTTTGTCCCACGAGATTTTGTCTCCAACCCAGGTTAAATGCCATTGTTTACTTTTAATAAGTCAAAAGAAAAAAAAGAAAAATTACAAATAAAGCTAGAAAAGTTGCTGAAAAGCTATCTGGCTAAGATTGTCTAGAATTGTGCTAAAGCTAATGATGTAGCTTTGAAAAAAAAAAAGTTTATCTAATATTTGATTATATAGAGCAGATTAACATATTGTAAACTTTAAAGTTTAATTTTTACTAGTGTGAAATTAGATTCATAAGTAAATGCAAAAGAAATTAGTTTAATAATATTTATTGACAATATAAAACCATTAGATATTAGTAAAAAAAATTAGCAATAACAATAAAATCTCAGTTACTTCATCATAACATTGCCAAATGAGATCTATGAGAAAAATGTAAGCTTTTACCTCTCAAAAAATATACTGGCTCACAGATATTGAAAAGCAAGTCGCTTGATCACCTTAAAGTGGTACATCATTTTATTCACTTTTTTTTGCACCTCATGTAATCTTATTAGATTTTTAATGTTTCATATTTTAAGGCTATCTTATTCAAAAATGAAGTTTTTTTAATTTCACTCTGAATATGTCGCCTTTCATTTTAATAAGCATTTAAAAAAATTAATTTAAATACTTCTTTTTTAGATTAAAATTAAAAAACCTTGAGTTAACTTAATAAAATAATGTTCAAAGAGTTGAAATCAAAACACTGAATTAACATAACTATATTTTTCAATGAGAATCCTTAAAATATCAAGTAACAAAAATCCCATAGGATTATATGGGAAGGAAGAAAAGATAAATCTGGCTGATGTACAAAATTTAATCAGCATATAGTTCTATCACTTGAATCATAGTTCATTTTTACTGAAGTCACCAAGCTACTATTCATTCTACAATTCAAGTCCAAAACAAACAAAGGCTCTACTTGAGATTAAGATTCTACTTGGGAAAGGGTAAACACTATCACTGAAATGATCATTTCCCAAAATTTTATCTCCCATGGTTTCCTTCAACACCTATTTTGATAAAAATGCAGCAAAATTGACTCATCTGTAATAGCACTCATTGGACTCTAATCAAAAAACAAAGGTACATTGAATCATCAGGTGTACATGTATGGCTAAACTAACTCAAGACACTACTGATACTACGGCTAGAACATTTAAAAGTAAAGTTTGAATACGCTGAATTCACCAATTTGACATGCTGCTAAAAACATTTTATAGACTCCTTTATATATTTTCATTTTATAAACCCCCTTTATAGATTAAAAAATTTCAATTGGATCTGTAGCACTAGAACAAACATGTGGAATTCATCTTACTATCAGGAATTCTTGGTTGTGGCGTACGTTCCAATAGCTCTGCAAAAAGTGCTACAACGATGTTTTCATAATTGTCAGTTGTCATTCTCGGTAACTCATGTTGAGATCTATCTAAAAAATCTCAATATTCAATAGGGAGGGCCGAAATAGTCTGAATCCTCCTATTTCCTAAGCTCTTGCATCTCTGCATATAATGAAAGAGGGTCTATATGTGTTGCTTCGTATACAAACGGCTGATTACAGAGCTAGGGAATTTTACATGGATGTCCGTATTGACTTCTCCTGAAGCACCTTGAAGCTTAATTTCCAAAATTTTGATTAGATTTAGAATATTTAAAAATTAATTTAGAATTAATAATATTTTCGTTAATGCTTAATTTATTAAACAATTAAAAATGTTAAATTACATTGCTTTATTATTCTTATTACTGTCATAAAATAAAAATTTATGTCATAAATTATTTTACCTTAAATAATGTCCTTATTCGTTTTCACAATACGTATTTCGGGTGCTAGCGCACCCATCTTCAGGTGAGATGTAACACTCTTCAATTGCTTTGTTGTCTGCTGGGAACTTCAGATTCGTCGCTTCACTTCGCTTCGTATTTTTGGATTTGTTGATTAATTGGTTCCATTCTTTCGAAATGCTTGCGTGTTCACGTCCATTGACTGCCTCTGGGTTAGTAAGGATCTCTAGAGCTTCGCGTTTGAGGGCATAATTGTGATTATTGTAAGGGGCTATTTTTTTAGTAGAGATAGTATTAATATTAATGGGGTTATTAAGGTGAACGGATGCGAGCGCGGTGGATTGGCGGTTATGTTTTAAATCTGATTTATGTTCTCTTTCGCGTTCCTGGATTTTTCGTTTTGTGACACCGATATAACAACAAGTGCTAGAATCGTTAGTGTAATTGAAATCGATTTTGTAAATGCCGGAGGTGGATCTGTTGTCAATTTTGTCTTTTTCGTTTCTGATATGCTGAAAGATATTTCGGTTAGGTTTAATGGGGATGTTTATATTGTGTTTTTTAGCTTCGTTTTTAATTTTTATACTTGCTCCGTTACAGTAGGGGATGGAGGTTGTGAATTTTGGTTTAATTTTTGGGCACTATTAATTTTATTGAGGGTTTTGATGCATTTTTTATATAGTTTATTGATGAGATTTTTTGGGTAGTTTGCTTTACATGTGATGCTTTTAATATATTTGAGTTCTTCGTTGAGGAGGGCTTTATTGGAGCAAATGAGGATTGTGCGACTTATATATGATCGTATAGCTGCGTATTTATATGGGAGGGGGTATGGCAGTGGTTATTGATAATTTCAGTGTTAACGGTTGGTTTTCTATAAATTGTAGTATTGAACGTATTGTTTGGATTTTTTATAATTTTAATGTCTAAATAGTTCAGTGTATTGTTAGGTTCGCTTTCCATCGTGAATATCACGATGTTTCCAAAGAAACAATTATAAAATGCTTTCGTAAGTGTGGAATTTTTGAAAATTTCAAAAATGGCTCACAAAACAATTCAGAAGACAACGATGTTCCTGGATCTTTGGATCCAGAAATTATTGATTTATTTCATTACGATTCCGAATTTTCGGATTTTGATGGTTTTTTAAGTTAAATAAATTTTTTTTCCCCTTAATAACGTCTTTTTTGGAATTTATCACATCAGTGGAATAAAGGTAAGCATTTTCTATTCTATTCTAATATTTTTCATATATTATTATTACATTTATTATATTAATATATTTTTATTATTTTCTTAAAATGTCCATGGTATTAAGTAAATCTGAAATAAATTTAAAAGTATTCAGTGCATTTCCGATATCTGCCAATTATGCAGCACCGTGGATTACCTGCAGATTTTTTTCTAATGGTTAAATAATGCAGATGTGGATAATGCGCCGCCGTGGATTATAGACCGGAAATTACTGTAATCAAATTTTTTTTAGATTTTTCAATTTTTAACTTAGAGTATTAGTAATTACATTTTTAATTATTTTTAAAGTGATTTACCAACTGCGTGACAATGAAAATTTATGACTTAAAAAGGTTTTGCATGATTTTTAGAATTTTCATTTAGATTTGAGTGTAAAGAAATTGGGTTAGGGTCAGGTGTGGGTCCTCAAAATTCTTTATTGTGGGTTTGGGTTGATTGAATTTTTTTGTTGGGTTCGTGTCAGATAAAACCCGACCAGTGCAGGATTCTACCTATAGTACGATAGAGAACTCAAAAAGGTGTTTATCAGGTTTTTAAATGATATGTAGTAACTGGAGAACATTCCATTATATTTTATCAATAAATTGTTTTTCATATATATGACTAGGTTTTAGAACAGAACAGGAACTGTTTTAAAGTACATTTATCTTCAATGGTTAATGTCACACAAGGAAAGCCTCCATATGCACATACCTAAAAAATTTTGAAAAAATTACAGAAGGCTCTTTCCATGAAGTTATGTATGTTTATATATTAAAAAAACCGACGAAATCTGTATTTATTGTCTGTAAAAAAAATAATGCAAATGTCCATTTCTTGGCTATTTTTCGTCCATTGGTGACACAAGAAAATTTCAAACAAAACTTTTTTTTTTTTAATAATCTTCAAAGGAAAACCTTTTCTATACTCTTAACACTAAAACAATTTATGTAAGATTACTTCAAATAAACACTTTTATAACTAATGTGTCAACTGAAATCTAATGATTGTATATTAAAAACTTTTCTTTATTGCAGAACACCTTAATTTTTTTTTTTTTTTTTTTTTTTTAAATAACATAATATTTTACATATGAAAAAATACCAATCAATTATTAGACCAATTTTTCTATATTCATGGCAAACCAGTTAGGATCTACTGGTTTAGAAAAAAAAAATTATTAAATTCAATATAAAAACCCAATTTTTTAGCACAGAATACACATTAATATTAAAAATATACAACTCTCCAGCCATTACCTTTTTTATTACACAGGTTGGATAAAATTTACCAATAAACTTTATTAATTCTATGAGCTTAATTAGTTTAAATACACTTTTATGACTAAGATTTTATGAAATATGTATATAATACAATGTTGATTTATTCAAATTTCAAACCAATTTCTAATGGAAAATCGTGATGTGTTTAAAAAAGTTAAGCACACAGTAAAATTAATTTATAGTGTGAAAAAGAATATTGAAGACCTTTTCATTAACCAAAAATCCACAAAAACAAATTTATTTGTTACAATATTGAATGATATTAAAATGGGTTTAATTTAAAGATGTGATCCTATTCTATATTCATTCTATGAAAAGAAAGAAAATATATACATATGTATATTTTTATGGTTGATGTTTATATATATATATATTTCATTTGAGAGGGGGGAGAGCGTTAAAAGGAAAACATAATTTTTTCTAAAATAAAAATAAAAAAAGTTCCTGCTTCTGTGATCGTCTTCATGCATTAAAGGTTTATTTATTTATTTTAATATAAAAATACTCAAAATTTAACAAAATATATTAACTTTATAAATCGGAATCAGTAAAAAAAATGCTGGAAACAATAGGATAATTGAAATAAAAAAAACTGAATTAAAGTTCCGTTTAAATAGTTACAATTGTCCACATTTTGAGTTCCAAATGCAAAATGAATATGATTTCAGAATTATATTGCAGCCGAGTGGTTCTGTGCTCAAAGCTGATAGATGGGAAGAGATCCCAGGTCGCGCTCATTAACCTAGCAGTTCAGAGTTTTCCGTGGTTTTCTCCGAAACTCGCGTAAATACGGTCTAGGACCCTTCTAACATTGTGCGTGTTGATTTCTAAAACTTTTATTTTCAGATAAAAAAAAAATTTTTTTCCAGATTTTAAAATAAGAACTTAAAAATTAACTGAAATTAATAAATTAATAATCGCAATTTGAAAAATGCAAAATTCAAAAGATTTTTCATACAAGACAAAGTACTAAATAATGCATAACTTAAACGTATGTGACTTGAACGTTTGTTAATTATACGATAAAAAACATTTTTATGTAGTAAAATTAAATACTTTTAACCACAAGCCACTTCAGTATAGTATAGTATAGTACAGAAGCTTATATATAAAAAGTAATTGACTATTTTATCTGATAACTTTAAAGTTATTCAATATTACACTATTTGGTAAACATTTGCTTTGAAAACAGTTTTCAAATTTACTAAAATTACTTGCATTTGGCAAAAAAATATGTTGTTTGCCAAATCGTATGGTATTTTGGATTTTTAGTACCAAATAAGTATTTTATTTTCTTACAGATTAACCACTGGGATTCCACCAATAAATTTGATTAATCTTATACTATGAAAGTAAGTAGTATCAGAAGAATTTTTTTTTTTTTAGAATATTCTGAGTACGTGCTTTAGGAAACTTTCCTTGTCTCAGTTCTTCAATCAAAGTAAAATGTCTTTTGCTATTGTAAATTTATCTTGCTAAATCACTTCATAAGTTCTCAATAGGATTTAAATCATAACTTCTTGCATGCCTTTCCAAAGCTTCAATATTATTGGAACGGATCGAACAGCAACATTATCCTGTTAGAAAATCCATGCATCTTCTGGTAAATGCATTTTAAATGCCAAATGATGGTCAGTAAGAATCGTTATGTATGCATCTAAATTCATTTTTCTGGAAGAAAAAAAAAAAAAAGAAGAAGAAGAAAAGAAAGGAAAAAAATTAGTATAATAGCTCCAACATTACTGAAAAGCTTCCCACGCCATAAAATGTTTTTCATATTCAACTTTTTTTTTTTTTTTTTTTTTTTTTTTTGGAGGGGGGGGGGGAGATTCTTTCGCTTGTATTAGATTGTGCAAGTTATACTTCCAGCCATCCAAGCTAAGTCCCACTTTATTTTTTCATCAGAAAAATTAACCTTCTACCATTTGTCATTCCATTTCATTACTTGTGTAAATGTTGAAGTTTGTATTTGCTTAACAACTGAAGTTATTTTTTTAAACTTTGCTGAATATTAAAAATCACCAGACTGATTTATTGAATTACAAATGATTTTCTTAAGATGTTAGCCCATTTGTTTCAATAATTTGTGTATTGACATTTTTAAGTCGATACTAAACTCAAAACTTCACTTTTATTTTTCTGGGTGGCAAGGTTTGCAGTCTTCCTGAATTTAACTTTCCGCAATTATGTTTTAATTAAAAATGTTGAGCACAATTTTAGAACTTCCTATCATTTTAGCAATAGACCTACTACTCATTCTTGGTGAATTCAAAGCTTTAATTTGAACTTTTTCTAATTCAGCTAATATCTTTCTTTTTGTCATCTCTGTAAAACCATCTCTGTAAACTACAAAAAATTTATACAAATATATTTATCTAATAGAGTCTATATCTTTCTTAAATTGATTGCAGTCTGTTACATAAGTATAAGACCACAACATACTTTGCTATTTAGGTAACAAAAGAAATATTTTAATGAAAATCCAAGACATTCTATGCCAGTGCATCAAGGTTTTAGTAAAATAAAGCAATGCACTGACATAGATCTTTTTCTTTTTTTTTTCATTATATCTTTTATTACCTAAATAGCAAAATAAGTTGTGGTCTTATACTTTTGTAACAGACAGTAGTGTTTTCTCTTATGATGGATAATTTTAATTGTTTTGTTGGTAGCCTTAAAATTTTTGATGGTGAATTTAAGTTCATTTTCATTTTATTTACAGAAATCATGGATTACAAGTTTTATCTATTGCATTAGTCTCATACACTTAGCAATAAAAGTACCAATGCTAGTTTTAAGCAATTTTTTCTTTATTTAACAAAACTGATGGTATCTTTTACACGAACTGTACTAAATTGGAACATTGTACCATAAATGTCCTATACATATCTCCAAATAAATTTGTTGATGGATTATAGCTATCTGAAATTGTAAACTGCAATGTAAACATGTTTATTTATGGTATAATTGTAATTTGTGAACAACTCTTCAAATGGTAATCTTTTTATTTATTGGTGAACTTACGTCATAACACTGAATAGTGCTTTAAATCAGCCCAATTTATCTTTTCATATCTCGAAGATTTGTGATACAATGTTTAAATTTCGTGCAAAAATTTTATAAGTGCATAAGTTACATTTCACTAACTAGAAATCATTATTATTATTATTATTTTCTTATTATTATTGAAGCCATATAATAAAATACAAATCTTAAAACTTTATTTCCCTGAAATTTTTAACCGGTTTTATAAAATTGTATGTTTTGACGTGCAGCTTTGTAATTTATTCAGAGATTATTATTTATTTTTTTTTTTTTTTGTGGGGGGGGAGGTTTAGAGAGAAAATGTGCAAAGGAATAACGACATTATAGCAGTTAACATTAGAAACATTAAAATTTCGTGGTAATTTGAGTCATTTATTTTAGAGAAAAAATACAAACACGTCCACCAAAGACATAATTATATATATATTTCTGAGTTTCGATGAATAAAGAATTTATACATTTGATTGCTAGTAACATTTATTGCACTACATTTCCATAAATGACCGAACACGTCTGATTTCAGACGTTTTTTCAAATATCTTAAAAATTATTGGACGAATTATCTTGAGACTTCAGGAGTGGGAATAACATGTTACACCTCATATATCAGTTAAAGTTTTACTCAGAAGATAAAAAAGGGACCAGTAAAAAAATAAAATATTTGGGATCACCCTGTAAAAAATAATGCTTAAAATGCAATATAGCTGTTGTGAGTAGTATGAGGTTCCTTTTTATTCTCTATGCAAATTTATATGAGGTTATCACATATATTCATGGAGATTCTTTAAAAAATTGGAAAAAAAAAAAAAGTCACTTTTTTAACTGCAACTCGCAAGGTATTAAAACCCAAAGAAATGCCATTTTCAGGAAACTTGACACACAACATTAGACACAGCATACCGTAACCAGAATGGAAAAATATTAAATATCTGATGAAATATAAACATTTTTACTAAATAATTTTTAACTGTGCATGTGCAAGCTTTAGCGAAATTTCATTTGCATAATTCAATAACCAAATGTATTGAGCTACAGGAAAACCCCCAAAGAAATATCATGTAAATTCAAAATGTTATACGCGATTAGAATGAACTGTTATTCAGTTCCTCTCAAAAAAAGAGCTAAACTATAAGGGATTTTACTCACATTTTTATTTTGATTCAGTCAATGGTAATACAATGTTTATTGATTGTAGATAAATGTTGAGAAAACCCCTTATCACTTTGTTTATTTTTGAGAACTGAAATTCAGTTCATTCTATTGCGTACAACTCCTGTTTGAATTTAAATGATGTTTGTCTGAAGCTTTCATATAAGTAGCTCAATACTATCCGCTATTACATTATGCAAATGAAATTTCACTAAAGATTACGCATGCGCATTTAAAAATTATTAAGTGAAATTGCTCATATTTTATTAGAAATTTAATATTTTTGTGTTCTGATTGTGGTATGCTGAAAATGGCTTTGCACTGGATTTAATACCTTGCCTGTTATAGTAAAAAAAAAAAAAAAAAGATGACATTTTTTAAATAAACAGTTATATCTCTCCATGAATATATATAGTAGCCACATAAAAATTTATACAGAGAATAAGAAAAAGCCACATAATCACATACTACAGCTATATTGCATTTCATGCATTACTTTATACAGGGTGATTCCAAACATTTTTATTTTTATGTAATTTTTTACTAGTCCCCTTTTATTTTTGGGGCAGAACTTTCAATAAAATATATGAGGCATAACATGTTATTTACACTCCTGAGATAATTTTGTCGAGTACTTTTTGAGATATTTGAAAAAACGTCTGAAAGCGAAAGTGTCCTATCATTTATGGAAAGGCAGTGTATAACAAAATGAAAGAATACAGTTGAAAGTTTTGTTCGGTTAAAAAGAAATATTTTATAATAGGTAAATAAGAAATGGTTTCAAATTGCTTTTTTGAAAATACAATTATATTACTAAACCAATTATTAAAAAATCAAACATTTATTATATGCAATATAAATAAGTACAATCTTGTTCAAAAGTTTAGCAAGATTTGCAAACAATCAGTTTATTTCAATTTAAAAACTTATCTCTCGATGAAATGTTTTCAAAACTTATTTTAAAACTCCAAAACAAATTAGCAGGTTTTCAATTTATAATATACAGAATTTTTAACGAAATTTATTACCACTTTCAGTTAACTTGGAAAGACATCTTTAAAACAATATACTGAAATCGGAATTCAAATATCTCACGAAATATGAACATTTTTATGAAAAACATTTTCACTGCGCATGTGCGAAAGATAAAAGATCTCTTGATGAAATGTTTTCAAACATTGGGCATTTAAAGCACTAGGTCTTCATGTTTTTCAGTGAAGATTGGTTTAAGACAACATTTAGGGGGCCAGTAACAAATTGAGCAAAATCAATTATGTTTGTCATCACCCTGTATCATTAAATGAATAAAATGATCTGTAACTTTAGGATATGTTATTACAGACTCAGTTCAATTTGTGGATGAATTTGTGTGACGATAGCATATTAAATAACAGAGATATAAGCTTTTATTTTAAAACTCCAAAAACAATCAACATGTTTTTTCTTTATAATACACAGAGTTTTTAAAGAAAAATATTCCCACTTTCAGGTAAGTTGGCACTTTTAAAACAATATGTTGCAATCAGAATACAAATATCTTAAATATCTCATGAAATATGAGCATTTTTATGAAAAACGTTTTCACTGCGCATGTGCGAAAGATAAATATATATATATATATATATTGCATAGGTTGAAAGCTACACTCGGTAACAAAAGTGTCTGAACACTAGCAAAAATTCCTATGTAAAAAAAGTACACTTCATACGGTTTTGTTAAATAAATCCTTATGGAATCATGTTCTTACACTGACTAAGAACAGGATTCGACAAGGATTTATTTAACAAAACCGTATGAAGTGTACTTTTTTTACATAGGAATTTTTGCTAGTGTTCGGACACTTTTGTTACTGACTGTAGATATATTGTGCAACTTTTGTCAAAAGTGCATCTGAATAGAATAAAAATTAAGCAAATCATACGAAAAAGAACGATCTAAATTTTAGATATTTTTCAAGAGTTGAAATTTTGTAAGGGGTTTTTCACACGTTGCGTAATTAATTTAAAGATCCAATTATTTTAATCACTTAGCAAAAGTTCTTTTTTGTGAAAAACCCCTTATAAGCTTGTAACTCTAACATATTTTTGTTTATTTACTAAGGTTTGTGAGATAAGGGATTTTTCACAAAAAAGAACTTTTTTTAAGTGGTTAAAATAATTGGATCTTTAAATTAATTAAGCGGCATAAGAAAAATCCATTAAGAAATTTCAACTCTTGGAAAATATCTAAAATTTAGCTCATTCTTTTTCGTATAATTTGCTTATTTTTTACTCTATTCAAATGCACTTTTCATAAAAGTTGCCCAATATATCTAGCTTTTAACCTATGCAATATTTTTTTTTTTTTTAATCTTTCGCACATACGCAGTGAAAACGTTTTTCATAAAAATATTCATAATTCATGAGATATTTGAATTCCGATTGCAGTATATTGTTTTAAAAGTGTCTTTCCAAGTTAACTGAAAGTGGTAATAATTTTCGTTAAAAACTCTGTATATTATAAATTAAAAACATGCTAATTTGTTTTGGTTGGTTGGATGGTTAGGTTTTACGTTGCACAAGTGCTGCGCAGATGGGCAATTGGTGATGGTCTGGGATTCCCCCCTAGAGATGGTCCAGAGACATGCCATCTAATTTGTTTTGGAGTTTTAAAATAAGTTTTGAAAACATATCATCGAGAGATAAGTTTTCTAATTGAAAAAAAACTGATCGTTTGAAAATCTTGCTAAACTTTTGAGCAGGAGTGTATTATGTGCCATATTTTCGTAACATGAGCAAAACAGTAACCGGAATAAAAGGATGATGAAATTAATGAGATTTTTAATGTTTAATTTTCTTTGAAATGATTGAATGTGTCTTTCCTTTTTCCTTTTTCCGTTTACGATTTTCAAAATTAGCTGCACTGCTTATTTTATCTGTCTCATCTTCATTGCCATTTTCCTTTACTCCGTTTTCTCTTGTATCAGCTACATATTTTTTCTTCGTTTCGGGCATTTTTCCAGTAAGGAGCAACTGGTGTACAAATTTTGCTTCTTTTCTGAAAATTAACTTCAATTCTTTAAGGGCTCGTTCATTACCAATTGCTGAAACCCATATTTTCTTTGTTTCATGGTGCTCCCTCAAACGTATTGTTTTGGCACCAGAATGCTTTATAAGTATATCCCTAGCTGTTAACAGAGAACTTTCTGTGGTTGAAGGGAACAGTTTCATGTTAACTGGAAAAGGATTCATGTCAAGCAAATTATTACGAGTTTTCCTATTGAAATACAAAGTTCTAAAAAAACCAGAAAGCGCAAATTTGTGATAAGCTAAAACTGCTCGCTTAGCAAGTATGGTGTGTTTGTAAAGAAAGAAAGGTAAAACTTGTTGAATATCATTACTAGAATAAAAACGAAGCGAACTACAAAACTTCAGAAATTCAATGCACAGTTTTGCCGAAGAAAAGGATTTGTTTTCATTTTCAAGTGAGCTCCCAGGTAAAAATATATATTTATTTAATTCGGCTACGTGAAAGAAAAGTCTTACAAAAACACCTGTAAAGAGGAGTCCTTGATGACGGCCAGGAACTTCAATAATTTTTTCTTCCCTGGCCCATAAAATTAAGACCCGAAGAGCTCGTTCTACAATTTGTTGATCACACGGATACTTGCAAATACTCGAAATATAAGTTTCTTTATAAAAAGGCAATAGTTTCTTTCTTTCGCATTCTATAATTTTTTTGTCCATTTCCACAATAGCTGGAGAAAAAGTAGTATTTCTGTCCGCACTTTTTCTCATTTTAATAGCAGCAAGGAATTTATAGACAGTCCATGCAAAACTCAAATATTGAGACTTTGGATCAGAATAGGTTATTTGGTAATAGGCTGAGGCTTTCTGTAACACTGCCTCGTCCAATTCCTTTGCATCATTACAACCCATAAACTCTTCTATGAATTCACGTAACGTATCACTTATTAACTTTTTAAAGCAATCTGTAACAACTTTCATAACATCCATGCGATCACTCCTTTCTTGAAAACGGCAGTGAAGATCTGTAAAAGCTCCTGAAATGACTTCTGCTTCATGTTCAATACCATAGTTTCTTAAAAGAGAGCCCAAAATCATATCGTATTTCTTTTTTGCTCTTATTGCTTTTCTTTTATATTTCTCCCAACCAGGATACAATAATTCTGAATCCACCTAATATAAAAAATAAATAAATAAATAAAAATATACATTTGTGTAATAAAATTGAAAAACAAGATTTCAAAAACATGAAATTAGTTTAGTTTTAAATATGTATATTCAGGGGTCAATTCAGAAAAAAACTGGGCACTTTAGCTGTCCCTTCACAAAATTTTGCATCATAAATAGAGCCCATTTATAAAATTCAAATTCATAAATTGGGCCATTTCGCCCTATTCAAATTCGTAAAAACGACCCTTTGACAAAATTCATTTTATAAAATTGATCCATGTTTTGAATATTATTTCAAATGACTGACTGTACTAGGTTCAATGGAACATTAAATTGATATTAAAACCTTTAAGCATAAATTGGAATAACTGCAGAAATTAGAGTTATAAGATTTTTTATTCTACTTTTTTAATTAATTACTTATTTTTTGGCCTCCAAAATATAAATTTCACGAAAATATAAATTTTATCATAAAAATAAATACCAGAAAATTAAAACCTGGATTGACCCTTGATATTTATGACATATTTAAAAGATCACTTAAAAAATGTCTCTATCTAAAATAAGAACTCGAAATGAATAGTGAAGAGAAAGCCGCTATATTAGAATCCAACATTTTCTTAAGTGGGTTTATCTTTTTTTTTTTTTTTTTTTAATAAAACTCTGAGTTAAAACTGGACATCGAGATACAATTCCATAAAAATGAGGGGGGGGGGGGAATCTTTCTTTGTCAGCCGTAAGACTACATGTATAAGAGAAAAGTCACGTATTTATGTAAGAGTATTTCTCTTCAAGTTTATCATATGGATGCAACCCGTGTTACAAACCAAAAATACAGTGAGACAAATTTTGTACCGAAGTGCCACTAGATTTTTCGAAAACTCTTGTAATATTTGAAACACCTGAACTTGTACGTAAGTGTCACTAATTTCAGCTTGTGCAGAAATGTCTTGTCCGCCTCTGTCATATAACCTACTCTTTTGTCTATACTATGTATGCACTTTGATATGGGATCCGTTCGTAGCTCTTAGAATGTCCAGTCGATATCAATCTGTCTTTTTTTTTTTTTTTCTGTGAAGGAAAACGTTTTGACGATTCTGTTGTACATCAGAACACATCACACATTCATTTTATCGCCATCCATGACACGTTCGGGAACATTGTCAGGGACAGAACCTCAAACAGAAATATTGTGATCGTTAATCGCTCTGGATATGTGAAATGCTGATTTTGATTTTGCCAGAAAAATAAAATTTTGTTGTTGTTATTCATGATACCGCAAACCACAAATCTCTAACACTCATATTTTCAATACAATTAACATATGAAATCAGGGAGG
Source organism: Salticus scenicus (assembly GCA_963930645.1). Taxonomy (NCBI): domain Eukaryota; kingdom Metazoa; phylum Arthropoda; class Arachnida; order Araneae; family Salticidae; genus Salticus; species Salticus scenicus. The sequence goes on from OZ005651.1 coordinate 243,366,903, forward strand.
TTTCATGTGGATACCCTGTATTATATTCATACAAATCATAACCAGAAAAGCAGTATGAAAATTTTAAATATAAACTGAAGTAATGATAATTAAGAAATTATGTGTGTATCTAAACTTGAAGAACTATTTTAATGCAAAATTATATATGGTACAAATGATAAACACGTTATGGCCTCTTAACGCCAATAAGAAATGAAATATCATTTAACTAGAAAAATGATAGGAATGAAATGTAAATTTGAAAACCCATATTTTTAATCATGCTTATATTCGCTATTCATGCAAAAAATATGTCAGAATTCATAATCTTTTGGAACAGGAATTTAACAATCATTTCATAATTAAAAATGTTTTTCAATCAAAATTATATAGGGAATATGTTTGGGTTACTTCATTCTAATGCATTAAAAAAGAAATTTGAATTTAATAAATTTTGGGGAGATATGAATTGATGTCTTTTACATTCATTTAACATTAGCATACGCAAACTTTGACAGCTTATAACTCTATGAAAAACTGAGAAATATATAATAAATATACTAATATCCCATTAACATATAATATACCATTTTTCGGGCTGATTTGATCAAAATAATTTCAAAAATTGTTAAAAATTGGTGTTGGTATTTGAAAAACTGAAGTTGGTGCAAGTTATTATGAAGACGACTAATAAATAAAATCTATCAAGGGAACCTTTCAAAATGTTCATCGAGTTAGTATCTAAAAAATACTTTTTTCTACTTTTTTTACGATGTTTACAAAAAAAAAAAAAAAGCCTTCCTATGTGCCCAACCTTTACAAATATATTTAAAGTATGAATATTTTGAAAGATCTCTCTTTTTTTTTTTTTTGCGATAATTTTAATCTTTGGTATATTATAGTTATTTCTAATGCAACATGCTAAATTTCTAATAAATGGTTGTCTTGCAGCGCATTTCCAAACAGATGTTAAGAATATTTTTTTTTAATCACTTTTCTTTCAGTTGAAGATTTCCGACAGAAAATTCGGAACACTGTTTACACAAAAAAGTTAAGCCATTTAATTAAGTTAGCCAAAAATTAAGCTTGCAACAAAAATATTTTCACAAAGTATTCCCGACCTTAAGATTTGTATAAAAAATTTAGTTTATTTCTTACAATCCAATTTTTTTTCCCCAAATCTTTTATAAGAGTATTTTCTTTCGTTTCAAGCCAAACGAGTACGGAAAATCATGCAGTACGCATTGATTATTAACACTTTCCAAATGTATGTAAATGTTGTATCGTATAACTTTCAATGCTCTTTGCCTACATAATCACATAATGGACAGACAGTAGTTCTGAAAGACATACATATAGACTAATTGAATTCCTAATCATTCTTAAACACTGTTAGAAGGTGTAAAAATGCAAAAGAAAATGTAGCCCTTTAATTCTAATTGTAGATCTTAATGTATCTGAATATTTTAGTGTAACCCTGTAAATCTGAAGGTTAACAAAATCATATTCTATACAAAATGTTATTTTAGCATATTAACAATAAATGTCAATTTCTTTATGATTTTTACAATAGAAAGTTCTTTAAATGTAATTTATAAAAATGCCTGTCCTAAAATGCAATGCATTAGCATTTTTTGGGTATCCCTGTACACAAAAGGGTAGTACAGGACCTATTAATGCCATTTTAAATAGAGAACACTCCATAGTAAACTTTAATAACATATATAATTTTTTTTTATTTCGAAAATATTTACGGACGCTGAGGGCAGGCAATCAGACAGATACACAAATTGAAATAATATTCACACTTACAAATTTTTAAAAAGTGTTAAACCGCTTAATGTAAACGAAAATGCAGTTCCAACAAATTTCCAATAAAAGCCCTCAATGTGACTGAATATTTTTGTGTGGTCCTGTAAATCAAGTGCTAATCCTACTACATTATGTAAAATGCACTCTTTTGTGCATATGATTAATATATTTCATTTTTATTAAGATTTAGTCAAAGTCATTAAAATTTGGTATATGGAAATACCTATCATAGAACGAATGCTTTTTAGTAATTTCAGGTGTCCCTGTACACAAACTTTATACAGGGAACATCCGATAGGGAACTTTAATAACATGTTTTAATTTCATTAAGATTTGTGTAAAGTAAGGGAATTAAAGCATAGTTCATAAAAATACCTCTCATAGAACACAATGCTTTGGAATACTTTCGGGTGTCCCTGTACACAAACCAGTAAAGGTATTCACTCCATTTTCAATAGGGGACATCCGATAGTGAACTTTAATAACATATCAGTTTCAAGAATTTCTGTGAATACTTACGGTGGTTAGAGCGCGGACAGACAGACGGATGGACCGACAACAGACCAAAGTCATTAACACTTTTCAACCTTGTTGGAAAGTGTTAAAAAGAAAAAAAAAGTACTAGATAATTGTTCTAACATTTTCCCACCCTTTTTTCAAATGATTTAAAACAGTAAAAATTTACAGATCCTTTTTTTCACTTACCTTTAGCGGTTGATACATTATCGAAGTCTCTTTGTTTTCAATTTCATAATCTCGGCAGATTCTATACATCTTGCCAAGAGCTTTAAAAGATTTATAATCGTCTCTATCTAATTTCTCCATAAAATCTGGATATTGTATTGGCCTTTCTTCGGGTTTTAAAGGTTCTACTATTCCAGATTTTGCGAAGTCCACTGCTATGGAAACTTTTCTAGCCACCGCCTGGCATATATCAGATTCTACACCATAACTATCTGCAAGTGCTAAATGTGCACTCGAAATCCTTCCAATTTGGTCTTTCTTTATGTAGTCTTGAAAGTAATCTATCATGTCATTTACCTGAAAAGAATTATGATTGATTTATTAATGTAATACATTTATCTGCTAAAACTTGATAGAAAAAGGCATTAATAAAAAGTATGCATATTAAAAATTTAAGTATTTTGTACATAGTACTTTGCCAGAGAAATCTACCACTTGTAATTATTATTTAATAATTTCACAGTTTTTGGATATCAGTATTTAACCTACAATCTCCATTCTTAAACTTAACGGCGTTATTTATAAATTTTATGTTTTATTCAATTTTACGGCAATTCCCTGTTTGTCTCACGAAGATCAATAAAGATTTGTAATGAAATGAAGATTTGGTCAGTCCAAATTTAATGAAACCAGATAATGAATGTTATTTTGAAACAGGGTCCATTAAAATTACTTAGAGATCACATAAACTATGCCAGATTTTCTGTATTTTATTCCCTGCTCGTTTCCAATGTGAAAGTTTATCAAATTCAATTAATATCCTCTCCCCAGCAGGAATTTCATCATTAAGAATCTTTCTTTACTTATTATAAAGTCGAGTTTGTCGGCAAACAAAGGAAGAAATTTTGGACATCGCACTTCATAAATCAAAGTCAACCATTTTAAATAAAATTTGATGGTTTTTTTTTTTTTGGTTTTTTTTTTAAATTGAACAAATGTTACAGTCGGTAACAAAAGTCTCCGAACACTAGCAAAAATTCCTATGTAAAAAAAGTACAATTAATACAGTTTTGTTAAATAAATCTTTGTCGAATCCTGTTTTCAGACTGACTAAGAACAGGATCTGACAAGGATTTATTTAACAAAACTGTATTAAGAGTACTTTTTCTATATAGGAGTTTTTGCTAGTGTTCGGAGACTTTTGTTACCGACTGTATTTCTTAAAAAGAACTCTCAAAACTCATATTTTGTGTGAACACTATATACATGAAGTTTAAAGATATTACCTTATTAAATAAAATATTAAATAAAAAACCATCTTTTATTAAATGAAAAGTGAAAAATTTTCATTACTCATACAACGCGATAAAGAGTCTCGTATAACGCATAAAATAAAGGGAGCACGTAACGACATCTTTTCTACTTTCAACCTGTTTAAGGAAGGATTGCTCCGTTGCTATGCCAACACCCGACGCTTTTGGTCTCATTGCGGAATGAAATTGTCTGCTCAATGTATGTCTCCTATAACGCGATTTTCTATTACGTGGAACATATCCCCCGCGTTATATGAGAGTCTACTGTATACTTAAATTTTAAAACCCATATACTCATTTTTGAGTATATTGACATCTCAAGCATGGGGATTTTGGGATTCTTATTGGTCAACCCCATTTTTGAGCATGTGAATATACTCAAAAGTAAGTATATGGATTTTCAAATTTAAGTATATATTCTTTCGGAGCTATTTTGAGACAATTTAGCTCATTTTTAAGAAACTATTTTTACTTTCTTCTATATTCAATCGAAGAAAGTATTGGATTCGTAAAAATTTTCGACCTCGGGTTTTTGATGGATTTACACGTTTTGAGAGCTGTAGAACACGATTTGACATTTTTTAGAAAATGTCTGTCTGTCTGTGTGTGTGACAAAATTTTGTGGCAACTGTATCTCAGGAACTACTGCACAGAATTTCATACAAATTGGTATGTAGTTGCACCTTGACATAAATTAGTGCCTATCAACTTTTGGTAAAAATTGTCTTACAGGTTGCGTTGCCATCCCGCTTTTTCTAAATTTTTAACATGGTGATATAGGACAAAATTTTGTATAAATGTGCATAAATAGGATTATTTTTTAGTAATCATTATGAAATTTACAAGAATGATTTATAATAGAGACAGTCAACTGGGAAAAATTTTTTGTATGTGTAGGAGCCGCGTCAACCCCCCTGGGGGGGGGAAGTCCCTCCTCGAGGGGAGTAAATTTTCAAGATGGGTATCTTTCGAAAGGTCTCGTCAATACCTTTAAAACGAATGGTTGAACTATAAATATGTGATAATTTAAAACAAAGTTATCGATTTTTTTACTTTTAACGAAAAAAAACATGGATTTTTTTTTTTTTTTTTTTTTTTTTTAATATTGTTACTGAGTGAATTTGTATAGGAAAATATAGAAGAAAGTCTTGTGGTGGCCACAACATACTAGTTTACAGTGTATCTGTTCGAAAGTGCTGCAGTTCACTTTTAGTCAGGTTTTTTTTCTGTTCCCACCTTCAGCAGAATTAATTGTTTGAATAAGATCAAGAAGTAATGCATTTATTAAACAAAAATCGCTGCCTTTCGAATTTTGAAATCTTTTTAAAATTATATTTAATAAAAAGTTTTCGATTGGAAAAATTTCAGGTGTTAAGAGGCAATTTATAATTGCACGCGAAAAAACTTTTTAAATTAGTGTCATATTTGGGGTACAAAAATATTTGCGCTTATTTTCAAACGATATATAGAATTGAAATCAACCCAAGTTTCTGTCATGATAGCTGATGCTATGGTTAAGACGAAATATACAATTACCGCAAACATTATAAGGTAAAAAATGTGAAAAGAAACATTTTTAAGTGGATACGCATATTTAAATACTTTCAAATATATTTAATGATGCTTAAAATTCAAATATATGTACACAGTTTCGCTATTAAATTTGGGAAATGCTTCTATCTGCGATCATTTTCGCGCTGGTTTATTTCAAACAAATAACTAAAATCCAATGCCAGGAAACCTTCCTTTTCCTTTTAATTTTGGGTTCGAGTTTTAATTTACAGATAGGTTATTCATAATTTTTATTATCATAGATGAAAATTCTACTAAATTAAAAGATTATTTTTGTTGAATTTTTACGTGAACGAAATTCACCACTAGTGTATAATTAAGACCTATCTTAAAATTATTCCCATTCTATTAGCTGTAATACATTATATTAATCATTTAAAGTTTAAATTTTAATCGAGCGCATTTAATTATTTATATTTAAAAATTACCTTACATAAAGCTCTGTTTAACTGGTTATAGCACTTTCAGGGCGAATCCGCCCTTTCTTCAGTAACCATCTCGTGGTCGAAACTGATTTCAGATTTAATCTTTGTTGACTCTTCATGATCTGGCGCCATGATCGATCCAAATCTGCGCACGACTCGTGCCCGTTACAAGCTAATTGGTTATTAATTATTTCGATGGTTTCGCGGTAGAACGCGTAATCGAGGTTGTTGTAATTAGCAATTTTTCTTGTTTCATTAAAATTAATATCGATATTATTTTCATTGTTAACTTTAGTGAGGGCTGTTGTTAATTTTCCATATTTAATATCGTTATGTTCTTTGATTCTAGTTGATGTTTTTCTTTCTGCGACACCAATATAGTAACCTGTTTTTTTATCTGGATAATTAAAAGGGATTTCATATATTCCTGCGGTTTCAAGAGGGGGAATTGAATCTTTGTCCTTTCGGATTAGCTGATAAATATTGGGGTTTGGTTTTATAGGGATGTTTGCGTTATATTTTTTTTTCGGTATTTTTAATTTTGATTGAGGCTCCTTGGTCAAATGGAATAGAATAAGTACATTTTAGAGGGTTTTTTTGATGATTTGGAATATTATTAAGTCTATTAATTCTTTTTTTACATAGTTTATTAACGAGATTTTTATGGTAACCTGCTTTGATTGTTATATTTTTAATGTAGTTTATTTCATTTTTTAGATCGGCGGGGTTATTACAAATTAAAATCGTACGGTTAATATATGCCTGGAGTGCATTAATTTTATATTTATATGGAGTTTTACTGTGGTTACTAATTATTTCTTCACTTGATGTGGGTTTGCGGTACACTGCTGTGTTAATGTTATTTTGGTATCGTTTAATTTTCCCGTCTAGATAATTAATTCTGTTATTGATTTTAGGTTCGCAAGTAAATTTTATATTGTGATCTATTTGGTTTAGGATTTCCAGAATTAATTTCATCGATGTTTTCATTTTTATTTATAATATAGCGAATGCGTCATCAACATATCGGACCCAGAGAATTAATTTATTTTTTAGTATTTCAAATATGCGTTTTTCAAGGATTCTTAGTTTATGTTCAGCTATTATACCCGATACTGGAGATCCCATGGGGGACCCCTTTATTTTGTTTGCATATTTTTCCATTAAATTTAAAGAAGCTTTCATGCAAAACTCAATTACTAGTGGCCGTTAATGTGCTTGCAGTTTCATAATCGTATTTTTCGTTAATTAGGTTATTTATTATATCAGATATTTCTTTAACATCTATTGAGGGGTACAGGTTTATTATATCAAAACATTATATTAAGTCTGCAGACTTTCATAACAGTCCTGGATGCTGTTTATTACTTGTACACTGATTGTCAACGTATCCTTCATCTAAATACAAAACATCCTCATTAGCTGCTTTATCAATTTATGACTAATCAGGATTCTTGTCATATATATTTTTTGGTTTGGTTACCTATGACTTCGTTTACGTAAAAATTTACCAATAATAATCGTTTAATTTAGTAGAATTTTCATCTATGATAATAAAAAGTATGCAACTCTTATCCACCAAGAAATTTGTTAACAAGATCGATTTCTATTTTATTTTCTACGCAAAAATGTACAGTCCGTTAAGAAATTATAAGACCACTTTAATTTTGTAAATTATAAGAAAAATAAAGATTCTAATCATAATTTAAATACATAAAATAACATATTGCTCTATATTTTTTTATAATAAGTTTGCAATAACTTGGTATAATGCAATAAATGTTTAATTAAAATATATATTAGAAATAAGTGAAAAATAACCTGTTAATAAAATATAAGACCACTTGTCAAAAAACAAAATTGTATAAAAAATTAATATGATATTAGGCCTCCATTTTTCCTGATGACTTCAAACACTCTGTTTTTCTTTGAAGTAACCAGGTGGTTAAGTTCAGTTATAGAAATATTGTACCATTCTTTTACAATGGCTACTTTCAATTCATTGGCAGATGAAAATTGTTTATTATTAGCATAAACTTTTCGAGATAATATACCCCATAGGTTTTCCATGGGGTTCAAGTCTGAACTTCGACTTGGCCATGGCAAAACATTAATTTTTTCTTTTTTAAACCACTCCTGCGTGGATTTAGATGTATGACAAGTAGCATTGTACTGTTGAAACATCCAGTTAGCACCACCTAATAAAGGTCCAAACGGTATCATATGATCATATAGCATAGACTGATATTGTGTAGAGTTCATATGACCCGAAATCCGCTGTAAATCACACAACCCCTCATAACTGAAAACTCCCCAAATCATTACTGATCCTCCACCCGTTTGTCGACTGAAGTATTTTTTTTATTCCTTCCTCAAGTCATGCCAATAGTGTTTGTAACCATCGGGACCATCAAGGTTAAATTTCTTTTCATCAGAAAATATAATTTGTTTCCACTCATCATTCCATGACATGACATTTTTAGCCCATTTTAATCTTTCTTCTCGATAGAATTTCAATAACTTTGGTTTTTTTCTTCAATTTCATAAATTTCGTATTAAAATTTTATTTAAGACTCTTCCAGACTGTTACATGTGAAGTTTTCTTGCTGAAACGTTTCGAAATTTCATGAGTTGAAAGACCTTTTTTAGTTGACAGTCGAAAAATTTGTCTATTATCACGTGCTGTCAAAATATTTTTTCTACCAGATCGTTTTATTTTGTTTGAATAATCTTTTCTAATTATGGCATTATGAATGGCAGTTTTAGAACGGTTCATTAACCTCGCAATTTCTCTTTCAGATTTACCAGAACCTTTATAAAATAAAGTCTTTCTTACTTCACACTCCGATAATTCTTTACCTCTAGGCATCGTCAAATTAATCGTAGATAACACATTCAAAACCTAAGCCTTTACTTCTTAGGTAATGCTTTTACGAAATACTGACGCATGCGCTTTATATTGAGCTTGACGTCATGTATAATATGCTAATTTTCTCAGGTGGTCTTATAATTTCTTAACAGTCACAGTCTTTAATTTTTAGAAAAATGAATAAGTTTTAATGAAATTTAATTCAATTTTAAAAGTTGGAATTAGTATAGGATGCGTTTTCCTATCAATTTTAAATACGCAACTAAAAATTTGCATATTATGCTCTCTTCTTCAGAAATGCACCAATACGCTTGTGGTCTTATAATTTCTTAATGCACTGCATACTATCTATTAATGATTCATGAAGTATTACAAAAACAGACAATGTCAATATATGATATCAGTTATATTACAAACTGTTGGAATCTAAAGAAAAACGTAAATAATAATACCTGAGAAAGAATATGCGTGGGTGTGTGAGCATGTGTATATCAGTTGTATTAGACTGCTTGCGAGCAATATAGCTAATTATTTTATTTCAGATCTAACTAACGGGATGGTGTACGAGCTAGGATGTTAGATGCCACTCAAAAGAGTCAAACATATCAGCTTCTAAAAACTTGATAAAATGCATAAAAATTATTTTTTACGTTAAATATAAAGCTTTTTACACTTAAAAATTATTTATGAAAGATAAGTTGGCATTAACCATAAATCACTCAGTGATACTGCTATAGAGAATGCCGGACATTCAACTTTCCTCGCAAGATTGTTTATTGCAGGTGAAAACTAACTAATATGATAAAAATAGACGGACGTGTCTGTAACTATATTAATATACAATTTTTAAAAAATCAAGATTTAAGTGGCGAAATGATTAAAAAAAAAAGTAGTTCTGATTTGTTATACATAGATAAATTGTATTGTACCTTTTCCTAATTTTTGCGCGACTTTTCTTATCTGAGATTAAATAAGTATTATAAAAGAGCTCTGGAAGTTAATATTTTAACGGTTCAATTTAATCTATCCTTAAAGCTGATTAGTTTACGTCTGAACAGTGCGTCAGCATTGGCTAATTTCTCCCCCGAGCACTGAGACACTATTGGATCTCAATGCTAAAGTGTCAACACCAAAACGAAAACCTCTGGAGTTTAGATGACTGTGGAGCGTCTTTGGTAATGAATGTCAGCTAGAGGTCTGCACGGAAGGGCTAGAAAACAAGGATTAATTTTTAAATGGGCCCGGCCAGCAAACAAAAAGCAATTTTTAAACGGATCAGGGCCTATTAAAACAAAGATAAAATTTTCTAGCAAAGATAAAAATTTCTAACATTTCCAATAATGAATTAAAGGAGCAGATTTGAGAAAAAAATATAAATGTGACAGACTGACTATTTTTAAGTTTGATTTCATTAAAAAAGATATTTCTAACGTAGGAACATCTACTTCAAACGTTTTCTTTCTTTTTTGCCTCTGTCACATAGAAATATATATATATCAGCAAAAAGCTTTTACAAATAACCACCAGGGAAACTGCAGGAAACCTTACAGGCATTTCGACTTCCTGAAATAAACCTGTATGAAACCTTCAAAAAAGGCCAAATATTTCCTGAAGGAAAATTGCTGTCTATACTTTTCTTCAAAATTCCTCTGGACACGTTTTGAATACCTGGAAAATGTTATAGGAAGTTCGAAATACCTGCTGTAAACCTGCAATTTTTGGCTACTTTTTTTTTTTTTTTTTTTTTTTTTTTTTTTTATCCGAGGTAGTTTTAATGTTTTAGATAAACTTTGAATGTTTATGTTTAGATTGAATATAGCCTCAAACGTGCTGTTTTTAATTTTATTTTTTGTATTTGTAAAAATAAATAAAAGTAAGCATGCGTAAAACTTGATTACAGATTTAAAAAAATATATATATATATATATATATATTAAAATTTCCTATTATGTTGCTTGCAGCTAGCTAACTTGGTAGAGTACGTAAAATAAACACAAGAATTACTATTTTTTGCTTTTCCAGAAAACCAATTTTAAATCTAAACAATGACAGGGAAGAATTGGACACAATAATTCTCCAACGAGTGTAGCACATGATAAAATTTAACGAAGATAGAAACACAATATATACAGAGTACAAGGATTACATTTTAAATAAAGGCACGAACAGCACTGTCAAAGCGGTGCTACATTTTATACTTTAGAACATTTTAAAAGAAATAAACACGCAGACGAAACTTTGCGAACATTTTTAAAAGAAAGACGGCTACAGACTGACAAAGTTTATTACTAAATTTCATTGGGTGCGAAGTCACGTGGGTTTTTGATGACGAATGCTTCTACGTAAACGTTTTGTCATTGGCCTTCGCAGGGAAAACAGCCTCACAGGGTGATCTGAGCTAGGAGTTGCAGTTTCAGATATTACACTATTAGTTTTTATGCATTTTTTTCTTTTCCTTTTTTCCCTTAAAATATTAGAATATTTGTGGGCAATATATAAATACAGTGAAAAACGTTTAACACGAAACTGAGGGGACCGAAATATTTTTACGTGTTAAAAGAATTTCGTGTAAAAAAGATTCATAGAAAAAAGTACAAAACTGCCCAATGTTTTCCCTGTCGTCAGTTATTATTTTCATTTCCTGTAAAAATACTACTAACTTACATCCATTAGGATAAAAATCAAGAATAAATATGATTTTTTTTTTTTTTTTTTTTTTTTGGGGGGGGGGGTCAGTTATCTTTTACTGTCTTTTTCAGCACCATATTGTTTAAGAATTTATCGAGATTATACATTGTTTTATTCATCTCTGACTTCGAATGCGCATCTGAATAACTCCGGATACTCATTAATTTCTTCATTTCTGAAGCAGAGGGGGCAGAAACTGCATCGCTGATTCAGTTGTCAGATTCGTAATCAAAATTTACCTAAGTGGAATCCTTTTAATGATGAACGATGTCAAAAATCTCATTGTTGGTGCTGTAAACACATGATCATCGAAGGCAACACATTGTAGCATAGTTACCAACATTTTAATTTATTCTGGAGCATTTTTAGCACCGCCTTTAATCCGCACCACTTTATTTATAGACTATTTTCTTTCAATATGTAACTATGATAAAATAAGAAAAAATTACTCTTAGGAAAAAAGTGGTATGGAAATAAAGGCGGGTCTAAAAATGCTTTGGAATAAATTAAAATATTGGCAACTCTATTGAAGCAAACATGCCACTGAAGATCAAAAGAGAAATTTTTCGTGTTAAACGATTTTTGTTTCGTGTTAAAAGAAAAAAATTGTATTAAATAGCATAGTATACTGTCCGGACCGCTATATCATTTCGTGTTAACCGATTTTTCATATTAAGCGTTTTCGTGTTAAACGTATTTCACTGTAATATATATATATATATATATACCTTTTTATACGCGATTTAAGTAATACAAGGGTGCAACTATTTTTTTTAGCAATTTATATTATATTCAATCTTAAAAAAATAACTGAATAAATATGATAGAAACTATTTATGAAGTATAGTGGTGTGACAGTTTCGTCTTGAGATGGAAACTCTTTCCACGTTTGAAGTAATATGATATGGATGCTGATTTTAATTAACATCTCCCAAGTTTTATATAATTATTTATATTGTGTGACATATTTTGAGTACAAGAGCCTTCAGTCATAAATAGCATATTTGATGTGGGAAGACCAGAGCTGCCAAGTTACTACGAATGAAAAATAAATTTTATATCACAACTAGCTGACCCGACAAACATTGTTTTGTCATATAAATTATTTCTAGAGAAAATTTTGCTAGAAAAAAATAACTAACTTATTGTAAGTGTGTAAGGATGTGGTATATAAGTGAAACAGGTATGGAGCGCTGTGAATTCCGATTATAACGTAAAAGACATAATTAACAATTAAATAAATAATTTAAATTGAACTGAATTGTAAATCTAAACCATTCTCGAATCCACCTAAAGACACACAAAAAATTTCATTAAAATCGGTCTAGCCGTTTAGGAGGAGTTCAGTGACATACACACGCACAAAAGTATGGGACCCCTTTGGTGACTTTAAATATTTTAAGCCATTTTTGCGATGAATTGAAATGGCTATCTCAATTGTTGAACTAAAGATCTTGGCGAGAAGCGTTCGAGCTACTTCGGTGTCAAATTTCGAAATTTTGCCAAAGGGATCCGATACTAAAGGTGTTCCATACAAAAAATTAATAATATAATAAATTAGCTACACAAAAAAATTTGTAGGTTAGGGTGGTTGTTAATCAACGCGCGTGTAAATTTGATAGAAAAATATATAAAATACTCACTTCAATTCCGCACCAAATTTGCAAAATGCATACTTCATGCATACTTCAAAACTCTTCAAACACTAATTACATCTTGATGTAATATTTCAATTAGGACACAATTTTTTGTATAACAATAATAACACGAAGTTACAAAATATTTTCCTGGATTTGATCGCAGCACCAACTGTCGGGACAAACTGGAATTACAATAGAATATACGCAAGCGAAGTGTGACATCACTGACCGTCAGTGGATGCAAGAAAACGATTTCCTATGTTAATCTCCCATTGGATTTTTTATAAAAAATTATTAAAAATCGAAGAAAATTATTTCTCGATTTTAATCCCCGTATTTGGGTATAGATATGTATTAGTTATCGTATGCATGTGTTAGATTGAGGTATTTTGCTCTCAAATTGACAAAATTTTAATTTTAAATTTCAAAACTCTGTCTTCCTTGGCGTTTTTTGTATTTGGCGATCAAAAACGTAATACGAAAATATACATGCCAGATGTATATTTTCGTAATGTGTATTGTACGAAATTGTTTCATATTATTCATTACCCTCTTAATATAAGTTATTGAAATAACCATTATTTTTGAAAGAAATTAAATATGTTCGCCAGATGATATGGCGATATTTTTTTTCCGCCAAGGATGACAGAGTTTTGAGATTAAAAATTCAAATTTTATCAATTTTACAGCAAAAACAACTCAATCTAACGCATGCACATGATAACTAATACATATCTAAACCCAAATATGGGGATTAAAATCGGGAAATAATTTTCCTCGATATTTAGTAATTTTTTATAAAAAATCCAATGGGCGATTAACATAGGAAATATTTTTCTTGCATCCACGGACATCTAGGGACGTCATCACTTCGCTTGCGTATTATTGAATATTCGATACTACGATCGTAGCGCAGTCTGCCGGATCCAATGTGAAACATTCCAAAATCAACAACAATTTATAAGTGATGAATTAATTAAATAAACAATTTAAATTGGACTGAATTGTAAATCTAAACCATTCTCGAATCCACCTGAAGACACACAAAAAATTTCGTTAAACTCGGTCCAGCCGTTTAGGAGGAGTTCAGTGACATACACACGCACAAAAGAAATATATATATAAAGATAAATACAAAGGCACAGCTTTAGTATAGACCTCCCCCGCCCCCTTGTCGACTTTAAATATTTTTGGCCATTTTTGCGATGAATTAACATGGCTATCTCAATTGCGTAACTGGCGATCTTCGTGAGAAACGTCCGTACTACTTCGGTGCCAAATTTCAAATTTTTCCAAACTAAAGCTGTTCCATACAAAAAAAAAAAAACTGTTTTATGATATATACAAAATAAAAATAAAAAATTCGAAATTATTACTATTTACAATTAAGGTGAAAACATAAAAGAACCTTTATAAGTTACATATAAAGTATCAATTAAAACGAAAAATTTTGTTTTACTGTAGAAAAGAAAAGTACTACTAAATTAAATAAAAATTTTAAGCTAATACCAAGTATCTCTATGAAAATATTTATTTACACGCGAATATTTTCATAGTATATTAATCTTTTTTCTAATTTTTATTGTTTATCACGCGAAATTAAAAATATTTTATTTCTGGAAAAAAATAAATAAACGTGAATTTTGTTTATTTTGGCATCAAATATATTTTTCTTTTTAATCATTTTAAAGTTAAAATGGAGTTTTTATTTAATATATTTTGATCCAATTATCCGATTGAACTGAATTGTAAATCTAAACCATTCTCGAATCCATCTGAAGACGCACAAAAAATTTCATTAAGCTCGGTCCAGCCGTTTAGGGGGAGTTCAGTGACATACACACGCACAAAAGAAATATATATATAAAGATTTAGAGATAGTAATTTTCGTCCTGTTTAATCGCAGATCACTATTACAAAAGAATACTGTTTAAAAATTCCAGTGTGAGGGTTACGGACAATCCGTAATGACTTGGTACCTTTGGGCAAGGCAACCGATACCTAGTTGCCAAGATATTTGAAAAGTTACAGTTTAAAAAGCATTTATAACGTAATAAAAATTAGTATTAAATTTCAATCCTAAGAGCACTTAGTGCACTGGCATTTTAATGCTGCCTGATTTTAAGTTGCTTCGATTCCATTTTTTTTTTTTTTTTTTTTTTTTTTTTTTTTTATGCTTATTCTATCCTAAATGGACAATAAAGTATCATATGACTATATTTTGTATTTACATATTTGAAGAAGAAACTTCAAATCATAAAATGTTACATACAGATTTAAGAATGTAACATCTTTCTCTTTTTATTATGTTCTAAATTAACGTGAATACTAAATTAAAACAATCATTTTATAACGCATGCAAGATTTCGTTCCTGCACTATATTTCAATTTCATCTAGTTTTTGTCCTATAATTTATCTGGAGTATTCTTCGCAATTTTTGACAAAATAATTAATCTTGACTGGTTCTTTCTCCACCAAATATTTATTTCTCCTATTATGTCTTCAATTTTATCTGGATTATTTTGTGTTCTTCATCTTCCCATTCCATAAAAATTTGGTTTCGCTTTTGTATTTTTCAGATACCTTTTCAGTAGTGCATGTCAAAGTTTTATTTTTCATTTCTTCAAAAGATTTTTATTTTCATTAAAGATTTTATGGTGTACCCTTTTTTTTTCTTTTTCACTGCGAAAAGGAAGGACAAAGCAATGTTGCTAATTTAATTTCATCTTAAATATGAACATAAAGATGCAAAGGATTTTAAATCTTTCGTAAAATCTTCACTTCTATTTTTTATTTCGCAGAGAGCCAATAGTTTTGTGTACCACAATAACACAAAGGATAGTGTGACTTCCCTTCCTCCCTCCCCTAACGTGAGTGATGCTTCTTTAAAAGGAATTAAAAAAATGAATAAATTGTGATAAATCATCAATATCATCCAAGCGCTTTTCTTCTCTTTCTATGAAAATCTCATTAATTTCTGAGTAAGTTTCTTGAACAGACTCAAACATTTGTAATTTGAATTTCAACGAGTTTTTGTGTCTTGTTGGACTGATTTTGTAAGTTGGTTTATCAAACCACTCTGTTTTAAATATGTTACTAAAGATTTTGTGCCAATTAAAGTTTCACAAACTTTCATGTTCTAAAAAAAAAAAAAAAAATGCATCAGAAGACTGGCGTTAAAAAGGTAATAAGTAAAAAACTTTTAATAAACACCGTAAAAACCTCGCATGCAGCACTTTTTCCTGTTCTGTTCGCCTGACGAAGGATCGTGTTTTATTTTGAT
The DNA here is from genome assembly GCA_963930645.1 of Salticus scenicus. Taxonomy (NCBI): domain Eukaryota; kingdom Metazoa; phylum Arthropoda; class Arachnida; order Araneae; family Salticidae; genus Salticus; species Salticus scenicus. The sequence goes on from OZ005651.1 coordinate 243,383,169, forward strand.
CCGAAACGAGTGTTGCAAGTTTTTTTTTTTTTTTTTTTTTTTCATTTTCTGATGTTTATTCAAATTTTTTTACTATTAAACTTTAATGTTGTTGTCTGTCATATATTCCATCGAAAAAAGATTACGAAGCACTGTATAATATGTGATGTGCCATACAATCTTATCGCTTAAATGGCTGTTATGCATTTACAGTATTAGAAGAACCTCTGTCTGTGGCAAAGGATAATTTTGCCGTAGTATTGCCACTCAGTTCTAATTTTACAAATTGATCTCTATGAAAAAACATTCAAATATTTTTGGCATTATACATAAACAACACAATTTTGTGTATTAACTACAACTTTGAAGTTTTCCCAAACATCGCTTTTTCCTGATGCATCTGATAAATAAAATTCGCCAGTTGCAAGTTTAACTTTTACATCTTTAGATTTAATTCATGAAACAAACATTATTTACTTTTTTTTTTTTTTTTTTTACAAAGAATTTGTACCTTAAAATAAATACTGCAAAATAGGATTTGATAGAAATGTTACCAAAATGTTTTTAATAAATTAAAATTAATAAAACGAAGTAGATAGATTCGCCTGTAGCTGCAATGAAATGCAGTTCTAAATTGTTTTAATTCGAGAAATCTGCAAAGCATTCCAAACGAAAATCTTAAAATGAAATAAACAACGTATGAAAACGTATGTGACAGCCTAGAAAACGTGTGTTACTCATTTGCTGTATAAATAAGCAATCTCTTATCTTAGTATAAATTATACCTAACCCTCCGACTTAGGTTCTCGTAAATATATAGCGGCAGTCTTAGAAGTTCCTTATCTACGATAAGGATAATTCAAGTGGCCATAATTTAAGAATTTTAAACTATCTGAATCAGAAAAATCTCGTTGTTTTCGAGCTGTTTTAGAGGCCAAGCCTGGAATATGTTGTAGCCTTTTTAAGTTATTTTATGATCTATTCGATATCTATTTTCTAGAAGAAAAATATTTTTAAAATTTTGCTTACAAATCATCAATGAACGCTCGATTTTTTAAATATATTTTTTAACTTTAAAATATAATTTCGAATACAATATTATTACAATAATTAACATCGGTAACAGAAGGAATGTATATTATACATTATCTGAAAATGATGTTTTTTCACAAACATCAAGATAGTTTTGATTTCAAATCACTTCGAATATTTCATATATAAAAAAAAAAAAAAAACTGTACAATGTCAGTGTAAAGTCCGCCAGTATAACGAAATGGTTAGAACATAACCCCCCCCCCCCCTTTAAAGAATATCACTCTAATAAATTTTGAAATTGTAATTACAACAAATGAAAATTGTATTTTTTTTTTTACCTGCATTTAACTTTATTTTTTCAGGAATAAAATAAAATCAAAACATATCTTATTACTTAAAAATTCATTTGTAAACAGAAGAATCGCGTGATTAAAGTTTTAAAGACACCATAATAAACCCTGACAATGAGCAGGGGTTAGGGTACATTCATCGGTAACGAAAAATGGTGGCAAAAGTCTCTTATATTTGTGTTAGTGTACTGGGCGAGTCAGGTTACCCGAACCAAAAAAAATGTAATCGACCCGAAACCTGAATCTAAATGAAAATTAAATAATTCATCTAAAAAATCATGCAAAACATTTTTAAGTTATAAGACGTAAATTTTCATTGTCACACAGTATATAAATCATTTTAAAAATAATTAAAAATGTAACTACTTGACAGCCTTATTCACCTAATTTTTAACACTAGAATTATACCGAAAATATGCTAAGTTATCTCACATCGGTATTCACAACGCTAAATCAGTGATTTAACACTCGAGTTAAACCTCTTTTTTAACCCCTTCCTTCTCGCTCCCGTGAAAATGACGGGTTGGGATTTCACTCTCTATTTCTCGTGCCCGTGATATTTTCGGGCTGGAGTGTTCAAAAGTAATGCGTTAAAAATATTTAAAAACAAACCATTTCTAATACACAGAATTTTTTTTTTTTTCTTATTTTACACTCTAGATGGAAGTAGCAGACTATTTAAAATGTAATTGGAGATAACAGGTTTATTTTAAACTGTCAGCAATATCCAGTTTTAAATATTTGTAATACATTATTTTATAACATTAACTCGGTTAAACTTTTAAATGCCTGTGATTTTGTGCTCTGTGGTAAAATATCTTTTTTAATATTGTGTACATTATGTAGTCAGATTTCACAAAATGACTCGGATTCTAATTTCTGTATAAATGCATCTGAGAGTGATTCGGCAGTAAGTGATATTTATGAAAGTTCGGATAGTGAATCTGTGAACAGTGTAATTATTATACGTATAGTGTTGTATTATATGTAAAATTCTTTTCATAAAATTTTGTTTTAACGTTTAAAACACTAATGTTTTATTTTTCTACTTACTGGAAAACCAACATTCAGTCATAATAACCCTGATTGTTGGTTTTTCTGCAAAATTAAATTTTCTTGATTTCAAGCTACAAAACATTCCAAAAATTAAAAATGAACGCATATATTGTCCATACACTTTATTTTATACAATTTTCTTGAATGAAAAAAATTGGCACATTTTTACCGTTTTCTTGAAAATTACGATATCTTTAAAGGGTTAAAAAGTCATCATATTTCGATGTAGTTATACTGTAGACTCGCTAGCCGTCAGTCCAGACCTAAATCCAACTGAAAACCTTTGGGAAATCTATGCGCGAAATTTGGATGCCCATGGTCTTCAGTTTTCGATTATGCAGGAAATAAAGCAACAAGTAGAGCAGAGTTGGTACTCATTACAACCACACATCCTGCAAATACTAGATCTAGGCATGCTTGATAAAATTTTCAAGGTAATTTAAAGGCATGGATACAAAATTTAAATACAAAATACACGAAAAATCCATATACTTTCGGAACAGCTGTTTTTTTCTTTTTAAACAAAAATTTTGTAAAACCTATACTAGATTTTTTTGTTGTAATACACTTATATTCTTGGTTGGGTTGGGTTTTGGGATTAAGGCCAATTGACTGCACAAGGGTCCTAGACCTGAGGGGGAAGTGCCCTCCGTGGGGAGGTCTTTCTAAGGGGTCCTAGCCCGTATTTACGCAAGTTTCGGAGAAAAACCAGGGAAAACTCCGAACGGCTGGCCGATGAGCGCGACCTGGAATTGAACCCAGCATCTCCCGTCTACCAGCTTTGAGCTCAGAACCGCTCGGCCGATGGTGGGCCTTCACTTAGAGTCTGATTCCATATACTTATTATTTTCTTCGTGATTACTGCTTCCTTTTTTGAAAGTATTATTTAAAAAATCATCTGCCCATATCATTTTGAGACGCACTGTTTGAGATATCAGGTTAATGTCTTTATTATAATCATACTCCTCGCTCTTCATATTTTGAAATTTAAAAAATAGCGTATTCACACTTTTTAAAATATAATGGAAATCTTCATAAAATGAAAATTATGCATATTTACACGAAATTTTTTCTTAAAAAAGTAAACTAACACTTCTTGTATCTTTTTTTTTTTTTTTTTTTAGCAAAGGGTTATTTTCCCAATTCCTTTAACAAGTTCTTGTAGTCTGTTAGGCATCGAATCAATAATATTTTAGACCTCTCTATTTGACAGAAGATAATTACAGGTTTTTCTGGACGATTCGACGATTGATTCAATCAGCGTTGCTAACCGTACGATAACACTTGCCAACATTTCTAATATTTAAATCAAGTTTCACAGCAGTATTTTTTTGGAAAAATATTTCACATTAGTTTTCCACGATTGAATACATTGAAATTTACTATAGGAAATTATTTCTTTTATGAAGTCTTCTGTCTAAATCGGAGACTTGACAACTATGCGTGCGACAATTATCGTACAGTTGATAACGCTGGTTTCAATACTGGACGTCCAACCTTCAAAGATTTTATGAATAAGTATAGTCCGAAAGTTTTCCTCCAGTATTTATAAACGGTCTCGTAGCTGAAAATTTTTTCTGTGATCTCCACTTTACTGTGGTCGCAAATAATTGGATCACCAAATTAAATACGTGACATGTGAAAAAACCCTTATGAAATTTCGACTCAGGAAAATATTTAAAATATAGCTCATTGTTTTGTAGATAATTTGCTTAATTTTGGCTCTATTTAAAAGAACTTTTGACATAAGTTGCCCAATATAGCTAGTTTTCAATCCATGTAACAAAAAGTTTCTATCTTTCACGCATGCCCAGTAGAATAATCTCCTTATATTATTAAAATCTGTACGCATCTGTCTGTCTGTCTTTCTGTCTGTCTGTCTGTGAGAAATGCCTTGTCATCGCTAAAGCTCCGGCGCTAATGGTCGCATCGACTCAAAACCGGTGTCGACAGACGCAGAATTTCTTCATCTCGACATCGCGATAATTCGCTAAGCGATGCGACCCTAATTAGCGGAGATATTAATTAAAATGTCGACCCATGTCTACCGAAAAATGACCCAGAATTCATGATTAAATGCTTAAAAAGCGACATTTTTACGGAAAAAGTGGAAAATAAATTAGAAATATCAGTCGTATTGTTACAAACAACATACCATTGGAAAGGGCTTTTTTTTTCTCAATGCGATGGTGTAAACGGCTTATCGATCGGACAATTAGATTTTTTTAAATTAACTAAAATAAAAAAAAATGGTGGCAACAAATCACAAGTATTTTAACTTGGCAGACGATCTTGAACGGAAAGAAAAAACATCTGGTGTTTAATGAGATCACGTGTTTTTGTACTGCGATTAAAAATTATAATTTTCTATTATCTTCAATTTTTCAAAATTCGCACATTTCAATTAGTATACAATCTTAACACTACAAACCAACTTGCAGTTAACATTTCATCGATTTTGGTCAATAAACAAAAGATTTACATTTTAATTGCAAATTAAATTTTATCTTTACACGCCTGACATTTTATCTGTCGAAAGAGGATGCCAGTTTCAAAACGACACAAATACACTTAAGGTAAAAATATTTCTTTTTCTATTTACTTCCATTAACCGACAACCGTAGATAATGGAATTCGAAATTTCACCTGACTTACACTTTTTGAGGTGTCATGGCGCTGTAATAATTTAAAATTTCAATATTTAAAATTCTAATTATGTTTAATTTTTTTTTTTTTTTTAAATATGTCATTCGATACACCTTTTAAAGTACGGTTACATTATCGAAAGGGGAATTCGAGATTTCACCCGATTTACACGTTTTGAGGTCTCCTGATTAGGTTTTCTTTTGCATCGCAATAGTGGAATTCGAGATTTCAGCTTATTTACACGTTTTGAGGTCTCCTGAATGGGTTTTCTTTTGTATCTCAGCTACTAATTAAAATGTCGAAAGTGGAATTAGAGATTTCACCTGATTTACACGTTTTGAAGTGTCCTGAATGGGTTTTCTTTTGTATCTCAGCTGCTAATTAAAATAATTTCATAAGTAATACATCATTTGAAAGCTTTGTTAATTTGGAATTGAATAGTAGATTACAGAAATTCTATATTTCAACATTTCTCCTGATTTAAACGTTTTGAGGTGTCCTGAATGGGTTTCTCTTTTGTCTCAGTTACTAATTAAAAAAATTTCATAAGTAATATATCATTTGAAAGCTTTGTTGAGTTGGAATCGAACAGTAGATTACAGAAATTTCTACCGCCAGATGGCGCTGTAATATATTTAAATTACAATATTTCTATTTTTAATCATGATTAGTTTTTATTTTTAATGCGTCATTCGATACACATTTTAAAGTACTTTTACATTATCGAAAATGAATTCAAGATTTCACCAGATTTACACGTTTTGAGGTCTCCTGAATCAGTTTTCTTTTCTATCTCAACTACTAATTAAAATAATTTCATAAGTAATACATCATTAGAAAGCTTTGTTGATTTGGGATCGAACGGTGGAATACAGAAATTTCTACCACCAGATGGCGCTGTAATATTTTCAAATTTCAATATTTCAATTTCTAATCATGATTAAATTATTTTTAATACATCATTCGAAAGATATTTTAAAGTTCTTTCATATTATCGAAAGTTTTCAGCAGATTTACACGTTTTGAGGCATCCTGACTAGGTGTTCTTTTGCATCTCAGCTAATTGAGTAAGACCGTTCAAAATTGGTATACGTAGGTCTATTAGAAGGGGCTGAAAGGGTAGGGATGAAATAGGCGTACACCGCGCGCGTATCCCCTAACTTGTGCGTGCGCAGCGCGCACGGGACTGCGCTGCCGAAGGCAGTGAGGACCCGGTCCGACTTTTTAACCGATGAGAAATATTTTTTTTAATTTTCTTTTCTTAAGAATAAAAATTTGATTCGAGAAGGAATACGTGTGCGCAGCGTGCGTATACCTTCACACGTGCGCGCGCAGCGTGCATGGGTTTGCGCTGCCGGATGCAGTGGGGACCCGGTGTGATTTTTTACCCGATCACAAATGATTTTTTTTAGGGGGCACGAAGTGTCAGGGAAGGAATGCGGGCGTGCAGCGCGTATATTCTTTAACTTGGGCGCGCACGGGACTGCGCTGCCGAAGGCAGTGGGGACACGGGCCGACTTTGTACCCCATGAGAAATGATTTTTTTTCTTTTCTTTTCTTAAGAATAAAAATTTGATTTGAGAAGAAATATTTGCGCGCAGCGCACATATACCTTCACACGTGCGGGCGCAGCGCGCATGGGTCTGCGCTGCCGAAGGCAGTGGGGACCCGGTGTGAGTTTTTACCCGATCAGAAATGATTTTTTTTGGGGGGGGGGCACGAAGGGTCAGGGAAGGAATACGCTCGCGCAGCACGTGTATCCCTTAACTTGTGCACGCGCAGCGCGCACGGGACTGCGCTGCCGAAGGCAGTGGGGACCCAGGACGACATTTTACCCGATTAGAAATGATTTTTTTTTTAATTTCTTTTCTTAAGACTTAAAGTTACTGTTAGTGATTCATTAATTATAGTGATTCATTTGAAAATACTGACCCGCTAGCGGGCGAAGCTCGCTAGTCTCCTTATATTATTAAAATCTGTGCGCATCTGTCTGTCTGTCTGTCTGTGAGAAATGCCTTGTCATAGCTAAAGCTCCGGCGCTAATGGTTGCAGCGCTTCGAAACCGGTGTCGACAGACGCAGCATTTCTTCATCTCGACATCGCGATAATTCGCTAAGCGATGCGACCCTAATTAGCGGAGATATTAATTAAAACGTCGACCCATATCTACCGAAAAATGATCCAGAATTCATGATTAAATGCTTAAAAAGTGACATTTTTACGGAAAAAGTGGAAAATAAATTAGAAATATCAGTCGTATCGTTACAAATAAGATATCAAATGAAAGGTCCGATTTTTCTGAATCCGACGGTTTAAATAGCTTATCTATAGGGCAATTAGATTTTTTAAAATTAACTAAAGTATGAAAAAAAAGGTGGCAATAAATCACAACAGTTCTATTAATTTCGCAATAGACGTATTTCGGTTACCATGGCGCCGGGCGAAAGAATAAATAGATTTTACTTCCAGCTTTACTGATTTTGTACTGGAAATAAAAATTGCAAATTTCAAAATGCTTCAATTTTCTTCAAAATTAATTCAAACTTGCTACAAACTTTTAACATCACAAGACGAAGTTCCAGTTCAAATATCACCGGGTTTCGAGAATAAATAAAAAATGTACAATTTAATTGCAAATTAAATGTTATTATAATACGCGTATTTCAAATTCTAACTATGATTAAATTATTTTTAGTACATCATTCGAAAGATATTTTAAAGTACTTTTATATTATCGAAAGCGGGATTCAAGATTTCGCTTCATTTACATGTTTTGAGTTCTCCTGAATCGGTTTTCTTTTGTATCTGAACTACTAATTAAAATAATTCCATAAGTAATACATCATAAGGTAGCTTTGTTGGTTTGAAATCGAACAGTAGATTACAGAAATTTCTACCGCCAGATGGCGCTGTAATATTTTAAAATTTCAATATTTCAATTTCTAATTATGATTAAATTGTTTTTAATACATCATTCGAAAGATACATTAAAGTTCTTTTATATTATGGAAAGTTTTAACCAGATTTGCACGTTTTGAGGTATCCTGATTAAGTTTTCTTTTGCATCTCAGCTAATTCAGTTAGACTGTTCAAAATTGGTATACGTAGGTTAATTAGGAAGGGCTGAAAGGGTGGGGAAGATATAGGCGTGCACCGCGCGCACGGGACAGCGCTGCCGAAGGCAGTGGGGACCCGGTCCGACTTTTTAACCGATGAGAAATGATTTTTTTTTTCATTTTCTTTTCTTAAGAATGAAAATTTGATTTGAGAAGGAATATGTGCGCGTAGCGTGCGAATACCTTCACACGTGCGTGCGCAGCGAGCATGGGTCTGCGCTGCCGAAGGCAGTGGGGACCCGGTGGGAGTTTTTACCCGATCAGAACTTTTTTTTTTGAGGGGGGGGGGGCACGGAGGGTCAGGGAAGGAATACGCGCATGCAGCGCGCACGGGGCAGCGCTGCCGAAGGCAGTGGGGACCCGGGCCGACTTTTTACCCAATCAGAAATGATTTTTTTTTTTTTTTTTTAATTTCTTTTCTTAACACTAAAAGTTGCTTTTAGTGATTCATTAATTTTAGTGATTCATTTGAAAATACTGACCCGCTAGCGGGCGAAGCTCGCTAGTCTCCTTATATTATTAAAATCTGTGCGCATCTGTCTGTCTGTCTGTGAGAAATGCCTTGTCATAGCTAAAGCTCCGGCGCTAATGGTTGCAGCGCTTCGAAACTGGTGTCGACAGACGCAGAATTTCTTCATCTCGACATCGCGATAATTCGCTAAGCGATGCGACCCTAATTAGCGGAGATATTAATTAAAACGTCGACCCATATCTACCGAAAAATGATCCAGAATTCATGATTAAATGCTTAAAAAGCGACATTTTTACGGAAAAAGTGGAAAATAAATTAGAAATATCAGTCGTATCGTTACAAATAAGATATCAAATGAAAGGTCCGATTTTTCTGAATCCGACGGTTTAAATAGCTTATCTATAGGGCAATTAGATTTTTTAAAATTAACTAAAGTATGATAAAAAAGGTGGCAACAAATCACAACAGTTCTATTAATTTCGCAATAGACGTATTTCGGTTACCATGGCGCCGGGCGAAAGAATAAATAGATTTTACTTCCAGCTTTACTGATTTTGTACTGGAAATAAAAATTGCAAATTTCAAAATGCTTCAATTTTCTTCAAAATTAATTCAAACTTGCTACAAACTTTTAACATCACAAGACGAAGTTCCAGTTCAAATATCATCGGGTTTCGAGAATAAATAAAAAATGTACAATTTAATTGCAAATTAAATGTTATTATAATACGCGTATTTCAAATTCTAACTATGATTAAATTATTTTTAGTACATCATTCGAAAGATATTTTAAAGTACTTTTATATTATCGAAAGCGGGATTCAAGATTTCGCTTCATTTACATGTTTTGAGGTCTCCTGAATCGGTTTTCTTTTGTATCTGAGCTACTAATTAAAATAATTCCATAAGTAATACATCATAAGATAGCTTTGTTGGTTTGAAATCGAACAGTAGATTACAGAAATTTCTACCGCCAGATGGCGCTGTAATATTTTAAAATTTCAATATTTCAATTTCTAATTATGATTAAATTGTTTTTAATACATCATTCGAAAGATATATTAAAGTTCTTTTATATTATCGAAAGTTTTAACCAGATTTGCACGTTTTGAGGTGTCCCGATTAGGTTTTCTTTTGCATCTCAGCTAATTCAGTTAGACCGTTCAAAATTGGTATATGTAGATTAATTAGGAAGGTCTGAAAGGGTGGGGAAGATATAGGCGTGCACCGCGCGCACGGGACAGCGCTGCCGAAGGCAGTGGGGACCCGGTCCGACTTTTTAACCGATGAGAAATGATTTTTTTTTTTTCATTTTCTTTTCTTAAGAATAAAAATTTGATTTGAGAAGGAATATGTGCGCGTAGAGCGCGTATACCTTCACACGTGCGTGCGCAGCGCGCATGGGTCTGCGCTGCCGAAGGCAGTGGGGACCCGGTGTGAGTTTTTACCCGATCAGAATTTTTTTTGAGGAGGGGGGGGAACGGAGGGTCAGGGAAGGAATACGCGCATGCAGCGCGCACGGGGCAGCGCTGCCGAAGGCAGTGGGGACCCGGGCCGACTTTTTACCCAATCAGAAATGATTTTTTTTTTTTTTAATTTCTTTTCTTAACACTAAAAGTTACTGTTAGTGATTCATTAATTTTAGTGATTCATTTGAAAATACTGACCCGCTAGCGGGCGAAGCTCGCTAGTCTCCTTATATTATTAAAATCTGTACGCATCTGTCTGTCTGTCTGTGAGAAATGCCTTGTCATCGCTAAAGCTCCAGCGCTAATGGTCGCATCGACTCGAAACCGGTGTCGACAAACGCAGAATTTCTTCATCTCGACATCGCAATAATTCGCTAAGCGATGCGACCCTAATTAGCGGAGATATTAATTAAAACGTCGACCCATATCTACCGAAAAATGATCCAGAATTCATGATTAAATGCTTAAAAAGCGACATTTTTACGGAAAAAGTGGAAAATAAATTAGAAATATCAGTCGTATTGTTACAAACAAGATATCATTGGAAAGGGCTTTTTTTTTTTCTCAATCCGATGGTGTAAACGGCTTATCGATCGGACAATTAGATTTTTTTAAATTAACTAAACTAAAAAAAAAATGGTGGCAACAAATCACAAGCATTTTAACTTGGCAGACGATCTTGAACGGAAAGAAAAAACATCTGGTGTTTAATGAGGTCACGTGTTTTTGTACTGGGATGCGAGTTTCAAAACGACACAAAAGGTCATACACTTAAGGTAAAAATATTTCTTTTTCTATTTACTTCCATTAACCGACAATCGTAGATAATGGAATTCGAAATTTCACCTGACTTACACGTTTTGAGGTGTCATGGCGCTGTAATAATTTAAAATTTCAATATTTAAAATTCTAATTATGTTTATTTATTTATTTATTTATTTTTTAATATGTCATTCGATACACCTTTTAAAGTACGGTTACATTATCGAAAGGGGAATTCGAGATTTCACCCGATTTACACGTTTTGAGGTCTCCTGATTAGGTTTTCTTTTGCATCGTGATAGTGGAATTCGAGATTTCAGCTCATTTACACGTTTTCAGGTCTCCTGAATGGGTTTTCTTTTGTATCTCAGCTACTAATTAAAGTGTCGAAAGTGGAATTAGAGATTTCACCTGATTTACACGTTTTGAGGTGTCCTGAATGGGTTTTCTTTTGTATCTCAGCTGCTAATTAAAATAATTTCATAAGTAATACATCATTTGAAAGCTTTGTTAATTTGGAATTGAATAGTAGATTACAGAAATTCGATATTTCGACATTTCTCTTGATTTAAACGTTTTGAGGTTTCCTGAATGGGTTTCTCTTTTGTCTCAGTTACTAATTAAAAAAATTTCATAAGTAATGCATGATTTGAAAGCTTTGTTAAGTTGGAATCTAACAGTAGATTACAGAAATTTCTACCGCCAGATGGCGCTGTAATATTTTTAAATTACAATATTTCTATTTCTAATCATGATTATTTTTTTTTTTAATGCGTCATTCGATACACATTTTAAAGTACTTTTACATTATCGAAAATAAATTCAAGATTTCACCAGATTTACACGTTTTGAGGTCTCCTGAATCAGTTTTCTTTTGTATCTCAACTACTAATTAAAATAATTTCATAAGTAATACATCATTAGAAAGCTTTGTTGATTTGGGATCGAACAGTAGAATAAAGAAATTTCTACCGCCAGATGGCACTGTAATATTTTCAAATTTCAATATTTCAATTTCTAATCATGATTAAATTATTTTTAATACATCATTCGAAAGATATTTTAAAGTTCTTTTATATTATCGAAAGTTTTCAGCAGCTTTATACGTTTTGAGGCGTCCTGATTAGGTGTTCTTTTGCATCTCAGCTAATTGAGTAAGACCGTTCAAAACTGGTATACGTAGGTTTATTAGAAGGGGCTGAAAGGGTGGGGATGAAATAGGCGTGCACCGCGCGCATATCCCCTAACTTGTGCGTGCGCAGCGCGCACGGGACTGCGCTGCCGAAGGCAGTGGGGACCCGGTCCGACTTTTTAACCGATGAGAAATAATTTTTTTAATTTTCTTTTCTTAAGAATAAAAATTTGATTCGAGAAGTAATACGTGCGCGCAGCGTGCGTGTACCTTCACACGTGCGCGCGCAGCGCGCATGGGTCTGCGCTGCCGAAGGCAGTGGGGACCCGGTGTGATTTTTTTACCCGATCAGAAATGATTTTTTTTAGGGGGCACGAAGTGTCAGGGAAGGAATGCGGGCGTGCAGCGCGTATATTCTTTAACTTGTGCGCGCGAGGCGCGCACGGGACTGCGCTGCCGAAGGCAGTGGGGACCCGGGCCGACTTTGTACCCCATGAGAAATGATTTTTTTTCTTTTCTTTTCTTAAGAATACAAATTTCATTTGAGAAGAAATATTTGCGCGCAGCGCACATATACCTTCACACGTGCGCGCGCAGCGCGCATGGGTCTGCGCTGCCGAAGGCAGTGGGGTCCCGGTGTGAGTTTTTACCCGATCAGAAATGATTTTTTGGGGGGGGGCACGAAGGGTCAGGGAAGGAATACGCGCGCGCAGCGCGTGTATTCCTTAACTTGTGCACGCGCAGGGGACTGCGCTGCCGAAGGCAGTGGGGACCCGGGACGACATTTTACCAGATCAGAAATGATTTTTTTTTTTAAATTTCTTTTCTTAAGACTAAAAGTTACTGTTAGTGATTCATTAATTATAGTGATTCATTTGAAAATACTGACCCGCTAGCGGGCGAAGCTCGCTAGTATTTACTATAAATGCTCATATCTCAACGAAAATGCACGTGTAAATTTTGTTTCAGAATAATGTTTCTCTAAAGTTTTGTGATTTTTTTTCCTGGAAGTTTTATAAAATTTAGTTTAAAAACATTTTTGTTATATATAAGCTTGCTATAGACTTTATAAACTTGCTTTATACTAGGTTTGCTGTAAACTTGGGAAAAAAAAAAAAAAAAAAAAAAAGTCTAAATAATTGTGAGATTCTCACAAAAAAATATAGAAATATTGCACATAGTAAATGCAATAATACGTTAAAGTTGCGAGCTATTTTATGTATTTTATGATACAGGGTGATCCAAAATATTTATGCTTTTCTTCAATTTGTGATTGGTCCCCTAATTGCACTCGTGACTAAATAGATAATGGAAAATGTGAGTTTTTAAATGTTTTTTGCAAGTCTGAGGTTCAAGGCAATATTGTCAAATATATATATATTAATAGAAGTGTAAAAATAAATCTAATAATTTTATCACCCACTGTACGATACGCTTATTCTTTTCCTTGCAAACATTTTTGTATGTTGTATCCGTTTGAAAGAAAGAGGATATAGTGTTTTATCCAAGTGTTAAAATTTCAGTCTGATTGTTTTAAATTTGTTATTTTTTTTTTTTTTTTTTTACATAAATAACTTTGAATGGGATTCGCATGTAAAGTAAATATCATGATTTAAGCATATAATACAGAGGAAACTCAACTAAATATTTAAATAAGTCCTAAAAGGGGATTTATTTAAATAAAGCAATTTTTCAAGGACTTCTGCAAAACGGTTGTTTCGGTTACCCCCCCCCCCCCCCCCTATCGGATCGAGTTGTATGAATTTCTTTTACTGCAGAATTTTTTTTTCCCGAAAGTGCTCACATCCGAACAGGAAACAATGTACACCGTACTGAAAGTGCCTACTTTCGAAAAGGTTGTATATTACATAAAAGTAGTGTCAAAATTGGATTTTTTTTTTTTTTTTTTTTTTTCGCTCAATTAGAATGCAATTCGCTCAATAGAATGCAATTACTTTGATTAGTTATTTATGAATAAATATATTCCTTTTATGCAAGAGCAGAAACTTGTTTTAGCAATAAGAGCAACTGGATATGCAATTCAGTTGCTCTTACTGATAAAAGCATCTTTGTGTATCTTCACAGGAAACGTTATGATTTCATAAAGAAATTTTATGTTTTTTTATGGTTTCAGTTTTTCAGTACAGGTATTAAAAGTAATACATGGATGAAAAATATCCTCAGCGAAAGAGAAATTTTATTTTCCTATATGACGATACTATTTTGTATTTTTTAGAGTGTGTGTATATATATATATATATATAGCTATATTTATGAAACTGTCATCTTTTACGATAAATATTAAGTGTTATTTTTTACTTTTGAAATTTCGAAATATTACCCCCATTTTAATAATTATATACAAAAGACAAATATTATTTGCAGTACTATATATTCATGACAGTCATTAATATATTAGAGTTACCATTTATTATCATCATTTATTTTTCTAATATAAGTAATGAAATTGTAAATTCTAATTTTTGTCGGTATAAATTTGTATCTATATAGTTAAACTTTAAATGACTAAAATAGCAGAAAACATCTTAGTACTTCATATATTAATACCCCAATAAAAACAAAAGTATTTGTAAGTAAGTGATACGAACGTGTCCCGTTTGCCAGTTTTGAGAGTAGAACTTCTCGGCCAGTGGTGGACAAAACTAGAGTTTGGAAATTCAGGATGTCAAAACAAACCATAAACAAACAACTGCGGGCCCTTAATAATAGAATATAAAGAACCAATGAAAGCTGCTAGTAGTAATATGGAAACTTTTTGTATGCCACAGCCGGCCCACAGCATTTGCCCATTAACTTATTTCAAGCTACAATCTGAGCCAGCAATGGATTTGTTAATTGTGGTCTCATGCTGGCTCACTGCCACAAATTTACTTCCTATTGGCCAACATATCAGGTTTTTGCTCGGAAGGTCTCATATGCTGGACTTCTCTATATATCCCAGGTATTGATTGCTAGGCAGTTATATTTAAGATGATTTTTTCATCGATGCTATTAGGCTTTATTTTATAGATTTTTAATACTAAATATTTTTCTTTCATTTTGCCTTAAATATTACAAATCTTTTCCTCCGAAATAGTTATTAAGGTAATATTTACCTTTATCCGGCATTGTCGACTGCACCAATTTAACGACATGATGGACAAACCCATTCGAAAAGGCCAAACACATTAGTTTCTGGAGACTTGATATAAATACACAAAAATAATTTTTTTATTTTAAACACAATACTGTTTACATTTAAAAACTGTCTCTAAAAAGTAAGTTAAAATTAAGCATATATTACTTAGCGAAAATGCTACGTTAACAAGTTTCTTTCGCAATAGTTCGCAGAAGGCTTCCATACAGCATCTTTTCTTTCTCGGAGCTTCTTGTCGTTCTATAAGGTTATATCTTTTACCCATGCTAGGTGTTGCTGTATTGGCGTGGAGAGTACCTGGCCTTTCAAAACCTTAAGAAAAGAAAGGATAGGCTTTAACTTGTCAGAAAAGTGGTGTAAATAGCGGGATGACCCTAATAGGTCGTCAAGAATTCATGGCAACCTCTTTTTTTTTTTTTTTTTTTTTTTTTTTTTTTTTTTTATGAAAGTCCCTTAGTGATTGCCATTTTAACGATTTACTGGTTCAAAGAGCATAAAAGCCCGTTATAGTTAAGGTCGTGTGAATTATTCAAACTTGTTAAGCCCTCAAAAGCTGCGGCTCAGCACCTCAGTTATAATGAAATGATTTATATATTAAAGATTTATAAGTACAAAACACACCGTGCCCCTTATAGTGATTACTGTATTAAGGCTCCTGCCTCCGTAAATCTGGTTTAGTTGGTACTGAAAACTTAATTTTGTAGAACAACTAAATCAATAATCTTACTTTTCTTCCTGGTTCTTCAAGAATATCAGCAAATATTAATGTAAAAGCTTTTTTTTTTTTTTTTCTTAAGCATCCGCATTTCTATGTAGAACTGAAGCGCCATGGTGTCCATCTAGCTATCTGACACTTTAGATTTTTAAAATTCAGTTTAATAATGCCTGGCCAGTTCTGAAAGAAATTGTGTACTTTAGAGATACTAATGTAAATGTTCTACAACTTACTATAGTGAGAAGTTCCTTTCATGCAATAACATTCGCTACGATTTCGATAAACATTGACTATGTTCTTGATCACAAATTCGTTGCTTGCCATTTGTAGTAAAAATGAACTGTTTGCCAAACAGAAGATATGTCGAGATAGATACTGTTATTAAAATCTTTTTCAGGCTTTAAAATTTTTTTCACTTTATAATAATTACCACAATATGTTTATGGTAATGTCTGCAGGCCATGGGACTTTTTGTTATACTTAACTTGTAAAATGAATGAACAATTTTTAAAATATCTTTACAAATCTTCCATTATAGGTGCATAAATACCAAAAAACTTAATAAATGTCACCAGTTCTCGATTGCAGATATTTTACTCTTTCAGAGATAATCTATCTCAAATAACTTGCTTCACGACAGAAAAGGTTACGCTTGAATGGGTTCATTTTCAGATTAGCTATTTTTAATTTCTCCACCTTTCCTGATGTTTCTAAAATTCTCTTCAAATACCTCCGCAATATTTGATCTAAAATAAAAATACACAAAACACAAGAAAGTCTTAATATGACCGTTCTCTGATCATTTTCTCCATCAGGTGTTAAGCATTGCATGCGCTTTATATATTCCATACTGATAACTATGAACCAGCATGTTCCGTAAGGAATGCAGTCTTTCAGAATTTTCAGAACGAATCTTTGCCTGCCAATAACAGTACCTTAGAATAAAATACCAAATCGAGAAAAAAAAAATTCTGGGCAATATACTCAGGGTTTTTTCCATTTTTTGGAAAAAGGCTTAGGAACTAGATGAAAGTTTCACGACGTCATTCTGCTATATCCTTTTCAAAAATTTACTCTCATCTTCTAGTTTGCAAATGGAGGTCATTTCTAACGTTGTTTAATAAGTGATGATTTCTTATGTTTATACGGTATCATTTCCAAAATCTTTGAGTTAGAAAATAAATCTGCGAATTTAATTTATAGGCTCTGTTCGTATTTAATATCACACTCTTATGCTATTCGTTTCTTAACCCTTTGCGGCGCAAGACTATTTAGATAATTTAAATTATACTGCTACTGGAATTCATGAACCAAATTAAACTAAAAGAAATTTTAAATTTTAAGGTTTAAAAAAGCGGCCTTTTCTGATATGTTTTAAACGAAAATTTCTGCTAGAAATTTTCCGGGATGAATTTTTGCAGCTGGATCTTAAATTTTGCGTCCTCGCAGCGAGGACAGCGCGCGTTAAGAATTTAAAACTTCAGAGTGATAAGCTGTAGTTAGTCGGTTGTTACTACAGGTTATTGCAGTGTCCTTAATACAAGTTAACAAAGGACAGATTACAAACGCATAACTTCTCTGCCTTTTATCTTTGACTAGAGACTTAAAAGTACAGCCTATGTGAGCCCTACTCTGGACGATTCCTTAAACTTCTGATTTGACGCCAAAAACCTCTCTTACAGCCAGTGTTGCCAAATTTAGAGCCTTTTTTATTCAATAATCACCAATAATTTTGATGGGTAATTATTTGATATACCTAACAGACGATTAATCTTCGAAGCGTTTAGGAAACCATCACAATTAAAAATTAGTGGTAGATATTGAATAAGAAATCCATAAATTTTGCAGCAACACTGCTTACAACACAGTTACATACCTACAACGTGGAAAACAGATCGCAGTTGCACATCGATAACATCGCTAACTCAGGGTTGTTGTACACAGGTGTAAATGTCTTCCATTTGCGACATAAAATGCGACGACATCACATAGGTATCGCACTGGTACATGCATGGGACGTTGAATTAGTATCGATGTCTCAGAGACGCACTTTTCCCAACGAAATCGACCACTTAACAGAAGTTGTAAGAAGTAACCAAAAAGCTATAGCAGGAACGTACTTTTCAAGGCACAAGGAAAAGGTATGCGATTATGACGGTGCGATGTATCTGAGATATATTTGGAACCAAGTTTGCTTGTTTCCAAGATTAAGGAGGTGATTTCAGATGTTATGTGAGGACTCCGCGAGATGAACATTTTTCGGGCTCCAAATCAGCACTACAATCGCTTTATGGCATAGTACTTCGGCAAAAGTCAGTAGCTGAGGTCAAAGACTTGCTGAAACGTGGTAGAGTTAGAATTTCCATACGCCGATCAAAACTCATGTAGGATATCATTATATAGAGCTTCTTAATACTATAGTAAAGCAGGCTGTTTAGAGAGAAGTTTTATCTCTCTTAATGAAGCTCCGTTCGAAGTACCTAAGACGAACTCTAAGAGGGATATCGCACCCCGGCAAGAAAAGTGACAAAAGCCAAAAAGTGGTAAATTTGTGTTTATGTTACTGAAAACGGAGTACGAAGTGCATAAAAAGTGTCACATGTCTATCTTTAAAATTATCCACCTGAGAGGCAGTTTTATTTTAAGGCTAGTCAATACTTTTTCGTTTATTTTTATCAAATGCTGCATTTTTGAGTTGTGACACTTTTCTTACTAGGGTGCGATATATCAACGGAGAAATGGCAAAATGATTAGAATAGCTCGACCACAGGTTGATCAACGCTTAAGAGATTCCCGCGCATAAGCGCCGTACACAGAATTAGTCAGTTAAATCAGATATTGCATGTAGAGACCCCTGTCTATTGGAGGTCCCATAACGAATGCTTTCTTCCCCTGGGACATCCAATGTCGAAAGGGGTGGGAATGTTGCCTGGACTATTTTGTAAAAGTGAAATCATAGCCTTTTGTCTCCGATCTATTTTGTTGTGTAATGAACATTTCAGGGTTACAGCGTCACGGTATTAGAAGATCCAAAGAACTCTTTCTAACGTAGATCTCTTTGGGGATCGTCTCGAACGCAGGAAACATCGGCTTCTGGTCCGACTGCCTAGAGAGTATTTCAAAGGCAAGGAATTTTTCCTCCCAAATTTAGTAATACAAAAGTTTTTTCATCCGCATTAGGAGGGTTTTTCCCTGGAAAATGTCAATAACAATTCCTAGACGGCTTATTAACATGGACGGTTGTTAGAGTAGCGGCGAACCCAGTAGAAGAAATGAATGGCATTTTTCGTAGTCCACGATGGAAATTACATATAGTATCCAGGGATCAATCTTATGATTTTGGTTTATTTTTAGAAAACAGGAAGGTAGATGAAAGTGCCTTGAGTGGAAAATGTGTCGGAAGAAATATGATATCCGTTATCACAGGGAAGTGATGACACTTGTAATGCAACACCCGTGCAGTGTAAAGGATCCTTCAGATACTAGCAACATACAGAGCGTCAAAACTCATAAATTATCCATTGTCCGAAAGCGACCCTTGACATTTTGCACACATTTACAATGAAGGACATTACTTTTTATTGCTCTTTTACAAAAGAGACCCCCTTCTCATGCAATTATCGCACCAGGAGGTTTGTGATCTTCGATTGCAGCCAGCGTCGATCTCCTAAACCACATCAAAGAAATATCAATAGAACCGACTTGCAGATTTCTAAGTTGCCAGTCTCTGAAGGGTCCTTAATAAAATCCGAGTAATGCCCACAGACTGTTTAATCTTACACAAGCCTAAGTCGGTAAATGATGTGAAGATGAATTGGTATTCGATTTTCACTTCTAAGTGCCAGTCATTATTATTTACATTAGAGATTTTCACCGGAATGGCGTATTTACTAATATCGACAAGGGATAATAACATTAGAATACAACTAAAAGCTATTTGAAATAGTTAGTCATTTTTTATCTTCAAATAAATAAATAAAATAGTAACGATGATGATCACTTAAAGTCCCAGCATTGTACATTTTTAAAACATTAAAGGCATGTTTCAGAACTTTAGTTTTAAATTAGTTTCCTTAAAAGAAAAACAATATGATAAATATGTAGATGAAAACAATCATTTATAAAAATTTAAACTTACACCTATATTATGCTTATCTTTACACTTCAAAACTGGGAAGCGTGCTGCTGGTTTATTAGGACAATAAAATATTAACTCTTTAAGCCAAATAACTGCATACTCGTCACCATCCAAATCACCTCCTAAAAATAAAATTTATTGACAATTTATTGAATGAGATACTATAATAATGTATTTTATAGTGTAAAATCGCTGAAAAAAAAAAATCGATTGTGGAATTGATTTTTATTTATTTATTTAGTACTTCGTTTGTAATCAAATTAAAATTCATTTTAATTATTTTTTACTGCATTATTTCTATTTAAAATATACAATCTGTCTAAACCGTAACTTCCATTGGTTATTCATTCTTTACCCTATTCTCCTATGTATTTCGTTTTTGCGCAAAACTAATTTTTCTCTATCATTCTGGAAAAGAAAATTGCCCTCCCACCAGTTTCCGCTATTATAAGTGAATCATTTTTTCAGAAATCATTTTTAGAAATAACTTCTATAGAAAATTTTTGCCTTAAATAGATCGTCGGAATAGGAATGTGGGTTCTCTTGTTATGGTTTCTGCACTGTTTGTATGATGTCGACAGAGGAGTTCTCTGCAGTAAATGACGGTTGCATTCCGTTTTTGCTTACACACAAGAAGGGTGATGCCAGATCTATTTCAAGAGAAGAGCATGAGCTTCGAATGTACAAACTCAGAACTGAGTAGAAACTCAGAGTCTACAATAGAATGCAGGAGGCTTAAATTGCTGTTGAAGTCTGAACTTTCTGAGGAGGAAAATTAAGCAGCTTAGTAATTCAAACTTGCCAACCATCTCATTATGAACCGTACAATTTTTAGTACCCGTCTTTTTTTCACACCAGTCATTTTTAGAGTAATTTTATTCTTATTTAATCGTAACAACATTTGGAGAGAATTACTCTAAAAATAAATTGATGTGGAAAAAGGGGCTTTTTCTCAAGGGGAGTTGACAATTGTAAGGTTATTAATGAGATGGTTGGCAAGTATGGTAATGATACACCGTAGACAGAAAAGCTACCTTCAGTGATATTATGACACTGAATATGGTAAAAGTATTACTTTATTTGACGTGTAAACACAGTCTCTAAATATGCCAACATTTTTATTTATTCTGGAGCATTGTTAGTACCCGCCCTTATTTCAAATTACATTTCATGAAGTACATTTTACTTCTTAATTAATCGTAATTACATACTGGAGAAATTTTCACTAGAAATAAAGTGGTGTAAAAAAGGGTGGGTACTAACAGTTTTCCGGAATATAGTGAAATGTTGGCGTGTTTGCATTCGTCCCCACCTTGTCCATTGTATTTAGGCGATCTTAGGGGGTCGAGTGCTCGTTATGGAAAGTTGCAGCGTCTGTTTTCTTAAGTAGAGGATTCTATGAACTAGCCATGCCAATGGAACATGATTTCGAACTTTTATCATTTCTCTGATGCTGCGCAACAGCATTGGCCGTACCTAAAACTGTATATCAGCAGATACAAAAGTATATATAGACATTTTTATAGTAAGCGTTTTACATAGTAAGACACATAAAATATATACATTAGGTAGTGTACAAATACACTTTAACCGAATATTAGTTTAGAAAACTCCAAGAATATATATATATATTTTTTTTTTTGTGAGAAATGTGGCACAAGGAATGGAGAATTAAAGTTAACAGCTCCAAAGGCGCTGACACTTTCTTCAATATTAAAGTTTATACCAAAAAACGTAACTTCCTACTTAATAATGAACATTTTTACTGATAAACTTCTTGGAATACTTAACAATTAAGTTATATTCAATATCAGTGTGGTGCAAGCATATTTCAGAAACTTTGGAAAAAGCTAAATGTGCTCCTCATATCCTCAGATTTATATTGGCTTGCTGTTGGATCTATTTCAAGTCAACGCTTCAAAGATTTCAAGTTTTGCAAAACAATTAATTGCATAGGTAAGTGAAGACTTTTTTCTATGTTGCAACGATGTCATCTATCAGGATATAACATTTCAGTTTATCTTTACTAAAATCAAAACTCTTACTTATAAAAATTTCCTAAGTCCATTCCTAAAGTGCTGAATTCATTGTAAACTCAATTCAAAAAGTATGAGGGTCGTATATGCACAGACAGAAAACGTCCGCTAGCAATCAATTTCAGGGAGGATGGTTTTGCGTACACTTCTAAAAATAGACATAAACCCATCTGGCGTTACATAATACGGGATTCTCTCTCAATTTATTATGTTCCGTGGATAAAATGAATTTTATTTATCTAAAATCGATTACTCCCAATATTTGCGAACTGCATATATATATATATACATACCGGGTGATCCAACAGCCACAGAAAATATATATATATATATATATTATTCAAAAAGCATTAACGGTAGTACTATGCGGTTCTCCCTGAAGTGCACAGAATGGCATGGGTCTACCGATATGATTGATCATGCAAGCCACTATTCAAAATTCAGTATTTTTAGGTAGAGCATAGAGGTAAGCGGTGGCACGAGTTATTTTAAAAGAAAAACTGAGAGTTCTATGATATTGGATATATAGAAGAATGTAGCAATGAAAAAATATAACGCACTTACCGAATTCTATGTGAATAAAACTTGCTATATGAGCAAAGTATTGAGTAGGTCTTTTAAAATAAGTAAATCTTACAAATTTATGAGGGCTCAGTCGGGATTGCTCTAAATAAAAGAACTGATCTAAACAAAAAAGCAATTGAATAGTGAAATTGAGTTACAAAAAACACAAAGGGAAAACAACATAATGTTTTTTCTGAACAAAGTGCGGAAAAGCGATTTGACTGAACCATGCCAAGAATGTGAAATAAAACTGCCAGAAAAAGTAAACACTCTTTTGATAATCGAAGCGATAACAGAATGGAAAAACTATGACGAAGAATTTATAAATGATCGACTTGAGGTAATATCATCAAAGAGCAGAAGAAGAATAGAGGTGAAGAAAAGAAAATTGAGGCTTGAAGCGCAAATAGAGAAGGAAAAAGAGGAAAAAAGATTACCGATGGAAGCAGAAGAAAGAAGATTGCGCAATGAAAAGGAATTTGAACTTAGAAAATTAACAATGCAAGCCGAGATGAATACCCAGAAAGATTTGGAAATAACAACGCCAAAAGCAGGAATGGGTAAAAATTTCGATTTACTGAAATTACTTAATCGTTTTCATAGTGCTACTGGTGATATATGTATGTTTTTAACATAATATAAAAGACAAGTGTCTATGCAAATACATAAGGAAGAATGGGTATCATATCAACCAGAAATAAATATATATGAGTATGTAAAGAAGTTATTATTGAAAAGGTTCAAGATGACACCGGAAGAATTTAGACAGAAATTTATGGCTCTTAAAATAGATCCAGTGGGCAATTGGCGCGATTTTGGTTACAAATTGAAAACGTACTTTGACGAATAGATGCGAGGAATGAATATTACAAGTATGGAAGGATTAACAGAATTATAAGTTACAGATCAAATTAAGTAAAAGATACCACCAGAAATAAGAGATTTATTGAAGAATTGCCTAGAATTAAAGAAGTAGATATAGTGGTTGTAAAACTAGATGATTTTGATACGGCGATTACAGGGTGTAAAACTGCCAAATTACAAAAGCCACAAATTACGTAAAGATGGAAAAGGATCATAAATGGCGACAAAATATGCATCGAAATAATATAAGACGAGGCGAAAAACTATTGATTCGAAAGTGATTTGTTATTTTTAAAAATTACCAGGCCATATAGCAGCCAAATGTATAAATAAAAGCCAAGCAAACAATCAAGCGTATCATGATAACCCGATTACAAAAGCAAATGAGAATGCAGAATTGTAGTATAGAAATGCTTTTTTAAAAATCGAGAAGTTTAAACTTATTTTGACAAAATAAAAATTGCCTAAAAATAGTCATTAAGAGTTAGCAGTCTAACGATCGTTAAATTCGATAGAAAATTAGAGATTTTAAAGAAATTTTTTAATTACATTCAAGGACAGCCCTGCACTGATATTTTATAAATTTGCGAAGTAGTGTTCCTATATTCGAAAATTGCAGATTTTTATATATTTTTAATTAAATTCATGGTCCTTAAAAGAAAAAATAATAAAAAATAAAAAAAAAATAAACCTAGCTGAGGGCTGCCAACCTAATTCGGAGGATTGTCAGTACCCCCCTACCTTTTCCACAACACTTAATTTTTAGAGTAGTTCTCTTCAAATGTATTTACGATGAATTAAAAAGAAAAATACTCTTAAAAAAAAAGAAGAAAAAAAGACTGGTGTAGAAAAATGGGGCTTTACTAACAATACTCCGGATTAGGTTGGCAGCTCTGCTAGCCCTATTCTTGTTTAAAAAGCAAAATATAGTATAGTATTCTGTATCTCATATTTTCATTTTAATGTTCGCTCTTTCATGAAATTTGATATTTCTTATCTTAACGTGCTACGAAAAGTAACGAAATACTGACCAGACATTTCGTTATGCTCAGGACGTTTTCCATTTTGAGAAAACACTATGCAATCTACGATATGGTGCAACTGTGGAATGTCTACAGCAGTAAATTTCCGAACATCACCAGGATGATGACAAGGACTTTTCGTCACGAGAACTTCACCTGAAAAGGAGATTAAGATTTCAACAGAATTAGAAAGAGGAGTATATCTCTGAAAAACACAGATTTTAAGTGCATAAATTAAAGGAATGTCAGTGTGTGTTAAAACATATGTCTAAATATCGAAAAAATAAAAAAAATAAAATAAATATTGAATACATATCTGAAAAAACTAATGTTCGATGTCAAAAATGAAAGTTAGAGAGGAAGCTACATTTTTTAATAGGTTCATATTTTGTGTTTTCTTCGTGTAACGTAGAAATGAGATTAACTAAATTCGGATGTTTAAGAATACTTTATCCGATTTAAAGGATTACCATTATTTAAAGCTTCATCAAACTGAAAGATTTAAAAATGATGCTTTACAATAAATTAGACGATTAATCAAATTATTCAGAAATGTTGACTAAGTTAATTATACTGCACTATTCTTTAATTATATTCCATTAAAAAAATAATTATCAAAATCAGTATAGTCAAGTAATAGCAAAATAATTCAATTATATATATTATTGTTAATTTTTTTTTTTTAAATCTAGTTTAGGCATAGCTGGACTGCCGTCCTCCCCCTAAACTAACGACAAACCTATTAACAAACCAATCAGAACAAAAATGCAGCGGACGAGCGAAAACTTAATAATATTTGCTCTGAATTTCTCTTAGATGGTGAATTTGCTATCGACACATTTTTCTCAAAAAGGATGCGTTGTGTCAAAATAGTGCAACAGATTTTTCTCCATATTTTTGAATGCGCTTTAAGAGACGGGTTTTAAAATTAAAAAAAAAAAACATTTTTTTTTTCTTTTAATCTAAAAGTACAATATATTTAGAATATTTTCTCAAATAAGTTTCAAGTCAATCGAAGTGAAAATCAAAGAGAGAGTCTTTGGAAATTCTTTTCATTAGGTTCGTTTCCTTACTAATCAAAACTTTAGCTGCTTTTTTTTTTTTTTTTTTTTTTTTTGAAAACACTATTTTT
This sequence comes from Salticus scenicus, assembly GCA_963930645.1. Lineage (NCBI taxonomy): Eukaryota > Metazoa > Arthropoda > Arachnida > Araneae > Salticidae > Salticus > Salticus scenicus. The sequence goes on from OZ005651.1 coordinate 243,408,814, forward strand.
TAATTCGGTGGACACTTATTTCTTAAAAAATAATGCACCCTTCGATTTCATTGAAATTTTGCACGTCTTCGTCTTCAAAATAGAACAACAGAGAAATTAAAGTGATTAAACCATGATTTTATTTTATATTTTATTTTCTATTATGATTAATTTTACAAGACTATACGTTGGATAAATCCCACCGAAAATTATGCTTTTTTGCACAAAACTGCTGAAAATTCAAATTTCAGTTTGTTTTAAAACCTTCGCTCAAGCACTTGATTTAAAAAATCAGTCATAAATTCGAAAATTGTGCTTCAAGGCAGTGTTGCCAGATTTGGGGACTTTTTTATTCAACATCCACCGTTAAATTTTTATAGCAACAGTTGCCTAATCATATCGAAGATTAATCGTCTATTATGTATGCCAAATTTTACTTCTCAAAAATATTGGTGGTAGTTGAATAAAAAAGTCCCCAAATCTGGCAACACTGCTTCAAGGTGCATCAAAAAAGGTTAAAACAGACCTCCATGCAAAATATTGTAGCTCTATGATCATCCGTTTGCCTAAAAAGCGACTAACACACCTCTAAGTTTAATTTTGTTTTTTATCACTTTATCGTCATCCTTATGGTTTAAGATACTCTGAGAACACTGAAAGATTTTCTTTTATCAAATGGCATCTTTTCTGTTAATTATCTGCAAAAAGTCACACATTAGCCCTTGGAGGTTCGAATTCACGACCTTGGCGTGATTAACCTGAGGTTCTAACCAACTGGGCTAATGGGTCATAGAAAGACTTATAATTTTACGTTTTCGTCTCAAGAGACGATCATTTCATAAATTTATCGATGTTGCTCAATTAAAAAAAAAAAATCAAAATTTCGGAAATTGGACTTTAAGGTACATCAGGAGAGGTCAATAGGGACTTCCATGCAAAATTCTGTAGCTGTACGATCAGCCATTTGTCTACAAAACGACGGACATACACACGCATCTTCCTTTATTATATGGAAGAGATTCCTCTTCGTAAGTGGTTCCTAAACTATACTGAAGTAATCAAAATCGTGTTTTCATATTAAAAAATATTTAAACACCTTTTAAACTACTAAAATACAACTGTAGCAATTTTTTTTTTTTTTAATTTTTTGATATTTTTGTTAAATTTTAGGCCGTATACTTGAACGTAATGGCTGCTGTTTGTTACGGAATATTAGAAATGGATTACAGAAATACTTTACTCTTTATCGATTTTTATTATTTATTTTCATTTAATCGTACGTACAGGGACGGATTTCAGATAATTTTCTACCCTCGCTTCTTTTTTCTTACTAAAAATGTCTGTAGATTGTAAAAGTAATACTTTTTTTTTTTTTTTTTTTTAATTTTTTAGAGGATAAATATCTATCTACCAAATCTCAGTTTGCCTTTTTTTTTTTTTTTTTCTCTACAGGTTGATGCAAGATTGTTAACAATTACACGTTTTACTATAAATTTCACTGTTTTACTATAAATTTACTTTTAAAGAAAAAGTATTCTCAAAGTGATTACAAAAGTACAATGTTTAAGAGTATCAAACGTACCTTCAAGGATAAGTTTTTCTCTTGTAGTTTTACCAAAATGAACATCCTTTGAGTACTGCACAAAGACTTCACCATAATTCAAAAGACCTGTTTCATCCAAAACACCGAGCATATTTCTTGCAAAATTTGGATCTATACACACATTAGCTTTTGACTTCAAGCAACCTAAAATGAATAAAATTTAAAAAGAAAAAGATTTAATGTAGATTACAGGGGTGTTTGCATTCCGGATTTTTTGTTTCATTTCCCACCAGTAATTTTTTAATAGTGATATTAGTAGTAGTTTTCTAGTAATGTTTAGCTATTAAATATAAGCTAAAATGTATTTCGTAATTACTGGTGAGAAATAAAATAAAAAATCCGGAACGCAAACACCCCTGAGATTTTAAAACATTTTCCAACAAAGGGAAAATACTGTAGAAATTTTCTCCTTAGTACTTGAAATTTACCTAATTACCTTTATATAGATTAATATTGTGCCAGTTTTATTTGGAAAACATATAACACTACTTTAAAAGCAAAAGACTTATGTGTGAGCCGAAGCAATTTTTGTATTTCGTCACAATAACATTTTAGGCAGTATAGAAATACATGCATCATTTAAAAGTATATTTTCAATGTAGGTAATTGCATTCAAATTATTTTGGCTAGCTTCTTATATGATCAATTGATACATGCTTTGCATAAATACGCTACATTTTAGTACAACTCAGCAATGTATAACCGCAGTAAACGTGCACTTAAAAAAACAACTCTCAGAAAATAACGGTTTTACCGAATGCTTGCGTGAAGTTTTGATTTATTGTTGCTTTGTAACGAAGGTTTATTCGTTGATCCTCCTCAGGTGACAATAGCATGATCAGATTGTTTACTTATAGCGATATATATATATATATATATATATTTTACTGTTTACAAATTAGGCAGACAATATAACCAATGTTCAAATTAATTATTAAAATGCTTTCTAAGACACCTTTGTTTTCTGATGAAGCACTGTGAAAGTACGATGAAACATCTTTTTATAAAAATAGAGAAAATTACTTTCTCCAAATTTTTTATCATACATGATTTATATCAATTACGATAAAAGTACCGTAAACGTTACAAAACCGTTACGGTAAAAGTAATGACATTTTAAAATTTAAACTTTGAAAATAAGATTTCTAATCCTTGCAGCAGTGTTCAGGGTTGGCGTTTACAGTCCTATACCATTAATGCCTTGAACTGCAAATATTTCCAACCATAAATTATAAAATAACACTGAAAAAATTTGATTTTCCTATCATTTTTTTTTTTTTTTTTTTTTGTCTTGGCTTATTTTTAAATAATTTTATGTAGTATTTACTTTCGTATAAATAAAATAAGAATGCAAAATTCCTTTATTTTTCTAACGTTTTATTTTTTATTAATATATATATTTATGGGTTACTGGTACTATAAAATGTTATCGTGACCAGTAGTGGACAGCCCTGTACACTACTTACTCAGTTGACTTTTAAGGCAAGATGCAGTAGTGAACTCAGCTGAGAAGGAACATCCAAGTTTGAATTCAATTTTATTTTCTGATGGAGGACATGTATTAATTTTCCCGAAAATTTTGCCATGGTTCATGTTTTCTAAATTTATTTAAATTTTAAAGTTGTGATTTATTTATTTACGCAAATATTCGGGACGAAATGTTCAAGACGAAAATTAACCAAATATACCTATTGCAGCAGTTACGTTCAGTAGACACTATCCGTATTAAATGTGAATGTATTTTTAAAAGTGTGTTGGGAGTATTATTATGTTAATTGCTGTTTCTTTTGATAATTTTGTGTGAACACATTCGTGACCGCTGACGTGAATTCAAGTCATTTTAACTTCTACAGCTAGTTGCCGCTGACGTAAATTCACGTCCTTTCATATTCTGTTCCTGGTTATTGCTGACGTGAATTCACGTCATTTAAAGAATTTCTATGGAAACAATACTTTAGTATTATTTCGATCGTATTATTAGGATACTAATTCTTCGATAATATTATAGGTTTGTTTTAATATTGTATGACTATTCTTCATTTCAAGCTTTAGATAATTACAAGAGTAATATTTTAAAACATTATATATAATTTTTATCCATGTTTAAACAAAAGTTTGCGGCAACTAGCTTGAGTTTACTTCAATATTCCCCGGCAATCAGTTTTAGAAAAGAGAAACGTATACCGGTCGCGAAAGTGTTAACTTAATCTTTATCTGTTACAGTAATATTATTGTTTGTTTACATCTGATTGGTACAAAGGCTTTTCAGTTTTTTGGCAGTTTAAAAATGCAGCAAATTTAGAAAACTTTAGATTGAAAAATAGCATGAATTAACATGAAAAAAATTCTTTTGTCAAAAATAATTAATACATGCCCTCTATTAGAAAATAAAATTACATTGAAATCGGAACCGGACACTTGGGTGAAGTTTGTCTTGTGCGTATAAGGTTACCACTCAAGAGGGTGGGAGAGTTAATTAAAATGTTGTTTACAAATTAAAACTCACTTAAAAAAAGGTGCTTAAAGCTGTTAAATTCTCCATTTTTTTTTTTTTTTTTTATGAAACAGGATTATACATTTTTTTAAACGCATTAATAAAACAGAAAATATCTATTGTTAATTAAATATAAATTATCAATTACTTAGCCTTTTATTTAACCTTTTCTGGAAAAAAAAATAATAATTAAAAGGCGTCCACTACTGGATTTTGAAGTATATACTACTGGCTCATTTTAAGTTCTCTGAAAAATTTAATTTTGAATTATAAAAATGATTGAATTAGATTATCTAGCATTTCTCACAGTACAGTCCTATACAGAGAGAGTTAGTTGTAATTTCGAACGCTGGTTTTAGTTACACCCCCTAAAATTAAGACCATATCACAAATGCTCTTAAAGTGTCCGTGGCTGCCACTGTAAAAAATATGTCCTATTTGCTGCCAGAAATTCTCTGTAATTTGAGAAAATACGTTCTGACAACGTAATTTTTTCGTAAATTACGCGTATTTTCTCAAATTACAGAGAATTTCTGGCAGCAAATGGGACGTATTTTTTACAGTAGTATGGAACAGTTACCCTATGTAACACAAGAAAGAAATCTTACCTATTTGATGTCTATGTACAGCGAGTAATATATTTCTGAAAAACTTCTCAGTTGTCAAGTAGATTCCAGATTTTGATATGTCTTCGTAATCATACATTACTTGTGTTTTTAATTTTAAACATTCGACAGCTTTTTCTTCGTCATAAAGCATGTCAGTTAGATTTTTTAACATAGTTTCTTGAAGTCTCAAAAATACTCTATGCCTTACTCCCAAATCATTAAGAATAGTTATCAAAGGCCGATTAAGATGCAAAGGAACTGAAAAAGGAGAAAAATTAAATCGATATATTTTTTCAGAAACTCATTAATAAAATCTTTAACTAGATTAAACTTTAAAAAGTATTAAGAACTATATACAGTAAAATTAACACATGTGTTTTTACGTGATGCATTTATATTTCGGTCAAAAGAAATATTATCGTTCAACAGACTCAACTCTAATATTCATGCGATCGAGTCAGCTTCAAAACCACTGAAAGGTTTCCTGGGTGTCTTGACATGTCACGATAGACACATGGGCAAAAATATTTTTAAAAGTTACAGAATATTCTCCTCGTGAGTTTATGTAGTGTATGACTATTAAAATTTTGGACTTTCGATGCATACACACATTTCTAAGAAATTTACAAAATTTATTCTTATTTTTCTTCGTTCTTAAATTGCCGTTTTTAAATAAATCACTTAATACTTTTATACTGCTGGACCTTATTGATATTTTTACTTTAAATTTTGAAAGATGATTAAAAAAATAATTAAAATAATGATTTAAAAAAAAAAAAAAAAAAAACGTTTATAGTGTTCTAAAAATTTAATGTTTTATTTTTAATGCTTTCTTGCATTTTTGAAGAGTTTCAGAAAGCATGGGTCGTTTTTACATTAACTACGCTGGTTTCCAAAAATTAATGAAAATTCACAAAAATAGCGATAACTCGTTTAAAAATTAGCCAACCCGTATTAAATATGAATATGTAAAAATGCTCAATAAAATTGCAATATGAAAATTATCGATGTTGAAAACAGAATGTCATTTTTGAGCAGCATGCTATAGAGTAAGGTTGCAGATATTGCTATATTAGTGAGATAAGATATCTGGAATAATCACTTCGTTACAACGATCTCTGGAAATCATTTGACCGAATAACTGTGATGGAGAGCAATTTCGAGACCAGAAGCAGGTGAAATTCAGAAGTTACCAAATGGCTAAATGTGAGTCCTACTGTGGATCATAAACTTTTTCAATAATTTTAAACCGCTCATTTGGCGTCCAGAAAATTCAGCCAAGGACGACCAAGGAATAAGGAATACAGCAAACACCGATGACAAATATTTGCGGTTATGTGCACGTAGGAATATAATCGCAACCCAATTCATCTTTGAGCCTCCCTCCCATGCTAGAGCCACCAGAAGGTTTGTGTGAACATCCACCGAGCGTAGAAGACTTCACGAAAGTGGTCCTTATGCGAGGCGACCAGCCATTTGTGTGCCACTCAACTCACAGAGGGAACATTTGAGAAGAACACGTAAACGTGTCCACTGAATGGTCGATCAATAAAAGCCAGTTTCTTTTCAAGGATGATTTCAGGTTAGCCATCAAAGTGGCAGTTGGCGTTTTTCGATTTAGGAAGAACATGAACACGTTCTCATCAACGAAACATTCATGAAACTGATTCATGCTGAGGAGGAAGTGTTTGTGTTTAGAGGTAGTACATGTATTTGCAGACCCGTCCTCCATCTTTTGATTGGTGTGGCCGCAGTTTTTTCTAAGTCCAGGAAATCTTTTGTTATGTTGCGTTAATGATTATATATTCATACAAGTTTTACATCATTTTGAAGCTCAACTAGTAGTATATTTAGTTATATAGTTTCTATTTAATTTGTATTTCGTATTTTTTTGGTGAATTTCAAGTTAATGAAATTGCTACTTACGTGAAACGACCATTAGGCTTATGTACAGTTTTCTACGTTGCTGTGTTTTGTTATTTCAAGTTTCTCATCAATTTTACTTCAATTAATAAGTGGTGCTTACTTATTTCGCATTGTGAAGGGCAATAGAATTGCTCTGAATAAATAATTAAGTAGAAAACATCTTGGAAACTACAGAAAAGAAAAGTGTTATCTGTTACTAACTTTTGTAAATATTGTACAGCTGCAGCGTCCATGTTTGTTTTGGTAAATATTAACCTCAATTCACTTCTCTTCAACTGGGATTGATTAAGTGATTGATTTGTGTTTACGTGATCTTGCGAAGTAGAGTTGGTGATTATACTGGATTCAATTGTGTTCTCCTCGAGAGCGGTTTTTGATAATTGCGAATTTGAAGGGAATATAGAAGTGTAACACAAAATTAAGTGGAGGAATTAAGAGCGACGTTATAAATACAGTGTTTATTTGTGTTACATTGGATTCTAACAACTTTTGTATTTTGCGAACGATAGTCGCTATATATATGTGTTGAAAGTCTTTTAAAACAATTTCTGACATTTTACTACTCTTACGATAGAATTGTTTGGAAATAAATAAAAATGAACATAGACTTTGAATATAAGACGGAATTGTTAATCAAAACTAAGGAAGATTGTGATTTAATATTAACAGAAATAAAGGAGAGAGTTGGTATGAAAATGACAAAGGATATTTTTGAATCTATATTTAAAATTACTACAAACATAATTATGAATTGTGCACAGGCAGAATTGAAGCTCGAACGTCTGAAAGGAAAGTTTGAGCAACTAGAAAGTGATTATAATAAAGAAGTGTCTAAAAACATTGACATCTCAGGCAAAATTAAGGAAATGAATGCTTATGCGGCAGTTGCATTGGACATTACAAAAGAGAAGACTATTGATGATCATGTTGTTATAATAACACCAAAGCAGGATATAACAAGACAAGAGATAATGAGTAAATTAAGTGAATTTAAAAAATCTAACGATATCAAGAAACCTAATGATGTTATAATAAATAGAGAGGGAAAAGTAATTCTAAAAATGAATAATAAAGTGGAAGCACTGGATTTATTGGAGAAATTGGAAAGTGACGAAAATATTTGTAAAGATTTACAAGGAAAATTGGGAAAGGAGAAAAACAATCGATTAATTCTCTTTGGAGTTAACGAGGAGGTTACGGAAGATATGATTAGAGATGAGATCAAGGATATTGACGGCTTGGAGGATCGGGAAATAGATGTGATAAAGAAATTCAAGGGAAAGTTTGGATATAATTGGATAATTGACTGCGATAAAACCACAAAACTTTGTTTACTTAATAAAGGAAAGGTGATCATTAACTTACAAAGAGTAAATGTTAAAGAATATGTCTACATAAATAGATGCTATAACTGTCAAAAACTTGGCCATACTGCAAATCGATGTTCATCTAAAATGGTATGCGCGAAATGTGCAGGAGGTCATGAATCCAAACTGTGTAAAAGTGATGTTTTAAAATGCGTCAATTGTAAAGATGATGCGTCACATTCATCTGACGACAAGAAATGCCCATCCTTCCAGGCCTACAGAAGTAAATTACTCTCTACGGTATCTCCACCCCCTCGATTATAATAGCTGCTATGGTTGATTCTCAAGCTGGGGTTGATACTAAGCATCATGTGAATACAGTTGCTCATTGTTTGTCCTCAATCAAATGTCTTCAAATTAACTTAAACTTTTGCAAGGCTGCCAATTCAACTATGGAAAAATACATTGTTGATAATAACATAGACATTGCTTTTGTCCAGGATCCGTATGTTTTCAATAGTGTGATTTCCTTGGTAAATTCTAGCTGGTTACGCTATCTGTCAATTAAAAACAATGCTGGTATTATAATGGTAAATAGGGATATTGTGAGCAACGAAGTCTTAAAACTCGAAAATGGTATATTTGTTAATATTATGACGGATATGGGTAACATTTTGTTGGGGTGCTTTTATATTTCGCCTTCAACTAATCTCTTGGAAAATTTGGACCTTATTCCTGACGAACTTCTGGAGAAAGATTTATTTTTCATGGCCGGAGATTTTAACGCATGGCATAGAAATTGGGGGTATTCCCGTAATGGTGAGCGGGGTCTCGAAATTCTCAATTTTTGCTATTTTAATGACCTTTATGTGGTAAATGATAGAGACCAGATTCCTACTTTTTGGACGCCTTATAAATCAGGTTACCCGGACTTGACAATTATGTCTTATAGATTATTGAATAACGTACGTAACTGGACTGTTCAGGATTATGAAACGTGCTCTGATCATCGCTATATTACTTACGATATCACGGCGAAAACAGTATGCTTAAAATATGATAGATTTAGATCAAAGTTTTGTAACAAATATCGTTTAAATAGTGATATTAATAAATACTTAGCACATTATGATGAACATTTCTTACGAAACAAAAACATTGAAAGTTTTGACAATAACCTGAATGATTTTTATGATAGTCTTTTAAAGGTTTGTCAAAATAATTTCAAATATAAAGGTAAACGGAAAGATTTTAAAATAACTTGGTGGAATAACGATCTAAAAATTTTAGGAAATAAATTAAAAGCTATCTATAGACAATATAAGAGAAATAATTCAATAGAGTTAAAGATAAGATTACAACAACATAGAGCTCTTTACAAGATGAAGATTAAGGAAGCTAAGGTGTGTTCTTGGCGACGTTATTGTTCTATGACGAATGATAATTTTGGGAGTGCTTATGCAGTCCTTAAAAGTAAGAAACAAAGTGCTATAGTAACTAATTTAACAGGAATGCCGATTGATTCAAATTTAGTCGACATACAACAAAGGCTTGTAGATCATCACTTTGAGGTAGTAAATAATGTGGAAGAAGAATATATCAATAGTTCGTTATTTAAACCAATTAATGTCAAGGAATTGGATCATTCCATTAATTCAATGAATGTGAATAAGGCTCCAGGGTATGATCGCTTTGATTTAAGGATTGTCAAGTACGTTAGGGATGCACTTCCTGATCTTTTTATAAACATGTATAATGCTTTATTTGACATGGGATATTTTCCACGTTCTTGGAAAAGAGCGGTTGTATTATTCTTTATAAAGCAAAATAAAATAGCAACGAACCCAGAGTCGTATCGCCCAGTGTGTCTTCTTCCGGTAATGAGTAAGATTTTTGAAAAAATTATTGTAGTCCGTCTGACTCACTACTTGGAAAGTAACAATATTTTACATATGAATCAATTTGGCTACAGAGAGAGAAGAAATACGACCCAATGTTTGGACAAGATTATTACTAATATTAAAGAAAGGAATAGGATTTATAAGTATACAGCAAGTATATTTTTTGATATTTCCGGAGCATTTGATAGCGCTGACTGGACATGTATAATTGCAGCTTTACGTAAAATAAATGTTCCTGATTATCTGGTTAATGTCTTACAGAGCTATCTTAAAAATAGATTTATTAAAACGCAACATTCGGAAAGTTTTGTTCAGATAGGTAGAGGTTGTCCTCAAGGCTCATGTTTAGGGCCAATCTTATGGTTGGTCCTAATTAATGATATTTTAAGTATTTTTGATAACATGGACGCTACTCTCATTGCTTATGCTGATGATTTTGCTTTGATCGACTCTGGGAATGCTAGAGCTAAATTAGAAAATAATGTTAACAAGGATATTACAATTTTTAAAAAATTTTGTGATAATTTACAGTTAAAAATCTCGGAAAATAAGACAAAATTTGTAACTTTTGGAAAGGACTTTGGCAATCGTCCACCGATTTTTAAAGTTGGCAATATTAATATAAAATGTGAAAAATTTTATGAGTTTCTGGGTGTCATCATCGATGGGCGATTGTCTTTTTTGCCTCATTTAGAAAATGTTAGAGACCAAATCTATTCTATTAGTGACAATATGAAAAAAATATCTGGTGTAAAATGGGGTATTCGTCCCCAGATGAGGAAAATCTGGTATCAAGTTGTGGTGAAGCCCAAGATTTTGTATGCGGTGGAGGCCTGGCTACCACATATCAATGTTCATGGCTATAGTAAATTGTCTTCTTGCCAAAGGGTTTTTATTATTAACATAATGCACTTTTATTTAAAGGTTTCTACTGATGCAATCTGTCAAATTTTGGGAATTCCCCCCATCCATTTAGAAGGGAAACAATTGGTAAACAAATTCAAAATTCAATACAAAAACGAGATATATATTTCCAGAATACTATATATTTCCAGGAAACTATATATTTCCAGAATAATTATTATGGCATTCAGGATTTTGAGTCCAAGAATTATAAAAGTAATATTGATCCTACTTATGCAGTTAAAGATTTTACGTGGAATGAGCCCGTTTCAGATGATGATACCTTAAGGATCTACTCTGATGGAAGTAAAACGGATGATGGTACTGGTTTTGCCTGGGTGGCCGTCTACTGCGGAAAAGTTATATACAATAAGCAAGTTAAACTTTGCAAAGAAAACTCTGTCTTTCAAGCAGAAATGATGGCAATCTCATCAGCCATAAAATGGCTCATTAATTCAGAATTCAGTTCCTGTGTCTTGTTCTCGGATAGCCTTTCTTCTATTGAAAGTTTAAAAAATTTGGTGCCTAAGTCTAAAATTGCACAGGATATTCTGTTAGACCTACAAAAATACGATGGACAAATTTTCCTAATGTGGATTAAGGGACACTCTGGAATTGTTGGCAATGAATTGGCAGACTCATTGGCTAAATCCGCGGTTCTTTTCGGTCAGTCTCAAATTGTTCCTCTGCCCATTTCTTACTTGAAAAGAATTTTATTGTATAAGGTACTTAGTGACTGGCAGGTTCATTGGAACTTATCAGATACTGGCAGGTGGACTTATGATATTTATCCTAATGTTTCAATGGATTTCAAAATTAAAAATCAAGTATTACTGTACTTTATAACTGGACATGGAAGTTTCCCGAGCTATCTTTTTAGGATTAATAAACTTGATTCAGACTTGTGTCCTTGTGGCTCCGTGGGTAATGCAATGCATTTCATTAGTACTAAATGTAACTTTTCAAAAGTTTATATTAAAAGATATACCGAAGAGACATTGGAACATTACTTTAACAGAATTGATAATTCTAGATTTCAAATTAAAAAGGTTGCGCAAATATATAATCTGCTAAATAAACACTATTCTCGTACTAAATATAACTTTTAATTCAAGAATTTGCTATGTATACGTGTTTTTATATATAGTATAGTTTTGTTATGTATTGGGTGAATTTATATTGGTCTTTATTCAAACGTAGTTTATTTATTTATTTATTTTATTATTATTTTTTTTTTTTCTTCAGTCATTTTGTTGCAACAATATTTTATAGAGTACATTGATTGTTTGTGTTTATTGTATAATAATTGTACGTGATTAGTTAACAGCTTTAACTTATTACTTATATTGCTTTACTTTGTCAGCATATTTATAGTTTATTGTTCCTTTCTTCTTCTTTTTTTTTTTTTTTTTTTTTTTTTTTTTTTTTTATAGTTTATCTGCTGCTCTTGAGGGTTGTGGAAATTATTGTGTGTTAGGTTATTGTACAGGGCTAGTTAATTGTTAATTGCTCGTGTTATATAGTTGCATGGATCTTAGGTTTGATCATTAGCTGCTTGTATAACTGATTTATTTTGGTATGAAATCTCTGTAAATTTTGCAAGTTTTTGTATGATTTGTAGTTATTGTATATTCATATTTCTATTAAGAGATGCAATGTGTTATATTCACGTTTAGCTAGAGGGTAAATTTTAGCTGGATGTACTTATGTTGTAATGAGTAAACTATTGTCTGCATTATACATTTTAGTTATCTAATATTTGGTACATTTTTATGATAACTTTGTTCGCCCGGTTTATTTATGATTCGTTATTGTTTGAGTTGTAGCTTCTTATCTTAGGGTGCACAACGTTACTTTTTGTAAATTCTGTATTGTTTATACTTTTTGTTAATATCTGTATTGTTTTTGTTACTTTATTTTTTCGTGTAACTTTTTTTTTCTCTTTCTTCGCGGCTACATTGGTTCTATCTTTGTAAATTGCTAGTTTGTGACTTTGTAATTGTTTAGTTTCTGTTTATTGCTCGCTGTTCTCCGAGTTCGTTTCGGCGGCTCCGGTCGGCGGGTTGTGGATGGGTTCCTTCACTCCCACCTCCTCCCAGGCTTCGGCCGCCATAAACCTTCGGGTTGGCGGGAGGTTGGGTTGTCCTGTTTAGAGGTAGAACCAGGAATGTTCATTCTATAAAAATGGCATTTATGATGCTTATGTGCGCCATTATGCAATTGCAACAGGTAATGATTTCCTGCTATAGGATGACAACGCTAGACCTCGCAAATACGCGCATCGTACAAATCAAATAATTGGGCTTGTTATATCTAATAGTTATTAAAAATATCTAAATTTCGATCCAACATGTTACATCTATTAGACATTGTAAAAAGGCATGTCTACATTTCGTCTACATTTAAACAACTAATAGATATCTAAGTACAGGATGTCCAACACTTTTAAATGACATTAAGTTATTTTGTACCCTTTGAGGATCATTGGATGTAATTAGATGTCTAATGGATATAGTATATGGCTGTGAGGGGCGATGAACCAGGGTATCGATCAAACTTTCCTCGAAAATTTATCAGTCGCTGGAAAATTAGACATCAGACTGAAATTTTTAATTATTCCAAATCTAACAGACTGGTAGAGCATTATATAAAAATTATTAAGTCACTTTGTAAACGGTGCAAAACCTGGAAAAACGATTATCGATTAGCACTTCTTAGTTGGAGAAACTCCACGCAAGGATTCAACATCACCAGCTGACCGACATTTCGGTCGTCGACTTGTGCATATAAACGATGATGCAGTAATATTTAAAAGAAATCATCAAAATCAAGTTCCTGTCACCGTAATTTCTATTACAGAAGCTTCCTGGTCATATGTTGTCTCCTATACCTGACAAAAGGCATATTGTCGTCATACTGAGGTCATACAAAATCTAATATCCCTTCAAATAGTGAAGTAATTCTGAAACAAACAAAATTAAAGTTCCATTTCTATAAGATAGCCCACTCCATCTACAAACATCCGTATAGACTATTACAACATACTAGTTCGGATGAGTCGCCGCCATCAGAACTTGTTATGGCCACCACAAAACTTTTTTCTGTATTTTCCGATACAATTTCGCATAATTTAGGCCCCAACACAGTCAGCCAGTGTTATATATTCACTATGAGTTCACTATGAAGCATTTTTCTTTTTTAAGTATTACGCCCCTTATCAACATATTCCAATGAAAATTGCGCCAATTTTAAATGCATTACACATATATGAAATACATTAAGTTTCGTGAATATTAAACTGATAAGTTCCGACATAAAGCCATCGTATAAATCGAACATGTAAATTATTGAATAATATTGTTCTCTTTAGTAGAACGATCACGGAAATTAATGACGACAATTCAGTTTTTTAATGAAGAAAATCGATTGCTTTATTTCGAATTATCATAGACCTGTGGTTCAACTACTGGTTTTAAATGCGTTGACGAGTTCATTTAAAAAGTACTCTCACTAAAAATTTATGCACATATACCCTGGGGTGGGGAGCGATAATCCTACATATACATAAATTTTAACCTGGTTAGATATTACTATTATATACATAAAAAAAATGTTTCACTGTGATTGGTTATTAAATTATCTTCATCATGTACATTTATACAATATCTAGCCATGTGCTCGCTATATTAAAAATTATGAAAACGGGTGAAGAGTATCACCTGCTAAGTGACATGAAAGGATGGGGCAAAACGTGTTCTCACATGGGCCAGAAAGTGATTTTACATAATCCTTCATGTCTCAAAGAAAGTAACATATCTGTATGATTTTTGCTTTTAAATATAGCAAACACAAACACTTAAAAGTCAATTTCTGTAATTTTAAAAATTCGACCCCTAAGAAGGGAGGGGGGGGGGCTAAACATGATTTCACATTACCCTTCATCTACACATATAAAAGAGTGCATCCACCACTGAGTCAACACTGCTGGGGCGATTCTGTGTGGGTCTGGGTCATGAATTTTAGTGTGAAGCTTGGTTCTAGAACCCTAACACATACCAAGACGGGGTTTTTCAAAATTACCCTTCCCCCTTGGGATGTGAACGGTAAAAACGCGTTTGAAAGTATAACTTGGCTTCAAATTGGTTTACGGCGAAGAAATTGCGCATGTGGAGACTATAGTGTAGCCACGTTTCCTAAAACTAGCAGTGAGGGTGAGTCCAAAAAGTTGGAAGGATGCCAAACTGACAGAGATGTTGGTGTTTGGAAAACATCTAGTAAGTTGGTGCTCCGTTATCGCTTATTTTCTCTGAATCAGATTGACTCTCACCCCAATTTTAACACTAGACTTGTTGAGTCAGCACTTGCGCAGAGGCTTCCATGGTTTTATGAAATGAGGTCAAAGAATAGACTCAAATATAAATAAATAAAAACAAATTTGTCGATTTTCGAATTTTTGATTTTAAGGGAGGAGGGTTTTTTTTTTTTTTTTTTTTTTTTTTTGCGGGGGGGGGGGGGGGTAAGGTGGGAAGAATTTGCAAAATCCAGATTTTATAGTAGAACTCTTTTAAAATTAGCACATAGAAGTTGAAATTGGCTATGAGTCTTTTGAAATGTATTTCCAAAAAACAATTTAGGATGTTTTATGATTTTCGATTTTTTTAGGAGGAAGGGGGTATTTACGATGGTGCAGATTAGAGAGCCCCTTTTTTACGTTAAATTTGTCCTGGGAAATCTATGGGAGCGGCATTCATGAATTTTGGTGTGAGGGTTAGTTATTTGCATGAAACACCAACTGTGACGGGATTTTACGAAATTCCCCCCTTTTCCTCCTATGGAGTGGTGAGCAAAAAACAGTTTTCCAAGCGTAGCTCTGTCCAAAATTATCTCAGGACACCAATTTTTTGGTGTCCGTGTGTGATATATGTAACCAGCACGCATTATAAAGGTATTTTGAGTTCCCCCTTCCCTCCCCTTGGGGTTAGGGGTAAAGAGCACGTACCTAATTGGAACTCTTCTAATTTATATCAGAAAGGGGATTTTTCGATGTACTGATTAGCTATGTGTGCCTAAAACACTCTATAAATGGATTTTTTTTAATTTTCCCCTCCCCCCCTTCTTTCCCCTTCTGTCCCCTTGGGGGGAGGGGACAGAAAATACGTTTACAAGCGTAACTCCATTTAAAATTATCTCAGGAAAGCAAATTTTTGTTATGTGGGTGTGCTATGTCTACCCAACAAGCACTATAAATTGATTTTTTGCGAAATATGCTTCTGTTACTGTCCTCTTGTTACTATAAGAAATACGTTTCCAATAGAAACTCTGCTTTAAATTATCTCAGGAATGTGATTTTTTATATGTGAGTGCAGATACGATGGTGCAGATTAGAGAGCACCCTTTTTACGTTAAATTTGCCCTGAGAAATCTACGTACCCAACACCCACTATAAGGGAATTTTGTAAATTCCACCCCCTTTGCCGGGGGAGGGGGGGGGGACAATAAGACTGGGGTTTTTGACGGATTTCAATTGATCTTTAAATTTTTTGATTTTATGAGATTTTTATACTAAGTTATATGTAATGTTGAGAATTAATTTAAATATAGTGACCAGCAAAGCGGGAAACGCCTGCTAGTGTTTTTATATTTTTGCAGGGATATCATGTAGTATCAGTCTCTATTACTTTTCTATGCATGGCAACAGCAGCCAGACAGTACGAATGTTTTGTGAATAGTATGGCGACAGCGCGCTAATAAAAAAATAGTGTTTTTATTGTATTTTGACTTTTAATTGCAAGTCGATATGAATGCAATACATAATCCTGCAGACATTATTTTAATGCAATTCATCAGTTCAAGACTGTGTAATATGCTATTTACAATATATATATATATATATATATATATTTAATCAAAATCATGGTTAATTCTGATATAAAAATGCCTCAAAATTAAAAAACAAGAATAAAGTTTAATATAAAAATTACTAGTTAGAGGTAAAATGAAATAATTTTCCATACCTGGAGCACTTACTCTGGCAATTTCCAGTTTTGTACTGTTAGGGCAGTTAAATTTTTTCATACTCTCCCGAAATTCTATTTGGGCGTCTTTCAATGTAGGATCGACAACAAGCATTCCCTTGTATCCACTATAACGTATTTGAAAAGCACAACAAAGTTTATTGTCTTCAAGTGCCTTATGAACCTGTTGGATAATCGAAGATGTATGATATAATTGAGAAATAGGAAAAGGCTTTGAATAATGTTATAAACTAATTAACTGAGTTTAGCTATAAATGTAACTGTTTATGTTTTAAAAAGTAAGCGCATTTACCGTAAATACTAAAAATATATTTTCAGTTTATAATGAAAGGTAAGCTTATAGTTTACAACCAGAATGAAAGACAAAAATCAGAAAAATAAGTGAATATATAATATGTGCATAAAAATGCAGCATACAGCCAACAGACATGTAATTTAAATTCTAGGGACAATAACTTTTTATTCATATCTGAAAAGAAAAGAAAATCCAAAGATTAATTTCAAATCGCACTTTCGGGATTACGTAGAAACAATTAGAAAATTACGGGTACAATAGATTTTCTGATATATATATATACACTGCTCGACATTGAAAATGCAACACCAAGAAGAAATGATAATAACGGAATGAAATTTGTTGGACACATACATCATAGTAGGAAGAGCAATTGATTAAAATTTCAGGAAATTTGGAGTAATATGTACTGAGAAAACAGTACATAAAGCAGTGACCTCTGTGAGCAATAACAGCACATATCTGCCTAGGCATTGAATCGAACAGCGATTGGATGACATGTACGGGTAGAGCACTTCATGAAGTTTTAACACAATGCCATAATTCATCGATCGAAGTTACTAGTGAGTGGTGGGGAGTCAGTCGCTTTTCAACGATTAAACAGTCATTTTCATTGGTGCGAGATCAGGAGAACGCGCTGGCCAGAGCAACAGTCGAACACATTCGGCATCAATGAAGGTCCAGACAATATGGACAACTTGCGGTTGTGCATTGTCCTTCTTAAACGTTGCGCTTCGGAGGCCTTGAACATAGGACAGAGATATGGGCCTTAACTCGTCAGAAATGTAATGACTGGTATTCAGAGTGGCGGGAATGAAAACAAGAGGTGACCGGAACGTGTATCCAATGGTACAACATACCATCAAACCAGGTGGTGACTCAGTATGCGGCTACCAAAATTCTGATTACCCTCAAAACTGCATCACTGATATGGGCGCCATTAATATGTGATCAACGATGAACCTGGACACAGGAATGGCGTGAAATCACTTTTCAGACAAATCACAATCCTGTTTACAGCATCAAGATTGCCTTATCCGTATTTAACGACATTATGAATAATGCACATTGCCAGCTGGGATTCAACATCATCATACTGTCCATCATTTGCAATGATGTTATGGGTTCCCATTGGATACACGTCTCGATTACTTCATGTTCGTATTCCCGGCACTCTGAACAGCGGCCATTAAATTTCTGATGAGTTAAGTCCCGCCCCTCTGCCCTGTATTCGAGGCCTCCGTAGCGCAAAATTTAAGCAAGATAATGCCCGACCGCAAGTTGTTTGTATTGTCCGGACCTTCTTTGATACAGAATGTGTTCGACTGTTGCTCTGGCCAGCGCGTTCTCCTGATCTCGCACCAATGAAAATGACTGTTTAATCATTGAAAAGCGACTGGCCCCCCACAACTCACCAGTAACTTCGATCGATGAATTGCATCGTGTTGAAGCTTCATGAAGTGCTCTACCCGTACATGTCATCCAATCGCTGTTCGATTCAATGCCTAGGCAGATGTGTGATGTTATTGCTCACAGAGGTCGCTGATTTATGTACTGTTTTCTCAGTACATATTACTCCAAATTTCCTGAAATTTTAATCAATTGTTCTTCCTACTATAATGTATGTGTCCAACAAATTTCATTCCGTTATTATCATTCTTTCTTGGTGTTGCATTTTCAATGTCGAGCAGTGTATAGATGAATGAATTGATGAATTACAATTTTTTCGACTAATTAAATTTTTTAACATTATAACAGATAATCTAAAAATAGAGTTTAGCTTTCAAGTGAAAATATTTTTACTTAAAAATATAACTTATATTATGAATTAATAAATTGGAATAATAAATTAAAAGTGTTAATTTTTTTTTTTTTTTTTTTTTTTTTTTTTTTTTTAGAAGTATCACACAGATGACTAAAATGTATCCCCTGTTTGCATTTTATTTGTAAATCAAATTGCTAAAATTATTTAAAATATTAAAAATGCATATACATATATTCAGAACTTCTGATATTCCCTTATGTAACTTAACTCAGTCTTTTAAATAATTAAGTAAACTAAAAAAAAGCAGACGACATTCCTCATTCCCTTAAGCTATTGTTCCTATTCCAAAATTTTCTCTCTCTGAAAGTGTTATACGTTATTAATGATGAACCCTAAAAAATAAAAGTATTCCCTAATATAGCAGCAAACCAATGTACATAAAATTCCTAAAAATGTTAACTTCTTACGTTTGAATGAACTTAACAGCTCATTTAAAACAAATGGCTTATTATTTGATTTTTATTATCTCATAGTTTATCCACTAAGCTCTACAAACAAAACTTATATGGGCCAACATTGAAACAACTGTTGTTTTAGTTGGCCTTTTTGTTGACCAAGAGTTATAAATGGAAGTTGACCAAATAGATGGACTGACCGTTGGCAAACCTTTGGCTCATATGCAGAGTTTTACGTTGGCAATTACATATTGGTGTTTATTATTTGCTATTTGTATACTTTTGCACGAAAAAATAAAGTCTTCAGCCTTACTTTTATGCGTATAATAAAATTATATTTTCTCTTTGAAGTTAAGCAAAGGTTAGAAATGAGCCAATATATGAAATTTAACACATCAATTACTGTTGATCTCATACGTTGTTCTTTATGGTGGGCCAACAGTAGCTACCCAAGTTAAAATTCTTGCTGGTATTTGTTTGCTAGTCTAGCATTAAATGCTGTATCCCAGCATGCAAAATAGCATAAAATACCAAAAATATTTGCTGGTTCCACCAAAATTACCAGCAAGTCATGGTGTGTATTGGCACAGTTTATTGCTTGTCCAGCATACATAATCCAGCTTCTGTTGCTTGAATAGTATGTTGCTGGTCCAGCAGTAATTATGACTACTATTTGCTTGAAATTTCTGCTATACTAGCAGTAATTCACAACCAACAGATGCTTTTTTGTTGCTATTTTCTCACTTCTCACTGGCATCTAGCATGCCATGCTATTTCTACTTAAGCTGCCGACATAACATATTACGCTGGCAAGCATAGAAAAGCACATAATAGCTTGTTAAGGTACATACCTCTCCAGGCTTTGGAAAAGCTTAAACAACAAATAAGCATAAAATGCTTGTATATAGCTTGTCGTGCTATTGCTGTGTAAGCTAGCTAATATAGCATTTTATGCTGGCTAGCATTATAAAGCATATAACAGCATGAAAATCTAGCAGACAAAGCAAAACATAGCAATAACTAGCCTAATTTCTTTGCTGGTACTAGCATGGATTTTAACTTGGGTACCCAACAAATAAAATGCCGACGAAAGAAACAAAAAATCTGACGTTAGGCAAGCCGACACTATTTCAACGAACCAAGTGCCAACCGCGAGAACCAAATACCTATTGATGGACTAACTAGTCATGTTTATATTGAATTGATAACTTTTTCCATATTATTGCTCTGTTGTTAATCACGAAAATTGCAGAATTAGGTAATAAAAAGCTAGGGTTTCTGAAACTAAAATATTTGACTTTATTTCTAGAGCGATCAATGTTATGAGTATGAGATGATTAAAAAGAAAAAGCAGGGAGAATGTGTCAAATTTTTTGTACTGCAATGAAACTAAGGACAAAAGTTTGGTAGAAACTACTACAACCATAAAATGGTTTGTTTGTAAAATTTATTTCAAAGGCACAATTATATAAATATCAAAAATACAAGTAATAATATTTCGCACCTCATGAGGTGATGGAAATTAAGGCCAGAATGAAAATTTTTGAAAATTATACATTCTTTTTAAATATATGAAGAAAAAGTTACTTGTGCCCTTTTAATTATATTACTACAAGCTTGGTGGGTCATATGATAACTAAAAAATTAATCGTAAATATGTGACTATTATTATTATTTTATAAAATAATAATAATGGAGAATGTATACCGTTATATGTTTTCTGTTTGTGTATCTATTGGGTTGGCAACTAAGTTCCCGCCGTTTTTAATAATGTTTCTTAAAAGGTTATTTTTCAAGTTAGAACGTAGTCTCCTTTGTTGTTTACAACGTTTTCCTAACGTGTTTGACGCGGATTTTTATGCAAAAGGTGGTTCAATCGCTCTTCATTGAACTCAACTGGACTCCAGAACGAGCTGCGTTTTTGAGGTCAAAATTTCATTTTTTGAACTTCGCATACCAATCACGGGCGGTTCTTTCAGCTATAGTACCCACTCCATACATAGCACAAATGTTGCGAGCAGTTTATGCGGTCTTAGAACCTTGATTAAAGGTAAAAAAATAAGGAGGTGTCGAAATGCTCATTCTTCTCAACTTGACATTTCATGTTAATGATCTGTAAATAACAACAAAATGTATCTTAGTAACAACGAAACATATATTTAGGTAGAACAGTACGTTCTCTTTCCAATGATGTACAACTTCGTGCCAAAAGTATTTAATATCATACAGATTTTTCCAATTAAAAAAGCGGCGGGAACTTAGTTGCCAACCCAATATATTACAAATATGCATTTCAGAGATCTGGGGAAATTAAAAAAAACATAGGTTATTTGCTAAATTTGCAAATATTTTTTCATATTTAATGACTTTTCTACGATTAAACAGTTTGTAATAGATGTTGAATAAAGCTGTTAAAACTAAATGTTTAAGATAAAAAGAATTATTGGAAAAACATCAATTTTACCTTTGCAGTTAATTCTGTAGATATTCTTCCAACGCCATCTGAGAAAACATAGGGCTTTTTGCTCTCTGGATCATAACCTCTAACGATATCTGGTACCGTACGAACTGATTGAGGCTCCAATGGAACTGATATAGTGTCAACTGTCTGGGAAAAGCATTGGCCCATTCTTGCCATATACTTGGGAACATTGTGAATGTGTGAAAAATCGCCCATCCATTTGCGTATATAATCTGATGTTATTCCTTTTAAATCTTTGGCATACATCCAGACACTGTGATCGCGTAACTGTGAATTAGACCAGGCAAGAAATTTATAATGCCTTTTTCCTATGCGGATGCCATTTATTAGCGGTCTTTTGATACTAAATTCTAAGAAAAATCTATCTGCATTTTGTGCAACAGTTGTAAGATTTTGTAAATTATCGTCTCGAAATGAAACACGGATAGCGAAATCTGAATCGAATTTTCTAATAACTCTATTCCCAAAAGTTAATTCTTCTGGCCACAGCAAAAGTCTCGTCGGCGTTATTATAATTCTTCTAGTCAAGAAACACCTAGGCGGTATAATATATTCTTTGAAGTCCACTAAATTTCTTAAATTTACATGGAAATTGTAACATTTTTCAAGTGCGTCCCAGTAGTTTAAGATTCGCCCAGATTCTAAAGCTGACAATACATCTGACATAGCATTCTCCAATGCTTTTGGATTGTGTTTCGAGTGATCTATCACCTTTTGATAATCGAAGTCTGGTGATAATTGGGCCATTAAAACAAAATTTCTTTTCAGTAGTGCAGTCATCAAGTATGTGCAATTGAACGGCATTTCATTAAGTTTTTCTGGTATGTCAGTAGAAGGTTTAAATTTTGATATAGTTGAAATGCATGAATAGACTATTGGTTTTGAACTACATCGAGAGTGAATATTTGCTACAATTTTTTCGAGTTCTGAATCATTATTAGAAAATTCTATACTCAAAACATTTGCTCTACCTAAAATATCGGGATCGATCATTCCTCCTAAATTCAAATTGCGGCGCCTTATTTTAGATTTAAATTCGCCTTGTTCATATAGCTCCGTTGTGTAAACGATAGGTGGATTATATAGATCAAAAAATAAATGAGCTGGGAGATTAAAACTATTCACAAAAACGTTTCTTATGTTGTCATACGAAAACTCCAAAATAAATTTTCCAACACGTAGAATGGCAGTTCGAGTATCATGGTAGAATGTCCCGGTGATATTCCTATCAAATGCCATATATTCATGAAAATAACCATCATGCGGCAAAACCCCAAACTGCAGGCTTTGGCATCTAATGTCAATAAAGGACCATATTGAATCAAGGAATGAATCATCAGAATACAGCATGATGTATGAACATGGTAAATCTGGCATCAATTTTTTCCATTTTTTGCAAAAGTGCTTATATTGCATGGGAGGAAAAGTTGGATATGATTTTCCAATTTTGGCATCGATTTGAAAAATTAATTCTTCAATCTCTGAATGAGAATCTTCAGCTTTAGTGGCTTCAAAAATACTTAAATATCGTACATCGATGTCACAACTTTCCAGATAATATTTCAGCTCACTGCGCAATTTATTTTTACCATGATCATATAGGATGGGAATTTCAGGAACCATTACTATTCTAAAATTAAGCTGTGTCATGATCTGAAAAAAAAAAAAAAAAAAAAAAATCACGTTGAATTATTTAAAATATAGCATGTTTAAGTACAGTTAAATAAAATATTTTAGTTTAAATTATAAACAAATAACGAAAATGTCCTTTTTTTCGGCTATTAATCATTCATTGGTAACACTATTGAATTTCAAGCAAAAGTCCATCTTCCATAAATCATCTTTAAGGAAAAACTTTTTCTATACTCTTCATATTACATTAATTTAAATAAGTTTACTTCAAATACACTATAAATCCAATTTTATCATAGATATTCGTGATTACATAAATTGAAATTTAACTTTTTTTTTTTTTTTAAATAAACATTTAATTGTATTAACGAGAACACCTACTAAAACGAGCTTTAACCGAACCTTGCGTTTTGTAGCTTAAAAACAGAATATACATTTTTTACATGACATAATAAGTTAAAAAGAACATAAATAACACAGGTCGACAATGAAAAAAACATTATTTTTCCCCGTCAAGGTGATGTGTTTTTCAGATGTATTTTTGGATGATTAAGGAAAAACTATTCAAAAGTTTCCATCACTTGCCATTTTGACAAAAAATGGGATTGTTTGAGCTTAAAGTTCCACATTTTTAGCTTTCATCTAAGTTATTTTTTGGAAAATCTGGATGATATGTATGAACAACAAGGAGAGCTATTTCATCAAGACATCAAAGAAATGTAAAGCAAGTAACGTGTGACCAGATTATTGTTATATATTGCATAGAGAATCTCTCCCACACCCCAAGACCCTCAAACCGTACTCAAGATAAAATGCTCTAAAGGAAGCTTCGATGCAAGGCCAAAGAAACACATTTAAAAAATATGTAGGGTAAGTGCACCAGTGATTGACACTTTTGGAGCAATCTCTGATATTTTTAATGTTCTAGGCATCAGAAAATATTTTTAGAAATCTTAAGTATGGCATGAAAATATGGCATGAAAAACATTCAGAACCACATATGTTAAAATATATACATTTGATAACAATTAATTTTTTTATGAATTTTTATTTGACACCCACTCAATGTTCCAGTAATTGACACTGCCTGTTTTTCATTTTATCAGTAATTGGCCCCCTATGTTCCAGTGTTTGACACTGTTAGTTATTCATTTTATCAGTTATTAGCACCCTATGCTCCAGTATTTGACATACAATGTTGAAATTCGTATATGTAAAATATATGATTTTATTATTTTTCTTATTTATTAATTATTTCCGGATAGATGTCAATTACTGGAGCACCTACCCTAAATAATAGCCTATTTTAATGTATTTTATGCATAAATTATTTCGAATTTGGGTGAATTCTTCTGATCTTTTCCTTACTTTGTAAAAAAAAAAAATCCTTACGTGATAGGAAGAAACAATCATTTCTGTATTCAGCGTATCAAAACAGAGACACCCAACGCAGTGTGAAACTAGTATGTTGTGGCCACCACAAGACTTTCTTCTATATTTTCCTATATACATATTCAATCAGTAACAATATTTAAAAAAAAAAAAAAAAAAAAAAAAATTACGATTTTTTTCTATTTATTTATTTATTTATTTATTTATTTATTTATTTTTGGTAAAAGTAATACATATTCAAACAGTAACAATATTTAAAAAAAAAAAAAAAAAAACGATTTTTCTTTTTTTTTTTTTTTTTTTTTTTGTTAAAAGTAAAAAAAATCGATAACTTTGTTTTAAATTATCACAGATTTATAGTTCAACCATTCGTTTAAAAGGTATTGACGAAATCTTTCGAAAGATACCCATCTTGAAAATTTACCCCCCCCGGGGGTACTTTCCCCCCAGGGGGGGGAACCGGTGCCCCCACATGCACAAAATTGTTTTCGTAGTTAACTACTGCTATTATCAATAATTCATATTAATTTTACAATCACAAGTTTAAAATAACGCTCATTATGTACATTTATACGAAATTTTGTCCTATATTGCCATGTAAAAAATTTAGAAAAAATGCGATCACAGCGCCACCTGTTGATCTACTGATCCCTAAATGTAATCAGCACCAGTTTATGTCGGGTACCAACTAAATACCAAGTTTGGTTAAGTTTCGTTTAAAAAAAAAAAAAAGATTTTTTTTTCTAAGTTTTTTTTTTTTGTTAAAAGTAAAAAAATCGATAACTTTGTTTCAAATTGTCACAGATTTATAGTTCAACCATTCGTTTTAAAGGTATTGACACGATCTTTCGAAAGATACCCATCTTAAAAATTTACCCCCCCGGGGGGGTACTTCCCCCCCAGGGGGGGAACCGGAGCCCCCACATGCACAAAATTGTTTTCGTAGTTAACTACGGCTATTATCAATAATTCATATTAATTTTACAATCACAAGTTTAAAATAACGCTCATTATGTACATTTATACGAAATTTTGTCCTATATTGCCATGTTAAAAATTTAGAAAAAATGCGATCACAGCGCCACCTGTTGAGCTACTGATCCCTAAACGTAATCAGCACCAGTTTATGTCGGGGACCAACTAAATACCAAGTTTGGTTAAGTTTCGTTTAAAAAAAAAAAAGTTTTTTTTTTTTTTTTTTTTTTTTGTTAAAAGTAAAAAAATCGATAACTTTGTTTCAAATTGTCACAGATTTATAGTTCAACCATTCGTTTTAAAGGTATTGACAAGATCTTTCGAAAGATACCCATCTTGAAAATTTACCCCCCCGGGGGGGTACTTCCCCCCCAGGGGGGAACCGGTGCCCCCACATGCACAAAATTTTTTTCGTAGTTAACTACTAGTATTATCAATAATTCATATTAATTTTACAATCACAAGTTTAAAATAACGCTCATTATGTACATTTATACGAAATTTTGTCCTATGCTGCCATGTTAAAAGTTTACATAAAATGCGATCACAGCGCCATCTGCTGGGCGATTGATCCCAAAATCTAATCAGACCCTTTCCATGTCAGGGTCCAACTATACACCAAGTTTGGTTCTATTTCATTCATCGGTTCGTGAGATACGGTGTAACATACGAAATTTTGCGATCACAGCGCCACCTGCTGGACGATTGATCCCCAAATCTAATCAGCACCATGCCCCGTCAGGTTCCAACTATATACCAAGTTTGGTTGAATTTCATTCATTGGTTCGTGAGATACGGTGAAAAATACGAAAATTTGTCCTATACTGCCATGTTAAAAATTTACATAATATGCGATCACAGCGCCACCTGAAGGGCTATTGATCCCCAAATCTAATCAGCACAATGCCCCGCCAGGGTCCAACTATATACCAAGTTTGGTTGAATTTCATTCATTGGTTCGTGAGATACGGTGAAAACACTAAACCACAGACAGACAGACACACAGACAGACATTTTTTAAAAACTATCAATTCGTATTCAGGACATCTCAAAACGTGTAGATCCGTCAAAAAACGGACGTCGAAAATTTTCGCGAATCCAATACTTTCTCTATATTACATATAGAAGAAAGTAAAAAAAATGAAAAGTACGATTTCGCAGACAGGTTTAATAGATCGTATGAAGCAATAGCCAGTCGATTATCAAAACGTTTTTTGGATGCTGATAGAATATTGTCAAAAAAAAAAAAAAAAAAAAAAAAAAAAACTGGTTTAGAAGAAAATTTAAAGTGATTTCAAACTCAAAACTAAGGACTAACTCTCAGAATAGCATGTATATTAATACTGAATTATACAGTTTTCTGATCATTAACTTTTTATAATATGGGCTGGACAAAATTTACCAATAAACGTTTTTTAATTTTACGAGCTAAACTAGTTTTAAAAAGTTTAAATTAAATAAAATCATTACTGTCATTGTAGGCAATATATATCAATTGGGGGTTTACTTTAGAGATGGGCGTTATTTCACGCAACATAAGTAGTATTGTTATTGCATTGTAGCCTATTAACACGGTAATATATTACTAAAAATACCCTAAAAATAATATTTTTAACTTTATCTCTGCACGCGAGATAGACAAATTTCTGGCGATACAACTGATATAATACACCATCATACAAGTAAAAAGCTTGAATTATTTCTTTTATATAATTACTTTTTTTTTTTTTTTTTTTTTTTACAAAATACAAAAACAATATTATGAACGCCGGGGCTACTACCGAAATCCAAATCATGCGAAAACTGATAGTCCAAATCGCGTCATACGGTAGGAAAAAAGCACCGAGTAATGAATAAAACACCGATCTCTTCGAATCTAACAATCCCCGCACCCCACATGTTACATACAGCATCATACATAAACGGGTAACGAAAAGACTCGCATCAGACTTCCCGCATTAATGTTCTAACTTTGCTCTGCGGTATCTGGACGATAAGACTCATGCGACGCAAGATACTGTAATAGAATAACGAGAAACGAGACAAATTCCAGAATACCGTTTCGTTACTTCAAGTCTGAAAGAATATATACGCGTATCTGTAACGAATTTGATACAGCTCTGTTACTCAATGATACACTATAAAAATATAACTATTACCAGCTGCAAGAAACTCTCTGTGATTGGAGAAAATAATTATTTTCTCCAATCACAGCGAGTTTCTTGCAGCTGGTAATAGTCATTTTTTTACAGTGTATATTCTCAGTCAGTAATTTCTTTCCATGTTCATAAAATAATCGTTAAAAAAATAACACAGCTGAGCTCTCGAATATTTTCTAGAATGTATTACGGAATATTTCTTGTGAAACATATTAATCAAAATAATTTTAATAAGCAAGATAATTTTAACATCTAAGACAAATAACATCGTGCTGATATTAAACACCCTTGATATTAACTCAGAAATGTTTTTATTTGGTGTTGATTATTTTTCATGGGATGATAAAATCGTTTTCGTATAGAGATACTTTGATACCCCGGTTTAACGAAATAGTGTTAATTTAAGCAGCTAGCATGAGATAGGTAAGGAGAGATTATTAGATGTCGATTATTATTTCGTCATGAAGGTGAGGAATTGGATTATACTTGCTAGGTTTGGATTCGCTTGCGTATTGGAAACAGATGTTTCAGGAGTGTGATAATTGAAAGGAATGAGTGTATTGTAATGACTTCAGACTAATGACTTTAAGACTCACGAGAGGGCGCTGTCTGTCCAGCGCAGACGAGAAAGACTTTCGAATTAAAGAGAGACTTTAGTTGATAGTTTGTTTTGAGAAAGGAATGATGCAACGCCGAGAATAGCGATGCCTGGCTTGAGTGCCGTTTATTTTTATTTATTTGGTGGACTGGAAAGTTACGGTTCAAATTTAAATTATGTTAAATTGTTTACGTGTTTATTTGTGTTAAATGTGACTGCATTGTATCGTGTGTGTAATTCGAGGAATAAATAAAATTCTCGAAAGGAAAGCTAGTCTTCATGAGTTCCAGCGTTCGATGCATGACAGTCTAAGAAGTTGGTGGCAGCTAAAGGAATACGTCCGACGCTACAAAGAATTCACGCTACTAAAGGGGTAAGTACCATTTTCTGTATGAAACAGTGCCTTGATTTAAAAATAATATAATAAATAAGCTCAGTCCTTGTATTAGGACGTGAGAAGATATATTTTTTTAAAGTACTTAAATACAGATTATGTATTTAAATCATGAATCATATAGCACTGCTTATCCTTATTCATTTAGTAAAAGTATTATTTTAAGATAAATTATTATTGTAGAGAAAAATATGTATTATTAACCTGATTCATCCGTTGTTTAAAAGAAAAAAGAAGGAAATCTTTCGTTTTTTTTGTCGATGTGTTTCGAAAAAAAATAAATAAAAATGATGAATCAGTGAAAAATAAATAAATATATAATTTTTTCTTTTGTTTGATGGTATATTCCTAATAATAATAATTAAAAAAACTTACTATAGAGTAACTAAATGTTACTACGTTTTGCAGGGAATTTAGGTTTTAAACGGAATTGCAAATTTTGAGAACAGATTTAAAAAAAGTACCTGTTCTGTATTTTATGGAAGAATAAATATTCTTGTTTAGTAATCTGTGGTTTAGAGCTTTGAGAAAAAAATAAAAATAAAGAATATATTTATTATCGAATTAAAAAGAAAAATGTTGAATGATGCATATTAATGTGCATTTCAGGTCATTTTTATTTCTGATATTTTATTGGATTTATTTTTCTTTCTGTCTCTTTTTACTGATTTGGTATTTCTTTGCTTAATAATACAAAAATAAATGGGTAAATAAAGAGTGAATGAGGGATAAAAATAAAAAAGAATTTAGTTTCGATTTCATGTAAAATGAATTTGTTTTTGTTTGGAACAAAATATTTTGCTTTCGATTTGAAGCAAAATGGTAGTTTCTGTTTCAAATGAAATGTTTAATGATTAGATGTTCATTTTAGTTATTAATATTAATGACTATGGTAATTTATGTTATTTAAATCTAATTTGGTTGAAATTGCTCTTTTTTTTGATAAAGCAAAAGAGTTTCGATTTGAAAACGAAACTGTTGTGTGTGTGTGTGTTTTTTTGGGGGGGTTTGGAGAAAAATATTAATTATTCTGTTTCCTGAGAAATATGTGTGCAAAAAGAATCAAATAGTTTTGCAACTAAATTAATTTATTTATGTTTTGAACTGAAATAATGATTGTGTAGGAAATGTAGTACTTGGTATGAGAACATACTTGGTTTAAAATTTTGTTTGGGTATTCTTTTTGAATATACGATTTATGTAATAAAAGAAATTTGTGTGACTGAAAATTTTAATATTTTCTATTCTTTAAGAAGAAAAGTACTGTACACGTGGTTTTTTTATGAAAGAAATATATATTTAAAAAAAAAAAAAGTGTTCTCTTAAATAGAGAAAAATAAAGTATTTTTCATAAGTTACAGATACCATTAATTGGGTTGGATATTATTATTTTTTTAATTAATTACAAAGCTTAATTACCCTCATTATCTTATTTTATTTGTGTGTTTGATTGATTTTTGAAAAAAAAAAAGGGGGTAATATATATATAAAAAAAAAAAAAAAAAAGAGAAAATAATAATTTTTCTGATAATTTTATTTGTTTATATTTTATTATCGTTTTGAGAGCATTCTGGTTTTGTTTGGGGTTTACAAACATGGCATTTTTAGCTAAAGCTCGAAAACATGAATTAATTCAGATTTGTGAGGAAATCGGTGTTGAAGTAGATACTTCCAGTAGAGTTATTGACATCAAGAAATTAATTTTATCTAGCAAGTCCTATAATGAGGAAGAAGTAAAATTAATATTGGAAAGGCTTCTTGAAGATAAAAAAATCCAAGAAGAAGAGAGAATAAGACAAGAAGAAGAGAGAATAAGACAAGAAGAAAGAGAGGAAAGAAGGACCCGAGAAACTCAACAATATGAAATTGAATTAAAAAAATTAGAAATTTCAAGAGAAAATCCTGAAAGAATATTAGAACCAGAAAAGGTGACTGAATCGGTTCCAAGAATTCAGTTAACGCAAATTACCCCAAGATTTGATGAAAAACATGATGAAATGGGTTTATATTTAATAAATTTCGAAAGAAGAGCGGAGATGGCACGAGTTCCAAAAAAGGATTGGGTGGCTTACCTGTTAGCAGTTTTACCGCCAGAACTTTCCAATATGTTGGCCAGAGAGTCGCCAACCGATGCGACAAATTATGATTTTGTTAAAAATATCATTATGAAAAGATATAAATTAAATAGTGAAAAACTGAAACAATGTTTTTATAAGCACCACAAATCTTCCGAAAAATCTTGGAGAAATTATGCCCAAGAGCTTTCTAGTTATTTTACGGAGTGGCTTACAGAATTAAAGATAGAGAATTTTCAACAGCTGAAAGACCTAATAGTGACTGAGCAGTTGAAGTTTCGAGTGCCTGCTGATGTAAGAGATCATTTTTTAGAAAACTGGCTTACATTCATGACACCTATGGACTTAGCTGAAAAACTAGATGAATTTGAAAGTATAAGAGAAAGTTTCAAAAAGAGGGATTTGCCCAAAAAGAACTTTTCCAGCTTTCGAAATCAAAGTGGAAACTCATGTGATGATAAGTCTAGGGATACTAATAAAGATGTTAGGCCAAAATTTCATGCAAAACAAGAAACATCCCAGGAAAATCAGAGAAATAAAGAATTTGATAAAAGAAAAATTGCTCGTTGTTATGAATGTGGTTCTACTAATCATCTCAGACCTCAGTGTGATAAATTAAAGAAAAATGAAGAATTTATTTCACATATTATAACTGAGGCAGATTCTGATGAATCAATGACAACTTATACTAGTTTAGGTAAAGTGAATGGTGTTGAGATGAAAATAATTCGAGACGCAGGTGCTTCATGTGATTTGATCTGCAGCAAGTATGTGAAACCACATATGTACACAAATGAGAAAGTGTACATTAGAAATCCATTAGAAGTAGATCCTGTTTGCCTACCACTTGCAGAAATTGAATTGGATTGTAAAATGGGACACTTAAAAACTAAAGCAGCTGTCCTACAAAATTCCTTTTATAGTGACAAGTATTTGTTAGGAAATAAAACTGCTGCAATGCTCAAAAATTGCAAATCAAAAGCGAATGAACAAGTGTCTAAGCTAAATTCAGTACAAACAAGAAATCCTAAGAAATTTTTAAGAATGAAGAAAAATATTCAAAATAAAGATGTTGCTCATTTTGACCAAAAGTTGATTGAGAGCAAATCTGAAGATGAAAAGAAAACTGAAGAGGTGGAAGAAATCCTACCAGAATCTTCATGGCCAGAAATCAATAAAACCTCTTCAAAAGTGTTTGTTGAAGAACAGCAGGACATAAAAGAAAATAAAAATAAAATAGAAAATGAAGTTGTTCTTAAAGATAAAATAAATTTTGACTATCTTAAAACTGAAAATTTCAGATTGTTAAATGAAATTATATGTTTAAAAGGGGAGATGGAAGAAAAGAAAATTAAAGAACAAGAACTGTCTCTTGAAAATAAAAAAACTTACTGAAGAGTTGGAACATACTACGAAAAATATTTCAGAACTAAATAATGCCTTAAAAGACCTTAAACAGAAAAATGAAGACTCAAATTTTGTGATGGACGAACTAAAAGCTGAAATAGGTGCTTATCTGAATAAAAAATGCTTAGAATATGAAAAGCAGATAAATGAAGAAATTCAAGAGAAAGAAAAATTTGAAAATCAGTTAAAAACTCTTCGCCTTGATTCACAAAGTGAAAAAAAGAATTATCTAAATCAATTGGAAATTCTGAATGTTGAAAAGAATAATTACAAACAAGAACTGGAAAATACGAAAATTGAAAATCTTAAGCTGTCTAATGAAATTAACATAATGAAAGAAGAACTCTTAAGAATGAAAAGTAAAGAAAAAGAAATTTGCCTTAAAAATGAAAGACTTGTTGAAGAAAGAAATGAAATTACTATAATTAATTCTAAATTAGATTACCTATTTAGTATTCTTGAAGAGAAAGAAAAAATTTCTAATGCTAAATTTTATCAGTTGACAGATGAATTACAAAAAAATAAATTAGATCTTATGCAATTATCTGAAAAATGCTTAACTTATGAGAAGCAATTGAAGGAACAAAATTATTTGAAAAATAAGCTTTCTTCGACTACCTTGAGTACACTCAAGCCCATGAACAATGTACCAAAAGATTCTAGTCAACTAATGGCGAATTTATTGAAAGACCGTGAAAAGTGTCCAGTGCCATATAGTGAGAAAGTCGCCAACTTTCCTAAAACAAGGGAAAATCATCTAAAACACCTAAAAGATATTTCCTTCAATATAAGTGTTACTAAGTTGCATATTAAACCTTCTAACTGTCAACCTACTCGAGCTCATGTGAAAATTTCTGAACATTTAGTGGGCCAGAGATTGAGAACTCCCAGTGAAATGAAAGTTCGAGTCAAAAAAGATTCTTCGTCTCATACTACCAAGACTCATGTGACAGCCTTTTTGAAATTAGCTGATTACTATCGAAAGTGCATTCCTGAATTTTCTGAAAATGCAACTTTGTCAGACTTACTAAAGGATTGGACTCTAAAATCCACTGACTGGAATAGCTCTTGCCAAAGGGCATTTGAAGAAATAAAGGAGAATTTATCTCGCAATCCTGACTTATTTAGTCGTAATTGTACAAAGCTATTCATGTTCCTGAGAAAAAGAAAAAAATCCCAGACTTTTACTTTGGGAACTCTATGCAGATTATTTAATTAGGAGGTTGTTGAGTGTATAGAATTACAATCTCTGAATGCTAATAGATTAAGTCTTATCCCTAAGTTTAAAAAGGTTTCTGTATTTGTTTAATTATTGCTATAAATCGTATTTGTTTAATTACTGCTATATATATTGTATTTGTTTAATTATTGCTATATACATCGTATTTGTTTAATTGCTATATATATATATACACATATGTGGTATATAATTGTTTTCACTGTCTATATTTTACTTTGCATATCTATTTAGTGTCACAGGTATATTGTGTGTAATAATATTTAAATTTCTATTTGGTATTTATTTTTTTGTATATTTTAAAATAAGTTAAATAATGTATTTAATCTGAAATAGGGATAAGTCTGGTGCATTTAAATATAACCAGGTACTGTTTCTGCATAGAATTGGTGCTTGCTCGTATTTTATTTATTACTTGTTTTAAATTAATTACGATATTAAGAAAATGGACCAATATGTTGAACATTGTGACTATTGATTTTGAATATAGACTTATCCTAATGAAGTATCATTTAACCAAACTTTTCCCTCTACAATAGTGAAAAGTTTCTCCCCTGAAGGGAGGAGGTCTGACTTCTTAGACTGTCATGCATCGAACGCTGGAACTCATGAAGACTAGCTTTCCTTTCGAGAATTTTATTTATTCCTCGAATTACACACACGATACAATACAGTCACATTTAACACAAATAAACACGTAAACAATTTAACATAATTTAAATTTGAACCGTAACTTTCCAGTCCACCAAATAAATAAAAATAAACGGCACTCAAGCCAGGCATCGCTATTCTCGGCGTTGCATCATTCCTTTCTCAAAACAAACTATCAACTAAAGTCTCTCTTTAATTCGAAAGTCTTTCTCGTCTGCGCTGGACAGACAGCGCCCTCTCGTGAGTCTTAAAGTCATTAGTCTGAAGTCATTACAGTATGTTTATATTTTAATTGCTTATAGCAAATGGAATTGAAAATGCGTAATCGCATACAGCATAGGAATAGTGTTCGGGAGCATTTATTTATTGTGGTTTTATCAAGAATATTGTTTAAGTTTAATTAAGAATAATTTGAGAAGAAAATTGAATATTTATTTATTTATTTCCCTGTTTAGCTTCTCTTCACTTTTTTTTTATCTGATTTTTTTCTTGAGACTATTTTTTAAGATTTAAAATGAGTAAAGGTGTTAAGAATAGTTAATTATGCTCTTATGTTAAAATTAAGTGTCTGAGAAAATACATCATTTTATGCAATTTGTGTAAGCAAAATCTATATTTTTAAACAAGTGTTTCTAATTTTTGAAAACATATTCAAAGTAGCTGTTTGCTAAGTATGAGTAAAAAACACTAATTTTCTTGCCAATCTGGAAAGTTCAAGTTATTCGGAAAATCAAAAGAAACAGTCACTCGGTATTACTTTGAGCTATTTGTTAGTTTCTGTTGCAGGGGCTGTGTAAGACTTAACACTAATACAGCTTCCGTCCAATCTCCTTAAACTATCAAATTTCGAACTTAATAACAAACCTATATGGATTTTTTATGCATTTCAAAACTTACAGTAGAGAAAAAAAATATTAATAGAGGATAGTGTTTCACATAACTACATTAAACTTTCGAATGTCTTCATTTACAGCGTTATTCTTAAATATGCAAATCAGTTGCATTCATAAATTTAATGAAACGGCGTAATAGTTAAAGAAACTGATGTCAAATATTTAATGATAACACAATAAAATCATTTGCAGTAAAATCTCTCTAAAAGGGCCACTCGCCGTGCCATAGTAAACTTGTCCTTTAGGGAGGTGGCCTTCTAACAGGGGTTTGAGAAAATCTTATTCAGACAAGAAATACTACAAAATGCTTTTAATTATTTAAATACACACTCTCTCTCTATACAGCATTCTAATAATCGTTAATATTAGTTTGTTTGAATTGCCTTTTAGCCATAATTTTGTATTCCCAAGATTTCTTTTTATACACGGGGCTCTGTTCCCTGCACGCTCCGCTCACCAACTCCCGAGGAAGGCTTCGTCTCCCTCCGATTCACTTCACCCTGCCCGCCTATTCGCTTCTTTGCCTTTCCCTGAATAAGAAAATTAATAGTGCATAACACAAGACAAAAGCAAATATATATATATATATATATATATATATATATATATATGTATATATATATATATATATATATATATATATATATTATATATATATATAGAAATACCATATTCAATGTCCAATTATACCATTTTTTAAATGAAATAATATGCTAAAAATCAGTAATTTTTTCAGAATAGAAAGAAATTAGTAATATCTAGACCATTTTGCGTTACAGCTTTAGTGTATGAACTCCTTGGTGACTTCTAAATTTTCGTCACTATTTAACGATGAATTTTTATATATAATTGCTTATTTAATATATATTTTTTCTAAACCCTGTACTTTTTACTATTGAATTTTTTAGTTAATTTAGGGCAGTATTTAATACTCTCTGTATATTTTTAATGTACAGCTCGATAATAATTTTACACATTCGAAAAATCTGAAAAGAAAAAAAGTTTATTATTATTATTATTAATTTGGGAAAACCTCCTACAGCTTTAATTATTAATTCTCTCCGATACTTTTTCATTTCACCGGCGCACAGTGGATCGAACAATGTTAAAATACGAACATAGGCCCAAAAATCAGTCTCTAAATAACTGATATTTTGCAGTGAAATAATTTAAAAGAGTGTCTAAAAAATACAAATATAAGGTTATTTCTTAAATTACACGAAGTTTTATTACATATAAATAAGTTCAAAACGAAAACTTTCAGAAATAAGATTTTTCGATGAATTTCATTGACTTTATTTGAATAGCCATCAAGTGGTACTTAAGATAACTATGAAAAAATACGAAATAAAAATACTTTTAATAATCTTCTAATAAAAGTTTAAGGTACTTCTGCCAACATTTTCTTGATTTTTTTTTTTTTTTTTTTTTATGTTAGGATTCACGCATGAAATGTGAATATAAAATTATCAAAAAAAATTAAATTTATAAGTTGTGCAACTTTTTTTGTCCAAAGTTGTCCAAAATTTCAAACGCATTTTACTACTCCCAAAAAATATACATTTTAATCTGTTGTTGTTTATTGGTCTAATCTAAACCTGTAGATGGCGCTGCGCGCCGATATTAATGTTCTGTTTCTTCTTTTCTCTTTAGTGTGTTCTTCGTGTTCGTTTATGTAGTGTGTAATAAATGTATGTCTCAAAATGATATCATTAATTTCGTTTTAAGACTTCAATCGACTCCAATGAATAGAAAGGAAACTACAGAGGCCGGCAGTCCCCACGAATCTGGACCGATAAGGTAAGATATTTACCTTATTTAAATTTAATATTCTGAAATGTTTATTAATAATTATATATGAAAGGATATATATGAAATGAGTCGCCAAAGTAGCGACATGTGCTTGAATGATGAATTTTATAAAGTCGTTAAGAATTTTAGCAACATAATTATTGGCGCCCGAACAGGGACTGCCAGGCCCTTAAATATGATTTATAGCTGTTATTTATACTATAGTCCAAATTTGTAAATTAAATCAATATGGCTACCGAACTTGAAAAATTGAAGAGAAAAAGATCTACCCTAAAAGGATTGTGTACAAAATTGATAAACACGATAAATATAAAATTAAATGAACCCGACGAAGGGTTAAATGTTTTTGAATTAGAATCACAGTTAGAAAAACTGCAAGTAAAGAATAACGAAATTATAGAAGTTGAAGATCAAATTGAGGCCAAAATCACGGATCTCAACGAGCTACAAACGGAAATAGAAACGAGACAAGAATACAGAGATTCAATTATTGATGTAAAAGCTCAAATTATCAATAAGATAGAGAAAATTAAAAATTTAAACGTTACTCCGATCTTATCGCAGCCAAGAAATGAGCAAACACCCAATCTGCATTTAGAAAGAATTAATGTTAGTTCTGTGAGACTACCCAAGTTATCAATTCCTGTTTATGACGGTTCTCCAGAAAACTGGATTGAATTTTGGAGCCAGTATGAGATTACAATACATAATAACAACAACATTTCTAATGTGCAGAAATTTGTGTATTTACGCAGCTTTTTAAAAGCCCAAGCTTTAACAGCTATTCAGGGTTTAGCACTTTCAGATCAAAATTACAATACTGCAATTGATTTATTAAAATCTAGATTCGGAAAAAAAGATATTATAATAAGATATAAAATTGACGCGTTATTAAATTTGAACCCTGTTAAATCTCCAAATCAAATTAAAGAATTACGCTTACTGCACGACGCCCTTGATATTAATATTAAATCTCTCGAAAATTTAGGTGTGGATTTAAAATCTTACGGAAATTTGTTATTTCCAATTGTTACAAAATTAATACCCACCAGTATTATGATAGACTATAATAAAATGAAAACAGAATCCGAGGAATGGGATGTACAAGATTTGTTAAAACATTTAAAATTAGAAGTTCAGACTAGGGAAAAAACCTTTTTATTTTTAAAACGCGAAGTAGAAACTCACAATAGCGGATATAAAAACTCAAATTCCAGATTTGATTCAAAATCATCGGAAAATAATAATAATGCTTCCTACCGGAAATCTGGTTCGGGATATAAAAATTCTAACACAATGCAAAAGGCATCAGCCTTTAAATTAACTGTTAGTAAATGTATATTTTGTGTTGATGCAAATAACGATCATGACAGTAAAATGTGTAAATTAAATTTAGAGGATAAAAAATTGTCTTTACGCAAACAGGGAATCTGTTATTTATGTTTCAAAAGAGGTAAACATACCGCAAAATTCTGTTTATCGGGTCTCAAATGTGACACGTGTTCAGGAAAACACAATACATTAATTTGCTATAAGCAAAAATCGGAAACTCCAACGGCTCATATGAAAGATAAAAATCACATCGAACATACCCAAACAAATAATTCTGAGAACAGTGTTTGCGAAAATGATAATTCTGTATTGTCCTATAAGTGTCCTGTACAAAATCCGCTTGAGAATAATGAAATATATTTACAAACTTCCTTCGCAAGAATAACAAATAGTTCTAATTTAAACTCTCTAAAGTGTGCCGTATTATTCGATAATGCATCCCAAAGAAATTTCATAATCATATCACTCGCCCGTGAATTAAAATTGCCGGTGATTAGAAAAGAAACTGTTATAATATATCCGTTTTCGTGTAAACAACCCCAATCTAACGAATATTCAGTCGTAAATTTCGAATTGTCTCATTTAAAAAACCACAAACAGAAATGTTATGTAGAGGCATTGGTCGTAAATCAAATCTCTTTTACGAAGTTACAGATTCTGGATGACGCATCATTTCGAAAACTTTGGGTTTCGAGAGAGGGGGAAAGAAATAAAATTCCGCAATTGCATTCTAAGGCTCCAGACATTCTAATTGGCGGCGGGTTATTTTGGAAACTGCAAAAAAATAAAAAGAAAATTAATCGTTCGTTGTTTGCTGTAAATACATTTTTCGGATGGACATTGTCAGGAAACAATAATTCAGGAAACGATTCAGACAACTTAATTACTGGCGCCAGCGTGTTAAAGATTGAATGTGGTAACTCTTTTTGTTTACATGAAAACCATCCATGCATGAAAAAAGATGAATCATCCGATTGTACGGGTAATGATTTGCAAAGGTTATGGACTTTGGATTTTTTGGGAATAAATGATGATAAATTGATTTCTGCTTCCGATCAGGAAATAATAAATAAATTTGATAAACAGTTAGAATATAAACAGGGTCATTATGTTACTCATTTATTATGGAATGATCATGGTATTGACAAATTTGAGAATAATTTTGAAAACGCTAAACGCCAATTCAATTATTTGAGAAAAAGATTAAAAGCGGATAAATGGATTTTCGAGCAATATAGGCAGATAATCACAGAACAAAAACAATTGGGTATCGTTGAAGACTGCGGTCGTACAAAAAAAGAGTATTTCGCTCCACATAGAGAAATTGTAAGACGGGAAAAACAA
Source organism: Salticus scenicus (assembly GCA_963930645.1). Lineage (NCBI taxonomy): Eukaryota > Metazoa > Arthropoda > Arachnida > Araneae > Salticidae > Salticus > Salticus scenicus. Next base: position 243,448,468 of record OZ005651.1, read on the forward strand.
ACATCAAAGGTACGAATTGTTTTTAATTGTTCCAGTAGAGTATCGGGGTGTAAATCTCTAAATGATTGTCTCGTAAAAGGGCCATGTCTTACACCTCCAATTTTGGATGTAATTAATAGATTTCGAATGTTTAAGATTGCGTTTTGCGCAGATATTGAAAAGGCGTTTTTAATGATAGAAATCGCGGAACCCGATAGAAATTTTCTAAAGTTTTTATGGTTTGACGAGGATACCGAGAATTATAAAATAATGCGAATGACCAGAGCTACATTTGGTTGTACAACTTCTCCTTTCTTTTTAACGGCAACAATTAAGAAACACATTAAGGAATATAAGGAAATTTATCCGGATAAGTTATGAAATGTTAAATTCAGCTCTGTTTGTGGACGATTTACTTTATGGCTCAGACACCGTAAACGGTGCCTATGAATTAACTTCTACTGCGGTAAATATTTTAGCAAAGGCTGGAATGAAATTAAGAAAGTTTAGTACGAATTCACAGAAATTAAAGAACATGTGGGATAAAAATGATTCTTTTTCGGAGGTAAATAATGAAAATGTAATAAATATTCTTGGATTGGTGTGGGATAAAGATAGTGATAAATTAGGATTAGCTTTGAAATCTATAGTTGAAAATTTGGATATATCGGTATGTACGAAAAGATATGTATTACATACAGCTGCAAAATTTTTTGATCCTATTGGGATTATATCTCCCTTTTTAATTAGGATAAAGTGTTTTCTTCAAAGAATGTGGGAAAGAGGTATGGATTGGGATCACGAATTGCCGGATGATCTTAAGGGAATTTGGATAAAGTGGTGTAACGAAATTAAGGATTTATTAGAAATTCGAATAGATAGATGCTATTTCACGTATGTTGATTTGAAAAATTCGCGTGTAGAACTACACATTTTTTCAGATGCTTCACCACTTGCATATGGTTGTGTTGCATATTTTAGGGGTATCAGTAATGATAAAAAATGTTATGTAAGTATGATTATGTCAAAGGCTAGAGTTGCGCCGCTAAAGAAACTAACGTTACCAAGATTGGAGTTAATGGGAGCGGTGATAGCAGCTAGAGTAGCGAAATATATTTGTGATATATTTAAGGAAATTAACATCGAGAAATTTTATTGGACAGATTCTACTATTGTTTTACACTGGGTGAAGGGATCGGCGAAACAATGGAAACCCTTTGTTAAAAATAGAGTAGTTGAAATTCAGGAATTGTCAGTACCCGAAAATTGGTCATATTGTAATACAAAGGATAATCCCGCAGATTTAGTTACTCGTGGTATTAGCGCAAATGCGTTAGTTAATAATGATTTTTGGTTTAAAGGTCCAAAATGGTTATCTGAGCTAAATGGTAAAGGTAATGATATTGGGGAAAAGGTAGACACGCAATATATTACCGAAGAAAAAAGGAAAACACCTGAAAAAATAATTCAGTTTAAAATCTGTATAGAAACAGTTGAACCAATATTGGATCTAGAAAAATATAGTAACATTTTAAGAGTCCTCAGAATTACGGCATGGATAAAGAGATTTCTTAACAACGCGAATCCTAAAAACGAGAAAGTTAGCGGTCCATTATCGGCAGAAGAAATTGGTAGTGCGCAAACAATATGGGTTAAATATACACAAAAAATTAGTTTTCCGAATGAATTAAACTGTTTGGTAAATGGGGAACCTATTTCTAAAAATTCAAATTTAATTGAGTTCTCACCATTTTTGGATTCCGTAGGAATAATGCGCATCGGAGGAAGGCTTCAGAAATCAAATTATTCCTTTAACGAAAAACACCCGATCCTGTTGCCTTCAAAGGGTAAATTAATTGATTTGTTAATAAAAAATGCGCATGAAAAAGTTTTCCATTTTGGCATTAATGATACATTAGTACAATTACGGGAGGAATTTTGGGTAATCAAGGGCAGACAGGCAGTAAAAAGCGTATTAAGAAGATGCAGAATTTGCATAAAATTTAATTCTAGAGCTGGAGCCCAGATATCAGCTCCGTTACCTGCAGATCGTATCAATGAACAAAAGCCATTTGCAGTGATAGGCCTTGATTTTGCAGGCCCTTTATACATCCGAAATACGGATAGCAAAATATATATTTTGTTGTGCACATGCGCTATCACAAGAGCAGTGCACCTAGAATTGGTAGAGAACCTTTCTACAGAAACATTTTTATTGGCCTTCAGAAGAATAGTAGCAAGGCGGGGTCTTTGCCATACGGTTTACTCCGACAACGCACGAACCTTTCATCGAGCTGATATTGAGTTAAGGCACATCTGGAAAATAATCACCCATCCCGACGTTAAAGATTACTATAGTAGTAATAAAATAAAATGGAAGTTTATCATGGAGATGTCCCCATGGTGGGGAGGCTTCTATGAACGACTTGTGCGATCTGTAAAAACTGCCTTAAGAAAGGTGGTTGGCAAAACCACTTTAACACACACACAACTACATACAGTTATATGTGAAATTGAAGGGTCAATTAATTCCCGACCCATTACATATACATATGCAGACTCAGGAGAACCTTCCCCAATTACGCCAGCACACTTCTTGGTAGGTCAGCGACTTACTACCTTACCTATCGTGCATATGAAACCACATGAGCTTCCTGGAACTTCGGCAACATATATCAAACGTTTTAATCAAAAGGAAAGAATATTGGACCAGTTCTGGTCAAGGTGGAAGAAGGAATACCTTCTACAGCTTAAAAACGCCATGACAAGTCGACACTCCAGTATTCGTGAATATACTCCAAATGATATTGTGTTAATCCACGATTCCAAATTGCCACGGCATTTGTGGAAATTGGGAGTAATAACACAAGTGTTTCCTGGTAGAGATGGAAAGGTTAGATCTTGTGAGATAAAAACCTCTACAGGAACATTGAGACGTCCTTTCCAGTTGATTTATCCAGTTGAAATTTTTGAAAAGGACTAAACAAACTTTAAAAACTTTCATTTAAACTATGACATTTGTGTGAACTTACAATTTGAAATATATTGGATTTAGAAATGTCAGATATAATTACAATGGGAAAATGAACATAAAGTTAATGTTCATCCGGGGGCCAATGTGTTGTTTATTGGTCTAATCTAAACCTGTAGATGGCGCTGCGCGCCGATATTAATGTTCTGTTTCTTCTTTTCTCTTTAGTGTGTTCTTCGTGTTCGTTTATGTAGTGTGTAATAAATGTATGTCTCAAAATGATATCATTAATTTCGTTTTAAGACTTCAATCGACTCCAATGAATAGAAAGGAAACTACAGAGGCCGGCAGTCCCCACGAATCTGGACCGATAAGGTAAGATATTTACCTTATTTAAATTTAATATTCTGAAATGTTTATTAATAATTATATATGAAAGGATATATATGAAATGAGTCGCCAAAGTAGCGACATGTGCTTGAATGATGAATTTTATAAAGTCGTTAAGAATTTTAGCAACATCTGTGAAAAGGATTTTCGCTACAAATCGCCACTTTTAGAGAAAATTTTTTATTCTGTTTACCCCCAAATTATCAATCGAGAAATTTATCTGAATAACTGTATTCATTAATGACAGAAAATATATTTAACGTTTTATAGTGAAAATATTATAGAAATTAGATGATTAAAATAGATTTAATAAATCAAAAATTATTCCTTATTTTTTTTAAATATTTAATAAAATAATTAATTTTACTTTAAAAGGTACTGAAAGTACCATTGGACCCCAAAAAGGGGTGAAATGTAAATAGTTGCTGTGATATGTCATAAAATGTTAAAATTAAATAAATGATTAATGTTAAATTACTAAATGTTAAAATTAAATATTATAATCCATATTACGATTTAAAAAAAAAGTTTCTGTGCAATAAAAATAAAGACAAATGTGAATTTTTCATAGAGTTAGTCAGTAAATGCTTGCATGAGTTTTCTATTGAAATACTGTATAAAAAAAGAAAGAAAAAAGAAGCAGTAATGTGATGATATATTTAACATTGTGTGCAAAATTAATTGTGTTATAAATATAGATTTTCTTCACGAAACTTTTATTTATTTCCTTTTATTCTCTTCTTTTTTTGCAACATTTGTTTCTTTCTCAGTTATGTTTCTAAATACCTGTTTGCAGCAGAAAAATATGATACCGTTTAACCTCTTTATAATGCCAATTTTTCCTCAAATGGCACATTAAACTAATTTCATGAATAAAAATTGATGTAAAGAAAAAAATGCATTTAGCTTATTAGAAATAATTATATTTAATTTTGACACATTATTCTCTTAGTTAATCGCAAACTTCTCACGGCCCATTATATTAGCATACGCAGAATTGCCACAAATGACTATTTTTTTTATTTTTTTCGCACCAATATTATAATAATAATATTTATACTGATATTTTACTAGAGGAATGATACACAGGAATCATTATTAAAAAAAAAAAAAAAATGGTGCCAGTTGAATACAATGATAATGAATTTGGTGGGGAAAATATTCCTGTGGCCTTATAAAGGGTTAAAAAAACATAGAATCGTTTTTAGTATCATACATATATACATATTTAAATCGAAATGTGACAAAAAACATCATACATGGATAATAATAATACCATAACCTTCCTATGTTCGCCACTGCCTATACTTCGATCCACTGTGCGGCGCAGGCAATAAAGTCGGCAAAAATGATATAACCGACGCCAGTCTTCAAGCACCTAAGAAAGACTAATTGTTTCAAAACACTTCGAGCAATAATAAGAAAAAAAAAAAAAAAGAACAAGTCCTTCCGGCTTATTCGGAAGGGTAGGTTGATTTCTTTTTTCCTTATCAAGTAGCCGTCATTTTGTTTCAAAATGGCGGCTACAAATTGTTAACGAATTAGTAGAAATATTGATGTAGGCTATCTACATATGGAGTTTTAAGCAAATCGGTTCATAAATACCTTTTTATGTAAATTTAAAATTTTCAAGTGGTCGGCGCTTGGAAACAAGATGGTGAGCCAAGTTGACAAATATATCAAATGCATTTGTGAGATAAGACTACTGTACAAATATAGTTGGAAATAATTCAGAATCTCAAAAGTCATCGTGTTGAAAAATTAAGTGACTGCCACTTGGATCAAAATGGCAGAGAAAGTTGCTCAGTAAACTAATTAATCTAAGATATTGTTGCAAATTTGAAAATAATTCTTTTTTTTTTTTTTTTTTTTTTTTTTTTTTTGTAGAAATTCTTTCAAAGAGACTTAGTAAGTTGATTAAATGTTAATTTTCTGCATTTTTAGTTTGTTTTAACGTTAAAATAGCCTAATTTTTCCTTAAAAACGCATTAAAAAGCCCCAATATGGCAGGTAATGGATTTGGCGAGTTTTCCACTTGGCGACTTTTGGCGAGAAAACCCATAGTTCATTAATAAACTTCATTGAGACACTCATATAATCTATGTATGCATCAAAATTCAAACAAATTCGGAATACGCTTTTTACAATTTGAAATTGAAATTTTCAAAAGGT